>JAQQAF010000003.1:30369994-31646244 GCA_029747655.1 Ensete ventricosum | reverse complement strand
TTTGGCCACTAATTGGGCCTCATGCAAGGAGCCCATTAATGTATAGTTTAATCTAATGAGAATAGGGGCTAATTGAATCTCTATCCAATCCTCTATTCGTTGAAGCATCTACCATATGTGTGTGACCCTCTAAGCTCGATACTGAGCTGGCCGTGAGTCACTCCCATCAGAACTCCTTCTAATACTTCTAATATAGTGAATTATCATCTCCATATTAATTCACTCGACTCATCGACTATGGATGTATATATATATATATATATATATATACACACGTATATACATATATATACATATATATATATACACATATATATACACACACATAGATATATATATATATATAATGTATATATATATGTTGAATCTTAGATTTTGATGATAAAATCAATCAGAGTCAAGTTCGGGCATCGGGCCAGGTTCGGACGATACAGTGAGAACTCGCCAAAAGCTTGCCAAAGGTATCTGGGGCTTGTTAGGAGTTCGCTGGGAGCTCACCGAAGCTAATCGGGAGCTTTCAGGAAGGCGTCAAGAGTTCGTCGGAAGAAGACCAAGAGACTCGTCGGAAGATCATTGGGGGTTGCTGAAAAGTTTATTGGGAGTTAGGGGGGTCTTGTTCGACTTGATGGTCGCAATGGTTGTAATTAATTAGTTGTAGTTAACATCGGTAAGGTTCGAGTCCTACTTGAGTTAGATTTGGAAGGAATCCAAATTAACTCAAGTAAGGCAAACTGGGTCCACACTTGGGTTTGGACTGAGTTCAAGCTTAGCTCAATTGGTTAATTTGGAAATGGGTCAATTGAAGATACAAGTCGGGATTGGAAGAGTGAAGAGAAACACATTTATGGGATTCCCAACGATTGTACCACCGATGGATGACGATCATACCACCTAGGTTGGCGGTTGTTCAACCCAGGTCGATGGTTGTACCATCGTCGCCCTATTTTCCAAGTAACTTTCGGCGGTAGTACCGCCAACACCGGTGGTTGTAATGCTCTTACCTGATTTTTTTCAAATATGTTTAATTTTTTTTTGCTCTATTTCTTAAGCCAATTGGGGTCTATGAATACCCCAAGATTTCTTGCATTTAGCACAACACTTTAGGCTAGAAATTCTGTGAAAAATAGTGTGCTAAAATTTTATAAGGAAAAGAAAAGGGGCAAGGGAGTGAGAAAAAGAGTTATAATTCTTGTAAAGTTTCCCTTGTGAGTTTGTAAGGTTCCTCTCTTGAGCCTATGAAAAGGAGAGTGGGAAGTGTAGCTTCACCCAAAGGAGATTGATAGTAGACACCGGTGACCTCGCAGAAGAGGACTTGGGGAGTGGACGTAAGCCAAGTTGTGACAGAACCACTATAAATATGTAAGCTCTATGCTATTATCTTATTTACTACTTTTAATTGCTCTTAACTAGTTTAAATAAAGATACGAGCATCATTTTGTGACTTTCTCTTAAAGCATTTGATTATTCATTTCTAACGAAACACTTTTGGTATCATTTTTACTTTAAACGAAATTTTCTTTAAAACGAAGTTTTCAGCACTTGCACTAATTCAACACCCTCCACCCACCTCTCCACTCCCCCCTCCCACCCCCCCCCCCCCTCGCCCCCCCCCCACCCCACCCCTCTTAGTGTTAATTGATCGTAACAATTGGTATCAGAGTCACGTGCTACTCATTAGACTAAAAACCCAAGTGATTAAATGACTTCGTTTGGCATGAACGAGGAATATTCTATTGCACGTCCTCTCATATTTAATGGGATGGATTATATATATTAGAAAATAAGGCTTTTTCATTAAATGCAAAAGTAATGAATGTTTTATTTTGTGCACTTGATACGAATAAATTTAATCGAGTTTCTATTTATAAAACTGCTTATGATATTTAGCATACACTTGAAATTACACACGAAAGCACTAGTAGAGTTAAAGAGTCTAAGATTAATATTTTAGTTCATAGTTATGAATTACTTAGAATAAGTGAGACCATTGGAGATATGTACACCTAGTCCACAGATGTCGTCAATAGCCTAAAAGCTTTTGGTAAATGTTTTTCTAGTTTTGACCTTTTTAGTAAAATATTAAGATCATTTCCAAAAAGTTAGGATACTAAAATAACTCCAATTCAAGAGGCTAAAGATCTTCCTCTTAAAGAATTTATTGGATCACTTATGACTTATGAACTGAGTTGTAAAGCTCATGAACTTGAAGAACCCCTTCTAAAGAACAGGAAGGATTTAGCTCTGAAAATTACAGATGACACCTCGAGTGAAACCTCGAGTGATGAGGACAATGACATTACACTATTATCCAAAAAAAAATCATGAAAAAAATAAAAATTATAAAAGTAAAAATGAATCAAAGAGCGATAATGGTATATGCTTTGAATGTAAGAAGTCAGGACATTTCAAATATGAGTGTCCTCAATTAAAGAAGAAAGCGCTGCACAAGAGAAAGGCACTTTCGACGATTTTCGATTACTCAAGCTCATCAGATGAAGAAGACCACATCAAAGAAGAGGTTACCAACTATGTTCTCATAGCCATCCATGATGAGGTAAGTGAGTCTTCCAATATTTTCTTTACTAAATTATTGAATATGTTTCATGAGCTTTATAATGAGATTAGAAAAATTAGTAAGTCTTATAAATTCTTAAGAAAGAGCATGATTCACTAATTAATAAATTTGAAGAAATACATATAGCATCACCATCATATAGATCATGCACCGAATGTCAAAATTTAGATAAACTTAGAAAAGAAAATCTTGTATTAAAATAAATTTTAGAAAAAATTAAAATAGGAAATAAATCTCTAAACATGATCATTGCAAATAAGGACCATGTTAATAGGAAATAAGGTATAGGCTTTGTTGGAAATACTCAACAAAAGCTAACTATCTTTGTTAAAGGACCCAATCTAAACTTATCACCAAAAATTAAATATAATTTTTATGGTAGATTAGAACATAAAGCCTATAAATGTTCATTTAAAAAATATAGTCCACATAAATTAATTTGGGTTCCTAAAGGAATCATAAACAACCTCAAGCCATTAGAAAAATTGGAAGAACCTTTCATGAGGGACTCAAACTCAAATGGGTACATAAACCAAAACCCCCATCTTGTAGAGTTGTCTCCTAACAAGGCTAGGAGTACTAAATAATGTTTTGAAAGTGGATGTTCAAAGCACATGACTTGAGATGTAACAACAAGAAAAATTATTGAAAATAAAATTATTGGTAATGAATCTTTGGATTACTTATTGTTATAATTAATTTTAATTGCTTTAACTTTAGCATGTTAGTATAAAACTGAATTAGAATAATAATATAAAAAAGGAGAGAGAATTTAGCTATTTTTAATGAAAAATTATATACATTCAAATTTATGAAAGAAAGATTTTGATGATGATTATGCTTGTATGCTTGTCTTGACATGTAATAGTTAAATGAGTATATGTTGAGATAAAATTGAATGGAATGATTAAATATTAAATTTAAACTTAAAAAATTAAATATATAAAATCATGTTTTATTTTCTAATATGGTTGAAAAATTAAAATAAGAAGGAAAATTATTTTAAAAAAATTATCCTTATCCTTAACAAAAATTCTCTTAATAATTCATGGTTATTAAGTTAATCTTGATTGTCTTCAATGGTGCATGACTTTTGCATAGCTAGAGCATGCTAAAACTAGAACAAAGAAAGTTTAGTGCAAAATTATCTAAGTTCAAATTTATGAATTTTGATGATAGATTAAAAATTATTAGCATGAATTGAAATTTTAGATTAGTTATATGTTGACCTAAAAAATGTTGTATAATTGCATGATAGATTACTTTTGAATTTGATCATAGAATAAATAAAAATTTAAAAATGAGTTTGTCAACTCTTTGTACTATGTGTAAAGAGTTAGAGTCATTTAAATATTAGAATTAAGATAGGTTGAATTTTTATTTTGAAAATATTTTATTATTTTGATGTATTATAGTAATGACCTTACTGATTTCTTCTAGAATAAAATTCAGTTTTTGGTCTTAAACGATAATTTATTGATCTGAAAAGCATTCTTGAAACAAATCACATGAAACAACTAAAAAAGAAGGATAATTATTCTTGAAAATACTTTTATCCTATCAACCCTTCAACAAGAGATAAAATGATACCATTATTATTGAATCTCTAAAACTACAAAAATAATTTGATAATTTAAATTTAAAAAGGTTATTGTCCAAATCATGACCTTGAAATCTTGAAAATTATAATTTGAGATCTTGATATAAATCAAAATCATTTACTAAGATTCCTTTTTTTATTAAAAAAATTTTATAAATAAATCATTAGTTTATCTTTTTGGAACTATAATATTAGTCTTTTTATAAACAATGGTTTTGATGATTTGAAATCACTTAGATCCTGTATTTCCATATCTCATTTTACAAAATCATGATCTTAATTTTTCGATATTTATAACTTGATAAATGAAGACCCTTCTTATTATTTGATCTCCTAAGAATTATTTTTATTATCTAAGAATATATTTGTCCAAATAAATCATGTCATTTGAATTAATGAATTGATAATAATATTCTTCATAACATGATTATTTATGGCTTCCTTCTTAGTATAACTTATTACTAAAACCAATATTTTTTAAATTTGTGAAAAGTTAAAATTTAAACGAGATTTGTTTTATCATGAACATTTCCTTGATTTTTTGACTTGACTTATCATTTATGAGAATCACATTTAATCTTTATTATTTCCTCTTTTTAAATAAGACAATTATAATTGAGATTTTTTATCAAGATCATTTCTTCTATTTTATTAAAAAGATTTATCTAAATGAATTAAGTGTCTTAAGATTTATCTTAGATTCTTTTCAAATCTAACTCAATTAGAACTCAAACATTATCGATGCTAACTATGACTAATTAATTACAACCATTATGACCATCAAGTCCAATAAGACCCTCCTAAAATATACATGTTATTTATTTATGTTATATCTTATTTATCTAAATGAATTAAGCGTCTTAATTAGTTTTTTCGTAAAATCTATATATTATTTATTTATGTTATATCTTGTTTGTCAAAAACATGTCGCTTGTAAACCTCTACATGGCAAACTTGATGTCAACCACCTCACTGGTCCAAACTACATATATTGGCTTTGCAATTTGAGAATTATTCTCACGGTGGAGAAAATCATGTATGTCATTGATACGATAGTGCCCACGCTAAAAAAGGGCAAACAAGAACGAGGTCACTCGCTATGTAAAGTATATAGACGATTTCACTTTACCAGAATACTATATGTTGACCTCAATGACTCCTAAGTTACAGAGGCAACATGAGAGCATGAATGTCAATTCTATCCTTCATCAAGGTCAGTTGTTTAAGGAACAAGAAAGAACTCAAATATATGAGACATCCAAGAGTCTCTTTCGAGCAAGGATGACAGAAAGGGCATCGGTTCATAACCATGTTCTGAAGATGATAAAGTGGATCAAGGAACTCACAGGTCTAGGAACGGTCCTAGAGGATAACATGTGTATTGATCTTATACTTCAGTCCCTATTAGATTCTTTTTCTCACTTTATCATGAATTTTAACATAAGCAAGTTTGAGGTGACTCTCCCTAAGCTCCTCAATATGTTGAGGAAAGCTGAGAGTGCCATCAAGAAAGAGAAGTCAATTCTCTATATTGGTGAGACCAAGAAGAAAAGGAATGCTAATAAGACCCTTAATAAGGGCAAGGGCAAAGAAAGATTGGGTAAGGCAAAGGTTGCCAGAATGACCTGGCAAAGGACAAAAGACAGTGTTTCCACTGTGGCAAAGAAGAATGCTGGAAGAGAAATTGTAAGGATTACCTTACAAACAAGACAAAACATAAGCTTGGGGAAGCTTCAGGTATATTCATGATCAGTCTCCACCTATCAGATTTTCATGATAACACATGGGTATTAGATACCGAGAGTACTTATCATATTTATAATTTATTATAGGTTATGGCAATACCTAGGAAATTGGCTAGAGGCGAGATGGACCTTAAGATAGGCAATGGTGCAAGAGTTGTTGTAGTTGTCATTGGGGAGGTCACCCTACATCTACCTTGTGGAGCTATCATTACATTGGATGTATGTTATTTTGTTCCCTTTATAATCAAAAATATTATTTTTATTTTTTATTTAATAATTAGTAGATATAAATTAGTTTTTGAGAACAATAGTTGTTCAATAATTATGGATGATAAGATCATCACTAGAAGGACCCTGATAAATGACTTATATATATTAGACACTTCTCCACACATCATGAATATAAATACGTCTAAGAGAAAATGAGATGAGGTAAACAAATACACCTATGACATTGTAAGCTAGGACATGTCCATGAGGGAAGGATTCAAAGGTTGTTGAATGATTGATACTTAGATCCATTCGATTATAAGTCATATGCAACTTGTGAACCTTACCTTTGTGGAAAAATGACTAGCTCTCTTTTTAGTAGAACTGGAGAGAGCCACTGAGCTATTGGAACTCATATATAGTGATGTATGTGGTCCCATGTTGACTCAGGCTATAGGCGGTTACTTATACTTTATTACATTCACTGATGATTTCTCCAAGTATGGACACGTGTACTTAATAAAATACAAGTCTAAGGCCTTTGAGAAATTTAGGGAATATAAGAATAAAGTAGAGAACCAGATTAGAAAGAGTATTAAGACTCTTCGATCAAATCGAGGAGAAGAGTACTTAAGTATAGAGTTCACGCATTTCCTAAGGGATTATGGGATTCTATCCCAGTGGACACCTCCTATACACCTTAGCTCAATGGTGTATTAGAAAGGAGAGATCATATGTTGTTAGACATGGTGTGGTCCATGATGAGTTTCGCTGATCTACCTGTTTCATTCTAGGGATATGCCCTAGAAATCATAACTTACCTTCTGAACAGAGTTTCATCAAAGTTGGTAGTGTCTACACCATATGAGATATGGAAAGGAAAGAAGTCTAATCTTAAGGTGGAAAAATTTAGGATTGTCCTGCCCATATTAGAAGACACAACCTCGACAAGTTGGAATCAAGAACATAAAGGTGCACTTCATGGGATAGCCTAAGGAGACTTTGAGATATTATTTTTATCATCACGAGGACTAGAAGGTCTTTATTACTAACAGGGTTATGTTCCTTAAGAGGAACACATTCTTAGTGGAAATAGTTGGAGTGAGATTGAATTAAGCGATGTTAGAGAACCTAGCTCAAGCACTATTCCAAAGTCCGAGTCTGTTCAGGTACCTAGCACACAAGTTATAATTTTATGTAGGTCTAGTAGAGTATCTCATCCTCCTGAAAGATATGTGGGATATATCAGAGGAGATGACTCTTAGGATGTTGATTCTTAGACCTACGAGGAGGCTATTATGGGTATAAACTTCGGGAAGTGACAAGAAACTATGAATTCTAAGATGGATTTCATATACTCCAACAAGGTTTGGAAGCTTGTAGACCTTAGGGTATTGAACTTATTGGCTGCAAATGGATCTTCAAGAAGAAGATCGGAGCAGATAGAAAGGTGGAGACATATAAGGCAAAGTTGGTGGCTAAAGGATATCGACAAAAGTAAGGAGTTGACTATGACAAAACCTTCTCACCTGTAATCGTGCTTAAATCCATTATAATTATTTTGGCTATTGTAATACACTATGATTATGAGATCTAGCAAATGAATGTGAAAATTGCATTCCTCAATAGCAACCTCGAAGAGATGTATATGATACAAACAAAGGGATTCATATCTAAAGAGAGTCCAGATAAAGTGTGTAGGTTGCTCAGGTCCATTTAGGAATTGAAGCAAGCTTCCTAAAGTTAGAACATAAGATTTGATAAGGTGATCAGATATTATAACTTAGTTAAGAACGAAGATGAGCCTTGTGAAAGGACGGTAAGTGGGAGCGCTATCACATTCTTAGTGCTTTATATGGATAGCATCCTAATAATTGGGAATGATATAGTTAAAGCTTGAGTATCTAAAATTTTTTTATAAAGGACTTAGAGGAAGCATCCTATATTTTATGGATTCAGATTTATAGAAATAGATCCAAGAGGATGTTTGGCTTGTCTTAGTCAAGGTACATAGACTTCATTGTTAAAAAGTTTAGTATGAAAAATACCAAGAGATGTCCATAAAAATATGATATGAAAGGACATACTCCTAAGAGTCTTTGGGGACATACTCCTAGAAAGTGATAAGATATAAAATATCACTTTCTAGGAGTATGTCCCCAAAGACTCCTGAAGAAATGACAGACATAGATAGGATACTTAATGCCTTAGCGATAGGGTCTATCATATATGTCATGCTATGTACTAAGCCTAATATAACGCATGCTTTGAGTGCAACGAGAAGGATCAACCGGATCCAGGTTTCGAACACAGGAAGGCAGTAAAGTGTATCTTTAAGTACTTGAGAATGACTAAGGATCTTTTCCTGGTATATAGAGGAGAAGCCTCCATGTTGAGGGCTACATGGACTCAAGTTTTCAGTCTAACAATGATGATAACAAGTCAAACTCATGGTATATCCACCCTAAATGGAGGAGCAGTAAACTGGAAAGGTTTCAAGCAAGATACTATTGTTGACTAGACCATATAGGCGGAATACATTACTACAGCAGAGGCAACAAAGAAAGGGGTGTGGATGAAGAAGTTTATCAGAGATTTGGGAGTCGTACCGAACAGCATGGAGTTAATTCCGATATAAAGCAACAACAATGGGGCGATCGCTCAAGCAAAGAAACTTAGGTCTCATCAGAAGTCTAAGCACGTTCTAAGGTGGTTTCACTTGATTATAGAAATCATAGCCTGAAAAAATATCACAATGGAAAGAGTTTCATCTGAAGATAACATTATATATCCACTAAAAAAGTCATTGGCTCATATTGTATTTGAACGTCATAGGGGTCTGATGGGGAACGGAAACATAAGTGATTGGCCTTAAGTCAAGTGCGAGATTGCTGGTTATAGGTGCCCTACAAGCTAATCACGTGAGTGATGCCACGTGTGACACACTACATAGTCTTTTTGCATTATTATTTATTAGTGCATTCTCATATTATGTTATCTGTTGAATATATATATATATATATATATATATATATATATATATATATATATATATATATATATATATATATATATATATATATATATATATATATATATTGTGATGTCCTTGGTTTTATTTAATAGGAATCAGATCATGATGAGACCATGATAATGAAATTGATTCACCATTAAACACAGATCCTAAATAATCCTGGTCATAGGTTACTTGAAGGGACATCGAGACAACTAGATAAACTAGTTTGTTGTACGCTTGTCCATATGATGGATGAGCTAGTCTCATAGCCACTTGTGTGGAGACACTAAGTATACAGTAAGTGCTCATTGAAGAATAAGTTCATTGATTGATCTGCTTATGAAATATTGTATGGTTAATGATACCTAATGTTATACAGTAATTATGTTGTGTATCTAGTCTTTAGACTTGAGACACCAAGAATGTCTTATTTGAGTACTCATTTCTTTGACGCTAGACTTATAGGTTTGGAAAGTTTTAGATCTGATATAGCTAATTATTGGGATTGGTTGCCAACCTTACAAAGGCTATTGAGTGTCAATAAAGGATCATCCGCTCTTGGTATCATGAGAGGAATATCACGTATGCTCTTACTCAGATAAATCCTTGATCAGGTTGTCAGATTGAAAGAGGAGTTCTTCGGGAGAATCCAATTAGAGCGAGACTCGGACGGATTTCGTATGTGGCCTAATAGAACCATATCCAATATATGGTCTCTGAGATATTAGATGGATGAGGGAGTATAGATATATGATAACTAAGGACAGACAAGTTCAATGGATAAGATCTCTTGTATCGTGTGGGGACTATGGCGTAGTGGCCTAATATGTCTATAGTCGATAAGTCGAGTGAATTATTATGAGATAATAATTTACTAAGTCAGGAGTTCTAATAGGGAGGACTCACAACTAGCTTGATATTAAGCCTAGAGGGTGACACACATATAGTAGATGCTTCGACGGATAGAGGATTGGATATAGATCCAATTAGCCCCTATTCTCATTAGATGAGACCCGACATTGATGGGCTCCTTGCGTGAGGCCCAATTTTAGACCAAAGGAGATTATTGGATAGATATCCAATAATCAAAGGTTAATAAATAATTAGATGGAGATCCAATACCCACTAAGACAGGATCCCTAAGTTTTTTATGGCTCTCTATAAATAGGAGGCAGGGGTGGCTCTTATGTGATAGGTTGCACCTTTAGCTGCCCCCTCCTATTCTCCACCTCTCCCTCTCCTTCTCAGCGATCAGCCCCTCTCTAGCATGAGAGGGCAGCAAAGAAGATAGAGGATCTTTCTCTAAATTTGTTGCGAGAAGTTGTACTAGAGTTGCGAGATTTGAGGCTACGATTGAAGGAGTATCGCTATAATGATCATTTGTATGAATACCACTAGAGGGGAGAACACTTGACCTCCTTCATCCTCTCTATCTAGATCTAGAAAAATATAGATATATGATCTCACTAGGAAAATAATCTCTCACATGATGTAATTTTTTTATTTTGCAGTTTCTACGCACCAATCTTTGCACAATGATTTTGATCTACGTGGAAAACTAGTTTTTTTATTTTGATCTTCCACTACACATGTGATGCTCCTACTGAGGTTTCACAGCATATCGACTATCGTGGTAGTATCGATAGTCGATGATAGTACCGCCTTTCTCGGGCAGTGGTACTGCCAAAGCCTAGAATCCCTGGCTTTGTTCCGTGGTGATACCGCCCGTACCCCGAAATCTCAGGGTGTTTGAATTTTTTACTCCAATTTTTGAAGTCAATTAGGATCTATAAATACCTTAAGTATTCTACTTGGGATAGTAAGAAAGTTGAACGAAAACTTGTGAAAACTCTATTGTAATTTCTTGAGAGTTCCTCTCCTCTTCTCTTAGTGTGATTTTTATTTAAGGGAGGGCTGAGAAAAAAAATTATAAATGTTATCTCCTAAACCTGTGAAAAGGAGAATAGAGCTATAAGAGGGTCGTTGATCTTCATCCGTTGAAAGAAGATTCATAGTGGAAGCCGGTGACCTCGACGAAGGAGGAATCAGAAGTGAACGTAGGTTAAGTTGGTCGAACCACTCTAAACTCGATGTGGATTTTCTTTTATGCTCTTCATTATTATTGCTTTCAATATCATTTTCATCAAATGAACTTTTTAAACTAAGATTTTTTACGAAAGCACTAACTACGTCGTCCCCCGCACCCCACCACCCCCCCTCTCTCTCGTCTACTCTTAGTGCCAACTTGATCCTAACAGTTTATATCAGAACCACATTCACTCAATTGGACTAACACCTAAGTAATTGTTAATGATTGTTTCTAGCATCAATGAGGGTTACTCTATCACTCGTCCTCCTTAATGGGATGGACTACATTTACTGGAAAACACAAATGAGAATTTTTTTTTACTTTCTATAGATTTCAATATATAGAACATTATTGAAAATAGCTTTAAAAAATCTTCCAATTCAATTAATGAATGGAATGATTTTGAAAGGAAAATATTTTCTCTGAATGCTTATGAATGCTTTGTTTTGTGCCTTAGGAAAAAATAAATTTAATCGTATTTCTATGTGTGATTTTGTATATGATATATGCTATACACTAGAGTTTACACATGAAGGCACAAGTAAAGTAAACGAGTCAAAAATTAATCTCTTAGACATAATTATGAATTGTTTAAAATGAAGCCAAGTGAAACTATTGATGACATTTACGGATATCATCAATGGTTTAAAATATCTTAGTAAATCTTATACTAACCTTAAACTTGTAAATAAAATTTTAAGATCTTTATATAAATGTTAGGATCCAAAAGTAAATGTCATACAAGAGGTAAAGGATTTAAATAATTTTCCTCTCGAAGAACTTATTGATGACCTACGAAATGACTTGTAAAGCTCATGACGAACAAGAGAAAAACCTTCCAAAGAACAATAAGGATATTGCACTAAGAACAAAACAAGACTCCTTGAGTGAAAGCTCAAGTGATGAGGACAATCACATTGCACTTCTAACAAGAAGACTTAAGAAATTCATGAAAAGGAACAAAAATCATAAGAATAAAATGAATCAAAGAATGGCACTATAATTTGTTACAAATGAAAGAAGCTAGGGCACTTAAAAAATGAGTATCCACAATTGAAGAAAAAGTTATCAACTCAAAAGAAGAAGAAGACATTCAAGACAACTTGGGATGATTTGAGCTCATAAGAAGATAAAGAGCACAACAATGATGAAGTGGCAAACTACACGCTAATGACTCTTAATAATGAGGTATATGACTCACCGAAAGCTTCTTTTACTTTTGGTGAATTACTTAATATTTTTCATAAATTATTTGATGAATTTAAAAAGATTAGTAAAAATTATAAATTACTTAAAAAGGATCATGCATTACTTATTAGTAAATTTGAAGCTTTGCATGAAATATCATTATCATGTACTCCTTGCTCTAAATATGAAAAGTTAGATGAAATAAAAAGGAAAAATATGGTTCTTCAATATGGAGACTAAGAAAATCCTAATTATGGTTCTTTAATATGCGTAATTTATCCTTTTGAATATAGAAAAACATGTGATAGTGTTCGTCTTAATTGTTTCAAAAATATCATTATTTTTCTCTTGAGGGTTAATCCAAATAAGAGAATCTTTTTTCTGATACTAATTGTTAAGATTAATAATGATACTAGAGCGTGAATTAGTGCTCGTAAAAAATTTAAGAAGGTTCGAAATTTTGGAGTAAAGATGCCATATGAGTTATAATTGAAGCAAGTAATTAAGCATAAGTGAGAGAAAAAGATAAATTAATTTATATGGTTCGATCCTCCTAATCTACATTTGTTCTCTCTTTTCTCGAGGCTAGGGGCTTTCATTATCTGATCTTACTTGTAACTGATGAAAATTAATTAATACTCCTTTATAACTTTGAACAACTAAAACAACAGTTAGGTGATGATATTATCCAAAGAAGTATCAAACCTAATAAAGGCCCAAATATAGGTCATGCACTAGCCCACTTTGATCCAATTTAGTCACATACTTAAATTTAGTCTAATTAATTTAGTTCAATTGAAGATTAACTGCAATCCAAGTTAACTTCGAATAAGGCTATATACATCAATCTAGATCAATAAAATAATTATTATATGGTGCGGCTAAATGAGTCGAAAGGTTGCGTAGGAACATTGATGTTGAATACTAGTCGATGGTCTTAAACAAGGAAGTGGCCAGTCAATTTTATTTTTTTCACTTGAGTTGTTTTTAGCATTTTAGAGTGACTAATGTGTATAGTCAAACCAAATCAATGTGCTCACTGAAAAAATTTATAAGGTTGATCAGATATGGAGGATTGCTTTACCTCCTGAGTTGACCTTTTTTTTTTTTTTTTTTTTGTGTGTGTGCAAGCAAACACCAATGATCGGTTTAGACCATTGATCTAATTCAAGTAGTTTTCCTTTTGAGTAATAGAATAAAGAAAAAAAAAAAAAAAAGAATGCTTGCAATCTTCAGTTGCAGCTCATGTCAGCCGTAGGAACTCGAGGTTTCAGTGCAAGCTTCTCTCACCCAACATGTTACAGTTTGGAAAGACACAACAAGACGAGCATGTTAGAGAGGCTTGCCGACCACTGTCGATATTATGCAAGCCTTTTGGGATGGATGGACAGGTAGAGATTGTCGGAGATGTTGGGATGTCGACCAGCGATGAGCTTAAACACCACTCTGGCATCACTTTATTTGTGTCTTGAACATATAACGAGGCCACCATCACGGATCCACCTTTTATGTTCAGACTTTTAGTACGACCATCCACTATTTATTAATTGGATTAATTAAAAAAACCGGGAAGATTTTGCAAGCTCGTGACGGAGACATGAATGCCTGTGCTTGCTTTTCTGATGAGGCTCCCCAGTTTTAGGGCCGTGATGTGATAGCTTAAGATAACTTTTCTCAGCCTTTAAGCAACCACTACGCGATACATCCTCCATAAAGTCTTACTCCACAACCATGGTAGGGAAGGAGTCGATTCGCACGTATACATGAGAGTTTTCTTATATGTTCTCTCTTCTCTTTGCTTCTCTCAATACATACATGGGCAAGTCCCAAGACTTGGTCTCCCACAGAACCTACCGCATGCCCCTCCCGAAGCCTTGGATCAAGATGTTGATGCCAGCAATAAGATCAACTATTAGCAGCTTCGCACTCTTATCATGGCGACCAAAACAATTTGAAAATTTGAGGGTGGCCTAAATGCTGGGTTATGCTCGTATTCATGAATAATAGGGTGAAGGCAGGAGTCCATAGATCATTGGTACCAACTGTGGGGGCGCTGAAATCATATCAAATTCACCTACAACTTTCGTGATGGTGATGATGACTAATGATGACCCTGACATCTCCTCTTCTTTGAATCACTGGTTGTGTGATGATGATTAAAACATATTAGACACACAAACGAAACTCACTTGGGAAGTTATTCACCATTAAGTGATCAGATTGATTAATCTCTATTGTAAAATCATATGATAAATTTAATCCTAAACCATTTATTGTGAATAAACGAAAGTGTCTGCTCATATATATATTGTTTGGTCATGTTGGTGTAAATTGAAGTTATGTTTCGTTAGGGTGAATATTTTACCAGTACGTTCGCTCTTTAGTAACTCTATTTCTTCTTCATAAGTTTTTTATTGTGAAAAAAAAAAATTAACCATTCACAAGCAAGTATTACAAGGGTACTTATGACCTAGATAATTCTGATTAAGTTTGTAATAATAGATTATGAATATGATGTAACCTTGTTCCATAATATTTATATAAGATTGATCACCTTGAGATGGATATTGAGAATAAATTAGATGTTTCTATTCCTCAATCTTTCAATTCAAAATATTGCACCTAAAAATTTGACTTCTGTAGTAAGAGAATACACGTCTAATCACTAGCTTTTTCTTGTATATGATGGCACAAATGGTCACATTCATCAAACTTGCATTTACAAACCTCTGCTGCAGAAGCTAGACTTGCGATAAGAAATACCGATAACAAAAATGCGCAACCTCTCTTTTCTCCTGACTTCCACTTCAAAACTAATCAACAATTTGAGGGAGGCCTTGTACTTTACGGCGACACAAGAATTGATGCGTATCAGCAACCTTTAACTTGGTGTGCACCTCACTCACATTGCTAAAAGCCTAACAAAGCTAATTGCTCAAAGCCTGCCTCGATACTGCAGCCAACTCCCGTTCAAATTTCGAACAACACTATCTTTTCTCCCATTCCTTATCAGTACATGTCCATATTATAACATACTTCGGACGACAGGATTATGCTCTCTCAACATCTTATTATTCCTTGTAACAAACCCACGCACGCCATGTCTAATAAATACGAGTTTGCAGGACATGACCACATCTTCCCTCCCTCTTCTTCGGCGTCTTATTGTGCTGCTCCTTCAAGAAGACCAATTAGCAACCACCTATCCGGGATTGTAGGTGGATCTACCGTAATGGACTTCATGAGCGATTGACACTTCCACAAGCAAAACGACCACCAACTCCGTCCCTTCTTAAACCTTTCTCTATCTATCTCTGTGACACTCGCGTATCGGCCACATATGGCTCCGTGTAGTGTAGTAACTTTCTATCTTCTTCTCTCTATCCTACTTGCAGAGACAACACTGTGTTATCCTTCTCAGGTATTATTTCTACCATGCTTGTAAGCTTCAGGTATGTGAACCTTGGAACTGATGGCCCTTCTCTTGTTTATGCTGGCCTTCTCAGGTCTATGTAGTTTACATGGGCAGCAGAGGGAGTCAGAGTTCAGATGATATTTTGAAGCAGAATCACCAAATGCTCACTGCCGTTCACGGTGGAAGGTAGGCTGGTTCCTGGTGACGTAGTCCGTTTTGTATTGTTGGTATGTGGCTGAGAGAGAATGGTTTGTGATCAACAGCATGGAGGAAGCGCAAGCCTCCCATGTTTACACCTATAGCAATGGATTCAGAGGATTTGCTGCAAGACTGAGTAAAGAGCAGGCTTCACGAGTGGCTGGTACTTCCTTCTTGTTGATGCTAACAGACGCACGACTCTTGCTGTGGTTATTATAATCTCCTCCTTCGGTTGATCTGCTGTTGGTTTTTTTTTTTTTTTTTTTTTTTGGCGATCCAGACATGCCCGGCGTGGTATCGGTGCTCCCAAACCTGAAGAGGAACTTGCATACAACTCGCTCCTGGGATTTCATTGGCCTCGGAACCAACGAGGAGATGGAGATCCCAGGATTTTCCACCAAGAACCAAGAGAATGTCATCATCGGATTCATTGATACAGGTGAGGTGGGCTTACCATGTCACAAAAAGGAACGATCGATCCTCGATGTGATCGTACAGAGTGGACTGAGAATTACAAGTTAAGCTTCTGTTACTGATCTCATTTGATTGAGTTCTTCTCAGGCATATGGCCGGAATCACCCAGTTTCAGTGATGCTGGGATGCCGCCAGTTCCTTCCAGATGGAAAGGGCGATGCCAAACCGGAGAGTCATTTGCACAGTCTTCCTGCAACAAGTATCAACATCAGCTATTCGTTGAATTCGGTGGTTTTCTTTGTGTTTGCCTTCATCTACTTGCTCCTCACAGGAAAGTAATTGGAGCGAGGTACTATCTAAATGGATACGAAGCAGAGGAGGGAAGCCATGGAGACTCCCTGAAGGCAGACAAGACCGTAAAGTTCAAGTCGCCAAGGGACAGCTCGGGCCACGGCAGCCACACAGCCTCCATAGCTGCCGGTCGGTACGTCAGCGACATGAACTACAATGGCTTGGGCGCCGGAGGAGCTCGCGGAGGTGCTCCGATGTCGAGGATTGCAGTCTACAAGACCTGTTGGGACTCGGGTTGCTACGATGCAGATTTACTAGCAGCATTCGATGATGCGATTAGAGATGGAGTGGACATAATCTCTGTATCTCTAGGCCCCAGTTCTCCTCAAGGAGATTACTTCGACGATGCAATCTCCATAGGCTCATTCCACGCTACCAGCCATGGAATTGTGGTGGTTTCTTCTGCTGGAAATGTTGGAAGTCGAGGCTCTGCTACTAATCTTGCGCCATGGATGCTCACTGTTGCTGCCAGCTCAACAGACAGAGAATTCGCCTCATATATTTTGCTAGGAAATGGGAACAAGTTTTTGGTAAATCAACTGCTCCCTACTATTTCTCCTAAAAGACTAAATACTCAGAGATATTTGCTATGAACAGGGCGAAAGCTTGAGTTCTTCCGTCATGAACAGATCAGCCAGGATCATCTCGGCCTCGGAAGTCAATGGGGGATACTTCACTCCTTACCAGTCAAGGTGAGGAATGGAGGAGGAGTAAGTTGAGACTGATACTTCAGTGGAACCTGAGCTTGTACTGATCTGCTCATTTTTCTCCTCCGTAGCTTCTGCTTGGACAGCTCCCTGAACAAAACCAAGGCCAGAGGAAAAATCCTCATCTGTCGCCACTCTGGAAGCGCATCTGAATCCAGGATCGAAAAGAGTCTGGTTGTCAAGAAAGCAGGAGGGGTTGGGATGATCATGATCGACGAAACAGAGAATGATGTGGCCATTCCGTTTGTGATTCCTGCAGCTTCCGTGGGGAAGGAAGTTGGCAATAAGATCTTGTCGTATGCTAACCACACCAGGTTTGGTGATCATTAAGTCTGGATTTTATAACTGAGTTCATCATGTACTATCCACATCTTAACATTCTTGGGGCTTATAGGACACCAAGAGCGAGTATTATGCCTGCAAAGGCCGTATTAGGATCAAGGTCGGCCCCTCGAGTCGCAGCATTCTCTTCCAAAGGTCCCAATTCTTTGACAGCAGAGATCCTGAAGGTTTGTAGCACTGGTGACAGGTTTCTTCGGCTTCTTGTGTTCGAAGTCTAAATGCGAGTTTTGCAGCCTGATGTCGCAGCGCCTGGATTGAACATCTTAGCAGCCTGGTCACCTGCAGTCAATGAGATGAAGTACAACATTCTCTCTGGAACTTCCATGTCCTGTCCCCATGTAACTGGGCTGGTGGCCTTGATCAAAGCTGTGTACCCAACATGGACACCATCGGCAATTAAATCTGCCATAATGACCACAGGTTACCAAGCTTCTATTTAGCGTATAGAACACAAATAAGGTCAAGGACCATGTATTATAATATCATCACCAGAAACTGCAGGATTTTAGACTTGACGAAATGATGCCATGTTCTGCCTGTAAACCGCAGTATCTGACATGTTGTAGTGACTTGCAGCAAGCGTGATGGATAAAAATGGTGGCGCAATTACAGCGGACCCCAAAGGAAGGCCAGCAAATCCTTTTGATTACGGCGCAGGCTTCCCCGATCCCTCAAGGTTGCTCGATCCTGGTCTCGTCTATGACGCACAACCCCCTGACTACAGAGCATTCCTCTGCTCCGTGGGATACGACGACAAGTCGCTGCAGCTCATAACAGGAGACGACAGCGTCTGCCGTGGACCTCGACCGACAGCTTCCAGCCTGAACTATCCCTCGGTCACTGTTCCGGATCTCAAGGGCAGCTCCCACATCACCCGGACCGTAACCAACGTAGGGAAACCCGGCGCTGTGTACCGAGTTCAGGTGTCCCCACCCACTGGCATCAATGTAACTGTAGTTCCAAACGTTCTAACTTTCACAAGCTATGGCCAGAAGTTGAACTTCACAGTGACGTTGAGAGCCACCTACCCGTCCAAGGATTATGTGTTCGGATACATTTCATGGAGAACACACGAGATTCGAGTGACCAGCCCTTTGGCGGTCAGAGTGTCGTCCTCTGACATTGGCTTGCTGTGATGAAACCATTCCATCCATCTTTCAGAACTGTAAATAAAACAATAAATCGTTTGGGTGCTGAGACAGTGTCGTAATGTAGTGTAGTCTTCGTTTCGCACACACAGACTGTTGCGCCGATACTCATTGTTCGGCCCGAGCTTTAATAAAGTTTACAATTTTATTTTTTCAATCTTAATTTAAAGTCTTAATGACTAGAATTATAGACGATGATACCGAAAAAAAAAGAGAAAAATTTATTATCAAAGGTTAAAAAAATAAGAGAAGGAAAAAAAAAGGAAAGACAACAAAGATAATAAAAATATTATTTTTAATCATCCAAGCAATGTTATCACCTCATGTTAGATTAAATTTATAGTTAACCTTGATCACTTCGAAAGATTTTAGATATTATGTATAGTGATTTAATATTTATATTCATGTTATTTTTTTTGTGATTGTTGCTTAGGTTTTGGATAAGAGATTATGATATTTGTACATTCATTATTTTTATAGTAAATTTTATCTGGCTTGTCCCATGATTTTTACCCTTCGAGTTAGAGAGATTTTTTATATAAATTTGATCATGATTTATGTTTGATTCAATTATGTGTTACGGCTCATTAGTATTTATTCGTATATAAAGTCCTTTTTTATCTCATCAATTGGTATTAGAATAAATTTTTATAGTATTTAATTTTTATGTTCAGACATGGAGGTCGGTAGTGTTTCTCATATGATTAGTTTGAACTTAAACAACTGAATGATATGGAAGATTTCTTATATTACAAAGATTTGTATGGATATTTGCAAGAGGATAATGCAAAGCCTGCAACTCTGACAGATGATGAGTAGAAGAGGTTAGACCAGAAAACGATCGGTTCATTCGACTGTGGCTCGTTGATAGTCTTTCACCATGTTTCAACTGAAAGTTCTCATATTCTCTTTGGAAAAAGTTGGAAGGTCTCTATATAAGAAAAATGACTAGCAACAAAGCTTTCTTGATCAGTAAACTTGTGAACCTAAAATATAAAGAGGGTGCTTCTAGTACTGAGCATTTGAATGAAATGTATAGTATCACTAACCAGTTATCCTCTATGAAAATGTCTCTTGATGATAAGTTACAAGCATTGTTATTTCTCAGTTTATTGCCAGAAAGTTAGAAAATACTAGTGGTTTTCCTTAGTAATTTTGCACCAGATGGTGTTGTCACCATGAGCCAAATAACAAGCAATTTGTTGAATGAGGAGTTAAGAAAAAAAAATTCAGTAATATCTCAGATTAATTCACAGGCACTTATCTCAGAGAACAAAGGAAAGTCAAAGTCGAAAGATAGAAGCGGTTTACGCATGGGTAGAAGCAAATCAAAATCAAAAAAAGATATTGTTTGCTATATTTATGGTGAGAAATGACATTACAAAAATCAATGCAAGCAACCTAAGAAGAGCAAGAAAAAAGATAAAGAAGTGAAGCCTACAGAGTTAAAAGAGAATACCACAGCTATAGTGTAGAGTGTTGACTATTTGATTTTGTCTACTTCTGTATATTTTTTATTTTGTATGTCAGGATCTCGAGTAGGTGATTGACACAAGTGATTCTATCATGCTACATCACAAAGGGAGTTCTTTGCTACCTATAGGTCTGAAAATTTTATGTTGTTAAGATGAGCAATTATGACACTGTATGCTAGGATCAAGTTGGAACTAAGAGGCCTGTTTCGACTTGAAGCTTTGCTAGTATTTATTTGATTCTGATTGTGCAGCTCAATTCTTGCTATCAACTTCCTTTGCTTATGAGTTCAATACTTTATTATAGGGTTATAAGTCTAAAAAGTCTTCTCCATCCCCTATCCTTATAGCATAGACCGATATCCTCACTTATTCGTTTGATTCTCTCCGATCCGGTACCCGCTCTTTGACTTACCTGTTTGATTATTTGCCCCAAGTCTTATTCTCATACTTCTTTAGTGAAATCTATTCCTGATTATGATGGGTGGTTTAGTTCAAGTGCTAAAAAACTTAGTTTCAAAAATTTTGCTTCAAAAATTTTGCTTGAAGGAAAACCGAAATCATAAGTTCTTTTCTTAGAAGTAGTTGAGAGCGACAAAGTTCAAAAGCAAGAGAAAACCGAAAGAAGATTCTTATGCTTTTATTTGAACTAATTAAGAACAATAAGATTCGAATGCAATAGTAGAGAGAGGCAAAAATAGATATGCTTACAGAATTTATAATGGTTCGGTCAAAAACTTGACCTACGTCTACTCCCGAGTCCTCCTTCGTCGAGGCCCATCGGTGTCCCCTAATGATCTTCTTTCATGGGCGAAGATCAAATATTTCTTTATACTTTTCTCTTCTTCACAGGTTCAAGAGATGAACTTTCACAATCTTTCACCTCTTCCCTTAAACTCACTTTACACTTGAAGGACACAAGGGAAGCTCTCAATTGATTTGTTACATAATTTTTCCAAAGATTTTGTTCACTATCTTAGCACTTTCTTACTTTCCACATATAAATACTTGAGGTATTTAATTGGAACTCAAATTTAACATATCTCCGAAAAATCTAGATACGAGCAGTACTACCATCGGCACCGACGGTACTACCGTCGAAAGTGCCCAAAAACCTAGGTAGCATCGGTACTACCATCGCCTGGGCAGTACCACCTTTGGGAAACTCAAAATAGTATTTTTCCCATACTATTTTATATTCGAGTCGTACCTTCTATTGATCCCTTTCCAGATCAACGAAATGAGCTCTATCATGAGCTCAAATCTAACACAAAGTGGACCCGATTGGCCTCTAATTGTGTTAGCTAGGATTTCTCCAAAACTAACTCAATTAGAAGTCAAATCATGATGTTAACTATGACACACTAAAATAATCACAATCGTTCTTGTTGTTTGGCACGTCAATCGATCTTTCAAACTCACGATAAACTTTTCGGCATCATTCCGATGAACTCTTGATCATCTTCCGGCGATCTCTTGACGAGCTCCCAATCATCTTTTGGTGCACTCTCGACGTACTACCGACGAGCTCCCGTTGCATCGTCTGAAGCCCTGGCCTGATGCTTAATCTTGACTCTGACTCAATATCAGATTGTTTTACCTTTTCATAGTCATAGTTAATCATGCATCACTTAACTCTAACACATAGGTTAGATCAGAAATCCATCAATTGATTTCAACGTCAATCCGAGATTCAACAATCTCCCTTTTTTTTGTAATTGATGACGGAGTTAACTTTAACTCTGCCTATCTATATGCCATAAGAGAAATAGAGCAAACTTGGATTAAAAAGAAACCATCATCTTTGAATTCAAGTATAGCATTTTGACTATTTTAACTAATCATTGAATTCTAACAATTTAACCAATCATGGTACCTATTATATATAATAAAAATTTTAAAATAATATTCATCTTCTTGGTATCACATAATAAAAATTTCAATCATTTGGCTTATGTCATCAATTATATCATTTCTCCCCCTTTGTCATCAACATAGAAGGAGAAATATTTAATTCATATTTGAATATTTTTAAATATTTAGCATATAAAGAGAGGAATTTAGTCCATTTCTCCCCCTTTATAAAATAAGAGAAGAAGAATAAAGAGATGATTTTTTTCATTGTAAATGCCACATCAAATTTCTTTCTCCCCCTAAATAAAATAAAAAAGAAGAAGAAGAAGGGGGTGTCAAGTATATTAAGGAGTCCAATAATCAAAGATCAAGTATCAAAAAAAAAAAATTGAATATCAAGAGGGGGTACCTTTGAAAGTATTGTATTAAAGATTCATTAGTCCAAGAATCAAAGTATTTTTTTTTAAAGAGAGGATTCGAAAGAGACCCATGAATCTAAGAATCAAATATTAAGCTAGAGGATTCAAAAGAGAGCTTAAAAGCCGAGAAATCGAAGAAAAATATAAGAGCTACTCATGCATTTAAAGTCATCTTAGGTAAGTTTCAAAAAAGAAGCTCAAGAAATCCAAAAAATTATATGATAGCAAATTATGCATTTGGAAGGTTTAACATTCCTAATTCTCTTCTAATAAAATTAAATTGTTCTTCATTTATTGGCTTTGTAAAAATATCAGCTAATTGCTATTTTGTATCAATAAATTCCAGAGAAATATTATGATTATTTAGTGATCTCTAATAAAGTGATGCATAATATCAATATGTTTCATTCTTGAGCGTTGAAAATTTTAGAAACATATTGTTGTAGTATTATCGTATTTAATAGGAATATTTTTTAAATAAATTTCATAATCTTCTAAAGTATTTTTCATCCAAATAACTTATGCACAATATTCACCTGCTATTATATACTCAGCTTCGGTTGTAGATAATATAATCAAATTTTATTTTTTTGGAAGATCAAAAAATAAAAGCATATCTTAAGAATTGGCATGTTCCGGTTGTACTCTTTATATCTATTCTACAACCTCCAAAATTGCAATCCGCATAGATAAGTAAATTAAAATTTTTGGACTTAGGATACCATAATCCTAAAATTTGAAGTTTCTTTTAAATATCTAAATATTTGTTTAACTATCGTAAAATAATTTTTTACACATAATCATAGATTTGAAGTTCCTTTTAGGATTGGATTGAAATCTTGCACATAATCCAACACTAAACATTATATCATTCCTTTATATGATTTTTTTATCAAAATTTTTACCTTCATTATCCAAGTCTAATTTGTAAAAGTGCTCATAGGTGTGTTTATAACCTTAGCATTGTCCATATCAAAATGTCTTAACAAGTCTAAAGTATACTTAGTTTAATTTATAAAGATGTCATTATTTAATTATTTTATTTGTAATCATAAGAAAAAAGTTAACTTGCATATTAAGCTCATTTCAAACTCTTGGTAAAAGATTCATATAAGGATTCATTAGAAAAATCAAAAATAATATCATTCACATAAATTTGAATAATAAAAAAATCATTTTTAAAACAAAGAGATTATTCAATATAAATTTCTTCAAAAATAAAATAATTAAAAAAAATATTTTTAACATCCATTTGAAATAACTTGAAATTCTTAAACAAGCAAAGGTAAGGAGCATCCTTATGGTTCAAGTCTAGCCAAGAGTGAAGGTTTCTTCATAATCGATCACTTTTTTTTTGTTAAAATATTTTGCAACTAATATAGGCTTGTTTCTAACCACAAGACCATTTTCATCTTGCTTGTTTCTAAAGACCCATTTAGTACCAATCACTAAATAATCACTAAGTCTAGGAACAAGCTTCTATACATCATTTCTCTCAAATTGGTTCAACTCTTCATGTATTGCAATAATCTAAGAATCATCTTTTAGGGCTTCATCAATGTATTTTGGTTTAATTTGAGATAAAAATATGGTGTTAGCATAAAAATTCTTAGAAGAAGAACGAGTTTAAACATCTTATGATGTATTTCCAATTATAAACTCCTTAGGATGAGCATTTACATACTTCCATTCTTTTGGTAAAGATTTGGAAGTAGATTCATCTAAGTTACTTCTAGGAGGATTTTCATTCAAATTTAAAGTGCCAAAATCAAAATCATCATCAAAATCAATTTTCTTAAATTTAGAAACCACATTAAAAATGATATAAATAGATTCTTCAATAACTAATATTCTTTTATTGAAAACATGATAAGCTTTTGAAGTTGAAGAATAACCAAGAAAAATGTCTTCATCCGATTTTGCATCAAACTTTCCTAAGGTATCTTTCCCGTTTAAAATAAAGTATTTACAACAAAAAACTTTAAAATATAAAATATTAGGTTTTTTATTATTCCACAATTCATAAGGAGTTTTAGAGAGTAATAGTCTTACAAGAACCTTATTCATAACAAAGCATATCGTGTTAATGACTTCGGCCGTAAAATATTTGGGTAGGCTATATTCATTTAACATAGTTCTAGTCATTTCTTATAAGCTCCTGTTTTTTCCTTATCACTACTCCATTTTATTAGGGATTTTTATGAATAGAGAAATTATAGTTGTATTTATTTAACTCACATAAAGTTTGAAAATCATGATTTTGAAACTCACCACCTTGATCACTACGTATAGATAAAATCATGAAACCCTTTTTATTTTGAACAAGTTTGTAAAATTTTAAAAAAATATTTAAAAAATTACTTTTGAGTGTCAAGAAATAAGTCCAAGTGTATCTACTATAATCGTCTATAATAACAAATACATATTTGCTACCTCTTAAGTTTGTAGTATCAATTAGTTCAAATAAATCTATATGGATCAATTATAGTGGCCTAAGGTGCTTATTTGATTTTTTGATTTAAAATTATATTTTATTTTTTTTATTTTGCATGCATCATAAACTTTATCTTTGACAAACTTAATACTAATCAATTTTTTCACTAGTTAATTGAGATTTAGTTTAATAGTTTCATGCTAGCATATCCTAGTCTCCTATGCCAAATTCATACATCATCATTCAAGGCCGAGAAACATATTTCATCAAAAAATTATCAATGTCAATAGTATATATTATTACTTCTTAAAACAATCATAGATCTATTTTTGTGTGGTATTTCAATTATATAAGCATTAGATTAAAATTTGATAATATATCTTTTATCACATAATTGGCTAATGCTTAGTAGATGATGTTTTAAACCATCAACTAATAATACATCTTCAATCAAGAGGTTTGATTTGTTACCTATCGTTCCTTTCCCAATGAGTTTTCCTTGTTGTTGTCTCTGAATGTAACAAATCATTCATTTAGGCTAGTGAGCTTAGAGAAATGAGTTGGATCTCTGGTCATGCGCTTTGAGCATCCATTATCAAGGTACCATTTTATTCTTCTAGCCTTTGTTTAGAGATATACCTACAAGAAAGGGGGTTATGGTTTATGTACTTATTTGACTTTAGGTCTCTCATAAAAAGCTCTACTTAATTTTACTAAAGGTATTGAGTTGTTTATGGTTCCTTTAGGAACCCAAACCAACTTGTGTGGACTATACTTTCTAAATGAGCATCTATAAGCAAATTATCGAAGTTTACCATAAAATTATATTTATTTTGGGATAAAGAATGTATTGTAGGTCCTCTAACGAAAATAGTTGATTTTTATTTAGTGTTACCTACAAAGTCAATGCTTTCCTTTTTATGAACTTGACTCTTATTTGTAAGGATCATGTTTAAAGATTTATTGTCTATTTTAAACTTTTCTAAAGTTTATTATAGTATAATATTTTTCTTCTTAATTGCCTCTAGTGTCTCATATTTAGAGTAAGAAATATATGGTGTTGATGATTCATGCATGTTTTAAGTTTACTAGCAAGTAATGCATGTTCCTTCTTAAGTAATTTATAAGTTTTGCTAATCTTTTTAAATTCATCAAATAATTCATGAAAGACATCTAACAACTCATCTAAAGGAAGCTTCGGAAGAGCTACTTACCTCATCATAGATGACCATGGGTAAGTCATTAGCCACTTCTTTTTTGTTATGGTCTTCATTATCTAACGAGCTTAAATCATCCCATGTTGCTATGAAGGTATTCTTCTTGTTTAGAGTTGGTAGTTTTTTCTTCAACTGTGGGCACTCACTTTTGAAATATCATGGCTTCTTATATTTGTAATATATTATATTATCTTTTTTTAGTTTATTTTTATTTTATGATATTTGTTCTTTTTCATGATTTTTTTGTTTTCTTGTTATAAGTGCAATATCATTGTCCTCATCACTCGGGGTTTCACTCGAAGAGTTATCTGTTATTCTCAGTACCATGTCTTATTATTTGGAAGGTGTTCTTCTTTGGTTCTCAATGTAATGACCTTCTTGTTCTTTGAAATGAGTTCTTCATGTTCATCATGAGCTTTGCAACTTATTTCATAATCATTAGAGACTCAATTAGCTCTTCGAAAGGTAAATTATTCAAGTCTTTGGCCTCTTGTATAATAGTTACTTTCAGGTCCTAACTTTTAGGTAAAGATCTCAAAATTTTATTAACAAGTTCAATATTAATATAAATTTTACTAAGAAATTCCAAACTATTGATGACACATGTAAAGCGGGTATACATGTCACTAATAGTTTCACTTGGTCTCATTTTAAACAATTCATAGTTATATACAAGGAGATTTATTTTCAATTCCTTTACTCGTGTCTTCATGTGTGACTTCTAATGTGTGCATATATCAAAAGCATAATCACAAATGAAAATCCGGTTAAATTCATTTTTGTTTAAGGCATAAAATAAAACATTCATAGCTTTGGCATTTAAGGAAAACATCTTTCTTTTATATTCATTCCAATCATTTAGGATTGGATGGCGTTTTATATTCGTTTTCGACAATGTTTCACAATTTAAAATCCACCAAAATAAAAAAAAAATATTTTAGTTTTCCAATAGGTGTAGTATGTCCTATTAAAAATAGGAGAAAGTGCGATGGAATGACCCTCATTAATGCTAGAGAAAGCCATTTGAACTCGCTTGGGTGTTAATCCAATTGAGTGAGCCTTATTGTGATACCAACTATTAGAATCAAGTTGACACTAAGAGGAGGGAGGGGAGGGGTGAATTAGTGCAAGTGCTAAAAAACTTAGTTTAAAAAATTTTGCTTGAAGTAAAATCGGAATCATAAGTTCTTTTCTTAGAAGTAGTTGAGAGCAATAAAGTTTTAAAGCAAGAGAAAATTGAAAGAAGATGCTCGTACTTTTCTTTGAACTAATTAAGAACAATCAAATTTGAATACAATAATAGAGAGAGGTAAGAGCAAAGATGCTCACAGATTTTATAGTGGTTCGAAAAAACTTACATACATTAACTCTCGAGTCCTCCTTCATCGAGGTCCACTGGTGTCTACTAATTATCTTCTTTCATGAGCGAAAATCAAACACTCCTTTACACTTTTCTCCTTTTCATAGGTTAACGAGAGAAACCTTTACAATCTTTCACCTCTTCTCTTAAACTCACTTTACACTTGAAGGACACAAGGGAAGCTCTCAATTGATTTTTATAAAAAAAATTTAAAGATTTTATTCACTATCTTAGCACTTTCTTGCTTTCTATACAAAAATACTTGTGGTATTTATAGACCCTGGTTGACTTCAAAAATTAGAGCCAAAATTTAATCTACCTCCAAAAAATCCGGATACGAGTGGTACTACTACCGGGACCGATGGTATTACCACTAAAAGTACCCAAAAACTTAGGCGGCAATGGTACTACCGTCGTTTGGGCGGTACCACCATTGGAAAACTTGGAATAGTATTTTCTTATATTATTTTGTACCTGAGTCATACCTTATGTTGATCGCTTTCTAGGTCAACGAAATGAACTCTATCATAGGCTTAAATCTAACCCAAAGTGGACCTGATTGGCCTCTGATTGAGTTAGTTAGGATTTCTCCTAAACTAATTCAATTAGAACTCAAATCATGATGCTAACTTTGATACACTAAAATAATTACAATAATTCTTCTTATCCAACACGTCAATCGATCTTTTAAACTCTTGGGGAACTTCTCGACATCCTTCCAGCGAACTCTCTGTGAGCTCCCATTCATCTTCCGGTGATCTTTCGGTGTACTCTCGGTGAGCTCCCAGTCATCTTCTGGTGAACTCCCAACGTACTCCTAGCAAGCTCTCGTTGCATCGTCCGAAGCCTTGGTTCAATGCCTGATCTTGTCTCTGGCCCAACATCAGATTGTTTTACCTTTTCACAGTTGTAGTTAATCCTACATCACTTAGTTCCAACATATAGGTTAGATCATAAATCTATTAATTGATTTGATCATCAAAATTTGAGATTCAACATTATAGATATCATCAGCATAGGCGATATCCACATAAAGACCAACCTTGACTGCAAGATGGTAGGTACTTAAGGATGTAAGACATGTGGTTGACTTGAGGCTGAATTTAATTTTAGTTGAAAGGCTAGATGATGAAGACTTTGATATCAGATTTCACAAAGGGCAATGGAAGCTTAGTAAAGGTTCTCTTATTGTAGCTAGTGGGAGGAAATATCACACTTTGTATAGATTACAGGCTAAATATTATGGTGAGTAGTTGAATGCTATAAAGAAAGACTTTAACATAGAGTTGTGGCATAAGTGATTGGGACACATGAGCTAGAAGGGGCTGTAAGTTTTTTCTAAGAGAGAGGTATTGCTAGACCTCAGAGGTACATGTCTAAACCCTTGTATTGATTATTTTAACTGATAAACAACATAAAGTTTCATTTGCTAGTCCTACTTTATCTAGAAAAATGTATGTCTTGGATTATGTTTATATAGATGTATATAGTCCTTTGAAGATAAAAACTCTTGGTGGACCTATTAATGTGCATGGCATCACTAGTGCACTTTATTTTATCACTTTTATAGATGACTTTTATATAAAAGTTTGGGTCTATGTCATAAAGATCAAAGATTAGGTTATTAATGTTTTCAAATAGTTTCATGCTAGAGTTGAAAGGAATACAGAAAAGTAATTAAAATGCATAAGATCAGATAATAGTTGTGAGTATATAGTATTGTTTAATAATTATTATAGGTTATATGTCATCCAACATAAGATGATAGTTCCTGGTACACCTCAGCATAATATAATTGCAGAGATGATGAACTGCACTTGTTGGGCAGATGGCCCAGATTCAGCCTATAATGGGCTTTAGTGAAGCCCACAGCCCAAAACATCACTTATATTAACCTAAAACCTAGATTAGGTGACTAGGGTTAAGATTAAGAGAGCAGCGGCGATTGAAAACGTGGGTGAGAGAAAGAAGACTGCAGATTGACAATAGAGGCCAGAAAATAAGAGATCCAAGAAAGGGAAGAAGACAAGGGCAGGAAAAGACTAATTCTCAATCACTCAAATCTCAAGTTAGATCAGTTTGCTGTGGATTCTTACTGTGATCTCTTGGGAAGGTTTTGGATATTGTGCTTAGGATTATAGTCATTGTATCCTTGTGATTCTCTTGTGGCTATTACTTTGGGCTTGGGCAAGAAGCCTTGAGATCTGTATATTCATTATTTTGATAGTGGATTTTCTCTAGCTTGTCCCGTGATTTTTACCCTTCGAGTTGAAGGGGTTTTTCACGTAAATCTTAGTATTCATCTGATTGTGATTTCTGTTTAATTTCGTTGTATGTGACGGTCTGCTAGTATTTGTTCGTATACAAAGTTTATTCCTGTTTTATTCCCATCAATTGGTATCAGAGCAGGGTTTTGGTGGTATTTAATCTTTTGTATCTGAACATGGAGCCCGGTAATGTTTCTCACATGATTAGTTTAAACGGAAACAATTGGATGATATGTAAAACCAAGAATGAAATATCTCTTGTATTGCAAAGATTTGTATGGACTTTTGCAAGGGGATAAGCCCACATCTATGACAAATGATGAGTGGAAGAGATTAGATCAAAAAATAGTTGGCTTTATTCGACAATGGCTAGATGATAGTGTCTTTCACCATGTTTCTACTGAATGTTCTGCTTACTCTCTTTGGAAAAAGTTAGAAGGTCTTTATGAAAGAAAAACGGCTGGCAACAAAGCTTTTATGATCAAAAAACTTATGAACTTGAAATATAAATAGGGTACTTCTATTCCTGAGCATTTGAATGAAATGCAGAGTATTACTAACCAGTTATCCTCTATGAAAATATCTCTTGATGATGAGTTGCATGCATTGTTACTTCTCAGTTCTTTGCTAGAAAGTTGGGAGACACTAGTGGTTTCCCTCAGTAATTCGGCACCAGAAGGTATTGTCACCATGAGTCAAGTAACAAGCAGTTTGTTGAATGAGGAGTTAAGGAGAAAGAATTCAGTAATTTCTCAGATTAATTCACAATCACTTGTCTCAGAGAACAAAGGAAGGTCAAAGTCAAAGGATAGAAGTGGTTCACGTGTGGGTAGAAGCAAGTCAAGATCAAAGAAAAATATTGTTTGCTATAATTATGGTGAAAAAAGGACATTACAAGAATCAGTGCAAGCAACCTAAGAAGAACAAAAAAAGGGGGAAAGAAGTGGAGCATACAGAGTCAAAAGAGAATATTACAGCTACAGTACAAGGTAGTAATTATTTGATTTTGTCTACTTCCGATGATATTTTTTCTTGAGTGGATAATTGACACAGGTGCTTCTTATCATGCTACACCACATAGGGAGTTCTTTGCTACTTATAGGTCTGAAAATTTTGGTGTTGTCAAGATGGGCAACTATGACACAACAAACATCATTGGCATGGGAGATATCCATATAAAGACCAACCTTGGTTGCAAGTTGGTGCTTAAGGATGTAAGGCATGTGATTGACTTAAGACTGAATTTAATTTCAGTTGGAAGGCTGGACGATAAAGACTTTGATGTCAGATTTCATAAAGGGCAGTGGAAGCTCAATAAGGGTTCTCTTATTGTAGCTAATGAGAAGAAATGTCATACATTATACAGATTACAGGCTAAAGCTTGTGGTGAACAGTTGAATGCTACAGAGAAAGACTTCAGCATAGAGTTGTGGCATACGCGACTGGGACATATGAGCGAGAAAGGACTGCAAGAACTTTCTAAGAGAGAGGTATTGTCATACCTTAGAGGTACACGTTTGAACTCTTGTATTGATTGTTTGGCTGATAAACAATATAGAGTTTCCTTTGTTAGTCCTGTCTTATCTAGAAAAATGCATGCCTTAGATCGTGTCTATACAGATGTGTGTGGTCCTTTGAGGATAAAAACTTCTGGTGGATCTGTTAATGTTCCTAGTATCAGTGGTGCACTTTATTTTATTACTTTTATAGATGACTTTTTCAGAAAAGTTTGGGCCTATGCTTTGAAGACTAAAGATCAGGTTATTAATGTCTTCAAAGAGTTTCATGCCAGAGTTGAAAGGGAGACAGAAAGGTAATTGAAATGTATAAGATCAGATAATAGTGGTGAGTACACATGATTATTTAATGATTATTGCAGGTCACATGACATCCAACATGAGTTGACAGTCCCTGGTACGCCTCAGCATAATGCAATTGCAGAGAGGATGAACCACACCATTATGGAAAAGATCAGATGTATGCTTTCACAGGCCAAGCTACCCAAAAGGTTTTGGGATGAGGCTTTGAGGACTGCAGTTGATGTAATCAACTTATCACCATATACAGCTCTAGATGGTGATGTTGCAGAGCATATATGGTCAAGGAAAGATGTCTCCTATAGGCATTTAAGAGTGTTTGGTTGTCGTGCATTTGCACATGTTCCAAACAATGAGAGGTCCAAGCTGGATGGTAAGATGAAAGAGTGTATTTTTCTTGGTTACTCACATGATCAGTTTGGTTACAGGCTTTGAGATCCAGAAAAGCAGAAGGTGTTCAGAAGCAAAGATGTTGTCTTCTTTGAAGATCAAACCATTGAGGATTTGAAGAAGGAGGCACCAGCTAAGACTTCTGCAGAGGGATTTGTAGACTGTGACCCAGTTATTCCTCCAGTATATCAAGGTGGGGGAGATGTGCAGGAAGATGGTGCAGAGCCAAATGTTGATCTACCTGCAGGACATGTTAAGCAGGAAGAAAAAAGAGAGCAAGTTCCCATAGAACCTCAGTTAAGAAGATCTTCTAGACCACGTCAACCTTCCAGAAGACTCTACAGATGAGTATGTGATGCTTACTGATGCAGGTGAACCAGAGAGTTACCAGGAAGCAGTTGAAATTGAGTAGAAAAAGAAGTGGTTTATTGGTATGCTGGAAGATATGGATTCTCTGCAGAACAACCACACATATGATTTGGTGCAACTACCAGAGGGAAGTAAGGCCTTGAAGAACAAGTGAGTTTTCAGGTTGAAGACTCAAGAATATTATTCTCAACCAAAGTATAAAGCTAGATTGGTTGTGAAATGCTTTGGTCAAAAGAAAGGTATTAACTTTGAAGAAATTTTTTTTCCTGTTGTTAAAATATCTTCTATCGGTGTTGCTCTTGGTATTGCTGCTAACCTAGACTTGGAGATTGAACAGTTAGATGTGAAAACAGCTTTCTTTCATGGTGATTTGGAGGAGAAAATTTATATGGAGCAACCAGAAGGCTTCAAAGTCAAAGGTAAAGAAAATCTTGTCTACAAGTTGAAGAAGAGCTTGTATGGGCTGAAGCAAGCTCCAAGACAGTGGTACAAAAAGTTTGATTCGTTTATGATTGAAAAAAAATATAAAAGAACAGCTTCAGATCATTGTGTGTACATCAAACGGTTTGGTGAGAATTTTATTATTCTCTTACTTTATGTTGATGACATGCTTATCCTTGAAAAAGATATGTCTATGATTGACAGGTTCAAGAAGGACCTGAGTAAGTCTTTTGCAATGAAGGACATGAGGCAGCAAAGTAAATACTAGGCATGCAGATTTCTCGTGACAGAAGAAAGAGAAAGATTTGGTTGTCATAAGAGAAATACATTGAGAAGGTATTGGATAGGTTCAGTATGAGTAATGCAAAGCCAGTTGGTTCTCCTCTTACAGGTCACTTCAAGTTGTGCTCAGATCAGAGTCTGTCAAGTGATGAGGAGAAGGAGAAAATGCAAAAGGTTCCTTATGCTTCAGTAGTTGGAAGTTTAATGTACGTAATGGTATGTACGAGGTCGGACATCGCATATGCAGTGGGTATTACTAATAGATTTCTTGCAAATCCATGTAAAGAGCATTGGGCAGCAGTGAAGTGGATTTTTAGATATCTCAGAGGAAGTTCTAAAATTTGTTTAAGCTTTGGAGGTAGACCACCTGTATTGACAGGTTACACAGATGTAGATATGACAAGAGATATTAACATAAGGAAGTCCACATCAGGTTTTGTACTTACTTTTACAGGGGGAGCTATGTCATGGCAGTCCAGATTGCAAAGGTGTATTGCTCTCTCCACCACAGAGGCAGAATATACTGTTGCTACAGAGGTTTGTAAAGAAATGTTATGGATGAAAGGATTCTTATAAGAATTGGGGCTGAAACAGGAAAACTATGTGGTGTATTGTGATTGCCAGAGTGCCATCCATTTGTGCAAAAACCCAACATTTCATTCCAAGTCAAAACATATAGATGTCAGATATCACTAGATCAGAAATGTGCTTGAAGAGAAGCAGTTACAGCTTTAGAAAGTTCACACAGATGATAATGGGGCAGACATGTTGACAAAGACTTTGTCGAAAGAGAGACAGGAGATGTGCCGACAACTGGTCGGCATGGCTTCACATTGAGGAGTCATGAGACAGCCTCCCTTATGGGCTGAAGGGGGAGGTTGTTGGGCAGATGGCCCAGATTCAGCCCATAATGGGGTTTAGTGAAGCCCACAGCCCAAAATCTCACTTATATTAACCTAAAACCTAGATTATGTGACTAGGGTTGCGATTAAGAGAGCAGCGGCGGCTGAAAATGTTGGTGAGAGAAAGAAAACTACAGATTGATAATAGAGGCCAGAAAATAAGAGATCCAGGAAAGGGAAGAAGACAATGGCAGGAAAAGACTATTCTCAATCATTCAAATCTCAGGTTAGATCAGTTTACAGTGGATTCTTACTATGATCTCTTATGACGGTTTTGGATATTGTGCTTAGGATTATAGTCATTGTATCCCTGTGATTCTCTTATGGCTATTGCTTTGGGCTTGGGAAAGAAGCCTTGAGATATGTATATTCATTATTTTGATAGTGGATTTTCTCTAGCTTGTCCCGTGGTTTTTACCCTTCGAGTTGAAGGGGTTTCCCATGTAAATCTTGGTGTTCATCTGATTGTGATTTCTATTTGATTACGTTGTGTGTGACGGTCTGCTAGTATTTGTTCGTATATAAAGTTTATTCCTATTTTATTCCCATCAACTATCATGGAAAAGATCAGATGTATATTTTTACAAGCCAAGCTATCCAAAAAGTTTTGGGAGAAAGCTTTGAGGACTACAATTGATGTGATTAACTTGTCATCCTATACAGCTCTAGACGGTGATGTTGCAAAGCATATATGGTAAGGGAAAGATGTCTTCTATAAGCACTTAAGATTGTTTGTTTGTCATGCATTTACATATATTTCAGACAATGAGAGACATAAGCTGGATGGTAAGACTAAAGAATATATGTTTCTTGGTTACTCACATGATCAGTTTGGTTACAGATTTTGGGATCTAGAAAATTAAAAGGTGTTTAGAAGCAGAGATGTTATTTTATTTGAGGATTAAAACATGACAGATTTGAAGAATGAGATTTCATCTAAGACTTCTATAGAAAGATTAGCAAATTGTGACCCAATTACTCCTCGAGTGCATCAGGGTGATGGGGGAGATATGCAGGAAGATGGTGTAGAGTCCGATGTTGATTTATTTGTAGGATATATTGAGCAAGAAGAAGATAGAGAACAACTTATCACAGAACCTCAGTTGAGAAGATCTTCTAGACCACGTCAACATTCCATAAGATATTCTACAGATGAGTATGATGCTTAATGATGCAATTGAACCAGAGAATTATTAGGAAGTAGTTGAAAGTGAGCAGAAAAAGAAATTGTTAGTTGCTATGTAAGAAGAGATGAATGCTTTGCAGAAGAACCACACATTTGATTTGGTGCAACTACCAAACAGAAGTAAGGCCTTGAAGAACAAGTAATTTTTTAGGTTAAAGACTCAAGAACATTGTTTTGAACTAAAGTACAAAGCTAGATTGGTTGCTTTGGTCAAAAAAAATATATTGACTTTGAAGAGATTTGTTCTCCTATTGTTAAAATATCTTATATCCATATTGCTCTTGGTATTACTGCTAACTTGAACTTGGAGGTTGAGTAGTTGGATGTGAAGATAACTTTCCTTCATGGTGATTTAGAGGAGGAATTTTATATGGAGCAACCAAAAGGCTTCAAAGTTTAAAAAGAAAAAGAAAATTTTGTCTGGGCTAAAGCAAGCTCCAAGACAATGTTATAAAAAGTTTGATTCATTTATAGTTGAAAATGAATACAAAAAAATAGCATCAGACTATTATGTGTAAAGTAAAGTTTAGTGAGGATTTTATTATTCTCTTATTTTATATTGATGACATGCTTATTCTTGGAAAAGATATGTCTACAATTAATAGGTTGAAGAAGAAACTAAGTGAGTCATTTGCAATAAAGGATATGAGGCTAACAAAGTAAATATCAGGCATGTAGATTTCTCGTGACAGAAAAAATAAGAAGATTTGGTTGTCACAAGAGAAATATATTGAGAAGATATTAGATACGTTCAATATGAGCAATCAAAGCCAATTGGTTCTCTTTTTTCAGGTCACTTTAAGTTGTGCTTAGAGTAGAGTCCATCAAGCGATGATGAGAAGGAGAAAATGTAAAAGATTTCTTATGCTTCAGTAGTCATAAGTTTAACATATACAATGGTATGTACGAGGCCAGACATCGCATATATAGTGAGTGTTGCTAGTAGAATTCTTGTAAATCCAAACAAAGAGCATTGGATAGTAACGAAGTCAATATTTAGATTTCTCAAAGGGAGCTCTAAAGTTTGTTTAAACTTTAGAGGTGGACCACCTATGTTAACAGGTTACACAGATGTATATATGATAAGCGATATTGATACGAGGAAGTCTACATCAGGCTTTGTACTCACTTTTGTAGGGATAACTACATCATGACAATCCAGATTACAAATATGTATTGCTCTCTCCCCTACAGAGGAAAAATATATTACTACTACAAATGTTTACAAAAAATATCATGGATGAAAGAATTATTACTAGAATTGGGGTGGAAATAGAAAATCTATGTGGTATATTGTGATAGCCAAAACGTCATTCATTTGTATAAGAACCTAACTTTTCATTCCAAGTCAAACTATATAGATGTCAAATACCATTGGATTAGAAATATGTTTGAAGAGAAGTAATTATAATTTTAGAAAATTCACATAGATAATAACGGGGCAAACATACTAATAAAGATGTTATCGAAAGAAAGGCTGAAGATGTACTACCCGCTAGTCGACATGATTATACATTGAGGAATCATGAGACAACCTCCCTTATGGGCTAAAGGGAGAGATTGTTTGGTAGATAGCCCATTGTTTAGCCGTAATGAGCTTTAATAAAGCCCACAACCCTAACCCTTTTTTTTAACCTAAATCATAACTAATTTAATCTAGACTCTTTGGTAGCTAGGGTTGAAAAAGAGAGCAACAGTGATTGTGAACTGTGGATTCAAGCATTATTATCACATCAGGTCAGACTAAATTTATAGTGGATTCTTACGGTAATCACTTGGAGAGATTTATGATATTATGCATAGTGATATAATTTTTCTATCTTTGTCATTCTCTTGTGATTGCTATTTCGATTTTGGACAAGTGATTTTGAAATTTATATATTTATAATAATTTTTTGTAATATATTTCATGATTTTTATCCTATAAATGGAAGGATTTTTTTAATGTAAATTTTGATTTGATTTCTCGATCGATTAACCAGGGGAGTCGGAGTGCCGTTCAAAGATATGTGCACGCACGCCATGATAACATTACGTGCTTTGTCCCCTCCTACGCTTGCTGTTATCTAGTAAACGACATGAACCGATGGAATTGATGTCCTACCCAACTAGGGGAGTTGTATTGGAATTATTGCAGTGCAGTAGGCGTACCCTACCCAGTTGCCCACTCTTGTTAGCGTACGTAGCACGACCTCGTTGTGGTGGTTCATCTACTCTCCAATCTTGTCCCGTCTCGTGGATATACAACTGGAACGGGTTCGATCATGCATCACCACCGTTTCTTTACTTCTCGTGTTAGTCATCTTGCTTGTGAGTCGGTGTTCTTTATTCCAATCTGCTCGTCATGGGTTTATGGGCCGCTCGTGGATTACATACCGAAACCTGGAAGAAGCTTGTCCGTAGGGAATACACGCCTCACAGACCGACACTGGGAATGCGGTCTTGTCTGTCAAAGAGGCTTCTTGTTTTAGCATCTGGCTGGAACTCGAAATCTTTTTAGAACCTATCATATCCTCCTGGCTTGATGATACTTATGGAAACTTGAGATCCTGTATTTTACTACAAAATCCAGACGACACTTGGTTGCATACACCTGAATCTTATAAATAATTGAGATAAAGATCTCAAAGTTAGGGCGTCAGAGACTCGTTTGCTCCACCTGATCTGTATTTTCTATGTGATCATACGTGATTTTTAAGCTTGAAATCAATCGCTCAACCGGAAACCCAATGCACTGACACAGACAGGTATGTCGAGTGTCATTGTCAAGACTGTGTCAACCTATTACATCAAGGACGTTCCATCAGAATATCTTGAGCCACGGAGGGCATGTCTTCTGTATATCTTATCGATTAAATGAGAGTTTTGTGTTATCTACTGCGGCGACACTTCAAATCATGCATCAATTGCTATGGACTGTTGAGCCGACAAAACCTACCACGACTCGTTTGTTTTGAGACATCGATATTTCAGTAGAAGTACTTCTTATTTTGGGACGATAAGACATAAAAAAGAATCCCACGTTAAAGGAAGCAGCCAAGGGGTCATGTGATGTCCGGGATAACTTACTTTACCTGTTCCTTTCACCCATTTCTAATTAAGAAATATGTGACATCATTATTCACATTTCAATTGGACTTTGTAGGTAAATTCTGAGACCGTATCATTATTCATATTTCTAATCAAGAAATATGTGACATCATTATTCACATTTCAATTGGATTTTGTAGGTATTCTAAGACCGTATCATGCGTCCGATGGGGTCATTGCCATTTTGACGTGCGTGCATGCATGACTCTGATGAGCTCCATGCGAACCCCGGTCGGTGGGTGGCTTGGACGCTGGTGGATGTGGGCCCCGATGTCCTTCCCTCTCTTTCGCCCCCACCCCCACTAAGCCTCCTCTTTTCTTAATTAGAGGCCAGCGATGAGCCAGCCAAGAGGAGAGAGAGAAGCCGGGGAGCATGTGGGTCCAGTCGTTCGAGGGACGAGGGTAGGAAATGGGTTCCCCCTAGATTTTCTGTTGACACCAATATGTGAGATGGGATTGAGTGGGCCCAACCACAACATTCGATCCCTCCCACCGGCGCTCTGCCTCTGAACTCAACCCTAAGCACGAAACGAAGCCTGTGGGTGTTTGGCACGCGGACACAACCACTGCGACTAAAATGCCGTATGCTTCTGGGCCAACACCTTCTTTCTTCTTCTTAGTCTTCTCTGGAGCATTTCTTTTGGTAAAGAAGCCTTCTCAGGAATATTTTCCACGGCTTTTCACGACTCCCTTCTTGTCCTACATATCGTCTTCTTTCCCTTTGCATCTCTCACCATGCTGTCACTCGTCCCAATGCTGTTCCTTGCTGTCTTAACTTTGATGTTGTAGTCTTACTACGCTACTCTCTTAAGCCTACATGCAGAAGTTCGACAAATATACTTGAAACTCAAGTTAGAAAAGCTTCAAAGCGTTGTCTCCGTCTGTTTCCATGTCTTTTGAACTTTAATCTTTAATGGATGATGATAATGTCAGGCGAGACTGACAGACGGATGGTTTCTAACTCTCGTTTAGAATAGGAGACATCCGAACTCAGTTCCAAAAGCTCGACTTATACAACACAACACTACGCTATGTTGTTGTTGCAGCAACCAGCTGCTACCTCTCGCTTTCTCTCTCTCTCTCTCTCGCTATGTTGTAGTTGCAGCAACCAGCTGCTACCTCTCGCTCTCTCTCTCTCTCTCTCTCATTTGCTCCTGCTAATCCGCACCTGAGCGCTTGCGTTAAGCATACACGTAGAGACTTCTAAAGCCTTCGCTTGGTACGTACTTTTCGCCGGTGTTCACTTGGATCACATGCGAACGTATTCTTTAAGTTGATGCGACTCCCAAAGCGTGCGGAAGGGCGAGTAGCTCTCCCCGTGAGCAAGCGCTCGCCGTGTCGGCAGATCCGTGAGAACTCTCCAAAGCGATAAAACGAGAGAGTTACTCCTCCCATGGTGAGGGCTTCAGTGAAACATTGCGCCATCACTCATCAGATATATTTATGCAGCAGGAATATTTAGTGGCCCATGGCATTGATTCTTCGGCTCTCCGATTACTATAATCTAATTGACTTCGTCCTATTCGATACATGCGTGTTTTGTAATTGACTTCGTCCCATTCACTATATGAGAACTTCAAGGTTTTAAATGCTTCTGCAGCCCCTCGTGTCGCCAATTAGCTCATCTATCTGTAGTAAAACCATGTCCGGTCAAAGTAAAATTTCCAGGAATTAACGGTGTCGGTGCGCCCGTCTCGCAGGTCAAATTAGGTCAACATGGAGAGCTCACTCGTTGCGCCGACCCCATCATTAGTGGGTCGGATTAAATTGTCGTATTCCCGACATACATCGAACCACACCGCTAGACTGACTCCACCGTAGATAATACACCGAACACTACGATATCGATGAGCTGTTGATCCAATCAAGCAGGGCACTCTGGTAATCTCCAATGTCTACCTGTTGATCTCTGCTGCCCTGTAACTTACATATGTATTTGATAGAACATGACATCACCATCTCACCACAAAATTGCTGACGCTCTTCCCTATCCTTCCGGAGCAGGACGGGTTAGGGCTCATGTTTCAGCTACTTCTTTAAACTAATCAATGGCGTCCTGAAGGAAACAACCTACTCCTTACGCTTTTGCCCCCGGCTCCTCATCATATCATTGCCACCGCTGCTTTCTCGCCTGTTGTTGGCCTCCGAAAGTGATATGGGATGGTTAGCAGTGGTGCCATCGAGTTCAGTTATTTATTGCGCACTTCCTTTTTCTTGATGCTTTTCTATGGGGTAGGTCGTCTTCACATTCAGAGATTTTATTGTCTGGATGCCTGTTAACAGTATCGATGATTCGTCTCATCCATGTGTGGTGATTTGCGCCAGACTTACCAATCGCTGTCTGCAGTGTCATCTTCCACCCCTGCACTTGTTTTCTTCCGTTGCTCTCTCTGCCTATAGATTCAAGGGCTTGTTTCCCTGATTTCGCATGAACAGCTATCGTTGGGCAGCGTTCGGCCTCTTTAGGTGAGGATTGTCGTTCTCCGTTCCTTCCTACCGGTGAGTATGTATTCATGTCCCTTAATTTCTCCTCCTGCTGCCGCTTTGAGGCTTCTTTTTCTTTTGTTTCCTTTCTTGGAAGAAAAAGTGAGCAAAGATAATCTGTTTTGTTTGTTTGAAGAATCTGAAACAAGTACTTGAAATCACGCTACTTATATTATGAATGGTTATTGATGACGGTGTTATAGATGGTGGATAGTTTGCTTGATTCTATTGTCCGTGCTGATTTCCTTTTTAATCGGTAGTTTCTTTTTGTAGGAGAAGGTTGAGGAGCCTTCTAAGAATCTCAAGTTCTGAACTATGTTTACTGCTAATAGTCAGGGTTCTAAAATGTTAAGACATATGAATACCAAGAGATCAATTGTTTTTCTTCTCCTTTAAATGGATACACCCCGTGTCGGTCGTTATTCAGCCTATTCTGCCAGGGAGAGGCATTCTCGGAGGTAAATCATTTATCAAGATGCTCCATTTAGACTTTCACATTGTCCAGAGAGCGAATTCAACATTTGTTTTATATTCAATCTATGTTGTTAAATTTCTTGATTAAACGAATCAAGTTTATATGAATCCATCAAGCTGAGAAAAATCTGATTGGTGTATACTTATCGTTCTGCAAAGCATTAGCCATCCTTTTTCTCCTTTTTTGAGTAATAATGAACCCATCAAGTTTTATTCTTATAACATGAGAAGATGGCAACACAAGGTAGCAACTGCGAGGACATCTCAGATATATTGATAGTATACATATCTAGGTCTTTATGAGGGAGACCTCTTCAAAGTTGAAAAATGAAAAACGAAACTCAAATAAATGGTATAACAGGTTATGGGCAAGCAGGAAGAATAGATGTGGTTCAAATTGACACTCCACAGAAGAATTTTTGCAGGTTTTCATACACACACTTTTTCTTGATCAAATGGTAGCAGGACCTCATTCATTTCATGCAACTGTGACTTCAAATGAATCGATATAAGTCCTATTGTGTCAGAACTAAAAAGGCATTATGAAGGATCAGTATGTTATTATAAATTCTTTATTGTCACAGGACAATTTGTAACTATATGATTAACAGTAGGCTGAGGCAACAATGCAAATTAGTATTTGCTGATGTTACTGCTAATAGGAAAACTGCTCTGCTTTGGTGCCAGATACTGTTGAACAATGGAAAGAGCTGTATGTTGGCATAGAAATGTTGTTAATTCCAGGAATCTGGTTGATTTATATGAGAAAGTTTACCGATTCCATCTTTTGTTGCTTCACCAAAGAGAAAAAGTTTTCAAACTATACCAAGTTAATGGAATCTGATACATCTTTATACTTTTAACCTTTTACTCTTTGAACTATTTAGAAGAGTCTTTTTTATATTAGGCAGGCTTACTTTAATGCTGCTTTTGCAGTTGTAACTAGATTTTTGACTCCTGACCTGAACATATGAGTTGTATTTCCAAGTTCTTGATAGGCATTCAATGCTAGTCAAAGTTGCTTCATGCAAAACATAAGAAGCATGCACAAATAAGTACCTATTTAGTTCTCTATTTCTTCTAGATAAACATGGCCAAATAATGCACATGATGGTAAGATCGTAATTTGCACTATTTTGGCTTCTCTCTGGAGTAAAAATTAGTTGATATATTTATTCTTTCATGCTCAACCTTTTTTTGCTTTACGAGTAGTGTAGAGTCTTTCGATTAATTGATTAGCTATTTGTACAATTGCATGTAGTTAACAGGGATGTTTACTTATTATTTTATAATAATTTTCCTTTTCACTTTATTCTAGTTCCATGGTACTGGTTATTTCCCATACAAATGGATTCTGCAATCAATTTTTCCAAGGACAAACTGTTTCAACCTTATATTTTACATTGAATGCAGAAATTAATATGAATAAGAGCCCTTTCCATTTCGTTGCTCTCAAGCTTGTTTCAAACCTTGGCACCAAAAAAAGAAATAAAACTTGGCACAACAAAACTAGTAAAATTCTCCTAATTTACTCAGGCAAAAAATATGGCATCTTTGTTAAGAATTTACTTACTGGAAGCAAATATGTTAAATTGGAATTTCCATCTACTACCTACAACTTGACATGTCTCTAATTTGCTGCAATAAAAAGCAGTTATATCTCTATGTTTGAAAACCTAAACTGTTCTATCCTTTTGTTTAAACATGTTTAAGTATAGTTAATATCTCTTTTTTACATTCAAATATTCTACATTGTTGCTTGCGATAATGGTAAAATTTATGAACCCTCTTACATTTTTTGTTTTTGGTCAAATTTTAGTGTTTCTGGAGTCTGTGAAGATATATTAAATATATCACCTCGGCTTTCCTACCATAGTCCTGTAAGTAATCCAATACGAACATCATATGACCATATCATCTTTTCAGTTGCTAGTTTCTTGTATATATTTCTGTTTTATGTATCAGCATATGTTCTCTGGATATATACACTGTTACAATCATTTTATCTTATGTTCACATAATCTCTGTTTTTAAAGGTTTTTTATATACACAGCTTAATTTTCTTGTGTACGGTTTAATGTCCCTTTGCTTGAACAACATTCTAATGCAAGGGAAAAGCAAGAGAGTTGCATTACAAGACTAGAAGTCAGTAGATTTCATGAAAAAGGATATAATATCATCTGTGGTTGTTACCATGAAAGACCTGAATGATGGGAAATTATTTATATCAACTTACCCCTAGTGACTGGGGATAAAAGATCGTGTAACAAAAAAAATATTCGGTCTCCAAGCAAGTGCAAATCCTTGACTTATCCAATTTGTACAACCAAGAAATCTATGTTTTCTTCTAAGAATAAAAGTTTCTTCTATGTTTTTGTTGATATTGTCTTTGAACAAAAAATGACTTGCTTTGACTTCGTGTAGGATCAGAGGAATCAGCTATCTGAAAGAAAAGGCATCAGAAACAGCAATTCGTATCATAAGCCTCACTAGAAATTCATTTTCGTCTAGGTAACAATATTAAGTTTTTTGGCAAGGTACCATCGAATCATTTCTAGGAAGGGACAAGAAAGAGCTCTTAGTTTTCCTCTGTACGACATGCAATGACACAACAGATAACACTCCCTAAAGTTCTCTTTTATCTGGTTTGAAGGGCTAACTTGAAGGGAGAGGTTGTGCACAAGGGTTATAAGAAGAATAAAGAATTGAAGGAGTTTTGCCAAATTGATCAGAAAGGAGGATGCAAACGAAGCAGAAGAAAACATAAGTACAAAGGCAAAGGATTAGATGACATGGAACCCTTTGTTCAAGTATCTCATCAAGCTTAGGATTGAGAAGTAGTAAGAAAAAAATTGGATAAAGTTAAATGCAACTACAACAATTTAGAATAGTTCCAAGTTATCAGAAATTTGCAGAATAAACCAGCAGGTTGAAATAGGGTCCAAGCTGTGCTAGGCACTGTACTGGCCATCATTTGGGCACTGAGTTCAAGGACAAGTACTCTCCAAGATGCAAGGAATCTGCCTCTGCATCGATGGTTTAGTTTTCACCTCATTACGATGTTGTTAGCTTTATTTATCTTCTCGGATTGTCCAGAGAAAAACAAATATGAGTAGAAAAGAACATAAATATAATGAAGGAAATCTGAAAGAAAAAAAACTTAAGAAAGTTCTCTTAAAATCTGACTATCGACCCAAAGTTAAAGCTAAAGTTAAAGTAATCATAGTCCATCATTTAAACCATGAACCATATGAAAAAATCAATTAATTAGCAATTGAGCCACTTAAATTTTTAGAATATTTGAATTTTTTTAGACACAAAGCATGTGATAGACGATCATGACCATAGAATATGGACATAGTATCTAACCAGCTAGCTCGACACATTGTCAACAAGATCTGATGCGAGTCACTTCTTTTTCTTCTTGTCACTTACAAAGCTCTTATTTCCCAAGTTATGCAAATCATTGGGAGATCAGTATGCAAGTCATGGAAGCAGCCTCTCTATATTTAGAGATACGAATGCATACATGAACCCTCCCCAGACCCTGCATTGGTGGGACCCTTGTGCAATGCATTGTGTACAACTTTTTTTTTCACTTGATTCAAGGATTTCCCAATTGATGTGCTATTCAAGGATAGAAAGCTTTCCATATGGGGCAGATCAATATAAATTCAGTTATATGATGTGAACATTTAATTACTTCAAACGTTTCTCATTTAATCTTATTTAGCTATCTTAATTCATTATCGTGCAGGCTACTCACTTTGATAGAAGACCAGATTATGGGAAATCTTTCAGCTTTCAAGAGGTGGCATCGGGTCGTATCTCCGCCACATCTTCTGCTTCAAGTGAAACTCCACTCACAAAGGTTGTTCTAATCGTTGCTTAACTGTCAGATGTCTTAGAAAATGTACAGGTTTTCAAAGAAGATAATCATGTGCCCTGAACTTTCACCATTTCTGATATTCTATGCAAGGTTTGACTTACCGGTCCGTACCGGTGTACCGAGTTCATCTTGGTACTGGTATGGTACCGGTACCAGGCGGTACACAGTGTGTACCGCCCAGTATATTAAAATATAATATAAATATTTTATAATATAATATTATAGAATAGAATATTAATATATTAAAAAAAAGAGAAAAGGGGTGACGTCGCCTCAATCTTTCTCCCCGCGCGGGAGAAAAAGCGCCCGCGACCCGCGAGCGGCGACGGCGCACGGGTGCTGGGAACCCGCGGGTGGCGACGGCGCGTGAGTGAGGACAGCGTGCGGGTGGCGACGGCGCGCGGGCGAGGACGACACGTGAGCGCTAGGTATTCTTTCTTCTTTCCTCTTTTCTTTTTTTATTCTTTTCCTCTTCTTCTTCTTCCCTTTTTCTCGCTCAATCGACGACCGATAGTCGATTTCTCCCTCAATCGACCATCGGCGGTCGATTTCTCCCTCAATCGGCCGTCGACGGTCGAAATCGACCCGCCGACGGTCGAAATCGACCCGCCGACGGTTGATTTTTGGCGGAACCGCCCGGTAGCGGGCGGTCTGCGTACCAGCAACCTGACGGACCGGTATGTACCGCCCATACTGGGTGGTACAGGTCGAAATTGCAAACCTTGATTCTATGTGGCCAGCTATATATGAAGAGTAACACATCTAGAGGTTATTTCCTTGTTTATCTCAAAGGAAAAAATGATACCATATTTAACCAGTTGCTTTATTCTGTGAGCATAACTGTAAGTGATATGAAAATTTGCTAGTCACCAGTGCATAAAAAAGTAGAGAAGAGGGTTTTGTGAATTGTATAACCCTGAGTCTATCAATATTACAATCTTTTTTTTTCATAATTTTTTTTACTTTTGGTCATTGGGCATGTGTTCTATATTCTACAACTAACTGTAACCATTTTAATTAGAGCAGCAGACATGTGACTTGATTCCAAGTAGCTTTTTCTATGAATAGGGTTGAAGTCCATAAGAGAGGTTAAATTTTAGCTTTGCTTGATGTGGAAAACCTAGGTTTCAGCAGGTAATGTGTTCCAGGATATTTTATGGGTTAGGTAGTAGACTTGATCTACTAAGGAGTGTAAGGGGACCTGGTAAGAAGATCAGCTCAGGTTTGGTCAAATATCGAAAGATTTTAAGGGCATCTCATTGTACATATGGAAGGCATGAGAAAAGAAGTCTGAACTAGCATGGATACCCTGACCAGTCCGTAGCACTTTGTTTCCTGCTGTTTTTGTTGCCTTTTCTTTTGAAAAAAAACTGCTGTTTTTGTAGTTATGGTGATGTTTATTAACATATTCTCTGATACAAATCATCTTGGAGTAGCTTATATTCTTATTATGCTGGATAAGTGTTAGACGCGGTAATGTGTAAACATAATGGGACTTTTTTTTGTAAATGAATATAAAAAACATAATTTTTATCATCAATGTGCTTTGTTATCTATGACTTTACTGGCTGAACTAGTAAAGATTTTGATAGATCATCACAGGGTCATGGCTTGAATGTCATTTTTGCCACTTACTCTTCCGAAGAAAAAGAAAAAAGAAGTGTTTTCTTATGCATGACAACAAATATGCACAGCAAAATGGTTTCTTGACATTGTTGACTAACATGTGACTTTTCTGCATGTTGTGCACAGTCTGCTGCAGAGTTGGTCAGAGAGATTTCGACCCTTGAGCTGGAAGTCATGCATTTGGAACGACATCTGCTCTCGCTATACCGCACAGCTTTTGACCAATATCTAGTTAGCTCCCCTACTTCAGTGTGCTTTACCTCCAAACCTACTGTGCAATGCAATGCAGGAAGCATGGGGCATGATGATGAACTACAGAAAGCACATGAAAAGAATGATGCTGCCAATCCAGATGTATTATTTGACAAAGCATATTTATCTAAAAGCTTTAAGAGAATTGAGGAAAACCCTTTCAATTTCAGGCATACTGAACAATCTCATGTGTGTTACCCTAATAGAGTAACAGTATGTGTTAGTTTCACTATTTACATTTAAGCTAATCTATCTTAATTAATCATTTACACATTTTTATTATAGAAATTCTAATATGGTTATTGCGAATACTTTGTTTCAAGCCATTAGATTCTTAAAAACTTTGTAAAACTTGCCATCATTGAGTTTATGAATTAGCTAGTTTGTTGGCATAGGGATATGCTGGTAACTTTTTTCCATGGCAAAACACTGTATATCATGCTCATCAGCATGCCCTCATTTGCTGGTTGACACAGATAAATAATATAGAAAACAACTATACTCCCACATTGGATGTGGGAGAAGAATTGAATAGGTTTATAAGGCTAGCATAATTTCCTAATATCAATTTAAGCCTAAGCATTTTTTTGTCGATTAGACACATCAAATATCACATCCTTGATTTCTGCCTTTGACTGTTTTCAGGATTTCTATGTAAGCAATATAAACAAAATATATTCCATGCTAACACATATATCTGCAAACTATCTGTAGATTATGCAATCAGACGTGCCAGAAAACTTTTTTCTGATTTGTGTTGCATTGCAGGATAAAGCCCGTTATATTTCTGGACATCGCTGTCTCGCAGATCATCTTGGTGCATCAATTGCAGATCATGTCCCTGAGATATGTAGTAAACTTTCCGAAGACATTGTCAGATGCATTTCTGCTATCTACTGCAAACTTGCAAGTCCGCCATCGCAAATTGTGGAACTAATGGATTCACCTACTCCATCAATGTCATCTTCAAGCACATTTTCTCCACAGGACCCTGGTGATAATTGGAGCCCTAAGTTGCACTGTGAAACTACAGCGAGACCCTCTCGATATGAATCCTATAAAGATAAAAACAGTCCTTACAGTGGTATGATAGAAGTTCCACAGATATGTATAGACAGTGAAAGATTTAAGTATGCCTCTAACAAGCTTAGTATCTTCAGGTAATCTATGACCTTGGACAACACCAAAGTTCTGCAAACCGTTGTTGCACCATTCTATGTTTCATATATGTAGCCTTCAAGCTACAACATCTCACTTTATTGAAGTTAGTATAATTACATACATAAGTGAACTATAGGCACTCATTGATTTCTTAACACAATGCGAAAAAGAGAAAACAATTATCTCATTAAAGATCAAACTATACCAATTGTGTCATACAGAATCTGCATCATAACTAGTTGCTTGTTTCTACTTGAATGAGTTGCTCAAAGTTTGTCTTTGCCTGAACTGTAGCTCATTAATTGTCAAAGAAAGTAGTTTTTCTTATACATGTTATTAAGAATTAAAATGAGAAATTAAATGTCCTATGTCTTTAATTACATTGTATGCCCCTTAGATCTCTAATTCGATGCCTAGAGACAATGGACCCAAGAAAGATGGAACATGAAGAGCAACTGGCTTTCTGGATCAACATTCACAATGCATTGGTGATGCATGTATGTTTATAAGCTTGATTCTGGAGATGAATTAGTCTGGTTCTTTTTTATGAATTTTTTATAATTCATATCATAATGTTGATACATTCTGTCTTCTGAGATATCCTAGGCATTTTTAGCATATGGGCTTCGTGAGAATCACATAAAAAGCACATACTCAATACTGAAGGTATGCTTTTCACTTCTTGTAGATACATCTAGTAGATAATCCCTAATTTTTTAGATAAATGTATTTCAGGCAGCTTACAATGTCGGTGGACATTCAGTAAATGCTTATACTATTCATAGTTCTATTCTTGGATGTCAACCCCATCGTCCATCTTTGGTATATTTCTCATCTTTATAATCCTTTCTTTATAGTTAAAGGTGGTACACATTCAAAGTCTAGTATGGGTGTATTTTGATTTTGTTTCATATGACAGGTTAGCATCCGGTCCAGTTCCTTATATTTGCTATTATTGATTAATAAATATATGGGATGCGAACATGTATTCCTCAGTCAATTTCTTAAATTTAGTTGCATAAAATGTTGCTGAACTTTTCCTCTGGAATTTTAGGAGTTAGATAAGCAGATGAAAAATCAAGAGGCATGAACTACCTGAAACTCTTCCATTTTGCGAGGCCTTGAAAAAGGTTTAGGAGTATGTTCAGAAAGAATGTTCATTTGGCACTGCTGGTTGTCATAATTGTAGCAATTTTAACTACTCATGCTATACTAATCCTAGATAGTTAGGTATGATTGCTACCAACAAATAGACACCAAATACCTGCATTAGAGCTTTTTCCCATTTCTCATCACATTGACTACCTCATCAGTCCTCACACTCCGGTTCAGTTGCCAAATGTATATATAGTTCATTATGGTCTACCAATTAAGGATGTAGTCTGGCTACCTAACATCTTCCAAATTATTTTGTCTATGGCTGTCATCACCAAGAACTTGCCATCGGGATAGGAATTTAAACATCATGCTGAGCACGTCTCCTCAGCTTTCATAGGTGATATCATAAGGATTTTGGATTAAGAGCCATAAAGCTGAAAAAAGTGCTAGTATAGGTTGCTCAGCTGACAACAATGTTCTGATGCAATATTTGTTACAGCAATAATAAGGTCATCCGGATACTTGTAGGTCATGATGGCTTCATGCTGTTGCAATGGTGGTACTTGAGTATGGATCATACTTACTATTACTTAATGTATTTATGCAGCATCTGAGCAAACTATTCACCGCAAAGCTATCATCAGGGAAAGATAAACACCCATATGCACTTGACAGTTTGGAGCCACTTGTTCATTTTGCTCTTTGTTCAGGATCATCCTCAGACCCTGCTGTAAGTTTGTGTGGAAACTTCTTGAAATATTCTTATGCCGAGGTTTGTTTAAACTGAATGTTGTGATAAATGCGATAAATCTTCTTTTTCTTCTGCAGCTTCGAGCTTATACTGCCAAGAGTATCTATCAGGACCTGGCGGTTGCAAAAGCTGAATTCATTCAAGCTAATGTGTCTGTCGTAAAAGAAACCAAGATCATCCTGCCAAAGATCTTACAATACTATTCCAAAGATGCATGTCTAGAACTTGTTGACCTTCTCAAGATGGTCTACTACTATATTCCAGAGGCCCAGCGGAAGTCCATCCAGACATGCTGCAAAAGGAGGCCCGACAAGTTCGTGGAGTGGTCTCCGTACAAGTCATCCTTCAGGTATCTTGTGCATACGGATTTGGCGAAGCACTAGGTTGGTGTTATCTACCGATGATAGAAGCCCAAATAATACGCTTGATGTGTGATGTAATCCTCCCATCATAAAGAGGTCGTGAGCAACATTGCTACAGTTGTGTGAAAGTACGTGGTTGGTGTAGATGAACTGTGGGTGGCTAGGTGCTGTGTGCTTGGCATGGACGAGTGCCGGAGCAGGTTCCACTCCGTCATCCTCAGGTGCCAACGAGAACAAGCCCATGTGCGGCACACGCGGTGTATCCCATTCTGCAGTCTTTCGTTGTCTAAGCCCTCTCCATTGCTTCTTTCAAGCAAGTAATGGACGATGGTCAAACATCGGTAGAAAGTGGGATTATATTGACTTGTATATACGTATATCATGTGGAATCACGACAGTAAAATTATCTTTACAATTATATCTTGGTGAGAGAAGAGAAGCGCATGAAATTAGAAATACCAAAGGAAGTTTAATGGCATCGGAGCTCTGCTAATATATGGGAGGGAGTTCCTCATCGGACGTAGATCATCCGTCCACGAGTATGGATGAAGTTGATCATATTGGTTTTCTACTATAAGAGTTCCAATCGTGCATGGGATAATATTGGTAGGATTTTGAAGTGCTCAAGAGCCCGATGGAGATTTGAGTCTGGTGAGTGAGTTCCTCGGATGGGGCTGGTAGTACAGAAATGAGCATCTGCAATGTCAAGAGGTTATCCATCATTTGAGATTGAGCTATATGAGCTTGGGGATACAGAGAGAGAGAGAGGTTAAAGTGGGTTAATTTCTGAACCTCTGTTTTTTCTTTTTCTTATTTCCTTACAAATGCTTTAGGTGTGAAGAAAATCACCACATATGGTTAACAGGAGATTCCCTGTAACATTTGTGATGTCAGAAGTTGTTCTCATCTCTGGTATGACTCAATGTCGTTCAGGACGGTCACAAGAAGTGATCTATAATAGAAAATGACATGATTCCCAATAGCATTTGTGATGCTTAAAGATGTCAAGAGAGTTCTGACATACAATGGAAATTCCTATTAGCATTTGTAATGCCAGGGTGTTTTTTTACTACTTTGACATGACTTACGTCATAGACGCATAATGGAAAAAGGATGACTAACATTCTTTCACATCATTAGATTAGGGAGATTTTGTCATTATATTAGGGATTGGCTCACATGAGCTAAGACGGTAGGCTGTTTATTATAGTAAATTATCACATTATTTTTAAATGACACGTCTAAGTCAAACGAAATCTCTGAAGAGTACTAATCCGAGGTAGGAATGTCCAAGCGAAGATGTCAATGTTCTAGAATTAATATCGATTGAAGCCTTTTAAACTTCTAGTGGTGTTAGGAATTCTTTGCTATCATTTATTTTATTTTATTTTTATCATTTTAGAGTCGATAAGAAAATATATCAGCGCATGTTTTCTTAAGGATAAAGATTTATTTTATATTAAATATATCAATATATTTTGTCATATATTATTATTAGGATTGAAAAGTATTTTTGGAAACTTAAGAAGATTGAAACTAGTTGGATGAGTTTAAATTCGATTCAAATGTCTTGAAAGATTAGAATTAGATTTAGGATTAAAGATTCAAGAAGAAGAGTCGAATTATCACTAACAATATCTCATGCATATTTAGGTTTTAGTGAGTACTCTTGGGTTTCTAAAATTTATTTTATTAAAATTTATTTTATAATGAAATTTGAAAGGCTATTGAATGACACACCCAGTATTGAAGAATTAAAAAATTTGAAATCATAGTGTGTAATTGGATAAATATCAATCTATGGAGTTTGAGTCTGGTAATATCTCAAGTTTCCTTTGTCTTTGCAAGAACAATTACTATCCTCTATTGATTTTATCTCATTCACATCCATGGATTGAGAAGATTGAAAATAGTTTATTAATTATATATCACACTACAATGATCGTGTAAGTTAATGATTTTTTAAAATTCTCTAATTTATTCATTAATACCAACATCTAAATATAAATAATCATAATAAGTATCTAAATAGTCATGCAAATCATCTAAATGTTTTTCCTAATGATCACTCGAAATATCAAACATCCAATAAACGAAAAAAAAAAAAGATTAAGTCTTTTTTCCTTCTTTATAAAACTTATGAATAGTGTGTGAGAGTGATCTCTGTAAACACATATTGTAATAGGATTTAAAGTTTTTTGATAATAATTAGCAAAACTCAAAGTGAGGTATCCTATTGGAAACATATTTTGTTAATTCTTATATATTTTTTTCAAGAGAAAAATGATATACTTAAGAAGGATTAGATATGTATATAGAAATTTGAGTTTGGCTATTATCAAGATCCGCTTGAGCAACATGTTTTTGCTCGATGTACTTTTCTAAGTCATCTATCTACCTCCTTCTTTAAATTTTAAAAATTAAGAATAATAAATACAGATTGCATGAAATGTAGTATGAAGATATTTGGCTTGATTGGTTTTATTGTTATATTTACTTCTTCCTCTACGTTGAAATGTTGACAATCAAAATTCTCCTATATATGCATGTATGTTGGTGTTGGAGGCATTTAATTTTCACTTACTATTATAATTGGAGAGAGCCTTATAGTGATATTATTACTGTAATTAGAGAAAGCATGGAGATGTTCTTGCAGTTAGGGAGTATAGAGAGTATGGAGATTGATATTGTTTTGGTACGAAGAGAATGTAATAAATAATGGGGGTATTTATAGATTTTTTAGATTTTTAAAATACTCTTTTAACTAGTTGTTATTTAACTATTAGCCCTAGATTTATTGGACCATTTGATGTCTTTAAGAGGATTCGTTCGATCGCTTACAGGATTGCCTTACCACCATCCTTGTGTCATATCTATGATATATTTTATATTTCAATACTCATAAAGTATATACCAGATCCCTCCCATATCATCGAGTATGAGCCGATGGTGATCGACGATGACTTATCTTACGTGGAAGAGTATATTCAAATTATTGATAAGAAAGAAAAGATACTAAGAAATCAGGTCATTCATCTAGTTAAAGTGACTTGGAGACATCATTCTATAGATGAAATGACTTGCGAGCTAGAGGAAGAAACGAAGAAAATCCATCCTCATCTTTTCGTTGATGGATGTATGATAAATTTAGAGGACTAAAATTTTATTTTAAGGGGGAAACGTGTAATATCTCTCATTATTGAAATATTTGTAATGATATATTTTAAATTATTTATGAGGACCTATTTATAAATTTGAGGATTTGTTTAATAATTTTTTTGATTAAATAATTTTATATTGAAAGATTATTGCTAGGGACTTAATAAAATATAAATTTTAAAAATATGAAATAAATTATGAAAGATTCATATTAAATTAAAAATAAAAAAAATATGGGGAGGACATGTGTCACTACCTAGTTTAAAGTGGTGACACTTATGCATGTGCATAGGTGACACATAAGCACCTTATGTGCATACTTATCACCTAGCAATCTATATGTTAGCTAAAATAAATAGCAATTAGAGAAGAAATTGATTGCTACAACGTAAACTTGAGAATGAGAAGAAGAAAAGGAAGAGGAGAAGAAAAGATTTGAAGGTTTTGAGATTTTGATTAAATCCATACATGGGATCAAAATCTTCAAAGACAAGTTTTCTAATCCTACCTTATAGTTCTTTAACCTTGCTTTCATCTCAATTTTGAAATAAATTCTATACATTGCAGCTTAGAATAAAATTCTCACATGTTTAAATATAAAACTAGGAATCTGGAAAATTTTAAGGCTTTGACCTTTCTACATTGTTCTAGCCATAACTTTCAACAATGAACTCTATTTTAGGAAAATCTAGTTCATTCAAAAATAAACTTATATATCTTTCTTTTGATACTAAAATTGAAAGATTCAGAATCCAAATGGCTGCCCAGATTTCTATTTCGATTGACCCTATGAATTATGCAAAACATGGACCCTAATTTCATACTATTTGATACTAAACTGCTTATATATTCCTCTTGGAAACTTTGATTTGGGCAAAACATATTTTATTGGAAACTAGACAATTAGATCTTTCTTTTGATACCTAGATTGAAATATTTGAAATACAAATACTTATCCAGTCTCCTGTTGAATTTGATCCTATAAATTTTGTAAAACAGAGCTTTTGTTCTATGACCTTTGATTTCCAAATTATTTGTAACTCCTTGTTAGAAACTTCAATTTGTATGAACCATATTTTATCTGAAATTAGATTTATTTAGCTTTCAAATGATGCCCTTTCTGAGAAATTTAGAGTATATTTGATTATTCAGTTAATTTATGCAATGTGCCACTTGAATTATGCCAGAATAGGGATCGTGTCAACATTACCTATTCTTGCTTCATCCATTTAAAAATTGAATTTATTCTAGAGTTGTTTCTTTAAATTAAGCTATTATAACATTACAAGTATTCTAATCCTTTCTTATTGCAATCATAATATTTGATTTTATCTTGTTATGATAAATTGAGCTAGTATTCAGGCATGGTGAGGGGACCCTAGTCAGAAAGGGCTACCTGTGGATGGAGTGCTTTGGACTCTGGAATGCTTTGAACTCAACATAGCATGGAGCTACCATTGGACTATGCCTCATATATATCATACTAGTAAATCATATTATTCCATATTTGGCACATGTATATTTTGTTGTTCCGCTTGTGCTTCTAATATATGCCAATTTTATTCCTCATGTCCTTTTGTACTTTGGTGTTTGTGAGATAATGTGAACTTTTGTTAGAAATGATGAATGGAGTTATGCTTAGAGCCTATGATGCTTTGTTGGCCCCATATGGCTTCACTCAGACATGGGTGATGTTAGGATCAATTGGCACTAAGAGGGAAGTGAATTAGTGCAAGTGTAAATTCTTGTTTTAATAAAAAAACTTTTCTCTTTAAGCAAGATAAAAAATCCAAAGATTTTTGTAACAAGTGAATGATTCAAAAAATGCTAAGTTTCTTACTTAAAAATGACTTAAGAAAGAACAAGCAAATCCTAATAAAAAGATAAGCAATATCGAAGGGAAGTGCTTGACTTGAAACTTTTCTTTCAAAGAGCAATTAAAAATCGAAAGCGTCTATTGGTATTTAGTTCAAAATGATTAAGAACTTGACAATTGCAAGTAGTAAATGCAACAAGTAAAAATACTCACAATTATAGTGGTTCGACACCAATCAGCCTACGTCCACTCCCGAGTCTTCCCCCTTGAGGCACACCGATGTCTACTACCGATCTTCTTTAGGTGAAGACCGAACCCTTACACTTGAGATTACAAGGGAGACTTCAAGAATTTTTCTAACTCTAAGCTCTCTCCCTTCCCCTTTTCTTTTTTTTACAATTCACACAATTTTTTCATAAAATGTAATCCTCAAAATTATTATATGGAATATAAGAAAACTTGGGGTATTTATAGACCCCAAATGACTTCAAAAATTGAAGCCAAAATTCAAATATACCCGAAAAATCTAGGTACAAGCGGTTCAGCCGCAGGCCTGGGTGGGTCAACCATGGAAAGTACCCAGAATCCAAGGTATAGATGGTTTAGCCGCCCAGCCTGGGCAGTTCAGCCGTTGACAACTGCTCGAAATCCTGGGCGACGGCGGTACACTTGTCGCTCATTGGCGGTTCAGCTGTCGGGAATTCCGAAAAAGTGATTCCCTTCACTTTTCCAATCTTGAATTGAACCACATGTTGACCAATTCTCTAGTTAACCAATTGAGCTCAATCACTCCCCTTTAGTGGACCCGATTGCCTCTTTGAGTTGATTTGGATACCTTCCAAATCACACTTATTTAGGACTCAATATTAATCTATGACTTAAAGATTACAATCAAACATAATCACCAAGCTTACGACCTGACTCCCGTAATCCGTCAACCTCCGGCATTCCTTGCGGCGAGTCTCACGGTCTTCCTCCGGCAATCTCCTGGCGTATTCCTAGCGATCTTCCCGATACCTTCGATGAAGTCCTAGCGAACTCCCGGCGAGCTCCCACCGCATCGTCCAAACCTTGGCCCAATGCCTAAGCTTGATCCTAGGTCCATGTTTGATCTGTAACTCTTTTTCACCGTTGTGGTTAAACCTGCATGATACTAACTATAACTTGATTAATTACAATCAACATGACCACAAATCCACTTCAAGACCTTCCCAACTCCCGACAAGTGTTTCGGCTACCCTCGACAATCTTACGACGAGCCCTGGTCTTCTTACGGCGAACTCCCTTGCGCCATCCTGGCAAACTCCCGATACCCTCGGTGAGCTCCCGACGCACTCCAAGCGAGTTTCCAATCGCATCGTCCGAACCACGGCCTGATGCTTGGACTTAACTCTGGCCAAACCTCTTATTATAATAATATCTCTGTCATAGATAATCTTGCATCAATCAACTCTAACAACCTTATTAGATCAAACACTCATCAATTGATTTCATCATCAAACTATGAGATTCAACAATCTCTCACTTTTTAATGATGACAATCAATTGATGATAGAATTTAATCCTAACCCCCCCTAAATCTATGCCTCAATAAAGAAAGCTTAAATTCAAAAGAACCACACCCTCTTGAATTCAAGTATCACGAAACAAATCATATTCCAAGCAAATTTCAACAATAATTTTCATTAATTCATCGAATCATGAATTTCAAAAAGAATTATGCATCAATATCTAAGATATCCAAGTATATCATTAATATCATGTATCATCAATGTATATCATTAATATCATGTGTCATTAATGTATATTACTCTCCCTTTGTCATAAATAAAAATATGAAATATAGAGCTAAGGATTTTAACGCACATGAGTCTTTGCTCCCCTTTTTAAAATATGATATGAGTCATAAAGAATTTTTTTCCTCTTATGAAAAAAAGAAGAAAAGAAAACAATGGAGGAGTTGTAAAACATTATTAAACATAGCTCTCAATTTTGTAGAGGTGAATTTCAAAAATAAGCTAAAAAACTCTAAGATATTTAAGGAGATTTAAAAGTTTAAGAGCTACTAATACATTTAAAATCATCTCATGTAATTTCAAGCAAGCCTATTAAATAACTCTGTAAAATAGCAAAATATCATGCAAATTTTCTCCCCTTTTGTGAATAATAAGATAAACATCTCATGTGAACAATAAGATAATTTTTAAAAAATAATAATATCATAAAATTGAGATTAGCAATTCATATATTTTCATGATTTAGCATTCCAAGTTCTCTTCTAAGAAAATCAAATTATTTTTCATTTAAAGGTTTTGCAAAAATATCCACTAATTGATGCTTAATGTCAATAAATTCCAAGGAGATATCTTGACAATTTAAGTGATCCCATATAAAATAATATCTTATGTCAATATGTTTGGTTCTTGAATGTTAAATAGGATTTTTAGTTAAACATATAGCACTTGTATTATCATATTTTATAAGACTATTTTTCAATTTCATTATGTAATCTTCTAGTGTGTTTTTCATCCAAATGACTTGGGCACAACATGCACTAGCTGCAATATATTCTGCTTCCATAGTAGATAAAGCCACTGAATTTTATTTCTTGGAAGTCCAAGAAACAAGTGCATGCCACAAAAATTGACATGCCCCCCTGGTGGTACTCTTTCTATCTATTCTATATCCACCAAAATCAGCATTTGAATAAGCAATCAAGTCAAAATTCTTTGATTTTGGATACCATAATCCTAGTTTTGAGGTTTCTTTTAAGTATCTAAAGATTCGTTTAACTGCTTTCAAATGAGAGAGTTTAGGATTAGATTTAGACCTTGCACACAATCCAAAACTAAACATGATATCCAGTCTAGTAGCAGTTAAATATAATAAACTTCATATCGTTCCTCTATAAGTTTTTTTATCAAAGTTTTCTACTTCATTGTTTAGGTCCAATTTTGTAGATGTGCTCATAGGAGTGTTTAATGCTTTAGCATTTTCCATTCCAAACCGTTTTATCAAGTTCAAGGTGTATTTAGTTTGACTAATAAAAATACCATCATCAAGTTATTTTATTTGTAATCTTAAGAAGAATGTTAACTCACCCATTAGGCTCATTTCAAATTCTTGACTCATTTCTTTAGCAAAAGACTTACATAAAGATTTATTTGTAGATCCAAAAATGATATTATCAACATAAATTTGAATAACAAGAAGATCATTTTCAAAATACTTAAAAAATAATGTAGTATCAACCATGCCTTTAGAAAATTTATTTGAAATAAGAAAAAACTAAGTCTTTAATACCAAGTGTGAGAAGCTTGTTTTAATCCATAAAGAGCTTTTATAAGTTTGTAAGCATGATTAGGAAGAAGATTATTTCCAAAATCAGGGGTTGTTCAACTTACAGTTCTTTGAAAATAAGACCATTTAGAAACATACTTTTAACATCTGTTTGAAACAACTTAAAATTTTTAAAAGATGCAAAGGCAAGGAGCATTCTTATGACTTCAAGTCTAGCCACGAGAGCGAATGTTTCATCATAATCGATTCATTCTTCTTAGTTGAAACCTTTGGTCACTAATCTAGCCTTGTATCTAACCACGATACCTTTTCATCTTGCTTGTTTCTAAAGACCCATTTAGTACTAATCACTAAATGATCATTAGGTCTAGGAATAAGCTCATATACCTCATTTTTCTTAAATTGATTAAGTTCTTCATGCATTGCATTAACCCAAGAATCATCTATTAGGGTCTCATCAATGCACTTTGGCTTGATTTTAGAAATAAACATGACATTTGCATAAAAATTTCTAAAAGAAGACTGAGTTTAAACTCCTTTTGATGTTTCTCCTATTAGAATATCCTTAGGATGATCATTTACATACTTCCATTCCTTGGGCAAGGATTTGGAAGTAGATTCATCCAAGTTACTTTTAGGAGTATTATCATTTAAATTTAAGTTACCAAGATCAACTTTATCATCAAAATCAATCTTCTTAAATTAAAAAAACTTATTAAAAATAACATGATAAGCTTTTGAAATAGAAGAATAACCTAGAAAAATGACTTCATCGGATTTTGCATCAAATTTACCTAAAGCATCATTTTCATTTAAAATAAAATATTTGTAACTAAATATTTTAAAATAAGAGATATTAGGTATTTTACCATTCCATAATTTATAAGGAGTTATAGTGAGTAATGGTTTTACAAGAACCTTATTTAAAACATAGCATGCCGTATTAACGGCTTCGGCCCAAAAATATTTGGGTAGATTATGTTCATTCAACATTGTTCTAGCCATTTTTTGTAAGCTCCTATTTTTTCTTTCTACTACTCTATTTTCTTGTGGATTCTGTAGGGTAGAGAAATTATGGATATACCCATTCGAATCATAAATTTTTTAAAAATCATTAGTTTGGAATTCTCCACCATGATCACTTCGTGTTGAAGAAATCATACATCCTTTTTCATTTTGAACAATTTTACAAAATTTTATAAAATCTTTAAACGTATCACTTTGATGTGCTAAGAAATAGGTCCAAGTATATCTACTAAAATCATCCATTATAACAAATGCATATTTACTACCACCTAAACTTGTAATGTCAATTGGTCCAAATAAATCAATATGGATCAATTGAAGTGGCATAGAGGTGCTTATTTGATTTTTCAACTTAAAGCCACTCTTTATTTGTTTTCCTAATTGACAAGTGTCACATATTTTGTCTTTGATAAACTTAAGATTAGGTAAGCCTCTTACTAGTTCCTTGGTAGAAATTTGGTTTAAAAGTTTTATGCTAGCATGACCTAGTCTTTTATGTTAAATCCAAGCATTATCATTCAAAGCCAAAAAATAAGTTTCATCACAAATTTTTTCAATATCTATAGTGTATACATTGTTGTTTCTTAAAGCAATCAAAGATTTGTTTTTGTATGACAATTCAATTATGCAATTATTAGGTTAAAATTTAACCACATATCCTTTATTATATAATTGACTAATGTTAAGCAAGTTATATTTCAAGCCATCAACTAACAACACATCTTCAATTAAAAGGTTTGATATATTATCTATTGTTCCTTTTTCAATGATTTTACCTTGTTGTTGTCTCCGAAGGTAAAAACTCCTTCACTTAAGCTAGTGAGCTTAGAAAAATAAGATAGATCTTCGGTCATGTGCCTTGAGCATCCACTATCAAGATACTATTTGGTGCTCCTAGCTTTAGTTTGGAGACAAACCTACAAGAAAGATATTTTTGGTTTAGGTATCCATTTTACATTGGGTCCTTCATAAAAAACTTTATCTTTCTTTTCTAATTATTTTTTGTTATATAAAATTCCCTTGGGAGCCCAAACTAATTGATATGGACTATATTTTCTAAATAGGCATTTGTTTGCCTTATGTCCTAATTTTTCATAAAAATTACACTTGATTCTTAGTAGCACACTTAAGGTTGGTCCTTTAACAAACATGGTTGGCTTTTGTTGAAAGTTACCAACAAAGCCTATATGATTTCTTGTATTAATATGACCCTTATTGACAAGGATCATATTTAGGGATTTGTTCCCAATTTCAAAATTTTCTAATGTTGTCTTAAGCATGATATTTTCTTCCTTAACATTATCTAGCATATCACATTTAGAACATGGTTTATGTGATACTAATGAATCATGCATTTCGTCAAGTCTACTAACTAACAATTCATGATCATTCTTAAGCAACTTAAAAGATTTGCTAAGTTTTCTAAACTCATCAAACAAATCATAAAATATATTTAATAACTCTGAAAAAGAAATACTTAAAGACTCACTAACCTCATTTTCGTTCGTCATTAGAGCAAGTTAGCAACTTTCTCTTTGGAGTGGTCTTCTTTATCTGAAGAGCTTGAATCGTCCCAAGTGGTCGAAAGTGCTTTCTTCTTATGTGTTGGCTTCTTCTTTAAATTAGGACATTCATTTTTGAAATGTCCCAATTTTTTATATTCGTAGCATATGACATTGTCCTTCTTTAGTTCATCTTTGTTTTTCTAGTTTTTGTTCATTTTTATAAATTTTTTAAACTTTCTTGATAATAATGTAATATCATGGTCCTCATCACTCGAGGAGTCATTTGTTGTCTGAAGTGCTACATCCTTCCTGTTCTTTGGAAGGGGTTCATCAAGCTCATCATGAGCTTTATAGTTTAGTTCATATATCATAAGAGAGCCAATGAGTTCTTCAAGATGCATGTTATTTAAATCTTTGGTCTCTGGAATATCGGTTACTTTAGGATCCCAATTTTTAGGTAAAGATATTAAAATTTTACTCACAAGTTCAAAATTTAAAAAATATTTTTCAAGTGCTTTAAAGCCATTAACGACATCCATGAAACAGGTGTACATTTCTCCAATGGACTCACTTGGTTTCATTCAAAACAATTCATAGTTATGAACTAAAATGTTAATCTTATATCCTTTCACTTTACTAGTCCCCTCGTGTGTGATTTCTAGCGTGTGCCAAATATCAAAAGCTGATTCAAAAATGAAAATATGATTTAACATATTTTTGTTAAGAGTACAAAACAAGGCATTCATAGCTTTTGAATTCAAGAAAAAACTCTTCCTTTCAAAATCATTCTACTCATTCATTGGATTGGAAGATTTTTCAAATCCATTCTCAACAATATTCTATAAATCAAGGTCCAAAGAGATAAGAAAAATACGTATCCTTGTCTTCCAATACATGTAAATCTGTCCCATTAAACATGGGAGGACATGAGATGGAATGTCCCTCATTCATGCTAAAATAAGCCATTTAGAGTAAGTACCTTGCTCTGATACCAATTGTTATGACTAATTGGCACGGGGGGGTTGAATTAGTACAAGTATAAATTCTCGTTTTAACAAAAAAAACTTTATGCTTTAAGCAAGATAGAAAATCCAAAGCCTTTCATAAAAAAATGCTAAGTTTCGTGCTTAAAAATAACTTAAGAAGGAACAAGCAAATCCTAATAAAAAGATAAGCAACATCGAAGGGAAAGTGCTTGACTTGAAACTTTTCTTTCAAAGAATAAGTAAAAATCAGAAGCATTTATTGGTATTTAGTTTAAAACAATTAAGAACTCGACAATTGTAAGTAGTAAATGCAACAAGCAAAAACACTCACAATTATAGTGGTTCGGCATCAACCGGCCTACGTCCACTCCCGAGTCCTCCTCCTTGAGGCACACCAGCATCCACTACTGATCTTCATTGGGTGAAGACCAAACCCTTACACTTGAGCTCACAAGGGAGACTTCAAGAATTTTTTTAACTCTAAGCTCTCTCCCTTCCCCTTTTCTTTTTCTTATAATTTACACATAATTTTTTCACAGAATGTAATCCCCAAAATTATTGTATGGAATGAAAAAAAACTTGGGGTATTTATACGCCCCAAATGGCTTCAGAAATTAGAGCCAAAATTCAAACATACCCAAAAAATCTGGGTATGGGTGATTTAGTTGCAAGCCTAGGTGGGTCAACCATCGAAAGTACCTAGAATCCAGGGTATAGGCGGTTCAGCCACCCAGCCTGGGCAGTTCAGTTGTTGACAGCCGCCCTAAATCCTGGGCGATAATGGTACACTCGTCACTCACCGGAGGTTCAGCGGTCGGGAATCTCAAAAAAGTGATTCCCTTCACTTTTCTAATCCTGAATTGAACCACATGTTGACCAATTCTCTGGTCAACCAATTGAGCTTAACTTGAGCTCAATCACTCCCCTTTAGTGGACCCAATTATCTCTTTGAGTTGATCTAGATACCTTTCAAATCACACTCATTTAGGACCCAATCTTAACCTATAACTTAAAGATTACAATCAAACATGACCACCAAGCTTATGACATCACTCACATAATCTAGCAACCTTCGGCATTCCCTGCGACGAGTCTCACGATCTTCCTCCTATGATCTCCCGGCGTGTTCCTAATGATCTTCTCAATACTTTTGGCGAAGTCCTAGCAAATTTTCGGTGAGCTCCCACTGCATCGTCCAAACCTTGGCCCCATGCCTAAGCTTGATCTTGGGTCCATGTCTGATCTGTAACTCTTTTTCACTGTCATGGTTAACCAGCATGATGCTAACTATAACTTGATTAATTATAATCAACATGATCACAAATCCACTTTAAGACCTTCCCAACTCCCAACAAGCCTTTCGGCTACCATCGACAATCTTTCGGCGAGTCTCGGTCTTCTTCCGGTGAACTACCTTGTGCCATCCTGGTAAGCTCCCGATATCCTCGGTGAGCTCCCGACGCACTCCTGGCGAGTTCCCAACCACATCGTCCGAACCCCAGCCCGATGCTTGGACTTGACTCTGGCCAAACCTTCTATTGTAATAATCTCTCTATCATAGTTAATCCTACATCAATTAACTCCAACAACCTTGTTAGATCAAATACTTATCAATTGATTTCATCATCAAAATATGAGATTCAACAGGTGGATGGAGCTCCCAGACGTGGGAAGACTTATGTTTCGTGGTCATTCAGCAATAGATAAACCATATTATGTTTATGATTCACTTCACCTTTTATATATTTGATATGATATCCAAAGCATTTTTTTTGAGTTTATGTGTGCGCTTTGGATAAGAATGAAATGAATGTTATGTCTGATATGATATTTGAGCTTATGTTTCCTTATTTGTTCATTTGATAAGCTTTTATATTATTCATACACCATTGATATGCTTCGAAATATGTAGTACATATTTGATATATTCTGAAATATTTCATTTACCACTGTTATGTTCCAAACATTTCATATGTTCTGAAAGGTTTCATTTGCTTTTTATATACTTTGAAATATTCTATATGCCTTTGCTATGCTCCAAAATACTTCTTATATCATTGATATGCTCTAATTGCTCTTCATTCCATTTGTTATAAATCAAATATGTTTTGAATGAAATAACATTTGTAATTCTGTATCTCATGAGCTGATATCCATGAATCCTTGTATCTCTGTCTTGTATTATTATACCAAATTTATTTATGACTAGCCTCCTTTGCCTTAGATACATTTGATACTTGCTAAGCTTTGTAGCTCACTCTATTGATGTATCAAATTTTCAGGTTAGCTTGCTATTTACTGAAATGCTTGAAACTGGGCTGACGAAATGAAAAACTAGAAGATTTTGGGCAAATCTATTAGGATCAATTGGCACTAACAGAGAGGAGGGGGGGGGGGGGTGTGAATTAGTACAAGAGTAATTTCTTGTTTTAACTTAAAACTTTTCACTTGAAGCAAGAAAGGAAAATTCGAAGCTTTTAGTTTAAGCAAAGCAATTTAATCTTATATAGAAATGTTAAGCTTCTTGCTTGAAGATGACTAAAAAAGAACCAGCAAATCCGAATAAGAAGATAAGCAATGTCGTAAGTGAAGTGCTTGATTTCGAGGCCTTGCTTTCAAAACGTAAATAAAATCGGAAGCATCAATACAAAAGTAGTAAGCAAGGTAAGCAAAAAGGAACTCACAGTTTTATAGTGGTTCGACACTAACCGGCCAACGTTCACTCCCGAGTCCTTCTCCTTAAGGCACACCGACATCCACTACCAATCTTCTTTGGGTGAGACCAAACCCTCACACTTTAGCTTACAAGGGAGACTTCAAGAATTTTTCTAACTCTAAGCTTTCTCCCTTCCTCTTTTCTTTTTCTTACAATTTATATAATTTTTCAGAGAATGCAATCCCCAAAATTATTATATGGAATGAAAGAAAACTTGAGTTATTTATAGGCCCCAAATGACTTTAGAAATTAGAGCCAATATTCAAACATACCCAAAAAATCTGGGTATGGGTGATTCAATTGCAAGCCTAGGCGGGTCAAACATCGAAAGTACCCAAAATACAGGTTACGGGCGGTTCAGCCACCTAGCTTGGGTAGTTCAGTTGCTGATAGTCGCTCGAAATCCTGGGCGATGATGGTACACCCGCCGCTCACAAGCGGTTTAGCCGTCGGGAATCCCGGAAAAGTGATTCCCTTCACTTTTCCAATCCCGACATGAACAACATGTTGACTAATTCTCTGGTCAACCAATTGAGCTCCACCTAAGCTCAATCAATCCTTTCTTTGATGCTAGACTAACAAGTTTAGAAAGTTCCAGATTTGAAACATTTAGTTATCAGGATTGGTAGCCAACCTTACGAAGGCAATTGAGTGTCAATAAAAGATCATCCACTCTCGGTATCACGAGAGAAATATCCTGTGTGTGCTTGCTCAGACAAATCCCTAGCCATGGTCATTTGGATTTAGAGTTCACCAGGAGAATCCGATTAGATTGAGTCTCAGATGGATTCCATATTTCACCTGACAGTACTATATCAAATATACAGTCTCTGAGATATTAGTTGGATAAGGGATTATAGATACACGATAACTATGGACAGACAAGTCCGATGGATTTAATCCCCCTGTACCTTTTGGGGACTATGGCGCAGTGGCCTAGTACGTCTATAGTCGATGAGTCGAGTAAATTATTATGAAGATAATAATTCACTATATCAGAAGGAGTTCTGATGGGAGCGACTCACGGCTAGCTTGGTATTAGGCCTAGAGGGTCACACACATATGGTGGATGCTTCAGCGAATAAAGGATTAGATGAAGATCCAATTAGCCCCTATTCTCATTAGATAAAATTCTACACTGATGGGCTCCTTAATTGAGGCCCAATTAGAGGCCTAAGGAGATTAATAGATATAGATCCAATAATGCAAGATTAGTGGGTTATTGTTTGGAGATCCAATACCCACTGAGGCAAGATCCCTAGGATTTTTGGTGGCTCTCTATAAATAGGAGGGGATACTCATAGTTGATAGACTATAGCTTTGGTCACTCCCTCCTATTCTCCTCCCTCCCTCTACGCAAGAGTTACGAGATCAGATTGGAGGAGTTTTGCTCCAGAGATCCATCATGTGGATACCGCTAGAGAGGGGGACGATTGACCTCCTTCATCCTCTCTATTCGGATCTGGAAAACAGGGATATACCATCTCCCCAGGTAATCAATCTATCACATGACATGGTTTTTTTTATTTTTGTAGCCTTCTCGCAACCCAATCTTTTGCATGACGATTTGATCTGCGTGGGAAACTTGTTTTTATTTTGATCTTCTACTGTGTATGTGATACTCCCGCTAAGGTTTTCCAACAACCTAGTCCTGAGGAAACCAGAGGTTAGTGACCCGGGATGCACTCGTGACAAGCTAGCCCCGAACTGGGAGGGACCCTACCGAGTCATCTATACTATCTGAGATGGTACTTATGTCTTGGCCACAACAGATGATAGGGTGTTGCCCAGGACTTGGCACATTTCGAACATAAGGAGATTCTATGTTTCAAGTACTGGACCGAGATCGATCAAGCGATCGACGAAGGTGCACTCACGACACAAGACAAAAACGAGTTGCCGAAGAGGGATTTGTATTAATTCAAAATGCTCTTACATGGAGGTCGTGTGACCGAGTACAATCTAGAGAGTAGATAAATAGAAGCAAAAGCTGAAACTTTGTATTGATTCAAAATATTTTTAAATATCAGTCGAGCGACCGAGGACAATCAAAATGGTCGTCCGATAAACAAAACAAAAGATAAGAGGAGCTTAATCCTCGGGAGGGACACTATCGTCGAAGGGTTGGCTACTCTCCATCTCTACGTTGGTGTCTCGGGGCAGTCCACAAATGGGTCTTCCTCGATGGTCAAGTTTGGGTACTTCACCTAGAAATGTTCTTGCACCACCTAGTACCCGAACTCGTATGTGATGCACCCAATCCTCTCTAGGCCAAGCTCAAAGCCTCGGGACACCTTGTACTCAACAATAGCTTTGGCACCTAACGATTGGAGCTCGGTTCGCAGCACCTCAGTGTCCCGGGTTAGCTTCAATATCTCATCATCTTGGCAGTGTCAGGTGGCCTTCAAACGCTCGACCTCAACCTTTGAGTCGGTGGCCCACTTCTTTGTGGCTGCCATCGCTTCTGGACCCACGATAGATTTCTAGTCGAGGACCTCACTCCGGAGGGTGAGGATCCTCTCGGCCTACATACTGATAATGTTGTCAGCATTATGGACTCAGTCGGTCAGGTCAGTGGTGAAATGAAGGTTCTACAGAAAAGCAAAAAGTCAATGTGAAATAAGGAAGTCAGCAATGAAAGGAGGAGGGGAAACATGCTTACCAAACTACCGACTTCATCGCCCGATCGATGAGTTCTTCAAACGGAGCCCCATAGAGTTGTTTCACGATGGTTGGGTGCAATGCCCCCCCTCACGTATGCAATAGCAAATAGCCCATCATTCTAAAATTGAGTTAGCACTGAGAGGTTGGCCCACTGACCCTCCATTAGGGTCCTAGCCTTAGGGACTAAAATGTATAACATTCAGGCAACAAAATACCTATATTTGCCCGCTTGACCTCCCATCTCGTAGAGGTTCTTCATCACCAGGGGCCGACGCTGGCCCTCAGTGACTTCCTTGGCTGGCTTCTTCCCTCTAGCCTTATCCTTCTTGGGGGAGACCCCCGACCCTCGCCTCGGGAGGAGGCTCTTTTCTCCGCCCTTCTAGCCATCTGCTTTTGCTTCTTGTAGGTGGCTCACTACCCCCCTTGTTTGAGCGCTTCTCGACCAGAGCGGCTAGTGCCTTCTCGACTGGGTGCCTCTTGACCGTTGTGACAGGGGTCTTCTCCCTTGGTGGTTGGGCTGGCTTGCAGGGTGGCTCGTGGACCCACCCTTCATCCTCCAGAGGTCGACCATGTCTGCAATGACAAAATGAGAGAGGTCTGTCAATAAGACCAAAACTCAGCAAGAGGCAAGTAACCACAAGCACAGGCCATACCCCAAGGTGTCGGGTTGAGTCTCGCTTCAACTAGCCACACCTCGGTCATGTCCTTGGTGGCCCTTGAGTTGGGTAGGATGCCTTTGAGCTTTCTGACCAGTTCAGACTCTTCGTCCGAAAGATGGGGGGGTGTTGCCCATAGCTCGAGTCATCCACTCGGGTCAAAAACCCTAGCCCCGATCGTAAGAAATAAAAAATAAATGGCCTTTCCAACCTTTGTTGTTGGATGGTTCCCCACTCACTCGGAACCCACTCCGAGATGCAAGGTAGTACCCGACCTACCCCCGGCATAGGCGGAAGCAAGCCATGAACATGTTTTGGTTCGAGACAATGCTCGACCCGTGGCATTCTTCGAGGAATGCCACCATGTAGCGCCACGAGTTGGGTGCCATATTTGATGGAGAGATCCCCCACTCGACGAGGCAAGCCTCGATCACAGGATGAAGTAGGAACCGGAGTCCCACCTCGAGGGTGCCGAATGATAGCCCAAGACCATTCATGAAGGCATCATAGGAACGCTACCTGGGCAAGGGAACATGGAGCTCATATTCCCTCGAAACAAAAAAACGTTGCCACACCTCGGCCAAGCACTAAACAATCACGGTTGAGTCACAGTCGTGACTCGATCGCATAGCCATCGAGGCCTTAAAGGTCTTCCCGTCCATCGAGGTCATAACTCTTGAGGTCGAACTCACCACCTTCACCTTGGGACTACCAAGGGGATTGACAATTTGAGATCTCAGGTCTGCCCCCTCGGTGACACCCGAAGTACCCCTCACGGCTCGAACAGACGAGCTTGAACAGATCTCAGGTCCGCCCCCTCGACGGACACCCGAAGTACCCCTTACGGCTCGAACAAACTCGGGTCCGCCCCCTCAACGACAAAACTAGTAATGCGACGAAACCACCCATGCGAGCGACACGAAGAGCCTAAGGCACCTCTCGGTCGGGTGTGGGCACGGGGCACTCACTAGGTCAGCCGAGAACCCGACTGAGACAAAGGGCTTTCGATCCCAATTAGATCCAACAGGATTTTAGTCTCGACCAATTCCAATGGGCTCTCAGTCCTGAGCAATTCAAACGGGTTTTCGGTCTCGACCCGTCATGGGCTTTCAGTCCCAATCATATCCAACAGGCTCTTAGTCCTAAGCAATTCAAACAAGCTTTCAGTCCCGATCGATGCCAAGGGCTTTCAATCCCAATCATATCCAATAGGCTCTTAGTCCTGAGCAATTCAAATGAGCTTTCAGGTCTCAACCGACGCTAAGATCTTTCAGTCCTAATCAGAACCAACGGGCTCTCAATCCCGAAATTCAAACGGGCTTTCAATCCCAATCGATGCCAAGGGATTTCAGTCCCAATTAGATCCAATAGGCTCTCAATCATGAGCAATTCCAATAGGCTTTTAGTCCTGACCAATTTCGGATGGGTTCTCAGTCCGAACCTGCTCTAACGGGCTTCTAGTCTTAGATAACTTCAGCGGACTCTAGGTCTTCAGCCCACAACAATGTCTGCACCGACGAAGTCATGCCGACTATAGCACAACTGGTGTGTGTCAGTCCCAACTCCAACTCGATCCTCGCTCGTGGCCTCGGCCACGAACAGACACCAAAGTTCGCATCGACAGTCAGATAAGCTCCCATAGAAGATGAAGCCACCCCGACCACAGCGCTATCGATCCTCGAGTGATAAAGTCCTCCCCAGAGCCCCTCATCGAGAAACTCTATGGAGCACTTCCTGTGGGGGAGAGAATGACAGGATAAATATTGGGCCCACCCAAACGGCCCGACCACTTCAGCCCGAGGACCATGCCGATGCCAACCAGTCAACCTGACACACACTACCATGGTCTCCTACTTTTACACTCCGAGAACTAACTTAGCTATCGGAGGGGCCACGTCAAACACACACCACCCCAACCAAGACCTTCTTGTAAGAACTGATCAAGGGGCTGAGCACTCCATCAGTGGACCTCCCGACCCGATGAAATGAGAGCTTTGCACTATTGAACCTTGTTGGCTACCTACACTTGATTATTAGTTGTCACGTAAAAAAAAATATATATATTACATTAAAAAATATAAAGATATATATATATCTAAATATTAGTTTAAGTGCCTTAAAATGAGAATATTTAGGATTGGATTGAAACCTTGTATATAATCCAACACTAAACATTATGTCTGGTCCAGTAGTAGTTAAATATAATAAACTACATATCATTCCTCTATATATTTTTTGATCAAAATTTTCACCTTCATTATCCAAGTCTAATTTTGTAAAAGTGCTTATGGGTGTGTTTATAACTTTAGCATTGTCCATACTAAAGTATTTTAACAAATCTAAGGTATACTTAGTTTGACTTATAAAGATACTATCATTTAATTATTTTATTTATAATCCTAATAAAAAAGTTCATTCACCCATTAGACTCAAAACTGGGGGGGGGGGGGGGGGGGGGGGTTATTAAACATAAACTTCTTCGGAAGTGAAACCATTAAGAAAAGTACTTTTGACATCCATTTGAAATAACTTCAAATTCTTAAAAGAGGCAACGACAAGGAGCATCCTTATTCAAGTCTAGTCACAAGAGCTAAGGTCTCTTTATAATCGATCCATTCTTCTTGGTTGAAACCTTTGGCCACTAATCTAGCCTTGTTTCTAACCACGATACCTTTTTCATCTTGCTTGTTTCTAAAGACCCATTTAGTACTAATCACTAAACGATCATTAGGCCTAGGAATAAGCTCCCACACCTTATTTATCTTAAATTAGTTTAACTCTTCATGCATTGAAATAACCTAAGAATCATCTTTTAGGGCTTCCTCATTGTATTTTGATTCAATTTGAGATAAAAATACGGTGTTAGCATAAAATATTTTAAATGATGAACGAGTTTGAATACCTTTTGATGTATCTCCTATTATTAACTCCTCATCCTAAGGAATATCAACTATTTCTCTTAAATTCCTTTTGATGTGTTAAGAAATAGGTCCAAGTATATCAACTATAATTGTCTATAATAACAAACGTATATTTGCTACCTCCTAAGCTAGTAATATCAATTGGTCCAAATAAATTCACATGGATCAATTGTAGTGACCTAGAGGTGTTTATTTGATTTTTTGATTTGAAACTACTTTTTATTTGTTTTCCTAGTAAACTTTATCTTTTACAAACTTGATGCAAGGCAATCCTCTTACTAGATTTTTAGTTGAGATTTGTCTTTTAATAGTTTCATCTTAATATGTCCTAGTCTCGTATATCAAATCCATATATCATCATTTAAGGCTGAAAAACATGTTTCATCACAAAAATTATCAATGTCAATAGTATATACATTATTGGTTCTTAAGGCAATCATAAAACATTTTTTGTGGTATTTCAATTATGCAAGCACTAGATTCAAATTTGATAATGTATCTTTTATCACATAATTAGCTAATGCTTAGTAGATTATGTTTCAAACCATTAACTAATAACACATCTTCAATCAAGTGGTTTGATTTATTATCTATGGTTCATGTCTCAATGATTTTTCCCTTATTGTTGTCTCCAAAGGTGACAAATCCTTCATTTAGGCTAGTAAGCTTAGAGAAATAATTTGGATCTCCAGTCATGTGCCTTGAGCATCCACTATCAAGGTACCATTTTATACTTTTAGCCTTTGTTTGGAGCTATACCTACAAGAAATGAGGTTTTAGTTTTGGTACATATTTGCCTTTGGGTTCTTCATGAAAAATTTTACTTAATTTTACTAATGGCATCGAGTTGTTAAAGGCTCATTTAGGAACCCAAATTAATTTGTGTGGACTATGCCTTTTAAATGAACATTTATAAGCATAATGTCTAATTCTTTCACAAAAATTATATTTATTTCTAGGCAAAACATATAATGTAGGTCTCTTAACGAAGATGGTTGGCTTTTGTTGAGTGTTACTCATAAAGCCAATTCCTTCCTTTCTATGAACATAACCCTTATTAGCAAGGATCATGTTTAAGGATTTGTTACCTATTTTAAATTTTTCTAATGTTTCTTGTAATGAAATATTTTTTTTCTTAAGTATATCTAATTCTTCACACTTAGTGCTAGGAGCTATCCTATGTTCATCATACTCCTTTTTAAAATTTTCAAATTCACAAGCAAGTGAAGCATGATCTTTCTTTAACAATTTATACTTTTTTACTTATTAATTTAAAATCATCAAACAAGTCAATAAATATATAAAATAATTCTTCATAAGATAAAGAAGACTCATTTAGATTACTTACCTCATTGCCAAATACTATTAAACCGTAATTTGCAACTTCTTCCTTGTTGGTTGGCCCCTCATCTTCGAATGAACTTGAGTCATCCCAAGTAGCTTTGAGCACCTTCTTCTTCTTTGGTTGCTTCTTCTTCACTTGGGGACATTCATTTTTGAAGTGTCCTAACTTATTATATTCGTAACATATTATTGAGTCATTTTTTAGTTCATTTTTATTCTTAGCATCTTGTTTTGTTTTAGTTGTTTTTAGGAATTTCTTAAATTTTCTTGTAAGAAGTGCGAAGTCCTCATCATCATCATTGTCACTGAGTTTTCTCCCAAGTGGTCTTCCTTGGTTCTAAGTGCTATGTCGTTCCTGTTCTTTGGAAGGTTGTTCTCGAGTTCATCATGTGTTATACATGTCATTTCGTAAGTCATCAAAGACCCAATTAGTTCTTTAAGCGGAAAATTATTTAGGTCCTTTGCTTCTTATACTGTCGTTACTTTGGGATCTCAACTTTTTGGAAGGGATCTTAATATTTTGTTAACAAGTTTAAAATTAGAAAAGCTTTTACCAAGCGCTTTTAGACCATTGATGACATCCGTAAAATGGGTGTACATGTCTCCTATGGTCTCACTTGGTTTCATGTGAAACTACTCATAGCTATGCACCAAAAGATTAATTTTTGACTCTTTGACTCGACTAATGCCTTCGTGTGTGACTTCGAGTGTGTGCCAAATCTCGTGTGCAATTTTGCATATAGAAACCCGATTAATTTTATTTTTATCAAGAGCACAAAATAAAGTGTTCATCACTTTATCATTCAAAGAGAAAGTCTTCTTTTCCGAATCATTCGATTCATTTATCGGTTTGGAAGACTTTTCAAAACCACTTTCAACAACATGACATAATTCAAAATCCATAGAAAGTAGAAAAATTCTCATTCGAGTTTTCTAATACGTGTAATCCGTCCCATTGAATATGGGAGGATGAGTGATAGAAAGTCCCTCTTGATTGCCAACAAAAGTCATCTCTCTTAGATTTTAAGCCAAATAGAAAGAAACGTGGCTTTGATACCAATTGTTAGGATCAAAGTGACACTAAGAGGGGGGACGGGGGTGAATTAGTGCTTATGAAAAATTTACATCGATTTAAGTTTTTGCTCAATAAAAACCATATCTTAAATACATTTAACCATAGAGATGTTTATAAGAGTGCAAGCAAACATAGTAGATAATTAAATAAGAAAGCAATGAAGATACAGAGTAAAGAAGAGGAAACAAACCGATTTTATAGTGGTTCGGTCTCGTGACCTACATCTACTCCCGATTCCTCCCCCGTCGAGGTCATCAGCTTCGAATATCGATCTTCCTTCAATGGGTGAAGATCAACTACCCTCTTGTAACTTTATTCTCCTTTTACAAGAATGAGGAGAAGCTCTCAAAGAATTACAACAGTGTTTTCACAAGGTTTTTGCTCTTAATGCTTGCATTACCTCAAGCAACGATGGTGGGGTATTTATATGCCCCAAATGGTTTCAATATTGGAGCCAAAATTTAAATTTGAAGAGTTCTCGAGGTGCTGATCTCTAAGATTGTGTTCTGGTGGTTGTATCGCCAGTTTGAGCGGTACGATCGTACCGCGTAACACACCTTCGAAGACTGTGTCATCTTAGAGACCGTATCATTTCTAACACTGGGTTACTGAAATGACTTTTATAATAAGTCTAAATTAACCCCAATTAAGGCCTAATGACCTCTTAATTGAGCTAGTAAACTAACTCTTATATGATGCTAAGTACGATATTTAAAATGCAATCTTCATTATCCGATTGTCAACTGATCTCTCGGCGAACTCCCGACATCCTTCTGGTGAACCCTCTCAAGCTCCCGATGAACTCCCAGCATTTTTCCAGTGAACTCCCGGCGAGCTCCCGCCAACCTATCGGCGAACTCCCAACGAACTTCCCAACGAACTTCCCAACAAACCTCTGGTGAGTTCTCGGCAAGCTCCCGACAACCTTGTCCGAACCTTGGCCGACCTCTGGCGAACTCTCGGTGAGCTCCCATTGCATCGTTCAAACCTTAGCCCGATATTTAATTATAATGCCCTTTAGTGTCGCAGTTAATCCTGCATCACTTTCTTTAACACACAAGTTAAATCATAAAACCCATCAATTAATTTTATCATCAAATATGAGATTCAACAACCCTAGGGTTCTATCGTAGAGGAAGAATGTGGCAAAGGGGGATAATCAATCTCTTCGAGGGGATCGGGCCTCCTATATCACTTCGAAGAGATCTGCCTCCTAGGGTTTTATCTTTTGGCTGAAACTAAGACTTCTTCATTGATTGATCATAAAATACTTTACTACCTTATCTGGGCTCTACCAAGAGTCCTTCTAGGCTTAGACTCAGAGTCCCACTAAACTTGGACTCTTAACTAATTGATAAACTTCTAACTGAAAATAATAACTGACTCTATCCTGACCGAAGATAAAAACCAACTCTATTCAACTCATATCTAACTCGATTGGACTCACCTGACCTATAACTAACTCCGACTAGATAAACTAACATGACTCAACTTGAATTAATCATGAAAAGATGGACCCGACTTAGCTAGGATCCTAACAGACTTGTCCTTTTCAAATCAACCTTGTCCACAAGGCTGAGTAGCATAAAAATTTGGGGGTACTTCAGTCCAGGATATTTGCCATGCATCATAATTTCTTAATTAATTAAATAAGGTCTCCACTTGGTGTAAGCAATGGGTCGACCTTCTGGTGCAGGAGTCTTGTGAGGAACTCTCTCCATTTGATGGTTACTAGCAGTTGTGTTCTTGCTTCCATGTCTTCCTTAGGATTACCTGCTTCCTATTAATAAAAAACTTTATAATCAGTTTAGAAAGATTCTAGGTGATATCACCCAGGGTTGACAGCTATTCAATTTCAAGCACTATTTCGAAGTCCTCCAAGGGTATAAAAAAGAAGTCCACCCGTAGTTCTTGGCCCTGTACCATTAGTTTGATTTTTTAGCACTTATTATTATAAGTTAGAATTCATCCATCAGCAACCTTGACTTTAAATTTGTCACAGTCTTCAACTTGATAGGCTAATCAGTCAGTAAGCTTTATGTCCATGAAATTGTTAGTGCTACCAGTACCGATTAAAATAGTAACAGGTTGTTGTTTCAAAATTCCTTGAATTTTCATAGTTTGTGAGACAGAGTAGCTTACTAATACATGCATTGTATATATAAAAGGTCTAATACCTTTATCAGAATATCGTACCTTTTTTATCAGAGTCCACATCATCATTTTCTGGTTACTTCTTATTTGGTTCAATCATCAGAAGATAGCCCTGTTTGCATCAATGTCCTTTACTCTACTTTTCATCACAATGTTAGCACAACCCTTTTACTGATCTTTCCTAGAGCTCTTATCTGGTAAGTCTTCGTGGGTTTTGAGTAGAGGGAGGTGGGATTGTTGGCTTGCTTGTTGCTAGTTTGTTTATACATTTATTTCTGCGATTGTCTCTGTTGAGTTTTTCTTCATGTATGCGAGCGAATGATATGGTAGCCATCATAGTATAGGGTTGTCGAGCCTTAACTTCGAATCTCTGGATTGAGCACTTTAATAAATATTCCTAGCAGTTATTTTTCGAACCAGTCTTAGGTTTGATTTAAGAAGTGCACAAATCTGCTCTAGTACTCCTATACGGTAGAAGTCTGATGGATTTTAGCCATCCATGTTTCTATACTCCGATGGTCCGAAGCAAATCAAAAACCCGCTTTTGAATTACTCCTACGAGGGTTCTCCATGAGTGTGTTTGTACCAATCATACCACTAGATTGCGTCTCCTTCAAGTTGAATGGTGGCTATCTCCACCTTGGATTAGTCCGGAGTCCTGTGAAAATAAAAAAAAAATTTAGCACGTGATATCAAACCGATCGGGTCTCCATCTTCCCATCTGAGAAACACCACCCTTATGCATATGTATCGTGTGTCCTACCCACGACCATACTTTCAGATTGACTCCCTTTGGAACTTTCACCATATTGAGTTTTGTTGGGGCTCTCTGATCGGCGTCTTCTAAATTCGCGGAGGAGTTCTTGCAATATGTCTTCTATGCAGGCTTCAAAGGCTTAAACCTTGCATCTAGTGCATCATCCATAGTCATCGTGTAGGATTATAGATTAGTGATGTTCAATTCTTTTTTTTGTTGTCGAGTTAGGGGCATATGTTGTAGATGTAGTGGGACTTGGGCACAATGAGATTGTTAGCATCGGCAAGCGGTGGGGAGGAGAGGAAGATGGGTGCGATTGCTGCAACTTGGCTAGGTGGTAGCAGTAGGATGTGGTTGGCAAGCGGCTGGGCTGCGCTAGAGATGAAGGAAGGAGGATGGGCAGCAGCGTTTGGTCGCACGGCGAGGAAGCAGTGGGGTCCGATGAGCAACGGGGTCTGGCGAAGAAGAGGAAGCAAGGGAGCAACAGGGTGGCTTGGTGTGGGTGGCAGTAGTCAAGCGAGGGAGGACTGCACTCGGTAGAGGATCTGGGAGGAGGAAGGCAATGACAGCAAGCAAGGGCAGCAGGAAGTAGAGAAGGCTGAAAGAGAGGATAGCGGCTGTGGCCGACGAGGGCTTTGGCTGCAGTTGTGATTGTTGAGGAGGAAGGCGACGACGGCAAGCAGGGACAGCAGGAAGCAGAGGAGGCCGAAGGAGAGGGCAGCGACTATGGCCAACAAAGGCTTTGGCTGTGGCTACGATTATTGGAGCAGGGGATCAATGGTTGTGCACGGGTGGAGCACCGGGCAAGGAGGGACAACAACGGTCAGCGGGGTGGGGTTGTAGGCGGTAGGTGGGGCAATGACAGCAATGGCAGAGGCACGGGTGCGCTACGACAGCAGGAAGCAGAGGCGGCGCTGCTGTGCACTAGTGGTGAAGAAGGAGTGGGCGACAACAGTGAGGGCTGAGGCACAAGTGCGCTATGGCAGCAGGAAGTAGAGGTGGTGCTACTGTGCACCGTTGGGAAAAAGGAGTGAGCGACAACAGCGAGTAGCAGCAGCAGTAGGGAAGGGCAACGATGCAGTAGAGAAGGAGGCAGCGATGGTGGAGGGGCTGAGGATGGCGCGACTACTGCAGAGGAGGGGAGGAAAATAGGTGGCCAGTGGATATCAGCGATGACATGCAGTGAGGAGGAGATGAAGAAGGGGCAATGGTGACAAAGGAGGGCACAGCTGAGGAGGAAGCGGCTGATGGTGCTGAAGTGGTTGGGAGGATGCGGCTGCGGCTGTGGTTGAGGAGGAGAGGTAGATGGTGGTAGACGGCTAGTAAGAGGAGGGGAGGAAGATAGGTGGCCGACAGATAGTAGCGGCGGTAGGCGATGGGGAGGAGAGGAAGAAAGGGCGACGATGATAGAGGAGGGCGCGACCGAGGAGGAAGCAATTGATGGCACTGATGTGGTTGGGAGGGAGGATGTGGCTACGACAATCCTCCTTTGGGCAGGATAATGTTGCCGACTTCAGTATTCTCCTTTTTCTTCTCTTTTTTTTTGTTTTATTTTTGCTGATAATGGCTACGGCGAATATGATGAGACTACAGCAAGGTGGCAGCACCGAGATGAGAATAGGCGGTGCAGAAGACGACGACGATGGTGATGGCAAGGGTAGCGGTGAGGGTGATGAATAGTAGTAGCGAAAGTGCCGAGGAACGCTGCCCTGATACAATTTGATAGAACCGTAGGGTTCTATCGTAGAGGAAGAATGTGGAAAAGGGTGATGATCGATCTCTTCAAGGGAATCGGGCCTCTTATATCACTTTAAGGGGATCTTCCTCCTAGGGTTTTGTCATTTGCCTAAAACTAAAACTTCTTCATTGATTAATATAAAAGAGTTTACAACCTTATTTATAGGGCTCTGCCAAGAGTCCTTCTAGGCTTGGACTTAGAGTCCCACTAAACTTAGACTCTTAACTAACTGATAAACTCCTTACTGAAAATAATAACTGACTCCATCCTAACCGAAGATAAAAACCAACTCTAACCAACTATAACTGATTCGATTGGGCTTACCTGACCTATAATGGACTCTGACTGGACAGACTAACATGACTCAACTTGAATTAATCATGAAAGGATGGACCCGACTTAGCTAGGGTCCTAACACTTATCCAATGGGTTCATATTTTTTGGTTGATCTTTTATGTTAATTAGACTCATTAAATCATTAGTTTAAAAAATTAGCTTAACTAATTAATATCATAATTAACATACTAATCAATATAATAACTAAATAATAATATTAATTAATATACTAATGAATAATAAAATAATTATATTAATTAATAAAATAATGAATAATAGTAAATGTAATAAAAAATCTACCTAATTTCATCTTTCTTTTCTCTTTCTTCCTTCTTCACTTAATCTCTAACTAATGCTTTTACTAAGAGGTATAGAGGTTTATTTATAGGGAAATGAGACAGTTCTAAAACACTTTTTAAAAAATAAAATTTTATAATATTTGTCCCTAAATGATCATTAGTTACAAATAAGTCATTGGATTTGATTGATAAGGTAGGATAGATTACATTATTGTCGTCAAAATGAAATATTTATACTTTAATCCTTCAAAGTCTTATAATTAATTATATGTAAGTCTTTTGATTCACAAAAGTAGTTATTATATCTTTCTCTCCACAGAATTTGATTTCCAAATTCAAGATAATTAACGAACCAGTGAGAATATTTTTCTCTGACTTCTTTTCGCTCCCAAGTTGTCTCGTTAACGTACCTTCACTAAAAGGATTGTTTTTGTCCTCAGATTATGTATTTTTTATACTATAATTTTCATTTACAGCTTAAAATAAATAGTATTTTCTTACAAGAGACTGATAAAGATAGGATATGCAATGGATCTAGAATCTATTTTCAGAGTATTGATACATGAGATATATTGTATATGTTTGATAGTGCTTGTGGCAAAGCAACTTAGTAATCTAGACCAATCCTTTGAAGAATCTCAAAAGGTCCAATCAACTTTTCTTTTTTTTCTAAATCTCGTAAATATTTTATCGGTGATACTTTAAGAAAGACACGATTGCTTATTTTGAATTCCAAATGTTACCTTATTGGAACAATCTAATTCTTTTGTCGATTATGGGCTGTTAGTAATCTTTTATAAATCGATTGATTGATTTTTATATCTCTTTGAATCATCTGAGGTCGAAGCAATGTTCTTTCTCTCATATCATCCGAATAAACAGAGATCCACATCTTCTTCCATATAGTGCATTAAAAATAGCCATTTAAATTTCAGAGCTATAGCTAATTTTATATACAAACTCTATCAAATGTAGATGTTCATCCCAGCTACCGCCAAAATCCATTGAACAAGCTCTAAGAAGATCTTCTAATGTCTATATAGTTCTCTTAGACTATTTATTTGTTTGGGTGTGAAAGACTATACTAAATTTAAGTTGTGTTGCCAATGCCTTCTGTATACTACCTGAGAATCACGAAGTGAATATAGGATCTTAATATGAAATGATACTAACCCATGTCCCATAGCATTAAACAATATCTTTGACATATAATTATACCAACTTGATTAGGAACAATTTTTTCTAATTGGAAAGAATTGTGTTGACCTTCTTAAGTGATCAACTATTTCCCAAAGAGTATTATCCCTCATTGGAATCTATGTAGACTTTATTTCCATTCATGTGTAGATAAATTTTATAATTTTTCAGTAGAATTTTTATATTCATTTTTTACTTGTTGGCACACTAAGTCCTGACACAAGTCCTGATACATCTTAGTAATGCTTAGATGATATTGACCTATGTATCTCATATAGTAAATTGTTGCTTCACCAGGTGCCCTTAAGGAACACAAAGTTGATCATGAAATATGATTGAACTATCCTTCGCTTGAACAAACTAGTCTCAATCCTTGTGATAATTCTTTAGTCAAAACCTAAATACAGGGATCTTTTTCTACCATTCTAAGATTTTCTCTTCCGGGGGAGATTGTGCTACTAAACTAGCAAGAGAACTATGGGATGTCCCACCTAAAAGTTTCAATCCCAAATATGAAAAGCCTTTTAAGTATTTATGATTCAAATATGCATCGGTGGGCTGCATATCTTGTTGACTTTGATCTTTAATCCTTAGTACAATTAATCTATTTGTGTTGTATTGAGTTCCCTTTGAGTAAATAGATATTTCAAATTTTTATTGTTTATAAAAATTTTAAATTTATGATGATATACATAATGTCTCTAAATATTAGCAGTCAAAGACAAGTCATAAGTAGGTTAATTCTTTTCATGCATTTTTTATTATCCAGATCATAAGCTATCACACTTTCATTCTATATTAGAACTAATAAAAAATCGTTAACTTAGCAATCATATATCTCAATAGCTAAAGATCTATGATACATATGGATTGCAATTGACACCCTCTAATGAATTGAAATAAGATGGATCGATTAAGATTAAAGTAGGAGAAACTATTATAATCACTTTATGAATGAAAAAATTAATGAAGTTGATTAGAATACCACTTTGATTATGTTAAAATACCATAGAGTAAAAAGTTTGATAAGTTGAAAAAAAAAATAAAGATTTTTGGGGTTTTGAACACCACAAGTAGAAAATCTTGATAAGTTTCAAAATTCATATAAGAACTTAAAAACAAAATACTCACGAGTGCTAAAAGATGATTATATTTTTCAAATTATTATGTTACAAAGTGAGTCAGCCTTCTTTATATAGAACAAATGCCAAGTATAAAGGAACGAACCCATTAAATGCATTAAATGATATATACTCCTAATTTAGATCATTCATAAATCTACCTTGAAACTTTCTATAGCTAATCAAAAGACACGTGACATTTCATTTTAATAAAATAAAACCCAAACTAAAATAAAATAAGTCAACAATTCTCAATATAGCCTAGCATAGCTGAATAACCTGTATTCTTTAAAATGGGCTAAAATTTATCATTCTATCAATGTTAAATTTTTCTTTATAATTTAGACTTATTTGAATCATATTAATCATTTTAGGCTCTTTTTGCATCTATAAAACCTTAATCGAGCCATGATCAGCTTATTCCTTCTAAATGTTTTCCAATAAATAAGTTAAGGCTTCTTTCAACCTTTTAGCTTTAGCTCTTATCATTAGTATTCTATGAATATGCTGATTATAGGTGCCCTATAAGCCAATCATATGAGTGATAGTACGTGTGACACACTATAATGATCTTTTTACTTATGATTATTATTATTATGTATATATATATATATATATATATATATATATATATATATATATATATATATATATATATATATATATATATATATATATATATATATATATATATATTGTGATGATATCATGATAATGAGACTGATTCACCTTTAAGCACAATCCTAAATAATCCCGGTCATAGATTACTCAAGAGGGACATCGAGATAACCAGACAGAATAGTGCACTATATACCCGTCCATATGATGAAGGTGACTAATCTCAAAGCCTCTTGTGTGGGGCCACTAAGGATACAATATAAGTGCTCATTGGAAAATGAGTTTATTGATTGATCTGCGTACATAATGTTGTATGGTTAATTATATATATCGTTAATCAACGATTTCGCAGTCTCAATTATGTGTCTGGTCCTTACACATAAGGATGCCTTATTTGAGTACTCCTTTCTGTGATACCAAACTTATAGGTTTGGAGAGTTCTAGATCTGGTACAACTATTTATCGGGATTGGTAGCCAACCTTATGAAGGCAATTGAGTATCAATAGAGGATCATCCACTCTCGATATCGCAAGAGGAATATCCTGTGTATTCTTACTTAGACAAATCCCTGGCCAAGGTCGTTTGAATTAAGAGATAATGAGTTCTCTAGGAGAATCCGATTAGAGCGAGACTCGGACGAATTCGGTATATAGCCTGACAATATCATGTCTGATATACAGTCTATGAGATATTAAATAATTGAGGGATTATAGATACATGGTAACCGAGGACAGATAAGTCCAATGGGTAAGATCCTCTTGTACCATCTGAGGACTATGATATAGTGGCCTAATACGTTCATAGCTGATGAGTCGAGTGAATTATTATAAGATAATAATTCATTGAGTTAGAAAGAGTTCTGATATGGAGGACTCACTACTAGTTCGGTGTTGGTCCTAGAGGGTCACACACATATGGTGGATATTTCAGTAAGCAGAGCATTGGATATGAGTTATCCAATTAGTTCATATTCTCATTAGATGATACCCAACATTAATGGGCTCCTTACATGATGCCCGGTTAGAGGCTAATTGAGATTATTGGATAGAGATCCAATAATTCAATATTAGTGGGTAATTGGATGAAGATCCAATACCCACTAAGGTATGATCCCTAGGCGGCTCTCTATAAATAGGAGGTATGATGGCACATTAGTGATAAACTACACCTTTAGCTGCCCCCTCCTATTCTCCTCCCCCCCTTATCTTATGTGCAAGAGTTGCAAGATTTTGGGCTACAATTAGAGGAGCATCGCTATAACGATCTATCATATGGATACCATTAAAGAGGAGGACATTTAACCTCATTCATCCTCTTTATCTAGATCTGGATTTTCAAGGATATATAATCTCCATATATAATCAATCTCTCACGTAGTTTTCGGTTTTGTGGATTTTTCGTGCACCAATCTTTGCATGATAATTTGATATACATGGGAAACTATTTTTATTTTGTTTCTTCAACTGGACATGTGATGCTCCTGTTGGGTTTCCCAATAGAATAATTAAAGGATCATTGGCATAATTGTGATCAACTTAATAGTTCATATCATTCCCCCTTTCCTCAAAAGGATTCATCCTCGAATCAATGCCTTCATCGCCTACATCAAACAAAGATAAATTCTATTCATTGAAGGTTGCACTAATATTACCATACTTACATATTAGTTCTAGCTTGTATGCATTGTTATTGATTCTTTGAAGGACTCAAAATGGACCATCTCCTCTTGGTATTAGTTTAAACTTCCTTTGGCTAGAAAATCTTTCCTTTCTCAAGTGTACCCAAACCAATCACAAGGTTCAAATACTACTTACTCTCGGCCCTTGTTTTGTTGTTTCTTATATTGTATAGTTTTCTTTTTAATTTGTATCCAAAATTTTTCATGCAATGCATTGACAAAATTAGCTTTTTACTTGCTATGCATTGACAAAATTAGAACATTGAAGGTTGCAGTAATATTACTATACTCACCTAGTTATTTCAGCTTGTATGCATTATTATTGATTCTTTGAAGGACTTAAAATGGACCATCTACTCTTGGCATTAGTTTAGACTTTCTTTAGATAGAAAATCTTTCCTTTCTCAAGTGTACCTAAACCTAATCACCAGGTTCAAATACTACTTACTTTCGGCCTTCGTTGTATTGTTTCTCATATTGTAGAGTTTTATTTTCAATTTGTATTTAGACTCTTTTGTGCAATGCATCCACAAAATCAACTTTTTGTTTATCATCCACATTAACCTTTTCTAAAAGTAAAGATATTAAATCCACGAGAGTTAATGGATTGAACCCATATACAACTTAAAATGGGGAATGGTTTGTTGTAGCACACATACTTTTATAAGCAAACTCCACATGTGGCAAACATTCCTCTCAATTCTTCAAATTCTTTTGAATTATGACCCCCAAAAAGTGTTGATAAAATTCTATTTACTACCTTCATTTGTCCATCTGTTTGTGGATGACAAGTGGTTGAATAAAATAGTCTTATACCTAACTAGTTCTAAAGTGTTTTTCAAAAGTGGCTAAGGAACTTCACATCTCTATCACAAATAATTATCCTTAGAATGTCAATGTATCTCATAATTTCTTTGAAGAATAACCTTGCAACATGTGTTGCATCATCTGTTTTGTGGTAAAGAATGAAATGTGTCATCTTGCTAAACCTATCAACAACAACAAAAATATAATCGCTCCCTTCTTTTGACCTAGGTAAACCCAAGATAAAGTCCATAGATATATCAACCTAAGGCTCACTGGGTATAAGAAGAGGAGTATATAACCCATGAGGCATTACTTTCGATTTAGGTTATCTACAAGTAATTCATTTATCACACAATCTCTCAACATCTATTTATGTCTTGCCAAAAGAAATGATCACTTAACACATCTAAGGTTTTTCTAACCCAAAAATGTCCCATCAAACCTCCACTATGTGCCTCTCTCATAAGTAATTCTCTTATTGAACATTAAGGAACAATACAACTTGTTGTCTTTGAAAAGAAAACCATCGTACATGAAGAACTTGTCAAGACCACCTTTATGACATGCCCCATAAACATTAGCAAAATCATGGTAAGAATTGTATAAATCTTTAATGTACTCAAAACCCAATAATTTTGTATCAAGTTTAGAAATTAGAGTATACCTTTTAGAAAAAAACATCGACAACCACATTTTCCTTATCTTGTTTGTACTTGATGATGTATCGAAAGAATTCAATAAACTCCACCCATTTTATATGCCTATGACTTAGCTTTCCTTGTCCTTTGAGATATTTCAAGGACTCATGATCGGTGTGTATAATGAATTTTTGTATTAAAGATAGTGCTGTCGTATCTCTAATACTTTTATCAAAGTGTTAAACTCCTTATCATATGTTGGGTAGTTAAGACTTGTTCCACTTAGCTTCTCACTAAAGAAACGCAATGGGTCTTTCTTCTTGCATTAAGACTCCTCCAATACCTGTTACACTCACATCATACTTAATCTCAAAAATTTTAGTAAAGTTAGGTAAAGCAAGCAATGGTGCTGAACTAAGTTTGTCTTTTAAGTAAGTTAAAAGCATCATCATGTTCTTTACCCCACCTAAATCCCATGCTTAATTTTCTAATATGGTTGAAAAATTAAAATGAGAAGGAATTTTTAAAAAAAAAATTATTCTTATCCTTAACAAAAATTCTCTTAATAGTTCATGGTGATAAAGTTAATCTTGGTTGCCTTCAAGGGTGCATGACTCTTGCGTAGCTAGAGTATGCTAAAATTAGAACAAAGAAAGTTTAGTCATTTTTAATTTAAAATTATTTAAGTTGAAATTTATGAAAAAAAGGATTTTGATGATAGATTAAAAATTATTGACGTGAATGATTGAAACATTGGATGGGTTATATAATTGAATGATATTATTTAAGTTGACCTAAAGGAGGTTGTATAATTGAATGATAGATCACTTTTGAATTTGAACAAAGAATTTGTAAATGAGTCAACTCCTTGCCCTATGTGTAAAGAGTAAGACTCATTTAAATGTTGGAATTGAGATAGATTGAATTTTTGTTTTGAAGATATTTTATTGTTTTGATGTATTATAGTAATAACCTTGATGATTTTCTTCTAAGAATGAAATTTGGTTTTTGGTCTTAAATGATAATTCATTGATTTGAAAAGCATTCATGAAACAAATTACATGAAACAACTAAAAATGAGGATAATTCTTCTTGAAAATATTTTTATCCTATCAAACCTTCAACTAGAGATAAAATGATATCACTATTATTGAATCTCTTAAACTATAAAAGTAATTTGATATTTTAAATCTAAAAGGTTATTATCCAAATCATGATCTTAACAATTTGAAGTTTTCTATACACGAATCAAGATCTTTTAGCTTTTCTCCTTTACAACTTACTCATGATCTTGATTTTTATAACTTAATAAATGAAGACCCTTCTTATTTGATCTCCTAAGAATTCTTTTTATCTAAGAAGAGATTATCACAATAAGTCATGATATTTAGTATTCATGCTTTGATATCCTTATGACATGATTATTTATGACTTCCTTCTTAGTATAACTTATCACCAAAATTAATATTTCTTAAATTTATGATAACTTGAAAATCATATGAGATTTGTTTTATCATGAACATTTCCTTGATTTCTTGACTTGACTTATCCTTTATGGGAATTATGTTTAATCTCTATAATTTTCTCTTTTTAATAAAAAATATATTTATGATCTTAATAATTATAATTGAGATTTTTATTAAGATCATTCTTCTATTTTATTAAAAAGATTTATCTAAATGAATTGGGTGTCTTAAGATTTATCTTGGATGAATTAAGATTATTTAATCCCCTAAGACTTATTATTACAAAGAAAAAAGAGGCGGAAGATAATTCTTAAAAGAAATCATGTCTTTTGGTACTTACAATTTGATTTTCATACTTAATAATATGATCCCTTTGTACTAATGATCGTAAAAGGAAAAATTATACTATCATATTCTTTTATAATGACCAAAGGTGAAGATTAAATTATAAATATGATTAGAAGAAAATTGGATATGATGAATCTTATAAAATTGATTAAGGAACAATTTGCTTAGAAGAAAATTTAGAATTTTAAATTTTCTCAATGCATGCAAAATGCATGATTTATAATTTTAGCATGATTTAATATCATATTTTCTTTTGGACTTCTTGACTTTTAAAAATTAAGCTTCTTATCAAATCAAAATTCATAATTTACTATTTTACAGATTTCTTGATTTGCTATTTGTGTTTAAAATTTACATAAGATGAATGCATAAGTAGCTCTTGGATTTCTCAGATCTTTAAGCTCACATTCAAAATGATACTCGTTAAAATTGACATTTATAAGGAGATTCAAGATTTTTTGTGATGAGATTTTTATGATCCTTTATAAATATTTTGAGATCTTAGTTCTTTATGAGCTCTCTTCCGAAATGATTCTACTTGAAATTGATATTACGAGAATAAGATTTTAAGTTCTTTTTGGATATTTTATTTGATTCATAAATTTTGATGTATGTTTACAAAAGAAAACTATGTAACATGAACTTTTATGATGCTTGACATAAGATCTCTCTCGAAAATTATTATGATTCATGGACCTTTTATATCCTTGATAAATACTTTCGAATGTATCCCTCCTTACTTATTTTTTTGGATACTAAAATTTTGGATCTTTGACACCCCCCTCCCCTTCATTTCTTTTTCCTTTTTATTCACAAAATGAAAGAAAAATTTTCATGAGAAAATTATGTCTTTATCCTATTTTACTAATGGGGAGCAATGAAGCACTAAACATTTAATCAATATTTATTTTGTATAAATTTAAAAAATTTAACACTTGATGTGTTAATGTATCTTGAAATTATTTGATCATTATTTCACCCCTTTTTATTGATGACAAAGGGGGAGAAATAGCATATTGATGACACATATATGAATAATGATACATATATGACAAAGGGGGCGAAATGGTATATTGATGACAAATGTAGAATGAAAAATAGTAAAAGGGGCATTTCTCTTTTTTGTTGATAACAAAGGGGGAGAAATGATTGATGACTTAAAGGGGAGATTTTCAAATTAATGTATGACTGATACATGAAATGAAATTTGTATACTTGAAAATCTTTGATGATTTTTGAAATTCATGATATATCATTTCAGAATATGATAAATGAATGTTATGATACTTGAATTCAAGAGTGTTTGGTTCTCTTGAATTTAAATTTTTCTTATTTGGATTATGATATGGATTAGGGGGTGTAAAAGTTAACTCCCATCATCAATTGATTATCATTATAAAAAAAGGGGAGATTGTTAAATCTCAGATTTTGATGATGAAATCAATTGGTAGTTTGTTGATCTAACATGTGTGTTGGAGATGATTGATGTAGGATTAACTACGATAGAGAAGGAAAATTACAATCAGAGATAGGCCAGAGTCAAGTCCGGGCATCGGGCCAAGGTTTGGACGATGCAGTGGGAACTCGCTAAGAGACTCACCGAAAGGTTGTCGAAGGTATCATGGGCTTATCAGGAGTTCACCGAGAGCTCGTCGGGGGTGATTAGGAGCTTGCCAGGAAGGTATCGGGAGTTCGTTGGAAGAAGACCAAGAGACTCGCCAGAAGATCGTCGGGGTTTACCGAAAAGCTTACCAGGAGTTAGGAGGGTCTTATTGGATTTGATGGTCACAATAGTTGTTATTAATTAGTCATTGTTAGCATTGGTAAGATTTGAGTCTTACTTGAGTTAGACTTGGAAGGAATCCAAATTAACTCAAGTGAGACAAACCGAGTCTACACTTAGGTTTGGATTGAGCTCAATTGGTTGACCTAGAAATGGGTCAACTGAAGGTACAAGTCAAGATTAAAAAAGTGGAGGGAAACACTTTTTAAGAATTTTCGATGGTTATACCGTCAGTAGACGACGATTGTATAGCCCAGGTTAGCGATTGTATCGCTGCCATCCTATTTTTCGTGTAGCTTTCGGTGGTGGTATCGTCGGCGTCGATGGTGGTACCACTCGTACCCTAATTTTTCAAATATGTATGAATTTTTTTGCTTCAATTTCTGAAGCCAATTAGGGTCTATAAATATCCCAATTCTTCTTGCATTTATTACAATATATTGGGCTAGAAATTTTGTGAAAAATAGTGTGCTAAAGTTGTGCAAGAAAAGAAAAGGGAGCAAGGGAGTGAGAAAAAAATTGTAATCTTTATAAAGTCTCTCTTGTGAGTTGTAAGAGTAAGAGTTTATAAGATTCCTCACTTGAGCCTGTGAAAAGGAGAGTGGAAAGTGTAAGGGTTTGGTCTTCACCCGAAGAAGATCAGTAGTCGACCTCAGCAAAGAGGACTCGAGGAGTAGATGTAGGCCAAGTTGAGGTTGAATCACTATAAACTGTGAGTGTCTCTTATCTTTTCTTTTGGATTTGAATGTTCTTACTTGAGCCTTCTTTAAGCAAGAAACTTAGTATCATTATATAAATTACTCACTTACTCTACTTGAACGAAACGCTTCCGATATCATTTTTACTTTAAGCGAAAGCTTTTCTTAAACCAAAATTTCCAGCACTTGCACCCCCATCCCAAAACAATCCCACCCCCCCCCCCCCCCCCCCCCCCCCCCCCCCCCCCCCCCCCCCTCTCTTACGGCCAATTGATCCTAATAGTGCCGACGATAGTACTACTAGTGCTGGCGGTAGTACCGTCCATATCAATATTTTTCAAAAAAAGATTAAATTTTGGTTCCAATTTTTTAAGTTAATTGGGATCTATAAATACCCTATGTATTCTTGCATAAAAAAATAAGAAAGTGCTAAGAAAGTGGAAAAAATACTTTGGTAAATTCTATAAAAATTAATTGAGAGTTTTCCTTTGTCTTTCAAGTGGAAAGTGAGTTTAAGGGAAGAGTTGATTGAGTTGTAAATGTTGATCTCCTGAGCCTGAGAAAAAAAGAGTATAAAGGTTATTCTCCTAAGCCTGTGAAAAGGAGAAAGGTGTTTAAAGAGGTGTTTGATCTTCACTCATGAAAGAAGATCGATAGTGGACACCAGTTGGCCTCGAGTGAAAAGGGATCGGGAGTGGACATAGGTCAAAGTTTTCACCAAACCACTATAAAATACAGTGAGCATCTCTTCCTTGTCCTTCTTTCAAATTGCTCTTGATTTTAGTAACTTATAACTAGCTCTAAGAGTTTTAAGAAAAACTCAAGCTTCTCAATTCGATTTTAAATCGTTTTCTAATTTGCTCTTAATGAATTCCAACCAAAATCACTTTTGATTTCCATTTTATTTCAAGTGAAATTTTTTGAATTGAGTTTTTCTTTTAACTTTACTTGCATTTATTCACCCCCCCACCGTCCTCCCGCCCTCCCCCCCCTCTTAGTGCCTACTCAATCCTAACACCTTGAAACTCCCTATAGCTAATTAAAAAACACATGACCTTTAATAGAATAAAACCCAAACTAAAATAAAATAAGCTCATAATTCCCAATATAGTCCAACATAGCTGAATGACCTTTATTCTTAAAAATGGGCTAAAATTAATCATTCTCTCAAGGTTAATTTTTTTTTTATGATTTAGATTTATTTGAATCATGTTTACCATCTTAGGCTCTTCTTACATCTATAGAACCTTGACCGAGTCTTGACCAGGTTGCTTCTTCCAAATGTCTTCAAATAAATATGTTTTTTTTTCATCCTTTTAGCTTTAACTCTTCATTGGTCCTTCATGAATAGTTAAAGGGTCTTTGATAGAATTGTGATCAACTTGATGGTTCATATCAAAAACACAACCTAAACTTGATATATCATTGAATATAACTTATCCATCACCACTAGAGGTGATTACTAGAATTGGGATTCTAGTTAGTCTAAACTGTAATTCTTGGAAGCTCTGTTCATGTTTGTCATCCTAATAAATTTTATATTTTTTGAGTGAGCCAAGTTAAAAAGAGTGACTATTTTAAAATATCTTCTATGCATCTTCTGTAATAACCTACTAACCCTAGAAAACTTTAAATCTTGAAACATTAATCAATCACTTTCAATATACCACAATTTCCACCTTTTGAGGATCTATAGAAATTTCTATGCTAGATATTATATGGCTAAGAAACATGACCTCCTTAAACCAAAATTCACATTTACTTAATTTTACATATAGCTTTTCTTGTTATAGTATCTTTCAATCTATTATAGGATATTATTCATGTTCTCTTTGGCTCTTGGAGTAAATCAGAATATCAATAAATACAATCATAAATTTATCCAAAATTAATGAAAGATCCTATTCATTAGATTCATAAATTCACATGTTTTTTTGGTTAAGCTGAATGACAACCAAATAAATAGTGACCATTCTATTGCTTAAATGTAGTCCTTTGAATATCCCTTCTTTGATTTTTAATTAATGATAATTTGACCTCATATCAACCTTAGACTACACGTATATACCTTATAATTAATATTTATTTTTTATGATCACTTGATTAAGTTCTCTATAGTTGATGCAAAGTCTCATCGAGCCATCCTTCTTTATAAATAAGACCAGTGCAAATGAAACCATTGCTCGTAACTCTTGTAATTGTCTCTTTAATTCTTCTAACTCGAAAGGTGCCATCTGATTAGGCGGTTAGAGATTAATTTCATGCCTAGTTAGAGTTTAATACAATGAAAAACTCCTTGATGACAAGTATATTTTTCATATTAGTTTCAACAACCTTGCTTGCTTGATATAAATGCTATATATCCATTGGCATCACTTTTTCAACATTTGTCTAACATGAAGGGCTAAAATAATAGGTGAATAGTCTTCTTGGATCCACCTCGATGAACTTGAATGAGGGTTGTCATGATGGTGAAAATGTCATAGCATTTAGAAAACAATTGATGCTTGCATGATAAGTAGAAAGCTCGAGAATAGCATTAAAGTCCCGAAAGTTAAGAACGATCAAGTTAACAGTCAGCTCTTAATCTCCATTGCTAATCGGACAACCCTTGAATACTTTTGAGTGAAAATGTACTTCCCAATATGTATAGCTATAGCGATTTGATGGGCCTGATATTGGGCCGGCCTAGTCACTTGTCACGCTTTCGAGATGAAGCGTAAGTCAGTAGCCCACCCGATGTAGTAGATTCCGACCTCACACACCCGAGTTCGACCTGGTGCAGGGAAATCTGAGCTGGCATAGGGAAGTCTGACCCAGCATAGTAGAATCTGAGCCGGCACGGTGAGGTCCAACCTAGACGAAAATGACAGTGGAGTGTGGAGCATGGCAGCATCTGATGCAGGCTCGACACTCGAGGATCTCAGAATTATGTAAGACCGTATGCCAGCTTAGCAAAGGATATTGATGACAATAAAGGTCAAGGTAAGATCGACCCTCGGTCGACAGATATAAAAACCACCCCTAAGCATAGGTAAAGGGGAAAAACCTTATACCCTCTACATACAATAGCCAGATTTCACTTCGATCGAGGCATTGACTTGGGAGTCGGAGGGGCCACATCGAACACCCTATCCTGACGAGGCCTTTGTGTATGAACCTTCGACCGACCCGAGACGAGTAATGGGGTGGTCCTCACCGACCCAAACCAAACTTCAGACTATACACCGCCAACCTCCTCTGAGCTCCTCACCCTTCTCGACCAGTGGGGACATGCTTACGCACTCAAGCGGAATTTAGCCATGCTAACTCATCGACTATGGCATAAAGTTTCACTAAATTTTGGTGCTAGAAGGAGGGCCCAATGTCGCAAGAGCCTCGAGCATCACTGCCACTTGGTCGGTAAGCCGTCCCCGAGGCTCCACTCCCACGACCCTTGAGCGGGACACCATCTCCTATGACTCAGCAGATTCATTGAGAGCACAGTTGTGACAAGTGAATCAGAGATTGGACGAGGTCCATAAAGAATTTGTGAAGTCCATAGAGGAGCTTAGGGAAAACTCCAAGGGTGGCTCCCCGTTTGCCCCCGAGATACAATATAGGCCCATTCCGACCAACTTTTGTCTACCTTCGCTTGAGTCTTACGATGACAGCTCAGACCCGACAGAACACGTCTTGTCCTTCTGGGTTCAAATGGTCCTCTACGACACTTCGGACGTGCTAATGTGTCGACCTTTCCCAATACCCTGAGGGGCCCAGCTCAAATGTGGTACACCCGACTTAAATCGTCTTCGATCTCATCATTCGACTAACTCACGAAAGAATTTGAGCTGAACTTCTTGGCGAACGCTTGGTCAAGGCTCACTACCACCTCACTCCTTGGCTTGAGCCAAGGAAGTGAGGAGTCCCTCGCCCAATTCGTCGGGCGTTTCATAGTAGAGATTCGAGGAGTTCTTGACGTGCACCCCTCTCTAGTAATTCAAGTGTTCTTGATGGGACTCTGACCCTCCATAGTTTTCTGGTCACTGGCTGAATGCCCACCAACAATAGTACTCGAGATGCTACAACGGGCAAACCAATACATAGCTACTAAAACCCTAGTAGCCAAGAAGCGGGACAATAAAAAGTGCCCTCGCGCAGAACAATCCTGAGGCCAGCCCTCGGGTCCTCCGAGGAGAAGGATTGACAAGCCCAAACTATCGTTACCAAGGCTATTGAATCTTAAATTTTGATGATGAAATCAATTGATGGGTTATTGATCTAACAAGATTGTTAGAGTCGATTGATGCAAGATTAACTACTATAGATTATAATCAGAGGATTGGCCAAAGTCAAGTCCAGGCATCGGATTGGAGTAAGGACAATACGGTTGGAACTTGCTCGAAGTGCGTCGGGAGCTTACCGAGGGTATCGGGAGCTTACTAGGATAGCACAAGAGAGTTCGCCGGAAGAAGACCGAGACTTGCCGGAAGATTGTTGGGGGTAGCCGGAAGCTTATCGGGAGTTGGGAAGGTTTTCAAGTGGATTTATTGGTCATGATTATAATTAATTAAGTTGTAGTTAGCATCATTAAGGTTTAACCACGATGGTGAAAATGAGTTATAGACCAGACATGGACCCATGATCAAGCTTAGGTCTTAGGCCAAGGTTTAGATGATGCAATGGGAGCTCACCAAGAGTTCACTAGGACATCGCCGAAGGTATCAGGAAGATCACTAGGAACACGCCGAGAGATCGCTGAAGGAAGACCGTGAGACTCGCCGCAGGGAATGCTGAAGGTTGCCGGATTACGGGAGTGAGGTCATTAATTAAGCTTGGTGGTCATGTATGGTTGTAGTCCTTAAGTTATAGGTTAAGTTTGAGACCAAATTTAGTGTGATTTGGAAGGAATCCAAATCAGTCTCCCGATGGCTGAACCGCTGCCGCCTAGGTTTTCAAGCAATTGACGGTGGCTGAACCGCCTAGGATGGCAGTTGAACTGCTTGTACCCTTGTTTCAGGGAAGCTTTCGGTGGTTGTACTGCCCGTACCCAGATTTTCTAGATACGTTTAAATTTTGGCTCAAAATTATGAAGCCAATTGAGGCCTATAAATACACCAAGTTTTCTTGCATTTCATACAATAAATTTTGGGATTAAAATTCTGTAAAAAACTTGTGTGAATTGTAAGAAAAAGAAAAGTGGAAGGGAGTGAGCTAAGAGTTGTAAAATTCTTGTAAAGGGTCTCCCTTGTAAGCTCAAGTTTTTAAGGGTTTGGTCTTCACCCAAAGAAGATCGGTAGTGGACACTAGTGGGCCTCGAGGAAAAAGGACTCGGAAGTGGACGTAGGCCAAGGTTGGTGCCGAACCATAATAAAATTGTAAGTGTTCTCTATTTGGCTTATTCTCTACTTTCAATTGTTCTTAATTAGAAAAGCAAGCATCATCTTTAGATTATGTTTTTAAATCATTTACTTATTCTCCTTCAAGTTCAATAAATGCTTTTGATTTACAGTTTTGCTCTAAACAAAAAGTTTTCCTTAAACCGTAAATTTTTACACTTGTATTTCCCCCCTCTTAGTGCCAATTGATCCTAACAATTGGTATAAGAGCAAGATTATTACTCTTTGGACTAAACACCCACTAGAGTAAATGACTTTGTTTGGCATGAATGATGGTCAATGCATCACAAGTCCTCCTATGTTCAATGGGATGGACTATACATCTTGAAAAATTAGAATGTGTATCTTTTTTATTTCGATAGATTTTAATTTATGGTGTATTATTGAAAAAGGTTTTCAACATCTAATCTAATAAATGATTGAAATAATTATGAAAAATAAATATTTTCTTTAAATGTCAAGGCTATGAATGCCTTGTATTATGCTCTAGACAAAAATGAATTTAATCAAATTTCCTCTTGTGATTCGGCTTTCGATATTTGGCATATATTGAAAATCACACATGAAAGCACAATTAATCTAAAAAAATTATTAAGTAAAATATCATGCAAAAATGAATAAGAAGAATAATTTCATAAGAATTTGACATTGAAAACCCAAGAACACCTTCCAAAGAACCGAAAGGAATTGGAACTAAAGAGAACATATGACTCCTCGAGTGAAATCTTGAGTGAATGAACTTTGAACTTTTGACATATGAACCAGATAAATTAATCACATGAACTATAAAAATAATCTAAAAATGGATAAAATCTCTTGCTATGAACGCAAGAAGCCGAGGAGTTCCAAAGATGAAGTGCACAACCAAGAATTGGAGAATCTCGCACTTATGACAATCCAAGATGAGGTTAGTAATTCATTAAATCTTTCCTTACCAAGTATTAAATATGTTTCATGATTTGTTTTGATGAATTTAGAAAAATAAGTAATTCATATAAGTCACTTAAAAATAAACATGATTTATTAGTTGGTAGATTTGATAAAATGCATGATTCATTTTATAAATGTGAAATGCTAGAAAATATTAAAGAAGAAAATATCATGCTTAAGACAGCATTAGAAAATTTTCATAGTGAGAACAAATCCCTAAATATGATCATTGCTAATAAGGATCACATTAATAGAAGAAATGACATAGGTTTTGTTGATAACATTCAACAAAAACCAACTATTTTTGTTAAAGGACCTACCTTAAATTTGCCACCAAAAATTAAATGTATTTTTTGTGAAAAATTAGGATATAAGGCAAACAAATGTATGTTTAGAAAATGTAGTCCACACCAATTAGTTTGGATTCCCAAGAGAAAAACAAATAATAAAAAATCATTAGAAAGGAAAGATAAAGTTTTGCATGAAGGACCCAATGTAAAATGGGTAACTAAATTTTTTTTTTAACAAATTTATCTTCTAACAAGGCTATGAGCACTAAATAATGTTTTAGATGCTCAAGACAAATAACTTGAGATCTAACAAGCTCACTAGGCTAAATACTAACAAGTTAAATTATTAAAGATAAAAATAAATCTTCATTATGATAGTACGTAACCCTTTCGTTGCATGCTAAAATTAGAAAGAAGAAAAATTAGCTATCATTAATGAAAAATTATGAACATGAAAGGGAGATTTTGATAATGATTAATGTATTGATTTATGTGCTTGTATTTATATACGTTGTCTTGAGATTAAATGATCAATATTGAATTTGAACTTAAAAGTCATATACAAAATCATTTTTCTTTAAATGAAAAACTTTTTGATATTATGATAGAATCTTTCAACATAAAAAAAAAATTCATTGGATTTTGGTTGAAGAATATCTCGTAGTAATGACTCCACTTGAAAGTGATTTACTCATTTGGATTTATCTTATCATAACTTTGATTGATAATGCATAGTTAGAGCATACTAGTATGAAAATGAACTAGAACTAAGGAACTTTAATTATTGTTAAAGAAAAATATTTATGTTGAAATTTATGAAAATGAGTTTTTGTTGATAATATATTAGTTTCTATGATTTGAATGGTATTATATATATAAAACAACAATCTTGACTCCTAAAGATATTTATCCAAACAAAAATCTTTTTATATAAGTCTAATTTTTCTTTTATCATGGTTATTACTAAAGATCTCTCTAAAGAAATCATGATCTTTTAAAATATATTTAATGATTGATTTGAATGTTATATTAGATGGACTTGAAATATGTTGCATGATTGAATTTTAGATCATTCTTGAATTGAGACTTGAAATAAATAAAAAATTTGAAATGAGTTTGTCAACTCCTTCACTATGTGTAAAGAGTTAGACTCATCTAAATGTTAGAATTGAGATTGATTGAGTTTTTGATTGAAGATGTTTTAATATTTTGATGAGTTATTATAATGCCCTTGATGATGTTGAAGAAGTACTTGAAATATGGGTTGTATGATTAAATGAATATTATTGAATGATAGAATTTGAGCATAGAACATTATAAAAAGGGGAAAGAAAAATCATGCTTAATTGTCTAGTATTTTTAAAAATTAAAAATATATTTAATGAGAATGAAATGCGCATGGTAACTCACTATACTAAGTCTAAAAATCATTGAAATTGAAATAAATCGAAGTTTTTATTTGAAAATATTTTATTGCAACAATCTTGATGAAATTTTGTTTTAAACTTTAAATATCATTGCCTTCTTGAAACAAATTTCATAAATTAAAAATAACTCAAAAATAGGATAATTCTTCTTGGAAATATTTTTATCCTATCGACCCTTCAACAAGAGATAAAATGATCATTATTGTTGAATCTCCTAAACTACAATACTTTGATAATTCAAATATTATATTATTATTGACTAAGTTTAAATGTTACAATGATAGTTGTATGTTACAATGGGTTATGATTAGATGATGGTTCTTGAATTGAAACTTTAAATAAAAATTTCCATATTTCTCATTTTAGTGCATTCAAAAATAGATATATTTGAAATATACATTACAAGTGCATAACAACTCTTTTCACTAAAATCTAAAAGAGTTAGACATACTTAACAAAGAAACATCATTGGATTAAAGATAAACCAAAGATCATGTTTGAAAATATCTTATTATAATATTTGTGATGATTTCTTTTAAAGTTTCTCAATCTCTATTTTATTAAGATTTTAATAAGAGATTGATGAATATATTCATGATATTTTTTTAAAATATCGATTTTGTTGATTTGAACTTGAATAAGTTATTATCATGATTTTTGACAAGTTTAGAAAATGAAACTTGAAATCCTTATATAAATCAAGTTCGAAGAAGTTTATAAATGAATAATAAGTTTATCTTTTGGAACTATAAAATGAATCTAAACAATGATCTTAATGATTTGAAATCACATATATAAATTGAGATCCTATATTTCCATATCTCATTTTGTAAAATCATACTTGATAATTTTCATGAATTAAGATTTTGCTTATAAAATTGATCTCCTAAAATTGTTATTATCTAGGAAGATATTTATTAAAAGAAATCATGTCTTTTGATACTTATGATTTGATTTTTATGATATGATTCCTTGGTATTCATGGTTATATTTAAAACATGGATGCAATAGAAAATTTAAACCATTATATTTCTTATTGACAATGAAAAGGAGGAGGCAAAATTAATTTGGTTAGAAGAAAATTTGGATATAAAAAATCTTCTAACATTGAATGAGGAGCAATTGCTTAGAAGAAAATTAGAACTTTCTAAATGCATGCAAAATACTTGATTTACAATTTGAGCTTGATTTAATATCATATATTTTTTTAGAATTCTTGATGCTTATTATCAAAATTTACATGAGATAATCTTCAAAATGCATGATTTGATTGATTTGCTATTTTGTTTGAAATCTACATAAGATGAACTAAATTGCATGGGTAGCTCTTGATTTCATAATTTACATCTATAAAATTGAGTATTTTTGTGATATGATATTTTTTAAAAGCCCCTCATTGATTCTACCTTCTTGTTTACAAAAAGGGGAGAAAATCTATATGAAGATGAAGATTTGCTATTTTTCAGATTTATTTGCTATGTTTTCTTGAAATTTACATGAGAAGGATTGTTGAGCTCATATTCGACATATTATTTTCAAATTTTATATCTATAAGATTGTGGTTGAGAGCTAGAAATATTAAATCATGAAAATATATGAATTGCTAATCTAGATTTCATGAGATTAAGTTTTTTTTGTGATAATGTCTTTGAAAACTCTCTCCATATTTTTATCTTATTATTTATAAAAAAAAAAAAGAAAAAATGCATGAAGATGATGAATTGCTATATTTGAAATTTACAAGAGATGATTTTAAATACATAAGTAGTCTTTAAATCTCTTGGACTTTTGAGCTCATCTTAATATTCTTTTTGTAATTTATTAAAATATCTTTTTAATGATGTAATGCTTTCACAACTCTTTCCTTGTTTCTCTTCTCATTATTCACAAAGGGAAAAAAAATTTATAATGCATATTCTTAATGATGTAATATCATCATGTGCTTTAAACTCGTAAGCTATATATATTTCACGTTTTTGTTGATGACAAAGGGGGAGAAATGGATATTAATGACACATAGATATTTATGCACATACTTAGATATTGATGCATAATTTTTTAAAATTCATGCTTTGATGACTTGATGTAAATTTTTATTTGCTTGGAATATTGATTGCCTCAAGATACTTGAATTCAAGAGTAGTTGGTTCTCTTGAATTTAAGTTTTCCTTATTTGAAGTATGGCATGGATTTAGGGGGAGTCAAGTTTAACTCCTGTCATCAATTGATTGTCATCATCAGAAAGGGGGAGATTGTTGAATCTCAGATTTTGATGATAAAATCAATTGATGGGTTATTGATCTAACAAGGTTGTTAAAGTTGATTGATGCAGGATTAACTACGACATATTACAATCAGAGGATTGGCCAAAGTCAAGTTCAGCCATCGGGTCGGAGTAAGGATGATGCGGTTGGGAATTCGCCTGGAGTGTATCGAGAGCTTGCCGAGGGTATCAGGAGGTTGCTAGGATAGTGCAAGGGAGTTCGTCAGGAGAAGACCGAGACTCATCAAAAGATTGTCGGGGGTAATCGAAAAGCTTGCTAGGAGTTGGAAAGGTTTTCAAGTGGATTTGTTGGTCATGATTGTAATTAATTTAAGTCATAGTTAACATTGTTAAGGTTTAACCATGATGGTAAAAAGGAGCTATAGACCAAACATGGACCCATGATCAAGCTTAGGTATCGGGACAAGGTTTGGACAATACGGTGGGAGCTCGCCGGGAGTTCACTAGGACTTCGCCGAAGGTATCGGGAAGATCGCTAGGAACACGCCGTGAGATCGCTGGAGGAAGACCGTGAGACTCACCGCAGGGAATGCTAGATGTTGCTGGATTGCAGGAGTGAAATCGTTAATTAAACTTGGTGGTAATGTATGGTTGTAATTCTTTAGTCGTAGGTTAAGTTTGAGTCCGAATTGAGTGTGATTTGGAAGGAATCCAAATCAACTTAAAGAGGCAACCGGTTCCACTATGGGGATGAATTGAGCTTAGGTCGAGCTTAATTAGTTGACTAGGGAGGTGGTCAACTGATCCTAACAAAGGCCACCATCGATTCCCCTTAATTCTAATCGAATAGAGATTTTCCTCCAAATCCGAGAGAAGGGACTCATTAGAAACCCAATCCGATCAAAATGCGCCCTGAGGGGTGACACAAAAGATCAAAGACAATACCGAGGAGTGTCAGGACCTCCAAAACTAGATCAAAGACCTCATTCGGCAGGGACACCTCGAGTGCTATGTCTGAGACCAACGACCAACATCCGAGGGCTGACTTGTCTGAGATTCTTCGCCTCGCTCTAAAGGGCCCATAGAAAAATAAATTGACGTTATTGTGGGCGACCAGCTTTGGGGGGCGCATGTAGGGCATACGCATACGTCGTAGTCGAAAAGAGACCAAGACATGACCACTACCCTGATATCACATTCAGGTCAGGGGACGAGGAGTACCTAGAGCATGACGATGCTATGGTGATCTCAGTGTGAATCGCGAATGCTCGGGTCAAAAGGATCATGATTGACATTGGGAGTTCAGCCGACATCTTATATCTCAATGCTTTTCAAAAATTAGGCTTGACTGATAAAGATCTAGTTCCTATGACATCTTTATTGATAGAGTTCACAGGAGACTCAGTCTCTCCCCTCGGCACGATGACCCTTCCAGTCACAATCGGAGAGGAGCCAAGGTCAAACTGTTGATGGTTTTGTTCATGGTAGTCAAACTTCCGTCAGCATACAACACTATTATGGCTGACCAATGCTCAACAAGTTGAGAGTCGTTGTTTCGACATTCCATCGTGCATGAAATTCTCGACAAGAGCAAGAGCCAGTGAAGTAAGGAGCGACCCAAAGGAGTCCAGGAAATGCTATCTGACAGCGATGACATTGCCCAAGAAGCTCAAAACCCCGACGTCAGCCATCGATCCTAGAGATCTGGACCCCTAAATCCCGAGTCAATGGAAAAGGTGGTGGAGGCTCCACTCTACCCACCACATCCAAGCAAACTTGTAAAAGCCAGGTCGGCTCTTGCACAGGGACAGCGAGTCCGACTGGTGGAGTTCCTCAGGAAGAATGCTGACATCTTCGCTTGGTCTTCGAAGGACATACCCGGCATTAATCTAGAAGTAGCCCAACACCACCTCAACATATCACCCAATGCCCGACCAGGAAAGCAACAATCCCAGAAGTTCGCTCTAGACCAACAGAAGGTCATTGAGGATGAGGTTGCTTGGTTATTAAGCGTGGGATTCATCATAAAGGTCAAGTACCCATCTTGGCTTTCCATTGGTATACTCGTCAAACAAATTAATGGAAATTGACATATGTGTGTTGACTACATTGACCTCAGTTGGGCTTTCCCGAAAGATAGTTACCCCCTTCCCAGGATCAACCAACTAATAGATGTCACCTCGGGATATGAACTACTCTTGTTCATGGATGTATTTTCAGGATACAATCAGATCCAAATGGCACCAAGGATCGGGAAAGTACAACCTTCATCACTCACCATGGCATATACTGCTACAAAGCCATATCGTTCAGACTAAAGAACACCGGAGCCACTTACCAACGGATGGTCAACTGTTTGTTCAAAGATCAAGTCGGGAGGAATATGGAGGTGCATGTCGACGACATGATCATCAAAAGCCGAAGAGCCGATGCTCATCTCTTGGACCTGGCCAAAATATTTCAAGCCCTAAGGAGATTTGGGATGAGGCTCAACCCAACTAAATATGTATTTGGCGTTACATCAGGCAAGTCCCTCGGGTTTGTCATACATCAATATGAGATCAATGCGAATCCCGAGAAGGTGGAGGCCTTCCTGTAGATGCAGTCCCCGCAGACCATTAAGGAGGTCCAGTGATTCACTGAAAGATTAGCAACATTAAGCTGCATCATCTCCCGTGTAGGAGACAAAAGCTTACCTTTCTTCCGAGCATAAAGTGTATAAAGGACTTTGAGTGGACACATCAGTGAGTGGAGGCCTTCCAGCAGCTGAAGGCCCATCTAGCCCACCTACCGCAGCTCACGTCAATCTCTCTTGGAGAACCCCTCAGACTCTACCTTGTGACATCAGAGTCAACGGTCAGCTCGGTATTAGTCAAGCTCGGCAAGGAGGGATAACTACCAGTGTATTACTCTAGCCATGTCCTCAACGGCCCCGAGGAGTGTTACCCCCCGATAGAGAAGCTAGCTCTAGCTCTGGTCTTGGTGGGAAGAAATTTAAGGCCATATTTTCAGGTGTATCCTATCAAGGTAATCATCGACTAACCTCTCCATCAAGTTCTTTCAAAATTTGATGTGGCAAGTCGGATGCTCAAGTGGTCGGTCGAGCTCGACAAATTCAACCTGAAGTATGTCCTAAGGATGGCAATAAAGGCCCAAGTGATGGTTGACTTCATCTCAGAGCTCACTATTTTGGAAAGTCTACCATGGCCCAGCCCGACTTGGATGTTTAATGTTGATGAATCGACCAATACTGAAAAAGGAGCTGGGGTTGTCCTTAAAGGCCCCCTTGATCGGCTATATGAATATACGCTCCGGAATATGCGCTCCGGCTGGATTCCAAAGCCACAAACAACAAAGGCGAGTATGAAGCACTATTGTTCATATTGTGGTTAGCCGCCGAGCTCCTTGTGGAAGATATCAAAGTTTTTACTAACTCTCAACTCGTTGTCGACCAAATAAGCGGAGAATTTGAGACTCGGGAGGAGTCAATGATTAGGTTAGCTGAGGCACGATGTCTAATCGGCACTTTTCGTCACTTCTCCATCACCAAAGTGTCTCGATCTAACAATTCACAAGCAGACGCGCTGACCAGATTAGCCTCCATGCCCGGGTCGGTTGAGCACCCACCATGGTTTTTCAAAATCCTCAAACCAACCATGAGTCAGACCGAGGTGGCCACAACTGAAGCTGGACACAGTTGGATCGAGGAACTACTCCACTCTGAGAAAGATGACATTTTACCGGAGGACAAGGCTACTGCTCGATGGATCAAAAGGATGGAAGCATGGTACTACCTGATCAATGGACATATCTAACGTAGAGGCTTTAGTCGACCACTACTCCACTATTTGCATCTGGCCAAGGCACAGACCACCCTAGTCGAAGTGCATGAGGGGATATGTGGAGAGTACATCGGCGCTTGAACTTTGGCATATAAGATCCTTAGACAAGGATACTAGTAGCCAACCATGCATCAAGACTCCCGAACCTACGTCCAGAAGTGTGAGTAATGCCAGAGGCATGCCCGAGTTCAGCACCAACTAGCAGTACCACTTGCGACCTCTGACTGTGCTTGGCATTTCGCCCAATGAGGAATAGACTAGGTCCATTCGCTCCAATCTTAGGACAGTGCAGGTTCCTCATAGTTAGGGTCGACTACTTCACCAAGTGGGTCGAGGCCAAGCCCTTAGAATCCATCACTAAAAGGCAAGTTGAAGGGTTTGTTTAGAAAAACAACATCACCTAGTTTGGTATCCCGAGGGTCATCATCACTGACAACAAGACACAGTTCAATAACCCCAAGTTCAAGGCGTTCTGCCACAACTACAAGATCCAGTTAAAATTTGGTCACTCACCCCCAAGCCAATGGACTTGCCTAGGTTACAAACCGAGCAATACTCAAGGAGCTGAAAATGAGAGTCATCGGGGCACAAGGGACCTGGGTGGACGAGCTCCCAAGCATCCTATGGGCATCTCGAACAACCTGGAAGACACCAACAAGGGAATCCCTATTCAGCCTCACCATTGATACCGAGGTAGTCCTTCCCCCCGAAGTGGTTTACCTGACCCTCCGGGTTGAATTGTATGAGGAAGAAGCCTCGGACAAATAGTTGCAAGAGAACATCGATTTGTTGGAAGAAAAGCAAGCTCAGACCCACCTACGAGCGTTAGCTTACAAGAGGGCTATCGCCAAACTTTACAACCGTAGGTTACGCCCTCGATAAGTTAGGTTGGGAGACTTGGTCCTGTTGAAGGTCAAAGTTAGTGTCCTGACCCAAGCCCGAGGCAAATTGGCCTCGAATTGGGAGGGTCCCTACCGAGTCATCGATGTCATCCGAGAAGGAACTTGCTGTTAGGAAACCTACAGCGGGTGCATCACATGCACAGCTGAAATCAAAAATAAAAATCGGTTTCCCACGCAGATCAAATCGTCGTGCAAAAGATTGGGGTCGCGAGAAAAACGTAAAAACCGATAAAACCGTGATGTATGAGAGATTGATTTTACCTAGGGAGATCATATATCCCTATATTCCAGATCCGGATGGAGAAGATGAAGGAGGTCAAGCATCCTCCTCTCTAGCGGTATCCACACGATGGATCTCTGCAGCGGAACTCCTCTAATATGATCTCGCAACTCTTACGCAGAGGGAGGGAGGAGAATAGAAGGTGGTGGCTAAAGTTGCAGCCTATCAACCCTGAGTCTCCCCTCCTATTTATAGAGAGCCAACAAAACCCTATGACTCTTTCCTTAGTGGGTATTGGATCTCCATCCAATAACCCATTAACCTTGCATTATTAGATCTCTATCTAATAATCTCCTTTGGTCTATAATTGGGCCTTAATCAAGGAGCCCATCAATATAGGGTCTCATCTAATGAAAATAGGGGCTAATTGGATCTTCATCCAATCCTCTATTCGTTGAAGCATCCACTATATGTGTGTGACCCTCTAGGCCCGATACCGAGCTGGCCGTGAGTCACTCCCATCAGAACTCCTTCTGATATAGTGAATTATTATCCTCATAATAATTCACTCGACTCATCGACTATGGACGTACTAGGCCACTACGCCATAGTCCCCAGATGGTATAGGGGGATCAAATCCATCAGACATATCTGTCCACAGTTACTATGTATCTATAATCCCTCATCCAAATAATATCCCAGAGATCATATATTAGACATGGTACTTTCAGGTCATCAGTTTGTCTTACTCTAATCAGATTATACCGGAGAACTCATCTCTCAATCCAAATGACCCTGGCCAAGGATTTGTCTAAGCAAGCATATATGAGATATTCCTCTCGTGATACCGAGAGTGGATGATCCTATATTGACACTCAATTACCTTCGTAAGGTTGGCTACCAATCCCGATAACCAACTGTACCAGATCTGGAGCTTTCCAAACATGTAAGTCTGGCGTCAAAGAAAGGAGTACTCATACAAAGCATCATTGGTGTCTTAAGTCTAAGGACCAGATACACAACTGGGACTATGGAATCGCTGTTTGACATTAGGTATCATTAACCATACAACATTTCATAAGCGGATCAATCAGTGAACTTATTCTCCAATGAGCACCTATACTATATCCTTAGTGTCTCCATACAAGTGGCTATGAGACCAGCCGCCTCCATCATATGGACGGGTATATAGTATACCGGTCTGTCCGGTTATCTCGATGTCCCTCTCGAGTAACCTATGACCGGGATTATTTAAGATATGTGTTTAAAGATGAATCAATCTCATTCTCATGATCTCATCACGATCTGATTCCCATTACACAGAACCAAGGACATCACAAATATATATGCTACATATAATATAATGTGAGAATATGCTAATATTAATCATAAGTAAAAAGATCACACAGCATGTCACACGTGCCATCACTCACGTGATTGGCTTACAGGGCACCTGTAACCAGCAATCTCCCACTTGACCAAAAGCCAATCACCTAGGTGTCTGATCCCTATCAGACCCCTGTGACGCTCAAATATAATCTGAGCCAACGGCTTCGTCAATGGATCTGCAATGTTATTTTCGAATGGAACTATTTCCATTACTATATCTTTTCGGGACATGATCGCTCTAATCAGATGGAACCTCCTCAGAATAATTCTGATGAGACCTGGGTTACCTTGCTAGAGTTATCGCTCTATCGCTGTCACAATATATGGGAGTCAGCTCTACGCTGCTTGGTATGACTCCCAAATCCTTGATGAACTTTTTCATCCACACCACTTCATCTTGCTGCTTCTACTACAGCAATGTATTCCGCCTCTGTGGTCGAGTCCGCAGTAGTATCTTGCTTGGAACTCTTCCAGCTTACTGCTCCTCTATTTATGGTGAAAACATACCCTGAATTTGACTTGCTATCATCAATGTGACACTGAAAACTTGAGTTTATGTAGCCCTCAACCTGAAGGCTACCTGCTCCATATACTAGTAAAAGATCCTTAGTCATTCTCAAGTACTTAAGGATACACTTTACTACCTTCCAGTGTTCTAAACCTGGATCTGCCTGATACCTACTCGTGACACTCAGAGTATGTGCTATATCAGTTCTAGTACATAGCACCGCATACATGATAGATTCTATCGCTGAGGTATAAGGTATCTTATCCATGTCTGTCCTTTCTTCAGGAGTCTTTTGGGACATACTCCTAGAAAGTGATATTCCATGTCTCATCGGTATGAGACCTCTCTTGAAATTTTTCATGCCAAACCTTTTGACAATAGAGTCTATGTACCTAGACTGGGACAAGTCAAGCATCCTTTTGGATCTATCTCTATAGATCTGGATCCCCAAAATATAGGATGCTTCCCCTAAGTCTTTCATGGAGAAGTTTCTAGATAGCCAAGCCTTTACTGTGGAGAGCATTCCTACATCATTCCCAATGATTAGGATGTCATCCATATATAGCACCAAGAAGGTGATAGCACTTCCACTTACCTTCCTGTACACACAAGGCTCATCTTCGTTCTTAACGAAGTCATAAGATCTGATAACCTCATCAAATCTTGTGTTTCAACTTCGGGAAGCTTGCTTCAATCCATAAATAGATCTAAGCAACCTGCATACTTTATCTAGACTCTCTTTGGATACGAATCCCTATGGTTGTATCATATACACCTCTTCCTCGAGGTTGCCATTGAGGAATGTCGTTTTGACATCCATCTGCCAGATCTTATAGTCATAGTGTGCTGCAATAGCCAAAATAATTCTAATGGACTTAAGCATGACTACAGGTGAAAGCATGACTACAGGTGAAAAGGTTTCGTCATAGTCAACTCCTTGTCTTTGACGATATCCTTTAGCTACTAGCCTTGTTTTATAGATCTCTACCTTTCCATCCACTCCGATCTTCTTCTTGAAGATTCATTTGCAGCCGATGGGTACAATACCCTCAGGTGCATCCATAAGGTTCCAAACCTTGTTAGAGTACATGAAATCCATCTCAGAATTCATGGCTTCTTGCCACTTCCTGGAGTCTATACTTATAATAGCCTCCTCGTAGGTCTGAGGATCAACATCCTGAGAGTCATCTCTACTGATATGTCCCACATATCTTTCAGGAGGGTGAGATACTTTACTAGACTTATGTAAATTTGGAATTTGTGTGTTAGGTACCTGAATAGACTCGGCCTCTGGAATGGTGTTTGAGTTAGGTTCTCTACCTCGCTCAGTTTTATCTCATTCCCACTGTTTTCACCAAGAATATGTTCCTTCTCAAGGAACACAGCTCTCTTGACAACAAAGACCTTTCGGTCCTCGGGATGATAGAAATAATACCCACAAGTTTCCTTTGGGTATCCCACGAATGTGCACCATTCTGTCCTTGATTTTAACTTATCGGGGTTATGTCTTCTAACGTGGGCAGGACAGCCCCAAATCTTAACAATTTTAAGATTGAGCTTCTTTCCTTTTCATATCTCATATGGTGTAGACACTATCGACTTTGATGGAACTCTGTTCAGAAGGTAAGCTGCAGTCTCTAGGGTGTACCCCCAGAATGAGACGGGTAGGTCAGCGAAACTCATCATGGATCGCACCATGTCTAACAGCATGCGATTCCTCCTTTCTGATACACCATTGAGCTGAGGTGTATAAGGAGGTGTCCATTGGGATAGAATCTCATTGTCCCTGAGGAAATGGGTGAACTCCGTACTCAAGTACTCTCCTCCTCGATCTAATCGAAGAGTCTTAATACTCTTTCCAGTTTGGTTCTCTACCTCATTCTTATATTCCCTGAATTCCTCGAAGGCCTCAGATTTGTACTTCATTAAGTATACATGTCCATACCTAGATAAATCATCAGTGAATGTAATGAAGTATGAGTAACCACCTATAACATGAGTCGATATGGGACCACATACATCACTATGTATGAGTTCCAATAACTCGGTGGCTCTCTCTCCAATTTCACTAAAAGGAGAGGAGGTCATCTTCCCACGAAGGCAAGGTTCACAAGTTGCATGTCTCATAGTCAAATGGATCTAAGTATCCATCTTTCAACAACTTTTGAATCCTTCCCTCATGTATATGATCTAGCCTATAATGCCATAGGTATGCATTATTCACCTAATCTCTTTTCCTCTTAAATATATTTATATTCATGATATGTGGAGAAGTGTCTAACACATATAAGCCATTGATTAGGGTCCCTCTAGTGATGATCTTATCATCTATTATTATTGAACAACTATTGTTCTCAAAAACTAATTTATATCCATTAATTGTCAAACAAGAGATAGAAATAATATTTTTGATGATAGAGGGAACAAAATAGTATGTATCTAATGCAATAATAGCTCCACAAGGCAGATGTAGGGTGACCTCTCCAACAACAACTCTTGCCCCATTGCCCATCTTGAGGTCCATCTCTCCTCTAGCCAATCTCCTAGGTCTTGCCAGAACCTACAACGAATTACAGATATGATAAACACTCCCGGTATCCAATACCCATGTGTTATCATGAAAATTTGATAAGTGGAGACTGATCATGAATATACCTGAAGCTTCTCCAAGCTTCTGTCTCACCTTCTCTGCAAGGTAGTCCTTACAGTTCCTCTTCCAATATCTGTCTTAGCTACAACGGAAGCATTGTCATTTGTCCTTTGCTGGGTATTTCTTGGCAACCTTTGCCTTACCTTATCTTTCTTTTCCCTTGCCCTTCTTAAGGGTCTTGCTGGCCTTCCTTTTCTTTTTAGTCTCACCAATATAGATAACTAGCTTCTCCTTTTTGTTAGCACTCTCAGCTTCCCTCAACATGTTGAGGAGCTCAGGGAGAGTTACCTCAAACTTGCTCATGTTAAAATTTATGATGAAGTGAGAAAAGAAAATCTGGTAGGGACTGAAGTATAAGATCAACGCATAGGTTATCCTCTAGGACTATTCCCAACATGGTTCTCAACTGATGTCCCTTCTGTCATCCTAGCTTGGAAGAGTTTCTTAGATATCTCATATCTTTGAGCTGGCGGAGATGAAGAAGAATAGAATCTGCATCCATGCTCACATGTTGCCTTTGTAACTCAGGAGTCATGGAGGCCAACATGTAACATTTTGCTAACGTGGAATCATCTATGTACTTCACATAGCGAGCGATCTTATCCTCGCTTGCCCCTTCTTCCGGCGTGGGCACGATTGTATCAAGGACGCATGCGATTTTCTCCTCCATGAGAATAATTCTTAAATTATGGAGCCAATCTGTATAGTTTGGACCAGTAAGGCGGTTGGCATCAAGTATGCCACGTAGGGGGTTTGTTAGCGACATGTTTCTGACAAAACAAGATATAGCAAAAATAAATAACATACAGATTTAACAGAAAATACTAATTAAGATATAGACTTCTATCTTAATATGCTCCCACTATTTTCTTAGTGAATCACGTGTCACCCTCGACACGTGAGACGGAAGTCTCCGACAGACTCCTAGTGGGGATCGGGATCCAATTGGCATCTTAGTGCAACCTCTAGAGACTCGACCAATTACACTAAGCCCAAAAGGTAGGCAACTCTTGTCAATCACAACTCCTTGTGATTCCCATCACGTTCGGCATCCGAATCATCATGGTCTCGAGGGACTCGACCAACCATGACGTTTAGTTAAGTCATCACCATCGTTACAAGATGAGTCTGATTCAATGATATGCCCTCGAGGGACTCGACCAAGCATACCATGTCCTCAGGTCACCGGTGACATCTCTATGTCATAAGCAAGAACTCGATCACATAGATAGGTGAGCCTCGAGGGACTCGACCAACTCGACCTATGCCGTGATTCAATTTCTTCCTATAACGATGGAAGGCCACGTGGGTCAATCTTATTGTCTCATGCTTACCGACTTAATATTATCGTAGGAGGGGTTTTTGTTTCGTATCAGTCTCCTAATATGTCGTGTCACACACATACATATTTAATATATATCTACATCGCATGCAAATATATATATACATATATCTAGTAGGTGTATAACACATCATATATGCAAGCCACACCGGATGATCATGAGCCGTCACCTAATATGATTAAGCCCGAGCCAATGGGCCTAATCACTCATAATAGAATCTCTGTGTGTATCAGCGCATCTCCATGCCCTGTGATTGTTGATCTCGTCATCATCGATTTCGTCGGATCGTCGCATCACCATGCGTCGTGATCTCCCACCATGGCATCGTGGGTCCCGCTATAACCTCTATGCTCATGCTGCGCCTCTCCATGTAATTACAAATAATCACAGGCACGTAGGCCCAACAATAAATGAGAAAAACGTAGGCTCGCAGGCTCCAATAATAATAATCATCATAATTACAAACATCACAACACATGACTCATGATCATCCATCCACATCATACATCACATGTACATTACATCATATGTAGGATTACTAGATTAATTAAACTATTTAATTAATTATTTTTCTAAAAATCAGGACATGCTCGAAATTTTTAGAATTATCAAGGGTATTTTTATAATTCTGGATGAGAGGACAGTCCTCAGAATTTCAAGAATTATTAAGGGCATTTTTGGTATTCTGGATGAGAGGACAGTCCTTGGAATTTTTTGAAATATTGTGAGCATTTAAGGAATTCTGTATAAAAGGGACAGAGTCAAAATTTCCCAAATTCTGAGGGGCATAACCATCTTTTCTTGGAAAGTTGCCCTAGCCCTCCTTCACCCTCACTGCGCTGCGGGCAGCCGCCCCTTGCGGGCACACCGCGAGCAGCCGCCCCTTGCAGGGTGCCCGCGGGCGGCTGCTGCCCCTGCGAGCGGTTGTTGCCCCTGCGGGCGGCCGCCCCTTTGCAGGGGAGCCTTAGCTGCAGTCGGCCGCCCCTGCAAGGGGGCTGGCCGTGGCCATGCACGACTGCCCATTGCAAGGGCTTCCTTCGCTACGAAAATGCAGCAAGAACGCGTAGAATGATTCTACGCGATTCAATCTCATCACACGCAGTTTAAAACTAATCTTTCGCACGAAAACCTTGGCTCTAATACAACTGTTAGGAAACCTAACGGGTGCAGCACATGCACAGCGAAAATCAAAAATAAAAATTAATTTCCCACGTAGATCAAATCGTCATGCAAAAGATTGGGGTCACGAGAAAAATGTAAAAACTGATAAAACCGTGATATGTGAGAGATTGATTTTACCTAGGGAGATCGTATATCCCTATATTCCAGATCCGGATGGAGAAGAAGAAGGAGGTCAAGCGTCCTCCTCTCTAGCGGTATCCACACGATGGATCTCTATAGCGAAACTCTTCTAATATGATCTCGCAACTCTTGCACAGAGGGAGGGAGGAGAATAGGAGGTGGTGGCTAAAGTTACATCCTATCAACCCTGAGTCTCCCCTCCTATTTATAGAGAGCCACCAAAACCCTAGGGCTCCTTCCTTAGTGGGTATTGGATCTCCATCCAATAACCCACTAACCTTGCATTATTGGATCTCTATTCAATAATCTTCTTAGGCCTATAATTGGGCCTTAATCAAAGAGCTCATCAACATAGGGTCTCATCTAATGAGAATAAGGGCTAATTGGATCTTCATCCAATCCTCTATTTGCTGAAGCATCCACCATATGTGTGTGACCCTCTAGGCCCGATACCGAGCTGGCTATGAGTCACTCCCATCAGAACTCCTTCTGATATAGTGAATTATTATCCCCATAATAATTCACTCGACTCATTGACTATGAACGTACTAGGCCACTACGCCATAGTCCCCAGACGGTACAGGGGGGATCAAATCCATTGGACTTATCTGTCCATAGTTACCATGTATCTATAATCCCTCATCCAAATAATATCCCAGAGACTGTATATTGGACATGGTATTGTCAGGTCATATACGGAATCAGTTTGTCTTGCTCTAATCAGATTCTACCAGAGAACTCCTCTCTCAATTCGAATGACCCTGGTCAGGGATTTATCTAAGCAAGCATATATGAGATATTCCTCTCGTGATACCGAGAGTGGATGATCCTATATTGACACTCAATTACCTTCGTAAGGTTGGCTACCAATCCCGATAACCAACTGTACCAGATCTGAGCTTTCCAAACCTGTAAGTCTGGCGTCAAAGAAAGGAGTACTCATACAAGACATCATTGGTGTCTTAAGTATAAGGACCAGATACACAACTGGGACTATGGAATCGCTGTCTGACATTAGGTATCATTAACCATACAACATTCCATAAGCGGATCAATCAGTGAACTCATTCTCCAATGAGCACCTATACTATATCCTTAGTGTCTCCATACAAGTGGCTATGAGACCAGCCGCCTCCATCATATGGATGGGTATATAGTACACCGGTCTGTCCGGTTATCTCGATGTCCCTCTCGAGTAACCTATGACCGGGATTATTTAAGATATGTGTTTAAAGATGAATCAATCTCATTCTCATGATCTCATCACGATCTGATTCCCATTACACAGAACCAAGGACATCACAATATATATGCTACATATAATAGAATGTGAGAATATGCCAATATTAATCATAAGCAAAACGATCACACAGCATGTCACACGTGCCATCACTCACGTGATTGGCTTGCAGGGCACCTGTAACCAGCACTTGCACCCTCGCAACGATAGATGGCAAACAATTACTGAGGACATGGCATATATCCAATCTCAGGAAATTTTACGCATGACACAATTTTAGAATTGAGATGAAGAAAGAAATTTCATTAATCAAAGCAAAAGCTAGTTACAAAATATAGCGAGTTCTGCCCGACCCAGACATTGAAAATGGTCAAGCGATCAACTTACAAAATGTCGCCCAACTCACAAAATGAGACAAGAAAAGTTTGGTGAAGTCATGACTTGGGTGAGATCGAGTCGTCAAACTGTTGTTCAGTCTCCATCAGCACCAAATTATCCTCGGGCCGAATAATGAACGGGTCCTCCTCAACCTTAGAGCCTGGGTATTAAGCTCGGAACTGACCTAGTGCAATACGATACCCATACTCATAAGAGACTTGGCCGATTCATTAGAGACCTAGCTTGAATCCAGTTATCCCCTTGTCATCTTCAACAGCCTTCCTCAATAACTCGGTCCGCTGAGCCTCGAGCTCTCTCATGGCCTTGAGGAGTTCATCATCTGCCTTCCGATCTCTAGCCCGCTGCTCCTTTAATTGCCTTTGGGTGATAGACAATTCGTCGTAAGCATCGTTCAACTCTTTGTCCAAGGCCTCTAATCGCTGACTCGCCTTAGCTACGTGGGCCAGCAGCTTCTCATTTTCTTTCTTGAGGTCGGTCGCCTGTTGTTCAGCCACAACCATCGCCTCTAGACTGCCTCCCGACTTCAGCTCCTCGATCTCTTGTTGGAAATTGGTCGCTCGGTGATCCATAATAGTTACAAGTTGACCTGCATCGTGGATGTGGTCGAACAAGTCCATCTGGTAGTGGTGGCTCTACACACAGCAAAGGGTCAGCAAAAAACTACAAGATTTAGCCAAAACTAAGAAGCCAAGATGAGAGGTGAACTTACCCAGACCATCTGCTTTGTTGCCCAGGCAAGGAGTACTTCAGACAATAGTGAATAAAGTTCCTTAGCTATCTGGGGATGTAGGATTCCCCTCTCGAACTCTACTACCGCCTGGGGTCATCCCAGACTCGAGCCGAGTTCTTCAACGCTTCCCATCGGGCCTACATCTCAGAATACAGGTCCCGAGGAAGCAGGTCGGTCATGTGTAGGGTGTATCGTCATTCTTGCGCACCATTGTCCCACACAATTCCTTTATTGATTTCAGACGATAGAATGCAGGTGGTATGGGCTCGTCGCCCGATGAGGTTGGCTCCTTGCCTTTTGAATGTGCCCGGGAGCCTCTTTCATCGCGTTGGGACTTGTGTTGCCCCGTGGTCATCTTCACTCACTTGTGCATGTGGGTGGAACCTTTTGGATGTGGCATCGATGTTTCAGTCGGTCTCTTTGGGGTCGGGGCGGAGGCAACCCTTGGAGTACCCCCCACTGGTACTTCTTGAACCTCAGGCGAGGAGTTGGCCGCCTGAGCTGTCGGCCCCGGCTTTCCACCCAGCACCTTCAGCATCCCACGAAGTTTAGCCAAATTCATTGTATATGCATTTCGACCGACAGGTTAGAAAATTGAGAACATTACGATAAAGGCAGTAAACGCAATCAGGGGAAATGTATACCCGAGGGGTTGGGCTGAGGCCTACCTCGACTAGCCAAAGCTCGATCATTTCCCAAAATGCCTGAGAAGAGGAAAGGACCCCCTTTAGCCTCTTGACCAGGGCGAACTCCTCCTAGATAGGTATAGGGGGATGTTACTGATCGGATGGACCGACCACTCAAGTCTGAACCCCCACCTTGGACCACTAACAAAAAGGTAGCGAGTCTTCCAACCCTTATTGTTGGAATGAGCCCCGCTGACCTTAAAACTAGTTTGGACCTTCACATTCACCGGGGACAAAGCTCTCGAGGATGCCCCCGAGGTACTGGCCTTGGGGTTCTCCAGAGTTGTCTCCCCCGATCTAACGGAGGAAATGGACCAAACACTCATGGAGGAATCCGATGAGGTCATTTCAACCTATTCGAAAAGAGAACAGAATAAAGGAGCTAAGCGACCGATAGATACACCAAGGGTGCTAAGGAACAGGATCGAAAGCAAAAGGTAGGGTGAATAAGAACCCTACGGCCCAAAGAGGGAATTTATAGACGAGAAGGGCGACAGTTCACCTTCCCGAGGCAGAACAATGAACCTTTCTAAGGTATAACCACATTAATGGTCAACCCAGTCCCACATGGCACATGTGATGAAGGGTCACATCACACCGTATCTTAGTCACACACACGCATCATCCATCACGTACGGCAACAATACTGTTAAAATATTGGCCACACGCATCAGCCCAGTCTGTGCCTGACCTGAGTGTCTTGGGTAAACAGTCTAGTTTGTGTCCGACCTGAGTGTCTCGAGCAATGTAGTCTAGTCTGAGCCCGACTTGAGTGTCTTGGGCAACACAGTCCAGTCCGTGCCCGGCCTGAATGTCTCGGGTAACATAGCTCGATCGTGAGCCCAAAATAAGCACCTCATCCACTCAAAAGCCCGAGCGATGCCTTGGGCAAGGCGTAAGCCCAAACCATACAGCTCAGCCAATTTCAAGCATGAGCTATGCAGCTCAGCTAATCAAACAATCTTGATGGGACCAGTAACTCGGCCAATCAAACAGTCTTGCCGAGATAAGTAACTCAGCCAATCAAACAATCTTGTCGAGATAAGTAACTCGACCAATCAAATAGTCTTGTCGAGACTAATAACTTGGCTAATCAAACAATCCTGCTGAGACTAGTAACTTGGCTAATCAAACAGTTTTGTCGAGACTAAGAACTCGACCAATCAAACAATCCTACCGAGACCAGTAACTCGGCTAATCAAACAGTCTTGTCGAGACTAGTAACTCGGCCAATTGAGTAGGTTTTGTCAAAACTAGTTACTCGGCCGGCCAGGGAGTCCCGATCCGGATGCAGTAACCCGGGGCCAGTTTAGTTGCAATCAGGGACAACACTTCAACCAGCTCGGCCACCTTAATTCAAGATCGATGCGCCATACTCGATAGACTCACATCCTTTCCTGTAATAGTAGGGCTGATATTGGGCTGGCCTAGTCACCTGTCACGCGTTCGAGAGGAAGCGCCACGTCGGCAGCCCACCTGGTGTAGCAGAATCCGACCTCACACACCCGAGTCCGACTCGGCGTATGAAAGTCCAAGCTGGCACAAGGAAGCCCGACCTAGCATAGCAGAATCCGAGCTAGCGCAGTAGCTATATTTCACTTCGGTCGGGGCACTGACTTGGGCGTCGGAGGGGCAACATCGAACACCCTGTCCCGATGAGGCCTTTGTGCATAAACCCTCGACCGATCTGAAACGAATCCTGGAGAGGTCGTCATTGACCCGAACTGAGCTAAAGAGCATATACCGTCGACCTCCTCCGAGCTCCTCACCCTTCTCGATCAATACGGACGCGCTTGCGCACATAGACGGAACCAAACCGTATTGACTCATCGACCACGGCACCATCACATTATCTAATCGAAAAGGTTCCATATTCATGTTTATTGCAAAGTGATGTGCAATAAATGAATACATATACTCGAGGCTATTGAATTTGAGATCCATTTTGTTGCTCTAAAGATGGAAAATGAAGTTGTCACGATATTAGTGGATAATCCCTTGTCTATTGGGTAAGTGAAGCATACTCGCCCAACGAACAATGTGTAGAAACATGATATGTCCTTCCACGGTTATTACATCTAATTTTACCATTTGCTTGGAAGTATACAATGTGTAGAAACATGATATGTCCTTCCACGGTTATTACATCTAATTTTACCATTTGCTTGGAAGTATACATCTCCTGTTATGACCATCGAGGCGATTGTGGTCCATGATATGGCCGTGCCTTGTATGGAGGAGGTCTTGGATCAATGTTGCATAAAATCAAACTGCCTCCCTGAGAAAAAGTAAGGTGTTTGCCTATGATCCCTCCGACTCAAGTGATCGCTAAGAAATCACTCTGCGTTAATGCAACTCGCTCTCGAATATGTAAGCGCATACTTGTTTCGAAATGTCAAATCTTTTAGTCTTCATTTGCCATCAAATATATAGAGAAGCTAGAGAGATTAATCTTCCTAATCAATTATCGACCAAATATATAGGTGACGATCTGTTCCTCTAGACAATTGATAGGATCGTAACACATTTTGAACTTTCTGAGTCTACCATTCTGCCACTATTAGAGAGATGTTCACGTCTTGTATCAAAATGGGAGGGAGGGGCCTAAACGCTTAGATTGGTTGAGCTTTGTGTTCTTCGGTAATATTAGCATGTCCACATGCAACAACTGATGCATAAATCCTGATGTAATCAGTGGAACTGGTATACCTGGGAGTAACAGATGTAACAATTGAATATATATTCCTCGTTTACATGCTGAATTTTAATGCCCCTACCACTCTGAGCATACACACCAGTCATCTGGTGGGAATACAGAACTCCTACCACCACGATGATCTCTTAATATCATAAAATTTAATTTAATTGAATTATCTCATGATCAAAAATCATGTTTTCTATGTTTATATAAGTCTCTAATTATGCTCTGATACCATAAAGTGTGACAACGTAACTCAGAATGTCGAAACAAACTCGTATGACAACGTAACATCTCTAAAATAATATATTACATCTAAAAGATATATTGTTCAAGTTATATACATACAAGAAGAATTATACATAAACCTATTCACTTATACAACATGAATCAAGTGCCAACATCACACAAATCAATCGATAGCTCATCAGGACATCTAAACTCTCGGGATAAACAACTCTACAACAATCATGAAAAGGTTTTATATGGTACTCTCATTCATTGGAGCAGTATCTCTCACTAGTCACAACTGGAGATACATTTTCCCTATCTCAAGCAGCAGGAGACTATTAGTTGCCACATCTAGTGACTCCGTAAATTTTTGGAGGGAATTGCTCTATCAATACTGGCTTGCCTACTTAATAACAAAGATCAATATCCTCAGTAAATTTTAATAATTATATAGGCACATATCATGTAATGCTTTAGTACACCAATTCAAAGATGAATTCATTTAATAATGAAAAACTACTTAGAAGATCCATCAATATTTAATAAAATTAAATAACAATTTACTTATATCAAAATTTTAATTTAATTATATAAGAATAGGATTAATAATAATTATTTATATTTAACCAATCTTATACAATCCTTCATTTTCAAAAATTATGCATATCATACCAAAGGGTAAGTTGGATATAATATAGAGGTATATTTATAATGAAAATGAAACAATTCTTTAATTAGATCAATTGTAAATAAATTTTATTTTTTTGAAAAATTATAATTTAATGTTTGAAAGATCACTAATTATAAATAGATCTAATTGAGGACATGAGATTGTTATCGACACATACTGACATATCAACACATGGTACGACAGAACCAATACCAAACAATACACAACTATATAACGAACCTAAATCAATATAATAAATTATATTAATATCTTTCTAGGACACATGTCAAAATAAGATTTTTGTATTTACTCCCTTAAAGGCATAATTACATGCAAGTTTTTATTCACAAAAGTAAGTATTACATCACAAGATGATTATGATGATCCTGGGTTTCAAATATCTATTAAATATCTATCCAAACATCTATGCCCTAGGCGTGGATATATGTATCATTATTGATCCAATGCAAAGCACAAACCAAAGGCTAAATGTTCCTTTTACATATTTTATTGCTTCATTGTGCTTTTTCCTTTTCCCCGTTGACTTGTCAATTTAAGGACTAAATAAAAAGATTGCCTTATGGAGGTTCTTGGGAATCCTCTCGTATGCCCTTCACCTTGGAATGATGCTTTCTTTAAATCAATTGAAGTGGGAACATGTAGCTCTGGTGGAGTCTGAAAAAATGAACTAATTGATCGGATACCACTTTAGTACGATGGCTTCCCGTAATATATATAATAAGAGTACTTAATTCACCATGCAATAAGCGGAAGGCCAATTTATTTCTCAGACAACAGAGGCTTTGTTTGATCTTGTTGGCTCCAATTTTTTATCCCAAACGGTCAGTAGGGTCTGTGTTGAGTAATCCATGGATTAGCTGCCTGGCAGCAAGTCTAACCTGCCAATTCCACAATCAATCACCAAAGATGGGATATATTTCCACAAACTTTGATGTGCAAATTGAAAGTAAAGAATTTTCCATGGAAGCAAAATGAGCAAAAATAATTTTCAGAGACTAAAGGATGTAGAAAAAGCAAATAAAAACATGTAGCTTGGTTGTCTTATAAGATGATACTACGATAAAACAAATCTAAAATAAAGAGTTGAATTATCAATTTCATATACCATACATTCTGTCCTATATGCGATGTTAAAGTGCATAAAAAGTCAATCGCACTGGTCAAAAGGATTGCTAATGAAATTTTCAAAATACCTAATAACTTCTTTATCTCTTCTGAACCATAGGACCAAATTTCATCAACATATTATCTATATTGTTAAGTAATCAAAAAGAAGAAATATTGGTAAAGTATTTTGTTATACGAAGCCATTGAATCTCATGTAGCTGTAGTCAGTTGCTGGAGAACGTGAAGTTCATCATGTTTATCTTTCAAAGGAGCTTTTTGTTTCGCGCAGACAAAACGCAAAACAGTTCATCATCATAGCCGAAGGTCATAGCAAGGATTTTCTCTAACTTCAGTTCAAATAGCGTAATTCTACATGCAGCAGAGATATATATAATCACCTCAATATAGGCAATATATAATTTAGCAAACAGTCCATAATAATGGCTGAAGTTCACAGCAAAGACTTTTTCTTATTTAAGTTCAAATAAATTCATTCTACATGCAGCAAAGATACATATGCATGTCCATATAGACAAAACATAGTTTAGCAAACATAGGCATTTAAGTTTCTAAACAAAAATTTCCCAATACCAACACAAAGTTCCTACGAATTAAGCAGAACACTTCTGTAATGGTGTATGCTTTTCATGGTCCCAAGTAATCATAACTTTTGTTACTTGAAGTATCTAGAGGCTCATAGATTTATGAAGAAAAAAAGATAGTGGAGGTTTAAAAAAAGCCAAATCTTGATCTTCCTAAGATCATAATCCACTATATGGAAGAAAAATGCCATCAAAGAGTAAACCAAAATAGGCAAAACTTGATGGATGTTTATAATAGGACAATTGATAGAACATACACTAAGATTGTCAGCCCATCGTGGGACTAAATTAAGTTAATGGTAATTGTAGACCAAAGGAGTCTAGTGGCGGTTCCACACTGTGATATATTATCCATTTGTTCCACGGTTAGCTCTTTAATCCTCGTCCTCTCATCATACCAAAAACTAAATCAACTCTCCATTAACTTGTTGAGACTAAAGTACAAACCCAAATGACTTATAACTCAAGTTAATGATAGTACACTCTTACTGAAGTAACTTTTGTGTCTTCCTCAACTTTTGACATGAGACTAAATTTAGGATGATATAGAGGTGTCAAGCAATGAAACCAAACAACAATTTGCCTAGAATGGCACATCCTACAAAAGAATATTAAATTATTACTGCAATAAAAGGATCCAAACAGGTATTCAATAATAACTATATAAAAACAACCACAAAAGCAACAAAGAAGATATCACAAACCAGAGAAATGCTGAAGGCCCGAGTTGCGAGTTTGGATATCATCTTTCAAGATCCAAAGCCACCAACTTTGAAGTAAGAGCTTCGACGAGCCCATCGAAGCTACTAAACTTGGAGTTCACCACGTCCACGCGAACTCCAAAACTCTCCACCCCTTTGGCAGTCACCGGGCCATGTGCACAGACCAGCATTTTCGGCCACCGTCGCCTCACCTTCCCCCAGTCCCATCCCAATGCCTCCAACCCCTTCATCAACCCTTCCACCTCTGCCGAGCTCGTGAAAACCATGGCGTCCAGTGCTGTATCCAATACCACCAACCCCTCCGTGCAGAGCGGTCCCGTCCATCTGGTCTCATAAGCAGGAACTCTCTCGGGAACCCAACCCCGCGCCCACAATTCTCTCAGGAAGTCCGGGACTACCGGCGGCTCTTCAAGATCGACGACGGAGGGGACTGGGCACAGGATCCTCCTCCCGGACCCAGCGCCTAGAGACTCCACCAGACCAGCTGGGGACGCGATCTCCGGCACCAGGACCCTGATTCGACTAGGGTTCCGGCAGATTTTCGAGAGAAAACCTTCCTCCTGAAGGAGTTCGGCATCCTTGCCGAGGGCCGCGATGGTGAAGAGCTCGCCCGAGTCGGAGAGAGACTGGGTTCCGTCCGCATCAGCGAGGCCGAGGGAGAATGCTGTGATTCCGTTGCGGGAGGTGAAGGCGAGAGCGGAAAAAGAATCGAGGGCTCCGGCACCGAGGTAGGGGCGGAGGGCGGCGAGGTTGCGAGCGGTGGTGTCAACGACGACGGTGGGGAGGTGGAGCGGTGTAGCGCCACGTAGCTCGAGGAGGCCGGCGAGCCGACCGGCATAAGTGAGCGGGGTGGTGAAGGCCACGCGTCGGCCGGAGAGTTGGCTCGGGAGGCCCGACGGCGAGCATCCTAGCACCAATGCCGCCACCATCACGAGACCGATCGTCGTCGCCGGCTCGCACTGGCGCCAAAAATGACGGCGTGTGGATAACGATTCCATCGACCAACAGTCAACACCCGCTATCGTCTTAAACATCGAACGAGCAGTTCCGGTTCAGTCCCGAATTGGGGAAGGCCGAGGGTGTAGCCCTAAATTGCCTCCATCAATTAGGCCCATGTGAAGTCCAGAAGTAACAGCCCAAAAGCATTGGTCATCGGTCTTTGCTGTTTACGCAAGACTCGAACCTGATCGAGTGGAGGAACACAAGGATCTTGGCCGAACCCATGCCATCATGCTCCACACCCTGCGTCCGCATCCATTCATCCTGTTCTTCGCCCTTGGTATAGGGTACCACGAAAAACTACTCCGAGAAGTGATGCAAGCGGCCTCTTTTGCTGTCTTCAGCAGCGCTCCCAGTTCTCCGGCGTTCCTCCGTTTGGGATCCCACAAGGGGAATTCTGTCGTCGCGACCGCAATTGGCAACCCCACCACCGAATCCATGGCCGCTAAGTGGGCGCAGAAAACCGTTGTCATCCCTCCCCAGAGGCGTGGCTGCCATCTCATCACGTCCAAGGTGCCATCCTCCACCTCTCTGATCCTCTTTTTGAACCCAAGGACCCAAATTTAACTCTATCCTTTTGTCCCTTTTATTCTTGTAATGGATTCAGTGGTGTTTAATATGTTACTTCTTGCTTGCTTCTTTATCAAATCATGTTTCCTTTTTGACTCGGATATAGCAAGCATTCTATTTGTGCGCTGATTCGTCGTTTACACGAGTCGATTTATCGTCATAAAAAGAATAGGGATTTATGGGGGTTTTGACGGAAGCCTCTTTAACTGGATTAAGGACAATTGAAAAATCCTGTGATAATTTCAACTGGGGTATCACCATGCTAGATCAATTGTTGTTGTTTGGCCTGGGCATGCTATGTTAAAGCAATTCTCCTTCGGTCCCATGTTTATTCTTGGTAATACGAACCCAATGCATTTGCAATGTTAACTGAGCCATCAAGCACTGATATCTTCTCAGACTGACAGAAATATTGATTCTATCAATGTCACCCTATGATTGATTTATAAATGTGTGTATGCCACTTATTGATTGCATATATTTTTTTTTTTCTTTTAGAAAAGTTAACTACCTAATTGTATGCTTTGTTAAACTGCATATCAGATATTGAAAGAGATAGAACAAGATCTATCAGGCTTCAAATGTGGCCTTGCTCATCTTTTTCGTAAGTGAACTTTTGCTTAATTCAATTCTCTACTACTTGAACAGTAATATTCTGATGTTTCCCTTAAGCAAAAGTTATATATCAGTGCAGCACACAAGTGCTTCTCTTACCATAAATGAGAATTACGACCCCGATGTTCAGGATGACACTGAAACGTTCCTTAGCCATATTGTTCCTGAGGTGATGTAGAACAACTCCTCTAGTGATTATTTCAGATCTGTGATTCCTTTGCTGCAATGCTCATCATGAATTGATGCTTTTGTAATTTACTTCAGGGGCGCTCTGCACCTTGGAAGCACACATTGGAAGGTGAGGAATTCTTGAAGTAGCTCTTCTCAGTCTCCCTGTTTCTGTCTGTGCTCTTCTTAGTCCTCCTAAGTTTTACTAGTTGTATTGCTCTTAGATTCTCAGGTCAAAATATTAACAACTCATGCACATTTGTGCTGTTGTGGACTTGTGATAATCTTAATTTTTTTATGCGTGCATTTTGCAACTTTTGTGTATTCATGTATAAGAAATTGGATGAGCAACAAAATAAAGCCTTTTTAAGGTCCTCTTTCACTTAAGGCAGGAGTAACCTTAATCTTTGATCAGTGAATTAAATAAGCGGTCGGGCGAGGTGAGGCGAGGCCCGAGCGCCTCAATCGTCACCCAGGCGGCGCACTTCAAAAAGGCGCCGCCTGGGCGCTCGCCCGAGCCCAGGCGACGGGCGATTCAGGCGAGCGCCTGGTTTAATCCAATCGACCGAACCAGGCTTTTAGCTCTGGTTCGGTCTGTCGTGTTAGTTGGTTCAATCGAACCAACTAACGTAGCTATATATTTGCTGTTAACTCAACCCTAATCCTGATCGCCACTGCCACCGCCGCTGTCGCTGTCGCCTTGCTGCTGCTGTCTTCGCCACCGTCACTGCTCTCGCCCGAGTGCCCGAGAGCCTGCTTTAGTAGCTTGGATTACGTCGCCGACACCATCTCTGCTGTCGTTTCTCTTCGCCGTCGTTCGCTGCAACTCGCCGTCGTCACTGCTGCCGTCGTCGTTACCGTCGCTGTCGTTGCTACTCCTCTCGCGGTCAGGTCAGCTCATATCAATTCTACTGTTAACAATTAACAATATACTGTTAAGTTGACTAATTATTATAACTAATTATTAATAGTATCTTATACTGTTAACAGTATAATAGTATACTGTTAATATACTGTTAACACATATTAACAGTATACTGTATATAGTATACTGTATAATGTATATTAAATATTAATAGTATAAACTGTCAACAGTATACTATTAATATACTGTTAACAGTGTAATATATATTAAATATTAACAGTATAGTAGTATACTTGTTAATATTTATTACATATATAGTATATTATCCATATTACAGTGTAGTTAACAGTATACTGTTAACAGTATTTTTAAGTATTAAATACTATATTTATTAAATATGACATTTTTATTTAAATAATTATATTTATTAATTATATTATATATTTTTAAATATTTTGGCGCCTCGCTTCGCTCGGGCGAGCGCCTGGCGCCTCGGGCGTTTTGGGACCCTGGTGCCTAGCGCTTTTTTAATCACTGTCTTTGATCACCTGATAAAAGACTTTAATACAGAACCAATTATTTTATCTTTTTTTTATGTACATTTAATTAGTTTAGTGCTATTTCGCATATGTAATAAGTTGTCATATATTGACATATACTCAATGAGGAGAAAAAAGAAGCAAATACAGAAAACAGAAATCAGATTAGTTTTCTATTGAAGATTACGAATCTTGACAGATAATTCATCTTTTCAAAGATGAAAATCTATCAATCAAGAAAGAGAACAAGATTATTTCTTAAATCAAATCAGAAATATTACCTTCTTTAAAGGAAAGAGGATATCATATATTTGATTTGCTGCGATTGTAATTTTCCTTAGTCTTGTAATTTTCTTTTTATTCTTGTACTTGAGCCTATAAAAAGGGGCTAGAACATTGTAATGGATCAACGAGAAATGGATCAATGAATTGAGTTCTTGTCTCACCTTATGTGTGAGTGGTGCGAGGCCATAGTTATGTTTCCGATGGTATGGCCTTATCGCCCACGCGCAAGATATATGAAGATGCGAGACCTTCATCATGGGAGTTCGCTCCGTGACCTAGAGCGAGTTTGGTAGTTATCCATTTGTTATCCTATTATTTTTCAATTACTATCTTTCTATTCAACTCTTTTTGGTTCCTCTATTAGAAAAAATAATTTCATCGCTACTTGTCCTACATCAACATTGCTGTTGATTAATCTTTATTAACTTATTTGATCAAACACAGTTGTTTTTTTGCCATCCAACAGTACTGTTGTCCCTTTAAAAATATTCATTTTTGGTTGATTATTAAAGTTGAAAATAGTGGAGGCAATTTTGACATTAATTGATTGAGAAATGCCTTATAACTGCTCATAAGTCTAAAGTAGGCCTTTGATGTTTTCGAGATCTCTGTCATTTAACATGTCATAAGGACATTATTAAGCATTTTTGTTCCGATTTTTTGTTATTTAAGTGAACCAGCCCTTGGGGTCTTTGATTGGATGACATTTTCACAGTTTGAGGCAAAGATGAGCTTGCATTTACTTTAGTGATGTGGTTCTTGGGACCATTGCCTGATTTTTACCTGCCTATTTTGGGTGGTCTCGAATTTGTCATAGTAACTCCTTTATTAAAGTAAAAGGTTAAACTCATGTATTAGGTGTAGATATCATCAGCTTAAGTCTTAAAATGTTTCAAATAATCCCATGTGGGATCTTGACCCTTAATTTGGCAAGATTTTTTATCCAAAAGTTCTTAGCCAGCTATGTATTTAATTCTCATAGAGATAAACTAGGTAGATAACTTATCCAAACAACTAAAGTCCAAGGATAGATCGAGGGTCTAAAATGGATTGACGAGGATTTTTCACTTAATTATTTTAATGGTTGCTTTTGAAGGTGCTTTTTGTTATGAGTGAGCTTATCTAGCAAGGTTAGATTATGCTCTAAGATATTAATATGGCTAACCTAGTGCACAAGGTGACCACCAATACAGAGTAGAAAGGATCAATTTATGTTGTTTTACTTTTACCCCCTACAAGAAGAGAGATCATTTTCGTGACTTGAATCGTAGTTATTAATGTCATAAAGGAGCAACCTTGTAGTTGTATTATGGCTTGTTGTCATTGTACTCTTCACATTGATTGTTGATTTTAACAGTTGAAGAGGAGTGATTCATGCTGCTCAAAGTTAACTACAAGATGGATCCAACTCTGAGCAATAAAAATACGATATATTTTTTGATTGGACAGGACTTGTTCCAAAGCATAAAAATATGTGAAAAAAAAAGCTAATGACAAAGTAATTCTAGTTTGCCTCATGTTTTATGATCTATTCGGTAATGTGTTGTAGCACAAAAACATATTCCTTGGATCATTATTTCTTATCAAGTTGGATTAGAACAAACAAAATTTGCATTATTTTGCTGTCCAAAGCAGAATTAATTGGTCACAGTAAGCATGGACCAATGTTTCGCTCGGTTCGGATGTGAACCGATATGCAGATTGCAGACCACCCCCATTCTAGGCAGTTCGGTCCAAGCCATTTAAAGAAGAGGAAAAAAAACCTATTTCCAGCCCACCCCCTAGTCAGCCGCTACCCCCCAATGATTTCAGGTACAATTCTCCTCTTCCTCTTCTTTCTTCACCCTTTCCTCCACCGCCTCCTCCTTCCCTCCTCTTCCTCCACCACCTTTTCTTCTTCCTCTACCACCTCCTCTTCCTTCCTCCCTCCTTCCTCCTTCCTCCGCTTCCTCCACTATAATCTTTGTTCCTTTCTCTTGTTTTCTTCTTTCTCTTTATTCCTTTCTCTTGTTTTCTTCTTTCTCTTTAAGTAATCAATACGTATGTATAGATTCGAACAGGGGCCAATATGCTTGGTCAATTAGAGACTACAAACTATCATGAACTTAGCTAAAATTACTTAAGTCGTGAGGCATCCTTACAATATCTTGCAGAAAAGGAGTGAGGACTTGTAAAAGACTTGTAAAAGATAGAGGTTTTAATTTAGAAAATGAGCAGTGAACATGTCCCAATATCTTGCAGAAAAGTATAGTTTGTGAGTAATTCAACAAACACTTGTTGTGCAAAGAGAGAAAAGAGAGGAAGGGAAAACAAGATATTTGGAAGGTAAAAGAACAACCACAAGTCCACAAATGACCTCTCAACCAGGTGGCAGGGTGTAAGGCAAGTATATGGTAAATCTATGCACACCTTGTGTACAAACTTGTTTACTGTGCCACCCAGGTGGTTCTAAGGGTCTGAGATGATTGATTACTTAAAGAAACTATCACAGTGGAGGAAGAGCTTCAGTTGAGCTTTTGTTCCTCTGTGATAGTTTCCTTTTCCTATTGAGTTCAGTTGAGTCATGAGGTTAATTGAGTTCAGAAATTCTATTTTTATCCTAGCAGATTTGGCTAATTCATATTTTATGAATTTGAACTTTTAATTTCATAGTTTGTACATCGTTGGTTTATTTGGTAACTGTACAATTTTTAAAGTTTCATGTTTTATTTCAATGATTAGTGTCATCTTAAATGACAGAATTTTCTAATAAACCAGTTCTTAGAATTTCTCTCATCGGACAAATAGTTCAGATGTTAAGTTAATATGTGTTCTCCAGGTATTTGCTTAAAATGAAAAGTTGTTATTTGAATAAGTAGGTAATCTCTTATCAGAAATGGAAAATTCTTCATTTCTTTTGCCCACATGACGGCAGCTATCACTTTATCTTCTTGATTTGCATGACAAATAGACGACTTTCCACATGCATAAATTGTGTTTAGGTATGAATAAGACGCAGAGTTGACGTGAAACTGGTCTTGTTATTTATTTGTCATTATTAAGGGTTTCTCAACCTACTTAGATGAGCATAAGATTATCTGAACTTTTTGTCCTTGCACCTCATTGGTTCTCAATGGTCTGCTTTGGTGTAAAGTCACTACTATCAACTTTATTGTTTGCTACCAAAGCGTAAAGGCATTCCATCAAGTAGATTCTATGCAGTAGTAAGATGGGGCATTAAGTACTTTGCCTGCATTGAACTGGTGAAGCATCTAACGATTCTCAATTTTGTTTGTCATTTTGCAGGACCTGATGATATGCCAGCACATATCAAGTCATCTATGTTTGGTTGTAGCCTCACGTATGTACTTTTCATTTATTTTCCATAAGAGTTCCATCAGTTTCCAAAGTTATATGCCACTGAGACTGCTTAGTTATTACCCAGGATTCCTATTACTGATGGTCGTCTTAATATGGGGACTTGGCAGGTGAGAAACTTCAGTTTCTAATACACTTGATATTATTTCTCTTGTGAATTTGTAATTCATCATAGAGATTCATGGTAGAAATGCTATTTTGTCATTGAACCAATAACCGTAGTGGATGCATCATGGAAAATTCATTCTGGTTTATGGATTTTCAATAGAGCCATGGCTTATGGATCTACATGCAGAATGTGGACTTCTGCCTGTGTTTTGATCATCCTCTCTAATCTTATTCAATGATTGGGAAATTAATCTCCTCCCATCACAACCATACATCCCCCCATTGTTACATCTGACCATCTATTACAATCTTGAAATTTATCCAAGAGATAAATTGTAGAGCTACAGAAATGCTAACTTTGCTATTAAATCAAACCCTTGCTAGTGGATCCATAATAGAAGATAGATACATAGTTTTGTGGATCTTTCATAGAGTGCAGCTTATGAATGTACATGCAAGATATGGACTTCTGCTCTAGTTTTCATCATGCGATGTAAAAATCATCTCCAGTTCTTCTGGAGAATTTTGTGGCCCAGTTCTCCCCATCGCAGTCATCTATCATCTCATGTACACATTGTCTGTTATGGATGCCGGCTTCATGCACTTCGTCACAGCTCAAGAGGTAATTTAAATGGATAGCTGAGATGAGATGAGATGATGGGAAGAATGGTGGCTTATTGGAGAGAGAACTGACTCCTTAATTTCTACGTAATGAGGATGCAGCAATGCACTGTTCTAATGGGAAAATGCCATCTTGTGGGATTGTATTTTGACCTTCAAAGTAAAGGTCAAGGGGATTGATTGAGAAAGAGTTCTTGTTTTTATAATAAGATCAGGATTTGATCAAAAGAACATTCTTCCTCCTTGATCATAAATGAAAAGTGCTTAACGTGATTGGATTACGTTGGAAACATCTGAAAATTTCTCAACATTAGTAGTCATGAGTCAAACGCTTATTTTTGTGGCTTCCTTTCTAATTAGTGCCTTTCTTGGCCTAACTCAATCTTCTGTTGGTATCGTTACAGGGGATATGGCTTTGTGAACATAGGGATCATGCAACCGCTCGCAAGGTTGTCGTTACTCTTAATGGGATGTGAAGGTTTGAGGATCAACTAATATGTTGGAACTTTGTTGTCCAGATGATGTTGCTTAAAAGACCCCCTTTACATTGCAATCATGTAATAAGCAGCAAGATAGTCCATACACCTGCATGTTCTTTTATTTTCTCTACCTGTACCTGACCAAGCGTGTGCAGTTATCATATTATTATTATATTCTGTAAATTCAAGTAGAGTGCGGTTCATGCATTAGTAGCCCACTTTCTGAAGCTATATTGTCGTTTATTAGCAGTTTCAGCTACATTCGACATCATAAACCAAGGGAAAAGAACATTTTGGTCAAGATGTTTATTATTGATGTCTCCACAAAAACGTAATCGCTGCTGATGGAATATTTACAGATCAATGGGTACATGACATAGCAATTAAATAATTCGACTCTTGATCATCTACAACATTAACGTAAATATTGACTGCACAAAATAAATAAATAAATAAAATCAAACAGAAGAATGGCTGCGATGCGCGTTTAGGAGAGCAGTTAAGTCTTTTAAGGTCGGGTCAAGAGTCACAGCATCATGATCTTGAATTCGTCGAAGCTGAGCACGCCATCGCCATTGAGGTCAAAGGTTTGAATCATCCTGGCGCACTCGTCGACGGACCTCGACTCGCCCAGGCGTTTGAGCATTCGACGAAGGCTCGAGGGGGTGATGCACCCCTGCCCTTCCGTTGCGTACATCCCGAAGGCGTCCCTCAGGTTCCTCCCCTTCTCCTCCTCCCCCTCCGCCTCCACCAGCTTCACAAAATCCTCCATTCCCAGCAACCCATCACCGTCCGAGTCGCTTGACTCCACCGCGGACCGGGCGTCCTCAGGTGATAGCTCCTCCCCTGCGGCCCTCATGCACTTCTGCAACTCGGCTGGGGAGATCTTGCCGTCGCCGTTTTCGTCGAAGTAGTGGAAGACTCGTTCCAGCTCGGTAGGTGGTGTGGCTCCTTCCGACATCGTCGGGGTGTGACGAGGTGGCTCATAGATTTCCGCTTCTGCTGCTGCGCCTTTGTCGTGCTGCTTCTTGGGTGACAGCATGCACCAAAGTCTACAAAGGATTGGGCGATTCTTACTGCTGCTTTTGTTTGGATGTGCGGAGGTGGAAGAGATGGTCGAAGTAGCTGCTGCAGCGACCTCCTCCATTGGATTGGCGAGAATCAACTGTGACATCACTTGCTAGGATTGCTTTAGGAGTCGGAAGGGGAACTTATCTTTGATGATCTATCACTGTGGATGGTAGAGATGGGATAAGAAAGCTGTATCAACACTAGTAGCTGTTGGTTTTCGATCTCGTGGGATTGGCTAATAATATGCATGTCTACTTGGGATATCTGCGACTATAAATAGTGGGAGGGGGACATGTACTTTATTGCTGGTGTCGGCGGGTCGCGAAAGAGCGAAGCTAGAAGATCATTCATCGTGGGGGGAAGCTTCTCGGAGAGGAGCAGTGGAGGTAGATGAAGACGATGACGGCAGACGGAGGTAGAGATATCATCTCAAGTACCTCATCGATTATTTCTAGAGAGATAAGACAAAACAGTCGAGTTGACTAATTGGCAGGGAAGGGACGTCGGGCGGCTGTTCGTCGCGTGAGAAGCGCGGCAAAATATCTACACGGTATACATACAAAAAAGATCGGTCAAACCTAGGTAACCGTCAAAACGGTCATGGGAAGGAAAAAAAGTGACGAAACCCCCGCCCACAGAGCGAAGCGAGGGGGACCCACCTTGCTGGGCACAGAGGTAAGCGTGTGCGTCAATTTGGTGGGACTGACGCGTGAATATTATCCCATCACGAGTGCTGGAGACCCTGAATTGGATATCAGAAGCGGATCTGGGCCTTCTCTCACCAGACACCGCTGTCGACGTTCTTACCCTGTTAACTGAAATAAAAAGGAAATATATCTTTAATATTCAGATACGTCTTCGAGAGAAAAAATTTATGCAATACAAGTACATAACAAATAGTCCCACGTTACGTTACTAAGGATAGAACGTGTGAAGTGACTTATAATAATTTTGATCCATAATTTTGTAGCTTAGACTTTTGAGTTGCATTGGTGTATAATCTAATTATACTAGGACTTGAATTTTTTAAAATCAAAATTATTATGGTACCAGATCTAACAAATAAAATTTAATCTAAATGAGTAACAAATTATTAAAAATATTGAAGCAAATGAGCTTGATAACCAAAGTCATGCTTCATTTTGAATGAAATGAATCATAAAATAGATGCAGTTTTAACGATAAAATAAATATAGTTTTAATGTTAAAAAGAATCGGTAATGAAAATCAATGATTTCGAAAGAAAAAAATTGAGAATAGACATATATCGAAAAGACTAAAAAAAATTGAGAATAGACATATATCGAAAAGACTGAACCACTATAAATTAGTTTATATTTCTTCTCTTAACTTTTTATTTATTATTGATTCCTTACTTACTTTAACCCCACAAAATATTAATGCATTAGACGAACAATCAAGCCACCCTAATTTATCCTAATTCAACCCCAAATACAACTTAATTTGACTTCAGATAAAGTTAGACATATCAATCACCGGACACATCGTCAAAGCTTTTGACATATCTAGTATATTCTCTAAACTTTCATTGTTTTTGTTTATACATTATTCTATCCTTTACGTGTTAATTTTACTAGCATATTCAATGTCTAGAGAGCCGTGAGAAGTTAGGTGGGACCTGAAGGTCACCAACATGATATTTGAGGATGGGAGGTTAGCAAGCCGCTTACCTCTGGGGAAGCTCTCATCCCATTACTAGCTAAGGAGGTGTAACAAGACCCTTTTGAGATAATAATGATTGAAGAGGCAACTACGCAAGCCGTAATGGTGAGTTGTGTCCATTTTCGGAGTCTCACGTCAATCTTTTTTTTTTTTTTTTTTTTGAGCTTACTAACGAATTGTCATTGCATGACAAAACTATTACTTGATTGGTTTGATTGATCTAGTCTACGACTTGAGCATCATCACTTACCTGAATGAGGAGATTGGCCGAGGCTGACTCGTAGGCTATCTATCATTGACCTGAAGGCGAAGCTCTCGTTGGTGTAGAAGCACGTCGATTCTCTGTAACAAAATAATGCCAATCAAGCAAACATCTTGAAGATGATTTGGGAGCATAACTTGTCAGATGGGAGGATGATCTATCAAAGTTGTAAGGCCAGATCTACGCCTTCTAGACTCGAGTGATTTATTTGGATAGAGCACCTACAAGTCGAGGAGGCACTGACCTTTTATAGAGCAACCAAGACCATTGTGGTTTACATGGAGTCGGCCTTTTGCCCTCCCTTAGATGAAGGCCAAGTATACGGACTTATGAATCAAGGAGTCAAAAGATTCAAATGTTCAAATGGACATGAATGACGACAATCTCATGTCCCCACTCGAGGAAGGCATCAATGCAATAGAAAAGGAAGCCAACAGCAGACCTACAGATAAGAAAGCTTAGGGCAAACATACTTTTTCGTGTTTTAAGGTCAGGCTTCAGATTAGAGATGTGCCAAGTTGATATAGCTTCTATACTTGATTAGAGCAATATTTTCATAGTAAAACAAACGATAAGTAGAATATTCATTTTCATCCGAAAAGGTTAGCACACCACTAAAAATGATAAAGAGCCAACCAAAAGTAAAAACAAAAAAAATTCAGATATGGAGAATAAGACATGTGGTTGGCACATCACTCAAAACGGAAATGATCAAATTGACAAATACACCATGTTCAGAAGATCAGAATAGAAAACATTCTTTTTTAAGTTATTCAATCATGGAAAATATTTCCTTAAACTTAAGTGATTAAAGAAGAATCGATTATAAAAAGTGACCACCGGCATGGTTTTCAAGGTGAAGCACTCTCTCTCTCAGAATCCTTCTTAACATTATTTTTTGTACAGGAATCCCTTTTTTCCCCTCTTATTCTTTCCTATTTTTATTCCTTTGCTTATGGTGTTATTTCCTTATCCGCCAACGAGCTGGTGTTGAGTAGCTTTAGCAACACATGAAAATTTCTTTTTCTTCTTCAATGTTTTACTTTGTTTCTTTAATTCCTTTTTTCCCTTTCTTAAACCTAGCTCATGATTGTGTCTCTCTTCATTTGTATTTCTTTTCTTGAACCTATTAAAATAGAAAGTAATAATTAAAAAGTTCGACTGAAGTTCATTGATTCATCATTTATTACACAGATGAAGAGGATGAATTCTCTCAATTAATCTATAAGATTTTCTCGTTTAATTAGGAAAATCATATCTAAATCATATATGTTATCATACCCTCACAAGATCTAGCGCCTATCAAGGATATCGATCTTGGACCAATGTAATAAAAAAAGTTTACGGTCAAGAGTTTGCATATAATGATGACTATAAAGTCAGGGAAAGCTCCAGACAACTGGTGAAGCTGTGGAGATGAGAAGTGTTGAAAGTGAATTGGGAAAACAAAAGAACTCACTTGTTATTGAGGTTTCACCATCTATTTATACAGTGATAAGAGATGAATTTTCCTCAATTGATGAACGAGATAATCTCGTTCGGTTAGGGAAATTTGTTACAATTAATAGGATTTTCCTCAATTGATGAACGAGAGAATCTCGTTCGGTTAAGGAAATTTGTTACAGCTAACATGCCCCCGCAAGATCGAGCTCCTGTCAAGGATGCCGATCTTGGATCGATGGAAGAAAAATAGTTTACGTGCTAGAGACTTCGTGAGGGAGTCGGCCAATTGGTCAGCTGTGTGGACATGAGAGACACGGAGCTGCTTACGGGCTACTTGATCCCGAACAAAGTGAAAGTCGATAGCAACGTGCTTCATGCGGGAGTGAAAGACTAGATTTGCACAAAGATAAGTGACCCCGATGTTATCACAGTAAATAACAGGCATAGAAGCAGAATGGATTTGAAGTTCCTGAAGCAGGTGGCTAATCCAATTGAGTTCAGCAGCAGCGGCGGCAACAGCCCGATATTCAGCCTCGGTAGTAGATCTGGCAACCGTCTTTTGCTTTTTAGAGCTCCAGCTTATCGGATTAGCACCAAGGAATATAATATACCCAGATGTAGAGGTTCTATCATCAACGTTACCGGCCCAATCCGCATCTGCAAAGGCATGAAGTTGAGAGGGAGAATTCTTGCGAAGAAAAATGCCATGATCAATAGTCCCTTTCAGATAACGCAAAATACGTTTGGCAGCAGTCCAGTGCAAAGTAGATGGTTGATGCATAAATTGAGATAATTTATTAACCGGAAAGGAGACATCGGGACGAGTGAGTGCTAGATATTGTCAGGAGCCAACTACCTGTCGATATAGAGTAGGATCTGTGACAGGACTACCATCATAGAGATGCAGCGATGTACTTGGAGATAGAGGAGTGGAGACTGCTTTAGCGTCTTGCATATTTGTCTTCAACAGTAAATCATGAATATACTTCCGTTGTGAAAGAAAGAGACCAGAAGATGTAAATGTAGCCTCAACACCGAGAAAGTAATGCAAGGTACCAAGATCTTTGAGGGAGAAGCGGTCTGCCAATTGCGTAATAAATGCCTGAACCTCCGTTGAGTTATCACCTGTGATAATAATATCATCCACATAGACGAGGAGGTAGATGGTGCTCCCACGATGTTGGCGTAGAAATAAGGAAACATCAGACTTAGAGTTGATGAAGCCAATGGAAGATAAGTAGAGACCAAGTTCAGTATACCACGCTCGTGGAGCCTGACGAAGTCCATAGATGGCCTTTTTTAGTTTACAAACATGTCCCGGATATTGAGGATGTATAAAGCCTGGAGGTTGTTCCATAAAAACATCTTTAGTGAGGGTTCCTTGTAAAAAGGCATTGTTAACATCTAACTGACGTAAGCACCAGCCTTTCGATATTGCCAGACTTAGAAGAAGCCGAATGGTAGTAGGTTTGACAACAGGACTAAATGTCTCAGTGAAGTCAATACCAGGTCATTGATGAAATCCTTTGGCCATAAGACGTGACTTATAGCGAGCAATAGAACCATCAGGATTCCGCTTAATTCGGAAAACCCATTTGCACCCGATAATATTTTGTGTGGAGAGAGGAGGAGTGAGAGTCCAAGTAGCATTATGAAGAAGGGCATCATACTCCTCACACATGGCTTTATGCCAATGAGGATATTTCTGAGCCTGAGAGAAGGAAGTAGGTTCAACAGAGTCGAAAGAGGGTTCGGTGCTAACATGCAAATCTAGAACTCAACGTGGTTTAAAGATACCACACTTGGAATGAGTTTGCATAGGATGCCGAGAGGTGACAGTAGGGCTAGGAGGTAAGGGTTGTGGGTCAGTACTGGTGGAGGCAGACGAAGGGACAATAGAAGTACCTTGGCGTGGTGAAGACAAAGACACTAGGGGGGAGGAGCCGAAGGAGAGGGAAAAGAGAGAAACTGTGGAACAGAAGTAACTAGAGAGTTTGGATCTAAGGAAGACAAAATGGAGGAGAAAGATTGTTCATTGCGATCTAATGGAACTACCGATTGTCGATGATCTTGAAAGGGAAAGATAGTCTCCACAAAAGTAACATGTATGGAGACAAAGACTTTAGCAGAGTGAGGGTCATAACATCGATATGTGTTATGTTCAAGAGAGTACCCTATGAAAACACAAGGTCGAGATCGAGGTTGCATTTTATTAGAATTGTAGGGACGTAACCATGGATAACATAGACAACCAAAAACCTTTAAGGTTTGGATGTTAGGGTGTTTTTGAAATAGCTTTTTAAATGGTGAATGATATTGTAGGAGAGGAGTAGGCAAGCGATTAATAAGATAAACAGCAGTTTGAAAAGCGACGGACCAAAAGATAGAAGGCATGGAAGCCTGATGGAGCAATGTAAGACCAGTCTCAACAATATGACGATGCTTACGCTCAGCAGAGCCAACCAGTTGAGGGGTATATGGTGGGGACTTAAGATGTTGAATACCAGAGGTAGCTAGATAAGACGCAAGAGCTTGATATTCACCGCCACCATCAGAATAGACAGTTTTAATAGTTCTTGAAAATAATTCTCGACCAAGTTCTTGAATTTAGAGAAGACTGGGGAGGCGGTCGGGATTTCGCTGCTCCGGCGAAAGAAAGGATGTCAAGGTTGCGGCAACAATATCAACGCTCGTTGGGAGATCGGTGCTGATCTCGTTGGTTCCGTCGGTAGCGGAGGCAGATGTCGCGACAGTAGATGGACTGGAGTCGACGATAAAATCTGCACGCGACCGGAAGCGGTGGAAACTTGCTACCGTTTGACAACAATAAGAGAGTTTGCTTTAAGCAAGCTGCTCTGATACCATGTTGAAAGTGAGTTGGGAAAACAAAAGAACTCACTTGTTATTGAGGTTTCAACATCTATTTATACAGTGATAAGAGATGGATTTTCCTCAACTGATGAACGAGATAATCTCGTTCGGTTAGGGAAATTTGTTACAGTTAATAGGATTTTCCTCAACTGATGAACGAGAGAATCTCGTTTGGTTAAGGAAATTTGTTACAGCTAACAAGAAGTGGGCAGAAAGTAAGCACAGCAAGGAGCAGGTGCGGCAAGGGGCAGACATAACAAAATGGGTGATAGCTAGGTTTTGCTAGGAGCAACCGACGATGGAAAGTAGAGGGGAAAATGGAGCAGGCGACATGAAGCACTCTTCATCGATTTCAGCACCGATGGAGGAGGAGAAAGAGCCATCGAACCGATAGTAGGAAGGCTCGGCTTGGTTGCAGGAGAAGCTTGCATGTTCCAAGCAAGGAAATCTATAAGACTTGTTGTGGCAGTTGCAAGAGGAGGATGAGCTTATGTAGGTGATCTCGTTAAAGAAGCGATTCCAAAGAGGGAAACGAGACCATCGAGGGAGTAGAGGAGGAAGGGAGCAACGACAGTGAATGAAGCCTCATCGATAGACCTAATGGCCGGAAGAGAGAGGGCCAGCCAACGAGAATTTGATGTCATTGATAGCGAAGAAAGAAGAGGTAATATCTCTTAGAGAGAGAGGGGCTTTGATACCATGTTAAAACATAAAGTAATAGTGAAAAACCCAATTGAAGTTCATTGATTCATCATTTATTTATACAGATGAAGAAGAGGATTTTCCTTAACTAATCTACGAGATTTTCTCATTTGATTAGGAAAATAATATCTAAATCATATCTATTATCAAAACCAAGCTCGTGATCCCTTTCTCTTCAATTTCCTCTTTATTCTTATCAAACCTTCTTTACTTTGCAACATCTCGTTTACTCTAGACCATCCCAAAAACTAGAAGCTGTACCACTTTATCAAGGAACAAGCATTAGATTTTTATAACTTGATTACATAAGATATATTAAAATCTAATTAGATTCTGGTTAAAGTTGCAAAGAAAACCTATTTATAACAAAAAATTTTAGAAGATAATTTTGATAAGATAGACTCTACTCTAGTCCATATAATGGTAGACAATAGAGACCTTAATTGGGTTGACATTGATTTTTTCAAATTTAATTGCTTATGATATTTAAGTTTCAATTATTGTTTTAGAAAAATTATGTGATTACAAGTATGGTTAAATGCATAAGCATTAGAGAAAAATTTTGAAATAATATTTATTTTCACATAAAGGTATATTTTTCATTTTATCATGATTATTAATCATATGAGTTTCTTATTATGTTGATAAAAGTTTAAATTCAATAATTTTCATGGTTATTTTTATTAAGCAATTTTTTTGCATAATTAGATTAAAAAAATTAATGAATATTATTAGTCGCTTATATCCATATGTTTTATTTGAGTAGTAACTACAAAGTGGCCTAGGTTGGCAAACTTATAAAATAATAATTATTTTATTATTTATAAGATATTTAAAATATAATATATATTCTTACATTAGTTTTGTAGCCCGGCCTAAACTAATAAACTTATAAAATTTCATTAAGAAATTAGTCTTAAATGATATTAAAAAATAATATTCATAATAACACTTATAATTAAGTGATTTACATAATTTTAAATAAATTATACTTTGAATAATTATATGATGAGATAAATAAGATTATTTTAAATATCTTTGTAGTTTAGGATTGTAATGTTTGTTAGGATCGAGTTGATATTAAGAGGGGTGAATTAGTCAAGTGCTAAAAAACTTGGTTTCAAAAATTTTGCTTGAAGTAAAACTGAAATCGTATGTTCTTTTTTTTGAAGTAGTTGAGAGCGATAAAGTTTAAAAATAAAAGAAAACCAAAAGACGATGCTCATGCTTTTCTTTAAACTAATTAAGAACAATCAGATTCGAATGCATAGTAGAGAGAGAGGAAAGAGTAGAGATGCTCATAGATTTTATAGTGATTCGTTTGAAACTAAAAGAAAACCAAAAGAAGATGCTCGTGCTTTTCTTTAAACTAATTAAGAACAATCAGATTCGAATGCATAGTAGAGAGAGGCAAGAATAGAGATGCTCATAGATTTTATAGTGATTCGGTCAAAAGCTTGACCTGCATCCACTCCCGAGTTCTCCTTCATCGAGACCCATTGGTGTCCACTAATAATCTTCTTTCACAGGCGCAGATCAAACTCCCCTTTACACTTTTCTCCTTTTCATAGGTTCAAGAGAGAAACCTTTACAATCTTTCACCTCTGCCCTTAAACTCATTTTACACTTGAAGGACACAAGGAAAGCTCTCAATTGATTTTTATAGAATTTTTCCAAAGATTTTGTTCATTATCTTAGCACTTTCTTGCTTACCCATGTAAGAATACTTGGGGTATTCATATATCTCAATTGGCTTAAAAAATTAGAGTCAAAATTTAAAGCTTCTCTAGAAAATCTGGGTACGAGCGATACTACTATCAACACCTACGGTACTACCGTCGAAAGCTACTTGAAAACTTGGGCAGCTGTAGTACATCATTAAAAAACTTGGAATAGTACTTTCATGTACTATTTTGTACCCAAGTCATACCTTATGTTGATCCCTTTTCAAGTCAACGAATTAAGCTCTATCATGAGCTTAAATCTGACCTAAAGTGGACTTGATTGGCCTCTAATTGAGTTAGTTAAGATATCTCCAAAACTAACTCAATTAAGACTCAAATCATGATGCTAACTATGATATATAAAAAATAATTATAATCATTCTTGTTATCCGGCACGTCAATCGATCTTTCGAACTTCCGACGAACTTCCTGACATCCTTCTGATGAACTCTCGATAAGCTCCCGATCATCTTTAATAAACTCCCGATGAGCTCGCACTACATCATTTGAAGCCCTAGCCTAATGCTCGATCTTGACTCCGGCCCAACATCAGATTCTTTTACCTTTTCATAGTCGTAGCTAGTCCTACATTACTTACCTCAAACACATAGGTTAAATCATAAATTCATCAATTAATTTCATCATCAAAATTTAAGATTCAATAATCTACCCCTTTTTAATAATGACAACCAATTGATGACAAAGTTAACTTTAACTCTTCGTATCTATATGTCATATGAGAAATAGAGCAAACTCTTCCTATCTTTGAATTCCAGTATAGCTTTTTGACCACTTTGACTAATTATTAAAATTTTAACAATTTAACCACTCATTACCATGATACCATGATAAAATTTTTAAAATAACATTCATCTTCTTAGTATCACATGATAAAAATTTCAAACATTTTCAAAACAACATGATAAAAATTTCAACCAAAAATATGTTTCACATGATAAACATTTCAAACATTTGGCTTATATCATCAATTATATCAATTTTCTCCCTTTGTCATCAACAAAAAAAGAAAAAATGTTCAACTCATATTTGAACATTTTTAAATATTTATCACAATATTTAGCACATAAAGAGAGGAATTTAGTCCATTTCTCCTCCCTTGTAAAATAAAAAGAAGAATAAAGAGAGAATTTTGTTCATCATAAATATCACATCAAATTCTTTCTCCCCCTTTGTAAATAAAATAAAAGAAGAAGAAGAAGGGGGAGTGTTAAGTATATTAAGGAGTCCAAGAATCAAAGATCAAGTATCCAAAAAAAAAATTGAATATCAAGAGGGGGGGGGGGGGGGGGGGGGGGGGGGGTGGGGGTGGGGGGGGGGAATTGCATCAAACATTCACGAATCCAAGAATCAAATATATATATATATATATTAAAAAGAAAGGATTCAAAAGAGAGCTCATGAATCCAAGAATCCAAAAATCAAATATAGTAGAGGATTTGAAAGAGAGCTTAAAAGCTAAGAAATTTGAGGAAAATATAAGAGCTACTCATGCATTTAAAGTCATATTATGTAAATTTCAAGAATAAACTCAAGAAATCCAAAAAATTATATGATAAATTATATATTTGGAAGGTTTAACATTAATAATTATCTTATAATAAAATTAAATTGTTCTTCATTTAATGGCTTTATAAAAATATCAGCTAATTAATGTTTTGTATTAATAAATTCCAAAGAAATTTTATGATTATTCACGTGATCTCTAATAAAGTGATGCTTAATATCAATATGTTGTGTTCTTGAGAATTGAATGAGTTTTTAGTTAAACATATTGTACTAGTATTATCGCATTCAATAAGAATATTTTTCAAGTGAATTCTATAATCTTCTAAGGTGTTTTTCATCCAAACAACTTGTGCACTACATGCACCTACTGCTATATAGTCAACTTTGGTTGTAGATAATGCAACCGAATTTTATTTCTTAGAAGATCAAGAAATAAGAGGGTGTCCTAAGAATTGGTATGTTTTGATTGTACTCTTTCTATCTATTCTATAATCTCCAAAATCGACATCCGCATAGGCAAGTAAATCAAAATTTTTGGACTTAGGATACCATAATCCTAAATTTAAAGTTTCTTTTAAATATCTAAATATTCATTTAACTGTCATAAATGAGAATGTTTAGGATTAGATTGAAATCTTACATATAATCCAACACTGAATGTTATGTCTAGTCTTATAACAGTTAAATATAACAAACTACCTGTCATTTATTTATATGATTTTTGATCAAAATTTTCACCTTCCTTATCCAAGTCTAATTTCGTAGAAGTGCTCATGGGTGTGTTTATAACCTTAGCATTGTTCATACAAAAACATTTTAACAAGTCTAAGGTATACTTAGTTTGACTTATAAAGATGCTATTATTTAATTATTTTATTTCTAATCCTAAGAAGAAAGTTAACTCGCCCATTAAGCTCATTTCAAACTCTTCTTATACTCTTGGCAAAAGATTCACATAAGTATTGATTGGAAGAACAAAAAATAATATCATATACATAAATTTGAATAATAAAAAAATTATTTTAAAAATACTTAATAAATAATATGGTATCAACCTTGCCTTTCAAAAAAAATTTTGAAATAAGAAAATAGCTAAGTCTTTCATACCAAGCCCTTGGAGCTTATTTCAAACCATTAAGAGCCTTGGATAATTTAAAAACATGATTCGAAAAAAGATCATTTTTAAAATCGATGGGTTGTTCAACATAAACTTCTACGGAAATAAAACCATTAAGAAAATCACTTTTGACATCCATTTGAAATTCTTAAAAGAAGCAAAGGTAAGGAGCATCCTTATGGTTTCAATCTAGCCATAGGAGTGAAGGTTTCTTCATAATCAATCCCTTCTTGGTTGAAACCTTTGGCCATTAATCTATCATTATTTCTAACCACGATACCATTTTCATCTTGCTTGTTTCTAAATACCTATTTAGTACCAATCACTAAATGGTATAGGTCTAGAAACAAGCTTCCATATCTCATTTCTCTCAAGTTGGTTCAACTCTTCATGCATTGCAATAACCCAAGAGTCATCTTTTAGGGCTTCATCAATGCATGTTGGTTCAGTTTGAGATAAAAATGCAGCGTTAGCATAAAAATTCTTAAAAGAGGAACAATTGAAAACCTTTTGATGTATCTCCTATTATAAGTTTCTTATTATGAGCATTTACATACTTCAATTCCTTGGGTAAATATTTGGAAGTAGATATATCCAAGTTGCTTTTAAGAGGATTTTCATTCAAATTTAAAGTATCAAAATCAAAATCATCTCAAAATCAATTTTCTTAAATTTGAAAACCTTATTAAAAATGGTATGAATAGATTCTTCAATAACTAATGTTCTTTTATAAAAAACATAATTCTAGCCATTTCTTTTAAGCTCATATTTTTTCTTTTCACTACTCCATTTTGTTGTGGATTTCTAGGAGTAGAGAAATTATGGTTGTACCCATTTGACTAACAAAAAGTTTGAAATTTATGATTTTGAAACTCACCACCATGATCACTACATATAGATGAAATCATAAAAACCTTTTTTGTTTCGAATAAATTAGTAAATTTTTAAAAAATATTTAAAAAAAATCACTTTTGTGTGCCAAGAAATAAGTCCATGTGTATCTACTATAATCATCTATAATAACAAATGTGTATTTCTACCTCAAGCTTGTAGTATTAATTGGTCTAAATAAACCCATATGGATTAATTGTAGTAGCCTAGAAGTGCTTATTTGATTTTTTTATTTAAAACTACTTTTTATTTACTTTCTTATTTGGCATGCATCGTAAACTGTGTCTTTGACAAACCTAATACTAGGTAATCCTCTCACTAGATTGTTAGTTGAGATTTGGTTTAATAGTTTTATGCTAGCATATCCTAGTCTCTTATGCCAAATCCATGCATCATCATTCAAGGTCAAAAAATATATTTCATTACAAAAATTATCAATGTCAATAGTATAAACATTATTATTTCTTAAGGGAATCATAGATCTATTTTAGTGTGGTATTTTAATTATACAAATAATAGATTCAAAATTTTCTCTTGTTGTTGTCTCCGAAGGTGGCAAATCCTTTATTTAGGCTAGTGAGTTTAGAGAAATATATTGGATCTCTGGTCATGTGCCTTGAGCATCCACTATCAAGGTACCATTTTGTGCTACTAGCCTTTGTTTGGAGACATACCTAGGGTTTTGGTTTAGGTAACTATTTGACTTTAGGTCCCTCATAAAAAGCTCCACCTAATTTTACTAAAGGTATTGAGTTGTTTATGGATCCTTTAAAAATCTAAACTAACTTGTGTGAACTATACTTTCTAAATGAGTATCTATAAGCAAAATATCTAAGTCTACCATAAAAATTACATTTGTTTTATAGTGAAGAATGTAATGTAGGTCCTCTAATAAAGATAGTTGACTTTTGTTGAGTGTTACTCATAAAGCCAATACCTTCCTTTCTATGAACATGACCCTTATTTGAAAGGATCATATTTAGATATTTATTACATATTTTAAACTTTTCTGAAGTTTGTTGTAGTATGACATTTTCCTTCTTAATTAGCTCTAGTGATGAGAATAAAAGGAGTAAACTTTGTATACGAACAAATACTAGCAGACTGTTACACATAGTGAAATCAAATAGAAATCATAATTAAATAAACACCAAGATTTACGTGGAAAACCCCTTCAACTCGAAGGGTAAAAATCATGGGACAAGCTAGAGAAAATCCACTATCAAAATAATAAATATACAGATCTCAAGGCTTCTTGCCAAAACCCAAGCAACATCCACAAGAGAATCATAGGGATAAAATGACTATATTACTATGCACAATATCCAAAACTTTCCCAAGTGATCATAGTAAGAATCCACTACAAACTGATCTAACATGAGGTATGGATGATCGAGAATAGTCTTTCTCTGTCCTTGTCTTCTTTCCTTTTATGGATCTCTTATTTTCTACCCTTTACTATCAATCTGTAACTTTCTTTCTCTCTCTCATGTTTTCAACCATCATTGCCCTCTTTTTTCACACCATAGTTGCCAAATCTAGGGTTTAGGTTAAGATAAATGAAGATTAAGGCTGTAGGCTTCATTAAAGCTAATTATGGGCTGAATTTGGGCCATCTGCCCATCTGCCCAACAACCTCCCCCTTCAGCCCATAAGGGAGGCTATCTCATGACTCCTCAATGTGAAGCCATGCCGACCAACTGTCGACACATCTTATATCTCTCTTTTGGTAAAGTCTTTGTCAACATATCTGCCCCATTGTCAACTGTGTGAATTTTCTGAAGCTGTAACTGCTTCTCTTCAAGCACACTTCTGATCTAGTGATATCTTACATCTATATGCTTTGACTTGGAATGAAATATTGGGTTCTTGCATAAATGGATGGTACTCTAGCTATCATAATACATCACATAGTTTTTCTGTTTCAGTCCCAATTCTTTAAGAATCATTTCATCCATAATATTTCTTTACAAACCTCTATAACAATAATATATTTTGCCTCTATGGTAGAGAGAGCAATACACCTTTGCAATCTGGATTGCCATGACACAGTTTCCCTTACAAAAGTAAGCACAAAACCTGATGTGGACTTCCTTGTGTCAATATCTCTTGTCATATCTACATCTGTGTAACCTGTTAAAACATGTGGCCCACCACCAAAGCTTAAACAAACTTTAGAACTTCCTCTGAGATATCTAAAAAACCACTTCATTGTTGCCCAGTGCTCTTTGCTTGGATTTGCAAGAAATCTGCTAGCAACACTCACTGCATATGTGATGTTTGACCTCGTACATACTATTGCGTATATTAAACTTCCAATCGCTGAAGCATAAGGAACCTTTTGCATTTTCTCCTCCTCATCACTTGACAGACTCTGATATGAGCACAACTTGAAGTGACCTGAAAGATGAGAACCAACTAGTTTTACATTGCTCATACTGAACATGTCCAATACCTTCTCAATGTATTTCTCCTGTGACAAATAAATCCTTTTGTTTCTTCTATCACGAGAAATCTGCATGTCTAGTATTTGCTTCGCTGGCTCCATGTCCTTCATTGTAAAAGACTCACTCAATTTCTTTTTCAACCTATTAAGTATAGATATATCTTTCCCAAGGATAAGCATGTCATCAACATAAAGTAAGAGAATAATAAAATGCTCACCAAACTATTTGATGTACATACAATGATCTGAAGCTGTTCTTTTGTATCTATTTTCAACTATAAATGAATCAAACTTTTATACAACTGTCTTGGATTTTGCTTCCGCCCATACAAGCTCTTCCTCAACTTGCAGATAGGATTTTCTTTACCTTTGACTTTGAAGCCTTCTAGTTGCTCCATATAAATTTTCTCCTCCAAATCACAATAAAGGTAAGCTGTCTTCACATCCAACTGCTCAACCTCTAAGTCCAGGTTAGTAGCAATACTAAGTGCAACACGGATAGAAGATATTTTAACAATAGGAGAAAAAATCTCTTCAAAGTCAATACCTTTCTTTTGACCAAAGCCTTTCACAACCAATCTAGCTTTGTACTTTGGTTGAAAACAATGTTCTTGAGTCTTCAACCTGAAAACCCACTTGTTCTTCAAGGCCTTACTTCCCTTTAGTAGTTGCACTAAATCATATGTGTAGTTCTTTTGTAGAGAATTCATCTCTTCCCACATAGCAATAAAGCACTTCTTTTTTTTGCTCACTTTTAACTGCTCCCTGGTAACTCTTTGATTCACCTATATCAGTAAGCATCACATACTCATCTGTAGAGTATCTTTTGAAAGGTTGACGTGGTCTAGAATACTTTATTAATTGAGGTTCTATGGGAATTTACTCTCTTTCTTCTTCCTGCTCAACAGTCATATAGGTAGATCAACATCTGGCTCTACACCATCTTCCTGCACATCTCCCCCATCACCCTGATATACTGGAAGAATAACTGGGTCAGTCTATAATTCCTCTGCAGAAGTCTTAGCTGGTGCCTCCTTAAATCCTCAATAGTTTGATCCTCAAAGAAGATAATATCTTTGCTTCTGAACACCTTCTGCTTTTCTGGATCCCAAAGCCTGTAACTAAACTAATCATATGAGTAGCCAAGAAAAATACACTCTTTTGTCTTACCATCCAGCTTGGACCTCTCATTGTTTGGAATATATGCAAATGCACGATAACCAAATACTCTTAAATGCCTATAGGAGACATCTTTTCCTAACCATACATGCTCTACAACATCATCATCTAGAGCTGTACAGGATGACAAGTTGATCACATCAACTGCAGTCCTCAAAACCTCATCCCAAAACCTTTTGGGTAGCTTGGCCTGTAAAAGTATACATTCGATCTTTTTCATAATAGTCTGATTCATCCTCTTTGTAATTGCATTATGCTGAGGTGTATCAGGAACTGTCAACTCATGTTGGATGTCATGTGACCTGCAATATTCATTACACAATCTTATGTACTCACCACCATTATATGATCTTATGCATTTCAATTACCTTTCTGTTCTAGCATGAAACTCCTTGAAGATACTGATAACATGATCTTTAGTCTTCAAAGCATAGGCCCAAACTTTCCTGGAAAAGTCTATAAAAGTGATAAAATACAGTGCCCTTCTAATACTAGGAACATTAATAGATCAACTAGGAGTTTTGTTTTCAAAGGACTACACACATCTGTATAGACATGGTCCTAGGCATGTATTTTTCTAGATAAAGCAGGACTAGTAAAGGAAACTCTATATTGTTTGTCAACCAAACAATCAATACAAGGGTTCAAACGTATACCTCTAAGGTTTGATAATATCTCTCTCTTAGAAAGAACTTGTAACATCTTCTCGCTTATGTGTCCCAATCGCCTATGCCATAACTCCATACTAAAGCATTTCTCTGTAGCATTCAACTGCTTTGCCAAGCTTTAGCCTGCAATCTGTATAATATGTGACATTTCTTCCCATTAGCTACAATAAGAGAACCCTTACTGAGCTTCCACTACCCTCTGTGAAATCTGACATCAAAGTCTTCATCATCCAGCCTTTCAACTGAAATTAAATTCAACCTTAAGTCAACCACATGCCTCACATCCTTAAGCACCAACGTGCAGCCAAGGTTGGTCTTTATGTGAATATCACCCATGTCAATAATGTCTGTTGTGCTATAATGGCCCATCTTGATAATACCAAAATTTTCAGACCTGTAAGAGCAAAAAACTCCCTCCGTAGTGTAGCATGATAAGAAGCACCTGTGTCAATTATCCACTCGAGATCCTAGCACACACAAGAAAAAATATTATCAGAAGTAGACAAAATCAATAATCACTACCTTGCACTATAGTTGTGGTATTCTATTTTGATTCTCTAGGCTCCACTTTTTTTCCATTTTTCTTATTTTTATTAGGTTACATGCATTGATTCTTATAATATCCTTTCTCACCATAATTGTAGCAAACAATATTTTTTCTTGTTCTTGACTTGCTTCTACCCATGCATGAACCACTTATATTCTTCAACTTTGACCTTCCTCTGTTCTCTTAGATAAATGCTTGTGAATTAATCTAAGAAGTTGTTGAATTCTTTCTCCTCAATTTCTCGTTCAACAAACTACTTGTTACTTGACTCATGGTGACAATACCATCTGGTACAAAATTACTGAGGGAAACCACTAGTGTCTCCCAACTTTCTGGCAAAGAATTGAGAAGTAACAACTACAACTCATCATCAGGATACATTTTTCATAGAGAATAGCAGTTAGTAATACTCAGCATTTCATTCAAATCCTCAAGAATAGAAGTGCCCTCTTATTTCAGGTTTATAAGTTTTCTGATCATAAAAGTTTTGTTGCCAGTCGTTTTTCTTTCATAAAGACCTTCTAACTTTTTCCAAAGAGAGTAAGCAGAACTTTCAGTAGAAACATGGTGAAAGATACTATCATCAAGCCACTATCAAATAAACCCAACTATTTTTCGATCTAACCTCTTCCACTCATCATCTGTCATAGTTGTGGGCTTTACACTATCCCCTTGCAAAGGTCCATACAAGTTCTTGCAATACAGGAGATCTTTCATTCTTTGTTTCTATATCATCCAATTATTTCTGTTCAAGCTAATCATGCGAGAAACATTACCGGCCTACATGTTCGAATACAAAAATTAGATGCTACCAAAACCCTGCTCTGATACCAGTTGATGGAGATAAAAGGAATAAACTTTGTATACGAATTAATACTAGCAGACCGTTATACATAGCGAAATCAAACAAAAATCACAATCAAATGAACACCAAGGTTTACGTGAAAAGTCACTTCAACTCGAAGGGTAAAAATCACGGGACAAGCTAGAGAAAATCCACTATCAAAATAATGAATATATGAATCTCAAGGCTTCTTGCCCAAACCCAAGCAACAACCATAAGAGAATAACAGGGATATAATGACTATATTACTATGCATAATATCCAAAACTTTCCTAAGTGATCACAGTAAGAATCCATTGTAAACTGATCTAACCTAAGATATGGATAATTGAGAATAGTCTTTCTCTATCATTGTCTTCTTTCTTTTCCTGGATCTCTTATTTTCTGCCCTCTACTGTCAATCTATAGCCTTCGTTCTCTCTCCCATATTGTCAGTCGTTGCTGCCCTCTTCTTCCACACCCTAGCTACCAAATCTAGGGTTTAGGTTAAGATAAATGAAGATTAAGACTATGGCTTCACTAAAGCCCATTATGGGCTAAATTTGGGCCATCTGCCCATCTACCCAACATTTAGTATCTCACATTTAGAGTAAGAAACATATGGTGTTGATGCTTCATACATGGTTTCAAGTTTACTAGCAAGTAATGCATGTTCCTTCTTAAGTAATTTATAAATTTTGCTAATCTTTTTAAATTTATTAAATAATTCATGAAATATATTTAATAACTCATCAAATATAAAGGAGGCTTTGGAAGAGCTAGTTACCTCATCATGGATGGCCATGAGCGTGTAGTTAGCCACTTCTTCTTGGTTGTGGTCTTCATCATATGAGAAGCTTGAATCATCCCATATTGTTGTGAAGGCCTTGTTCTTGTTTGGAGTTGGCAGCTTTTTCTTTAACCGTAGGCACTCACTTTTGAAATATCTTGACTTCTTACATCCATAACATATTATATTATGTTTTTTTGTTCATTTTTACTTTTATGATATTTATTCTTTTTCATGATTTTTTTTAGTTTTCTTATTAGAAGTGCACTATCATTGTCCTCCTCACTCAAGGTTTCACTCAAGGAGTTATCTGTTATTCTTAGTGTCATATCGTTCTTTGGAATGTGTTCTTCTTTGGTTGTAAATGCAATGTCCTTCCTGTTCTTTAGAAGGAGTTCTTGATGTTCATCATAAGCTTTACAACTCATTTCATAAGTCATTAGAGACCCAATTAGTTCTTAGAGGTAAGTTGTTTAAGTCTTTGGCCTCTTGTATAGTAGTTATTCGGGTCCTAACTCTTAGGTAAAGATCTCAAAATTTTATTAACAAGTTCAATATTAGTATAAACTTTACCAAAAGATTTCAAACTATTAATGACATCCATAAAGCGGGTATATATATCATCAATAGTCTCACTTAGTCTCATTTTAAATAATTCATTGTTATGTACAAGGAGATTTATTTTCGATTCCTTTACTCTACTTGTGCCTTAGTGTAAGACTTCTAAGTTGTGTCATATATTATAAATAGAATCACAAGTAAAAACCTGATTAAATTTATCTTTGTCTAAAGCATAAAATAAAGCATTTATAACTTTGATATTTAAGGAAAACATCTTTCTTTCATTATTCCAATCATGTATAGGATTGGATGACTTCTGAAATCCATTTTTGATAATGTTCTACAATTTAAAATCCATCGAAATAAAAAAAATCCGCATTTTAGTTTTCCAATAGATGTAGTCCATCCTATTAAACATAGGGGGTGTTTGATGGAATAACCCTCGTTAATGCTAAAGAAAGTCATTTGAACTCACTTGGGTGTTAATCCAATTAAGTGAGTCATGCTCTAATACCAACTGTTATGATCGAGTTAGCACTAAAAGGGGGGGAGGGAGGTGAATTAGTGCAAGTGGTAAAAAACTTAGTTTCAAAAATTTTGCTTGAAGCAAAACCAAAATCGTAAGTTCTTTTCTTAGAAGTAGTTGAGAATGATAAAATTCGAAAGCAAGAGAAAATTGAAAGAAGATGCTCGTTGAACTAATTAAGAACAATCAGATTTGAATGCAATAATCGAGAGAGAGAGGTAAGAGTAGAGATGCTTACAGATTTTATAGTGATTTGGTCAAAAGCTTGACCTATGTCCACTCCCTAGTCCTCCTTCGTTGAGGCTCACTGATGTCTACTAATGTTCTTTCACGGGCGAAGATCAAACATCCATTGTTTCTCCTTTTCAAAGGTCTAGGAGAGGAACCTTTATAATCTTTGACCTCTTCTCTTAAACTCACTTTACACTTTGAAGGACACAACGGAAGCTCTCATTTAATTTTTACAAAATTTTCTCAAATATTTTGTTCACTATCTTAGCACTTTCTTACTTACCTATGCAAGAATACTTGGGATATTTATAAACCCTAATTGGCTTCAAAAATTGGAGCTAAAATTCAAAACTTCTTCAAAAAATTCGGGTATGTGCGATACTACCACCGACACTAACGGTACTACCACTGAAAGCTACCCCAAAACTTGGGTGATGATGGTACTACTGTCGCCTACCAGCGGTATTACCGTTGAAAAACTCAAAATAATACTTTCCCATATTGTTTCGCACTCGAGTCATACCTTATGTTGACCCCTTTCTAGGTCAATGAAATAATTTTTATCATGAGTTCAAATCTAACCCAAAGTGGATCCGGTTGGCCTCTAATTGAATTAGTTAGGATTTTCTCAAAACTAACTCAATTAGACTCAAATCATGATGTTAACTACGACACACCTAAAACAATTATAATTGTTCTTATTGTCTAGCACATCAATCAATATTTCAAACTCATGGGGAACTTCTTGGCATCCTTCTGATGAACATCTGGCAAGCTCCCGATTATCTTCCGGCATACTCTCGGTGAGCTCTCGATTATCTTCGACAAACTCTCTGTGAGCTTTCGCTGCATCGTCCGAAGCTCTAGCCTGATGCCTGATCTTGACTTTGGCCCAACATTAGATTGTTTTACCCTTTTCACAGTCATAGTTAATCCTACATCGCTTAGCTCCAACACATATGTTAGATCATAAATCCATTAATTGATTTCATCATGAAAATATGATATTCAATAAAGGTAGTATAACTATTTTACAAAGATGGTATTAGTTCTTCATAATTATAAAATATTAAGTAATACTATATATATTAATATTTCACCCAAAGGTAAAATATGAAAGATATTAGTAGTTCCTCATTTTTTAAATTAAACCATTAATATTATATTATTTTATTATTATACTGATGTCCTTTATTGTATTTGTTTATGTTGTTTCTATACTTTCTAGATTAAATAATTCTAAATGACTAGACCATGTGTAATTTATATCGAGTGTTAGAAATTGACCTGACTTATTAAAAGAATCATAGACTTAAATAATAAAAGTTTTATAAGACAAATAATTGAAAAAGATCTAGTAGGCTCAGTTTTAAAGACTTACTAATAATATTTAAACTTTATTATCATCTACAATCAGCGCATTGAAAGATTTAAAGACTAATTTAAATTTATTAATAAACCATTGACTAATACTTTGATGGAAGGTTGACTACATCTCAGCATTATTTTAATATCCCTCTTTTTTGAAGTATTCGTAATGATATACTTTAATTATTTATGAGGAACTATTTATAAATATGAGGATTTATTTAATAATTCTCTTGAGTAAATAATTTTATATTAAAAACTTATTGTTAGAGACCTAAATATAAAACTTAGAAGTTTGATATGAATTATGGAAGATTCATATTAAGTTAAAAAGAAAAAAAAAGAGGAAGACATGTGTCACTAGCTAGCTTAAAGATGGTGTCACTTATTCTTGTTGCATAAGTGATATATAAGCATCTTTCATACATGCTTATCACCTAGCAACCCTTGAGTTAACCAAAACTAAGTAGCAATTAAAGATGAAAAACTTATCAAAAAAAGGGGAAGGCATGCTGCAACCAACATACACTTGAGAAGGGAAGAAGAAATTAAAGTAGGAGTTGTGCATTTGTTTAAAGTTTGGATCAATTCTTCACTCTTAGGGATCAATTTTTCTAAAGCAAGTGTTCTAATCTCATCCTACAGAAGTCTTAATTCCTTGGTTTCATCTCAGTTTGATATGATTTTGAAAGATTTGTGGCTTAGAACATGATATCTCTCCTATTCGACAATAAATCTATGAATATAAAAAATTGAGATTTTGACCTTTCTACCTTATTCTTGTCATAACTTTCTGCATTGAACTCTGATTTAGAGAAAGCTTATTTTATCTAAAAGTAGACTTGTAGATCTTTCTTTTGATACCAAATTAAAATTTTGGAGTTTATATACCTCTCTAAACGTTTGTTTCAATTAATCCTATAGAATCTGTAAAACAAGATTTTGTAAAACTGACCTTTTGATACTAGACTACTTATAACTTCCTACTGGGAACTTTGATTTAAGCATAACATATTTTGTTGGAAACTAGATACTTAGATCTTTCTTTGGAAATCTAGACGGAAAGATTTGGAACCTAAATACTTACACTTTCTCCTATTGAATTTGATTCTATAGATTCTATAAAACATAGATTTTATTCACTGACCTTTGGTTACCAAATCATTTTTAACTCTTTGTTAAAAACTTTAATTTATATAAAACTTATTTTATCTAAAAGTATATTGTTTTAGCCTTCCAATGACATATTTCTTGAGTAATTTGGAGCATAATTAGTTATATAAATAAATCATGCAATGTGTATCTCAGATTCTGCTAAAATCGAGCTTTTGTCGATTTTACCTATTCTTATTTCATCCCTTTGAAAATTGATTTAAACTAAAGTCATTTCTTCAATTGAGCTTTATATTATTATTTTTAATTCTTGTATGCTCCTGTTCTTAAACTATTTGTATATCTGAATCTGTTATGAGAAGTTTATGTTGTATCATATTGTTTCATATTAGCACATATACATTTAGTTGTTCCGCATGTGTTTCCGATATTTGTCATGTTATTGTTCACAATGTCCTTTTTATACTCTAGTATTTATGAGATAATGTGAATATTTGCTACAAATGATAAAGGGAGTTATGCTTAGAGCCCATGATGCTCTGTCAACCCCTTATGACTGCACCCAGACGTGGGTGGATGGAGCTCCTAGACGTGGGAGACTTATGTCTGATAATCATCCAAAAATGGATGGATGATATTCTGTCTGATCTCACTTCACCATCTATGTTTTTGATATGATATCCAAAGCATTTACTTATGAGTTTGTCTATGCACTTTAGATAAGAATGAAATGAATGTGACATCATATATGACATTTTAGTTTTTATTTCCTATTTGTTATTTAATAAATTTTAAAATAATTCATATACCATTAACATGCTCTTAAACATGTTTAAACCTTTGATTTGCCTTAAAATATTTGATATACCTTTGATATACTTTGAAATATTTCATACATCATTTATATGCTCCGAAATATGTTTATGCCTTTGATTTGCCTTGAAATCCTTCATATACCATTGATATGCTCCAAAAAATATTTATGCCTTTGATATGCTTTGAAATATTCATATACCTTCGATATACTCCGAAATATTTCATACACCATTGATATGCTCCGAAACATGTTTACACCTTTGATTTGCCTTGAAATCTTTCATATACTATTGATATGCTTTGAAACATATTTATGCCTTTGATATGCTTCGAAATATTCATATACCCTCGATATACTCTGAAATATGTTTACACCTTTGATTTTTCTTAAAATATTTCATATATCATTGATATACTCTGAAACATATTTATACCTTTATATGCTTTGAAATATTTTATATGCCATTAACATGCTCTGAAATATTTCACATACCGTTGATATGCTCCAAGTTGTTTCATATGACATTGATATGCTCCGAGATATTTTATGCTAATGATATGCTTCACCTACTCCTCCTCTACTGTTATGATCAAAGTATATTTCGAATGAAGTGATTTATGATTCTGTATCTAACAATAATATTATCTATGGATTCTTATACCCTTGCCTTGCTATTTGATACTAAGTTTGTTATGAAACTATCATTCTTTGTCTTGGATATGTTAGTCGATTGCTGAGCTTTATATGCTCACTCCGTTGCTATATAAAATTTTCAGGTTAGCTTGTCACTCATGGAAAAAGTTAGAATTGGGCTAAGATAGAGGATAGGTAAAAAAGTTAGAATTGGGCTAAGATAGAGGATAGGTAAAAGATTTTGGATGAATTTTTATTGGTTGATATATTTGGTTGATGGTAAATATGAACTTATATATTTTATAAAGTTTAAAGGACCTCTTATGTTTAGGATTTTGGGATATTAAGTTTAATTTGTATAATGATATGAACTTGTGATAATGTTAAAGCGAAAACACCTTAAAGCGAAAACAATAATAATGAGTATTTATTGCCTATGCCTAAAGATAATTCATCTAATAGATTTTGAAGATAAATGTTATGTTCCTAAAATTCTAGAAATTTAGTTTACTCATCTACAATTATTATGATATGATTTTCTTCTGTGTTGGGCAGATGGTCCAGATTAAGTCAATAATGGGCTTTAGTGAAGCCCAAAGCCTGAAACTTCACTTCTCTTAACCTAAACCCAAGATTTGGTAGATAGGGTTGAGAAAAAGTGGGTAGCGATGACTTTGAACGTAGGAGAGAGAAAAGAAGCAACAAATTAGCAATATAGGGCAAAATCAAGAGATCCAAGAAAGAAAAAAAGACAAGAACAGAGAAAAACTATTCTCAATTATCTAAACAATATTTTCATATCAGGTTAGATCAGATCTGTAATAGATTTTTATTATGATCACTTGGAGAGGTTTTGGATATTGTGCATAGTGATATAGTCATTGTATCCTATCATTCTCTTGTGATTGTTGCTTGGGCTTGACCATAAGGGTTTCGAGATTTGTACATTCATTATTTTTATAGTAAATTTTCTCTAGCTTGCCCCGTGGTTTTTACCCTTCGAGTTGAAGGGATTTTTCACATAAATCTTAGTGTTCATTTGATTATGGTTTCTATTTAATTCCGCTGTGTGTGACAGTTTGCTAGTATTTGTTCGTATACAAAAGTCTTTATCCTTTTATATCTCATCAACTGGTATCAGAGTAAGGTTTAGTGGTATTTAATCTTTTGTGTTCGAACATAGAGGTCGATAATGTTTCTCACATGATTATTTTGAATAGAAACAATTGGATGATATGAAAACCAAGAATGGAAGATCTCTTGTATTGCAAAGACATGTATGGACCTTTGCAAGGGGATAGTGCAAAGCCCACAACTATGACAGATGATGAGTGGAAGATATTAGACCAAAAAATAGTTGGATTCATTCAATAGTGACTTAATGACAGTGTCTTTCACCATGTTACTACTGAAAGTTCTGTATACTCTCTTTCGAAAAAGTTGGAAGGTCTCTATGAAAGAAAAATAGCTGGCAACAAAGCTTTCTTGATCAGAAAACTTGTGAACCTGAATATAAAGATGACACTTCTATTACTGAGCATCTGAATGAAATATAGAGTATCACTAACCAGTTATCCTCTATGAAAATATATTTTGAAGATGAGTTACAGGTATTGTTACTTCTCAGTTCATTGCCAGAAAGTTGGGAGACACTAGTAGTTTTCCTTAGTAATTCTGCACCAGATAGTATTGTCACCATGAGTCAAGTAAAAAGTAATTTATTGAATGAGGAGTTAAGGAGAAAGAATTCAGTAACTTCTTAGATTGATTCATAGGCACTTATCTCATAGATCAGAGGAAGGTCAAAGTCAAAGGATAGAAGTGGTTTACGCTTGGGTAGAAGCAAGTCAAGATCAAGAAAAGATATTGTTTGCTATAGTTATGGTGATAAAAGATATTACAAGAATCAGTGCAAGCAACCTAAGAAGAACAAGAAAAAGGGGAAAGAAGTAGAGTCTATAGAGTGAAAAGAGAATATCACAAGTATAGTGCAAGGTAGTGATTATTTGATTTTGTCTACTTCTGATGATATTTTTTCTTATGTATGTTAGGATCTCGAGTAGATAATTGACATAGGTGCTTCTTATCATGCTACACCACAGAGGGAGTTTTTTGCTACTTACAAGTCTATAAATTTTGGTGTTCTCAATATGGGCAACTATGGCACAGCAGACATCATTGGCATATGTGATATCCACATAAAGACCAACTTTGACTGTAAGTTGATACTTAAGGATATGAGGCATATGGTTTATTTAAGATTGAATTTAATTTCAGTTGGAAGGTTGGATGATGAAGACTTTGATGCTAGATTTTACAAAGGGCAATGGAGACTCAATAAGAGTTCTCTTATTGTAGCTAATGGGAAGAAATATCACACCTTATACAGATTACAAGCTAAAGCTTATGGTGAGTAGTTGAATGCTATAGAGAAATACTTCAACATGGAGTTATAGCATAGGCGATTGAGATACATGAGCGAGAAGAGGCTGCAAGTTATTTCCAAGAGAGAGGTATTGCCAGACCTTAGAAGTACACGTCTGAACCTTTGTATTGATTGTTTGACTGGAAAATAATATAGAGTTTCCTTTACTAGTCCTGCTTTATCTAGAAAAATGCATGTCTTGGATCGTGTCTATATAGATGTGTGTGGTCCTTTGAGGATAGAAACGAATGATGGATCTATTAATATTCCTAGTATCAATGGTGTATTTTATTTTGTTACTTTTATAGATGAATTTTCTAGAAAAATTTAGGCCTATGCTATGAAGACAAAAGATCATGTTATTAGTGTCTTCAAGGAGTTTCATGCTATAATTGAAAGCGAGATAGAAAGACAATTGAAATGCATAAGATCAGATAATGGTGGTGAGTATACAGGATTATTTAATGATTATTGCAGGTCACATGACATCTAGTATGAGTTGAGAGTTCCTGGTATACCTCAGCATAATGCAATTGTAGAGAGGATGAACCACACCATCATGGAAAAGATCAGATGTATACTTTCACAAGCTAAGCTACTGAAAAAGTTTTGGGATGAGACTTTGAGGACTACAATTGATGTGATCAACTTGTCACAATATATAGTACTAGATGGTGATGTTGCATAACATATATGGTCAGGGAAAGATGTCTCCTATAGGCATTTAAGAGTGTTTGGTTGTCGTGCATTTACACATGTTTCAAACAATGAGAGGTCCAAGCTATATGGTAAGAAAAAAGAGTATATTTTTCTTGGCTACTCACATGATCAGTATAGTTATAGGCTTTGGGATCTAGAAAAGTATAATGTGTTCAGAAGCAGAGTGTTGTCTTCTTTGATGATCAAATCCTTGAGGATTTGAAGGAGGAACCAACCAAGACTTCTGCAGAAAGATTAGCAGACTGTGACCTAATTATTCCTTCAGTACATCAGGGTGATAGGAGAGATGTGTAGGAAGATAGTGTAGAGCCTGATGTTGATATACCTGCAGGACATATTGAGCAGGAAGAAGAAAGGGATCAAGTTCCCATATAACCTCAGTTGAGAAGATCTTCTAGACCACGTCAACCTTCTAGAAGATACTCTACAGATGAGTATGTGATGCTTACTGATGCAAGTGAACCAGAGAGTTACTAGGAAGTAGTTGAAAGTGAGCAGAAAAAGAAGTGGTTAGTTGCTATGCAGGAAGAGATGAATTCTCTACAGAAGAATCACACATATGATTTGGTGCAACTACCAAATGGAAGTAAGACCTTGAAGAACAAGTGAGTTTTCAAGTTGAAGACTCAAGAATATTGCTCTCAACCAAAGTATAAAGCTAGATTGGTTGTGAAAGGCTTTGGTCAAAAGAAAGGTATTGACTTTAAAGAGATTTTTTCTATTGTTGTTAAAATGTCTTCTATCTATGTGGCTCTTGGTATTGCTGCTAACATAGACTTGGAGGTTGAGCAGTTGGATGTGAAAATAACTTTCCTTCATAGTGATTTGGATGAGAAAATTTATATGGAGCAACCAGAAGGCTTCAAAGTCAAAGGTAAAGAAAATCTTGTCTGCAAGTTAAGGAAGAGCTTGTATGGGCTGAAGCAAGCTCTAAGACAGTGATATAAAAATTTTGATTCATTTATGGTTAAAAATGGATACAAAAGAACAGCTTCAGATCATTAGAAGTTTAATATACGTAATGGTATATACGAGGTCAGACATCACATATGCAGTGGGTGTTACTAGCATATTTCTTACAAATCCAAGCAAAGAGCACTAGGCAGCAGTGGAGTGAATTTTTAGATATCTTAGAGGAAGTTCTAAAGTTTGTTTAATCTTTGGATGTGGACCACCTATGTTGACAGGTTACACAGATGCAGATATGGCAAGAGATATTGATACAAGGAAGTCCACATCAGGTTTTGCACTTACTTTTGTAGGGGGAGCTGTATCATAGCAATTCAAATTGCGAGGGTGTATTACTCTTCCACCACAGAGGCATAATATATTGCTGTTACAGAGATTTAGAAAGAAATATTATGGATGAAATGATTCTTACAAGAATTGGGGTTGAAACAAGAAAACTATGTAATATATTGTGACAACCAGAGTGCCATCCATTTATGCAAGAACTCAATATTTCATTCCAAATCAAAGCATATAAATATCAGATATCACTAGATTAGAAATGTGCTTGAAGAGAAGCAATTATAGTTTCAGAAAATTCACACAGATGATAATGGTGCAAACATGTTGATAAAGATTTTCCCAAAGAGAGACAAGAGATGTGTCGACATCTAGTCGATGTGGCTTCACATTGAGGAGTCATGGGACAGCCTCCCTTATGGGCTGAAGGGGGAGGTTGTTGAGTGGATGACCTAGATTTAGCCCATAATGGACTTTAGTGAAGCCTAAAGTCTAAAACTTCACTTCTCTTAACCTAAACCCTAGATTTGGTGGCTAGGGTTGAGGAAAAGTAGGCAGCGACGACTGTGAATGTGTGAGAGAGAAAGGAAGCAGCAGATTGGTAGTAGAGGGCATAAAACAAGAGATCCAAGAAAGGAAAGAAGACAAGGACAGAGAAAGACTATTCTCAATCATCCAAATAGTATTCTCATCTCAGGTTAGATCAGATTTATAGTGGATTCTTATTGTGATCACTTGTGGAGGTTTTGGATATTGTGTATAGTAATATAGTCCTTGTATCCTTGTCATTCTCTTGTGATTGTTGCTTGAGCTTGGGCATAAGGGTTTTGAGATTTGTACATTCATTATTTTTATAGTAAATTTTCTATAGTTTGCCTCGTGATTTTTACCCTTCAAGTTGAAGGGGTTTTCCACGTAAATCTTGGCATTCATTTGATTGTTGTTTCTGTTTAATTCTGCTGTGTGTGATGATATGCTATTATTTGTTCGTATACAAAAGTCTTTATCCTTTTATATCTCATCATTTTGGTGGTGGTAAACTCATTATATTTATGATTCATTAAAGGTTAGCTATGATATTCAATATAATGATTTGTATAAAATTAATATAAATCTTGAGTTTGCATAACCCTATAATCACATATTAAATTGAAACATAATTTTTTTTAATTTCTTGAGATTATATATACTTATATCTGTGAAGTAGTTCATATTTCCTATTTTATAACGAGGGATATCTATCTTTAGGTGTAAATAAATAAAGTTGAGAAATAATAAGATAAAAAAATTAAAATTATCAAATATGATAAGAGTTTTATAGTGAATATGATGACTCGAGTCAAAATCCTAACCCTTTTATTAGATTCTTGGAAAAGTGAGATATTTGTACTCAATATACTTTATTAAGTGCACCACATTAGAATAAGGTTGCTAAAATGTGAAATTAACTCCTGTGGATATTATTAGAAGCATGGTAAGTTATTCTTCTATACACAAATAAATATGGAGTGAAGCTATAAGGACGATTATGTATATTCAAAATATGAATCTTAGGAAGTTAGTTATGGATCGGTTGGAAGCTCAATTTAAATATTTACATATTTGAGGTTATCTTGTAGATATAAGGATATCCAATTTGCATGAAAATAAATTAAATCTAGAACTATATTTGGGTATTGTATTAGTTATTTAAAAATTTAAAATGTATAAATTTTATTCCTCTAATTATAATGCAATGATAGTTGAATATGGTAATGAAGATTCTTAGAAAATGATCAAAACAATGAGAATGAAAAATCTCAAAAATTTTGATCAAGAGATGTAAGTTGATGCTCTTTTGTCATTTCTTATTTGAAATATTATTGTTCCTTAAATCAAAAGATATAATGAAGGTGAATAATAAAATAATACTAATTAACGTTTACATAATGCTGATATTACTATTGATGAACTGAACAACTATAATTGACAATTTTAAAAGTATCTTAAGGGAAAGGAGACTTGTCATCTTTTATGATTATATGGCATATCTACATAAATCAAATTATGATATAAGATTAAAAAAGATCTTTTATCATTTTCATAAGCTATAAAAAATAATGATTCTGAAAATAATATAATCTAATAGAAAAATTAAGAATCAAAATAATATTTAGGAACTCATTGAATTACTTAATAATTATAAAAGAGTCGATTGTAATATATCTTTAAGACTAACATATTAAACGATATAAAGATGAACTCATGGTTACAATTTTTTTTGATAAGAAAGACATCAATCATAATGAGATATTTTCTTTAATTTCTAGTGGGACTCATTAAGAATCGTCATGATATTTACAACTCGTTATAATTTTGAGTTATATTATATGGATGTAAAAATATTTTTTAAGATAAAAATCTAGATAGATATGCAAAGAAGCGGAAAGAAAACTTTTGGCTTGAAAAATTAATAAATCTATTTATGATATTAAACAAGCTTTTAGAAAATATAATGTAAAGTTTTATGATATTATTTTTTCTTTAAACTTAAAAAATATTATTAATTAGTATATATATCTGAAAATCGGTGGCAGTCTTGTATATATATGATATTTTGCTTGTCAATAATGATCTTGGTTTATTGTACGAAATAAAAAAATTTCTCACCAAGAACATTAAAATGGTTAATATGGATAAGACAACTTATCGTGTTAGTATAGAAATAATTAGAGAGATATCACAATGATAATTAATATTTCCTTAGAAATGATATATTGACTTAGTTTTCAATAGACTTAATATGCAACTTTATTTACCAAATGTTTTACCTATAACAAAAGGTGAAAGATATAATTAAAATTAGTATCCTTAAATTGACTTAGAAAAGATTAAATGAAAAAAATTATTTTTTATATATGTGCAGTTAGAAGTCTATTATATACTCAAACTTATATCGGATCAAATATTAGTTTTGTAATTAGAATATCGGATCAAACATTGGAATGTTGTAAAGAAAGTAAAAAGGTATCTGCAAGAGATGAAGGACTATATGCTATCAACTTAAAATTATGATATTTTCAAATGAAATTACCTCGATAATAATAAGTCAATTTTATGATTTACGTTTATATTAGTTGAATGGGTAATTTATAACAAAAGTATAAAGTAATCTATAATTACATCATTGATAATAGAAACTAATTTTAGAGTATACTTCAAGGTCACCAGTTAAGCTTTATGGTTGTGAAATTTTATCTTAAACTTGGTATGGTCATACATTATTTATACGAGATCTGGAACTTTTCAAACTTGTAAGTCTGACATCAAAGACTATATATACAACTAGGACTACGAAATCACTGTTTGATGTTATGTATCATTAACTATATAATATTCCATAAGTGGATCAATAGCATTCCGTAAGCGGATCAATCAATAAACTCCATCTCCAATGAACACTTGTATTATATCCTTAGTGTCCCCACACAAGTGGCTATGAGACCAAACACCTCCATTATATGGACAGGTATACAGTACATCGGTCTGTCTGGTTATCTCGATATCCCTCTCGAGTAACCTATGACCAGGATTATTTAGGATCTGTGTTTAAAGGTGAATCAATCTCATTATCATGATCTCACTACGATCTAATTCTCATTACACAGAACCAATGACATCACTATATATATATATATATATAATATAATATAAATATAATAATATACCAATAATAATCATAAACAAAAGGATCGTGTAGTGTGTCACACATGCCATTACTCACATGATTGGCTCACAGGGCACTTATTAACAACAATCTCTCACTTGATCTAAAGTCATTCACCTTTGTGTCTAATCCTCATTAGACCCCTTTGATGCTCAAACATAGTTTATGCTAATGACTTTGTTAATGGATCTACAATGTTATCTTCATATGAAACTCTTTCTATTGCTACATCTTTACAGGCTATGATCTCTCTGATCAGATGGAACCTCCTTAGAACATTAATGATGAGACATGGGTTCCATTGCTAGAGTTATCGCCTTGTTGTTATCACTGTATATAGGAATCGACTCCACGTTGATTGGTACGACTCTGAAATCCCTAATGAACTTCTTCATCCACATCCCTTTCTTTGCTACTTTTGCTGCAACAATGTATTCTACTTCTATGGTTGAGTCAACAGTAGTATCTTGCTTGCAACACTTCCATCTTATTGCTCCTCTATTCAGGGTAAAGACATACCCTGGTGTCACGGGCTTAGTTGATTTTACCTAAGCCGTGCGGCACCTATCCGTGTTCATCCGCAAAGGTCAGCCTTCCCCGAGATCTCCTAGAGTCCCTTAGACTTACAAAAGAGAAAACGAGCCAGAGGAAGCAATTCCAACGGGATCCACAAGCAACTGCTCAAGCAAACACTTTATAAAGTCAGATACAAATTACACCCATGGACATTACAAACTCAGAGAGGTTGCACACAAAGGATAATGGTCCATTACAGACCGAAGTCCCCACAAGTGCTTATAAAACACACTCGTATTTATAAGCCAAAATTGGCCACAAAGCAAACCAAAATAGGGCTGCTAAGTCTACTGCAAGCCCGCTACTTGCTGTACAAGGTATGTACACAAACAAATATGAGCATTTCATCGAACACCTTATTTACATTATTGTCTGTGACATTCTCCCTCACATATTCCTTCGATGTCCTCGTCAAAGCCACTGTAGATGCTGCATCTCCTCGTATTATGCTGAATCTTTAACCTTCTGCTTTGGCTGCAACATGCCCCTTTGGCTCCTAGCCGCTCTCCGCTGCTGTTGTTGAGTAGTCAAACTTTGATCCTCCATGCTACTTCAACTCACCAATGACTGAATCGGGTGTGGGGTTAGCCGAGTTGTGTTGATCCTTGTTAGTTCTCACGGATCCCTCTAATGAAGGAAAAGACCTGCCTTATTATACGCTAGTATCACAGTATACTCATGTTACTTGAACTGGATGGATGCTTGTTGGAGCTTTAACGAGCATCACCTCGCAGACTTTGAAGTTTTTAAGGTCCTTCCTCCACAATGTTTGCCCACTGAACCTTCTTCCACTATTAGTTGTCACTTCCAAGTATGTTCGCATCACTCCCGCTTTCAATTGGTCAATTGGGAAATGAAGTGGACAATCTACTCTTAGTAGTACTGATCACCAATGGTGAGGATTTGACAACTATTGTCTTCTATAAGCTTTCTTTGAAGGGTCACTGAACTTATGCAGAGCTCCTCTGCCGGATAAGTAAGAGAACTGGGATACTTGACTTCACCCATTCTCTTAGTAGTTGAGAAGGAAAAGTTACTTAGCTTCGCTCACCTCCTCAAGTTAAGAGGATTGGGGTACTCGGTTTCGCCCATTCTCTCAAGTTGAGAAGGCAAATGTTACTCAATTTCGCCTGCCTCCTCGAGTTTGTACTTCATGCATTGAGCTGGTTACTAACATTCGCCCGCTCTTTGCTCACACTTCTGAAGCAGTAGAAGTGTTTGCACTCCTTGCATTAAGTTAGCTACTGTGATTCATCTTCCCACTGCCATTGAACTTCTGGAATGCAAGAAGTTTTACCCGAAAAGAGCAAAAGTTTACCCCAACTTAGAGTCCCCCAACTTGGAGTAAGTCTTTGATAGATCTGGTCACCTCTGGGATTGTACCGTCTTCTCCATCACCTTTGTCGTCTACTCCTCTGAGTAGAAAATGTACAATATCGTGTACTGCCTACTCGTTCCTTGGTCGAGCAATCCTGCATCAACCCAAAGTCCCCCGCTTTTGGCTATCTTGATGAGAAGCCCATCGACATCGGTCTTATGAAGTTTCTTGGCCTCTGCCCTTCCGCCCTGTCTTGGTACTTGGAGTTTGCCTTTGCATTCTCCACCTTCTCGGCCCCTTTTACGATCAATGCTCTCCCTCCATGAGAGCAAGGGATCGATGACTCCACGGAAGTCCCGCCTCTGCGGTACCATGGTGCTGTCAAGCCCATAGCACTACTATCTGTTACCTTGCATCTTCATCCCTTCCTTCGTGATCAGTAGATCTGCCTCTGTGGTACTGTGGTGCTCCTCCGAGTCCACCTCCTTTCTAACCGATGCTTTACTTTTGGGTAACTGAGCCCCACTGGACTCGTCGTCGCTTCCTCGCCCCTTTTGATCACCTGCTTCGACACCACTGTGTCCTCCTAGCAGTTCTCCTTGGTCGATGGAAAGACAGACTGCAACTCTCATGCATGGCCTCCGCCATCTTGTTGCAAGGCTCACGCCGATTCTGTTCTCCTTAGCTTCCTTGGTAGCAACGTTCGCTTACTCGGCTTTGTCCTCTGACTTGTCGGGCTCCCTTAAGCGATTGTGAGCATTGAAGTAGTCCAACTCTCCAGCTGCTCCGATTATACCTTAGTATAATCAAGTCCCCTCCATAGGACTCACTGGTACTTACAATTTAACTACTCCCTCGGTGGTACACAGCCCCCATATGCTGACGACCAAGGCTTTCATCTGATGCAAGCTTCGATGCGCACACACGGAAGACCCGCCTCTGTAGTACCATGGCATTCACTCCTTGAATCCACAGCCCTTCTTGCCGTTGCATTGTTCACCGAAGTGGAGCTCCCAGCAGCTCCTGATCATTCACATGATCACGTCCCCCTCCATGGGACTCACTGGTACTTGCACTTGGACTTCTTTCTCGATGGTACATAACCCTCATATGCTGATGACTAAGGCTTTCATCCAATGCAAGCTCTGATGCACACACGAAGACCCACCTCTGTGGTACCATGGCATTCACTCCTTGAATCCATAGCCCTTCCTTTTATTGTGTCGTACACCAAAGTGGAGCTCCCAGTAGCTCCTGATTCTACCTTCGCATGATCTCGTCCCTCACGGGATAGGATTGCCTGTATTACATTGCCACAAACTATTCCACCACGATCTGCTGCACCATATCGCCTCCTGGTGACATCTCCATTGCATACAGATTCTCGTGTGATGAACTCGAACTACGACTTCTTCACGTGTGGCCTCTGCCAACACATCATAGGGCCTCCGCCATCTCCGATTTTTAGTTCGCTCACTTGGCAATTCACCTTCGTCCACCCACTCTTGGGTCACACTTGGATGAAGCATAGCTCTAGGGCAGTCCGTCGCCTAGTAGCTCATGAAGTCCCCCTAACTTCGCTAGAATTAGTATACCATTGTCTGGATCTTGGGCCTCTATCCCCTACTAGCACAATCTCTGTTATGCACCTCTTGTTCCTGACAACTCGAATGGCAACACTGTGGCATATTCTTCAAGAGTACCCACATCTGCGTCCTCTTGCCCCGTGCTAAGGTATCCTGATCCCAACTTTGCCTCTGCAAGTTGAATCACCTTAGTTACTCCGTCAAATGCATCTCTGAGGTAGCTTGCATGTGCCTCGAAGCTCCCTTCATCTTTGGCACCATGCAAGATAAGTCTGTCCCATCAGAATGAAGAACTCATGGAACAACATGATCTCACTCTTGCCTCTACAAGAGTTCATGCCCTTGACCTCTGTCCAAGGAAAGCTCTGTGCCTCCACTCCATGTTCCATCTTCTATGTCGACTCCCTTCATGCGGCTTGGATACTTCACCAAGTTCCACCCAAGTCGCTCCGTTCCTCGATTTGCATTGAGTTGATAGTGGCCCTCGCGTCCATCATTCCACGGGTCAGCCCTCCGTTGAGTTTGATTTTCACATCGACTCGAAGTGTGCCTTCATATGATGTTGCCTTGGATTGCTCCCCCACTTGATCTCGAAATGCATCTATGAATGCATTACCTCATTCGAGATCATGCGATGACTCTTCGTCACTCGCTCGGTCCGTTAAGCTTTGTGGAGATATTACCTTGAGAAACTCTTCCTCAATATGTGTGATCTGTTGCAAATGATTATCCCTCTGGATAACTAGGACTTATCCCTCCCGGATATATGTCCTGTTGGAGCAACTTTCTTCTTTACATTCTTCCCACTGGAAGTTTCGGAGACCACCATCCCCTTTGGACTACTCCGTCTTGCTAAACAACTTGTGCCTTATTCTACCCCTGTAAATGCACTTGCTAGATTGTGACCCTTTGCAATACAGTCTCCACTGCACCCTTCAGGGTCTAGCAACGTGCTGAACTTGTTGCACATTTCAGTCGCCTACGGACGTATCCTCCATGTCAAAGAGAAAGTTCTGATGCCCCATGGCACTGAGTTCTGATCGCACCTTAGGATAGCCACGAACACTCCGTCGTCCGTGTACAAGCCCTTGCATGAGTTTTGAATCCTTCGAGTTAGCAATTCCCCTTACCTCTGTGAGCTTTGCACAACTCTTTCGGTCGTTACGCAACACCTCCCACTTTGCACGGTCTCATCTATCACTAAGCGCCCCGCTTTGCCTTGAGCACCGTCAAGTTTGGTTGCCAACATCGAGCTATAGCTCGAACTCAATCATCCCAATCTTTGTATGCTACGCATTCGTCTACGCTTGCTTGTCCTCGTGGTGCCTATCGCGCAAAGAGTTGGTCATTCCTCTGAATGTCAAACCTGGATGCCCGCTCCTCTGAGCGACTCCTTTCCCTACATCTCAATGTCTGTTTCCCCTAAACGGTTGTGCGTGTTGGCTATCCTCCACAGAGCCCAACTAGGTCCTCGACGTTTGTATGGCAAGTGTTCCTACGTGTGCTTGTCCCGCTCTGATACCACATTGTCACGGGCTTAGCTGATTTTACCTAAGTCGTGCGGCACCTATGCGTGTCTGTCCGCAAAGGTCGGCCTTCCCGAGATCTCCTAGAGTCCCTTAGACTTACGAAAGAGAAAATGGGCCAGAGGAAGCAATTCCAACGGGATCCACAAGCAACTACTTAAGCAAACACTTTATAAAGTCAGATACAAATTACACCCATGGACATTACAAACTCAGAGAGGTTGCACACAAAGGATAATGGTCCATTACAGACCAAAGTCCCCCACAAGTGCTTATAAAACACACTCATATTTACAAGCCAAAATTGGCCACAAAGCAAACCAAAATAGGGTTGCTAAGCCTACTGCAAGCCCGCTACTTGCTGTACAAGGTATGTACACAAACCGAAGGACACGGACAAACATGAGCATTTCATCGAACACCTTGTTTACATTGTTGTCCGTGACACTGGGTTCGACTTGCTATTATCGATGTCGGACTGAAAAGTCGAGTCTGTGTAGTCCTCAACTTGGAGGCTACCTTCTTTGTATACCAATAAAAGATCCTTAGTCATTCTCAACTACTTAAGGCTGCACTTTACTACCTTCTAGTGTCCCAAACCTGTATTTGTCTGATACCTACTCATGACACTCAAAGCATGCGTCATATCAAGCTTGGTATATAACATAACATACATGATAGACCCTATCGCTGAGGCATATGTATCCTATTTATGTCTGCCCTTTCTACAGGAGTCCTTGGGACATGCTCTTAGAAAGTGATATTTCATATCTCATTGGTATGAGACATCTTTTATAATTTCTCGATGCTAAATCTTTTGATAATGGTGTCTATGTACCTAGACTAGGACAAGCCAAGCATGCTCTTGGATCTATCTCTATAGATTTGGATCCCCAAAATATAGGATGCTTCCCCTCAGTCCTTCATAGAAAAATTTCTAGATAACTAAGTCTTAACCGTGGAGAGCAATCTTACATCATTCCCAATAATTATGATGTCATCCATATATGATACCAAGAAGGTGATAGTGCTCCCACTTATCTTCCTATACACATAAGACTCATCTTCATTCTTAATAAAGTCATAAGATCTGATCACCTTATTAAATCTTATGTTCCAAATTTGGGAAGTCTGGTTCAGTCCATATATGGACCTGAGCTACCTATACACCATATCTGAACTTTCTTTGGATATGAATCTCTCTAGCTATATCATATATATCTCCTCCTCAAGGTTATCATTGAGGAATATAATTTTCACATCCATCTGTCAAATCTCATAATCATAGTGTGCTGCAATAGCCAAAAGAATTTTGATGGATTTTATCATGGCTACGGGTGAGAAGATTATGTCATAGTCAACTCCTTGCCTTTGACGATATCATTTGGCCACTACCCTTCCTTTATAGGTCCACCTTTCCATCTACTCTGATCTTTTTCTTGAAGATCTCTTTGCAATCGATAGGTATAATACTCTTAGGTGCATCCACAAGATTCCAAATCTTATTAGAGTACATGAAATTCATCTTAGAATTCATGGCTTCTTGCTACTTCATATAGTCTATACTCATAATAGCCTTCTCATAGGTCCGAGAATCAACATCCTGAGAGTCCTCTCTACTGATATATCTTACAAATTGCTCAGAAGAGTGAGGTACTCTACTAGACCTATGCAAAGTTGGACCTTGTGTGCTAGGTACCAGAACAGACCTAGACTCTGGAATGGTGCATGAGCTAGGTTCTCCAACCTCGCTCAACTCTATCTCACCCACTATTTCTACCAAGAATGTGTTCCTTCTCAAGGAACACAGCTCTCTTGACAATAAAGACCTTTTGATCCTCATGATGATAGAAATAGTACCCACAAGTTTCCTTGGGGTATTCCACATGTTGGGCAGATGACCCAGATTCAGCCCATAATGAGCTTTAGTGAAGCCCACAGCCCAAAACCTCACATATATTAACCTAAAACCTAGATTAGGTGGCTAGGGTTGAGATTAAGAGAGGAGCGGCGGTTGAAAACGTGGGAGAGAGAAAGAAGACTGCAGATTGACAGTAGAGGCCATAAAATAAGAGATCCAGGAAAGGGAAGAAGACAAGGCAGGAAAAGACTATTCTCAATCATTCAAATCTCAGGTTAGATCAGTTTGCAGTGGATTCTTACTGTGATCTCTTGGGAAGGTTTTGGATATTGTGCTTAGGATTATAGTCCTTGTATCCCTGTGATTCTCTTGTGGCTATTGCTTTGGGCTTGGGCAAGAAGCATTGAGATCTGTATATTCATTATTTTGATAGTGGATTTTCTCTGGCTTGTCCAGTGGTTTTTACCCTTCGAGTTGAAGGGGTTTTTCACGTAAATCTTGGTGTTCATCTGATTATGATTTCTGTTTCATTTCGCTGTGTGTGACGGTCTGCTAGTATTTGTTCGTATACAAAGTTGATTCCTGTTTTATTCTCATCAACTGGTATTAGAGCAAGGTTTTAGTGGTATTTAATCTTTTGTATCTGAACATGGAGGCCGGTAATATTTCTCGCATGATTAGTTTAAACGAAAATAATTGGATGATATGGAAACCAAGAATGGAAGATTTCTTGTATTGCAAAGATTTGTATGGACCTTTGCAAGGAGATAGTGCAAAGCCCACATCTATGACAGATGATGAGTGGAAGAGGTTAGATCGAAAAACAGTTGGCTTTATTCGACAATGGCTAGATGATAGTGTCTTTCACCATGTTTCTACTGAATATTCTGCATACTCTCTTTGGAAAAAGTTAGAAGGTCTTTATGAAAGAAAAACGGCTGGCAACAAAGCTTTTCTGATCAGAAAACTTGTGAACTTGAAATATAAAGAGGGTACTTCTATTCCTGAGCATTTAAATGAAATGCAGAGTATTACTAACTAGTTATCCTCTATGAAAATGTCTCTTGATGATGAGTTACAGGCATTGTTGCTTCTCAGTTCTTTGCTAGAAAGTTGGGAGACGCTAGTGGTTTCTCTCAGTAATTCGGCACCAGATGGTATTGTCACCATGAGTCAAGTAACAAACAGTTTGTTGAATGAGGAGTTAAGGAGAAAGAATTCAGCAACTTCTCAGATTGATTCACAAGCACTTGTCTCAGAGAACAAAGGAAGGTCAAAGTCAAAGGATAAAAGTGGTTCACGTGTGGGTAGAAGCAAGTCAAGGTCAAGGAAAGATATTGTTTGCTACAATTGTGGTGAGAAAGGACATTACAAGAATCAGTGCAAGCAACCTAAGAAGAACATGAAAAGGGGGAAAGAAGTGGAGCATACAGAGTCAAAAGAGAATATCACAGTTACAGTACAAGGTAGTGATTATTTAATTTTGTCTACTTCCGATAATATTTTTTCTTGTGTGTGCCAGGATCTCGAGTGGATAATTGACACAGGTGCTTCTTATCATGCTACACCACGGAGGGAGTTCTTTGCTACTTACAGGTCTGGAAATTTTGGTGTTGTCAAGATGGGCAACTATGGCACAGCAAACATCATTGGCATGGGAGATATCCATATAAAGACCAACCTTGGTTGCAAGTTGGTACTTAAGGATGTGAGGCATGTAGTTGACTTAAGACTGAATTTAATTTCAGTTGGAAGGCTGGACGATGAAGACTTTGATGTCAAATTTCATAAAGGGCAGTGAAAGCTCAGTAGAGTTCTCTTATTGTAGCTAATGGGAAGAAATGTCATACATTGTACAGATTACAGGCTAAAGCTTATGGTGAGCAGTTGAATGCTATAGAGAAAGACTTCAGCATGGAGTTGTGGCATAGGCGACTAGGACACATGAGCGAGAAGGGGCTGCAAGAACTTTCCAAGAGAGAGGTATTGCCATACCTCAGAGATACACGTTTGAACCCTTGTATTGATTGTTTGGCTGGTAAACAACATAGAGTTTCCTTTGTTAGTCATGCCTTATCTAGAAAAATGCATGCCTTGTACCGTGTCTATACAGATGTGTGTGGTCCTTTGAGGATAAAAACTCCTAGTGGATCTGTTAATGTTCCTAGTATCAGTGGTGCACTTTATTTTGTTACTTTTATAGATGACTTTTCCAGGAAAATTTGGGCCTATGCTTTGAAGACTAAAGATCAGGTTATTAATGTTTTCAAAGAGTTTCATACCAGAGTTGAAAGGGAGACAGAAAGACAATTGAAATGTATAAGATCAGATAATGGTGGTGAGTACACAGGATTATTTAATGATTATTGCAGGTCATATGACATCCAACATGAGTTGACAGTCCCTGTTACGCCTCAGCATAATGCAATTGCAGAGAGGATGAACCGCACCATCATGGAAAAGATCAGATGTATGCTTTCACAGGCCAAGCTACCCAAAAGATTTTGAGATGAGGCTTTGAGGACTGTAGTTGATGTAATCAACTTATCACCATGTACAACTCTAGATGGTGATGTTGCAGAACATGTATGGTCAGGGAAAGATGTCTCCTATAAGCATTTAAGAGTGTTTGGTTGTCGTGTATTTGCACATGTTTCAAACAATGAAAGGTCCAAGCTGGATGGTAAGACAAAAGAGTGTATATTTCTTGGTTACTCACATGATCAGTTTGGTTACAGGCTTTGGGATCCAGAAAAGCAGAAGGTGTTCAGAAGCAGAAATGTTGTCTTCTTTGAGGATCAAACCATTGAGGATTTGAAGAAGGAGGCTGTGACCCAGTTATTCCTCCAGTATATCAGGTTGATGGGGGAGATGTGCAGGAAGATGGTGTAGAGCCAGATGTTGATCTACCTGCAGGACATGTTGAGCAAGAAGAAGAAAGAGAGCAAGTTCCCACAGAACCTCTGTTAAGAAGATCTTCTAGACAACGTCAACCTTCCAAAAGATACTCTACAGATTAGTATGTGATGTTTACTGATGTAGGTGAACCAGAGAGTTACCAGGAAGCAATTGAAAGTGAGTAGAAAAAGAAGTGGTTTATTGCTATGCAGGAAGAGATGGATTCTCTGCAGAAGAACCACACATATGATTTGGTACAACTACCAGAGGGAAGTAAGGCCTTGAAGAACAAATGAGTTTTCAGGTTGAAGACTCAAGAATATTGTTCTCAACCAAAGTATAAAGCTAGATTGGTTGTGAAAGACTTTGGTCAAAAGAAAGGTATTGACTTTGAAGAAATTTTTTCTCCTATTGTTAAAATGTCTTCTATCCGTGTTGCTCTTAGTATTGCTGCTAACCTAGACTTGGAGATTGAATAGTTAGATGTGAAAACAGCTTTCCTTCATGGTGATTTGGAGGAGGAAATTTATATGGAGCAACCAGAAGGCTTCAAAGTCAAAGGTAAAGAAAATCTTATCTGCAAGTTGAAGAATAGCTTGTATGGGCTGAAGCAAGCTCCAAGAAAGTGGTATAAAAAATTTGATTCATTTATGATTGAAAATGAATATAAAAGAACAGCTTCAGATCATTGTGTGTACATCAAACGGTTTGGTGAGAATTTTATTATTCTCTTACTTTATGTTGATGACATGCTTATCCTCGGAAAAGATATGTCTATGATTGATAGGTTGAAGAATGACCTAAGTGAGTCTTTTGCAATGAAGGATATGGGGCAAGCAAAGCAAATACTGGGCATGCAGATTTCTCGTGACAGAAGAAAGAGAAAGATTTGGTTGTCATAGGATAAATACATTGAGAAGGTATTGGATAGGTTCAGTATGAGTAATGCAAAGCCAGTTGGTTCTCCTCTTGCAGGTCACTTCAAGTTGTGCTCAGATCAGAGTCCGTTAAGTGATGAGGAGAAGGAGAAAATGCAAAAGGTTCCTTATGCTTCAGCAGTTGGAAGTTTAATGTACGCAATGGTATGTACGAGGCCAGACATCGCATATGCAGTGGGTGTTACAAGTAGATTTCTTGCAAATCCAGGTAAAGAGCATTGGGCAGTAATGAAGTGGATTTTTAGACATCTCAAAGGAAGTTCTAAAGTTTGTTTAAGCTTTGGAGGTGGACCACCTGTATTGACAGGTTACACAAATGCAGATATGGCAAGAGATATTGACACAAGGAAGTTCACATCAGGTTTTGTACTTACTTTTGCAGGGGGAGCTGTGTCATGACAGTCCAGATTATAAAGGTGTATTGCTCTCTCTACCACAGAGGCAGAATATATTGCTGCTATAGAGGTTTGCAAAGAAATATTATGGATGATATGATTCTTACAAGAATTGGGGCTGAAACAGGAAAACTATGTGGTGTATTGTGACAGCCAGAGTGCCATCCATTTATGCAAGAACCCAATATTTAATTCCAAATCAAAGCATATAGATGTCAGATATCATTGGATCAGAAATATGCTTGAAGAGAAGCAGTTACAGCTTCAGAAAATTCACACAGATGATAATGGGGCAGACATGTTGACAAAGGCTTTACCGAAAGAGAGACAGGAGATGTGCCGACAGTTGGTCGGCATGGCTTCACATTGAGGAGTCATGAGACAGCCTCCCTTATGGGCTGAAGGGGGAGGTTGTTGGGCAGATAGCCCAGATTCAGCCCATAATGGGCTTTAGTGAAGCCCACAGCCCAAAACCTCATATATATTAACCTAAAACCTAGATTAGGTGGCTAGGGTTGAGATTAAGAGAGGAGCGATGGCTGAAAACGTGGGAGAGAGAAAGAAGACTGCAGATTGACAGTAGAGGCCATAAAATAAGAGATCCAGGAAAGGGAAGAAGACAAGGCAGGAAAAGACTATTCTCAATCATTCAAATCTCAGGTTAGATCAGTTTGTAGTGGATTCTTACTGTGATCTCTTGGGAAGGTTTTGGATATTGTGCTTAGGATTATAGTCCTTGTATCCCTGTGATTCTCTTGTGGCTATTGCTTTGGGCTTGGGCAAGAAGCCTTGAGATCTGTATATTCATTATTTTGATAGTGGATTTTCTCTGGCTTGTCCAGTGGTTTTTACCCTTCGAGTTGAAGGGGTTTTCCACGTAAATCTTGGTGTTCATCTGATTGTGATTTCTGTTTCATTTCGCTGTGTGTGACGGTCTGCTAGTATTTGTTCGTATACAAAGTTGATTCCTGTTTTATTCCCATCACCACAAACTTGCATTATTCTGTCCTTGATTTCAACTTGTCGGGGTTATATCTCCTAACGTGGACAAGATAGTCCCAAATCTTAATAACATTAAGATTAGGCTTCTTCCTTTCCATATCTCATATGGTGTAGATACTACCGACCTAGATGTAACTCTGTTCAAAAGGTAAGCTGCGGTCTCTAGAGCGTATCCCCAAAATGAGATGAATAGGTTAGTGAAACTGATCATGGACCGCACCATATTTTACAGTGTGTGATTCCTCCTTTCTGATACACTATTGAGTTGGGGTGTATAAGGAGGTGTCCATTAGGACAAAATCCTATAGTCCTTGAGGAAATTAGTGAACTATGTACTCAAGCACTCTTCTCCTCGATCTGATCAAAGAGTCTTAATACTCTTTCTAATCTGGTTCTCCACTCTATTCTTATATTCCTTAAATTTTTCAAAGGCCTCAAACTTATACTTCATCAAATACATGTGTCTATACCCAAAGAAATCGTTAGTGAATGTAATGAAATATAAATAACAACTTATAGCTTGAGTCGATATGAGACCACTCACTATATATGAGTTCCAATAACTCAGTAGCTCTCTCTCCAATTTTACTAAAAGGAGAGTTGATTATCTTTTCTCAAATGTAAGGTTAGTAAGTTGCATATGACTCATAGTCAAATGGATCTAAGTATCCATCTTTTAGCAATTTTTAACTCCTTCCCTCATAGATATGACCTAGCCTACATTACTATAAGTATGCCTTATTGACTTCATCTCGTTTCCTTTTGGTCGTACTTACATTCATGATGTGTGGAGAAGTGTCTAACACATATAAGTCATTAATCAAGGTCGTTCTTGTGATGATCTCATCAACCAAAATTATTGAATAATTATTATTCTCAAAAACTAATTTATATCCACTAACTATCAAATAAGAAATAAAAATAATATTTTTGATAATAGAGGGAACATAATAGTATGCATCCAATGCAATAGCATCTCCATCAGGCAGATATAGTGTGACCTCACTAAGAGCAACTACAACAACTCTTACTCTATTGCACATCTTGATGTCCATCTCACCTCTGTCTAGTTTCCTAGGCCTTATTAGAGACTGTAACGAATTACAAATATGATAAGCACTTTCGGTATCTAATACCCATGTGTTATCATGAAAACCTAACAAATGGTGACTGATCATGAATGTTCCTGAAGCTTCTTCAAGCTTCTATTTTGCCTTATCTGCAAGGTAATCCTTGCAGTTCCTCTTCTAGTGCCCATTTTTACCGTAGTGGAAGCACTGATATTTGTCTTTTACCGGATCTTTCATAGCAATCTTTGCCTTATCCAGTCTGCCCTTACCCTTCTTAAGAGACTTATCAGTCTTCCTTTTTCTTTTGGTCTCACCAATATAGAGAATTAGCTTCTCTTTCTTAAGCAGAATCATGTCAAGGACTTACGAGATTTTCTCCATCGTGACTACAATTCTCAAATAGCGGAGCCAATTCGTGTAGTTTGGACCAGTGAGGCGGTTGGCATCAAGTATGTCACGTAGGGGGTTTGCAAGTGACATGTTTCTAATAAATAAGATTTGGCAGAATAAATAACATGCATATTTTATAAAATAATAATAATTAAGATACATACTTCTATCTTAATCTACTCCAATTATTTTTCTAGTGAATCATGTGACACCTCAACACATGAAATGAAAGTCTCTAGTAAACTTTTAGTGGGGATCGAGATCCAATCGGCGTCTTAGTGCAACCTCGAGAACTCGACCAATTACACTAAGCCCAAAAAGGTAAGCAACTCTTGCCAATCACAACTCCTTATGATTCCCGTCATGTTAAGCCTTCAAATCATCATGGTCTTGACTGTTCGACCAAATATGAAGTTCAGTTAAGTCATCACTATTGTTACAAGATGAGTTTGATTTGATGATATGCCCTTGAGTGACTCGACCAAGCATACCACATGTTCATATCATCGATGACATCTCTATGTCATTGGTAATATCTCGATCACGTAGATAAGTGAGCCTCGAGTGACTTGACCAACTCAACCTATGTCGTTTAATTTTTTCCTATAACGATGGAAGGCCACATGAGTCAATCTTATTTTCCTACACTCACCAACTTAATATTATCGTAGGAGGGGTTTTTTGTTTTGTATCGATCTCCTAATATGTCGTGTCACACATAGACATATTAATATATATCTATATTGCATGCATATAATATATATATGTATATATATATATACATATATGTATATATACATATTCTATATATATATATATATATATATATATATATATATATATATATATATATATATATATAATAGGCGTCTAATCACATATCACATATGCATGCCATACCGGATGATCATAAACCATCACCTAATGTGATTAGGCCTGAGCCAATGGGCCTAATCACTCATAATAGAACCTATGTGTGTATCGACGTATCTCCATGTCCTATGATCGTCCTTTTCATCATCGTCGATTCCATCGGATCCTCGACGCATCTTCATGCGTCGCGATTATGTGCCACGACATTGCGAGTCCCGTTGATACCTCCATGCTCCCACTGTGCCTCTTCGTGTAATTACAACATAATTACAAGCACATAGGCCCGACAATAAATGAGAAAAATGGAGGCTCACTGGCCCTAATAATAATAATAATTTATTATTATTTATTATTATTATAATCATATTTACACACATCATAATACATAGCTCATGATCATCCATCCACATCATACATCACATTTACACATCATCATCTAGGACTACAAGATAATTAATAACTAATTAAACTATTTAATTAATTATTTTTAAAAAAAATTAAGATAATATTAAAAATTTTAAAATTGTCAAGGGTACCTTTAAAATTTTGGACAAAATGACAGACCTCAAAATTTTTAGAATTATCAAGGATATTTTTGGATTTCTATAAAGAAGGACAAACCTTATAATTTCTTAAATCCTGCCTTAGTAGGTATTTGATCTTCATCCAATTACCTACTAATATTAGATTATTGGATCTCTGCCTAATAATCTCCTTTGGCCTCTAATTAGTCCTTATGCAATGAGCCCATTAATGTTGGGTCTCATCCAATAAGAACAAGGGCTAATTATATAACTCATATTCAATCCTTGACTCGTTGAAATATTCACCATATATGTGTGGCTATTTATACCCAATATCGAGCTGGCTGTGAGTCCTCTATATCAGAACTCTTTCTGACTCAATAAATTATTATCTCATAATAATTCACTTGACTCATCGATTATAGACGTACTAGGCCACTACGTTATAGTCCCCAAATGGTATAATAGATCTTATCCATTGAACATGTTTGTCCTCAGTTACCATGTATCTATAGTCTCTTATTCATCTAATATCCCAAAGACTATATATCAGGCATGATATTGTCATATCATATACGAAATACGTCTAAGTCTCGCTATAATCAGATTCTCCTGAAGAAGTTCTTCTCTCTCGATCCGAACGCCTCTGGCCAGAGATTTATCTGAGCAAGTACACATGGGATATTTCTCTCACAATATCGAGAGTGGATGATCTTCTATTGATACTCAATTGCCTTCGTAAGGTTGACTATCAATCCCGATAACCAGTTGTACCATATTTGAAACTTTCCAAACCTATATGTCCGACGTTAAATAAATGAGTACTCAAATAAGGCATCCTTGGTGTATCAAGTTTAAGGACCAGACACACAACTAGGACTACAGAATCACTGTCTAACATTAGGTATCATTAACCATATAGCATTCTATAAGTAGATCAATCAGTGAACTCATTCTCTAATGAGCACCTGTATTGTATCCTTAATGTCCCCCTCATAAGTGACTATGAGACCAGTCACCTCTATCATTTGGACGGATATACAGTACATCGGTTTGTCTGGTTATCTCGATGTCTTCTCGAGTAACCTATGACTGAGATTATTTAGGATCTATGTTTAAAAGTGAAGCAGTCTTATTATCTTAATCTCATCACGATCTGATTTCCATTGCAGAAAACCAAGGACATCACAATATATATATATATATATATATAACATATAATATAATGTGAGAATATACCAATAATAATCATAAGCAAAAAGATCATGTAGCGTGTCACACGTGTCATCACTCACGTGATTGGCTTGTAGGGCACCTGCAACTAATAGCTCCACCATGCAGTAAGGCTACAATAGTAATGAGTAAGAAAGAGCGTGACCCTCTTACTCTCCTCTCACACAAGGAGGCTATGAGAGAGAGATGAAGAAAAGGAGAGCACTGCCATTATAATATTTGACATGACATCACAAAATTGACTTTAGTGATATTAAAACTACAATAGGTAATACCATTACTGACCTAGGTAGTTTAGGCCATGCATTTGGCCTTCTAATAACCCAAATTCAAACTCAAGTATTTTTATGATAAGTGAGCTCTATTTGAACTTAATATTAACTTAAATTAGCTTAAAGTTACATAGACTAAGACCTTGATTTATCAACCACTCATCCTACACATCTTCAAAGCTTTTGGCACACTGTTCACTTTTCTGACATGTCGTTCAATCTATTCACACTTTATTCGATCCTTCGATATATCACCATATCCGCCTACATATCGCTCAATCTAAGAAACATTTCTATATGTCAAACATTCAATCTTTTGACATGATATCCAATTCTTCCAACATAACATTTGAACCTCTATAACAAAGTTCACTCTTCGGCATATCAATCAATCCTTTAGCTTGATGTCTAATTTTTTATATGACAATCTTCCAACATAATGTTTGACTATCCTACTCGACATTAAGCCCTTTAGTGGTTCAAATCTATGATTTAAGTATTTCTTACGTCACTTATCTTAAAAGCATATTAGTTCATCATATTGATAAATTGATTTCATTATCAAAATATGGATTTCAAGAATCTTTCTTTTTTTATGATGACAATCAATTGATAAGGTACTTTTAACAAAACTCCCCCTATCAATATGACATCTTATGATAAACTTGACCTCAACTAAAAAAACATATATCATGTTAAATGCTTATCTTGAATTCAAATCGATTTTTTTGATATTATTATCAATTCATTTCAATCTTAAAATATCAATATACAATCAAGTTTTAAATGTTAAAAATATAATATTGAATTATCATAAAGATAAAATGTCAACCATTAGTCATAAACAATGGATAAGTGCAAACTAAACAATTGTATGTGTTAAACATATAAAATAAGTAAAATATGAATTATATAATCATAAAAATATATATTAAAATATCATAATTCTTTCTATTCAAGCTATTTCTCTTTTGCCACCAATGAAAAGAAAAAAATATAAGCTACTCAAGTTCTAACAGTCCAAAATACTTAAACAAAATTTTAAAATATTCATCAAAAGTCTCGTGACGATATATTTTTTTAATTTAAAACCTCATAACCAAGTTATGACCGTATTCCATCATTCTAATAAATTTAATAGGCCTAGTTCCCTTCTAATAAAATCAAAGTATTTTTTAGTTAGAGGTTTTGTAAAGATACCTATCAATTGATATTTTATGTCAATGAAGTCCAAAGATGTCATGATTACTAACATAATATTTAATAAAATAATACATAGTGTCAATATGCTTAGTCAGAGAGTATTGAATATGATTATTTATCAAGTAAATTACACTACTATTATCACACTTTAAAGTGATATTTTTTAAGTATAGTCCTTGGTTCGAGAGTGTTAAATAGGATTTTTCATCAAGCAAATTACACTAATGTAATTCTTCTCTTGCTATATCTAAGATTTCGGTTTTGCAAATTATAGACTGATCATTTCAGCTGCTTTTGAGTAACTTCAACTTTGAATTTATATTTAATTTTTGGATATATTTTATATAAAATATGATTATGACTAAAGGAGTTGGGGTTTTTTAGCCTCCATAAGAAAAGCTAAGAGAATGACTAAGGGTGGAGAGAAAGAGTTATGGGCTATCAGGATGGTAAAGAGGATGATGCCAAAATAAGATAGAGATGCTTAAGAGGTTATCTTAAGGTCTAGGGTTCAATCCTGTTTGACCTTATTTTGATTGGAGGAGGGGGTGAATTAGATTAAGTGTGAAAATTTTCGATTCGAAAAACTTGCTTGAAATAAATAAGAAAGATCAGAAGCATTTCTTGGATTTTGTTGGACATGAATAAGTAAATGATTTAAAGAAAAATAAAAATATGATGCTCGTGTCTTTCTTTAAACTAGTTAAGAGCTATAAAAAGCAATAAATAAGATAAGAGTAGAAATATCATAGATTTATAGTGGTTCGGTCACAACTTGGCCTACGTCCACTCCCTGAGTCCTCTTCTCTGAGGTCCACCAGTGTCCACTATCAAACTTCTTTGGGTGAAGACCAAACCCTTATACTTCCCACTCTCCTTTTCACAGGCTCAAGAGAGGAACCTTACAAACTTTTACTCTTACAACTCACAAGGGAGACTTTACAAACAATACAACTCTTTTTCTCACTTCCTTGCCCCTTTTCTTTTTCTTGCACAATTTTAGCACTCTTTTTTCATAGAATTTCTACCTCAATTTATTGTGGTAAATGTAAGAAGATATGGGGTATTTATAGACCCTAATTGGCTTCAGAAATTGGAGCCAAGATTTTAAATGTATCCAAAAAATTTAGGTACAGGAGGTACAACCGCCAACACCGATGATACAACCATCGAAAGCTGCCTGAAAAATAGGATGACAATGGTACAACCGCCAACTTGGGCGATATAACCATCAACCTGAGCGGTACAACCATCGCCCATCGATGGTACAACCATCGGGAATCCCAAAAAGTGATTCCCTCTACTTTTCGAATCTTGACTTGTACTTTCAGTTGACCCTTTTCCAGGTCAAACAATTGAGCTCAATCCAATCCCAAGTGTGGACCCGATTTGCCTCTCTTGAGTTAATTTGGATTTCTTTCAAATTTAACTTAAGTAGGCCTCAAACTTTACTGATTCTAACTATGACTAATTAATTACAACCATTGTGACTATCAAGTCCAACAAGACCCTTGGTAAAAATTTTGGCAACCCCAGAAGATCTTCTGGCGAGTCTCTTAGTCTTCTTCCGGCAAACTCCTAACGCCTTCCTGATAAACTCCCGATCACCTTGGGGGGCGGGGGGTGGAGCGGGGAGGGGGGTGAATTAGATTAAGTGTGAAAATCCTCGATTCGACAAACTTGCTTGAAATAAATAAGAAAGATCAGAAGCATTTCTTGGATTTTATTTGAAATGAATAAGTAAATGATTTAAAGAAAAGTTAAAAGATGATGCTCGTGTCATTCTTTAAACTAGTTAATAGTTATTAAAAGCAATAAATAAGATAAGAGTAGAAAGCTCACAGATTTATAGCGGTTCGGCCACGACTTGGCCTACATCTACTCCTTAGAGTCCTCTTCTTCGAGGTCCACCAGTGTTCACTATCAATCTTCTTTAGGTGAAGACTAAACCCTTATACTTCTCACTCTCCTTTTCAGCAGGCTTAAGAGAGGAACCTTACAAACTTTTACTCTTACAACTCATAAGGGAGACTTTACAAAGAATACAACTCTTTTTCTCACTCCCTTGCCCCTTTTCTTTCTCTTGCATAATTTTAGCACTCTTTTTTCATAGAATTTCTACCCCAATTTATTGTGATAAATGCAAGAAGACTTGGGGTATGTATAGACCCCAATTGGCTTCATAAATTTGAGCCAAGATTTCAAACGTATCCAAAAAAATCTGAGTACAGTTAGTACAACCGCCAATACCGACGATACAACCATCGAAAGCTACCCGGAAAATAGGGCAACGATGGTACAACCACCAACTTGGGCGGTACAATCGTCAGCTTGGGTGGTACAACCGCCACCCATGGATGGTATAACCATCGGGAATCCCGAAAAGTGATTCCCTCCACTTTTTCAATCTCGACTTGTACTTTCAATTGATCCCTTTCCGGGTCAACCAATTGAGCTCAACCTGAGCTCAATCCAATCCCGTGTGGACCCAATTTACCTCTCTTGAGTTAATTTGGATTTCTTCTAAATTTAACTCAAGTAGGACTCAAACTTTACTGAAGCTAACTACGACTAATTAATTACAACCATTGTGACCATCAAGTCTAACAAGACCCTCCAAACTCCCAGTAAATTTTTTGGCAACCCCCGATGATCTTCCAATGAGTCTATTGGTCTTCTTCCGGTGAACTCTTGATGCCTTCCTGGCAAGCTCCCGATCACCTTTGGTGAGCTCCCGGTGAACTCCCAGCAAGCCGTCGATACCTTCGGTGAGCTTCCGGCAAGTCTCTCGGCGAGTTCCCACTTCATCGTTTGAACCCCGGCCCGATGCTCGGACTTGACTCTGGCCCACATCCGATTGAAATTTTCTTTCTCCGTTGTTGTTAATCCTACATCAATCATCTCTAACACACATGTTAGATCAATAAACCATTAATTTATTTTATCATGAAAATCAAAGATTCAACAATCTCCCCCTTTTTTATAATAACAATCAATTGATGATGGGAGTTAACCTTTACTGCCCCCTAAATCCATGTCATAATCTAAATAAGGAAAACTTAAATTCAAGAGAACCAAACACTCTTGAATTCAAGTATCATAACATCCATTTATCAAGTTTTAAAATGATATACCATGAATTTCAAAAATAATCAAACCATCAATGATATAATATTAATTTCAACCTATCAAATCATGAATCATTAAATTTTTAAAAATATTCCAAAAATTTTAAAATTCATGCATTAGTCATATAATTAATTTGAAAATTTTACTCTTTAAGAAATACCTCATTTTATCATTTTTCATCAATATGCTATTTCTTCCCCTTTGTCATATATGTATCATTTTTCATATTTGTGTCATCAATATGCTATTTATCCCCCTTTGTCATCCACAAAAAGAGATGAAATGATGAGCAAGTAATTTCAAGATACATAAACTCAACATGCCTCAAAAATTTTCATAAATATTGATTAAATATTTAATACTTCATTGCTCCCCCTTAGTAAAAATTTTCATAAATATATGTAAATTCTGAAATCCAAGATCCACTTATGCATTCATCTTATGTAAAATTTCAAATACAATAGGAAATCAAGAAATCCAAAATATAAAAAATCATGTATTTTGAAGATCAGCTCATATAAATTTTGATAAGAAGCTCAATTTGTAAAAGTCAAGAAATCCAAAAGAAAATATTATAGTAAATCAAGCTCAATTTATAAATCATGCATTTCACATGCATTTAGAAAATTTAAAATTCTAAATTTCCTTCTAAGCAAATTGTTCCTCATTCAATGTTATAAGATTCATCATATCGAATTTTCCTCTAATCATATTGATAATTATATCTCCCCCTTTGATCAATGTAAAAATATGATAGTATATTTTTTTTACATCCATATCTTAATTACGACCATAAGTACCAAGGGATCATGTCATTAAGGATGAAAAATCAAATTATAAGTACCAAAAGATATTATTTCTTTTAAGAATTATCTTCCCCCTCTTTTTCTTTATAAATAATAATAATTAGTCTTAGGGGATTAAATAATCTTAATTCATCCAAGATAAATCTTAAGACACCTAATTCATTTAGATAAATCTTTTTAATAAAATAAAAGAATGATCTTGATAAAAAATCTCAATTATAATTGTTAAGATTATAAATCTCTTTTTTATTAAAAAGAGAAAATTATAGAGATTAAACATAATTCTCATAAAGGATAAGTCAAGTCAAGAAATCAAAGGAATATTCATGATAAAACAAATCTCATATAATTTTTAACATATCATAAATTTAAGAAATATTATTTTAGGTGATAAGTTTTACTAAGAAGGAAGTCATAAATAACCATGTCATGAAGGATATTAATATCAAATTATGAATACTAAATGACATGACTTATTTTGATAAATCTCTTCCTAGATGATAAATTTTTTTTTTAGGAAATCAAATAATAAGAAGGGTCTTCATTTATCAAGTTATATAAATCAAAATTATGAGTAACACAGGAGAAAAAATAAAAGATCTTGATTTATATATAGGAAACTTCAAGTTGTCAAGAATATGATTCATAAGAAGATTTTCAAGTTATAGATCATGGTTTATAATAAAAAAAATCTAATGTTATAATTTCAAAAGATCAAAAAGATAAATAATGATTCATTTGGATAATTTGCTTTAATAAAATGTATGAATCATAATAAACTATCTTGATTTATATGAAGATTTCAAGTTATAATTTTTAAGTTATAGATCCAAAGAGACAAATTATGATTCATTTATATAATTTTCTTTGAATGAACTTGATTTATATAAGGATTTCAAGTTTCAATTTCTTAAGATGTCAAGATCATGATTTAAGTTATTAATCAAAATAAAAATATCAATAAAGTTGAATAGATTCATCAATCTCTTTAAAAAAAATCATTTGAAAATATATCCAAAATCATTATCAAAATTGCTGTTCAAAAAATTTCAATAAAAGCAACATAGATTTAAAAAAAATGACCAAAGTTCTCGAATTCATTTTTGTAGTTTAAGAGATTCAATAATAATGGTATCATTTTATCTCTTGTTGAAGGATTGATAGGATAAAAATATTTTCAAGAAGAATTATCCTCCTTTTTAGTTATTTCCTGTGATTTGTTTCAAGAATGCTTTTCAAATCAATGAATTATCATTTAAGACTGAAAACCAAATTTCATTTCAAAGGAATCAACAAGATCATTAATACAACACATTAAAATAATAAAATATCTTTAAACAAAAAATTATATTCACTAACTCTTTAGACTTAGTGAAAGGAGTTATCATGCAATCTTCATTCTCATTTCAAAAGTATTTTTAATTTTTTAAATACTTAAAAATGAAGCATAATTTTTCTCTCCTTTTTATATATTTTATTTTATGCTCAAATTCAAGAATAATCTATCATTTAATAACACACATTCAATCTCAACATACAATTATTCAACCATTTAAATTAATCATTTAATAATAATATTTATAAGCTAACTTAGTCAAAAAACATCATAATATTTAAGTCATTCAACAATAGCCTTTGCATTTAAATTAACAAATATCCAAACTAATGATTTTGAACATATCATTCAATCATCATCAAAATCTTATTTTTATAAATGTTAATATAAATAATTTTTTTATTAACAATAACTAAGGTTCTTTAGTTCTAGTTTTAGCATGCTCTAGCTATGCAACATCATTCATAATCGAAAAATAATTAAGATTAATTTTATAATCATGAACTATCATGAGATTTATTGTCAATAAATTTAATTCCAATAATTTTTCTTATTATTATTGCTTAGGCTAGTGAGCTTGAAAGGAGTGTTAGATCTCAAGTCATGTGGCTTGAGCATCTACTTTCAAGATATCATTTAGTGCTCCTAGCCTTATTAGGAGACAACTCTATAAGATATGGACTTTTGATTTAGGTACCCATTTGAGTTTGGGTCCCTCATGAAAGGTTCTTCCCATTTTCTCTAATGGCTTGAGGTTATTTATTATTTCTTTAGGAACCCAAATTAATTTATATGGACTATACTTTCTAAATAAACATTTATAAGCTTTATGTCCTAATCTACCACAAAAGTTACATTTAATTTTTGATAGTAAGTTTAGAGTGAGTCATTTGACGAAGATAGTTGGCTTTTGTTGAATATTTTCAATAAAGCCTATACCTTCTTTCTTATGAACACGACCCTTATTTGCAAGGATCATATTTAAGGATTTATTTTTTATTTTAAAATTTTCTAATGTTTATTTTAATATAATATTTTCCCTACTAAATTCCTATAAAGTTTCACATTTGGTGCATGAACTAAGTGATGGTGATGCTACATGTATTTTTTAAATTTACTAACTAGTGAATCATGCTCTTTCTTAAGAAGTTTATAAGACTTGCTAATATTTCTAAATTTATCATATAGCTCATGAAAAATATTTAATAATTTATCAAAAATAAATGAGACATTATGTGAGTTACATACCTCATCGTTGATAGTTATAAGCGCGAGATTCTCTACTTTTTCTTGATTGTGCTCTTGATCTTCGGAGCGCCTCAGCTTCTTGCATTCATAGCAAGAGGTTTTGTCCAATTTAAGTTCATTTTTATGATTTTTATTCATTAATATATATGATTCATATATCAAAGGTTCAAAGTTCTCATCACTCAAGATTTCACTCGATGAGTCATATGGTCTTCTCAATTCAAATTTCTTCTTATTCTTTGGAATGTGTTCTTGGTTCTCAATGTCAAATCTTTCATATTCTTTGGAAGCTATTCTTCTTGTTCATTTTTGTACGTCATTTCATTTATTGATTCATTTAATTTAATTATGATTTCATGTGTAATTTTTAATGTATGCCAAATATCAAAAACAGTTTCACAAACAGAAACCCAATTAAATTTATTCTTATCAAGTGCATAAAATAAAGCATTTATAGCTTTTGCATTTAATGAAAAAGTCTTCTTTTCAAAATCATTCCATTCGTTCATTGTAGAAAACTTTTCAAAATCGTTTTCAACTATGTGCCATAAACCAAAATCAATAGAAATAAAATAATATATATTTTTGTTTTCCAATATGCGTTTTAGACTATGTGTCATAAATCTGTCCTATTAAACATGAGAGGACGTGCAATAGAAAATCACTCGTTCATGGCAAATGAAGTCATTTACTCACTTGTGTGTTTAGTTCAATGAGTAGAACCACGCTATAAGCCAATCTGTATAGTTTGGACCAATGAGGCGGTTTGCATCAAGTATGCCACGTAGGGGGTTTGTGAGCGACATGTTTCTGACAAAACAAGATATAGTAAAAAATAAATAACATGCAGACTTTGTAGAAAGTACTAATTAAGATATGTACTTCTATTTTAATGTACTCTATTTTTCTAGCGAATCACGCGACACCCTCGACGCGTGAGACGAAAGTCTCCAGCAAACTCCTAGTGGGGATCGGGATCCAATTGGTGTCTTAGTGCAATCTCGAGGGACTCGACCAACTACACTAAGCCCAAAAGGTAGACAACTCTTGTCAGTCACAACTCCTTGTGATTCCCGTCATGTTCAGCCTCCGAATCATCATGGTCTCGACTACTCGACCAACTATGAAGTTTTGTTAAGTCATCACCATCATTACAAGATGAGTCTGATTCGATGGATATGCTCTCGACTGCTCGACCAAGTCATATCATGTCCTTAGGTCACCGTTGACATATATATGTCGTAGGCAAGAACTCGATCACGTAGATAGGTGAGCCTCGAGTGACTCGACCAACTCAACCTATGTCGGGATTCAATTTCTTCCTATAATGATGGAAGGCCACGTGGGTCAATCTTATTTCCTTACGCTTACCGACTTAATATTATCGTAGGAGGGGTTTTTTATTTTCTATCAATCTCCTAATATGTCGTGTCACACACATACATATTTAATATATGTCTACATCATATGCAAATATACATATACATATATCTAGTAGGTGTATAACACATCACATATGCAAGCCACACCGGATGATAATGAGTCGTCACCTAATATGATTAAGCCTAAGCCAATGGGCCTAATCACTCACAATAAGATCTATGTGTGCATTGGCTCATATCCATGCCCTGTGATTGTTGATCTCGTCATCATCGATTTCGTCGGATCGTCATATCACCATGCATTGTAATCTCCCGCCACGGCATCGTGGGTCCTGCTGTCATCTCCACACTCCTGATGCGCCTCTCCATGTAATTATAAATAATCACAAGCACGCAGGCCTGACAATAAACGATAAAAACAGAGGCACATAATAATAATAATAATAATAATCATAATTATACACATCACAACATATGGCTCATGATCATTCATCCACATTATACATCACATGTACGATTTCTAGATATATATAATAATTAAATAAATTATTTAATTAATTATTTTTTTGGAAATCAGGACATGCTCAAAATTTCCATAATTATCAAGGGCATTTTTATAATTTTGGATGAGAGAATAGTCCTCAAAATTTCTAGAATTATTGAGGGTATTATGGGGATTATGTACACGAGGATAGTCCTCAGAATTTTTTGAATTCATAGGGGTAGGATCGTCAAAGGATGCCCTAACCCCTCTTTCCCCTTCTGCGTCGTCGCTGTTGTCGCTGCCCCTGCATAGGCGGCGGCTGCCCTTGCTTGTTAGTAGTCGTTGCCCCTACGTAGGCGGCAACTGCCCTTGCCCAATGGCAGCCGCCCTGCCAAGGGGCAGCCACCCCTGCGATTGGCGTCGTTGCCCCTATTGGTGGTAGGGTTGGCCGTGGGCGGTAGCCCCTTACGGGTGCCCTGCAGTCGGCCCCCTTTGCGGGCGCTGCAAGCGGCTGCCGCCCCTACGAGTTGGCCGCAGTCAGCCCCTTTGCGGGCGCCGCTGGTCTCCCTTTCGGGCTGGCCCTGGCCGCGGCCTGGCCGTGGGTGGCCGGCCCTGCATGGGGGCTGGCCGTGGCTGGCCGCCCCTCCTCGTCACTGCCTTCGCTGCGAAAATGCAGCAAGAATACGTAGAATGATTCTACGCGATACAATCTCATCACATGCAGTTTAAAACCAATCTTTTGCACGAAAACCTTGGCTCTGATACCATTGTTGAAAAACCTAAACGGGTGCATCACATGCGCAACAAAAATCAAAATAAAAACTGATTTTCCACGTAGATCAAATCATCGTGCAAAAGATTGAGAGTGTGAGAAAAATATAAAAATCGATAAAACCACGATGTGTGAGAGATTGATTTTACCTAGAGAGATCGTATATCCCTGTATTCCAGATCCGGATCGAGAAGATGAATGAGGTCAAGCGTCCTCCTCTTTAGCAATATCCACACGATGGATCTTTGTAGCGAAACTCCTCCAATCTGATCTCGCAACTCTTGCACAGAGGGAGGGAGGAGAACAGGAGGTGGTGGCTAAAGCTGCAGTCTATCAACCATGAGTCTCCCCTCCTATTTATAGAGAGCCACCAAAACCTTAGGGCTCCTTCCTTAGTGGGTATTGGATCACCATCCAATAACCCACTAACCTTGCATTATTAGAACTTTATCTAATAATCTCCTTAGGTCTCTAATTGGGCTTTAATCAAGGAGCCCATCAACATAGGGTCTCATTTAATGAGAATAGGGGCTAATTGAATTTTCATCCAATCCTCTATTCGCTGAAGCATCCACTATATGTGTGTGACCCTCTAGGCTCGATACCGAGCTGGTCATGTGTCACTCCCATCAGAACTCCTTCTGATGTAGTGAATTATTATCCCCATAATAATTCACTCGACTCATCGACTATGGACGTACTAGGCCACTACGCCATAGTCCCCAAACGGTACAAGGGGGATCAAATCCATCGGATATGTCTATCCACAGTTACCGTGTATCTATAATCCCTCATCCAACTAATATCCCAGAGACCGTATATTGGACATGGTACTGTCAGGTCATATACAGAATCCGTCATAGTCTCGCTCTAATCGAATTCTCCTGGAGAACTCTTTCTCTCTCAATTCGAATGATCCTGGCCAGGGATTTGTTTGAGCAAGCACATAGGAGATATTCCTCTCGTGATACCGAAAGTAGATGATCCTGTATTGACACTCAATTGCCTTCGTAAGGTTGGCTACCAATCCCGATAACAAATTGTACCAGATCTGAAACTTTCCAAACCTGTAAGTCTAGCGTCAAAGAAAGGAGTACTCATACAAGGCATCCTTGGTGTCTTAAGTCTAAGGACCAGATATACAACTGGGACTATAAAATCGTTGTTTGACATTAGGTATCATTAACCATACAACATTCCATAAGCAGATCAATCAGTGAACTCATTCTCTAATAAGCACCTGTATTATATCCTTAGTGTCTCAACACAAGTGGCTATGAGACCAATCATCTCCATCATATGGACAAGTATATAGTACATCAGTCTGTCCAGCTATCTCGATGTCCCTCTCGAGTAACCTATGACCGGGATTATTTAGGATCTGTGTTTAAACGTGAATCGATTTCATTATCGTGATCTCATCATGATCCGATTCTCATTGCAAAAATATATATATTTTTACTGTGAGAATATGTCAATATTAATCATAAGCAAAAATAATCACACAGCGTATCACACGTGCCATCACTCACGTGATTGGCTTGCAGGGCACCTATAACCAGCAACCCTTACACTTCTCACTCTCCTTTTCATAGGCTCAAAAGAGAAACCTTACAACTTTTACTCTTACAACTCACAAGGGAGACTTCACAAATAATACAACTCTTTTTCTCACTCTCTTATCTATTTTTTTTTCTTGCACAATTTTAGCACTTTTTTTTAAAGAATTTCTAGCCCAATGTGTTGTGTTAAATGCAAGAAGACTTGTGGTATTTATAGACCTCAATTGGCTTCAAAAATTGGAGCCAAGATTTCAAATATATTCAAAAAATCTCGGTACGGGCGGTACAACTAGCGATACAACCGCCAAAAGCTGTCCGAAAAATAGGGTGGTGGTAATACAATCATCGACCTAGGCTGTATAACTGTAGGCCTGGGTGGTACAACCACCGCCCACCATGGTACAACCGTCAGGAATCTCAAAAAAGTGATTCCCTCTACTTTTTCAATCCCGACTTGTACCTTCAGTTGACCCCTTTCCAGGTCAACCAATTGAGCTCAACCTAAGCCCAATCCAATTAGAAGTGTGGACCCGGTTTGCCTCTCTTGGGTTAATTTGGATTCCTTCTAAATCTAACTCAAGTAGGACTCAAATTTTATTGATGCTAACTATGACTAATTAATTATAACTATCAAATCCAACAAGACCCTCCTAACTCTCAGTAAGTTTTTCGGTAACCCCCGACGATCGTCCCATGAGTCTCTTGGTCTTCTTCCGATGAACTCCCGATGCCTTCCTAGCAAGCTCCTGATTACCTTCAGCAAGCTCCCAACAAACTCCCGGCAAGCCCCCGATACATTCAACGAGCTTCCGGCGAGTCTCTCGACGAGTTTCCACTACATCGTCTGAATCCCGACTCGATGCTAGAACTTGACTCTGGCCCACATCTGATTGAAAATTTTCTTTCTCTAGTGTAATTAATCATGCATCAATAATCTCTAACGCACATAGATCAATAAATTATTAATTGATTTCATCATCAAAATCTGATATTTAATAATAACTTTAATTGAGTATAATTTGGTTTGATGAAGATGATATATATATTTTTTGTTTAAACTCATTTTTTAATTTCATTTATATCCCTCAACATTTTTAATTTTACACTCCTCTTTTATTTATATTTTATTTATTTATTTATTTATTATTTTTAATTTATGCCTAGGTAGTTTAATTTATCCTCTACATATGATAATGCTTAAAACTCAAACTTCCCTACTTTGATCTTCCCTACTTTGATCATGTTTAAACTCATTCAAGGATTGAGATTTATTGAAGGTCGATTAAAATTCACCCGCCACTTCTAGTCATTGTATATACTTATTACTATAACTTAACATGATATTTAAGTCCGCTAGCACACTTTGTCTTGTTATACTATCATACCTTCTCGCTACAAAAGTTGATTAAAGTAGACATTGATGCATATGCATGCTCAACTAAAAATATAAAAATTATGAATAACATATTTTGAGAAGCATGTACTGTAACTTTAAAAGTAAAAAACATGAGCATATCATTGATCATGCTTATGAAGCATAGTCATCACAAATCATATCACTAACTGAGGCTAATATATACATATTATTTTTATTTCTATTGACATGCTAGTTGTAATTCAATGTACATGAGACTCGGGCACTACACCAAGAATGACAAAAGGCGTGAAGAGGGTAAATGTTGTCAAGAGTATTTGTAGTGTTCGATTGACCATTTGTCTAATTGCCTCATTGCCCATGCGTAAATGTTGTCAAGAGTATTTGTAGTGTTCGATTGACCATTTGTCTAATTGCCTCATTGCCCATGCTTTAGCTGACAAGCTATGTGGTGACATGCCATTAGGTGAAGCCAAGTCTCATAATCATTATGATCTTTTAAATCCTTAATGGTATACACAACTCACATGTGACAAGCTATGTGGTGACATGCCATTAGGTGAAGCCAAGTCTCATAATTATTATGATCTTCTAAATCCTTAATGGTATACACAACTCACATGTGGTTGCCCCGACGAGCTCCACATCACTTCTGTGTCAAACGAATCCAAAGAGATTAGATTAGGCTAGATTTGGTATTTGGTTGAATCAGTGTGCCCACCAAGGATTGAGGCAAAGATGATACACGTAGGTACACATGGTCAATCCCCACTAGACATTACATATGCTCATGTTAAGTTAGATTACTAAAGTATAGATAAACAATTGAATAGATAACCTATGGGTAATGGGTTAAATGTGCATTTCAACGATGCACAACCTATGAGTAGAATATGTATTTTGACTGTGCTATAGGCCAAATGTATAATTTGACAATACAATATATAGTCCAAATATATATTTCAATAACATATAGTCTACAAGCCAAACGTATATTTCGATGACACATGGTTGAAAGGCTAACAAACAGATCTACCATCAAAGCCAATAGCGCTAGCCAAAAATGCTTCTTGGCTTGATAGCTCTATGATCTAATGAACTAGATGCAGAGGAGTTAATGATCTGTGAAGAGTGATATATTAAACATGATATCATCACATGGCAACACTTGACCAATGAGCTGGTTGTCGAAGGCCATGGGGATCATACATGGCCAATAGGTGGTGGTCAAATCGTAAGACATGCTCACAACAGGATGATATATGGCTAAATAGCCGATTGTCCGAACCCTTTGATTGACGCGTCTAATTTGTATGGGCACTTAGTTTGATGAACGTCTCACCATGTCTTCACTCAAAATGTTGCACGTCCTCCTCTTACCGCTAGTGATTCTAAGAGTAACTAGGAGTGTTCAAATTTAACCGAAAAATAGAATCAAACCTAAACCGAACTAGTTTCAACTGGTTTAGCCCAAAGCAATTCGTTAATAATTCAATTTTGGAGTCTACAAATTGTTTTGGTTTGGGATAGTATACTTCTTCGGTTCAGTTAACTGGTTTGGATAGAATTGAATCGATTTTACTTTTTAAAATACCAACTAAGCCCAAAGGTCCTAGAAACTAAACTAATGTATCTTAAACATTCTTCACGGTGGTTGCTTGGAGAAGTTGTCTTTGTGATGTCTTATTATTGATTCATTTCTTCTCTTTATATTTAATATATTTTTTAGAATATTTGGAATGATATAATTTATTTTAGAATATCAGCACAATTACAACAAAATTCTAGTTTGGTTCAATTAAACTGAACTAGTTTATCAAACTAAATCGGTTCATTTGAATTTTATAAATTACCTAAAATTGGAATCTGTTAACCAAATTGGATTAACCCATTTTGAACGAGTTTGATTAGATATCTCTAAAATGGTTTCAGTTCAAAGTAACTTTCTGTAATGGAATTGAAATGTTTTGGTTTTAGTCCTTAACGGTTAGATTCGAATCGATTTGAACACCCCTATACATATATGTCTCTAGAGTCACCTATAAAAGAAATTACATGTATTTAGTATTGATCGACTAGTTTGATCAGAATAAACCTAAAAATTGATTTGATCATCAAAGAAATATTTGCTAGGAATATCTCAACTTAAAAAATTGATTTGATATTTGCTAGGAATATCCCGACTTAGTTTTGTAGGTTTGATGTTGTGTAAATAGTGATTTGGACTGAAACTAACTTCGAATGACTTGAGTCAGATTCAAATCATCATCTCAATTCTGACAATGATCTATACTACCATGATCATTTTTATTAGAATTTAATTTTTTTAAGAATATATTTAATTTTTTTAACCGGCGCCCGCTAGTTCATGACACAATTGTTGGAATCAATTAAAGATATATAATAAATATAATCGCTCAGATTTGGTGTTTGCTTCAGAAGAAGATGTGGGGCCTAAGTTCATGATTGGTGCTTTCGGTGGACCCAATAACACCGTGAACTTACTAAAAGTTCACGGAACAACACATCTTACGATGATGTGCGCAAGCAATGACGGTACTCTGCGGACACGCTTTAATACTTGAAGGAACGTGCTGTTATTTTTGTCAACACATTTGCTTGGCGGTGGTGCGGCCATCCAGGTTCGGTCCTGTCCCGACGCGTGATAGCCAGGGGAGGGTGTTAATTAATTGTCGATGTTGTTGTACATACATCATCTGCATCTCAATCCACTGTCGTCGTCGCTGCTGCCTGGCATCAGCATCACACCGACGGAGGATAAGGGCGCCACGTGGGTACCGGTGGTATAACAAGCCCCGCTGTTGTTGCCCCCTGCGCTCATTTCGACCGGCTCGGTTTGGGTCGCCGCGGGGGTGTGTGAGCGGGGGCGGTTGTACATACATCATCTTCAACTCAATCCACTGTCGCCGTCGCTGCTGCCTGGCATCAGCATCACACCGACGGAGGATAAGGGCGCGACGTGGGGACCGGTGGTATAACAAGCCCCGCTGTTGCTCCCTGCCCTCATTCGACCGGCTCGGTTTGGGTCGGGGGGCGGGGGGGGTGGGGTGGAGGGTGGGGCGGGGTTTGGGGGTGGCGGTTGTATCAGCTCGAGCGAGGAAGAGGAGGGGAGGGGATGAAAGCGAAGGCGGAAGCTCCGCTTCTGGAGGCGGCCGCCTCGGCTGGTGGTCGTAGCTGCGGCCGGACAACGGTGGCGCAGACGCTGGGGAACATCGTGGTGTCGATCGTGGGGACCGGGGTGCTGGGCCTGCCTTACGCCTTCCGTGTCGCGGGTTGGCTCGCGGGCTCCCTCGGAGTCGCGGCTGCTGGCGTCTCCACCTACTATTGCATGCTCCTCATCGTCAGTGTTTATAATAATTGCTCAAAATCTTCCATGTGTTTTAGAATAATATTAGCTGATTTGCCTCCTCTTCTTCTTGCAATTTGATGTATTAATTTATTGATGAGCTCTTACTCGAAGAAGGAGAATAAGAAAAGGGGAAAAGGAGCAGACAAATAGAAAATATTGACAAGTCAAGACGTTCTGATTTCCTCTTTGTATGAGGCTGAAACGAGCTTCTTAACCTTCTTTCTTGTTGGGCTTCGCGTGGGTTTTCTTCGATAGAAAGTTAGGTGGACCTGCTTTTCGTTTTTATGCATATTTTTCCTTCTCGTTTTGCTCACTAATGAATTGCTTCAGAGAACAAGTTCCACTATTTACCTAGTGATGTCCTTCTCAAGGCGTCCCACAATACATGGTTTGTGCAGGGCTATCTGTACGCAGTTCTTGACAGAAAAGGTCAGATGTATTAGGTGTCAATTTTTGATGTACAATTAACCTTCAAATTGTGCAAGCCAAATTGAAGAACATACTTTCATTTGATGTTGCAAATTGCAAGCCCATAATAAAAAGACAGGGGGAGAAGAACTCTGATTTCTTCTGCTTTAGTTTCATGTATCACTGCTTTTGTGCACAGCTCAGTTAACGGACCCTGTTTCACTGGGACGTCAACAACCACCTCATGTAGTTCCCCATGACCTTATGGAAGCTTTCTGATTTCTCATGTTGCAACTCATGCCAAAGTTCGTTTCAGTTATGTCATTATTGTATATGAGATTGAATTTTCTAATTTGGACTTGTTTTTATATTCACTTGGACAGAAACCATATGTGAAAATCATAGGAGAATAAGGAACTTCTTTTCTACAAAATTTGCTGGTTAATATATTTGTTTTTGGATCTTCTATGGAATAATGTTCTTAGTTAACAGGACCATAGATTATCCAAGTTAGCAGCATGATTATTTTATGTTCTTTTTTTTGAATTTATGTATTGCCTCCTTTCATTTCTTAAACAGGTGCAATGCAGAAAAAGATTAGAGGAAGAGGAAGAAGAAGAAGAAGAAGAAGAAGACGAAGAAGAGAAGGCAAATGAGTTGTTGCATTTACAAACTTATGGGGATTTGGGTGGGAAAGCCTTTGGGTCCATCGGGCGCTACATGACTGAACTTCTTATTCTTGCTGCCCAAACTGGGGGCTCTATAGCTTACTTAGTCTTCATTGGTCAGAATCTATCATCTATCTTCACATCAATCAAAACCAAGGAACAACACATAAACCCGGCTGTCTTTATTTTCCTCATTTTGCTTCCCCTTGAAATTGCTCTTTCTTTTATTCGCTCTCTTGCTTCCCTTGCCCCTTTCAGTGCTTTTGCTGATTTGTGCAACATTCTTGCAATGGCCATTGTCATCAAAGAGGACCTTCAAATCTTTGACAATTCCAGGAAAAGGAGTGCTTTTAATGGGGCTTGGGGACTACCATTTGCAGGAGGAATGGCAGTGTTCTGTTTTGAAGGCTTCAGCATGACATTAGCATTAGAGGCGTCCATGGCTGAGAGGCGAAAATTTCCCTGGGTGCTCTTGCAGGCATTTATTGGGATTACTGTTGCCTACGTTTGTTTTGGGTTATTTGGTTATCTAGCATATGGAAATGAGACCAAAGACATAATAACACTTAATCTTCCGAACAATTGGTCTGCTATTGCGGTAAAGGTCAGTGAAGTTTCCCTCCTTTGCTGTAATGTCTTGTTGCATGTGATAAATGCAAAAAACTGTCCATTTTGAGCACATACTGGAGCACAAAATTTTAGTACAGAAGAAGCAAACTCTTTGGACACATAGATTTGATGGTCTACTTTCAGGTTGGATATATATACTGACTGCTTGCAAGATTCAACTGAGCTAATTTATTCTGGATGTAAAGATATTTCAGCGAGACATTTCCGTTCATTTACCCTTTTTATTATCATTGAAAAGCTCATGAAATCAAAATGCAAATATGTAAAGTCCACTAGACATGGACATAAACTAGATAATAATAATTATGACAAGCTTTGCTGCATGCAATGTTGCTAAAAGGTATATCAATGCATCGATGGAACATGACCACTATTTGTGTATATGTTGTTTTCTACCTACCTGAGATCTTGACCCATAAGACCTGATTTTCTTTTAAAACTTTCTACTTTACCTACCTGGTATTTGATGATCACTTATCCAGAAGAGTGATAGATTTTTTATGCCAGTTGTCATTCCATAAAGCATCTACAGGAAGAGATAAGAAATGTAGAACTTAGTAGGATGCAACAGATTAAGGGAAAAGAAATACATCAGATAGGAAAATTGTGGAAGTGAGTAGCCCATCCGAGCTTGAGAACGATGAAATATCGTCTAATACAAGTTATTGGTCGCAAGAATTGCAACGTAAAAAACTGTTAATATGTCTGTCAATTCTCTGGTTTGCTTCGAAGGATTGTAAAAATTCTGATTGATTGACCAGATAGCTGTACTCAATTGGAAAAGTTAGCTCAGTTAACTTTGCACTTTTCTACATAATAATTGTTTGTTTTGTTTGTTCTTTCACCAGTTAGACTTCGTAGGATGATTTCTGAACTTCCTTTTGTCTTTGTCGGACAGGCCGGGCTCTGCATAGCTCTAGCATTCACATTTCCAATCATGATGCATCCGATCAATGAGATCATTGAGACAAGGCTAAAGTCAAGTAGATGGTTTCAGAAGCTTAGTCACACTTTCCTATGTGCAGAGTGGTTAGGCTTGCACGGGAGCCGCATACTTGTGTTGGTGGTGCTGTCTATGTTGGCATCTTTTGTCCCAGGCTTTGGAAACTTCGTCTCCTTCGTGGGAAGCACTGTTTGTGCACTGCTCTCCTTCGTTTTGCCAGCCATGTTTCACCTCACTATTCTTGGTTCTGAAATGAGATTCTGGCAGAGAATTTTGGATTATTGCATAATTCTTGTTGGTCTGGCCTTTGCTGGGTATGGAACGTTAAACACTATCTCAGGCTACTCATCCAATTGACATTTTGGCAAAGGAATCGCAGGACAGTTTCATCTCGGCCTGGTATGCATGTTGTTGCTTAGACTCACATGTCATATGTTAGAGTGCCATCTGCGGTGGGTGAAGATGCATTGTGACTATTCTCCCATGCAAAAGAATGGTAGCCTTCATTGATGATCATCCTTTCAATTTATGTACTTCTTAATGGAGGTAAAAGTTGGTATTTTCATAAAGTTTACTTTATAGGAAGCTGAATTAGTATTCTGGCCACAAATATATTAGAAATGTGGACCACTCTGCTACTTGATTTTAGAACAAGTATCTTTGATTTACAAGGTGGAAATTATGGGTGTTTTTTTGGCATTACAAGTGTGGCTAATCAAGTTTTGCTGCTATCTCGGTTAAAACGATGCCATTGTGGAAACCCACAATGATTGTTGAGTGAAAGTAACTGTAGCAACTTTATGATCCAGCAGAATGTGCCACTCAAAGTATTTGTTTTCCTCTAGTAAATTCGGACTTGGAACTGTACAACAATAATTTCGCCAACAGTAGGCAAATGGAAAGGATATGCTGTCCTGATTATGGGATTACTACCTTCAGATATTTCATATTTGTTTCATCTTCTCAGTGATTGCTCCTTTCATATTTCGTATAATCTTTTATTTGTGCTGCATCTGCCAGTTTTCTTGATACAAATATCCTTCGACTTCCTGGGATGTTCCTAATTGTGTTAAGCTACGGTGAGATTGTGAAAATTAGTAGGTGAACTTACATGCACCTTTGAAGCCCACAAGCTTATTGAAATCGTTCACTCAAAACTAGTACCCTTGTTGAAATCTGACCTAACTGATGGGCTGTGTGAATCATAGTCATTTTCATGGAGCTCTATAATTTTTTTTCTTTCTTCAAAAATTAATACATCTATTATAATTATTAATTATAAAATTTACCTTGGTCCTGAATAATTATTTAGCTCTTGCTTTCACATTAGCCTTGAGTAAATTTATGATTAATTTTTTTTAGCATAAATGACTAATAGAGGATATGATAAAGTTAAGGTCAAAATTTTTATTGACATTTCGTATTATGTCTTAAAATCAAAGTTAATCCATCGTATTTTAAAATTTATCTAAGTAATTTTTTATATTATGATTTCACATTAAAGGCATTCCTTGTACTTTAAGGTTCGTCTAAATGATCTTTCGTATTATGTCTTAAAATTAAAGTCATATTTTATATTTTAAACGTCGTCTAGATGATCTATCGTACTATGCTTCAAAATCAAAGTCATCCTCTGTACTTTAAAATTCGTTTAAGTGATCCCTCGTACTATGTTTCAAAATTAAAATTACCTTTCTGTATTTTAAAATTTGTCTAAGTGATCCCTAATATTACGATTTTGCATCAAAGTGGTCTATCGTACTATTCTATAGATGTTAAACAAATCTTTTCTGTTAATAAAAAGGATAACAACGTTTGTTTTTTAAATTGGAGGGTGGGAGGGGGGGTTTATTTGATTTTCTTCAATATAGCCAAACTATGCGAAGAGAATTTAAGAAATCAAAGTTACCCCTTGTATTATGATTTGTTAATCAAATACACCTCTCGTATTATCATTATTCATCAAATTTATCCTCTGAATATTAATACTATGGTATTAAGTGGTAGAAAAGTTATGAAAAAATTAGTCTTACTTCCAACATTGTTTGAATTTATTTTACACTTTAAGCTTGATTGATGATGATTTTTATTTGTTATACACTTAACTAATTTAAGTAATTAAAAAATTGATCATAAAATTCTTAACGTGTATATTGTTGTTACGATTATTTACTCTTTAAGTGTGATTAAATTTCAGTAATACCTCCCCTAAAACTCGAACATATCTCATTTATATTCAATTACATAACCTGCAAAGAATAACAAGATATAACTAATTGATTGAACTATCACAAAATTAGAAACTTTATCAATTAAACATATCATACAAACATCTAATGTACCCAACTACTAGTAATCCAACAACTATGTCAAATGGAATGTACATCAATAGTAATCCATCTCATGTACCTAACTCATGAACAAAAAATGAAATGCATGTAAACATCAATAGTCAATTACTATTAATTATTACCCTAATCACTTCATTCCCCTTGGGTCTTACTTCAGAATGAGCTTACTTCTTCCTTTTATCTAGGGAGAATTTGCACGGTCTTGCTGTAGTCTTGATATGTATCTTAGTTGGCCGTCGCCTTATATTAAAAATTATTTTCATAAAGTTAGTTTCAAATATCAAAATATGTGATAATTAATAGTATTGTTGAAAATATACCTGTGATTGAGATTGTGACTCCAGTGGTGGTTGACTTCGGCCTGGTTCTAAATGGGTTGCTTCTATTGCTTCAGCTTGCTTCAATGTCATCCTATGTCATCTCGTCCTATTTGTAGGTCGTTAACAACACGTTGCACGTACGGGATTAGTTATGTTATTTTGTTCGACGAGCATTATGTCCTTGTTGTCCACATCGCCCACACTTGTTTGGGTGCCCTGATTTTATTCTCATTTGTGATGGTTGCCCCTCACCATCAGCCTGTTTTCTCACCTTTTTGGGTCGATCAATCCTTTTGTTGAAATGTGATAGGAAATCCACCAACGAAAGGCTAATCATCAATATCTGTAATTAACAATCTTTAGTAAAGGATCCATAAGTGGATTATAATATTAAAATAAAATCTATGATAGATAAAAAAAGTTATCTAACTGAGCATTGTGTGAACTCTCCCACTGTAACATTTCTCCCACATATCCTTATGATAATAAGGATCTATGTAGTCTTCTAGGGCTTGTCTCTAGAAATATATGGTGGCTATGACATGCCGATAAGGAATACTTGTGGACCCCCATCTATTGCAATTGCAGAATCGTTCCCTTAGCCTAACGATGTATCTTTTTTCAGTAAAATGATCCACCTCAAATACATCATGAACTGTACTCCAATTTTTGCATCACTTCTTATCTTCATCCATCTTCTTTAAGATTTTAGGGTATAAATCATGGCAATCACCATCTATTTTAGCTCATTGGGTCTCAATTCTTTTTATCACTATTCTCCTAATTATCTCACGCATGGTGATAATCGGTTGGTCCCGTGCTTTTAATATCCAAGAATTGAATGTCTCTACGATGTTATTGACCAACATGTCAGATTTGGGGTGCCTAAAATTGGGAGAAAAAGTTAAAGTTAATAGTGATATATTTTTTTGCATAACAACAACAAACAAAATATATGAAGGGCAATATACCATGCAAAGATTCTCTTTGACCACTGAAGACTGTCCTTTACTGCTAATCAATGATACACATCCTCGTTAACCTCCTTGATTTAGTTCATGTAGTAACCAAATTCCCTTTCAGTCGTCGAGGAGGCTACTTGCGACACGAGGTCCTTTAAGACACCCTTGAATTGCTTCTTGAAGTTCTCGTACATGTGACGAACACAAATCCTATGGTTCGCACGTGGCACAACCTCTGAAATTACCTCAATGAGCCCCTAAATTAACAATATACATAATATTCCAAGTAAGGTTAGTAAACAATTATAATTTATATCACCCAAAGCATGATATAGGAAGTAGTTTAAAATACCTTATGTTGATCACTCATGAAATTTCATCCGTGCGCCTCAACTGATCCAATGTCAAATAATAGCTCTTCAAGAAACCACTTTAAATTTTTTTTATTTTTTATGCTAGCTACTGTCCATGCTATTGGGAACATCCCATCATTGGCATATATTCCAATAGCTACTAATAAGACCCCCTTGTAACGAGACTTCAAATGACAATCATCAACTATAACTATATGCCTACACCCCTCAATGAATCCTTACTTGCACGCAGCCAAACAGTAATAAAAGCAACTGAATCTATTCCTATCATATGGATCGGTTCCAATCTTACATGTTGACCCTGGGTTAGTCTCTAGGATTATAGATGCATAATCCCTTATCCTGAAAAAGTGAAATCTATCCTCACTTTGAAGGATCTTTAGAGCCTTCCTCTTTGCAGGATAGCATTTTTGCTCTGTTACCTCCACATTAAACCTCCGACTTACATCATTCTCAAATGCATTATTAGGCCACCGTATGTCATCCTTCAATGTGGTAAGATACTTCTTGGCGAAGAGAGAACTAGTAATATGATGATTAATGCTATGGCACCCACAACTGTGTGTGTTAGCCATCGTCTTCACTTGAAAACAATTGAGCATAGGATTGAGGCTGGCTCTAATCCTCCACCCACACCCAGTTATCATACAAACTGTAACTACCCTAATACTTTCATTCTTCAAATACTTGAAGTCAAAACCCTATTGTATACTGTATTCACGCAGATAACTCTGAAACCTCTTAACATCACTGAAGTAGTCACCAATATTTAATGTAAGATTCTCTCTAAAATCATGATCGAAGTTAAACTCTCTAAATGCAAGTTTGCAATGATCCTAACTCCCAAAATCCTTAGGAGGACATAAACTCACTGTGTCATCCTTATATTCAGACTCCACCGTATCAATATTTGGAATGTTAATTTTGCAAACACATTCAGGAATATCCTTATTACTCGACGAGTTATCACTGTTCTCTGTATCCTTTTCATTTGAGTCACCGTCTGATGAAGCTGGAGCAACTCTTTCTTCGTAAGGTATTGCTCTATCGAAATGAAATATTTTTATGCATGACTTGCAACTTGTGTTGGGGTCCTACATACAATAAAATTTTGAGCTATTCCACGCTAGTGACCTTTTCCCAGTTTTTGAAGATGCTCATCTTCGGTCCAAGGAAGACCTACTAAACGGTGCACTATAAGCATATTGGTTCTTTGAATTTAATGCAAGACTTCAACAACGAAATCTAAGCCTAAATTTTAAACATAAGAAATGTTCTGTAGTTTATCACAATTCAGAAGTACCACAAAATAGATGAGACACGTAACCCGAACTTTCATACAAATATATAGGGAAAAGCTAAAAATTTACATGGTACTTGAATAGCTAAAAATTGAAGTTCATTTCTAGGAAGTCTTGCTAGTAGTTAAAGATGTAGACATAAAACAATATTGCTCTAAATATTTGTAAAACAAAGAATAAAATTATCGGACCAAGTATTCTCAAATCATCATCAAGTAATTTGAGATGAGATGTCCTTTAGTAATTTATCCTACAAAAAACTAAGATATGATTCTGGAAGTCTTGTTGCAGATGCACTCCCTTCGTGGACTGTGCATTTTTGGGAGTCCTATGAATGATGCCTTTTGACTGACTTGGTTGATCTGGTAATGAAAAAATAACAATACCTAACATGATAGAAGCTCTTACCTCATCATTGCTCTCTGAAGATGAGAATCAACAAATAAAGAATGACTGAAAAGATAGAACATAACGCTTGACCAAGAAAAAGCACACACATTGTTACCTTTAATTTATTTATCAACAAAATTATAGAAATTATAGATTTTAAGCAAAGAAAAAATAGAAAGGCAAAAAGACAGCGGGAAGACAAACAAATTAACGCTGAAGAAAAAAATAAGAAAGGCAGAAAGATAGTGGAAAGGTGAACAAACTAACGCCGATAGAGGTTGATGAAGAAAGGCAGAGATCGGAGTTGCAGAAACGAATGCCGACACAGGTTGGAGAAGAAAGAAAGAGAGGGAAAAATACATTAGAGCTTTGGGACTATTTAGTTGTAATCCTCAAATAAAAAATAATCTCCTAAATTATTTTACCTAACGACGTAACCTTATTTCTAATAGAGGGGGCCACTTTGATACAAAATCGTAGTATGAGGGGTCACTTAGACGAGTTTTAAAGTACTGGGGGGTGACTTCGATTTTAGGGCATAGTACGGGGGGTCACTTATACAAGTTTTAAAGTACGAAGGGTGACTTTAATTTTGAGGCATAGTACGAGAGGTCACTTAGATGAGTTTTAAAGTACGGGGGGTGACTTTGATTTTGAGGCATATTATGGAGGGTTACTTGGACGAGTTTTAAAGTATGGGAAGTGACTTTGATGTGAAATCATAGTACGAGAGTCACTTAGATGAATTTTAAAGTACGGGAGGTAACTTTGATTTAGAGGCATAGTAAATGGGTCAATAAGAATTTTGGCCTAAAGTAAAAAAGGAATGTAACAATATGTTAAATTCATATTGAAAATATATTTTTTTTAATTAATAAATTAATATAATATATATTTTATATTTGTCACATATTGTTGTATGTTGATGCAATAAAAGGTGTCATACCATGTCTATGTATCCATGCGTGTACATCAATTATATATTGTATGTTATGTCATGCTGCATGTACTATAATAGTATTATTTTAATAGAAAACACATCTTGTTTAATATATATATCTAAAATAATAGATAGGAATATCGTAAATAGGACCATTGCAACCCCATTAGTAGTGTAGTCCTCGGGAGCTACTTTACCATACTCCGAATTCAATGGTTTCAATAAACTCTCGACAGTAGTTTATCTTGACCTAAATCTACAACTATTCTCAACTAGTAATTTAATCATTGGTTGAGATCTATAGACTTTGTATACCATTCCGTTGTAGTTGTAGCAAACAAAGTAGGGGCTGATTCAGTTTCTTGGTTGCCGGTTTAGGGTGCTTTGGTGAATATTACTATCATGCGTATTCTTACAGGTCATCATACCCATGAGATTAGTAGAGCTATGGGAGTGGAAAAAACACATATGAGTATGCAAAAGCAAGAGGCATAATGTTTTAACAAGAATAGAAAGGTGTTGAGGAGGACCGACCAAAAGAAAGTGGAAGAGGGAAGGATTCAATCCAGCCTACAGAGCCCCTATGGCTACCTTGTTATGAATGAAGGCGTTAACAAGAAAAAAAAGGAGAAAACGAACTAAGTATCATGCAATGCAACTGTAGAGGTCAATCCTTGCTAGAAAAGGCTTGAAACAGGAATTTCTGTATGAAAAATAGGAATCTTAGTTTGAAGAAGAGGAAGGGACCGTCGACCCACAATAGATAAAGGAGGATTTATTCAATCACATAGTTTAGGCTCCTAGACTATAGTGCCCTTGTGATAAACTATATGATTGTATTGAAAGGCCCATTTTTCTCTATTGGGCTCGGGGCAAACGGACCATTTATTGAAGAGGATGAGTATTATGAAAAGGATGAGTATCATGAAGAGGATGAGCTTCAAGAGAATGATTTGGAGTTCTGGCAGAGTGAAACCATGCAGTACTAGACACGAGATAGATCTTCCAAAGAACAAGGCTTTTTTTCGAGTAAGCCAATTCATTTGGGACCCTGTGGATCTATTCTTTTTCCTATTCAAAGATCAGCCCTTTGTCTCTATGTTTTCATGTCGAGAATTCTTTGCAGACGAAGAGATGTCAAAGAGGCTTTTTATTACTATTACTTCCAATAGTTCCAAAACAAATTCTTTTAGACCTATGTATAAACATTGGTTCATCAAGAATACGCAAGAAAAGCACTTCGAATCCTTGATTCATCGTCAGAGATGGCTTAGAAGCAAGTCTATTATCTAATGTATCTTTCCTTTCTAATAATTTATCCGAGAGTTATCAGTATTTATCAAATCTGTTCCTATCTAACGAAACGCTATGGGATCAAATAACAAAGACAATGTCGAGAAAGGGATGACTTTTTCCGGGTGGGATAAAGATTTTCCATTCCTTAGCCGTAAAGATACGTGGTCATGAAAAAGAGATTAAATGGAACAGGATTGGTCGAGTGGTAGAGTCATGAAAACTTTTTTATTTCATATTTTGGACCTTAGCTCTATGAAATAATATGCTACTGCTAAAACATGAAAGAATTAAAATCTTAGATCAAAACACTATGTATGGATGACATGAACTGTCTAAAGAAGAATTATTAAACGGTGAAAATATATACTAAAAACCTAAATATCAGTATTTTTCATAGAACATCCCCTGTTCACTTATTACCGTAGAGAATCTTATTTTATTTTACTTTATGAGATTACCCCATTGAAGTATTTTACTTTACGAGATAGACCACCAATTCAGATGGGTTTGGTCTGGCTTAGAGATTGGTTAGTAGCTGATTTAGGATTGAGTTGATAGTTGCCTTTTTACCATAAATATAATATAGTTTAAGCGGTCTAAGCGACTGTAAGATGTGGTTTTTATTCTTTCGTTTAGGCTGAAAAGAACATACCTTTCCCTCTCATTCAATCTCTTCTCCTTAGACTTCTCCTTATCCTTATCGTTCCTTTCTCCTTCTCACACTTTTTTAGTTTTTCTTCTCTTTGATCTTACTCTAGGAATTATTCGTGAAACATGCATATTATTCAAGTTTAGGTATGTATTTGATGTGTTTAGTTAGGGTACCATGAATATAAAGCATCACAAATATTTATTACTAGTTTATTGCTATTACATCTGTTAGAACTCTAGCTAGAGGCGTCGTAATTTAGTTTTATTAAAGATGACATATATATAAATCCTATCTAATCGACCCCTATTAACTACCTTAAAATGAGAATATTTAGGATTAGATTGAAACCTTGAATATAATCCAACACTAAATATTATGTCTGGTCTAGTAGCAGTTAAATACAATAAACTACATATCATTCCTCTATATATTTTTTTATCAAAATTTTCGCATTCATTATCTAAGTCTAATTTTGTAGAAGTGATCATAAGTGTGTTTATGGACTTAGCATTATCCATACTAAAACGTTTTAACAAATCTAAGATATACTTAGTTTGACTTATAAAGATGTCATCATTTAATTATTTTATTTATAGTCCTAAGAAAAAAGCTAATTTGCCCATTAGGCTCATTTAAAACTCTTAGCTCATAGTCTTGGTAAAAGATTCATAGAAGGATTCATTAGTAGAACTAAAAATAATATCATCAATATAAATTTGAACAATAAAAAAATTATTTTTAAAATACTTAATAAATAATGTGGTATCAACCTTGCATTTTAAAAGATTATTTTGAATAAGAAAAGAGCTAAGTCTCTCAAACCAAGCCCGAGGGACTTGTTTCAAACCATAAACAACCTTAGATAATTTAAAAACATAATTTAAAAAAAGACTATTTTCAAAATCGGAGGGTTGTTCAACATAAACTTCTTCGGAAATAAAACCATTGGAAGAAGCACTTTTGACATCTATTTGAAATAACTTAAAATTCTTAAAAGAGGCAAAGGGAAGGAGCATCCTTATAGCTTCAAGTCTAGCCACAGGAGCGAAGGTCTCTTTATAATAGATCAATTCTTCTTGTTTGAAACCCTTGTCCACTAATCTAGCCTTATTTCTAACCACGATACCATTTTCATCTTATTTGTTTCTAGAGACCTATTTAATACCAATCACTATCCATTCACTAGGTCTAGGAATAAGCTCCTATACCTCATTTCTCTCAAATTGGTTTAACTCTTCATGCATTAAAAGAACCCAAGAATAATCTTTTAGAGCTTCCTCAATGTATTTTGGTTCAATTTGAGATAAAAATATGATGTTATTATAAAAATTCTTAAATGATGAATATGTTTGAACATATTTAACTCCTTAAGATGATCATCTATATACTTTCATTCCTTCGGTAAGGATTTCTTAGAAGTAGATGCATCTAAACTGTTTTGGAGATGAGATTTATCATTAAAATTTAGATTATCAAAATCAAAATCATCATCAAAATCAATTTTCTTCAATTCGAGAACATCATTAAAAACAATATGGATGGATTCCTCAATTACTAGAGTTCTTTTATTAAAGACATGATAAGTTTTTGAAATTAAGGAATAACCAAGAAATATGCCTTCATCGAATTTTGCATCCAACTTTCCTAAGTCATATTTTTTATTCAAAATAAAATATTTACAACCAAACACTTTAAAATATAAAATATTAGATTTTTTATTATTTTATAATTCATAAGGAGTTTTGGAAAGTAATGGTCTTACAATAACCCTATTTATGACATAACATGTCGTGTCAATGACTTTGGCCCAAAATTATTTGGGTAGGCTATGTTCCTTTAATATAATTATAGCCATTTCTTGTAAGCTCCTATTTTTTCTTTCCACTACTCCATTTTGTTGTGGATATCTAGGAGTAGAGAAATTATGGTTGTACTCATTTGACTCACAAAAAATTTAAAAATTATGATTTTAAAACTCACCACCATGATCACTATGCATAGATGAAATCATAAAACCTTTTTCGTATTGAACAAGTTTACAAAATTTTAAAAAATATTTAAAATAATCACTTTTGTGTGCCAAGAAATAGGTCGAAGTGTATCTACTATAATAATAAATACATATTTGCTTCCTCCTAAGCTTGTAGTATCAATTGATCCAAATAAATTCATATAGATTAATTATGGTGGTCGAGAGGTGATTATTAGATTTTTTTGATTTGAAACTACTTTTTATTTGTTTTCCTAGTTGGCATGCATCACAAACTTTATTTTTTACAAACTTGATGCTAGACATTCCTCTTACTAGGTTTTTAGTTGAGATTTGGTTTAATAGTTCTATGCTAGCATGTCCTACTCCTATTCCGAATCTATGCATCATCATTTAAGATCGAAAAACATATTTCATTATAAAAATTACCAATGTCAATAGTATCAACATTATTGCTTCTTAAGGCAAATCATAGAACTATTTTTGTGTAGTATTTAATTATACAAGCATTAGATTTAAATTTGATAATGTATCCTTTATCACATAATTGATTAATGCTTAGTAGATTATGTATCAAACCATCAACTAATAACGTATCTTTAATGAAGAGGTTTGAGTTGTTACTTATAGTTCCTTTCCCAGTGATTTTTCCCTTATTGTTGTCTCCGAAGGTAACAAATCCTTCATTTAGGATAGTAAGCTTAGAGAAATGAATTGGTTCCGGTCATGTGCCTTGAGCATCCACTATCAAGGTACCATTTTGTGCTTCTAGCCTTTGTTTGGAGACATACCTACAAGAAATGGGGTTTTAGTTTAGGTACCCATTTGACTTTGGTTTTCTTATGAAAAACTCTACCTAATTTTACTAATGACATCGATTTGTTTATGGTTCATTTAGGAACCCAAATTAATTTGTATAGACTATGCCTTTAAAACATTTATAGGTATAGTGTCCAATTCTACCACAAAAATTATATTTGTTTCTAGGTGAAACATATAATGTAGGTCCTTCAACAAAGATGGTTGGTTTTTGTTGAGTATTACTCACAAAGCTAATTTCTTCTTTTTTATTAATATGACCCTTATTAGCAAGGATCATGTTTAAGGATTTGTTATCTATTTTAAATTTTTCTAATGTTTCTCGTAATGAAATATTTTCTTTCTTAAGCGCATCTAATTCCTCACACTTAGAGCAAGGAGCTATCCTATATTCATCATACTCCTTTTTAAAATTTTTAAATTCACTAGTAAGTGAAGCATGATCTTTTTTTAACAACTTATACTTTTTACTAACTAAATTAAAATTATCAAACAAGTCATTAAATGCATTAAGTAATTCATCATAAGATAAGGAAGACTTATTTGAGTTACTTACCTCATTTCCAAATGCCATTAAGGCGTAATTTGTAACTTCTTCCTTGATGGTTGGCTCCTCGTCTTCGGATGAAGTTGAGTCAGCCCAAGTAGCTTTAAGCGTTTTCTTCTTCTTTAGTTGCTTCTTCTTCACTCGGGGACATTCATTTTTGAAGTATCCCAGCTTCTTGCATTCGTAACATATTATTGAGTCATTTTTTAGTTCACTTTTATTTTTAGCACCTTGTTTTGTTTTTGTTGTTTTTAAGAATTTTTTAAATTTTCTTGTAAGAAGTGCTAAGTCCTCATCATCATCATCATCACTTGAGATTTCTCCAAAGTGATCTTCCTTGGTTTTAAGTGTCATATCCTTCATGTTCTTTGGAAGGTTGTTCTCAAGTTCATCATATGCTATACACGTCATTTCGTAGGTCATCAAAGATCCAATTAGTTCTTCAAGCAGAAAATTAGTTAGGTCCTTTGCATCTTGTATTATCATTACTTTAGGATCCCAACTTTTTGGAAGGGATCTTAATATTTTGTTAACAAGTTCAAAATTAGAAAAACTTTTACCAAGCGCTTTAAGACTATTGACGACATCCATAAAAAAGGTGTATATGTCTCTAATGGTCTTACTTGGTTTCATACGAAATAACTCAAAGCTATGCACCAAAAGATTAATGTTTGACTCTTTGACTCGACTAGTGCCTTCGTGTGTGACTTTGAGTTTGTGCCAAATCTCATGCACAGTTTCACATATAGAAACCCAATTAAATTCATTTTTATCAAGAGCAGAAAATAAAGCATTCATCGCTTTAGCATTCAAAGAGAAAGTATTCTTTTCCGAATCATTCCATTCGTTCATCGGTTTAGAAGACTTTTCGAAGCCACTTTCAATAATATGCCATAATTCAAAATCCATAGAAAGTAGGCAAATTCTCATTCGAGTTTTTCCATATGTATAATCCATCCCATTGAACATGGGAGAACGAGTGATAGAAAGTCCCTCTTGATTGCCAACAAAAGCTATCTCTTTTGGGCTTTAAGCCAAATAGAGAGAAACATGGCTCTGATACCAATTGTTATGATCAAAGCGGCACTATGAGTGTGGGAGGGGGGGGGGGGGGGGGGGGGGGGGGGGGGGGGGGGGGGTGAATTAGTACTTATAAAAATTTATATCGATTTGAGTATTCACTTAATAAAACTCATATCAGAAATGTGTTTAAGTGTAGAGATGTTTGTAAGAGTGCAAGCAAATGTAGTAGATAGTTAAATAAGGAAGCAATGAAGATAAATAACAAAGAAGAGGAAGCAAACCAATTTTATAGTGGTTCGGTCTCGTGACCTACATCCACTCTCAATTCGTCCTCCGTTGAGGTTATCAACTTTCACTATTGATCTTATTTCAATGGGTAAAGATTAATTACCCTCTTACAATTCTATTCTCCTTCTATAGGTTTAGGAGATAACCTTTACAAGTCTCTAAGCTCTCCCTAAATAAAAACTACATAAGATGAAATCAGGGGAGCTCTCAAAGAATTAAAACAGTGTTTTCACAAGTTTTTTTGCTTTTAATTCTTACTTTCTCAAGCAAAGATGAGTGGGATATTTATAGGCCCCAAATGACTTCAATATTGGAGCAAAAATTTAAATTTCTAGAGTTCCCGAGGTGTCGGTCTCAGAGACTATGTTCTGGCGGTAGTACTACCAACCTGGCTGGTACCACCACCTGACACAGTCTAGGAGACTATGTCTAGGCGATACCATCGCCTGACACAGCTTCGAAGACTATGTCTTCTCGGATACTGTGTCTTCGATGACCGTGTCTTACCTATTCTTGGGTTACTGAAATGAACTTTTTAATAAGTTTAAATCAGCCCAAATTAAGGCCTAATGACCTCTTAATTGAGTTAGCAAAACTAACTCTCATTATGATGCTAACTATGACACTTAACACAATCTTCATTGTTTGACCATCAATTGATCTCTCGGTAAACTCCCGGTGAACTCCCATCATCCTTCAGGTGAACCCCGACGAGCTCCCGATTTCCTTCGGTGAACTCCCGATGAACTCCCAGCATTCTTCCGACGAACTTCCGACGAGCTCCCAACAACCTGTCGGCGAACTCTCGATGAACTTCCTGGTAAACCTTTAGTTAGCTCTCGGTGAGCTCCCGACAACATTGTTCGGACCTCGACCGACCTCCGACGAACTCTTGGCGAGCTCCCACTACGTCGTCCGAAACTTGGCCCAATGTCCAAACTTGACTCCGACCCAATATCTGATTGTAGTGCCTTTTTACTGTCGTAGTTAATCTTGCATCACTTTCTCTAACACACAAATTAGATCATAAAATCCATCAATCGATTTAATTATCAAAATTCGGGATTCAATATAGGAGGCTCATTTCGTTGACTTGGAAGGAGGTACAACCAGGTTCAGAGATAGTATAGCTCAAGTATGAAAAGTATAGAAAAGTGCTTTTTCAAGAATCTTGGGCAGTGATACCTTGGCTATCGGTGGTGGTACTGCTAAGTGGTGGTAGTGCCACTTATTCTAGGCGGTGGTACCACCCGTGCCCAGAAACCTAGGCTCTGTTTAGTGGTGTGTACCACCGGTACCGGCGGTGGTACCGCCCATACCTTGAAATCTCAAGGTGTTTGATTTTTTGGCTCCAATTTGTGAAGCCATTTGGGGTCTATAAATACCCTAGGTAATCTTGCTTGAGATAGTAAGAAAGTAGAAGAAAAACTAATGAAAACGCTATTGTAATTCATTGAGAGTTCCCTTCCTCTTCTCTATGTGTAAATTCTATTTAAGGGAGGGTTGAAAGAATTGTAAATATTGTCTCTTCAACCTATGAAAAGGAGAATAGAGCTGTAAGAGGATAGTGGATCTTCGCCCATTGAAGGAAGATCAATAGTAGAAGCCGGTGGCCTCGACAGAAGAAGAATCAGTAGTGGATGTATGTCACATGGACTGAACCACTATAAATTAGTGTGCTTCATCTTCTTTGTTGTTTACCTTCATTGCTTTCTTCTTAAACTGTCTACTACCTTTGCTTGCACTCTTTCAAACATCTCTGCGTTTAAACACATTTCTAATACAGTAATCTCTTTGCTTATTATTACTAGCATTTTCTCACCTTATATATTTTTCAGGATATATATTGTGATGTCCTTGGATCTATGTAATGGGAATCATATCATGATAATAAGACTGATTCATCTTTAAACATAGATCCTAAATTATCCTGATCATAGGTTACTCGAGAGAGACATTAAGATAACTGCATAGACCAGTATACTATATACTCATTCATATGATGGAGGCAATTGGTCTCATAGTCGCTTGTGTGGGACACTAGAGATGCAATACAAGTGCTCATTAGAGAATGAGTTCATTAATTGATCTGCTTATGGAATACTGGATGGATAATGATACATGATGTCAGATAGCAATTCTGTAGTCCAGTTGTGTATCTGGTTCTTACTGGTTACAGGTGCCTTGCAACCCAATCACGTGAGTGATGGGACGTGTGACACGCTGTGTGATCTTTTTGCTTATGATTAATATTGACATATTTTCACATTATATTATTTGTTATATATATATTATGATGTCCTTGGTTCTATGCAATGGGAATCAGATCGTGATGAGATCATGATAATGAGATCGATTCACCTTTAAACACAGATCCTAAATAATCTCGGGCATAGGTTACTCAAGAGGGACATTGAGATAATCGGATAGATCGGTGTACTATATACCCGTCCATATGATGGAGGCGGTTGGTCTCATAGTCACTTGTGTTGAGACACTAAGGATATAGTATATGTGCTCATTAGAGAATGAGTTCACTGATTAATCCGCTTATGGAATATTGTATGGTTAATAATACCTAATGTCATAGAGCGATTCCAAAGTCCCAGTTATGTATCTGGTCCTTAGACTTGAGACACCAAGGATGTCTTGTATAAGTACTCCTTTCTTTGACGCCAGACTTACAGGTTTGGAAAGTTTTAGATCTGGTACAATTGGTTATCGGGATTGGTAGCCAACCTTATGAAGGCAATTGAGTGTCAATAGAGGATCATCCACTCTCGATATCACGAGAGAAATATCCCATATGTGCTTGCTCAAACAAATCCCTGGCTAGGGTCATTCGGATTGAGAGTGAAGGAGTTCTCTGGTAGAATCTGAATAGAGCAAGACAAACTGATTCTGTATATGATCTGATAGTACCATATCCAATATACGGTCTCTGAGATATTATTTGGATGAAGGATTATAGATACATGGTAACTATGGACAAACATGTCCGATGGATTTGATCCCCCCTGTACCATCTGGGGACTATGGCGTATTGGCCTAGTACGTTCATAGTCGATGAGTTGAGGTGAATTATTATGGGGATAATAATTCACTATATCAGAAGGAGTTCTGATGGGAGTGACTCACGGCCAGCTCGGTATCGGGCCTAGAGGGTCACATATATATGGTGGATGCTTCAGCAAATAACGGATTGGATGAAGATCCAATTAGCCCTTATTCTCATTAGATGAGACCCTATGTTGATAGGCTTCTTGACTAAGGCCCAATTATAGGCCTAGGGAGATTATTGGATAGAGATCAAATAATGTAAGATTAGTGGGTTATTGGATGGAGATCCAATACCCACTAAGGAAAGAGCCGGTTTTGGTGGCTCTCTTTAAATAGGAGGGGAGACTCATGGTTGATAGGCTGCAGCTTTGGCCTCCCCCTCCTATTCTCCTCCTTCCCCCTGAGCAAGAGTTGCAAGATCAGATTGGAGGAGTTTCGTTGTAGAGATCCATTGTGTGGATACCGCTAGAGAGGAGGATGCTTGACCGCCATCTTCTTCTCTATCCGGATCTGGAATACGATCTCCCTAGGTAAAATAAATCTCTCAAACATCGTGATTTTTCAGTTTTTGTGATTTTTCTCACGACTCCAATCTTTTGCATGACGATTTGATTTGCGTGAAAAACTAATTTTTGTTTTTAATTTTCGCTCCGCATGTGATGCACCCGCTGAGGTTTCCCAACAGTGGTATCAGAGCCAAGGTTTTCGTGCGAAAGATTGGTTTTAAACTACGTGTGATGAGATTGTATCGCATAGAATTGTTCTACGCGTTCTTGCTACGTTTTCGCAGTGAAGGCAGCGAGGAGGAGGGACGGCCAGCCACGGCCAGGCCGCGGCCAAGGCCAGCCCGTAAGGGCGGTAGTCGCCTGTAGCGCGGCGCCCGTTAATGGGTAGGCTGCAGGGCTACGCGCGCAATTGGCGGCCAGGCCGCAAGGGGTGGCTGCCCTCGACGCGCCTGCAAGGGGGTGGTTGCCCGCGGCCAGCCCTGTCGCCTGTGCAGGGGCAGCGGCGGCGGTGGCGCAGAGGGGGGCAAGGAGAGGGCTAGGGCATCCTTTTGAGAAAAGGATGATCCTGCCCCTCTGAATTTCAAAAATTCCGAAGACTGTCCTTATGTACAAAATTCTGAAAATGCCCACAATAATTTTAGAAATTCCAAGGACTGCTCTCTCATCCAAAATTATAAAAATACCCTTGATAATTCTAAAAATTTCGTGGACTATCCTCTCATCTAGAATTACAAAAATACCCTTGATAATTCTAGAAATTTCGAGCATATCCTGTTTTCCAAAAAAATAATTAATTAAATAGTTTAATTAATTTATATATATATAGTAATCCTACATATGATGTGATGTACTGTGATATATAATGTGGATGGATGATCATGAGACATGTGTTGTGATGTGTGTAATTATGATGATTATTATTATTGGGGCCTACGAGCCTACATTTTTCTTGTTTATTGTTGGGCCTGCATCTCTGTGATTATTTGTAATTACATGGAGAGGTGCAGCGGTAGCGTGGAGGTTACAACGGGACCCATGATATCGTGATGGGAGATCACGACGAATGGTGATGCGATGACCTGACGGAACTGATGATGACGAGATCAACAATCACTGGGCATGGAGATGCGCCAATGCACACATAGATCCTATTGTGAGTGATTAGGCCCATTGGCTCGGGCTTAATCATATTAGGTGATGGCTCATGATCATCTGGTGTGGCTTGCAAATGTGTTGTGTTATACACCTACTTGATATATGTATATATATATTTGTAAGTGATGTAGATATATATTAAATATGTATGTGTGTGACACGACATATTAGGAGACTGATACGAAATAAAAACCCCTCCTATGATAATATTAAGTCAGTAAGCGTGAGGTAATAAGATTGACCCACGTGGCCTTCTATCGTTATAGGAAGAAATTGAATCACGACATAGGTTGAGTTGGTCGAGTCCCTCAAGGCTCACCTATCTACGTGATCGAGTTCTTGCCTACGACATAGAGATGTTACCGGTGACCTGAGGACATGGTATGCTTGGTCAGGTCCCTCGAGGGTATGTCATCAAATCAGACTTATCTTGTAACGATGGTGATGACTTAACTGAATATCATAGTTGGTCGAGTCCCTCGAGACCATGATTATTCGAAGGCCGAACATGATGGAAATCACAAGGAGTTGTGATTGGCAAGAGTAAGAGTTGCCTACCTTTTAGGCTTAGTGTAATTGGTTGAGTCCCTCGAGGTTGCACTAAGATGCCAATTGGATCCCGATCCCACTAAGAGTCCGCCGGAGACTTCCGTCTCTCGTGTCGAGGGTGTCGCGTGATTCACTAAGAAAATAGTGGGAGTACATTAAGATAGAAGTTTATATCTTAATTAGTATTTTATGTAAAATCTGCATGTTATTTATTTTTACTATATCTTGTTTTGTCAGAAACATGTCGCTCACAAACCCCCTACGTGGCCTACTCGATGCCAACCACCTCACTGGTCCAAACTATACAGATTGGCTCCGTAATTTGAGAATTGTTCTCACGATGGAGAAAATCGTATATGTCCTTGATACAATTCTGCCCACGCCGAAAGAAGGGGCAAGCGAGGATGAGATCGCTCGCTATGTGAAGTATATAGATGATTTTACGTTGGCAAAATGTTACATGTTGGCCTCCATGACTCCTGAGTTACAAAGGTAACATGAGAGCATGGATGCAGATTCTGTCCTTCTTCATCTTCGCCTGCTGTTTGAGAAACAGGGAAGAACTCAAAGATATGAGATATCTAAGAAACTCTTCTAAGCCAGAATGACAGAAGGGACATCAGTTGAGAACCATATCCTAAAGATGATAGAGTGGATCGAGAAACTCACAGGTCTAGGAATAGTCCTAGAGGATAACCTGTGCGTCGATCCTATACTTCAGTCCCTACCAGAATTTTTTTCTCACTTCATCATGAATTTTAACATGAGCAAGTTTGAGGTGACTCTCCCTGAGCTCCTCAATATATTGAGGGAAGCTGAGAGTGTCATCAAGAAGGAGAAGTCAGTTCTCTATATTGGTGAGACCAAAAAGAAAATGAAGGCCAACAAGACCCTTAAGAAGGGCAATGGCAAATAAAGATCAGGTAAGACAAAGATTGCCAAGAAATACCCAGGAAAGTACAAAGGACAATGCTTCCACTGTGGCCAAGACGGACATTGGAAGAGGAACTGTAAGGACTACCTTGTAGAGAAGGCGAGATAGAAGCTTCAGGTATATTCATGATCAGTCTCCACATGTCAGATTTTCATGATAACACATGGGTATTAGATACCGAGAGTGTTTATCATATCTGCAATTCGTTGTAGGTTCTGGCAAGACCTAGGAAATTGGCTAGAGGCGAGATGGACCTCAAGATGGGCAATGGAGCAAGAGTTGTTGCAGTTGCTGTTGGAGAGGTCACCCTACATCTGCCTGGTGGAGCTATTATTGCATTAGATGCATGCTATTTTATTCCCTCTATTATCAAAAATATTATTTCTATCTCTTGTTTGATAATTAGTGGATATAAATTATTTTTTGAGAACAATAGTTGTTCAATAATTATGGATGATGAGATCATCACTAGAGGGACCCTTATAAATGGTTTATATGTGTTAGACACTTCTCCACATATCATGAATATAAATATGTCTAAGAGGAAACAAGATGAAGTGAATAATGCATACCTATGACATTGTAGGCTAGGTCATATACATGAGGAAATGATTCAAAAGTTACTTTAAGATGGATACTTAGATCTATTTGACTATAAGACATATGCAACTTACGAACCTTGCCTTCGTAGGAAGATGACCAACTATCCTTTTAGTGAAACTGGAGAGAGAGCCACCGAGTTATTGGAACTCATACATAATGATATATGTGGTCCCATGTCGACTCAGGATATAGGTGGTTACTCATACTTCATTACATTCATTGATGATTCTCAAGGTATGGACACGTGTACTTAATGAAGTACAAATATGATGCCTTCAAGAAATTCAGGGAATATAAGAATGAGGTAGAGAACCAAATTGGAAAGAGTATTAAGACTCTTCGATCAGATCGCGGTGGAGAGTACTTGAGTATGGAGTTTACCCATTTTCCTCAAGGACAATGAGATTCTATCCCGGTAGACACCTCCTTATATACCTTAGCTTAATGGTGTATCAGAAAGGAGGAATCATACGCTGTTAGACATGGTGCGGTCCATGATGAGTTTTGCTGACCTACTTGTTTCATTCTGGGGGTACGCCCTAGAGACTATAGCTTACCTTCTGAACAGAGTTCCATCAAAGTCGGTAGTGTCTACACTATATGAGATATGAAAAGGAAAGATGCCCGATCTTAAGATTGTTAAGATTTGGGGTTGTCATGCCCACGTTAGAAGACACAAACCCGATAAGTTGGAATCAAGGACAGAATGGTGCACATTCGTGGGATACCCAAAGGAAACTTGTGGGAATTATTTCTATCATCCCGAGGACCGAAAGGTCTTTGTTGCCAAGAGAGTTGTGTTCCTTGAGAAGGAACACATTCTTGGTGACAATAGTGGGAGTGAGATAGAATTGAGCGAGGTTGGAGAACCTAGCTCAAGTACTATTCCAGAGCCCAAGTCTATTCAGGTACATAACACACAAGTTTCAACTTTACGTAGGTCTAATAGAGTATCTCACCCTCCTGACAGATATGTGGGACATATCAGTGGAGATGAATCTCAGGATGTTGATCCTCAGACCTATGAGGAGCCTATTATGAGTATAAACTCTTTGAATTGGCAAGAAGCCATGAATTCTGAGATGGATTCCATGTACTCTAACAAGGTTTGGAACCTTGTGGATGCACCTGAGGGTAGTATACCTATCGGCTGCAAATGGATCTTCAAGAAGAAGATCAGAGTAGATGGAAAGGTAGAGACCTATAAAGCAAGGTTGGTAGCTAAAGGATATCGTCAAAGATAAGGAGTTGACTATGACGAAACCTTTTCACCTGTAGCCATGCTTAAGTCCATTAGAATTATTTTGGCCATTGCAACACACTATGACTATGAGTTCTGGCAGATGGATGTCAAAATGGTATTCCTCAATGGCAACCTCGAGGAAGAGGTGTATATGATACAACCAGAGAGATCCGTATCTAAAGAGAGTCCAGATAAAGTGTGTAGGTTGCTTAAATCCATTTATGGATTGAAGCAAACTTCCCAAAGTTGGAATATAAGATTTGATGAGGTGATCAGATCTTATGACTTTGTTAAGAACAAAGATGAGCCTTGTGTGTATAGGAATGTAAGTGGAAGCGCTATCACCTTCTTGGTACTATATGTGGATGACATTTTAATCATTAAGAATGATGTAAAAATGCTCTCCACAATAAATGCTTGGCTATCTAGAAACTTCTCCATGAAAGACTTAGGGGAAGCATCCTATATTTTGGGGATCCAGATCTATAGAGATAGATCCAAAAAGATGTTTGGCTTGTCCTAGTCTACGTACATAGACTCAATTGTCAAAAGATTTGACATAGAAAATCCCAATAGAGGTCTTATACTGATGAGACATGGAATAACACTTTCTAGGAGTATGTCCCCAAAGACTCCTGAAGAAAGGGCATATATGAATAAGATACCTTATGCCTCAGCGATAGGGTCTATCATGTATGCGATGCTATATACTAGGCCTGATATAGCACATGCTTTGAGTGTCACGAGCAGGTATCAGACAGAACCAGGTTTAGAACATTAGAAGGCAGTAAAGTGTATCCTTAAGTATCCTTATATGGAGGAGGTAGCCTCCAGGTTGAGGGCTACATGGACTCGAGTTTTCAGTCCAACATTGATGATAGCAAGTCAAATTCAGGGTATGTTTTCACCTTAAATGGAGAGTAGTAAGCTGGAAGAGTTCCAAGCAAGATACTACTGCTGACTCGACCACAGAGACGGAATACATTGCTGTAGTAGAAGCAGCAAGACGAAAGGGTGTGGATGAAGAAGTTTATCAAGGATTTGGGAGTCATACCAAGTAGCATGGAGCTGACTCCCATATATTGTGACATCGATAGGGTGATAACTCTAACAAAGGAACTCAGGTCTCAACAGAATTGTTCTGAGGAGGTTCCATCTAATTAGAGCGATCATGACCCAAAAAGATATAGTAATGGAAATAATTCCATCGGAAGATAACATTGCAGATACACTAACAAAGCCACTAGCTCAGATTATATTTGAGCGTCACCAGGGTCAGATGGGGATCAGACACATAGGTGATTGGCTTTTGGTCAAGTGGGAGATTGCTGGTTACAGGTGCCCTGCAAGCCAATCACGTGAGTGATGGCACGTGTGACACGCTGTGTGATCTTTTTGCTTATGATTAATATTGACATATTCTCATATTATATTATTTGTTACATATATATTGAGATGTCCTTGGTTTTGTGCAATAGGAATCGGATCGTGATGAGATCATGACAATGAGATCAATTTACCTTTAAACACAGATCCTAAATAATCTCGGTCATAGGTTACTCAAGAGGAACATTGAGATAACCGGATAGATCAGCGTACTATATACCCGTCCATATGATGGAGGCGGTTGGTCTCAAAGCCACTTGTGTGGAGACACTAAGGATATAATATAGGTGCTCATTAGAGAATGAGTTCATTGATTGATCCGCTTATGGAATGTTGTATGGTTAATGATACCTAATGTCAGACAGCGATTCCATAGTCCCAGTTGTGTATCTAGTTCTTAGACTTGAGACACCAAGGATGCCTTGTATGAGTACTCCTTTCTTTGACGCCAGACATACAAATTTGAAAAGTTCTAGATATGGTACAATTGGTTATCAGGATTGGTAGCCAAACTTACGAAGATAATTGAGTGTCAATAGAGGATCATCCACTCTCGGTGTCACGAGAGGAATATCCAATATGTGCTTGCTCAGACAAATCCCTGGCCAGGGTCATTCGGATTGAGAGTGAAGGAGTTCTCTGGTAGAATCCGAATAAAGCAAGACAAACTGATTCCGTATGTGACCTGACAGCACCATATCTAATATACGGTCTCTAGGATATTATTTGGATGAGGGATTATAGATACATGGTAACTATTGATAGACAGGTCCGATGGATTTGATCCCCCCTGTACCGTCTGGGGACTATGGCGTAGTGGCCTAGTACGTCCATAGTCGATGAGTTGAATAAATTATTATAAAGATAATAATTCACTATATCAGAAGGAGTTCTGATGGGAGTGACTCACGGCCAGCTAGGTATCGGGCCTAGAGGGTCACACACATATGGTGGATGCTTCAACAAATAGAGGATTGGATGAAGATCCAATTAGCCCCTATTCGTATTAGATGAGACCTTATGTTGATGGGCTCATTGATTAAGATCCAATTATAGGCCTAAGGAGATTATTGGATAGAGATCCAATAAAGGTTAGTGGGTTATTGGATGGAGATCCAATACCCACTAAGGAAGGAGCCTAGGGTTTTGGTGGCTCTCTATAAATAGGAGGGGAGACTCATGGTTGATAGGCTGCAGCTTTGGCCTCCCCCTCCTATTCTCTTCCTTCCCTCTCAGCGAGAGTTGCAAGATCAGATTGGAGGAGTTTCGCTGCAGAGATCTATGTGGATATCGCTAGAAAGGAGGACGCTTGACCTCCTTCATCTTCTCCATCTGGATCTGGAATACGATCTCCCTAGGTAAAATAAATCTTTTACACATCACGATTTTTCAATTTTTGTGATTTTTCTCACGACCCCAATCTTTTGCATGACGATTTGATCTGCGTGGGAAATCAATTTTTGTTTTTAATTTCCGCTGTGCATGTGATGCACCCGCTGAGGTTTCCCAACAGTTCTTAGACTTGAGACACCAAGGATGCCTTATATGAGTACTCCTTTCTTTGATTGCAGACTTATTGGTATGGAAAGTTCCATATATGGTACAATCATTTATCAGGATTAGTAGCCAACCATACGAAGGTAATTGAGTGCCAACAAAAGATTATCCACTCTTGGTACTGACGGAATATCTCATTTGTGCTCGCTCAAATAAAATCCCTAGCCAGAGTCATTCAGATTGAGAGAGTTCTCCTAAAGAATCTGATTAGAGCAAGACTCAAATGGATTCTGTATGAGGCCTGATAGTAATCATGCTCGGTCTTTAGGATATTAGATGGATGATGGACTCTAGATTCATGGTAACTATGGACAGACAGGTCCGATGGATTCAATCCCCTTATACCGTATGAGGACTATGGTATAGTAGCATAGTACGTCCATAGTCGATGAGTCGAGTAAATTATTATGGAGATAATAATTCACTATATTAGAAGGAGTTCTGATAGGAGCGACTCACGGCTAGCTCGGTATCGGGCCTAGAGGGTCACACACATATGGTGGATGTTGCAATGAGTAGAGGTACATATATGAGATATCTGCGAAGCTCCTAGTTTGGATCCTATAGATAAGATCCAATAGGATTGGATAATTGGATAAAGATCCAATATCAATGTGAATAAGATCCATTAAGGAATATACTTATTCACCTCTATAAATAGGAGGGGCTCCTTGGTTCATAGGCTAGAGTTACAAAAGCTTGCTTTCATATTTCTCCTCAGTCTTTTTCTCCTCCTCCTTAGCTTGAGAGCCTTGTGGTGTGCATGGAGAGGCTGATCCCGTAGTTAGAGGGGAGCACACAAGTACTCCTTCATCTTCTCCAACGGATCTAAAATTTTTTAGGGATATATGATCTCCCTAGGTAAACATATCTCTCATGATTCGTGTAGTTTTTCAGGTTTTATGATTTTTCTGACATCAATCATCGCACGATGGCCAAATACTTGTTTTGGACAATCTAGTTTTTATTTTGTTTTCCACTACACATAAGATGTCAATCGTAGATTCCCAGATAATGGTGTCAGAGCCAGGATCATCATGCGATGATTAGTATGTGATGTGTTTAATCACATGGAAGTTGTTTTATGCATTCTTGTTGCATTTTTGACGTAGTTTCTAGATCCAAAAAGTGCCTTATCTTTCTGGTTGAAAGGTGCTTTAAAGCAATTTTTTATGTCAAAATTGTTAACGTGAAAAGGGTGACAACTGTTGCTGCCCGGCATATTTCCTAAAGGCTACTTGTAGCCTTAATCGAGAGCCTATTTGATACTCTTGGTTTGGCCAAAATCGACAACGAAGGAAAGACTTACGATGGCCAGTTGTGGAAAGTCAGCTCGGGTGCAAAGTTGCAGAAGAGCCACTTGTCCGCAAAGGCGGTATCTGTGTGCAGGGTGCCCACGGCAAACGGTGCCATAGGATGACACACGCTGTGAAAGTAGTGTAGGGGCGGTTGGACAGTCTATAGGGCAGTATCCCATGGACAGCCGCTTGCAGGGTGGTTGCTTGTGGCCAGCCACTTACAAGGCAGCAACGCATGGGTGGGCCGCCCACGCAAGGCGGTAGCCACCCGCACAGGGCGGTGTCACAAAGTGCCGCGAGTGAATGCGATACGTGCAAGCGGTGCCGCCTACACACTTGGCAGTGTCTCTTGCGTGCTTGTCGGCGTCGCGAAGGCACCACCAGAGCGTGTAGGGCGGCGCCACAGTAGCAACCATCTCTGCAACACAAAGGTGGTGCCACTAGTGGGAAGGTGACGACTGTAAGAAGTTGAGACTGTCGCAAAGGAAAATTAGAGGTTTTCTTTGGGCCAAAAGGATGTGATGTGTGATGTGGGAAGATAATCATGGACCTTGGATGTGTGTAGTTGATTATTATTTATACTTGGACCTGCGAGCCTGTATTTTTCTCATTTTTTATCAACTCTGCAAGCCTGTAATTATGTTATAATTACACATAGAGGCAGTGGGATCCTTAAGACCGATTTGAATGATCACGACGTATGGAGATGCGCCGAGGTGCCGACAGATCCCGATGAAGATGATATGGATGATCACCGGGCATGAAGATGTATCGATGCACACATAAATCTGATGTAAATGATTGGGCCTACTGGCTTGGGTCTAATTATATTAGGTTTTGTGGTCTATAATCATATAGTGTATTTGTGATTGTGATTGCTATACGCCTACAATATATATATATATATATATATATATATATATATATATATATATATATATATATACATATATATATATATATATATATATATATATATACACATATATATATATATATATATATATATATATATATATATATATATATATATATATACATATATATATATATATATATACATATATATATATATTATAAATATGTATGTATGTGACACATCATATTAATGAGACAAAATAAAAAATCCCTCCAACGATAATATTCAGTCAGTAAAGCATGAGGCAATAAATGACCTACATGACCTTCTATCATTATAGGAAAAAATTGGATCATGACATAGGTTGAATTGGTCGAGTCCCTCAAGACTTACCTATCTTTATGGTTTGAGGTCTTGCCTACGACATAGATATGTCATCGGTGAATTGAGGATATGGTATCGCTTGGTCGAGTCCCTTGAGTGCATATCATCAAATCAAACTCATCTTTTAATGATGGTGATAACTTAATCGAATATTATGGTTGGTCGAGTCCCTTGGGACCATGATAGTTCGGAGGCTGAAAGGACGAGAATCATAAGGAGTTATGATTGACAAAAGTTGCCTACCTTTTGGGTTTAGTGTGATTTGTCGAGTCCCTCGAGGCCACACTAAGATACTGATTGGATCCTGATCCCCACTAGAAGTCTGTCAGAGACTTCTATTTCACATGTTGAGGGTGTTGCGTGACTTGCTAGAAAATAGTGGGAGCATGTCAAGATAAAAATCCTTATATTGATTATTTTTTTTACAAAATCTACATGTTATTTATTTATGCTATATCTCTTGTTTTGTCAGAAATAAATCATCTACACACTCACTATGTGGTATACTTGATGCCAATTACCTCATTGGTCCAAACTTTGTTGATTGGCTCCGTAACCTAAGAATAGTTCTCACAATGGAGAAAATTGCATATGTCCCACATAGGGTCATACCCCAACTTGAGGAAGGAACATCTAATATCCGAAGTATATAGATGATTCCACTCTTGCTTAGTGTTACATGTTAGCCTCTATGACACCAGAGTTACAAAGATAATATGAAAACATGGATATCAGGTCCTTGCATTTTCGCATATTGTTTGAGGAACAAAGAATGACTCAATGATATGAGACATCCAAGAGTCTCTTCCATGCCAGGATAACTAAGGGAACATCAGTTTAGAACATGTCCTAAAGATGATATAGTGGATTGAGAAACTAATAGATTTAGGAATGGTCCTATATAATAACCTACATGTTGATCTTATACTTCAGGTCTTATTGGATTCCTTTTCTTAGTTTATTATGAATTTTAATATGAACAAGCTTGAGGTGAATCTCTCTGAGCTCCTCAAATATGTTGAGAAAAGCAGAGAGCACCATCAAGAAAGAGAAATTAGTTATCTATATTGATGAGACCAAAAGGACAAGGAAAGGTAGAAAGTCCCTTAAGAAGGGCAAGGGCAAGGGCAAACAGGGTAAGGCAAAGGTTGTCAAAAGGGACCTAGTAAAGGACAAAGGCAAATGCTTCCACTATGGGAAAAGTGAGCATTGGAAGAGAAACTGCAAGGAGTACCGTGTAGAAAAGGTGAAATAAAAGCTTAGAGAAGCTTTAGGTACATTGATGATCAGTCTCCATTTGTTAGTTTGATAACACATGAGTATTGGATATTAGAGGTGCTTATCATATCTACAATTCGTTGCAAATCCTAACAAGGCCTAGGAGACTAGCCAAAGGTGAGATGGACCTCAAAATAGGCAATGGGGCAAGAGTTACTGCTGTGGTTGCCGGCTAGGTCATTATAAATCTACCTGGTGGAGCTACTATTGAATTAAATGCATGTTATTTTATTTTCTCTATTATAAAAAATATTATTTTCATTTCATGTCTGACATAAATGATTATAAACTAGTTTTTGAGAATAATAGTTGTTCAATTATAAAGGATGATGAGATCATCACTAGAGGAACATTGTATAATAGTTTATTTATGTTAGACACTGCTCCACATATCATGAATATAAATATGTCTAAGAGGAAATGAGATAAAGTGAACATTATATACCTATGGCATTGTAGGCTGGGTCACATCCATGAGAGAAGCATTCAAAAGGTACTAAAGGTTGGATACCTAGATCCATTTGACTGTGAGTGATATGCAACTTACGAGCATTGCCTTCATGGAAAGATGACCAACTCTCCTTTTAATGGAACTAGAGAGAGAGCCCCTGAGTTATTAGAACTCATACATAGTGATGTATGTGGTCTAATATTGACTTAGGCTATAGGTGGTTACTTATACTTCACTACATTCATTGATGATTTCTCCAAGTATGAACATGTGTACTCGGTGAAGTACATGCTGATTATAGGTGCCCTACAAGCCAATCACATGAGTGATGACACGTGTGACACGTTGTACAATCTTTTTACTTATGATTAATATTGGTATATTCTCACATTATATTATTTGTAGCATATATATTGTGATGTCCTTGGTTCTGTGCAATGAGAATCAGATCATGATGAGATCATGATAATGAGATCGATTCACCTTTAAACATAGATCCTAAATAATCCCGATCATAGGCTACTCGAGAGAGACATCGAGATAATCGAACAAACTGATGTACTATATACTTGTTCATATGATGGAGGCAGCTGGTCTCATAGCCACTTATATGGAGACACTGAGGATATAGTATATGTGCTCATTAGAGAATGAGTTCACTGATTGATCCACTTATGGAATGATGTATGGTTAATGATACCTAAAGTCAGATAATAATTTCATAGTCCTAGTTGTGTATTTGATCCTTAGACTTGAGACACCAAAGATGTCTTGTTTGAGTACTCCTTTCTTTGACACCAAACTTATAGGTTTGGGAAGTTCCAGATCTGGTATAGTTGGTTATCGGGATTGGTAGTGAACCTTGCGAAGGTAATTAAGTGTCAATAAAGGATTATCTACTCTCGGTGTCATGAGAGGAATATCCCGTATAGGCTTGCTCAGACAAATCCCTGACTAGGTTCATTCGAATTGAGAGAGAAAGAGTTTTTTTATTAGAGCAAGATAAACTGATTCTGTGTGTGACCTGACAATACCATATCCAATATACGGTTTCTGAGATATTAGTTGGATGAGAGATTATAAATACACGGTAACCGTGGACAGACAGGTTCGATAGATTTGATCCCCATGTACCGTTTGGGGACTATGAAGTAGTGGCCTAGTACATCCATAGTTGATAAGTTGAGTGAATTATTATGAAGATAATAATTCACTATATCAAAAGGAGTTCTGATGGGAGCGACTCACGACCAGCTCGGTATCGGGCCTAGAGGGTCACAAACATATGGTGGATGCTTCAGTGAACAGAGGATTGGATAGAGATACAATTAGCCCCTATTCTCATTAGATGAGACCCTATACTGATGGACTCCTTGATTAAGGCCCAATTAGAGGCCTAAGGAGATTATTGGATACAGATCTAATAATGCAAGGTTATTGGGTTATTAGATAGAGATCCAATACCTACTAAGGCAAGACCCCTTGGGTTTTGGTGGCTCTCTAGAAATAGGAGGGGAGACTCATGGTTGATAGGCTACAGTCTTGGCATTCCCCTCCTATTCGCCTCCCTCCCTCTGCAAGAGTTACAAGATCAGATTTGAGAAGATTCGCTATAGAGATTCATCGTGTGGATACCACTAGAGAGGAAGATGCTTGACTTCCTTCATCCTCTCCATCCGGATCTGGAATACAAGGATATACAATCTTCCTAGGTAAAAATAATCTCTCACATGATGTAGTTTTTTTATTTTTGTGGCTTTCTTGTTGCGTGATTTGATCTGCATGGAAACTGGTTTTTGTTTTGATTTTTGCTGTGTATGTGATGCTCTCGTTAAGGTTTCCCATTAGTGGTATCAAAGCCAAGATTTTCATGTGAAAGATTGGTTTTAAACTGTGTATAATGAGATTGCATCGCGTAGAACTGTTCTACACGTTCTTGCTGCATTTTCGTAGTGAAGGTAGCGAGGAAAGAGGGTGGTCGGCCACGGCCAGGCCCCCTGCAGGGGCGGCCGGCCACGGCCTAGCCACCTACAATGGGGCGGTTGGCTGTGGCCAAGGCCCCCTGTAGGGGCATCCACCCGCAGGGGTAGTCGCCTGCAGCGTGACTCTCATATGAGCGATGACCTGAAGCACGACGCACACTCGTAGCGGTGGCGGCCTTTGGGCACAGCGCCCATGGGAGGCCCTGCGGGCATAGCGCCCATGGGCGGGCCTGCGGACCATGTGGCCGCGCGAGGTAGGGCCACTAGCCCGCAGGGGCTGCCGCCCGAGGGTAGCAACGCCCAGTCGCGGGTAGTGGCGGTGGCCAACAGCGCGCAACACTGCCACATGTGCGGCGGCGGCCGTAGGATGAGGGCAAAAGGGGAGGGCTAGGGCATCTGTTTATGAAAAAGATGATTATGCCCCTCAAATTTAAGAAATTTCAACTCTGTCCTATTTTATAGAATTCCTTAAATGCCCTTAATAATTTTAAAAATTATGAGGACTATCCTCTTATCCAAAATTTTGAATATTCCCTTGACAATTCTAAAAATTTTGAGCATGTCCTGATTTCTAGAAAAATAATTAATTAAATAGTTTAATTAATTATTATATATATAGTAATCCTAAATATGATGTGATGTACATGTGATGTATGATGTGGATGGATGATCACGAGCCATGTGTTGTGATGTGTGTAATTATGATTATTATTATTATTATTGAGACCTGCGAGCCTTCCTTTTTCTCATTTATTTTAGGGTCTGCGTGCTTGTGATTATTTGTAATTATATGGAGAGGCACGACGGGAGCTTGGGGGTGACAGTGGGACCCACGATGCCGTGGCGGAAGATCATGACGCATGGTGATGCAACGATCCGATGGAACCAATGATGATGAGATCAACAATCATAGGGCATGAAGATGCGTCGATGCACATATAGATCCTATTGTGAGTGATTAGGCCTATTAACTCGGGCTTAATCATATTAGGTGACGGCTCATGATCATCCGGTGTCGCTTGCATATGTGATGTGTTATATACCTACACATACTAGATATATATATATATAGATAAATAAATAAATAAATAAATAAATATATATTTACATATGATATAGATATATATTAAATATGTATGTGTGTGACACGACATATTAGGAGACCTATACGAAATAGAAACCCCTCCTACGATAATATTAAGTTGGTAAGCGTGAGGCAATAAGATTGACCCATGTGGCCTTCCATCGTTATAGGAAGAAATTGAATCACAACATAGGTTGAGTTAGTCGAGTCCCTCGAGGCTCACCTACCTACGTGATCGGGTTCTTGCTTACGACATAGAGATATCACCGGTGACTTGAGGACATTGTATGCTTGGTCGAGTCCCTGGAGGCCATATTATCAAATCTGACTCATCTTGTAACGTTGGTAATGACTTAACTGAACGTCATGGTTGGTCGAGTCCCTCGAGACCATGATGATTCGGAGGCCGAACATGATGAGAATCATAAGGAGTTGTGACTGGCAAGAGTTACCTAACTTTTGGGCTTAGTGTAATTGGTCAAGTCCCTCGAGGTTGCACTAAGATGCCGATTGAATCTCGATTCCCACTAAGAGTCTACCGGAGACTTTCGTCTCATGTGTCGAGGGTGTCGCGTGATTCATTGGGAAAATAGTGAGAGTACATTAAGATAGAAGTTCATATCTTAATTAATATTTTCTGTAAAGTCTGCATGTTATTTATTTATTCTATATCTTGTTTGTCGCTTGCAAAACCCCTATGTGGCATACTTGATGCCAACCGCCTCATTAGTCTAAAGGCTCCGTAATTTGAGAATTGTTCTAACGAAATAAAAAATCATATATGTTCTTAACACAATTGTGACCATGCCGAAGAAAAGGACAAACGAGGATGAAATCACTCGCTTTGTGAAGTATAAATATAGTCCTAAAGGATAACCTGTGTGTTAATTTTATACTTCAGTCCCTACCGGATTCCCTTTCACAGTTCACTACCTGAGCTCCTCAATATGTTGACGGAAGTTGAGAGTACCATCACGAAAGAGAAGTCAGTTTTCTATATTAGTGAGACCTACAGAAAAAGGAAGGACAGTAAGACTCTTAAGAAGGGAAAGAGTAAAGGAAGACTGGGTAAGACAAAGGTTGCCAAGAAAGACCTGGCAAAAGATAAGGGACAGTGCTTCCACGATGGCCAAGATGCGCATTGGAAGAGGAACTGTAAGGACTACCTTGCAAAGAAGGCGAAACAGAAGCTTGGAAAAGCTTCAAGTATATTCATGATCAGTCTTCACTTGTTAGATTTTCATAATAACACATGTGTATTGGATATCAGGAGTGCTTATCATATCTACAATTCGTTGCAGGTTCTGGCAAGACCTAGGAGATTGGCTAGAGGTGAGATGGACCTCAACATGGGCAATGGAGCAAGAGCTGCTGCAATTGCTATTGGAGAGGTCATCCTACATCTGTCTGGTAGAGTTACTAAAAGATGAATACTTAGATTCATTTAACTATGAGTCATATGCAACTTGCGAACTTTGCCTTCATGGGAAGATGATCAACTCTCCTTTTAGTGGAACTAGAGAGAGCCACTGAGTTATTGAAACTCATACATAATGATGTATATGGTCCCATGTCGACTCAGGCTATAGGTGATTACTCATACTTCATTACATTCATTGATGATTTCTATAGGTATGGATATATGTACTTGATAAAGTACAAGTCCAAGAACTTTAAGAAATTCAGGGAATATAAGAATGAAGTCGAGAATCAGATTGTAAATAGTATTAAGACTCTTTGATCAGATCGAGGATGAAAGTACTTGAGCACGAAGTTCACCCATTTCCCCATGGCCAATGAGATTTTATCCCAATAAACACCTCCATATACACCTAGCTCAATGGTGTATCAGAAAGGAAGAATCACACATTGTTAGACATGTTACGATCCATGATGAGTTTCACTGACCTACCCGTCTCATTCTAAGGATTAGCCCTAGAGACCGCAGCTTACCTTCTGAATAGAGTTCCATCAAAATCGGTAGTGTGTACACCATATGCGATATGGAAAGGAAAGAAGCTCAATCTTAAGATGGTTAAGATTTGGGGCTGTTTTGCCCACATTAAAAGACACAATCCTGACAAGTTAGAATCAAGGATAGAATGGTGTAAGTTCGTGGGACACCCCAAGGAAACATGTGGGTATTATTTTTATCATCCCGAGGATCGAAATGTCTTTATTGCTAAGAGAGCTATGTTTCTTTAGAATGAATACATTCTTGGTGGAAACAGTGGGAGTGAGATGGAATTGAGTGAGGTTAGAGAACCTAGCTCAAGCATTATTCTATAGTTGAGTCTATTCAGGTACCTAACACACAAGTTTCAACTTTGCGCAGGTCTAGAAGAGTATCTCACCCTCCTAAAAGATATGTGAGACATATCAGTGGAGAGGACTCTCAGGATGTTGATCCTCAGACCTACGAGGAGGCTCTTATAAGTATAAACTCTGGGAAGTGGTGATAAGCCATGAATTCTGAGATGGATTTCATGTACTCTAAAAGGTTTGGAACATTGTGGATGCACCTGAGGGTATTATACCCATCGGGTGCAAGTGGATTTTCAAGAGGAAGATCAGAGTAGATGAAAAGGTGGAAACCTATAAGGTATGACTAGTAGCTAAAGGATATCATCAAAGGCAAGGAGTTGACTATGATGAAACCTTTTCACCTATAGCCACGCTTAAATCCATTATAATTCTTTTGGCCATTGCAGCACACTATGACTATAAGATCTGGTAGATGGATGTGAAAAAGGCATTCCTTAATGGCAACATCAAGGAGAAGGTGTATATAATACATCTAGAGGGATTCGTATCCAGAGAGAGTCCATATAAAGTGTGCAAGCTGCTCAGATCCATTTATAGATTGAAGTGAGCTTCCCAAAGTTGGAACATAAGATTTGATGAGGCGATCAGATCTTATGACTTCGTTAAGAATGAAGAAGAGCCTTGTATGTACAGGAAGGTAAGTGGGAGTGCTATCACCTTCTTGGTATTGTATATGGATGACATCCTAATAATTGGGAATGATGTAGAAATGCTCTCCACAGTAAAGACTTGGTTATCCATATACTTCTCCATGAAAAACTTAGGAGAAGCATCCTATATTTTGGGGATCTAGATCTACAAAGATAAATCTAAGAGGATACATGGCTTGTCTCAATCTAGGTACATAGACTCCATTGTCAAAAGGTTTGGCCTGGAGAATTTCAAGAAGTCTCATATCGATGAGACATGGAATATCATTTTCTAGGATAATGTTCCCAAAGACTCCTGAAGAAAGGGCAGACATGGATAGGATACCTATGCCTCAGCAATAAGGTCTATCATATATGTTGTGCTATGTACTAGGCCTGATATAGCGCATGCTCTGAGTGTCACGAGCAGGTATCAGGCAGATCCAGTTATGAAACACTGGAAGGTAGTAAAGTGTATCCTTAAGTACTTGAGAAGGACTAAGGATCTTTTACTAGTATATGGAAAAGGTAGCCTCCAAGTTGAGGGCTTCATGGACTCGAGTTTCTAGTCCGACATTGATGATTGTAAGTCAAATTTAGGGTATTTTTTCACCCTGAATGGAGGAGCAGTAAGCTAGAAGAGTTCCAAGCAAGATACTACTGCTGACTCGACCATAGAGGCGGAATACATTGCTACAGTAGAAGCAGCAAAAGAAGGGGTATGGATGAAGAAGTTCATCATGATATGGGAGTTATACCAAGCAACGTGGAGCTGATTCCCATATATTATGACAGTGACAGAGAGATAACTCTAGCAAGGGAACCCATGTCTCATCAGAATTGTTCTGAGGAGGTTCCACTTAATTAAGGAGATCATAGCCTATAAAGATATAAAATGGAAAGAGTTACATCTGAAGATAACATTGCAGATTCATTAACGAAGTCGCTGGCTCAGAATGTCTTTAAGCGTCACAGGGGTCTGATGGGGATCAGACACATAAGTAATTAGCTTTAGGTCAAGTGGGAGATTGCTGATTATATGTGCCCTGCAAGCCAATCACATGAGTGATGTCACATATGACACACTGTGCGATCTTTTTACTTATGATTAAAATTGGCATATTCTCACATTATATTATCTATAGCAAATATATTATGATGTCCTTGGTTCTATGCAATGGGAATCGAATCTTGATGAGATCACGATAATGAGATCGATTCACCTTTAAACACAGAACCTAAATAATGCCGGTCATAGGCTACTCGAGAGGGACATCGAGATAATCGGACAGATCAATATACTATATACCCGTCCATATGATGGAGGTAGCTGCTCTTATAGCCACTTATGTGGACACACTAAGGATATAGTACAGGTGCTCATTAGAGAATGAGTTCACTGATTAATCTGCTTATGGAATGTTGTATAGTAAATGATACCTAATGTCAGACAACAATTCTATAATCTCAGTTATGTATCTGGTCCTTAGACTTGAGACACCAAGGATGTCTTGTTTAAGTACTCCTTTCTTTGACGCTAGATTTACAGATTTGGAAAGTTCCAAACTTGGTATAGCTGGTTATCAGGATTGGTAACCAACCTTACGAAAGTAATTGAGTGTCAATAAAGGATCATCCACTCTCGATATCGTGATAGGAATATCCCGTATGTGCTTGTTCAGATAAATCCCTGGCCAAGGTCATTCGGATTGAGAAAAAAATAGTTTTTTGATAGAATCCGATTAGAGTAAGACAAACTGATTTCGTATGTGACCTAACTGTACCATATCCAATATACGATCTCTGAGATATTAGTTGGATGAGGGATTATAGATACACGGTAATTATGGACAAACAGGTCCGATAGATTTGATCTGCTTGTACCGTCTGGGCAGTATGTCGTAGTGGCCTAGTACGTCCATAGTCGGTGAGTTGAGTGAATTATTATAGAGATAATAATTCACTATATCAGAAGGAGTTCTGATGGGAGCGACTCATGGCCAGCTCGGTATCGAGCCTAGAGGGTCACACACATTAGCCCCTATTCTCATTAGATGAGACCCTGTACCGATGGGCTCCTTACTTAAGATCCAATTAGAGGCCTAAGAAGATTATTGGATAGAGAGTCGATATACAAGGTTAGTGGATTATTGGATGAAGATCTAATACCCACTAGGGCAGGACCCCTAGGGTTTTGGTGGCTCTCTATAAATAGGAGAGGAGACTCATGGTTGATAGGCTACAGCCTTAGCCTTCCCCTCCTATTCTCCTCCCTCCCTCTACAAAAGTTGCAAGATCAGATTAGAGGAGATTTACTGGAGAGATCCATCACGTGGATACTGCTAGAGAGGAAGACACTTAACTTCATTTATCCTCTTTATCCAGATTTAGAATATAGGGATATACGATCTCTGTAGATAAAAATAATCTCTCACATGATGTGATTTTTTTATTTTTGTGACTTTCTCGCGACCCCAATCTTTTGCACAACGATTTAATCTATGTGGGAAACTGATTTTTTGTTTTGATTTTCACTGCGCATGTGATGCTGCCGCTGAGTTTTCCCAACAGTACAAGTCCGAGGCCTTAAAAAAATTCAGAGAATATAAGAATCAAGTAAAAAACCAGATTGGAAAGAGTATTAAGATATTTCAATCAGATCGAGGAGGAGAATACTTGAGTGCAAAGTTCACCCAGTTCCTTAAGGACTATGGGATACTATCTTAATGGACATCTCCTTATACACCTCAGCTTAATGGTATATCATAAAGGAGGAATTACATGTTAGACATAGTGCGATCCATGATGAGTTTCGTCGACCTACCTATCTCATTCTGGATATATGCCTTGGAGACCGCAACTTACCTTATGAACAGATTTCCATCTAAATCGGTAGTGTCTATGTCATATGAGATATTGAAATGAAAGAAGTCTGATCTTAAGGTTGTTAACTTTTGAGGTTGCCTTACCCACATTAAAAGACACAATCCTAATAAGTTGGAATCAGAGACAGAATGGTATAAGTTCGTGGGATACCCTAAGGAAACTTGTGGGTATTACTTCTATCACCTCGAGGATCAAAAGGTCTTTATTGCCAAAAGGGTAGTTTCCTTGAGAAGGAACATATTCTTGGTAGGGATAGTGGGAGTATGATAGAGTTGAGCGAGGTTAGAGAATCTAGCTCGTACACCATTTCGAAGATCGAATATGTTCAGGTACCTGACACACAAGTTTTAGCTTTACGTAGATCTGGTAGGGTGTCATACTGATAGAACCCCAGAAGGAGCTCTATAGATTTTGATCCTTAAGGGGGATCAACCCTTGGAACACTGTAGGGGTTCCTCCCTCCTAGATTCGGCACAAGATTGAAATAAAATGAATAATTGCTTGATTCAAGAGAGGGGGCAGCTATATCATTATATAGGGATCAAAACCCTAGCCTAAGTGGGTGCTTATCTAAGTAAAATTACCCCTTTGCCCCTCCTATAGCCAACCTGCCTTAATAGGAACAAGGGGCGACTAGGTTGGCTTTATAGCCGACCTAAGCAGGGGGAAACTCTGGTCAACCAACCCAGTAAGGGGGTGACGGTCAGTAAGCCCTAAGGGCTAATCTAAACCCTAGTCATACTCCTTTATAATATAGGAGTGATTTTATTATAATCTAGTACAATTTTATTGACTACTTCTAGGAAGATTAAGACTCAACCCTACTGGAGTCCTATCAAACCCATCCTCTTAAAATCAGCATTGTCCTCAAGGCTGAAGTTTCATGAACTCAGCGAACCAGGTCATCAGCTCCTCATCAGCTTGGGTGTTAGTTGGAAGAACTTAAGCTGAGTCATCGTCTTTAAATTTCCATTTGAGGTGGGATACTTGGAGGATCAACTGTAATTTTGATCTAGTGCACGGATCTGATCTCTAGGTTGGGGCCCCAATATGATCCCCAATTTTGCAAGGCCCGAAGAAATAGGGAGCCCACTTTCTTGAGGCTTGAATTTCATACTGGTGGAGCGGGAGATGAAGGGGGACGTGATCTTTCTCAGAAAATTTTCTTCTACTCCGGCGTTTGTCAGGGGGAAGTTTCTTCCTTGCATGTGCTGCCACATGGTTAGTCTTTAGTGATAGCCAATCTTTCTTCTAGAATGGTGACTGCCCTCCGGTATGGTTCAGGATGATGAGAGCCCAATATGGCGTGAGCATAGATTGTAATTCTTCTAGTTTAACTCTTCTTTTGTGCCATGGACCTGTATCCAACCATATTTTAAATTTGGTAGTAATTAGTATCTCTTGTAAAAACCTCGTATGAAGTGTGGGGGAAGCCTCGATGTAAATTAGGAGTTGACTATCTTGCATAAGAATAGCCCAAATTCTAATTCCTGACGCATCGGCCTCAATGACCAAAGTGCGATTGAAATCGGGCAGCACTAGGACCGAAGTCATCGTCATGGCTGCCTTGAGTCGTTCGAAGGCTGCGGAGGCTTTATCCGACCACAAGAAGGAGTCTTTCTTCAGTAAGGACATGAGCGGGGCACTGATCTTGCCATAATCTTTCATAAAATTTTGGTAGTAGCCTGTGAGTCCAAGTAAACCGTGTAATGATTGTACGTTTGTAGGTATCGGCCATCCTTGCATTGTCTCGATCTTTGTCGGGTCCACCACTACTCCATCCTCTAATATAATGTGTCCAAGATACTCCAATTTATGCTGTAAGAAGCTACACTTTGACTGTTTAACATAAGGAGTATTCTCCTGAAGAATCGTTAGAACAGTTCGTAAGTGCTGAAAATGTATATCAAGCGTAGGGCTATAAATGAGAATATCATCAAAGAATACCAATACGAACTTGCGTAGAAAACTCTGGAAGATGTCATTCATTAGGCTTTGGAAATTAAAAGGAGCATTCGTAAGTCTGAAAGGCATTACCAAAAACTCGTAGTGGCCGTTATGCGTGTGGAATGTAGTTTTCAGAATATCTTCAGTGTATAGCCGAATCTGATGGTATCCGGATCAGAGATCCAATTTAGTGAGGACTCGGGCTCCTTTTAATTCATCCAGGAGTTCATCATCTTTCTTGCGCACTAGCAACACCAGTGAGGAGTAGGGGCTGCAACTCAGTCGAATCACCTCGGTGTCAAGCATCTCTTTAACAATGTTCTCGATCTCATCCTTCTGTAATTGAGGATAGTGGTATGATCGTAAATTTGCTAGAGGTTTGCTTGACAAAATAGGAATACAGTGGTCAAGCGACCGGTTAGGGGGCAGCCCGTGCGGCTCCAAGAAAATATCCACGAATTCGTTTAGGCAAAGGGCAAGCTTAGGATCTAAGTTTTGTATGTTCTCCCCCATAGATGGCTGCTGAATATGCATCAAGAATCCACCATGTGCTTTGTGCAAAACTTTATTCATTTGTTGCGACGAAACGGTGGAAATTTGGCTCCCGCGCTTGCCTCGTAACGTGACCTGTCTCCCTTTGTAATAAATTTCATGATTAATTTAGAAAAATTCCAAGAGATATCACCTAGTGTTGTGAGCCTTTCAATCCTAAGTATGGCTTCATAATCATCGATGGGTAGGAGGAAGAAATCAGCTACCACTTCTTGGTCTTGGAGGAGTAGTTTCACCCGCGGGCACCGTTGGTCGCAATTAAAGATTCGGCCGTCGGCGACCTTTACGTCAAACTTGTTGCAACCTTCGATTTGAAGTGCCAAACGTGTAGCAACCTTACTGTTAAGGAAGTTATTGGTGCTGCTCGTGTCAATGAGAATGGTGATGAGTTGTTGTTTTAGAAGTCCTCCAACTTTCATCATCTGCGGGTTGGAATAGCCGGCCAATGCGTGCACTACGTAGTTGGCCGGTTGAGACTCTTCCTCCATGGCTTCTTCTTTAGGTTCAAGGGCTTCTTTAGATGTTTCATTGTCCTTATCCTCTGCTGGTTAAATCATGAGGAGCCGGCCCTTTTTGCAGTGATGTTCGCGGCTCTACGGTTCGTCGCAATGCCAACACAACTCCTTGGCCGATCGTTCGCGAAGCTCGTCTCTTGCCAACTTTTTTAGTGCAGGAGCTTGGATGGCAGTAGAGGGGGTAGTAGGCCTCAGCATGGCTAGTCGGGGAGCGACCCTTGTCCTTCGTACCTCGTGGTTCAATTGTTCTTCTTGGATACGTGCGAAGGAAATCGCCGCCATAAGAGTGTACGGTTGGCGCGCCTTTACTTCTCGGATCTCCGACTTTAGGCCCTCGATAAAAGTACCTAAAAGTTGTTTCTCGGACTAATTCTTAGTTTGGTTAGATAAACACTCAAACCTTATTTGGTATTCTTGTAATATAGAGGTTTGACGAATCTTTGCTAATTGTCTATTGATGTTGTTGAAATCGATTGGTCCGAAGCGATCTAGTAGTCGTTCCTTGAATCACTGTCAAGAGAGTCCTCCATGGGTGTGCTTAAACCAATTAAACCACTGAATAGCATCTCCCTCAAGGTGGATGGCAGCAATCTCCACCCGTGTGGCGTCGATAGTTCGGTAGAACCGAAAATAGCACTCTGCACACGAGATCCACCCGATCGTGTCTCCTTCTTCCCATATAGGGAAGTCAACCTTCATGCATGGATTATTGAGATCAGAGGTGATGTGGCCATATTCTTGAGGATCATCTCGCCGATCTGAAGTTTCTCCATGTTGTGATTTCCTCGGGTTCGACAGTCGGCCAATGCTGAATTCGGCGAAAAGGGATCACATCTTCTCTTCCATGCGGTTTCCAAAGGCTTCAAGCTTTGCATCAATGGCCTCCTCTGATGCCATAATATACGCCTTTAGATCTATAATATTGCGATCTTTTTTCTGTTGTGGGGTTAGTGGCATGGGAATTTTGGAGAAGGGGGTGGCCGGTTGGAAGGTGAATCGGTTTGGATGGAAGTAGGCTGCGGTTTAGGGCAGATTTGGGGCTGTAGTTTTGTGGAGTTTAGGCTACAAATTGGTGTGGTTTTAGGGCTGAGATAGCAGTAGATGAAGGTTAGAAAAATATATTTTAGATCTGGGATAGATGGCAGCAAAGGTAGGTGTCTCGGTAAGGAAAGTTGGCTAAAAAGGTAAGTGGATCGATAAGGAAGCATGCTGATTTGGGGGCTGTTTGGATTCAGTTTAGGGTAATATTTGGAAGTGTTTTAGGTGAGGATGGTAGGTTTTGGAGATGAGGAAAAGAGAGTCTAAAATCCCACAAAAAATAGCACTCAAATCTGATAGAATTCGGTGAAAAGAAGTGTTGTGATGTGCTGTCCTACTGAACCGATTTTACATCGGAGAAATGATGACTTCTCGACATAAATTCTAAAGAAAAATTTATGGAAATTATATAAAAACCCTTGGTTTAGATGTTATTAATACTAGTAAAAAGTTTGATGAAAATTTGGTAGTATAATAGTAGGCAAATAGGGCGAAAGACGAAAGGCAGATTCCTTCGTCATAAAATTCCAGAACTGCATGATGGTCAAAGATTGCACAAAAACACCAGTTCCAGAAGGAGTTTTTTTGTGAAATCAAATCCAGATAAATCCAACTTGATCTTGAGAATTGTGTAAAAAATTCAGTCAAAAAGGACGAATAAATGTTTGGTTTCAAGAGGCCAATAGACGGAAGGCAGATTCTGTATTGTAAAATTTCAGTACTGTGCAATGAAGAATTGCAGTGCTACAAGTCCAGATCCAGAAGGAGTTTTTTCACAAGATTAGTCTTAGATGAAAGCTAAGATGATCTATGAAATTATATAAAAGTTTCAGCCAAAAAGGATGATTAAAAGTTTAGTTTCAAGAAGCAACAGTCGGTTAAAAATTTCTACAGTGTTTCGCCTTTGCAACGATGATAACGTTTGCGACGAACAAAATTTGCAGTGGATAAAATTTGAAAAAAATCTTCAATATGTAAAGTAAGGAATCTTGTAGTATTGAAGAGGCGTGGATGATAAAAATATATCAGAATTCCAGATCAAACGTAGGGGCAGCGGCAAACTGATTTGATCTGCTGCTGGGGTGGAAGGTGGAGGCGTGTGTCGTAGCAATTGTGAGAATTACTTGGGAAGGTGGAGGCGGCTGAGATGGCTACAGGGGCAGCAAGATCACTGTTCTGATACCAGATGATAGAACCCCAGAAGGAGCTCTATAGATTTTGATCCTTGAGGGGGATCAACCCTTAGAACGCTATAGGGGTTCCTCTCTCCTAGATTCGGCACAAGGCTGAAATAAAATTGATAATTGCTTGATTCAAGAGAGGAGGAGGCTACATCATTATATAGGGATCAAAACCCTGGCCTAAGGGGGTGCTTGCCTAAGTAAAATTATCCCTTTGCCCCTTCTATAGCCAACCTTCCTTAATAGGAATAGGGGGCGACTAGGTTGGCTCTATAGCCGACCTAAGCAGGGGGAACTCTGGCCAACCAACCCAGTAAGGGGGCGACAGCCACTAAGCCCTAAGGGCTAATCTAAACCCTAGCCATACTCCTTTATAAGATAGGAGTGACTTTATTATAATCTAGCAGAGTTTTATTAACTACTTCTAGGGAGATTAGGACTCAACCCTGCTGGAGTCCTATCACATATCCTCCTAAGAGATATGTAAGACATATCAATAAAGTAGACACTAAAGATACTAATCCTTAGACCTACGAGAAGTCTATTATAAATATAGACTCTAGGAAGTGGTAAGAAGCTATAAATTCTGAGATGGATTCCATGAACTCCAATAAGGTTTGAAACATTGTTGATGCACCTAAGGGTATTACACCCATTGGCTGCAAACAGATCTTTGAAACAAAGATCAGATTAGATGAAAAGATGGAGACCTATAAGGTAAAGTTAGTGGCTAAGGGGTATCATCAAAGGTAAGGTGTTGAATATGCCGAAACCTTCTCACCTTTAGCCATGCTAAAATCCATTTAAATTCTTAGGTATTGCAGTATACTATAATTATAAAATCTGACAGATGGAGGTGAAAACCACATTCCTCAATGGCAACCCCTTAGAGGAGGTGTATATGTACAGCCTGAGTGATTTGTATCCAAAGAAAATACAGATAAGGTATGTAGATTACTTAAGTCTATTTATATATTAAAGTAGGCTTCCCAAAGTTAGAACTTAAGATTTGATGAAGCAATCAGATCTTATGACTTCGTTAAGAATGAAGATGAGCCTTGTGTGTATAGGAAGGTAAGTGAGAGCGCTATCACCTTTTTAGTTTTACATATGGATGACATCCTAATCATTGGAAATGATGTAGGAATGCTCTCCATTATTAAAGCTTGGCTATCTCGACACTTCTCTATAAAGGACTTAGGGGACGTATTTTATATATTAGGAATTTAGATCTATAGAGATAAATCCAAGAGAATAATTGCTTATCCCAGTCCAGGTACATAGACACCAGTATCAAAAGGTTTGACATGAAAAATTTCAAAAGAGGTCTCATACTGATGAGACATGGAATATCAATTTCTAAGAGTATCTCCTCAAAAACTCCATAAGAAAGGACAAACATGGATATGATACCCTATACCTCTACGATAGGATCTATCATATATTCTATACTATGTACCAAGCTTTATATAGCACATGCTCTGAGAGTCATGAGCATGTATCAAGCAGATCTAGGCTTGGAGCACTGGAAAGCTGTAAAGTGTATCCTTAAGTACTTGAGAAGGACTAAGGATCTTTTACTGGTATATGGATTAGGTAGCCTCCAGGTTGAAGGCTACATAGACTCAAGTTTTTAATTCGATGTCAATGATAGCAAGTCAAATTCGGGGTATGTGTTTACCTTGAATAGAGCAGCAATAAACTGGAAGAGTTCCAAGCAAGACACTACTGCTGACTCGACCACAAAGGTAGAGTATATTACTACAATAGAAGCAGCAAAGGAAGGAGTATGGATAAAGAAGTTCATCACAGATCTAAGAGTTGTACCAAACAATGCAGAGCCAATCCCAATATATTATGATAATAATGGGGTGATCACTCAAGTAAAGGAACCTAGGTCTTATCAGAAGTCCAAGAACATTCTGAGGAGGTTCTATATGATTAGAGAGATCGTGGCCCATGGAGATGTAGTAGTGGAAAAAGTTCCATCTTAAGATAATATTGTATATCCACTAAGCCATTATCCCAGATTGTATTTGAGCATCACAGGGGTCTAATGGGGATCAAACACATATGTGATTAGCTTTAGGTCAAGTGGGAGATTGCTAGTTATAGGTGCCCTATAAGCCAATCACATGAGTGATGACACCTGTGATACACTATAATAATCTCTTTGCTTATTATTACTAGCATTTTATTATATTATATATTTTCTAGATATATATTGTGATGTCTTTGGATCTGTGCCATGAGAATCAGATCATGATAATAAGATTTATTCACTATTAAATATAGATTATAAATCATCCTGATCATAGGTTACTCGAGAGGGACATCGAGATAACTGGATAGACTAGTGTACTATATACTCATTCATATGATGGAAGTGATCGGTCTCATAGCCACTTATGTGGGGACACTAGAGATATAATGCAGGTGCTAATTAGAGAATGAGTTCATTGATTGATCCACTTATAAAATGCTGGATGGATAATGATACATGATGTCATATAGCAATTTCATAGTCCCAGTTGTGCATCTGGTCCTTAGACTTGAGATGCTAAGGATGCATTGTATAAGTACTCATTTCTTTGACGCCAGATTTATAGGTCTGGAAAGTTTCAAATCAGATATAGCTAGTTATCGAGATTGGTACCCAACCAAACGAAGGGAATTGAGTGTGAACAAATGATCATCGTCAGTATCACGAGAGAAATATCCTATATGTGCTCGCTCAGACAAAATCCCTAACCAAACTCATTTAGATTGAGAGAAAAAGAGTTCTTTGGGAGAATCTGATTAGAGTGAGACTCAGATGGATTCCGTATGAGGTCTGATAGTATCCATACCCAATATATGGTCTCTAAGATATTAAATGAATGATGGACTATAGACACATGGTAACTATGGATAGATAGTGTTAGGACCCTACTAGGGTCGGGTCTATTAGTCCATAATTAATTTGAGTTAAGCCATGTTGGTCTATTCAATCAGAGTAAGATATAGGTCGGGTGAGCCCAATCGAGTCAGTTATGAGTTCGTTATTATCTTCAGTTAGGATGAAATTAGTTATTATTTTTAGTTAGGAGTTTATTTAATTTCTATCAATTAGTTAAGAGTCCAAGTTTAGTGGGACTCTGAGTCCAAGCCTAGAGGGACTCTTAGTAGAAAATTATAAATAATGGTGTAAACTCTTTCATCAAGCAATCAATGAAAAAGTTAAGTTTTAGCCAATTGGCAAAACCCTAGGAGGGTCGATCCCCTAAAGAGATCAAGGAAGTCGATCCCCTTAAGGTGATAAAGGAGGCTCGATCCCCTCGAAGTGATCATTTATCCCTCTTCCTCTTCTATAGAAACCTAAGGGTTCCTATCACTTAGTATCAAAGTAGCGATCCTCGGTGTTCCTGCTATGATTCCACAGTCGCTTCTTGTGCCATCTGCAATTATTGTCGCCATCTACACCATCGTCAACGCCATCACCGTCGTTGTCGCCATCGTTGTCGTCGCCATCTTCAATACCATGCTGCGGCCATCGCTGCCATCTAACCCTAGATTACAGCCAACTTCACACTACCGTCCCTCTTCCACAGCCACAAGAATCACCCACAAGCCATCTCCCTCCTCTATTGTCGCAACCCCTTTCTCTCCTCCCTGCCACTACCCAGCCACCATCTTCCTCCCCTCCTCTTCATCGCTTGTCACTTGTCGTTGGCCCCACAATGTTGCCTTCCTCCCCACCCACGCACAGCAGCGTCGCCGCTACTTCCCGCTGCCGAAGCCCACTTATACAGAGCCACCAATCGTCGGACCCTCGCCACTACCCCCCTCTTCCTCTGCTAGCCGTAGCCTTGATCGCCCTCATTTGTTGCTTGTTCGAGCAAAGAAGGGGCCACTAACGCAGTTTCTCAGTCCTCGGCTATCGCCCTGCCGCTGCCCCCTTCTTCCTCCACTACCGCAGCCCTTGCTGCTGCTGTCAGCTCTTGCTTCCACCTCTACTACCTTGCTATTTCACCTGCTTGTCGTCGTTGCCTTCTGCACACTCTTCAACCTTTGCTTGTTGCCCCTACCACCTCTACCATCACTGCCTTCCTCCTCCTCAATTGCAAGTGTAGCCGCACCCTCCTCTACAGCAGCCACTGCCCTCAACCTGTTCCTGTCACCCCTGCTACCTCTACCATCGCTGCCCCTCTAATGCTGTCACTTCTTCCTCAATGATTTCATCTCCTTTGCCTCTTCCTTGCTTTTCCACCCATCTGAGACTCGTCACTCCCAACCGTGCCCTCCTCTGCGGCAACCCCCACTGTTGCCGCCTGCTCTAACACCTGCTGCCTGACACTGCCATTGCTGCTAGCCCTTGCTACCCATATGTCGCCTGTAGCCGTTGTCGAGATGCCAGTGTTGCTGTCCTTCTTCTTCCCTCACTCACGCCACCATTTCGGCCGCTGCTCTTCCCCATCTCCCCCTGCAGCCCACGTAACCACCGTCGCTATTGCTACCGCCTTCTTCTCCGCTTGCACCAACAATGTCGCTGCTCCCTTGCTGCTTGCTGCTGCTGCATTCTCCCTTGCCTATTTCCTCCCCTGCATCCTCCTCTGCTACTGTCGACAACGCCTCATCCCGCCGTCGCCCCAGCCGTTGTTGTCGCCCCATCTACCATCACCTGCAGCACCACTCCTTTATGTTCATCATAGCCTCGACATTCTTATAGCATCGTTGCAGCCACCCCCTTTCATCACCTTACTGCCACTGCTACCATCAATCTCAAGATCGCAGTCGCCCCCTCTTATCCTCTTGTTGCCACTACTACCATCAACCTCAAGATCGTAGCCACCATCTCTAATTAGCCTATTTGACAGATTGGTGATCCCTACGCCGGTAATCTTGTTGCAGCCAAGCCTACTACATCTATGTTGCAAACTCATGCCCCTGATTCGACAATAGAAAAAAGAACTGAACACCACTGATCTACAATCCTATGCGATGGCTATGGATGATACACTAGACACAAGGTTTTAAACCTTCGAGGCCCACATATAAGATAGATTGCAAGAACTCATTTGTGAATTTAGAAGAAGTCGATCAGAGAGCCCCAACAAAACTCAACATGAAGAAAGTTCCAACCTCAAGGGGAGACAATTTGAAAAGTGTGATCATGGGCAGGACACAGGATACCCATGTATGAGGGTGGAGTTTTCAATATGGGAAGATGGAGACCCAATCGGTTGAATCTCACATGCCGAAAAGTTTTTTTGTTTTCATAGGACTCTGGAGGAATGCAAGGTGGAGATAGCTTCTATTCAACTCGAAGGAGATGTGATCCAGTGGTATGATTTATACGAGACTTATCACGAAGTCCCTTCGTGTGGACAATTCAAGAGAGATCTCTTGATTCGCTTCGGATTGTTAGAGTATAAGAACATTAATGAACAGCTCACCAAAATCTGCTAGACTTCCATAGTACAGGAGTTTTAGAGCAGATTTGAGTGCCTGTCAAACCAAACCCGAGATTGGTCTGAGATAAAATTGGTGAGAAAATTTATCGAGGGACTCAATCCTGAGATTCGGTGTGAAGTTAAAGTTCACCATCCCCACATCATGATAGCAACTATATCATTCGCCAGCGTGCATGAAAGAAAAATTAATATGGACACTTGCCAAAATAGAAGCTTCAATAGATAGGAAAAATCAACAAAGGAGGACTTCAAAGAGGTCAACATAGACAATCGCAAACAAGAGCAACTTATGATGATCGAGCCAACTAAAGAGGAATAAAAAACTAACAATATAGAGTTCGATCATGAAAGCTATGACAAACTTCTAACGATTGAACCAACTAAGGAGGAATTAAAAACTGATAATCTAGAGTATGATCATGAAAGGTGTGACAAATTCGAAGTCAAGATTGCTAATGGGTGATTCCTAATTTATGATAATAGGTGCTTAAAGGTAAAGCTGATTATACAAGGTAAACAACTACTTATAGATTTCTTTTTGATGCCCTAGGAAGACTTCAAAGTGACGATCCTCAAAGGAAGATATGGTACTACCATTAGTCATCAGATGAAAAGGGGTCCTTAGAAGACTACAATGACTATTGCACCAGAAAGCCGACCCATTGTGTGCCTAAGGTTTGTGAGTCAAAAAAATCTGACCCACCTATTTAGGAACCTACTATGGCAAAAGACACAAGACAAAATATGTCTAAGGTGCATGAATAAAAAAAATTCGAACTGCGTAATAAGAAACCTACCATGACGAGAGACATAAGATAAAATATGCCTAAATCACATAAGTCTGGTAAACATAACTCTAATAAAAAGAAACATACCACAATGGGAGGCACAAGACAAGATGTGTCCAAGACACATGAGTCAATAAAATTTGACCCATATGAGAGTAAATCTACCATGGTGAGAGGCACAAGGGAAAGAATGCCTAAAGTAGGGAAGTAGAGTGTCGACCTCATCCATTACTTGAGGTGGGTAAACCACAACCTAACATAGACCATTGGCTTGGAGACCATAGAAACATTTTAAAAATAAAAAGAAGATACGAGCACCTTGGGCATAAACAGTCCCCCTAGCTTAAGGTGGGTCCCTCGATGATAGGAGGGGCATGTTGACAATGGATTGTTTCCAAGTTGGGAAACCTGACCCCCTCCTCCATGACAAACAAAGGAGGAGACAACATTGACACCACCTGCAACCTGAGGCATGGAGATCAATAAACCTGACCCGCTCCTTCGTGATGAAAAGAGGAGGAGACCACCTCTGCACCACCTATAGGTTGCTTTAGTTCCTCTCGTAGCTTGCCTCGATGACGAGCAAAGGAAGAGGGGCAAGTCTGAGATGGGGAGCTTGACAGCATCCCCATTGTGGACCTATTGCCTAACATGAGTTCCTCGGGAATAAACAAAGGAGGAGGTTCACTTGTTGCAACCTACCTTGGCTCATCTTGCAACCCACCTCGATGATAGGGGACTTTGTAGCATCCCTATTATAGACTTGTTGCTTGACATGAGTCACTGGGGGATGAGCAAAGGAAGAGGGGCATTGTTTGCAGTCTGCCACGGCTCCTCTCACAACTCACCTCGATGACACATAGAAAAAGAGGGGCAAGTCAGTGATGGATCATCGCTACTAGTGCTTATACCCCTCGCCTATGGTCCTCTCTAAGCTAGGGAGGTCGGGAAACTTGTCCAAGTTGATGTTGGACAACTGCCAGAAGCTCTCGCACTCCACGCCTACGGTCCTCACTAAGCCAGGGAATTAGGAAACCTGACCCCCTCCTCCACTTGAGGTATGAAAGTTGAGAAATATGATCCTATCCTTTCGCTATCATCGAGCCATGGAGGTTAAAAAATTAACCCCCATCATTGCCGACCTCACACCCAAAGGAGGGTCAAGTTCATATCAACAAGTATTGATCTGCTACCGAGGAGGGCCCATTAGCAAGGAGTGACCCCTTGCTAAGCGATCGAAGCTATCAATTCAAGGTGCAAGTCAGGCACCCCCTGACCCTATTAGTGTCCCCCTAATGCATGAAGTTGAAGAACTAAATGAAGAGACATCATCTTAATGTATCTGATGAACTAGATGTCACACTTTATTTCCCTCTCATGAGAGCTTCGAAGCACATCTTGGGGAGGACAAATGATAGGAAAAACATTATTGATCAATCGTCATCCACCACATAGACTCCACCTAGTATCTAGGGTGGAAAGAGAAAACTTAGGCCACCCTCCACTTGCCTGCCCACGTGGATAATGGTCTAAGGCAATCACATATAGGTTGTCTTACAAGCATAAAAACCATGATATGCTATTATTTTACATAAAACTATAATTTTAAAATCTAAAATAAAATAATAATATATCTCAATTTTATGATATGTACCTTTTGATATAACTCAGAAAGCCTTTATCTGATCTGTAAGCACACTATCATTAGATTCAAAATCTGTAGTGATGTCGATCTGCAAAGATAATTAGACTCACCTTCTCCTATCTTTCTATTCTTTACAGGACTACTATAAACTGATTTAGGGATAAGGGGATATTGATAATAAAATTAATTCAAGGGTTTTACGATCTAACTTGTGTGTTAGAGAAAATGATACAAGATTAACTACGATGGTGAAAAGATAATACAATCTGATGCTGGGCCGGAGTTAAGTTCGGGCATCGGGCAGGGATTCGGACAATACAGTGGGAGCTCATCGAGAGTTCGCCAGGAGTTCGCCGAAGGTGATCGGGAGCTCATTGGGAGCATGCCGGGAGTTCGCTTGAAGATGATCAAGAGACTTGTTGGGAGTTCATCGGAGGATACTAGGAAGTTTGTTGGGAGTTCAAAAGATCAATTTATATGCCAAACAAGAACAATTGTAATTATGTAGCATGTCGTAGTTAGCATCATAATTGAGTCCTAATTGAGTAAGATCTGGAGAAATCCAAATTAACTCAATGTGAGGCAACCAGATCCACTTTGGGTTAGACTTGAGCTCAAGGTTGAGCTCATTTCATTGACTTGGAAAGGGGTCAAAAGAAGATACATCTCGGGTATAGAATAGTATAAGAAAGTATTGTTCCCGGGCTGCCCGACGATAGTACCGCCAGTGGATGATGGTAGTACCACCTAGGTGGTGGTTGTATCGCCCAAGCGGCAGTAGTACCATTGTCGCTTAGTTTTTAGGTGGCTGTCGATGATGGTACCATCGGTGTTGGTGGTAATACCACCCGAACCTAGGTTTTTGGGTAAAGCTTGAATTTTGGCTTCATTTTTTGAAGCAAATTGGTGTCTATAAATATCTCAAGTATTCTTGTTTAGAGAGCAAGAAAATGATAAGAAAGTGCAAGAAAAGTAGTTGTAACCTTAGGCAAAATTTTGCAAAACTTGAGAGCTTCCCTTGAGTGCTACAAAGTGCAAAGTGAGTCTAAGGGAAGAGAGAAAAATTATAAAGATTCATCTCCTAAACCTATGAAAATGAGAGAAGTGTATGAGGTTTTGATTTTCACCCATAGAAGATCATTAGTGGACACCAACGGGCCTCAACAAAGGAGGACTCAAAAAGTGGATGTACGTCAAGCTTTTGACCGAACCACTATAAATTTGTGAGCCTTCTTTTACTTGCTTTTTATTTTAGTATTTCATAACTAAATCAATATTATCCATTCGATCTTAAGTTTAATCACTCTCTAACTTGATCTTGACAAGAAACGCTTTTAGTTTTGGTTTTTACCTCAAGCATATTTTTCAAATCGAGCACTTGATCCTAACAGTTAGTCTTAGAGCAAGTTATACTCAATTGGATTAACATCTAAGCTAGTAAATAGCTTCATTTGGTATTAACAAGGGACACTCTATCACACGTCCTCCCATGTTCAATGGGACGGATTATACATATTGAAAAACTAGAATACGTATCTTTTTAATTTCGATGGATTTTGAACTATGAAATATTATCAAAAATGATTTTCAAAAGTCATCCAATCCGATGAATGATTGGAATGATCATGAAAAAAGATGTTTTCATTAAATAACAAAGTTATAAATTCTTTTTTTTGCGCTTTAGATAAAAACGAGATTAATCGGGTTTCTACTTGTGAGTTGGCTTATGATATTTGGCACACTTTAGAAGTCACACACGAAGGCATAAGTAGGGTAAAGGAATCAAAAATAAATCTTCTTGTACATAACTATGAATTGTTTAAAATGAGACCAAATGAGACTTAATGGTGGCATGTATATCAGCTTTACCGATGTCATTAATAGTTTAAAATCTCTTAATAAAGTTTATTCTAATCTTGAACTTGTTAACAAAATTTTGAGATCTTTACCTAAAAGTTGAGACCCGAAAGTAACAACTATATAAGAGGTCAAATATTTGAACAACTTGGCTCTTGAAGAATTAATTGGATCTTTGATGACTTATGAAGTGAGCTGCAAAGCTCATGAAGAACTTGAAGAACACCTTCCAAAGAACATGAAGGACATTGCCTTGAGAACCAAAGATGAACACCTTCCAAAGAACAAGAAGGCGTTGGCACTGAGAGCAGCATATGACTCCTCGAGTGAAACCTCGAGTGATGAGGACAATGATCTTGCACTACTAACAAGAAAATTAAAAAAAAATTATAAAAAAGAACAAAAATCAGAAAAATAAAAATAAACCAAAAAATGATAATATAATATGTTTTGAATACAAGAAGCTAGGGCATTTCAAAAGTAAATGCTCATAGTTGAAGAAAAATACACCAAACAAAAAGAAGACATTCTTTGCAACTTGGGATGATTTAAGCATGTAAGATGAAGAAGACAACAATAATAAAGAATTAGCTAACTAGGCACTCATGGCCATTTATGCCGGGATAAGTAAATCTTTTGAAGATTATTTTACTTTTGATGAATTATTAAATGCATTTCATGAACTAGTTGATGAATTTAAAAAACTTAGCAAAACTTATAAATTACTTAAGTGGAACATACATTATTCACTAGTAAATTTGAAAACATGCATGAAGCATCAACATCATATAATTCTTGCACTAAATGTAAAACACAAGAGGAAATTAGAAAGTAAAATGTTATACTTCAACAAATATTTGAAAAATTTTAAATAGTTAATAAATATATAAATATGATTCTTGCTAATAAGAGTCATATCCATAGAAAAGAAGGTATCGGCTTTGTGGTAACACTCAATAAAAGCTAATTATCTTTGTTAGATGACCTAAGTTCATTTAGAAAGTATAGTCCACATAAGTTGATTTGAGTTCCTAAATAAATCATAAAAAACACATGCCCTTAAGTAAAGCTTTTCATGAGGGACCCATAGTCAAATGGGTACCTAAATCAAAACCACCTTTCTTGTAGGTTTATCTCCAAACAAAGACTAGGAGCACAAAATGATACCTTAATAGTGGATGCCCAAGGCACATGACCAAAGATCCAACTTATTTTTCTTAGCTCACTAACCTAAATGAAGGAGTTATCACCTTCGGAGACAACAACAAGGGAAAAATAATTGGGAAAGGAACCATAGTAACAAATCAAACCTTTTGATTGAAGATATGCTATTCGTTGATAGTTTAAGATAGAATATACTAAGCATTAGCTAATTGTGTGATAAAAGATATATTATTAAATTTGAATCTAATGCTTGTATAATTGAAATACCACAAAAATAAATCTATGATTGCCTTAAGAAATAAAAATGTATATACTATTGACATTGAAAATTTTTGTGATGAAATAAGCTTTTCGACTTTGAATGATGTTGCTTGGGTTTGGCATGCGAGACTAGGTCATGCTAGCATGAAACTACTAAATCAAATCTCAACTAAAGATTTAGGAAGAGGATTACCTAACATTAAGTTCGTCAAAAATAAAGTTTTTTATTCTTGACAAATAGGAAATAAGTAAAAAGTAGTGTTAAGTCAGAAAATCAAATAAGCACCTCTAGGCTACTACAATTAATCCATATGGATTTATTTGGACTAATTGATATTATAAGCCTAGAAGGTAGCAAATACACATTTGTTATCATAGATGATTATAGTAGATATATTTAGACTTACTTCTTAGCACACAAAAGTGATTCTTTTATGTATTTTCTAAAATTTTATAAATTTATTAAAAATAAAACATGTTTTATGATTTCATCTATACATAGTGATCATGATGGTGAGTTTCAAAATCATGATTTTTAAACTTTTTATGAGTCAAATGTGTACAATCATAATTTCTCTACTCATAGAAATCTACAATATAATGGAGTAGTGGAAAGAAAAAAATAAGAGCTTACAAGAAATGGCTAAAACTATGTTAAACGAACATAACCTACCTAAATATTTTTGGGCTGAAACCATTAACATGGTATGTTATATTATAATTATGATTCTTATAAGACCATTACTCTTTAAAACTCCTTATGAATTATGGAATGATAAAAAACCTAATATTTCATATTTCAAGGTTTCTCGTTGTAAATGCTTCATTCTAAATGAAAAAGATGTTTTAGGTAAATTTGATGCAAAATCTGATGAAAGTATTTTTCTTGGTTATCCTTCTACTTCAAAAGCTTATCGTATTTTTTAAAAAAGAATATTAGCCATCTAAGAATATATTCATGTCATTTTTAATAATATTTTTTAATTTAAAAAAAATTTAATTTTGGTAATGATTTTGATTTTGGATCTTTAAATTTGAATGAAAATCCTCCTAAAGGAAACTTGGATAAATCTACTTCCAAATCCATACCCAAGGAATGGAAGTATGTAAACGATCATCCTAAGGAACTTATAATAGGAGATACATCAAAAGGTGTTCAAACTCATTTTTCTTTTAAAAAATTTTATGTTAAACTGCATTTCTATCTTAAATTGAACCAAAATGCATTGATGAAGCCCTAAGAGATGATTCTTGGGTTATTGTAATGCATAAAGAGTTGAACCAATTTGAGAGAAATAAGGTGTGAGAGTCTGTTGCTAGACCTAGTGATCGTTTAGTGATTAGTACAAAATGGGCTTATAAAAATAAGCAAGATGAAAATGATATCATGGTTAAAAATAAGGCTAGATTAGTGACCAAGGGTTTCAACCAAAAAGAAGAAAACAATTATGAAGAAACCTTCACTCTTGTGGCTAGACTTGAAGCCATAAAGATGCTCCTTGTCTTTGATTCTTTTAAGAATTTTAAATTATTTCAAATGAATGTCAAAAGTGTTTTTCTTAATGATTTCATTTCTGAAGTTTATGTTGAACAACCCCCTGTTTTGAAAATGATATTTTTTCAAATCATGTTTTTAAATTATCCAATGTTCTTTATAGTTTGAAACAAGCCCCTAGAGCTTGGTATGAAAGACTTAGCTCTTTTCTTATTTCAAATAATTTTTCTAAAGGCAAGGTTGATACCATATTATTTATTAAGTATTTTAAAAATAATTTTCTTATTTTTCAACTTTATGCAGATGATATTATTTTTGGTTCTACTAATGAATCCTTACGTGAATCTTTTACGAAGAATATGATTCAAGAGTTTGAAATGAGCCTAATAAAAGAACTAACTTTTTTTCTTAGGATTACAAATAAAAAAATTAAAGATGGTATCTTTATAAGTCAAACTAAGTATACCTTATATTTGTTAAAATATTTTGGTATAAACAATGCTAGGCTATAAACACACCCATGAGTACAAAGTTAGACTTAGATAATGAAGGTGAAGATTTCGATCAAAAATCATATAGAGGAATTATAGGAGTTTGTTATATTTAACTGCTAATAGACCAAACATAATGTTTACTATCAGATTGTGTGTAAGGTTTCAATCCAATCCTAAACATTCCCATTTTAAGTAAGTTAAATAAATATTTAGATATTTAAAAGAAACTTTTAAATTAGGATTATTATTCTAAGTCCATAAACTTTAATTTACTTGCATATGCGGATGTCAATTTTGGAGGTTGTAGAATAGATATAAAGAGTACAATCGAAATATGCCAATTCTTAGGACTTGCTCTTATTTCTTAATCTTCCAAGAAACAAAATTCGGTTGCATTATCTATAAACGAAGCTGAGTACATAGCAGTTGGTGCATGTTGTGTACAAGTTATTTGGATGAAAAATACCTTAGAAGATTATGAAATTCACTTAAAATATTCTTATTAAATGCAATAATACTAGTGCAATATGTTTAACTAAAAATCTCATTCAACACTTAAGAACTAAACATATTGACATTAGGCATCACTTTATCATAGATCATATGAATAATCATGATATATCTTTGGAATTTATTAATATAAAGAATCGTTAGCTGATATCTTTACCAAGCCATTAAATAAAGAACAATTTGGCTTTTATTAGAAGAGAGTTAGGAATGTTAAACCATCCAATTGCATGATTTGCTATTTTTTAATTTTCTTGAGCCTTTTCTTAAAATTTACATGAGATGATTTTAAATGCAATGAGAAGCTCTTATATTTTTGGATTTCTCAACTTTTTGAGCTCTTCTTCAATATTTTAATTCTTGGATTCATGAATCCCCTCTTAATATTTAATTTTTTTATACTTGATTTTTGGATCTTTGACACCATCCCTTTTTCTTCTTCTATGTTATTTACAAAGGAGGATAAAACAATTTGATGATAAATGGATTAAACTTTATTCTTCTTCTTAGTTTACTAAGGAGGAGTAATTGACAAACATTCTTTCTTTATAAACTAAATACTGTATTTTGTTTAAAAAATATTTAAATATAATTGAGCATCCCTCTTTTTTGTTGATGATAAAGGGGGAGAAATAAAATGTCAAATGATATGATTGATGACATAAGAGAAGATGATGTTGTAATATTGTATGATTGATGACAAATGATATAATTGAAATCTTTGAAATGAATGTTGTAATATTTGATCTTTAAAATGAATGTTGTAATATTTAAAAATTTTATATGATACCAAGAAATGAATGCTTTGAAAATTTTATCATGTATGGTTAAATTATAAAAAATTTAATATTATCAAAATGCTTTAATTCAAAAGTGATGAGTTCTTTTGAATTCAAGTTTGTTCTATAACTTATGACATACATATAGGGGGAGTTAAGGTTAACTTTCATCATCAATTAGTTGTTATCATCTAAAAAGGAGAGATTGTTGAATCTCATATTTTGATGATAAAATTAATTGATGGGTTTTATGATCTAACTTGTGTGTTAGAGAAAGTGATATAGGATTAACTATGACAGCAAAAAAGTAATACAATATGATGTTGGGCCAGAGTCAAGTTCGGGCATTGGGCTGGGGTTCGGACGATGTAGTGGGAGCTCGTCAGAAGTTCGCTAGGAGTTCACCGAAGGTGATCGGAAGCTCACTAGGATCATGTCGGGAGTTCGTCGGAAGATGATCGAGAGACTCACTAGGAGTTTGCTGAAGGATGCCGGGAAGTTCATCGGGAGTTCAAAAGATCAATTGACATGTCGGACAAGAATGATTGTAATTGTGTAATGTGTCATAGTTAGCATCATAATTGAGTCCTAACTGAGTTAGATTTGGAGAAATCCAAATTAAATCAATATGAGGCAATCATGTCCACTTTATGTTAGACTTGAGCTCATGGTTGAGCTTATTTCATTGACCTGGAAAGGGGCCAATAGGAGATACTCCTAGGTATAGAACAGTATGGGAAAGTATTATTCCCAAGTTGTCCGATGATAGTACCATCGATGGGCGACGGTAGTACTGCCCAAGCGGTGGTGGTATCGCCCAAACGACGATAATACCACCACCCAAGTTACCATTGCCCAATCGATAATAATACCACCACCCACGTTTTCGAGCGACTACCAATGGTGGTACCATCGGTGTCGATGGTAGTTACCATCCGTATCCGGGTTTTTCGATAAAGCTTGAATTTTGGCTCTATTTTTTGAAGCCAGTTGAGGTCTATAAATACCCTAAGTATTTTTGCATTGGAGAGCAAGAAAGTGATAAGAAAGTGCAAGAAAAGTGGTTGTAATCTTGGTCAAAATTTTGTAAAACTTGAAAGCTTACCTTGAGTGATACAAAGTGCAAAGTGAGTCTAAGGGAAGAGAGGAAAATTGTAAAGGTTCCTCTCTTGAACCTATGAAAAAGAGAAAAGTGTATGATATGACCCTAGCAGGGTTGGGTCTTACTCAACCAAGTCTTGATTATTAGTAAAACCCTGAGGGATGTAATAAGAACCCACCTAGCCACCTCCCACCTTATTAGGAAGGATGGCTAGGGTTTGGGGAAGGAGTCTTGGAGGAGTTGGAGGCTCCTAACTGTCACCCACCTTATTGGGCAAATCAGTTAGGGTCTAGGAGAGGAGCCTTGGAGGAGTTGGAGTCTTCTAGCCGTCGCCCACCTTATTGGATAGGTCGGCTAGGGTTTGGGAGAGGTGCCTTTGAGGAGTTAGAGTCTCCTAGCTGCCACCCACCTTATTGGGCATGTCGGCTAGGGTTTTGGGTGAAAGAAAATTTTACTTGAGGTAGGAGTCTCTCTAGGGTTAGAGTTTTGGAGTCCTATATAAAGCATATAGTCACCACTATTTTCATCAAGTAATCGATTATCTTTACTTCAGCCTTTGTAGCCGATTACTAAGGAGGGAGGCCGCTCCCCTTTAGTGATCAATCCAATGATCGAATTCTATTGAGTTTTATCATTTGGTATCAGAGTAGCGATCTTAGTGCCTCGCTGCCCTTCCAGCCACCCATCATCATTCAAGAAATTATCACAACTGCTAACTCCATCGCCGACTCCATTGTCATCACCCCTTGCCACAGATCCATCATCTACTACCGCTACTCCAATTGCAATAGGATATGGTATTGCTTCTCTTGCAAGAACCTTACTGTTGCTGTAATTTTATATCCAAAAACCCAAAAATAGTTACATCCATTCTGATATGACTCCAGTAGGGTTGAGTCCTAATCACTCTAGAAGTAATTAATAAGAACCCTATGAGATTGTAATAAAACCCCACCTAGTCACTTTTATCATATAAAGAAGGGTGGCTAGGGTTTATTTTGGGACCTTAGGGCTTTTTGGCTACCGGCCCTTCACTGGGTTGGTCGGCTAGGGTTTCTAGCAAAGGGGCATGGCTTGTGCAGCCACTTAGGCCGCCACCCCCTTTATTTATGCATGGCAGCTATAGGAGGGGCAAAATGGAGAATTCATTAAGGAAGCACCCCCCTAGGGCTAGGGTTTAGAGCCTTATATAAGTACGTAGCCTTTACCTCTTTTAATCAAGTAAGATCAATCTATAATTCAGTCATATGGCCGACCACTAGGAGGGAGGAACCCTTATAGCGTTTCAAGGGTTGATCCCCCTCAAAGTTCAAAATCTATAGAGCTCCATCTTGGGTTCTATCATCCGATATTAGAGTCGCGTTCCTGCTACCCTGTAGCCTTCTCTGTCGCCTCCATCTTCCAAGCAATTCCCATAATTGCTTTTGATGTCGCCTTCATCCACCGTCTCCCACCAAGCCACAGATCCATCAATCTGCTACCGTCCTCTGCATCTACATCATAGATCTGGTAGAAACTCAAAAATTCATCCCTCTTGCTACTACTATTCCTTTATCTTATATGTGGGAGAAGTTTTTCTGAAGTTTCTTTACTGTAAAATTCTACCGTCGCAAACGTTATCATTGTTGCGAAGGGGAAACACTGTAGAAATATTTTAGTCGATTGTTCCTTCTTGAACCTGAACTTTTGATCATCATTTTTGGCTAAAACTTTTACACAAATTCCTAGATCATCTTAGCTTTTATCTAAGATTGATCTCTGGAAAAACTTCCTTCTAGATTTGGACTTATAGCACTGTAATTCTTCATCGCACAGTGCTAAAATTTTACGATGAATAATCTACCTTCCTCTTGTTGGCCTCTTGAAACCAAACTTTTATTCCCCCTTTTTGGCCAAAACTTTTACACAATTTCATAGATCATCTTAGCTTTCATCTATATTGATCTCTGAGAAAAATTCTTTCTGAACTGGAATTATAGTGCTGCAATTCTTCATTGCACAGTGTTAAAATTTTATGACGAGAATTCTGCATTCTTGTTTGTAACAATTTTCCTACCATTATGCTCCTAAAATTTTCTTGATCCAAATTACTACTACTATCACCATCTAACCCGAGATTCTGATATTGAAATTCTCCATAAATTTCTTGGATTTTTGCTAGAATTAACGTCAAGAAACTATTGCTTCTTCGATGGAAATTCTATTCCGCAGTATAGCGTATACCACAATGATCTTTCATCGAAACTTTATCAGATTGATAGGACTCCAGCAGGGTTGAGTCCTAATCTCCCTAGACGTAGTCAATAAAACCCTGCTCGATTGTAATAAAGCCACTCCTATCATATAAAGGAGTATGAGAAGGGTTTAGATTAGCCCTTAGGGCTTAGTGGTCGTCGCTCCCTTACTGGGTTGGTTGGCCAGGGTTTCCCCCTGCTTAGGTCGGCTATAGAGCCAACCTAGTCGCCCCCTGTTCCTATTAAGACAGGTTGGCTTTAGGAGGGGCAAAGAGATAATTTTACTTAGGCAAACACCCCCTTAGGCTATGGTTTTGATCCCTGTATAATGATGTAGTCGCCCCCTCTCTTGAATCAAGCAATTATCAATTTTATTTCAGCCTTGTGCGCTGAATCTAGGAGGGAGGAACCCCCTTAGCGTTCCAAGGGTTAATCCCCCTCAAGGGTCAAAATCTATAGAGCTCCTTCTGGGGTTCTACCATCGGGTATCAGAGCAGATCTTGCTGCCCCTATAGCCATCTCAGCCACCTCCACCTTCCCAAACAATTCTCACAATTGCTGCGACATGTGCCTCCACCTTCCACCCCAACCATAGATCAAATCAATCTGCCACTGCCCCCTGCGTTTGATCTGGAGATCTGGTATATTTTTATCACCCACGCCTCTTCAATACTACAAAATCTTTTATCTTACACATTGAAGAAGTTTTTCCAAAAGTTTTCTTGCATAAAAATTTTACCGTCGCAAACATTATCATCGTTGCGAAGGCGAAACGCTACAAAATTTTTTGGCCGATTGTTACTTCTTAAAACTGAACTTTTGATCGTTCTTTTTAGTTGAAATTTTTATATAATTTCATAGTTCATCTTAGCTTTCATCTAAGACTAATCTTGTGAAAAAACTCCTTCTGGATACGGACTTATAGCACTGTGATTCTTCATTGCACAGTACTGAAATTTTACAATGCAGAATCTACCTTCCGTCTATTGACCTCTTGAAACTGAACTTTTGTTCATCCTTTTTGGCCAAAATTTTTATAGAATTCCAAAGATCAACTTGGCTTTCATTTGGGATTGATTTCTTAAAAAAAATTCCTTCTGGAACCGGTTTTCTTGTGCAATATTTCACTAGCATGCAGTTCTAGAATTTTTATGACGAAGGATCTACCTTTCGTCTTTTGCCCTATTTTCCTACTGTTACGCTGCCAAAATTTTGCCAAACCTTTTATTGGTATTCCCAATATCTAAACCAAGGGTTTCTTCATAATTTCCTTAAGCTTTCCTTTGGAAATTACATCGAGAAGTCATCGTTTCTCCGACGTAAAATCTGTTCGGTAGGACTGCACATCACCGCACATTTTTTCGTCGAATTCTATCAGATTTGAGTGCTATTTTTTGTGGGATTTTAGACTCTCTTTTTATCATCTTCAAACCCTACCATCCTCACCAAAAACTCTTCCAAATATTACCCTAAACTAAATCCAAATAGCCCCCCAAATCAGCCTACTTCCTTATTGATGCACTTACCTTTTTAGCCAACTTTCCTTACCGAGACACCTACCTTTGCTGCCATATATCCCAGATCAAAAATCTATTTTCCTAACCTTTATCTACTACTATCACAGTCCTAAAACCATACCAATTCATAGCCTAAACTCCACAAAATCGCAGCCCCAAATCGCACCCAAAACAACCATAAACCACACCCAAAAATCGAAGCCTTCAGTCCTCCAACCTTTCAGCCACCCAATCTCCCTTGTCCCTTCAACCGCTACACACATCTTTCACTGCCCAATGCTTCCAATAGTGACCTCCTTCTACCATCCTCCTTGATCGTAGCCAACAGCGATCCTTACGGTAAAAAGCTATCAGCAGTGATCTTTCGCTACAATCTGTTTACAACGCAGCCCGCAACAATCGTTCGCTGCCAACTATCTTGATCGCAGCTAGCAACAAATTAAATACAATAGTAGCCATCTCTCACTCCATACTGCTGCTGCCCTCCTCCGCAATAGTCGTGGACATCACTGCCCCGTCTTCCTCCTATTGCAGTCGCACCCTTGTTGCAACCGACACCACCTGCAGCCACGAAGTCGCACCACAACCGCAGCCGACATTGTTGTTGCCCTCTTCTTCCTCCGCCATCGTTACTGCCTTCTAACTCAGATCTCTTGGCTTCCATCTTTCGACAAATATCAGCCATCTAAAAAATCATAGCCTTGATGACATTGCAGCATCACCGAAGGACCGCAGCCGACGTTACTGTTGTCATTTTCTTCCTCCACCATTGCTGCTACCCTTGGCTGTCATCCTCCACTTGGAGACTTCACCACCATAGCCCTGACATTGCTGCCATTGCTGCCTTCAGCCTGAAGATTGTAGCTACACTCTTTAATCAGTTTGATTTAATAGGTTGGAGATCCTTATGTCATGACATTAGTGGGCTTATTCGAAGCCAAATTGGAGGCTCTTAAGACACGTATGGATATTAAATTACGCTCTCTTTGAGGAGTTTAGATTGGGCCGATCACCAAGCCTAATAAGATCACAACGCGGTGCAAATTTGGATTGTAAAAAGAACCTTAGCGAAGAACTAGCGATGATCCATCAAACCTCCACCATCCATGAGTACCAAACCAGGTTTGAAAGGTTATCTAATCAAACTTATGATTGGTCTGAAAAATAGATATTAAGGACTTTTATTGAGGGCTTGAAGCTAGAGATTCAAGAAGAAGTTAAAGCGCAACAGCCATACACAATTAAGGCAGCCATCTCCTTTGCGTGACATCAAGAGGAGTGATTGACTATGAAGCTCGAAAGACTAGAGTTGCTCCTCGACCAGCGGCACCAAAGCTTTCACCTCCTCCTACTGTCAACCGACCCCCTCAGCCACAGAAATTAATAAGAGAAGACCTTCATGACGGATCGACAAAGGGCCTATGTGGGTGTTGTGATAAACTGTGGAGCCTAGAACACAAATGTAAAAAGGAGACACCATTGATGATTGCGCCCACTTAATAACCCAAACTTGAAGATACGACTCTCGAGCCCAAGGAGAAGGATACACCACAACTGGCCACCCGCACGATCCCTACCTTAGCTGGCTACACCAACCTGCAAACATTGAAGATCGAAGGGTTTCTCGAGCAACAATCGGTTATCATCGTCATCGACTCCGGGAGCACACACAACTTCATGAGCAATAAGGTTGCTCCCCACTTAGTGCTCCAAAAAGAATATTATAATGGGTTCGAAGTCAAGGTAGCTAAAGGCCAAATTCTGAAGTGCAAACAGAAGTGCCCGCGGGTAAAACTAATCCTACAGGAGTAAGACATAGTTACTGATTTTTTCCTCCGCCCTCTTGATGGTTTTGATATAGTGCTTAGCATTGATTGGTTGTCTATGATTGGAGATGTTTTCTTAAATTTTTTGAAGCTAACCATGAAATTTTTAAGAAAAGGAAAGCAGACGATTCTACGAGGGAGCCCAATGACTACAACCACAACACAACACTTGGAGGTGGTACCAAAAGAAAAATCCAGTGGTTTCCCAATTCAAATTAAAGCATTTCATGAGATTGAAGATAAGAACCCTCTCCCACAGCTTGCTAAAATTTTGGGCTTCTCCACCAAACTGAGTCGAACCTCCTCTAAAGCTGTCTGACCACCCTATGCTGAACATGCCAAAACTTCTACCAGTTGTTGCTCAGCCAGATTGTTTCTTACAACCTTAGAAGGTCGAAAATAAAAGGGTCGTCCAAGAGATGATAGAGACATAGATTGTTCAGCCATGCTTATTTCCCGCTACGACACATCCTTACATCATTTTCTTTGGAGATAAGCTATTTTTAAAGTGTTACATCCCATCGAACTCACCATGGTTGCTGATCTTAGGTGACTTCCATGACTTTCCCTAGGATCAGACCATGATGCTTAAAGACTTCCTTGATGATGAACTTCGATCTATGGCCCAAGACCATGAGAAAATTGAGCCCCTCCAATGGCGAAATAAGAAAAGGAGAAGGATCATTTGCAGGACTCAACGAAGCATGAACATCGTCCCTCTCATTATAAAAAAAGATGCACCACCTTGGTCGAGTGGAACTATAGCCCTCATGACCATGATGTTGTCCACACCAAATAATGGCTAGGTGTTTATTATTGGAGCAGACATATCCAGAGTAGGGGTCAGCACTATCCTCATGCAAGATGGTCAACAATGCGAAGAACTAAAAATGGGCCATGAAAAATCACCACTCCTACCCACCTTAGACTCAGATCGGGCTCACACCACTAGAGATTTTATTAGAGGACAACCCTCACTCCAAAAGAAAGCACGACTACTATTACAAAGCAACCACGTGGCAGCTCATGCAAGGAAGAAACTTCCCCCTGACAAATGTCGAAGTAGAAGAAAATTTCCGAAGAAAGATCAAGTCCCCCTTCATCTCCAGCTCCACCAACATGAAATTCAAGCCTCAAGAAAGTGGTCTCCCTATTTCTTTGGGCCTTGCAAAATTAGGGATCATATTGGGGCCCTAACCTGGAGATCAGGCCCATTCACCATATCAAAATTACAGTTGATCCTCCAAGTATCCCACCTTAAACAAAAATTTAAAGATGACGACTCAGCTCAAGTTCTTCCAACTGACACCCAAGCTGATAAGCAGCTGAAGACCCAGTTCCTTGAGTTCATGGAACTTCAACCTTGAGGACAAGGTTGATTTTAAGAGGGCAGGTTTGATACGACTCCAGCATAGTTGAGTCCTCATCTCCCTAGAAGTAGTCAATAAAACCCTGCTAGATTGTAATAAGGCCACTCCTATCTTATAAAGGAGTATGGCTAGGGTTTAGATTAGCCCTTAGGGCTTAGTGGCCGTCACCGCCTTAATGGGTTGGTTGGCCAGGGTTTCCCCCTGCTTAGGTCGGCTATAGAGTCAACCTAGTCGCCCCCTGTTCCTATTAAGGTGGGTTGGCTTTAGGAGGGGCAAAGGGATACTTTTACTTAGCCAAGCACCCCCTTAGGCTAGGGTTTTGATCCCTATATAATGATGTAGCCGCCCCCTCTCTTGAATCAAGCAATTATCAATTTTATTTCAGCCTTGTGTCGAATCTAGGAGGGAGGAACACCTATAGCGTTCCAAGGGTTGATCCCCCTCAAGGGTCAAAATCTATAGAGCTCCTTATGGGATTCTATCACAGATTCGCTGCCATCTTTTCCAGATTAGAAACTCTCTTTTCCTCATCTTCATCCCCTAACACCATAGCACTAAAGTTCATAATTTTTGGCCAAAATTTCCATTGAGAAACTGATGTTTCTTCGATGACAATTCTGCTTTTGCAAGGCAGCATACGTTGCAGCGAACTTCGTCGAATTCTATCAAACCTTCATTGCCATCTCTTCCAGATCTGAAACCATCTTTCCCTAACCTTCACCCTCTACCATCACAGCCCCAAAATCCAACCAAACCACAGCCAAAACCGTACCAAAATCAGCCACAAAACAACCTAAAACTGCAGCCTCTTACAACCAGCACCTATTGCAGCATACCCTTACCGATCCCTATTAAACCTTTGCTGCCATCTATCCCAGATCTAAAACCCTTTTTCATAGCCTTCATCTACTTCTATCACAGTCCTAAAATCATACCAATTCACAGCCAAAACTCCACAAAACTGCAGCCCCAAATCGTACCAAAATAGCCACAAATCGCACCCAAAATTCACAGCCTTCGGTCCACCAACCTTTCAGCCACCCAATCTCCCTTATCCCTTCAACCGCAACACACATCTTTCACTGCACAATGCTGCCAATAGTGACCTCTAGCTGCCATCCTCATTGATCATAGCCAGCAGTGATTCTTACGGTAAAAACCTACCAACCGCGATCTTTTACTGAAACTATTTACATCGTAGCCCGCAACAATCGTTCGCTACCAACTATCTTGATCGCAGCTAGCAACAAATTGAACATGACAGCAGCCATCTCTCACTCCATACCACTACTGCCCTCCTCTACAATAGCCATGCACACCGTTGCCTATCTTCCTCCTATTGCAACTGCACCCTTGTTGCAACCGACGCCATTTGCAGCCACGAAGTTACAACGCAGCCACATCCGATGTTGCTACTGCCCTTTTCTTCCTCCATCGTCACTGTTGCCTTCCAACTCAGATCTCTTGGTTGCCATCTTCCAACATATATCAGCCACCTAAAAAATCGCAGCCTTCATGACATTGCAGCATCAATATTACAGAATCACCAAAGGACCACAACCGACATTGCTGCTACCATCTTCTTCATCCACCGTCATTGCTACCCTTAGCTGCCATCCTCCACTTTGAGACTTCACCACCGTAGCCCTAACATTGCTGCCATTTGCTGCTTCAACCTAAAAATTGTAGCTACACTCTTCAGTTGGTTTATTTGACAGATTGTAAATCCCTACGTCATGACATCGGTGGGCTTATTCGAAGCCAAATTGGAGGTTTTCGAGACACGTATAGATGTTAAATTATAGGCTCTCTTCGAGGAGTTTAGATTGGGCTGATCATTGTGCCTAAGAAGATCATAACGTGATGCAAATTCAGATTACAAAAAGAACCCACTGGAGATAAGAAACGAAGTTAAGACACGGCAGCCCTACACCTCAACAACATTAACCTCCTTTGCACAACTTCAAGAAGGGCACCTCAATCAAGATGCTCAGAGCATGAGAGCCACATCCCAATTAATAGCATATAAACCTTCAGCACCAATTGATTATAAGAACCATGATGAAGAACTAATGATGATCTGTCAAACCTCTATCATCCAAGAGTACCAAACCAGCTTTGAAAGGTTATCTAATTAAACTTATGATTGGTCTGAAAAGTAAATATTGAGGATTTTTATTGAGGGCTTGAAGCCAGAGATTCACGAAGAAATTAAAGCGTGACAGCCATACACACTTAAGGCAGCCATCTCCTTCGCACGACATCAAGGAGAGCGGTTGAACTATGAAGCCCGAAGGACTAGGGTCACTCCCCGACCAGTGGTACCAAAGCTTTCACCTCCCCCTACTATCAGCCAATCCCCTCAACCGAAGAAACTAATAAGAGAAGACTTTCATAATGGATCGACAAAAGGAACCCAAACTTGAAGATGCAATTCTCGAGCCCAAGGAGAAGGATACACCACAACCGGCCACCCGTACGGTCCCTACCTTAGCCGGCTACACCAACCTGCAAAAATTGAGGACTTGCCACAAGATTGCCAGAGGTTGCCGGAGTATGTGAGAGTTAGGTCTTAATTAGGCTTAATTGGTCAATAAGTATTGTAATCATTGAGTCGTAGTTAGAAGTTAGAGTCCTAATTGAGTTGGATTTGGAAGGAATCCAAATCAACTCAATGAGGCAATCGGATCCACTACTGGGTTTGGTTGAGCTCAAGTTGAGCTCAATCAGTTGACCAAAGAGCTGGTCAACGTAAAAATCATGCCAAAATTCTAAAAGTTGAGGGAACCACTTTTGCGGAAATTCTGACAGGTAAACTGTCGGTGAGTGGTGGTTGGACCGCCCATACCACAGAATCCGAGCGACGGCCAGCAGGTGTCGACGGGTAAACCGCCCAGATGGCGGGTGAACCGCCCATACCCGAATTTTTGGGATATGATTGGATTTTGGCTTCGATTTTGAAGTTAATTTAGGGCCTATAAATACCCCAAGTTTTCTTGCATTCAAAACACACTTTTTGGGGATTATATTATGAGAAAATATTGTGTGTGATTTGTAAGAAAAAGAAAAATGAATGGAGAGAGCTTAGATATAGTAACTTCTTAAGTCTCTCTTGTAAGCAAGTGTAAGGGTTTGATCTTCACCCAAAGAAGATTGGTAGTGGATGCCGGTGTGCCTCAAGAAGGAGGACTCAAGAGTGGACATAGGCCTTTGACGCCGAACCACTATAAAATTGTGAGTTGTTTCTTTACTTTAAATTGCTTACATTTTCTTGTATTGACATTTTCGATTTAACTCACTCTTTGAAAGTAAAATTTTCACGTTGCTTATCTTTCGGGTTTACTTATCAACTTAGCAACTTTCATTCAAACACTCATTCATTTTTACCAAAGACTAAAAGCTTCTATTTTCATACTTTGGTTTAATCGAAAAAGATTTTATTTAAAACAAAAATCTATACTTGTACTAATTCACCCTCCCCCTCCTCTTAGTGTCAATTGATCATAACAATTGGTATCAGAGCAAGGTACTTACTCTTTGGATTAATACCCACTTGAGTAAATGGCTTGCTTTGGGTTAAATGAGGGACATTCCATCTCACATCCTTCTATGTTCAATGGGACGGATTACACGTATTGGAAGACAAGGATGTGTATTTTTCTTATCTCTTTGGACCTTGATTTATGGAATATAATTGAGAATAGATTTGAAAAATCTTCCAAACCAATAAATGAGCTAAATGATTTGGAAAGAAGAATTTTTCTCTAAATGCAAAGGCTATGAATGCCTTGTTTTGTGCACTTGATAAAAATGAGTTAAAAATGAGTTTAATCGTGTTTCCACTTGTGATTTGGCTTTCGATATTTGACATACTTTGAAAATCACATATGAAAATAAAATTAATATAAATGAATCAATTAATGAAATGTATTACAAAAATGAACATGAAGAACATCTTCCAAAGAACAGGAAGGATTGTGAACTAAGAATGACATATGACTTCTCGAGTGATGAGAACCTTAGACATGAACTTTTAACGAATGAACCAAAAAAATTACTGAACTTGAACCTTATAAAAATTATGGACACAACCACTTGTTATGAACGCAAGAAGCCAAGGAGCTCCAAAGATCAAATGCTCAACCAAGAAGTGGAGAACCTTGCTTTAATTCCGATAAAAAATGAGGTTAGTCAGTCTTTAAATATTTCTTTTTTAGAATTATTAAATATATTCCATGACTTATTTGATGAGTTTAGAAAACTTGGCAAGTCTTTTAAGTTACTTAAAGTTGATAATGATTTGTTAGTTAAAAGATTTGACGAAATGCATGATTCCTTAGCATCACATAAACCATGTTCTAAGTGTGAAATGCTAGACAACACTAAAGATGAAAATATCATGCTTAAAGCTACATTAGAAAATTTTGAAATAGAGAATAAATCCCTAAATATGATCTTTGCCAATAAGGGTCATATTAATAGAAGAAATGGCATAGGCTTTGTTGGTAATGGTCAACAAAAGTAAACCATTTTCGTTAAAGGATATACATTACATGTACCATCAAAAGTTAAATATAATTCTTGTGAAAAATTAGGACATAATACATACAAATATTCATTAGAAATTATAGTCCACATAAATTAATTTAGATTCCTAAAAGAACCATAAACAACCTTAAGCCATTAGAGAAAATGGAAAGAACATATCATGAAGGACCCAATGTTAAATAGGTACCTAAATCAAAACCTCCCATAATATAAAGTTATTTCCTAATAAAGCTAGGAGCAATAAAAATATTTTGAAAGTAGATGCTCAAGTCATATTACTTGAGATCTAACACTCCTTAAAGCTTATAGCCTAAATGGTAATAAGAAAATTAATGGAAGTAAAATTATTGACAATGAATCTTTTAATGGTTTATCATTATACAATTAATATTGATGATGCATAGCTAGAGTATACAAGTATGAAAATGAATTAGAACCAAAGAATCTTAGTTATTGTAAAACATATTGAAACTTACAAAAATGAGATTTTGAGTGAATGCTAAAATCATTAGCTTATTTAAATATAATGACTATTATTAAATACTTCAAATATTGACTAAGTTTGTGGAATGATTGATTTAAATGTTACATTAATTAAAATGCCAGGATAATTGAATGCTTATGTTGAATGTTAGAGCATAGAAAATATATATGCTTCATTTTTAAGATGAGTTTGTCAATTCCTTACACCATGTGTAAAGAGTTAAACTCATTTAAATATTAAAATTGAGATTGGTTAAATTTATGCTTTAAAAATATTTTATGTTTTATAGTAATGACCGTGTTGAAATGAAATTTAGTTTTTAATCTTAAATAAAAAATCATTGATTTAAAAATTATTATTGAAAGAAATCACATGAAACAACCAAAAGGAGGATAATTAATCTTAAAAATATTTCTATCCTATGAATCCTTCAACAAGAGATAAAATGATACTCTTATTGTTGAATCTCTTTAACTACAAAGATGAATTAGAAAAACTTTTAGCTATTTTCTTTTGGAAAATAATCTATGATGATTTTATTGAAATTTTTTGAAAACTGATTTTTGATGATGATTTTGGATATTTTTCAAATGATTTTGTTTTAAAGAATGGATATGTTTGAATCTATCCAACTTCATTGATAACTTAAATCATGATCTTGAAATCTTGAAAATGATAATTTGAGATCTATTTATTCACTAAGATTTCTACCCTTCATTAAAGAAAAGTTTTCATCTTAATCATGATCTTGACTTTTCAATATTTATAACTTGATATTACTATAAGAATCAAGATCCTTCTTACTTTGTCTCCTAAGATTTCAAAAGCTTTAAAATTTCATCTAGGAAGAAATGTGTCAAAATAAATCATGTTCTTGGCATTTATGTTTTGATAATAATATTCTTCATGACATGATTACTTATGACTTTCTTCTTATTATAACTTATCACCAAAATTAACATTTCTTAAGTTTTTAATAAGTTGAAAATTAAAAGAGATTTACATTATCACGAATATTCCTTTAATTTCTTGACTTGACTTGTACGTTATGGGAATCACATTATTGGTCTCTATAAAAAGGAGATTTATGATCTTAACAATTATAATTAAAATTTTATCAAGATTATTCTTTTATTAAAAAGATTTATCTTGGAATAATTAATATTATACCCTAAGACTCATTTGTATTATTTACAAAAAAAGGGAAAAAAACTTATTAAACGAAATCATGTCTTTTAGATTTGAATTTTTAATGATATGATATCTCTTATACTTTTTGGCATAAATTAAACATGGATGAAAAGAAATTATGCAATCATATTTCTTTCTTGACAATAACAAAAGGTTGGAGATAAAATTTTTAATATGATTAGAAGCAAACATTGAATGACGAACAAGTGCTTAGAAGAAAATTAGAACTTTCTAAATGCATACTAAATATTGGGTTTGCTTGATTTGCTTGATTTGCTACCTTGCTTGAAATTTGCATAAGATAAATTAAATTGCATAGGTAGTTCTTGATTTTTTTCTTGGATTTTGGAATCTAAATCTATAAAATTAAGTATTTTTATGATGTTTTTCACTTATCTACCTTGATTCTACCTTCGTATTCACTAGCATTTCAAGAGACTAATAAGTCTATTGATTTCTTTTAAATCTCTTGAAAGTGATTATGATGATTTTGAAATTAAATGATATCATGATTTTAATTTATTGGAATTATAACTTGAAATCTTTTATAAATCAAATCTCTTATGTCTTCTCGTATTATTTAAAAGGAGATTTTTTGCATAAATTATGATCTTGACAACTTGAGAATTATTATGCATAAATCAAGATATTCTATAATTTATTTATATTCATAATTTATCTTCATTAAATTGAATATCTCATCATTATGTTAATTATTCTTCATATATTTCATGTGATGATTGATATATTTCTTGATATGTTTATTGAAAAATAATATAATGGGAAAAGTATTGTACTATACTAACCATCCCCTCTTTTTGACAATGACAAAGGGGGAGCAAAACTTGTTAGCTTGTAAAATTGCAAGCTTGAACAATGCAAAGGAAACAAAAATTTGCTAGCTTGCACTTCCCAAAAGAGAAGAAAGAATTTATTAGTTTTATTTGCTATGTTTTCTTGAAATTTACATGAGAGAGATTTGTTGAGCTCATATTCAAAAGTTAAGAATGTTAAATCATGAAAATATATAAATTGCTAATCTATATTTCATGAGATTAAACTTTTTATGATAATATTTTTGAAAACCTTCTCTATGTTTTTTATCTTACAAAAAGGGGGAGAAAAATTGCATGAAATACATAAGTACTTTTTAAAATTTACAAGAGATAATTTTTGGTATCAAGAGATAACTTTTGCTACACTTGAAATACATAAGTACTTTTTAAATCTCTTGGACTTTTGAGCTCATCTTAATATTACTTTTAAAATTTATTAAGAGCTCTTCTCATGATGAAATGATTCAACAACACCTCCCTTGTTTCTCTCTTTATTAATTATAAAGGGGAAGAAAATTTTATAATGCATATACAAAGGGAGAGTAATGCCATCATGTGTTATCAATAAAATATATATTTCACCTTTTTATTGATGACAAAGGGGGAGAAATATATATATTGATGACACATGACATTGAAAAATATTTATTGATAACACTTGATGATATAAATTGGATATTTTACAACTCATGATTTGATGAGTTGATGCAAATTTATGTTGAAATTTGCATAGAATGTTGAATTTAAGAGTGTGTGCTTCTCTTAAATTTAAGTAGTATTGATTTAGGGAGAGTTAGAATTAACTCATGTCATCAATTGATTGTCATCATCAAAAAGGGGGCGATTATTGAATCTCAGATTTTGATGATGAAATCAATTAATAGATTATTGATCTAACAGGATTGTTAGAGTTGATTGATACAGGATTAATTACGACAGAAGGATTATTACAATCAGGATTGGCCAAGGCCAAGTCCATGCATCAAGTCGATGCAATTGAGAACACGCTAGGAGTGCGTCGGAAGCTCGCCGAGGGTATTAGGAGCTTGCAAGGATGGCGCAAGAGAGTTCGCCAGAAGAAGACCGAGACTCGCTAGAAGATTGTCGGGGGTGGCCCAAAAGCTTGTCGGGAGTTAGGATGGTCTTGTAATGGCTGTTTGGCAATTATGATTATATTTAATTAAGTCATAATTAGTATCATGTAGGTCTAACTATGGCAGGATAAATGAAGCTACAACCAGATGATGGGCTAAGATAAAGCCTAGGCATCAGGCCAAGTTCGAACGATGTGATGGGATCTCGTCGGAAGTTCACTAGGAGATTCACCGAAGAAATTGGGAAGCTCGCTGGGAATGTGAAGCGAGATTGCCGGGAAGAAGACCAGAGGACTTGCCACAAGATTGCCGGAGTATACGGGAGTTAGGTCTTAATTAGGCTTAATTGGTCATTAAGTGTTATAATCATTGAGTCATAGTTAGAAGTTAGAGTCCTAATTAAGTTAGATTTGGAAGGAATCTAAATCAACTTAATGAGGTAACCGGATCCACTAGTAGGTTTGGTTGAGCTCAAGTTAAGCTCAATCAGTTGACCATAGAGCTGGTCAACATAAATGTCAAGCTGGAATTCGAAAAGTGGAGGGAACCACTTTTGCATAAATTCTAGCAGGTAAACCGTCGATGAGCGGCGGTTGGATCGCCCGTACCACAGAATCCGGGCGGCAGCCAACAGGGGTCGGTGGGTAAACCGTTGGTGAGCGGCGGCCAGCAGGTGTCGGCGGGTAAACCACCGGTGAACGGCGACTGGACCGCCCGTACCGTAGAATCCGAGCGACGGCCAACAGGTGTCAGTTGGTAAACCGCCCAGATGATGGTTGAACCACTTGTACCCAAATTTTTCAAATACGATTGGATTTTGGCTCTGATTTTGAAGCCAATTTGGGGCTTATAAATACCCTAAGTTTTCTTGCATTCAAAACACACTTTTTAGGGGATTATATTCTGAGAAAATATTATGTGTGATTTGTAAGAAAACGAAAACGGAAGGGAGAGAGCTTAGAGATAGTAACTTCTTAAGTCTCCCTTGTAAGCAATTGTAAGGGTTTGATCTTCACCCAAAGAAGATTGGTAGTGGACGTCGGTGTGCCTCAAGAAGGAGAACTCGGGATTGGACGTAGGCCTTTGGTGCCGAACCACTATAAAATCGTGAATTGTTTCTTTGCTTTAAATTGCTTATATTTTCTTGTATTGATATTTCCAATTGAACTCACTCTTTGAAAGTAAAATTTTCACGTTGCTTATCTTTCGAGTTTACTTATCAACTTAGCAACTTTCATTCAAACACTCATTCGGCTTTACCAAAGACTAAAAGCTTCCATTTTCATACTTTAGTTTAATCGAAAAGGATTTTATTTAAAATAAAAATCTATACTTGCACTAACTCACCCCCCCCCCCCCCCCCCTCTCTTAGTGTCAATTGATCCTAACAAAACTGAGCCTACAGGAGCAAGACATAGTTGCTGATTTTGATATAGTGCATAGCATTGATTGGTTATCCATGATTGGAGATGTTTTCTGAAATTTTTTGAAGCTAACCATGAAATTTTTCAGAAAAGGAAAGCAGGTGATTCTACGAGGGAGCCCGACAACTACAACCACAACACAACACTTGGAGGGGGTACCAATGAAAAATCCAATGGTTTCCTAATTCAAATTCAAGGGTTTCATAAGATTGAAGATAGGAACCCTCTCCCACTGCTTGCTGAAAGTTTAGGCATCTCCACCAAATCGAGCCGATTACCTCCTCTGAAGCTGTTCGACGCCCCCTATGTTGAACAGGCCGAAACTTGTACCAGTTGTTGCTCAGCCAGATTGCTTCCTACAACCTCAGAAGGTCGAAGATAAAAGGATCGTCCAAGATATGATAGAGACACGGATTGTTCGACCATGCTTATTTTCCGCTACGACGCATCCCTACATCCTTTTCCCTAGATATAAACTACTTTTAAAGTGTTACATCTTGTCGAACTCACCATGGTTGTTGATCTCAGGTGACTTCCATGACTTTCCCCAGGATCAGACCATGATGCTTAAAGACTTCCTTGATGATGACCTCTGATCTACGGCCCAAGGCCGTAAGAAAATTGAGCCCCTCCAGTGGCAAAAACAGAAAAGGGGAACGATCATTCGTAGGACTCAACGAAGCATGAACATCATCCCTCTCATTATAAAGAAAGATGCACCACCTTGGCCGAGTGGAACTATAGCCCTCATGACCATGAAGCCGTCCACACCAAATCATGGTCAGATGTTTCTTATTAGAGCAGATACATCCAGAATGGGGGTCAGCACCATCCTTATGCAAGATGGTCAACAGCACGAAGATGTGAAAATGGGCCCCGAAAAAACACCACTCTTACCCACCTCAGACTCAGATCAGGCTCACACCACTAGAGATTTTATCAAAGGACAGCCCTCACTCCAAAAGAAGGCACGACTACTATTACAGAGCAACCAGGTGGCAGCCCATGCAAGGAAGAAACTTTCCCCTGACAAATGCCGAAGTAGAAGAAAGTTTCCGAAGAAAGATCAAGTCCACCTTCATCTCTAGCTCCACCAACATGAAATTCAAGCCTCAAGAAAGTGGTCTCCCTATTTCTTTGGACCTTGCAAAATTGGGGATCAAATTGGGGTCCTAACATAGAGATCAAATCCGTGCATCAGATCAAGATTACAGTTGATCCTCCAGGTGTCCACCTCAGATGGAAATTTAAAGATGATGACTCAGCCCAAATTCTTCTAACTGACACCCATGCTTATGAGGAGATGAAGACCTAGTTCTTTGAGTTCATGGAATCTCATCCTTGAGGACAAGGCTGATTTTAAGAGGGTAGGTTTGATATGACTCCAACAGGGTTGATTCATAATCACCCTAGAAGTAATTAATAAGAACCCTATGAGATTACAATAAAATCCCACCTAGTCACTTCTATCATATAAAGAAGTGTGGCTAGGGTTTATTTTGGGGCCTTAGGGCTTCCTGGCTACCGCCCCTTCACTGGGTTGGTCGGCTAGGGTTTCTAGCAGAGGGGCATAGATTATGCAGCCACTCAGGCCTCCACCCCCTTTATTTATGCACGGTAGCTATAGGAGGGGCAAAAGGGGGAACCCACTTAGGAAGCACCCCCCTAGGGCTAGGGTTTGGAGCCTTATATAAGCATGTAGCCTTCACCTCTTTTAATCAAGCAAGATCAATCTATAATTCAGCCATATGACCGACTACTAGGAGGGAGGAACCCCTATAGCGTTCCAAGGGTTGACCCCCCTCAAAGATCAAAATCTATAGAGCTCCATTTGGGGGTTCTATCACATTCCTTGCTGCAAACATTCCCATGCTATGAAAACTTATCATCGCAAAGTTGATATCTTTACAAATGAAAGTTACACTGCAAAGTTTTCAACCACATATTTGCTGCCAATTGCTGATCTTGCTATCATCTTTTTCTAACAAAATCTTCTATGTATTTTACATCAACTTGGCTTTCATTGACATCAGTACCTTTTTGAAATCATCTTTATAACATTGGTATACTGCTAAAACTTTTCATCATAAAACTGTTGATTTTCTCGACGAGAATTCTATTGTCAAAATTTTCGTCGGTGTTTCTTGTTGCATCGCTACCGAATTCCTATCTAAATTTTCATGAACTTTGTTGCCACCAACACTTATTTCTTACTATCATATCCCTCCACAAACTATTAGCTTGTTGTTGGAACTTTCATCGAGAAACTACTATCTCATCGATAAAAATTTTGCTACCATATTTCAGCGTCTATTTACTACATACACAACCGATCCTTGCTGAACTTATCACTGTCATCAACAATGACCATAAGCCATCTATACCCATGCATAGATGGTGGACTTTCCATAGATGGTGAAAGTTTAGATCACAAAGAGAACCCTTAGGATAGAGGAGAACATATGACGAACCCTCCATACCCATGCATGAGGGTGGACTTTCCATAGATGGGAAGATGGAGACCTGACCGAATGGATTTGTGCGCGAACCGATATTTTTGCTACCACAAGACCCTATATGTATCCATGGTGGATATTGCTATCATACACCTAAAAGGAGATGTGATTTAATAGTATGATTAGTTTGAACACACCCACAGAGTCCCTTCGGACCAATCGAGTATGGGAACATTGACAGCCAACTTGCAAAAATCCGTCAGACTTCCACAGTTCAAGAATACTAGACCAGGTTTAAAAAACTATCTAACCAAATAAGAGATTAGTCTAAAAAATAATTGTTAGGATGTTTTATCGAATATTGAAACTGAAAATCCGAGGAGAAGTTAAGGCACGGCAACCGTACACACTAATGATGGCTAACTCCTTCACCCGACTCCAAGAGGAGTGATTAAACCAAGATGTCCGAAGGACTAGGGCCATCACTCAACTATTATGATCAAGTTGGCATTGGGGGGGGGGGGGAGCGGTGAATTAGTGCAAGTGTTTGATTTGAAAAACTTGCTTGAAGTAAAGAAGAAATCGGAAGCATTTCTTGGACTCCGTTGAAAGCGACTAAGTGGGCGATTTAAAACAAAATCGAAAGATGGTGCTCATGCCTTTCTTCAAACTAATTAAGAATAATTAAATACAATAGAAAAGGCAAGAGTAGAGATGCTCATAGATTTTATAGTGGTTCGGCCAAAACTTGACCTACGTCCACTATTTGGAGTCCTTCGTCGAGGCCCATCGGAGTCCACTAAATGATCTTCTTCCATAGATGAATACCAAAACTCTTACACTCTCTCCTTTTCACAAGTTCAGGAGAGGAACCCTTTACAAGAGTTTCTCACTTCCCTTAGACTCATTTTCACTTGGAAGCACTCAAGGGAAGCTCTCAAATTTTACAACACTTTTCACAAGAATTTTTTTTTGCTTCTCTAAGCAAGAAAACTTGGGGTATTTATAGACCCTAATTGGCTTCAAAAAAGGAGCCAAAATTTAAACCTTTCTACAAATTATGTGCACGGGCAATACTACCACCAAAAGCACCCTGAAAATAAGACGGTGGTGGTACTACCATAGCTTGGGCGATACTATTGCCGACCTGGGCAGTACTACCACTAGGAATCCCGCAAAATCTACTTTTTTTATACTTTGGTGTACCCGACTCATACCTCCTATTGATTCCTTTCCAGATCAACGAAATGAGCTCAACTTAAGCTCAAATGTAACCCAAAGTGGACCCGATTTCCTCACATTGAGTTAACTTGATTTCTTCCAAATCTAAATCAATTTGGACTCTAAACCAAACTGATGCTAACTATGATATACTAAGGCATACAAATACAATCAATTTGACCAACATATCAAGTGACCTTCCCAACTCTCGGCAATCTTCTCAATAATCTCCGACAAACTCCCGGCGAGTCTCGGTCATCTTCTAGTGAACCCCCGGTGCATTCTCGGGAAGCTCCTGATCACCTTCGGTGAGCTCCCAACAAACTACCAGCAAATCCCTGATCACCCTCAATGAACTTTCGGCAAGCCCTGATGAATATCAGATTTTGATGATAAAATCAATTGATAGGTTATTGATCTAACAAGTGTGTTAGAGATAATTAATGCAAGATTAACTATGATAGAGAGAAAATTATAATCAGATATTAGGCCAGAGTTAAGTCCGGGCATCGGGCCGGGGTTAGGATGATGCAGTAGGGAACTCGCCTGGAGTTTGTCGGGAGCTCACCAAACGGATTGGAGGCTTGCCGAGAGTTCATCAAAAGCTTGTCGAGGGCATTGGAAGCTTGCCAGGGGTTCACTGGGAGCTTGCCGAAGGAGATTGGGAGCTTGTCGGGATGGTGTTAGGGAGTTCACCAAAGAAGACCAAGAGACTCACTAGAAGATTGTCAGGGGTAACCAAAAAGCTTGTCGGGAGTTAGGAGGGTTTTGTTGGACTTGATGGCCACGTTAGTTGTAATTAATTAAGTCGTAGTTAGCATCAATCAAGGTTTGAGTCCTATATGAATTAGATTTGGAAGGAATATAAATTAACTCAAGTGGGGCACACCGAGTCCACTTTGGAGAGTGGATTGAACTCAGGTCGAGCTCAATTGGTTGACCTGGGAAATGGTCACCTGAAGGTACAAGTCGGGATTGAAAACGTAGAGGGAATCACTTTTTTGAGTTTTTTGATGATTGTATCACTGGTGAGCAGCGGTCGTACCACTCAAATGGTGGTTGTTCCATTGCCGCCCTATTTTTTGAGCACCTTTCGACTGTTGCACCGTCGACGCCAGTGGTTGTACCGCCCGTATCGGGTTTTTCCAAATATGTTTGAATTTTTTGCTCCATTTTTAAAGCTAATTGGGGTTTATAAATACCCCAAGATTTCTTGCATTTAGCACAACACTTTGGGCTAGATATTATGTGAGAAAATTGTGTGCAAAAATTGTAAGAAAAAAAACGGGCAAGGGTGTGAGGGAAAGAATTATAATTATTGTAAGTCTCCCTTATAAGCTTGTAAGGTTCATTTCCTAAGCCTATGAAAAGGAGAGAGGAAGGTGTAAGGGTTTGATCTTCACCCAAAGAAGATTGATAGTGGACATTGGTGAACCTCGGAGAAAAGTACTCGCGAGTGGACGTAGGCCAGATTGAGGCCGAACTATTATAATTGTGAGTGTTCTTTATTTGCTTTAGTTACTACTCTCTATTTCTCTCAATTAGTTTATAGTTAGTTACGAGCTTCAATCTATCAAGTTCTCTTAAGTTGGTTTTTAAATCAGTTCTAACAAAATACACAAAAGAGCTTCCGATTTTCTTTCTTCACTTTTGGTTAGCAAGGTTTTCGAAACAAGCACTTTCACTCTTGCACTAATTCAAACACGCTCCCCCCACCCTCTTAGTACCAATTGATCCTAACAATTGGTATTAGAGTCACGTTCTACTCATTAGACTAAAAACCCAAGTGATTAAATGACTTCCTTTGGCATGAATGAGGAACATTCTATTGCACGTCCTCTCATGTTTAATAGCACAGATTACACATATTGGATAACTAGAATGTGTATTTTCTTGATTTTCATATATTTTGATTTATGGCATATTGTTGAAAATGATTTTGAAAAATCTTCTAAGCCCATGACGAATTGGAAAAGAAAGTTTTTTCATTGAATGTGAAGGCTATGAATACCTTATTTTGTGAATTTGATAAATATAAATTTAATTGAGTTTTTGTTTGTGAAACTACTTATGATATTTGGCATACACTTGAAATCACACACGAAGACACTAGTAGAGTTACAGAATCTAAGATCAATATTTTTGTTCATAGTTATGAATTGTTTAGAATGAAACCAAGTGAATCCATTGGAGACATGTACACCCGTTTCACGGATGTTGTCAATGGTCTAAAAGCACTTGAAAAATGCTTTTCTAATTTTGAACTTGTTAGTAAAATTTTAAGATCTCTTCCTGAAAGTTGGGATCCCAAAGTAACTACTATACAAGAGGCTAAAGATCTTAATAACCTTCCTCTTAAAGAACTTATTAGATTTCTTATGACATATAAACTGAATTGTAAAGCTCATGATGAGCTTGATGAACCCCTTCCAAAGAACAGGAAAGATTTAGTGCTGAAACTGCAGATGACTCCTCGAGTGAAACCTCGAGTGATTAGGATAATGACACTGCACTTATTGACCGGGAAATTTAAAAAGTTTATGAAAAATAACAAAAATTATAAAAACAAAAGTGAACCGAAAAAGGACAATATTGTATGCTTTGAATGTAAGAAACTAGGACATTTCAAATATGAATGTCCTCAATTAAAGAAGAAGGTGCTGCACAAGAAGAATGCTCTTTCAGTGACTTGAAATGACTCAAGCTCATCAGATGAAGATGATCATAGCAAGGAAGAAGTAGCCAACTATGCTCTCAAGGTGGTTGTACCACTGGTGAGTGACGGTCGTACCGTCCAGACGATAGTTGGACCGCCCAGGTTGGTGGTTGGAATGAATGAGGGACTAACACTTAGTATCAGAGCAAGGTCTTACTCGTTGGACTAACACCCACTTGAGTAAATGACTTTGTTTGGCATGAATGAGGGATATTCTATATCATGTCCTCCTATGTTCAATGGGACGGATTACACATATTTGAAAAACAAGTATGCTTATATTCTTGGTTTCTATGGATTTTGATTTATGGCACATTGTAAAAAATGGTTTTGAGAAATCATCCAAACCATGGAAAGAATGGAATGATTTAGAAAGGAAGATTTTTTCTTTGGATGTAAAGGCTATGAAAGCCTTATTTTGTGCACTTGACAAAAATAAATTTAATCGAGTTTCTGTTTGTGAAACTACTTATGATATTTGGCATACACTTAAAATCACACACGAAGACACTAGTAGAATTAAAAAATCTAAGATCAATATTTTAGTTCATAGTTATGAATTCTTTGGAATAAAACCAAGTGAGTCCATTGGAGACATGTACACCCGTTTCATGGATGTCGTCAATGGTCTAAAAGCACTTGGAAAATGCTTTTCTAATTTTAAACTTGTTAGTAAAATTTTAAGATTCCTTCCTAAAAGTTAGAATCCCAAAGTAATTACTATACAAGAGGCTAAAGATCTTACTAGCATTCCTCTTGAAGAACTTATTGGATCTCTTATGATATATTAACTGAACTATAAAGCTCCAGACGAGCTTGATGAACCACTTCTAAAGAACAAGAAGGATTTAGCATTGGAAACTATAGATGGCTTCTCGAGTGAAGCATCGAGTGATGAGGACAATGACATTACACTGTTAACTAGGAAATTTAAAAATTTATGAAAAAGAACAATAATTATAAAAATAAAAATGAACCGAAAAAGAATAATGTTGTATACTTTGAATGTAAAAAACTGGGACATTTCAAACATGAATATCCTCAATTAAAGAAGAAGGCGTCGCACAAGAAGAAGGCTCTTTCGGCGACTTGGGACGACTCAAGCTCATCAGGTGAAGAGGATCATAGCAAGGAAGAAGTAGCTAACTATGCTCTCATGGCCATCCATGATGAGGTAAGTGAGTCTTCAAATATTTCTTTTACTGAATTACTAAATATATTTCATGAACTGTTTGATGAGTTTAGAAAAATTAATGTCTGATAAGTTACTTAAGAAAGAACATGATTCACTAATTAGTAGATTTGGTCAAATGCATGATATATTACCATCACACAATCTTTGCTCAAAATATGAAATGCTTGAAGATGTTAAAAAGAAAAATGTTATGCTAAAACAAATGTTAGAAAATTTTGAAATAGAAAATAAATCCCTAAACATGATCCTTGCTAATAAGGGTCATGTTAATAGAAAGAAGGGTATAAGCTTTGTTGGCAACACTCAGCAAAAGCCAACCATTTTTTTAAAGGACCTACTCTAAACTTATCATCAAAAATTAAATATAATTTTTGTAGAAAATTAGTACATAAAGCCTACAAATGCTTATTTAGATAATATAGTCCACAAATTATTGTTTGGGTTCCTAAAAATATCACAAACAACCAAAAACATTAGATAAGATAGATAAAATTCTTTATATAAGACCCAATATAAAATGGGTACTTATATCTTTCGTGTAGGCTTGTCTCCAAACTAAGGCTAGGAGCACCAAATGGTACCTTTATAGTAGACTAGTCTAAATGAACGAGTTATCACATTCGGCGATAACAACAAAGGTAAAATCATTGAAAAAGTAGCCATAGGTAACATATCAAATCTTTTGATTGAAGATATGTTATTGATCGATGGCTTAAAACATAATTTACACAGCATTAGCCATTTATGTGATAAAGGTTATATTGTTAAATTTTAACCTAATACATATATAATTGAATTGCTAAACAAAAATAAATCTTTGATTGCCTTCAGAAATAACAATATGTATACCATAGATATTAAAAAGTTTTATGATAAACATATTTTTCGACCTTAAATGATGATGCTTGGATTTAGCATAAGAGACTAGGTCTTGCTAGTATGAAACTACTAAATCAAATTTCAACTAAAGATTTAGTAAGAGGATTACCTAGCCTTAAGTTTATTAAAGATAAAATATGTTATACTTGTCAATTAGTAAAACAAATAAAAAGTAGCTTTGAGTTAAAGAATCAAATAAGCACATCTAAACCACTTCAATTAATCCATATGGATTTATTTGGACCAATTGATATTACAAGTTTAGGAGGTAGCAAATATGCATCATTATAGTAGATGATTATAGTAGATATACTTGGACTTATTTCTTAGCACACAAAAGTTAAGTATTTAAATATTTTATAAAATTCTGTAAAATTATTCAAAATAAAAAAAATTATGATTTCGTCAATACATAGTGATATGGTGGTGAATTTCAAAACAATGATTTTCAAAATTTTTGTGACTCAAATGGGTATATCCACAACTTCTCTACTCCAAAAAATTCACAACAAAATGGAGTAATAGAAAGAAAAATAGGAGTTGACAAGCTAGAACCATGTTAAATGAATATAGCCTACCCAAATATTTTTGGGCCAAAGTCGTCAACATGGCATGTTATATTTCAAATAAGGTTCTCGTAAAACCATTACTCTCTAAAACTCCTTATAGATTATGGAATGATAAGAAACCCAATATTTTATATTTTAAAGTTTTTGATTGTAAATATTTTATTTTGAATAAAAAATATGCCTTAGGAAAATTTGATGCAAAATCTGATGAGGGCATTTTTCTTGGTTATTCCTTGATTTCAAAAGCATATCGTGTATTCAATAAAAGAACTTTAATAATTGAAGAATCTATTCATGTTATTTTCAATGAGATTTTCGAAGTTAAGAAAATTAATTTTGATGATGAATTAAATCTTAGTACTTTGAATTTAAATGATAATCCTTATAAAAGTAACTTGAATGAATCTACTTCTAAATCCTTACCCAAGGAATGGAAGTATGTAAATGCTCATCCTAAGGAGCATATAATAGGAGATACATCAAAAGGTATTCAAACTCATTCTTCTTTTAAATATTTTTGTGCTAATGCCGTATTTTTTTCTTAAATTGAACCAAAATACATTGATGAGGCCCTATGAGATGATTCTTGGGTTAATGTAATGCATGGAGAGCTAAATCAATTTGAGAGAAATGAGGTATAGGAGCTTGTTCATAGACCTAGTGACCGTTTAGTGATTGGTACTAAATGGATCTTTAGAAATAAGCAAGATGAAAATGGTATCATGGTTAGAAACAAGACTATATTAGTGGTCAAATGTTTCAACTAAGAAGAAGGGATCGATTATGAAGAAACCTTTGCTCCTATGGCTAGACTTGAAGTCATAAGGATGCTCTTTGCCTTTGCATTTTTTAAAAAAATTAAATTATTTTAAATGGATGTTAAAAGTGCTTTTCTTAATGGTTTTATTTCTGAAGAGGTGTATGTTGAACAACCCTCTAGTTTTGAAAATAATCTTTTTCCAAATCATATTTTCAAACTTTCTAAAGCTTTTTATGGATTAAAACAAGCCCCTTGAGCTTGGTATGAAAGACTTAGCTCTTTCGTTATTTCAAATAATTTCTTGAAAGGCAAGGTTAATACTATACTATTTTTTAAGCATTTTGAAAATAATTTTCTTATTGTTCAAATTTATGTTGATGATATCATTTTTGGGTCAACAAATGAATCATTATGCGAATCTTTTGCTAAAAATATGAGCCAAGAATTTGAAATGAGTCTAATGGGTGAGTTAACCTTTTTCTTAGGATTATAAATAAAATAATTAGATGATGGTATCTTTATAAGTCAAACTAAAGATACCTTAGACTTACTAAAATGTTTTGGTATGAAAAATACTAAGGTCATAAACACACCCATGAGCACATCTACAAAGTTAGACTTAGACAATGAAGGAGAAGATTTTGATCAAAAAACATATAGAGGAACAATATGTAGTTTGTTATATTTAACTGCTACTAGACCAAAAATTATATTTAGTGTTGGATTATGTGCAAGATTTAAATCCAATCCTAAACTTTCTCACCTTAAAGAAGTTAAACGAATATTTAGATTCTTAAGAGGAACTTCAAATCTAGGATTATAGTATCCAAAATCTAAGAACTTTGATTTGCTTGCTTAATTTTGAAGGATCTAGAATAGATAGAAAAAGTACTATCAAGACATGTCAATTTTTAGGGCATGCACTTATTTCTTAGTCTTCTAAGAAACAAAATTCAATTGCTCTATCTATTACTGGAGCCGAATATATTGAAGCTAGTGCATGTTATGCCCAAGTCATTTGAATGAAAAACACATTAGAAGATTATGAAATTTAATTAAAAAATATTCATATATTTGACTAAAAATCTCATTCAACACTCAAGAACAAAGTATATTGATATTAGACATCACTTTATTATGAATCATGTGACCAATCAAGACATTTCTTTAGAATTTATTGACACTAATATCAATTAGCAGATATTTTTATAAAATTATTAAATGAAGTGCAATTTGATTTTATTATAAGAGAGCTTAGAATGCTAAACCATGAGAATGTATAATTTATTTAATTTACTATTTTTGTTTGAAATGTATAAAATTACATGAATAATTCCTAACTTTGGATTTCAAAATTTACTAGATTAAGATCTATTTTTGTGATAATGATTTTTAAATCCCCTTCCTTGTTTCTACTTTCTTATTTACAAAAAGAAAAAAAATCTCTTGAGAGAAATAGGTTTTTATCCTATTCAGGGGGGAAAATAAAGTACATAAGCATTTAATTGACATATTATGACCTTATGTAAATTACTTGCTTGTTATTTCACCTCTTTCTGATGATGACAAAAGGAGAGAAATAACGAATTAATGATACAAAAATGATACATACATGTCAAAGGAGAAGAAATAGCACATATGACAATAAAGTAGAAATAGCACATATTAAATAAAGGCGAAGAAATAGCCTTTTTTGAAAGAAGAAATTTTTTTGAATAATGCATGAAATTCTTAGAATGTTCTTAAATATTGTTGGTTGAAAATTAATATCATGATAACCCTTTAAATAAAAAAAATTAAATTAATATCATGAATAATGAATGAATTTTGATATTCTTAGAATATTCTTGAAAATTTAATGATTCATGGTTTGTTGAAATTAATGTTATGATAATCTTTGAAAGAAAGAAATTTTGTTGAATTTTGAAATTCTTGGAATATCCTTGAAAGTTTAATGATCGGTTGAAATTAATGTGATATCATTGATGATTTGATAATTCTGAAATTCAAAACTTGATAAATGGATATTATTATACTTGAATTCATGAGTGTGTGGTTCTCTTGAATTTAAGTTTTTCTTATTTGAATTATAGCAAGGATTTAGCGGGAGTAAGGTTTAACTCTCCTCATCGATTGATTATCATCATAAAAAATAGGGAGATTATTGAATCTCATATTTTGATGATGAAATAAATTGATGAGTTATTGATCTAACAAGTGTGTTAGAGATGATTAACTATGTCAGAGAGAAAATTACAATTAGATGTTGGGCCAGAGTCAAGTCCGGGCATCAGGCCGGGGTTAAGACGATCCAATAGGGAACTCGCCGAAGGAATCAGAGGCTTATCGGGAGTTCATCGGAAGCTTGCCGAGTGTATTGGAAGCTTGACGGAAGTTCACTAGGAGCATGCCGAAGGACATGAGCTTGCCAGGATGGCATCAGGGAGTTCGCTGGAAGAGGACCAAGAGACTAGTTGGAAGATCGTCGGGGTAGCCGAAAAACTTGTCGGGAGTTAGGAGGGTCTTGTTAGACTTGATGGCCATGTTGGTTGTAATTAATTAAGTCATAGTTAGCATTGGTTAAGGTTTGAGTCCTACTTAAATTAGATTTGGAAGGAATCCAAATAAACTCAAGTGAGGCAAACCAGTTCCAATTTGGAGAGTGGATTGAGCTAAGGTCGAGCTCAATTGGTTGACCTGGGAAGTGGTCAACTCAAGGTACAAGTCGGGATTCAAAAAATAGAGGGAATCAATTTTTTGGGTTTTTCGATGGTTGTACCGTTGGTGAGCGATGTGGTACCATTGCCGCCCTATTTTCTAGGCACCTTTCAATAGTTGCACCATCGACGCCAGTGGTTGTACCGCCCATACCAAATTTTTTTGGATATATTTAAATTTTTTGCTCTATTTCTGAAGCTGATAGGGGTCTATAAATACCCCAAGATTTCTTGCATTTAGCACACCACTTTTGAGGTAGAAATTCTGTGAGAAAATTGTGTGATAAAATTGTAAGAGAAAGAAAAGGGGCAAGGGTGTGAGGGAAAGAATTATAATTCTTGTAAGTCTCCCTTGTAAGCTTGTAAGGTTCATTTCCTAAGCCTATGAAAAGGAGAGAGGAAGGTGTAAGAGTTTGATTTTCACCCAAAAAAGATTGATAGTGGATGCCGGTGGACCTCAAAGAAGAGGACTCACGAGTGGACGTAGACTAGGTTGAGGCCGAACCACTATAATTATGAGTGTTCTTTATTTGCTTTACTTACTATTCCCTATTGCTCTCAATTAGTTTATAGTTAGATATGAGCTTCAATCTATCAATTTCTTTTAAATTAGTTTTTAAATCGATTCTAATGAAATACACAAAGGAGCTTCTGATTTTCTTTCTTCACTTTTTGTTAGTAAGGTTTTCGAAATGAGCACTTTCACTCTTGCACTAATTCAACACCCCCCCCCCCCCCCCCCCCCCCCCCCCCCCCCCCCCCCTCTCTTCTTAGTGCTGATTGATCCTAACAAGCCCCCAATACCTTCGGTGAGCTTCCGGCAAACACTTGATACCTTCGACTAGCTTCCCAGTATATCGTCCGAACCCCGGCCCTATGCCCGAACTTGACTCTGGCCCAACATCTGATTGTATTGCCTTGTCATAGTTAATCCTGCATCATTCATCTCTAACACACAAGTTAGATAATAAAACTCATTAATTGATTTTATCATTATAATCAAAATCTAAGATTTAATACCGACCAGCAGCACCTAGGCCTTCGGCCCCTCCTACTGCCAGCCGACCCTCTCAGCCGAAGAAATTAATGAGAGAATAACTTCGTGATAGGTTTGTGTTGGCACTATGACGAGCCCTGGAGCCACGAACATCGTTGCAAGAAAGGGAGACTTCTCATGATCAAACCCATTGAAGAATCTGAGCATGAAGAGGAGGACCTTAAGCATGAAGCGGAGGACACAGAGGAGGAACCACAACCAGCCGATTGTATGGTCCATGCTCTAGCTTGCTATGCGAATCTGTAGACAATGAAGATTAGAGGTTTCCTCAAGTAACAACCCATCACCATCCTCATCGATATCGTGAGCACCAAAAACTTCATGAACAGCAAGGTTGCTACCCAGATGACACTCCAAATTGAGGAATGCAGTAGGTTTGATGTCAAGGTGCTGATGGTCGAGTCTTGAAGTGCGACTAAAAGTGCCCGTGGGTGAAATTGACTTCGCAGGGCCAAGAAATTGTTGCCAATGTTTACCTCCTCCCACTCGATGATTATGAGGTAGTGCTTGGCATCGAATGGTTGTCCATGCTAGGTGATGTTTCCTAAAATTTCTCAAAATTAATTATGAAATTTTTCAGCAAAGAAAAATACGTGATCCTATACGGGAAACGAGGAAGCGAAGTAACAATAGTTTCGATACACCGTATAAAGAAGGTCCTACAAGAAATACACAATGGCTTCCTAATACAACTCTAGCAACTACAAATGAAGGAGCCAATAAAGATTGAAGATCCAAACCTCCTCCAATTGATTGCTGAATTTCAAATATCTTCGTCGAACCAAACAACCTACCTCCTACTCGATTACACAACCATCGAATACCAATCTTGCCGGGAAAACCACCAGCTAATGTTTGGCCATATCACTATCCTCGTCTTAGAAGGCCAAAAATAAGAAGATTGTGCAGGAAATGCTCGATACAGGGACTATTCGGCCAAGTTGCAGCCCCTAATCTTCACCGGTGTTCCTTGTATGCAAAAAAGATGGAACATGGTGAATGTGCATTGACAACCGAGCTCTCAACATCATTATGGTCAAAGCCAAATATCCTATTCTAGTGGTGGATGAACTACTTGATGAACTAAGAGGAGCACAAGTCTTCACAAAGCTAGATCTATGGTCTGGATATCATCATATATGGGTACAAGAAGAAGACATACCGAAGACCGCTTTCCAGAGACATAAAGGCCACTATGAATTCTTGGTAATGCCCTTTGGCCTCACCAACACTCCCTCCGCTTTTCAAAGCTTGATGAATGATATTTTTGGTTTACCTCCATAAGTTTGTGCTAGTCTTCTTCGATGACATTCTCATTTATAGTTCTTCGCTTGAAAGTCACCTTTCTCACTTACAGCTTATTTTGTCGATTCTCCGAAAGCATGCTCTTTTTGTCAAACAATCGAAGTATAATTTTTTATAAAGCAAGTAGAGTACCTCGGGCATATAATCTCGAAGGAAGGCGTGGCAATGGACCCCTCAAATTGACACAATGCAAAACTGGTCGATGCCCAAAAACATTAAGGCACTACGAGGATTTCTCAGGTTGACCGGCTACTACCGCAAGTTTATAAAAGATTATGGGAAGATCAATGCCCCGTCACATCCTTGCTGAAGAAGGATGCCTTCCTATAGTTGGATAAAGCCTCTGCAGCCTTCGACCCTCTCAAGGCCACGATGATGTCTATGCACGTGCTAGCCCTACCTGACTTCAACAAAACGTTCGTGATTGAGATAGACAAATCGGGAGTTGGGATCAACGTCGTCTTCATGCAAGAAGGCTGATTAATCGCCTACACCAGCAAAGCCCTCTCTCCTTCACACCTAAAGCTCTCAGCCTACGACAATGAGATGTTGGTAATTATGCATGTAGTGACAAAATGGAGATCATATTTGCCAATGCTTCCAAATAAAAACTAACCATAAAAGCCTCAACTACTTCTTGGAGCAAAAAATTATTAGGATCAATTGGCACTAAGTGAATTAGTGCAAGAGTAAAAGTACTCAATTCGAAAAATATGCTAACGTAAAGAAAGGAAAATCGGAAGCACCTCTTGAATTTCATTGGAAATGAATAAGCAAGCGATTTAAGAGAAAGTCATAAAATGATGCATGTATCTTTTTTTAAACTAGTTAAGAGCAATTAAAAGCAATAAACAAGGCAAGAGTAGAGAGCTCACAAATTTATAGTGATTCAGCCTCAACCTATCCTACGTCTGCTCCCCGAGTCCTCTTCTTTGAGGTCCATTATCAATCTTTTTTGGGTGAAGACCAAACCCTTACACTTCCCACTCTCCTTTTCATAGGCTTAGGAGAGAAACCTTACAAACTCACAAGAAAGACTTTACAAGAATTACAACTCTTTTCTCATTCCCTTGCCCTCTTTCTTTTTCTTATAATTTTAGCACACTATTTTTCACAAAATTTCTAGCTCAATGTGTTATACTAAATGCAAGAAATCTTGGGATATTTATAGACCCTAATTGCTTCATAAATAGAGCCAAAAATTTAAACATATCCAAAAAAACTAGGTACGGGTGGTATAATTGCCGACGCCAGCAGTACAACCACCGAAAGCTGCCTGAAAAATAGGGTGACGGTGGTACAACCACCAACCTAGATAGTACACCATTGGGAATCCCAAAAAAGTGATTCCCTCTACTTTTCTAATCCTGACTTGTACCTTCAGTTAACCTCTTTCTAGGTTAACCAACTGAGCTCAACCTGAGCTCAATCCAATTCCAAGTGTGGTCTCGGTTTGTCTCACTTGAGTTAATTTGGATTCCTTCCAAATCTAACTCAAGTAGAACTAAAACCAAACTGATGCTAACTATGACTAATTAATTACAATAATTGTGACCATCAAGTCAAGACCTTCCTAACTCTCGGCAAGATTTTCAACAACCCCCAGCAATCTTCTGGTGAGTCTCTTGGTCTTCTTTCGGCGAACTCCCGATGCTATCCTAGCAAGCTCCCGATTATCTTCGGTAACCTCCCGACGAACCCCCGGCAAGCTTTTGATGTTGAATCTCATATTTTGGCGTTGAAATCAATTGAGGGGTTATTGATCTAATAGGATTATTAGAATTGATTGATGCAGAATTAATTACGGCATAATGATTATTACAATTAGAATTGGCTAAGGTCAAGTCCATGCATCGGGTCGATGCGATTGGGAACTCGTCAGGAGTGCATCGGGAGCTCACCGAGGGTATCGGGAGTTTGCTAGGATGGTGCAAGAGAGTTCACCAGAAGAAGATCGAGACTCGTCGGAAAATTATCGGGGGGAGCCGAAAAGCTTGCCGAGAGTTGGCATAGTCTTGTAATGGATGTTTGGCAATTATGATTCTATTTAATTACGTCATGATTAGCATCATACAAGACTAACTATGATAGGAGAAATGAAGTTACAACCAGATAATGGGCCAAGATCAAGCTTAGGTATTGGGCCGGGTTTGGATGATGTAGTGGGACCTCGTCGGGAGTTCGCTAGGAGATTTGCCAAAGGGACCAGGAAGTTCACTAGGAGCACGCCGGGAGATCACTAGAAGAAGACTGAATGATTTGCTACAAGAATGCCGGAGGCTGCTGGATTGGCGGGAGTTAGGTCTTGATTATTTTGATTGGTCATGAAGTGTTGTAATCATTGAGTCATAATTAGGGTTTGAGTCCAAATTGAGTTAGATTTAGAAGGAATCCAAATCAACTCAATAAGGCAATCGGGTCCACTATTAGGGTTTGATTGAGCTTAGGTTGAGCTCAATTGGTTGACCAGAGGGTTCGTCAACATCAGGTTCAAGCCAAATTTTAAAAAGTGGAGGGAACCACTTTTGTGAAAATTCTGACGGATAAATCGTCGATGAGCGATGGGTGTACCGCCACCGCCAAGGCTTTCGGGCGGTTTACCCGCCGGCCCACGATGGGTCAACCGCCCAAAGTACCCAGATTCCTGGGTACAGGCAGCTGACCCGCCCAGGCTGGGTGGTTGAACCACCTGTACCCAGGAATTTAGGTACTTTGAGCGGTTCACCCGTCCTGGGCCGGTGGGTAAACCGCCCGTACCCAAGTGTTCGGGCGACTGAGCCGCCCAGGTCAGCAGGTAAACCACTAGTATCCCATTTTTTTCGGGTATATTTGATTTTTGGCTCCAATTTCTGAAACCACTTGGGGTCTATAAATACCCCAAGTATTCTTACATTCACAACAACTCTTTTTGGGCAATTAAATTCTATGAAAAAAATTATGTATGATTTGTAAGAAAAAAGTGATCTTAGAGTTAGAATTTTTCTCAAGTCTCCCTTATAAGCAAAGTGTAAGGGTTTGATCTTCACCCAAAGAAGATTGGTAGTGGATGTCGGTGTGCCTTAAGAAGGAGAACTCGGGAGTGGACGTAAGCCTTTGACGCTAAACCACTATAAAAATTATAAGTGCTTCTTTGTTTTCAATTGCTTACATATTCTTGTATTAATGCTTCCGATTTAATAACTCCTTGAAAATAAAGTTTTCACGATAAGTTCTTTCCTTCAAACGTTGCTTATCTTTCTGATTTGCTTATTAACTTAACAACTTTCTTTTAATCACTCACTCATTTCACTAAGAATGAAAAGCTTTGGATTTCCTATCTTATTTTAATTGAAAAGCTTCGGAACTCCCGGCAAGTTCCTGATACCTTCAGCGATCTTCTAGCAAGTTCCCACTACATCGTCCGAACCCAGGCTTGATACCTCGGACTTGGCTCTAGCCCAGCATCTGATTGTAATTTTTTCTTTGTCATAGTTAATCATACATCAATCATCTCTAACACATATATTAGATCAATAATCCATCAATTGATTTCATCATCGAAATCTGAGATTCAATTGATGATGAGAGTTAAACCTTACTTTCCTTAAATCCATGTCATAATTCAAACGAGGAAAACTTAAATTCAAGAGAACTAAACACTCTTGAATTCAAGTATCAAAACATCCATTTATCAAATGATATACCATGAATTTTAAAATCATCAAATTATCAATGATACATGATTTGACATTAATTTCAACCAACAAATCATGAATCATTCAATTTTCAAGAATATTCTAAACACTATTGAATTCAAATATCAAAACATTCCTTGATCAAACGATATACCATGAATTTCAAAATTATCAAATTATTAATGATACATGATATAACATTAATTTCAACCAACAAATCATGAACATTCAATTTTCAAGAATATTTCATGAATTTCAAAATTCATGCATTCATCATACAATGAATTTAAAATTTTTCGTCTTTAAAAAGAAGAAATGCCTCATTTTACCATTTACCATTTTTCATCAATATGCTTTTTTTTTCCCTTCAACATATATATCATTTTTCATATCTGTGTTATTAATATGCTATTTCTCCCCCTTTAATATATATGTATCATTTTTCATATTTGTGTCATCAATACGCTATTTCTCCCCCTTTGTCATTAACAAAAAGAGGTGAAATAAGGAGCATCTAATTTCATGATACATAAACTCATCATGTGTTAAAAATTTTATCTTTTTATAAAATATATATTGATTAAATATTTAATACTTCATTGCTCCCCCTTAGTAAAATAGGATGAAAATATAATTTTCTCATGAAAATTTGTCTTCCCTTTTTGTAAATAAGAAAGTACTAGAAACAAGGGAGGGGGGTGAAAAAACATCATATCACAAAACAGGGCTCAATCTTGTAGATGTAGATTTTGAAAATATTATTTCAAAGATGAGCTAAAAAATCTGAGAAATCCAAGATCCACTTAGGCACTCATCTTATATAAAATTTCAAACACAATAGCAAATCAAGAAATCTAAAATATAGCAAGTCATGCATTTTGAAGATAATCTCTTGTAAATTTTAATAAAAAGCACAATTTGTTAAGGTTAAGAATTCCAAAAGAAAATATAATAATAAATCAAGCTTAATTTATAAATCATGCATTTCGCATGCATTTAAAAATTTTAAAATTCTAAATTTTCTTCTAGACAAATTGTTTCTCATTCAATATTATCTCCCTCTTTGGTCATTGCAAAAAAAAATATGACAGTATAATTTTTTCTTTTACATCTATATCCTAATTACGATCATAAATACAAAAGGATCATGTTATTAAGGATGAAAAATCAAATTGTAAGTACTAAAAGACATGATTTCTTTTAAAAATTATCTCCCCTTTTTTCTTTGTAACTAATAAGTTTTAGAGGATTAAAGTATCTTAATTCATCCAAGATAAATCTCAAGACACCCAATTCATTTAGATAAATCTTTTTAATTAAATAAAAGAATTATCTTAATAAAAATCTCAATTATAATATTTAAAATCATAAATATCTTTTTTATTAAAGAAGAAATCATAGAGATCAAATATGATTCCCATAAAGGATAAGTCAAGTCAAGAAATAAAGAGAATGTTCATAATAAAATAAATGTCATTTAATTTTCAACTTATTACAAATTTAATAAATATTAATTTTAGTGATAAGTTATACTAAGAAGGAACTTAATAATCATGTAATGAAGGATATTATTATCAAATCATAAATGTCAAAGGACATAATTTATTTTGACAAATCTCTTCTTAGATAAGATTCAAAGCTTTAGAAAACTTAGAAGATCAAAGAAGAGTCTTCATTCATAAAAAAGTCAAATTATAAATATCAAGATCATGAGTAAATTTCAAGGAAAAAAAATAGAAGATCTTGATTTGTATATATGGAACTTCAAGTTGTCAAGAATATAGTTCATAAGAAGATTTTCAAGTTATAGGTCCGAAGACACAAATTATGATTTATTTATATAATCTTGTTTGAACGAACTTAATTTTTGAAAGGATTTCAAGTTTCAATCTCTTAAGATGTCAAGATCTAACTTAAGTTATCAAATCATCAAAGTCAAAATATCAATAAAGTCAAATAGATTATCAATCTATTTAAAAAAATTATTTGAAAACATATCCAAAATCATTATCAAAATCGCTTTTTGGAAAATTTCAATGAAGGCAACATAGATTGTTTTTTAAAAGAAAATAGCTAACTCTAATTCATTTTTGTAGTTTAAGAGATTCAACAATAATGGTATCATTTTATTTCATGTAGAAGAATTCAGAATAAAAATATTTTCAAGAAAAATTATCCTCCTTTTTAGTTGTTTCATGTGATTTCTTTCAAGAATACTTTTCAAATCAATGAATTATCATTTAAGATCGAAACCCAAATTTCATTTCAAAAGGAATCGGTAAGATCATTAATACAACACATTAAAATAAAAAAATATCTTCAAACAAAAAATCTAATTCATTTTAATTCCAATAATTTTTCTTTCTTAAGTGAGTCTAACTCTTTAGACTTAGTGAAAGGAGTTATAATGCAATCTTTATTCTCATTTCAAAAGTATTTTTAATTTTTTTTAAGCAAAATTTTTCTCTACCTTTTCTTATATTTTATTCTATGCTCAAATTCAAGAATAATCTATCATTTAACAATATACATTCAATTTCAACATACAACTATTCAACCATTTAAATCAATCATTCAACAATGAAATTTATAAGCTAACTTAGTCAAAAACACTATAATATTTAAGCCATTCAACAATAGTCATTGTATTTAAATCAACAAATATCCAACCCAATGATTTTGAATCTAGCATTCAATCATCATCAAAATCTCATTTTCATAAATTTCAATATAAATATTTTCTTTATTAATAATAACTAAGGTTCTTTAGTTCTAGTTCATTTTCATACTAGTATGCTCTACTTATATATTATCATGATTAGTTGTATATCCATGAACCGTTTTTAATAAAAAGATTTGTTATAATCAAAACAAGGATCATTAAGTGTCAATCATCTTGATTCAAATAATTTTTTCTTATTTTTGTCATTTTGGATAGAGAGCTTAATAAGTGAGTTAGATCTCAAGATATATGGCTTGAGCATCCAATATCAAGTTACCATCTTTTTACTCCTAGCCTTTTTTAGGAGGCAACTTTATAATATGGGAGGTTTTGATTTAGGTACCCATTTGAGTTTGGGTCCCTCATGAAAGATTCTTCCAATTTTTTCTAATGATTTGAGGTTGTTTATAGTTTCTTTAGGAACCCAAATTAATTTATGTGGGACTATATTTTCTAAATGAATATTTATGAGCCATATGTCCTAATCTACCACAAAAGTTATATTTAATTTTTGATGGTAAGTTTAGAGTGAGTCCTTTAACGAAGATAGTTGACTTTTGTTGAGCATTGCTAACAAAGCCTATATCTTCTTTCCTATGAACATGACCCTTATTTATAAGGATCATATTTAGGGATTTATCCTCTATTTTAAATTTTTCTAAAATTTATTTTAACATGATATTTTTCTTTTTTAACTACCTCTAATGTTTCATATTTAGAGCAAGAATTATATGATGTTAATGCTCCATATATATTTTTCAATTTTACAAACTAGTTATGCATGCTCTTCCTTAAGTAATTTATAAGATTTGCTAATATTTCTAAATTTATCATAAAGCTCATAAAAAATATTTAAGAATTCATCGAAATTAAATGAGACATTAGGTGAGTTACATACCTCATTGTTGATGGCCATAAGCGTGAGATTTTTCACTTCTTCTTGATTGTTCTCTACATCTTCGATGCACCTCAGCTTCTTGCGTTTATAGCAAGAGTTCTTATCTATTTTAAGATCATTTTTATAGTTTATGTTCATTAATTTTTCAAATTCATTTATCAAATGTTCAATGTTCAAATAACTCGATATTTCACTCGAGAAGTCATATGTTCTTTTTTGTTCAAATTTCTTCTTGTTCTTCGGAAGGTGTTCTTGGGTTCTCAATGTTCATTCATTCTTATTCTTTGGAAGGTATTCTTCTTGTTTATTTTTGTAAGTTACTTCATTCATTGACTCATTTAATTTAATTGTGCCTTCATGTGTGATTTTTAATATAAATCAAATATCAAAAGCTGAATCACAAGAAGAAACTCGATCAAATTCATTCTTATTAAGTGCATAAAATAAGACATTCATAGCCTTTGCATTTAACGAAAAAGCTTTCTTTTTAAAATCATTCCATTCGTTCAAGGGTTTAGAAGATTTTTCAAAACCATTCTCAACAATGTGCCATAAATCAAAATCCATGGAATCAAAAAAATACGCATTCTTATTTTCCAATAAGTGTAATACGTCTCATTGAACATAAAGGATGTGCAATAGAATGTCCCTCATTCATGCAAAACGAAGTTATTTACTCACTTGGGTTTTTAGTCCAATGAGTAGCACGTAGCTCTGATACCAATTGTTAGGATCAATTGACACTTAGAGGGAGCATGAATTAGTGCAAGAGTAAAAGCGCTTGAATCGAAAAACTTTCTAACGTAAAGGAAGGAAAATCATAAGCACTTCTTAAATTTCGTTGGAAATGAATAAGCAAGCGATTTGAGAGAAAGTCATAAAATGATGCACATATCTTTCTTTAAACTAGTTAAGAGCAATTAAAAGCAATAAACAAGGCAAGAGTAGAGAGTTCACAAATTTATAGTGGTTCAACCTCAACTTAGCCTACGTCCACTCCCTGAGTCCTCTTCTTCGAGGTCCACTAGCATCCACTATCAATCTTCTTTGGGTGAAGACCAAACCCTTACACTTCCCACTCATGAGAGGAACCTTATAAACTCACAAGGGAGACTTTATAAGAATTATAACTCTTTTTTCTCACTCCCTTGTGCCCTTTCTTTTTCTTACAATTTTAGCACACTATTTTTCACAGAATTTTTAACCCAATGTGTTGTATTAAATGTAAGAAATCTTGGGGTATTTATAACCCCCAATTGGCTTCAGAAATAGGGTCAAAAATTCAAACGTATTCGAAAAAACCAAGTACGGGCAATACAACCACTGATGCTAGTGGTACAACTGTCGAAAGCTGCTTGAAAAATGGGCTGGCAACAGTACAACTCCCGACCTAGGTGGCACGACCACCGACCTGGGCGGTATAACTGTCGAAAATCTTGAAAAAGTGATTCCTTCCACTTTTCCAATCTCGACTTGTACCTTCAGTTGACCCCTTTCCAGTTCAACCAATTGAGCTCAACTTGAGCTCAATCTAATCCAAGTGTAGATCTGGTTTACCTCACTTGAGTTAATTTGGATTATTTCCAAATCTAACTCAAGTAGGAATCAAATCAAACCAATACTAACTACGACTAATTAATTACAATCAATGTAACCATCAAGTCCAATCAAGACCTTCCTAACTCCCGGTAAGCTTTTCGACAACCTCCGATGATCTTCTGGTGAGTCTCTTGGTCTTCTTCCGATGAACTTCTGATGCCATCCTAACAAACTCCTAATTATCTTTGGCAAGCTCTCGACAAACTCCTAACAAGCTTCTAATACCTTCGGCAAGCTTCCGACCAACTCCCGGCAAGCTCTCGATACCTTCAGCGAGCTTCCGACGAGTTCCTACTACATTGTTCGTACCCTGGCCCGATGCCCCGGACTTGACTCTAGCATAACATTTTATTATAATTTTATCTCTATCATAGTTAATCATACATCAATCATCTCTAACACACATGTTAGATCAACAACCCATCACTTGATTTCATCATCAAAATCTGAGATTCAACAAAAATTCCATCCCTGGAATAACAAAATTGGTTAACAAAACTCCTTAGATATAATTATGAAATTACTTATAAAAAGGGGAAGAAAAATGTGGTTGCAGACGCACTTTCTCGACTACCCAAACATAATAAAATTTTAACCATCTCTCTTTTGACCAACAACCTCCTTGAAAACATTAGAAGGCAAGATGATCTAGAGACTCGAGAAACAATCAGGAAATTGGAGGAAGAACCAGGCTCCGTAGCACACTACAGTTGGGATTCAAAAGACCTACGATACAAAGGTTGTATAGTGTTAATGCCAAACTCCCCATGCATAACATCATCTGACAGGAGATGCACTCTTCACTAGCAACTAGACACTCAAGATTTCTCCAGACTTATAAAAAAATTCAGCAAAACTTATATTGGAAGGGAATGAAGAAAACTATTGCTGAATTTGTAGCATAGTGTGACATGTGTCAATGACATAAAGGTGAAATAGTGGTAATCCTCGGGAAATTATAATTGTTGCCCATCCTAGACTCGATATGGACTGATATATCTATGGACTTTTTTGAAAGGCTACCTTCATCCTAAGGGAAAGGTACTATTCTTATTGTGTTTGTTTATCTCACCAAATATGCCCACTTCTGTATGAAATCCCTATACTGCTACTAGTATTGCCCGAATCTTTGTAGATAATATTATAAAATTGCATGAGATACCCAGATCTATTGTAAATGATCATGACAGGGTCTTCGCCAATAGATTTTGGACAAAGCTTTTTCAATTACAGGGTACTAAATTAAAGATGAGCACAGCTTACCATCCACAGACCGACGGCTAAACTGAAGTGGTGAACAGATGCTTGGAGACTTATCTCAGATGCTTGGAGACTTACCTCAAATGCTTCACCAATGATCAGCCAAAGGAATGGACGAAGTGTCTCCCTTGGGCCGAATGGTGGTATAACATAATTTACCAGTCTTCAATGAAATGTACTCCTTTTGAAGCTTTTTATGGTCGGCCACCCCTTATGGTCCCTAGATATGTAACTAGCATATCTAAAGTAGATCAGGTCCACCAAGAGCTAATTAATAGGGACAAGATCTTCGAACTATTAAAAAATAACCTCTCGGTCATCCAAGCTAGGATGAAGCAAGAGGCTAACACACACCGAAGTGAAAGGGAGTTCTATGTAGGAGATTAGGTCTTTCTTCATATCCAGCCATACAAGTAGACGTCAATCAACACACGAGCATCCATGAAATTATCTCATCGCTTTTACGGACCTTATCAGATTATAGACCGTATTGGAGCTGTGGCATATAGATTAGACTTGCATGTTTATGCTAAGATCCATCCTGTCTTCCATGTGTCATGTCTAAAACTCAAGCTGGGAGAGAATGAATCAGCCCAAAGCCAACTATCGAACACTACTACTGATGGAGTTATCCAAGTCCAACCACAGCCAATACTCGATCGCAAGATTATGATGTGTCGCTGATGCTCTTCTACTGAAATGCTAGTGTGTTGGAGTAATTTACCTACCAAAGATGCCATATGGGAATCCTATGAAGACTTGAAGACCAGGTTCCTAGAGTTTATGGAGTCTCAGTCTTAAGGACAAGGCTAATATAAAAAGGGTGGGTTTGATAGGACCCTAGCAGGGTCCGATCCTTATCAACCAAGTCTTGATGATTCATAAAACCCTAAGGGATGTAATAAGAACCCACCTAGCCACCTCCCACCTTATTATGAAGGACGACTAGGGTTTGGGGAAGGAGTCTTGGAGGAGTTGGAGTCTCCTAGCCGCCGCCCACCTTATTAGGCAGGTCAACTAGAATTTGGGAGAGGAGCTTCAGAGGAGGTTACCCACCTTATTGGGCAGGTCAGCTAGGGTTTGGGAGATGAGCCTTGGAGGAGTTGGAGTCTCCTAGTCGTCGGCCACCTTATTAGGCAGGTCGACTAGGGTTTTAGGGTGACTGGAAATTTTACTTCAGATAGGAGTCTCTTTAGGGTTAAGGTTTTGGAGTCTTATATAAAGCATGTAGTCACCACTATTTTCATTAAGCAATATATCATCTTTTCTTCAGCCTTAGTGATCGATTACCAAGGAGGGAGGAACCCCTATAGACTTCCAAGGAGGTTGATTCCCTTTAGTGATTAATTTAGCAATAGAATTCTGTGGAGTTCTATCAATGTAAGGGGTTTTGATCTTCACTTATGGAAGAAGATGATTAGTGAACACTGACGGGCCTCGATGAAGGAGGACTCGAAAAGTGGATGTAGGTCAAGCTTTTGGCCAAACCACTAAATTTGTGAGTCTTCTTTTACTTGCTTTTTATTTTAGCATTCTATAGTTAAATCGAGATTCTTCATTCGGTCTTAAGTTTAATCTCTCTAACTTGATCTTGACGAAAAAAGTTTTAGCTTTGGTTTTTTACCTTAAGCATATTTTTCAAACCGAGCACTTCTTGCACTTGCACTATTTCACCTCCCACACTATCATGAACGATCGTCGCTCAACCGTAACTCTTCACTCCTCGAACCATTCGTTGCTTTTGTTTGCTTGTACAGATGTCTGGCATTGTGTTTTGCCTTATTTTTATGTGATTTTACCTAAGAAATGCAAGCAAAAATAGTCTGTAAGGCTGCAGAACAATCGCTCATTATGTGAAGCCAAAACAGGCCAAAACTGCCCAGTTTTGGGGCAATTTTTTCATGTTGCAGTGACCCAGTCGAGTGACGTAAAACATCAGCCATCTCAGCCCTCTAGAACCCCCCGGGTGGCACAGGGTTGGATGGGGCTTCGGGATAGTAGTCAGGCGTGAGCATTCAAAAGAAATTGAAGTGTTTTATGTCTGATACCCTTGGGAACCATCATTTGTGGACTTGCAACCATTCTTACAGCCCTCTAAAGTCATGTTTTGCTCTCTTTATCTCTTTTTCTGTTACACTCAAGGTGTTCGACGAATTGCTTGAAAGAGCTGTCCTCTTTGCGAGACTTCAGGACTTGTCCATCGCTCGCCTTTGTAACTAATCAACTTCTATTTTTGCAGGTCCTTCGGGACCTGTAAGAGGTTGCAAGTGGGCTGACCCTTTGCGGGCAAATATATGCTTCAGTGTTTCAAGACTTAGGCAACCCCAGCTAAGTCTGGAACAAGTGAGCAAAGTTGCTTCGTGACTTAGGCAATTCCAGTCTTCAAGTTTGTTGCTAGGGTGCCGCACACCTTAAGCAAATTCAGCTAAGTCCATGACATTATGGTATCAGAGCCGACAAGCAATTCGAACAAGCAAGTGAAGAAGATTCGTAAGCTCGCCATGGCGAAGCACCATGTTGAATCGAGCAAGATGGGGCAAGCCGGACCTTTGCCCCAAGCAGCTACAGGTGGGCTGCAAGTGCAAACTCACTCACAAACTACTGGAGCCGCTCATGAGGAGCGTGGCAGTGAACAAGACGAGTGTGAAGTTTGGTACTCTCTACGAGCGGAGGAGGCGCAATATGGTGCGCCAATAGGGAAAAGGAGCCACAAAGAGAGACTTCCAATGATGGAAACCCGCCTCGATGTTCTTGAAGCGAGCTTGGAGGAACTCTACCAAGGAAGGATCCTTGGGGTAGAGAGCTCGCAAGAAGAAGCTAAATCTCGGATCGACAAGGTCAAGTCTCTGGTCGATAGACTAACAGAGGACACCAAAGACTCCATACGACATCTGCATGAAGTTGTAGTGAAACTCACGGCCAAAGTGACGTTGCTCATTAGAACTCTTAATGCGGGAGGGAACAATACCCGTGCTGCACCGCCACAAAACTTCAGGGCACTAGAGCCGCATTGCTACGAGGGCACTAGAGATGCCAAAGAGCTCGAGAATTTACTATTCGACATGGAACAGTATTTTTGTGCTACGAGACCCAATTCGAAGGAAACCAAAGTTTCTATCGCAACCATGTATTTGAATAAAGATGCAAAACTTTGGTGGTGAACCCGTTGGGAAGAGATATAGCAAGGTCGATGTCAAGTGGATACATGGGAAGACTTGAAGCATGAGTTGAGAACTCAGTTTTTGCCCGAGAACACAGTGTTCGTCACAAGAAGGAAATTGAGACAACTCTGCCAAAGTACTTCCATCCGAGACTATGTGAAGTAATTTTCAACACTGATGTTAAATATACAAGACATGTCCAAAAAAGATAAACTATTCAGCTTCCTCGATGGCTTAAAGCCATGGGCACAATAAGAACTAAATCAGAGGAATGTTATCGACGTGGTTGGTGCAATTACAGCCGTAGAAAGGCTAACTGATTTCATTTCTTCGGAGGACTTGGGAAAGAAGAAACAATCCTCAGGAAATCGCCCAGCAAAATACTCTCGTGCAAAGGAGTCTAGGGAAAATAGAAGAAAAAGAGCTTCCACAAGAAACCAAGCTCGAAAGGCAAAGCCCCGAAATCTGGCGGATGCTTCTTGTGCGGAGGACCGCACATGGTGAGGAAGTGCCCACAAAAGCAGGCAGTCAACGCTTTAATGGCATCAATACACCCCCATAAGTCAGATAAGGGCAAAGCTATCGCCCTTAGTTCAAGCAATTCTAAATACAGCAGCAATGATGAGGAGTCGCAAGGACCCCGAATGGGAGCGATACACTTGTTAAATGCATTGCGGGGTCAAGTGGATGAGAACGTAAAGGCAAAACCATCAAAGGCAATGAGCAGCGAGTTGATGTATGTGGATATCAAACTAAATGGTCGAACAACCCGGGCAATGGTGGACACAGGCGCTACCCACAATTTTATTGTCGATCGTGAAGTAAAGCGACTTGGACTTATCTTGGAGAAGAACCCAAGTCGTATGAAGGCTGTAAACTCCGAGGCTCAGCGGATCTCCAGACTAGCAAGGGGCATCCCGGTCAAGATTGAAATGTGGAGCGGATGCACAAACATGATGGTGATGCCATTGGATAAGTTCCAAGTGGTTCTTAGAATGGAGTTCATACACGTGGCGAAGTTGGTGCTGATGTTGTTCCTAAACTCTCTATGTCTAATGGGAGGTGATGACCCCTGCGTGGTTCTAGTCTCTCGAGGAGGAACCAAGGACCCACAGCAAATATCGGCACTACAATTGAAGAAAGAGGTACGAAAAGGTGAATTGAATTTCGTGGCTGCTGTGAAGCTAGAACCACTTGATGGGGAGGCCATTCACGAACCTGCTATGGTGGCGAATGTTCTAAAGGAGTTCATAGAAATCATGCCACCTGAGTTGCCGAAGACTCTACCTCCACATAGAGGCATAGATTATAATATCGGGTTAGAGCCGAGAGTTAAGCTTCTAGTGAGACCATCGTACCACATGGCCCTCCAGAGTTGGCGGAACCGAGGAAACAATTAGATGAACTACTAAGTAGTGGTCTCATCCGCAGTTCAAAAGACACCATTTGGGGCTCCAGTTCTCTTCCAGAAGAAACAAGATGGGAACCTCTGATTATGTGTCGACTATCGAGCCCTGAACAAAGTGACAGTGAAGAACAATTATCATATTCCGCTCATCGCGGATTTGTTCGATCAATTGGGCAAGGCCAAGTATTTCTCTAAACTCGACCTTCGGTCGAGTATTGGCAAGTGCGCATTGTAGAAGGTGATGAGGCGAAGACTACCTGTGTGACTAGGTATGGAGCGTTTGAGTTCTTGGTGATGCCTTTCGGCTTAACCAACTCTCCGACCACATTCTGTACTCTAATGAACCAGTTGTTCAAGAAATATTTGGATAAGTTTATGGTCGTCTACCTAGATGATATAATCGTCTATAGCCAAACACTTGAGGAGCATATTGAGCACCTTCGGACAATCTTCAAAGTTCTCAAGGAGAACATTTTGTTCGTAAAGAGGGAGAAGTGTTGTTTTGCTCAGACGGAGATTCTGTTCTTGGGGCATCGAATCAGCAATGGTTCTATCCGAATGGATAAGTCCAAGGTGCAAGCTGTGGTAGACTGGCGAACACCAAAGAAGGTGCCAGAATTGAGATCCTTCCTTGGGTTCGTCAACTATTACCAGCGCTTCATAGTTGGATACTCGAAGCGCATAGCTCCACTGATGGAGTTGCTAAAGAAAGAGCAATTGTTGAGATGGTCAGACAAATGCGAAGCAGCATGCCAAGACCTAAAGACTACCATATTGGAGGAACCAGTACTCAGATTACCAGACTATGGGAAATCTTTCGAAGTCCATACAAATGCTTCTGATTTTGCTAATGGGGGAGTACTCATGCAAGAGGGTCATCAAGTGGCCTACGAGAGTCGCAAGCTCAACGAGACCGAGCGGCGATACTCAGTGCATGAGAAAGAGATGACAACGATAGTCTACTATCTATGAGTCTGGCAACACTACCTTTTGGGAGCACCATTTGTGCTAAGGATGGACAATGTCGCATTGAGTTACTTCCAGACTCCAAAGAAGTTATTCCCGAATCAAGCACGGTGGCAGGACTTCTTGGCCGAGTACAATCCTGGAAAGGCAAATGTCGTGGCTGATGCATTAAGCTGAAAAGTTAAATTGGTAAATGCTATACAGTTGGAAGGCAGAGGCCAAGCAAGTCAGTTGCACTCCAATTTTCTTTCCAGGATCAGGGTTGGATTGTACAGTGATCCTCAAGCAGTAACCTTGATGCAACTCATCAAAGAAGGCAAGACACGATGATTTTAGGTCCAAGAGGGACACATCTATACCAAAGTGAATAGAGTTTATGCCTCGTGAGCGGACAATTTGATGCGTGAACTCTTGAAAGAGTGTCATGATTCCCTTTGGGCTGGAATCCGGGCATCCACCAAACAATGGCTCTCATGGAGAGGGTCTTTTATTGGCCAAAGATGGAGACCGATGTGGAGGATTATGTTCGAATATGCCTTACTTGCCAATAAGACAAGGTAGAGCAGCGGAAGCCGGTGGGACTTTTGGAGCCGCTGCCCGTACCTGAAAGGCCATGAGAGAGCATCTCTTTAGACTTCATATCAAGTTTACCTGTCGTAGGGGGACTCGGATCGATATTCATGGTGGTCGATTGATTTTTAAAATATGCAACATTCATTGCTGCACCCCTATACTGTTCAGCAGAGGAGGCGGCCAAGTTGATGATGAAGCATGTGGTGAAGTATTAGGAAGTCTCGCACAATATCATCAGCGATCGAGATTCACGGTTCTTGGGAAAATTTTAGACTCAACTCTTTAAATTGCTAGGGTCTAAGTTATACTTCTCCACAAGCCTCCACCCCAAGACGGATGGCCAAACTGAAAAAGTTAACTCACTCTTGGAGTAATATCTCTAGCACTACGTGGGTGCCAACCAACGAGATTGGGTGAAGCTGTTGGATATAGCCCAATTCTCTTACAACTTGCAGCGGAGCTCTATGTCCAACAAGAGCCCCTTCGAGATTATCACAGGACAACAGCCATCGACTCCTCACACATTAGCTATTGGTTATACGGGGAGTAGTCCATCAGCATATCACTTTGTAAAGGAATGGCATCAAAATGCATATATTGCTCGGGCCTACTTGGAGAAGGCGACCAAAATGATGAAGTGGGCGGACTTGGGAAAGCAATCATAGGAGTTTAAATTTGGTGACTTGGTGTTGGTGAAGCTCCAACCAGCATCACTTCAGTTCTTTAGGCACAGAGTGCACAAAGGATTGGTGCGCAAGTATGAAGGCACTTTCCTAATTATCAACAGGGTAGGCAACGTCTCCTACAAGTTACAACTGCCGGTATAGTTCAAAATTCACAATGTCTTCTAAGCAAGCAACTTGAAAGCCTACCATTCATATCTGCAAGATACTTCGTGAAATATTTCAACTCGACTACCTCCGATCAGAGACTCCTACGAGAAGTGAGTTGAGACTATCCTGGCGGATCGTAAGACTAAGCTACCTAGCGGAGCAGAACAAACTGAGCCTTGGTGAAGTGACAAAAGCTTCCCCAAATAGAAGCCAGTTGGGAGCCAGAAGACGCCCTACGATATGAAAAAGCCTACGTAAAAGCCTACTAACAAGCGTCGACGAGGGCGTCGACAGTTTAAGTGGGGGAGAATGTCACGAACGATCGTCGCTCAACCGTAACTCTTCGCTCAGCAAACCGTTCATCACTTTTGTTTGCTTATATGGATGTTTGGTAGTGTGTTTTGCCTTATTTTTATGTGATTTTGCCTCAAAAATGCAAGCATAAATAGTTTGTAAAGCTGCAGAACGATCGCTCGCTGTGTGGAGCCGAAACAAGCCAAAATAGCCCAGTTTTGGGCCATTTTCACGTGCTGCGGTGACCCGGTCGAACGACGTAAAACGTCAGCCATCTTAGTGTTGGGAAACCTCAGCGGGTGCATCACATGCGCAGCGAAAATCAAAACAAAAATTGGTTTCCCACGCAGATTAAATCATTAGGCAAAATATTGGGGTCAAGAGAAAAATGTAAAAATCGATAAAATCGTGATGTATGAGAGATTGATTTTACCAAGGGAGATCGTATATCCCTATATTCCAGATCCGAATGGAGAAGATGAAGGAGGTCAAGCGTACTCCTCTCTAGCGATATCCACACGATGGATCTCTGCAGTGAAGCTCCTCCAATCTGATCTTGCAACTCTTGCACAGAGAGAGGGAGGAGAATAGGAGATGGTGGCTAAAGCTGTAGCCTATCAACCATGAATCTCCCCTCTTATTTATAGAGAGCCACCAAAAACCCTAGTGCTCTTGCCTTAGTGGGTATTGGATCTCCATTCAATTACCCACTAACCTTGCATTATTAGATCTCTATCCAATAATCTCTTTAGGCTTCTAAGTGGGTCTTAATCAAGGAGCCCATCAGTATAGGATCTCATCTAATGAGACTATGGGCTAATTGGATCTCCATCCAATCCTCTATTCGCTGAAGCATCCACCATATGTGTGTGACCCTCTAGGCCCGATACCGAGCTGACTGTAAATCACTCCCATTAGAACTCCTAATATAGTGAATTATTATCTTCATAATAATTCACTCGACTCATCGACTATGGATATACTAGGCCACTACGCTATAGTCCCTAGACGGTACAGGGGGATCGAATCCATCGAACCAGTCTATCCACAGTTATCGTGTATTTATAATCCCTCATCTATCTAATATCTCAGAGACCATATATTAGACATGGTATTGTCAGGCCACATACAAAATTCGTCATAGTCTCACTCTAATCAGATTCTCTCAGAGAACTTTTTCTCTCTCAATCCGAATGACCCTGGCCAAGGATTTATCTGAGCAAGCACATATGGGATATTCCTCTCGTGATACTGAGAGTGGATGATCCTCTATTGACACTCAATTTCCTTCGTAAGGTTAGCTATAAAATCCTGATAGCCAATTGTACCAAATCTGGAACTTTCCAAACCTGTAAGTCTGGCGTCATAGAAAGGAGTACTCATACAAGACATCATTGGTGTCTCAAGTCTAAGGACCAGATACACAACTGAGACTATGAAATCGCTGTTTGACATTAGGTATCATTAACCATACAGCATTTCATAAGCGGATCAATTAGTGAACTCATTCTCCAATGAGCACCTGTACTATATCCTTAGTGTCTCCACACAAGTGGCTATGAGACCAGCCACCTCCATCATATGGACGGGTATATAGTACACTGATTTGTCCGGTTATCTTAATGTCCCTCTTGAGTAACCTATGACCGAAATTATTTAGGATCTGTGTTTAAAGGTGAATCGATCTCATTATCGTGATCTCATCACGATCCGACTCTCATTGCACATAACCAAGGACATCATAATATATATGTAACAGATAATGTGAGAATATATCAATATTAATCATAAGAAAAAAGATAACACAACGTGTCACATGTGCCATCACTCACGAGATTGGCTTGCAGGGCACATGTAACCAGCACTCAGCCCTCTGGAACCCCCTGGGTGGCCAAGGCTGGATAGGGCTTCGAGATAGTAGTCGGGCGTGAGCATTCAAAAAAAATTGAAGTGTTTTACGTCTGACCCCCTTGGGAACCGTCATTTATGGACTTACGATCGTTCTTATAGCCCTCTAAAGTCTTGTTTCGCTCTCTTTCTCTCTTTTTCTGTTGCACTCAAGGTATTCGACGAATTTCTTGAAAGAGCTACCCTCTTTGTGAGACTTCGGGACTTGTACGTCGCTCCCCTTTGTAACTAATCAACTTCTATTTTTGTAGGTCTTTCGAGACCTATAAGAGGTTGCAAGTGGGCTAACCCTTTGCGGACAAATATACACTTCGATGTTTCAATACTAAGGCAACCCCAGCTAAGTCTGGAACAAGTGGGCAAAGTTGCTTCGTGACTTAGGTAATTTCAGCTAAGTCTTCAAGGTTGCTGGTAGGGTGCCGCACAGCTTAGGCAAATTCAGCTAAGTCTGTGACAATACACCTCTCACCCCCACCCCGTTTCTTAGTACCAACTTGATCCTAACATATGTAAGAGATGATATGTAATTTTTCATTAACTAGTTCATGTGACTAAAGGGATACGAGAGAAGATATGTAGTATCTCAATCATATAACATACACATCTGTGTATTCAGGCATCTAATTTTATAGGCGAGACCAAAGGGTCTTGGATAAGTAATTATAAAAGTCCCTTCCATCAAGGTCATCTCCTTAGTAATCCTACCATAATTAAATTTTCTTTCTTGATAATTATAATTAGAATCCAATCATATCTATAATTTATCTTATCTAATTATATAGGACCATATAATTTAACATTTTCTAACTTATCCCATTAATTGATAAGATACAAAATGGTTCAAAATTAAAATTAAATAAAAATTTTGATTTAAAAATAATTTTACCAATTGAAATCAAATTTTAAAAAAATATTTTACACGTGCGCATAAATTTTATAAAATAATCTAATAAATCCAATAAATATAATAATACTACATTAATGTAGTAGGTCATCAATGTAATACTTTTGCTACATACCATAACACTATTAGCTCTTCCTAATATAGTCCAAAATGATTCTTATAATCTATCTTGTCAAGACAATTCTATTATCATATTCAACCATATTATGTACATATATAAATTAGAACATGATTGCAAAAGCAAATAACTTTAAGTATCTAAACAAAAATGTCAATTATAATATCCACTCATCATCATATTTTTTATAGATTTTTCACAAACTCAATCATAAGAATGTGTTTTTTTAAATGTTTTAGGCTATAAGTCCTAAGTGAATGAATCATTAATCAACATAGTAGATTTTAAGTTGTTAATTGATATTAGTTATTTCTGAACTCTTTTCTCTAATCATCGAATATTTTATACCATAATGCATAGAGCTACAACATAACTTATTATTCTTAGATAAGAAAACTACTACAATATATTACAAAGTATCTTCAATCATAGCAATTAAGTCGACTATATCAACTACTAAAATAAAATTTGACAATCATAAAACTTGATTAATGGTCTCAAAGCATGTCACAAAATTAATTTTTATTATTGATAACAAAATAATATATTACCTTATATTTTTTCCCTATAAATTGCTGCTTCAATTGATATAGATATAAATCATAAAGTGGGCTTCCTATTACCGAGATAATTCATAAAATCAACACTAGTAAAATATCATTATTTTAAGTAGATATAATTTCATATATATGATATATAATATTTCATCTTTTTCAGATATCTTATTACTTTCTTTACAATCATTTAATATTTTCATTCTTGGGTAAATCTAGTATCTACCCAGTATTTCAATTGCAAAGCTGATATTTGATTTAGTATATGCTTAAGCATATAATATACTTCCAACTACACATATATATATAATATTTTTTTTATCTAATTTTTTTCCAAGTTATTTTTAAAAAACACTTATTTTGATTAAAATTTTTAACTTTTATCATTTACTGAACAAAGTTGTATACTAAATCTCTCCAAGACTTGGTCAATATATCCTTTATGATACAGTCTTAGTAATCCTTGAGTTGTATCCTTGAATATCTATTAATAACATAAGATACATCATTCATATTAACCATCTTAAAATCCTAAGTAAAAAATTTGTTGGTCAGTACAATAAACCAAGATTATTATTGGAAAACAAAATATTATCCATATATAAAACTAATAACTTGATCCTACTGGTATTCAAATATAAGTATCAATCAATAGTATTTTTCTTAAATCTGAAGTAAGTAATGATATTAAGAAACTTTATATATTATTGTCTAAAAGTCTTTTTAAGGTCATAAATATATTTCTTAAATTTGTATACCAAATATTATATTTTTTTAATTTTCTCTATGAATCGTTTAGCTTAACTCATATAAATATAGATCTCCAATCAAAAAATTTATTTTCACGTCTATATGATATAACTCAAAATCATAATGAATCAATAATGTCATAATGATTCTTAACAAGTTTATTTTAAAGCCTAGAGAAGATATCATAAAATCCTTGACTATAAGTTTGATCGTTATATCATTTAATATTACTCTTTGAGTGATATTTATATAACATACTCTTCTACAGTTATTGGGCAATTCAATGAGTTTTTGAACACCATTTCAACTTTTTTTTTATTACTTCATATCAATTTTCAAAATTATTACTTTTAATAAATTATGAAAATAATAAGGGATTCTTTTAATTCTTATATTATAATATGATCTTTGTAGATGCATTACATAATAATAAGAAATAATAGGTCTACTTTCCTTTTGAATATTCTCAAAATTATCGATTGTGATTATTATATAAGATTATCAATAGTGACATCAATATTATATGAGAGTTCACTAATATTATTTTATTATTTATCTTTATTAAATCACTTTAGTGATTTTATTAGTAACAATCAATTGAATGATAAAGTAATATCAACATGTATGTTCTAAATGTCAAGATTAAGTTTTGAGATTTTCATTTCCACTTATTCGTTATTTTGTAGGAATCTTGTATTCCTATATTCAACTATTCTCATACTATAATTAGAGTAATAAAATATATACCCCTTTAAATGTTTTAGATAAATAATAAAATATCTAATAATAGTCTTTGAATCTTTTTTTTCATGTGAATTAAAGATCTTTATCTCTACACAACAATCCTAAATATATAAATATCTTAAATTTAATTTTTTTTCGATCCATAACTCAAAAGAAGTTAATGAAATTGACTTATTAGGAAACATATTCAAGATATACATAATTATCGTTATCATTATAACTTTTCCTCACATTGATTCGAGAACAGAAGAATAACCTATCATACTATTAACCATATTCATAAGAGTATAATTTCACCTTTTAACAATTTTATTTTAACATGGCACATTGATAAATCATATTGAGCACAAATACTATTTTTTTAAGAATCTAAAAAAATTAAAATTATGATTAGGTTCATAATAACTATCATGAAATTTATCCCCTTAGATATGATAATTTTATATTTTATTATCTAATTATCTCCTAATTTTATTTATGTATGATTTTTACACCTAAAAATATCAATAGCAGATTATAAACTTTTAATTCTTAAAATGCTTTCAAAAAGTACGATAAAACAAGGAATCTAACTGTATGTAGACCATTAAAGTCACTAAAAATAAAAAAATATATAATTCAATTTAAAAATCAATCTATGAAATTTCACACAGATCCCCAAAACCTTAGATGTCAATCCCTGGATATTAGGTCACTAATCTTTATAAATCAACCCTAATTAGATCTCATGATAATATAAATCATCCTTGACATAAGTTAGTTCAATTTTCAATATTTAATAATCTTTTAAAATTTAATTCATTTGAATAAGCTTAGTGCTTAACATAAGTGTTTCACACACACGCATCGTAGAAAATTTAATTCGACTGGTATACGATTCTCGAAATCATGTAATTACTCGTATAGTATAGTGATTGATTAATCTTTAATATCAAATTATATGATTATTTATTCTTTATTTTTTTTCTCTCAATTTTGCTCCTTCGTTAGTATCCTCATGACTTAAGTCATAAAATTTATTTTATGAATCCACATCAACCTAATATATTATATTCTATATCAATCTTAAGATCATGATAAAACAAAATATAGATTATGATTATGATATAAAAAGAAGAATTAATGAAGTATAAATAGGATATTTAACAAGGCAAAAAAGAGGATAATATTGGAAAATAAGATTTGGATCTTTCCTTATGGTCACACTTTCGCCGACGGGAGGAGGGGATGAGGGCTACAAATAAAATGGAGGTGAGTTAATCCTAATGATAGGTTTTGCTTACTATATCAAATTACAAGATTACCTATAATTAAAATTATATTATGAAGTTCTGGTATTGTTCATAGTTAGATTCTGTTACTTCAAATTAATTACCAAAATTATTTGATAAAGCTGGAGCTCAAAAATTCATACGGAAGAATGGCTCTGTAAAATAAATTTCCAGCCTGAATGCTGCTGTAGACTGAAGAAGAGGAAACTCCTTGTTTACTGGAGTGTTCTTTGCAAATGATTGTTGATGGTTTTAAAGCAACTGCAATGTGATGTTAGATATTTGAACACAATCAAGGCATTACCAAAAGGAGATTGTAGGATTGCTGTCGTTCCGCCATCGATCATGTGGAATGAAGAACTGTTCGATGTGGCCCAAAGATGTTTTGTTGCATCCGTATGTTCCTGATGTTGGGAATAAAGGCGAATATTGCGAGAAGGCATGTTAATTTATTATCTCATGCAATTTGGATCTATTTGACAGGGTGAGTATTTTTTTTTTCTTCGATCAAAATTTTGATACGATCATAGACCATTGATCTTGTAACCAAAAGTAAAGTTGGCATTGCATTCCAACAAAAATAATTTTCAAATAAGATCTAATTTGAAAAATATTTTTGCTAATTACATGTGGTTTAGGATCAATTTTACATAATTCTGTCGCTTAGATAATCGCTGAAGGGAATCGGCCTCATTGAAACGCTATAGGGGTTCCTCCCTCCTAGGTTGTCGACTACAAAGACTGAATAAAAGAGATCTATTGCTTGATCAAATGGTGGCTACATGCTTTATATATGACTCTGATTCCTAACCCTAGATAGACTCCTACCTTAAGTAAAATTCTTCTTTCACTCCTTCACCCTAGCCGACTTGCCCAATAAGAGGGCGGCGGCTAGGAGGCTCCAACTCCTCTCAATACTCCCTCAAATCCTAGCCGATCTGCCCAATACGGTGGGCGACACCTAGGAGGCCCAATGCTCCAAGACACCTTTTCCTAAAACTCTAGCCGACCTGCTTTATAAGATAGAAGGCGACTATGTGGGTTTTTATTACAATCCCTCAAGGTTTTATTAATTGCTATTTGATTTAATAAGACCCAACCCTGCTAAGGTCCTATTAAGCCCACCACCATCTTCAAATCAGTCTTGTCCTCAAGGCTGAGGCTCTATAAACTCTAGGAACCTGGTCTTTAGGTCTTCATATGATTTTCATGTGATATCTTCAACAGGTAAATTACTCCAATGAACCAACATTTCAGTATAGGGACGTCGATAGCGCATCACGATCCTACGGTTGAATATCGCTTATGGATGGACTTGGAAAACTCCATCAGTAATAGTGTTTGGCAGTTGGCTGGAGACGATTTGTTCTCTCTCAGCTTGAGTTTTAGGTAGGACACATGAAAAACAGGATGGATCTTAGCATCAACATATAAGTTCAATATGTACGATATAGCTCCAATGCGCTCTGTGATCTGATAGGGCCCGTAAAAGCGAGGAGATAACTTCATGGATGCTCATGTGTCGATTGACATTTGCTTGTATGGTTGGAGATGAAGAAAGACCTAATCTTCCATAGAGAACTCCCTTTCGGTTCGATGTGTGTCAGCTTGCTGCCTCATCCTGGCTTGGGCAGCTGAGATGTTATCCTTCACTAATTCCAAAATATGTAATTGGCTTGCTCCCTTTTGCTTGTAATTTGATCGACCTGATCTACTTTAGCTAAGCCAATTACATATTTTGGAATTAGTGCAAGTGTAAATTTTTCATTTTAAACACAAACGTTTTGGTTTAAGCACGATAGGAAGATCCAAAGCTTATTATTCAAATAAAACAAGTGTATAATAAGAATATTGCTATTACTTGCTTACTAATTACTTAAGAAAGAGGAAGAAAATCCGAAAGATAAGAAATGTCGTAAGTGAAATATTTGTTTTCAAAGAGTAAACAAGATCAGAAGCATTAATAAGGAAAGCAAAAGATGAACTCATAATTTTTATAGTGGTTCGGTGCCAACGGCCTACGTCCACTCTCGAGTCCTCCTTCTTGAGGCACATCGGTGTCCACTACCAATCTTCTTTGGGTGAAGACCAAACCTTGACACTTTGCTTACAATGGAGACTTTAAGAAAATTTATGACTCTAACCTCTCTCCCTTCCATTTTTTTGTTCTTACAAATCACACCCAAATTCTTTTTCACAGAGTTTAATTGCCCAAAAAGAGTTGTTGTGAATGCAAAAATACTTGGGGTATTTATAGACCCCAAGTGGCTTCAGAAATTGGAGCAAAAAATCAAACATACCCAAAAAAATCGGGTACGAGCGGTTTACCCGTCGACCTGGACGGCTCAGCTGCTTGAACACTAGGGTATGGGCGGTTTACCCGCTGGCCTTAGGTAGGTCAACTGCCCAAAGTACCCAGATTCCTGGGTACGGGCGGTTCAACCGCCCAGCCTGGGCGGGTTAGCCGCCATCAGCTGCCCGAAAGCCTGGGCGACGACAGTACACCCGCTACTCAACGGTGGTTTACCCGCCAAAATTTTCACAAAAGTGGTTCCCTCCATTTTTCGAATTTCGGCTTGAACTTGATGTTGACCAACCCTCTAGTCAACCAATTGAGCTCAACTTGAGCTTAATTAGATCTCAATAGTGGACCTGGTTACCTTATTGAGATGATTTGGGTTTCATCCAAATCCAACTCAATTAGGACTCAATTCCTAACTATGACTCAATGATTACAATACTTAATGACCAACAAGCTAAACAAGACCTAACTCCCGCCAATTCGGTAGCCTCCGACATTCTTGCGGTGAGTCTTTCGGTCTTCTTCTGATGATCTCCCGACGTGTTCCCAGCGAGCTTCCCAATTCCTTTAGTGAATCTCCTAGCGAACTTCGACGAGATCCCACTGTATCATCTGAACCAGGCCCGATGCCCAAGCTTGATCTTGGCCCATTATCTGGTTGTAACTTCATTGCTCCTGTTATAATTAGACCTGCAAATCTTCCTCTAACACACATGTAGATAGATACTCATCAATTGATCTCATCATCAAAATCCAAGATTCAATAATCTCCCCTTTTTGTATGATGACAATCAATTGATAACAGGAGTTAATCCTAACTCCCTCTAAATTCATGTCATGATAAAAATGACTTAACTTCAAGAGAATCACTCACTCTTGAATTCAAGTAAATTAAGACAATCAATATTTCAAACAAATCATATTTCAGGGATTGCAATAAGACATGTATATATCAATAATAATTTACTTTTAAAGTATTATATCATCAACGCATCAAGGATTATCATGAATTTCAAATATTTGAAAATTTTTCATAAGTCATCAACACCCATTTAATTACTTAAGTCACCAACATCCATTCAATTACATAAGTCATCAACATTCATTTCTCTCCCTTTGTCATCAACATTCATTTCTCTCCCTTTGTCGTCAACAAAAAGATGAGAAGTGGGACTAAGGATTTTAGGCTTATGAGTTTTTGCTCCCCCTTTTTAAAATACAATATGATTCATAAAGAACTTTCTTCCTCTTATGAAAAAAGAAAGAAAGAAAACAAGGGAGGAGTTACAAAAATATTATTAACAATAGCCTTCAATTTTGTAGAGACGAATTTTGAAAAGAAAAAATTTCAAAGATAAGCTCAAAAATCCAAGAAATCTAAGAAGATTCAAGAATTTAAGAGCTACTCATGCATTTTTAAATCATTTCATGTAATTTAGCAATTTTTTTGTAAATAATAAGATGGATAATTCATGTCAACAATAAGATAATTTCATAACAAGATAATTTTTTAAACATTATTATCATTATAAAATCTAGATTAGCAAATCACATACTTTCATGATTTAGCATTCCAAGTTCTCTTCTAAGAAAATCAAATTATTCTTCATTTAAGTATTTGTAAAAATATTCGCTAATTGATGCTTAGTGTCAATAAATTCCAAAGAGATATCTTGATAATTTATATGATCTCTTATAAAATGATATCTAATATCAATATGTTTGGTTCTTGAATGTTGAATAGGTTTTTTAGCTAGACATATAGCACTTATATTATCACACTTTATAGGAATATTTTTTAGTTTTATTCGAAAGTCTTTTAGTGTATTTTTTATCCAAATGACTTGGGCACAACATGTGCTAGTTGCAATGTATTTTGCTTCGGCAATAGATAAAGCTACTGAATTTTGTTTCTTGGAAGTCCAAGAAACAAGTGCACGCCTCAAAAATTGACATGTTCTGGTAGTGCTTTTTCTATCTATTCTACATCCACCAAAATCAGCATCAGAATAGGCAATTAAGTCAAAATTCTTTGATTTAGGATATTATAATCCTAGTTTAGATGTTCCTTTCAAGTATCTAAAAATTCATTTAACTATTTTCAAATGAGAGTCTTGGGTTAGATTGATACCTTGCACACAATCCAACACTAAATATAATATCCGGTCTTGTAGCAGTTAAGTATAATGAACTTCCTATTGTACCTCTATAAGTTTTTTGATCAAAGTTTTATCCTTCATTATCTAAGTCCAACTTTGTAGATGTGCTCATGGGAGTGTTTAATGCTTTAGCATTTTCAATCCCAAATCATTTTATCAAGTTCAATGTGTACTTATTTTGACTAATAAAAATAATATCATCAAGTTATTTTATTTGTAATCCTAAGAAGAATGTTAACTCACCCATTAGACTCATTTCAAATTCTTGACTCATTTCTTTAGCAAAAGACTCACATAGAAATTCATTTGTAAATCTAAAAATGATATATCAACATAAATTTGAATTACAAGTAAATCATTTTCAAAATGCTTAAAAAGTAATGTTGTATCAACCTTGCCTTTTGAAAACTTATTTAAAATGAGAAAAGAACTAAGTCTTTCATACCAAGCTCAAGGGGCTTGTTTTAATCCATATAGAGCTTTTGTAAGTTTGAAAACATGATTAGGAAGAAGATTATTTTTAAAGCCGGGGGGTTGTTCAACATACACTTCTTCGGAAATAAAACCATTTAGAAAAACACTTTTAACATATATTTGAAATAACTTAAAATTTTTAAAAGAAGCAAAGGTAAGGAGCATACTTATGGCTTCAAGTCTAGCCACGGGAGCGAAGGTTTTATCATAATCGATTCCTTCTTCTTGGTTAAAATCTTTGACCACTAATCTAACCTTATTTCTACCCACGATATCATTTTAATCTTGCTTGTTTCTAAATACCCATTTAGTATCAATCACTAAATGGTCATTAGGTCTAGGAACGAGCTCCTATACCTCATTTCTCTCAAATTGATTATGCTCTTCATGCATTGCATTAACCCAAGAATCATCTCTTAGGGCTTCATAAATACACTTAGGCTCGATTTGAGAAAGAAACACAACATTTGCACAAAAATTTCTAAAAGAAGACCAAGTTTGAATTCATTTTGATCTTTCTCCTATTATAAGCTCCTTAGGATGATCATTCACATACTTCCATTCCTTGGGTAAGGTATTGGAAGTAGATATATCTAAGTTACTTTTAGGAGTGTTATCGTTTAAAATCAAAGTATCAAAATTCAGAAAGCTTCTTAAATTCAGAAAGCTTATTGAAAACAACATCAATGGATTCTTCTATTACTATTATTCTTTTATTAAAAACACGATAAGCTTTTGAAATAGAAGAATAACCTAGAAAAATGCCTTCATCAAATTTTGCATCAAATTTACCAAAAGCATCATTTTCATTCAAAATAAAATATGTGTAACCAAATATTTTAAAATAAAAAATATTGGGCTTTTTACCATTCCATAATTCATAAAGAGTTTTAGTGAGTAATTGTCTTACTAGAACCTTATTTAAAACATAGCATGTCATATTAACGGCTTCGATCCAAAAATATTTGGAAAGACTATGTTCATTCAACATTGTTCTAGCCATTTCTTATAAGCTCCTATCTTTTCTTTCTACTACTCCATTTTGTTGTGGATTTCATGGAGTAGAGAAGTTATGGATATATCCATTTGGATCATAAAAATTTTAAAAATTATTATTTTGAAATTCTCCATCATGATCACTTCATATTGAAGAAATCATACATCCTTTTTCATTTTGAACAACTTTACAAAATTTTACAAAATATTTAAATGTATCACTTTTATATACTAAAAAATAGGTCCAAGTATATTTACTAAAGTTATCCACTAAAACAAATGCATATTTGCTATCACCTAAACTTGTAATGTCAATTGGTCCAAATAGATCCATAAGGATCAATTGAAGTGGTCTAGAGGTGCTAATTTGAATTTTCAGCTTAAAGCTACTCTTTGTTTGTTTTCCTAATTGACAAGTATCACATACTTTGTCTTTGATAAACTTAAGATTAGGTAAACCTCTTACTAGTTCCTTGGTAGAGATTTGGTTTAAATGTTTTATACTAGCATGACCTAATATTTTATGTCAAATCCAAGCATCATCATTCAAAGCCGAAAAACAAGTTTCATCATAAAAATTTTCAATATCTATGGTGTATACATTGTTGTTTCTCAAGGCAATCAATGATTTATTTTTGTGTGGTAATTCAATTATGCAAGCATTAGGTTAAAATTTAACCACATATCCTTTATCATATAATTGACTAATACTAAGCAAGTTATGTTTCAAGCCATCAACTAACAATACATCTTCAATCAAGAGGTTTGATATGTTACCTATTGTTCCTTTTCCAATGATTTTACCCTTATTGTTAAGCTAGTGAGCTTAGAAAAATAAGATAGATCTCCGGTCATATACCTTGAGCATCCATTATCAAGATACCATTTGATGCTCCTAGCTTTAGTTTGGAGACAAACCTACAAGAAGGGTATATTTGATTTAGGCACCCATTTTACATTGGGTCCTCCATAAAGAACTCTTTCTTTCTTTTCTAATTGATTTTTATTGTATAAGGTTTTCTTTGGAACCCATACTAGTTGATGTGGACTCCATTTTCTAAATAGGCATTTATTTACCTTATGTCCTAATTTATCATAAAAACTATACATGATTCTTGGTGGCATGTTTAATGTAGGTCCTCTTACAAACATGGTTGGCTTTCGATGGACATTACCAACAAAGCCTATGTTATTTTTTCTATTAATATGACCCTTATTTGTAAGGATCATATTTAGGGATTTGTTCCCTATCTCAATTTTTTCTAGTGTGGTTTTAAGCATGATATTTTCTTCTTTAACGTTATCTAGCAAATCACATTTAGAACATGGTTTATGTGAAACTAATGAATCATGCATTTCGTCAAGTCTTTTAAGTAACAAATCATGATCAACTTTAAGTAATTTAAAAGACTTGTTAATTTTTCTAAACTCATTGAATAAATCATGAAATATATTTAATAATTCTGAAAAAGAAATATTTAAAGGCTCACTAACCGCATCTTCGATCGCCATTAAGGCATAGTTAGCCACTTCTTGTTTGGAGTTGTCTTCCTCATCCGAAGAGCTCGATTCATCCCAAGTAGCCGAAAGTGATTTTTTTAGTGTTGGCTTATTCTTCAAATGAGGACATTCATTCTTGAAATGTCCCAGTTTTTTGCATTCATAGCAAATGACATTGTCCTTCTTCAGTTTTTTTTTATTTTTATAGTTCTTATTCTTTTTTATAAACTTTTTAAATTTTCTTGATAACAAAGCAATATCATGGTCCTTATCACTCGAGGCTTCACTCGATGAGTCATTTGTTGTTTGAAGTGCTATATCCTTCCTGTTCTTTGGAAGGGGTTCATTAAGCTCATCATGAGCTTTATAATTTAGTTTATATGTCATAAGAGAGTCAATCAATTCTTCAAGAGGCAAGTTATTTAAGTATTTGGCCTCTTGAATAGTGGTTACTTTAGGATCCCAATTTTTAGGTAAATATCTCAAAATCTTACTAACTAATTCAAAATTTGAAAAATATTTTCCAAATGCTTTTAGGCCATTGACGACATCCGTGAAACGGGTATACATGTCTCCAATGGACTCACTTGGTTTCATTCGAAATAACTCATAGTTATGAACTAAAATATTTATCTTGGATTCTTTTACTCTACTAGACCCCTCGTGTGTGATTTCTAGAGTGTGTCAAATATCAAAGGCCGATTCACAAACAGAAATATGATTAAACTCATTCTTATCAAGAGCACAAAATAATGTATTCATAGTCTTGGCATTTAAAGAAAAATTCTTCCTTTCCAAATCATTTAGTTTATTCATTGGCTTGGAAGATTTTTCAAATCCATTCTCAATAATACTCCATAGATCAAGGTCCAAAGAGATAAGAAAAATACGTATCCTTATCTTCCAATACATATAATCCATCCCATTGAACATGGGAGGATGTGAGATGAAATGTCTCTCATTCATGCCAAAACAAGCCATTTACTCAAGTGGGTGTTAATCCAAAGAGTAAGTACCTTGCTCAGATACCAATTGTTAGGATCAATTAGCACTAAGAGGCGAGGGGGGCACATGAATTAGTGCTAGTGTAAATTTTTTGTTTTAAACACAAACGTTTCGATTTAAGCACGATAGGAAGATCCAAAGCTTGTTGTTCAAATAAAGCAAGTGTATGATAAGAACATTGCTAAGTTACTTGCTTACTAATTACTTAAGAAAGAGCAAGGAAATCCGAAAGATAACAAGCATCATAAGTGAAATGTTTGCTTTCAAAGGGTAAACAAGATTGGAAGCGTTAATAAGGAAAGTAAAAGATGAACTCACAATGTTTATAGCGGTTCGGCGCCAACGAACTACATCCACTCCCAAGTCCTCCTTCTTGAGACACACCGGCGTTCACTACCGATCTTCTTTAGGTAAAGACCAAACTCTTAAACTTTGCTTACAAGGGAGACTTTGAGAAAATTTATAACTCTAAGCTCTCTCCCGTCCCTTTTCTTTTTCTTACAAATCACACCCAATTTCTTTTTCACAGAGTTTAATTACCCAAAAAGAGTTATTGTGAATACAAGAATACTTGATGTATTTATAGACCCCATGTGGCTTTAGAAATTGGAGCCAAAAATCAAACATACCCAAAAAAATCGGGTATGGGCGGTTTACCCACCATCCTAGCGGCTCAACCGCCCGAACACCAGGGTATGATCGGTTTACCCATCGGCCCTGGGTCAGTCAACCGCCCAAAGTACCCAGATTCCTGGGTACGAGCGGTTCAACTACCCAGCCTGGGTGGGTCAGTCGTTGTAAACTGCCCGAAAGCCTGGGCGGCGACATTACACCCGCCGCTCACCAGCGGTTTACACGTCAAATTTTTTGCAAAAGTGGTTCCCTCCACTTTTCAAATTCTGACTTGAACCTAATATTGACCAACTCTCTAGTCAACCTGAGCTTAATCAAATCCCAATAGTGGACCCGGTTGTCTTATTGAGTTGATTTGGATTTCATCCAAATCCAACTCAATTAGGACTCAATTCCTAACTACGACTCAATGATTACAATACTTAATGACCAACAAGCTAAACAAGACCTAACTCCCGCCAATCTGGCAGCCTCCGACATTCTTGCGGCGAGTCTTCCGGTCTTCTTCCGGCGATCTCCCGGCATGTTCCCAGCGAGCTTCCCGATCCCTTCAGTGAATCTCCTAGTGAACTTCAGTGAGATCCCACTACATCGTCTGAACCCGGCCCGATGCCCAAGCTTGATCTTGGCCCATTATCTGGTTGTAACTTCATTGCTCCTGTCATAGTTAGACCTACAAATATTTCTCTAACACACATGTTAGATAAACACTCATCAATTGATCTTATCATCAAAATCTGAGATTCAACAATCTTCTGCTCCAAAAAATACTTAAGGCTATTGTGGTTAGTTTTTATTTGAAACTGTCGGTCGATTAAGTAATGTCTCCACTTTGTCACGCGTGCACAGTCGCAAGCATCTCCTTGTCGTAGATAAATATTTTTAGATGGGAGGAAGGCAATGCCTTGCTAGTGTAAGCGAGGGGTCGGCCATCTTGCATGAGGATGGTGTCGATCCTAACTCTTGATGCATCGGCTTCAGTAACGAAAGCTTTATTAAAGTCGGGTAGCGCTAGCACGGGCGTTGACATCATGGCTGCCTTGAGATCATCGAAGGCAGCGGAGGCTTTGTCCAACCATTAGAAAGCATCTTTTTCCATAAGGATGTGATGGGAACACTGATCTTTCCATAATCTTTGATGAACTTGCTATAGTAGCCCATCAAATTGAGAAAATTACATAATGGTTTTATTTTCTTAGGTGACCAGCTTTGCATTGCCTTGATTTTAGAAGGGTCCACCACCACACCTTCCTCTGATATGAAATGCCCAAGATACTCCACCTTCTGTTGAAAAAAGCTATAATTCGATTGTTTGACAAAAAAATATGCTCCCAAAGAATTGTCAAAACAAGTCGTAGGTGCTAAAAATGATTTTCAAATGAAGGGCAGTAAATAAAGATGTCGTCGAAGAAAAACAATATAAATATATGAAAATAACTCCAGAAAATATCATTCATAAGGCTTTGGAATGTGGAGGGAGCATTGGTGGGACCAAAAGGCATTACCAAAAATTTGTAGTGGTTGTTGTGCGTTCAAAAGGTGGTTTTCGGTATGTCATCTTTGCGCACCCAAATTTAATGATATCTGGATCGGAGGTCCAGCTTTGTGAAGACTCGTGCTCCCCTTAGTTTATTAAGTAATTCATCCACTACTTGAATAGGGTACTTGTCTTTGACGGTTATATCGTTGAGAGCTAGGTAGTCGACACACATTCGCCATGTTCCGACTTTCTTTCGTACAAGAAGCACTGATGAAGAATAAGGGCTGCAACTTGGCTGAATGACCCCTATTTCAAGCATCTCATTTACAATCCTCTCTATTTCATCTTTCTGGATATGAGGATACTGATACGGTTAGGTGTTTGCTGGTGGTTTGCCTAGAAGAATTAAAATTCGAAGATCATGTTGTTAGGTAGGAAGTAGGTTGCGTGGTCCGACAAAGACATATGAGAATTCAGCAAGTAATTGGCGAAGGTTTGGGTCTTCAATTTGTTAGGATCAATTGGAATTAAGAGGGGGGGAGGGTGAATCAGTGCAAGTAGTGCTCATTTAAAAACTTTCTTTAGCAAAGTAAAGAGTTAACGATATAAGCTTCTTTTGATATTTTGACAAAATAATTTAAAATTGATTTAAGAGAAATTGTGAGAATGATGCTTGTAACTTTCTTGAACTAATTAAGAGCAATAGAAGGAAGTAAACAAGGCAAGTAAAGAGCACTCACAATTTATAGTGGTTCGGCACCAACGACCTACATCCACTCCCGAGTCCTCCTTCTTGAGGCACACCGGCATCCACTACTGATCTTCTTTGGGTGAAGATCAAACCCTTACACTTGAGCTTACAAGGGAGACAAAATTTATAACTCTTTGATCACTCCCTTACCCCTTTCTTTTTTCTTACAATCCACATAAGTTTTTCACAGAATTTTTTCCCCAAATTGTTGTTTGGAATGCAAGAAAACTTAGGGTATTTATAGACCCCAAGTAGCTTCAGATTTTTTGAGCCAAAAATCAAACTCACCCAAAAAATCCGGGTATAGGTGGTTTACCCGTCAACCTGGGCAGCTCAGTCGTCCGAATACTAGGGTACGGGCGGTTTACCTGTCGGCCCTAAGCGGTTTACCCATCGTCAGCCATCCGAAAACCTGGCAAGCAGCGGTTTACCCATCGCTTACTGGTGGTTTACCCGTCGCTAACTGGCGATTTACCCGTCAAAAACTCCACAAAAGTGGTTCCCTCCACTTTTCGAATTCCGGCTTGAACTTGATGTTGACCAACTCTTTGGTCATCCAATTGAGCTCAACCTGAGCTCAATCAAACCCCATAGTGGCCCCGGTTGCATCTTTGAGTTAATTTGGATTCCATCCAAATCACACCCATTTAAGACTCAATCTTAACCTCTAACTTAAAATTATACTCAAAACATGACCACCAAGCTTAATGACCTTACTCCCGCAAACTGACAACCTCTGGCTTCTCTAGCGGTGAGTCTCACGGTCTTCCTTCGACGATCTCCCGGCGTCTTCCTACCGATCTTCCTTATACCTTCAGTGAAATCCTAGCGAACGCCTGACGAGCTCCCACCGCATCGTCCAATCCTTCGCCCGATGCCTAAGCTTGATCCTATGTTCATATTTGATCTGTAACTTATCCCGTCATGGTTAAATCTACACAATGCTAAATATGACTTAATTAAATATAATCAGAATGGCCAATACATCCATTACAAGACTATCCCAACTCCCGGCAAGCTTTTCGGCTACCCCCGATAATCTTCTTGTGAGTCTCGGTCTTCTTCTGGCGAACTCCCTTGCACCATCTTGGCAATATCTCGATACCCTCGGTAAGCTCTCGACGCACTCCTGGCGAGTTCCCAATCGCATCGTCCGAACCCCAGCTCGATGCATGGACTTAACCTTGGCCAATCCTGATTGTAATAATCTTTCTATCGTAATTAATCCTATATTAATCAACTCTAACAACATATGTTAGATCAATAACCCATCAATTGATTTCATTATCAAAATCTAAAATTCAATAATCTCCCCCTTTTTTATGATGACAATCAATTGATGGCATGAGTTAATCCTAACTCCCCCTAAATCTATACCATTTAAATTTAACAGAAACACACACTCTTAAATTCAAGCAATCAATATTCAACGTAAATTTTAACATAAATTTACATCAAGTCATTAAATCATGAGTAAAAAGAATTATGCACTCATATACATATCCAAGATTTATCAATCCATATCCATATCAATATATCTATATATTTCAATAATATCATGTGTCATTAATGTATATTTCTCCCCCTTTGTCATCAACAAAAAGATGAAATATATAGCTAATAATTTCAAAGCACATGATGACATTACTCCCCCTTAGTATATGTATTATAAAATTTTCTTCCCCTTTATGATTAATAAGGAGAGAAATAAGGGAGGTGTTGTTAAATCATTTCATCATAAAGAAGAGCTCTTAATAAATTTTAAAAGCAATACTAAGATGAGCTCAAAAGTTCAAGAGATTTAAAGACTACTTATATATTTCAAATATAGCAAAAGTCATCACTTGATATCAAAAATTATCTCTTGTAAATTTCAAATGTGGCACATCTTCATGCAATTTTTCTTTTAAAAAAAAAAAAAGATAAAATCATGGAGAAAGTTTTCAAAAATGTTATCACAAAAAGGCTTGATCACATGAAATCTAGATTAGCAATTTATATATTTTAGCATTCCTAGGTCTCAACCTCAATCTTGTATATATAAAATTTTGAATATAAGCTCAATAAATATTTTTCATGTAAATCTCAGGAAAATATAGCAAATAAAGCTAGTGAGTTCTTTCTTCTCTTTTGAGAAGTGCAAGCTAGCAATTTTTTCTTCCTTTTCAATGTTCAAGCTAGTAATTTTACAAGCTAACAAGTTTTGCTCCCCTTTTGTCACCGTAAAGAAGGGATTATTATAATGGTGCAAAACTTTTCCCATTACAACATTTTCTAAGAAATAAATCAAGAAATATATCAATCATAACATGAAATATATCAAGAAAAATTAACATGGTGATGAGATATTCAATTTATGAAAACAAATTATGAATATCGAGAGACAAGTCATAGGAGAAACAAATAAAATCTCTTGATTCATCCATAAGAAATCTTAAGTTGTCAAGTTCATGATTTGTATAAAAATATCCTTTTAAATAATACGAGAATACATAACAAAATATTTTGATTCATAAAAGATTTCAAGTTATAATTCTAAGAAATCAAAATCACGATACAGGTAAAGAACTCATTCAATTTCAAAATTATTAATATCACTTTCAAGAGATTCAAAATAAGATTAATAGACTTATTTGTCTCTTGAAATGTTAGTGATTTTCTTTCTCCTCTTTTTTTATTATAAATAATGAAAATAATTTTTAGGAGATTAAAATAATCTTAATTCATTTAGGATATATCCTAAGACATATAATTCCTTTAGATAGATTCCTTTTTTAATAAAATAAAAGAACAATCTTGATAAAAAAAAGTTTCAACCTATAATTGTCAATATCATAAATCATATTTTTATTAAAAAGAGAAAATCATATAGATAAATAACGTGATTCTCATAACGTATAAGTCAAGTCAAGAAATTAAGGGAATATTTATGATAATACAAATCTTTTTCAATTTTCAACTTATCACAAATTTAAGAAATACTAATTTTGGTGATAAATTATGTCATTCATGAGTTTTAAAATAAATCATGTCAAGAAAGATATTAATATCAAAAGACATTCATGAATACCAAAGACATGATTTAATTTAATAAATCTCCTCTTAGATGATAAAATAGAATCTTAAGATATCAAAGAAGAGTCTTCATTCATAAAGATATCATATTATAGATATCAAGATCATGAGTTAATTTTAAGGAAGAAAAAGTTGAATTTCTTCAAGTTTTCAAGAATATGGTTCATATGAAGATTTTTAAGTTTCATTTTTTAAACTTGCCAAAATCATGATAATAATTTATTCAAGTTCAAATCATCGTTAAAATCACTTTCATAGTTCAAGAGAATCAATAACATAATTGATTCATTAATCTCTTTTGAAAGTTTAATGGAAGAGAAAATTTCAGGAAAAATGTATTCCCTTTTTATTTCATACAAGCATGTCTTTGTCTTTTAAGCCAAATAAAAACACGTATCTTCATTTAAAACTGAAAAAGTGCTTTCATTATGATAAAGATCAATAAGCCATAAATCGTAAAAATCATCACGTATAATTTTGAAATATAAACTCATTAAGCACAATCACTATACATCATTAAATCATTAAGCATGGTTTCATTGAACATAAAACTTCTTCAATCAAAATCAAAATATCAATTAAGGTTGGATAGATTTAAACATATCCATTCTTTAATCATTCAAAATCATCATCAAAAATCACTTTTTTGGAAAATTTCAATAAAGTCAACATAGATTGTTTTCTAAAAGAAAATAGCTAAAAAATTTTAATTCATTTTTGTAGTTAAAGAGATTCAATAATAAATGTATCATTTTATCTTGTTGAAGGATTCATGGGATAAAAAAAAAATTCATGAATAATTGTCCTTCTTTTGAAATTTATTTCTAGAATGCAATGTCATTTAAAGGCCAAAAACAAAATTTCATCAAGATCATTGTAATAAAATATTTTCAAACAAAAGCTTCGATTCATTTTAAATCTAATAAGTTTTATATGTTAAAAAATTTTATCATGTTATCAAGAAGTTTTCCTTTAAAGAAAAATAATTTTGTATATGACCTTTAAGTTCAAATTCAATGTTTGGTCATTTAATCTCAAGACAATGTATATAAATTCAAGCACATAAATCAATACGTTAATCATCATCAAAATCTTTCTTTCATATATATGACTTTTATTTAAGATAGCTAATTCTTTTTCTTTCTAATTCTAGCATGCTCTAGCTATGCAAAGATTATGCATCATTGAAAGCAATCAGGATTAATTATAACAACAAATCATCCTTAAGATTCATTACCAATAATTTTATTTTCAATATTTTTCTTGTTATTTGCTTAGGTTAGTGAGCTTTGAAAGAGTATTAGATCTCAAGTCATGTGCCTTGAGTATCTACTTTCAAAATATTACTTAGTGCTCCTAGCTTTGATAGGATGTAACTTTATATTATGGGAGGTTTTGATTTAGATTCCCATTTGAGTTTGGGTCCTTCATGATATCTTCTTCCCATTTTCTCTAATGGCTTAAGGTTGTTTATGGTTCCTTTAGGAACCCAAATTAATTTATGTGGATTATAATTTTTAAATAAATATATGTAGGCTTTATGTCCTAATCTATAATAAAAATTATATTTATTTTTCGATGGCAAATTTAATGTAGGTCCTTTCACAAATATGTTTGGCTTTTGTTGAATGTTACCAACAAAGCTTATATCATTTCTTCTATTAATATGACCCTTATTGGCAAGGATCATATTTAGGGATTTATTCCTTATTTTAAAATTTTCTAATATTTATTTAAGCATAATATTTTTCTTTTCAACATCATCTAGCATTTTACATTTAGAGCAAAAATTATATGATGGTAAAGTATCATGCAAGGTTTCATGTTTGGTGCAGGTATTGTGTGATGGTGCTACTTCATGCATTTCATCAAGTTTACTAACTAATGATGCATGCTCTTCCTTAAGTACTTTATAGGAATTGTTAATCTTTCTAAATTCATCATAAAGCTCATGAAAAGAAAGTAATAACTCATTAAAAGTAAAAGAGCTTTCGGGGTGGTTACTTACCTCATCGTGGTTAGCCACAAGCACGAGATCTTCTACTTCTTCTTGATTGTCTTTCATCTTTGGAGCGTCTTGACTTCTTGCATTCATAGCAAGAGGTTTTGTTCATCTTTAGATTATTTTTAAGGTTCGAGTTCATTAATTTTTTTAATTCATTTATCAAAAGTTCATGTCCAAGGTTCTCATCACTCGATGAGTCATATGTCATTCTTAGTTCACAATCATGTTCATTTTTGTGTGATATTTCATTTAATGAGTCATTTAAATTAAGTGTATTGTTATGTGTCAATTCCAATGTAAGTCAAATTTCAAAAGTCGAATCACAACAAGAAACTCGATCAAATTCATTTTTATCTAAGGCGCAAAATAAGGTTTTCATAGTCTTGGCATTTAAAGAGAAAGTCTTCTTCTCCTAATCATTCTAATCGTTCATTGGAAGAGAAGGCTTTTCAAATCCATTTTCAATAATAGTCTATAAATCAATGTCTAAAGAAAGTAAGAAAACTCTCATCAGAGTTTTTCAATAAGTGTAGTCCGTCCCATTGAATATGGGAGGACGAATGATAGAAAAATCTTCTTGAAAGCCAAAAAGAGTTATTCTCTTAGGTGTTAAACCAAATATGGCTCTAATACCAATTGTTAGGATCAATTGGCACTAAGAGAGGGGGGGGGGGGGTGAATTAGTGCAAGTGTAATTGTACTCATTTAAAAACTTTCTTTCGTAAAGTAAAGAGTTAACAACGAAAGCTTCTTTTGATATTTTGATAAAATGATTTAAAATCGATTTGAGAGAAATTGTGAGAATGATGCTTACAACTTTCTTGAACTAATTAAGAGCAATAGAAAGAAGTAAACAAGACAAGTAAAGAGCCCTCACAATTTATAGTGATTCGGCACCAACGGCCTACGTCCACTCCCGAGTCCTCCTTGAGGCACACCGACATTCACCACCGATCTTTTTTGGGTGAAGACCAAACCCTTACACTTGAGCTTACAAGGGAGACAAGATTTACAACTCTTTGATCATTCCCTTATTTACCCCTTTCTTTTTTCTTACAATCTACACAAGTTTTTCACATAATTTTTTTCCCCAAATTGTTGTTTGGAATATAAGAAAACTTGGGGTATTTATAGACCCCAAGTGGCTTCAGATTTTTGGAGCCAAAAATCAAACTCACCCGAAAAATTTTGGTACGGGCGGTTTACACGCCAACCTGGGCGGCTCAACCGCCCTAATACCAGGGTACGGGCAGTTTACCCGCTGGCCCTAGGCAGTTTGCCCACCATTAGTAACCCAGAAACCTGGGCGGCGGTGGTTTACCCACCGAAAACTACGTAAAAGTGGTTCCCTCCACTTTTCAAATTTCGACTTGAACCTAATGTTGACCAACTCTTTGGTCAACCAATTAAGCTCAACCTAAGCTCAATCAAACCCCATAGTGGACCCGATTGCATCTTTGAGTTGATTTAGATTTCATCCAAAACACATTTATTTAAGAGTCAATCTTAACCTATGACTTAAAATTATAATCAAAACATGACCACCATGCTTAATGGCCTTACTCTCATAAACTAGCAACCTCCGGCTTCTCCAGCGATGAGTCTCACGGTCTTCCTCCGGCGATCTCCCGGCATGTTCCTAGCGATCTTTTCGATACCTTCGGCAAAGTCCTAGCGAATGCCCGGCGAGCTCCCACCGCATCATCCAATCCTTGGCCCGATGCCTAAGCTTGATCCTGGGTTCATGTATGATATGTAACTCATCCCGTCATGGTTAAACCTGCATGATGCTAAATACGACTTAATTAAATACAATCATAATAGCCAATACATCCATTACAAGACCATCCCAACTCCCGGTAAGCTTTTCGGCTACCCCCGACAATCTTCCGGTGAGTCTCGGTCTTCTTTTGGCGAACTCTCTTGTGCCATCCTAGCAAGCTCCCGATACCCTTAGCGAGCTCCCGACGCACTCCTGGCGAGTTCAAAACCGCATCGTTCGAAACCCGGTCCAATGCATGGACTTAACCTTAGCCAATCTTGATTGTAATAATCTTTCTGTCGTAATTAATCATGTATCAATCAATTCTAACAACATATGTTAGATCAATAACTCATCAATTGATTTCATCATCAAAATCTTAGATTCAACACAATTTTGGTTGGCTCCCCTATAGGTTGCTACTGGAGTTACATCAGGAAGCCATTGTTCACTTTGTGCAAGACTCTCCATTCGCTGTGTAGAAACTGTCGACACGCTACTCCCGCGTTTCCCATGCAGGATCACCTATTTTCCTTTGCTGTAAAATTTTATAATTAATTTTAAAAAATTTCAGGAAACATCACCTAACGTAGTCAGCAATTCGATGCCAAGCACGACCTTATAATCATTGAGTGGGAGGAGGAAGAAATTAACAATTATTTCCTGGTCCTGTAGTAACGGTTTCACCCACGGGCATCTTCGGTCGCACTTTAGAATTCAGTTGTTAATTTCTGAATAGCAACCTCTGAGTAGCAACCTTGTTGTTCATGAAGTTATTACTGCTCCCGGTATCGATGTGGATGGTGATTGGTTGATGTTTAAGTAGTCCTCCCACTTTCATCGTCTGCGGGTTCGCGTAGCCGGCAAGAGCATGCATCATACAATCAGCCAGCTACTGTTCTTCTTCTGTGACCTCCTCCTGATGCTCATGGACCTTCTCCTATGAATCTTCAATGGGTTCAATGAGACGAAGGCATCCCTTTTTGCAGCACCGACGGTCGTGGCTCCATGGTTCATTGCAATGCTAACAAAGGCCCTTCGCCGATCTATCACGAAGTTCTTCTCTTATCAATTTCTTTGGCAGCGAGGGGCAGCCGAGGGCAAAAGGTGCTAAAGGTTTATATGTTGCTGATCTATGAGTGGTTCTCATCCTTCGCACATCTTGGTTGAGTCGCACTTCTTGGATTCGGGCGAAGGAGATTGTGGCCATCAAGGTGTAGGGTTGTCATGCTATTACTTCTCCTCTTATTTCCGGCTTTAGACCCTCGATAAATATCCCTAACAATTATTTTTCAGACTAATCATGTGCAAGGTTAGATAATCTCTCAAACCTAGTCTAGTACTCTTGATCATAGTGGTTTATCAGATCTTCGCAAATTGACCGTCGATGTTCTCGTACTCGATCGGTCCAAAGCGGATCAATAGCCCTCTCTTGAATTGCCTCCACGTTGGAACTCCTTGGGTGTGCTCAAGCCAATTGTACCACTAAATTGCATCTCCCTCAAGGTGGAGGACAGCGATATCCACCATGGAAGCCTCCGGAGTCCGGTGATAGCGGAAGTAGCGTTCGACGTTCGAAAGCCATCCCGTCGGGTCTCCCTCTTCCCATCGAGGGAAATCTGTTAGGAAACTCCAGCGGGAGCATCACATACACAACAAAAATCAAAACAAAACCAGTTTCTCATGCAGATCAAATCATCGTGCAAAAGATTAGGTCACGAGAAAGCTACAAAAATTGAAAAAAACCATGTTGTGTGATAGATTGATTACCTAGGGAGATTGATAGAACCCCAGAAGGAGCTTTATAGATTTTGACTCTTGAGGGGGATCAACCCTTGGAACGCTGTAGGGGTTCCTCCCTCTTAGATTCAGTACAAGGCTAAAATAAAATTGATAATTGCTTGATTCAAGATGGGGGCTACATCTTTAAATAGGGATAAAAACCCTAGCCTAAGGGGGTGCTTGCCTAAGTAGAATTATCCCTTTGCCCCTCCTATAGCCAACCTACCTTAATAGGAACAGGAGGCGGCTAGCCTCTATAGTTGACTTAAGCAGGGGGAAACTCTAGCCGACCAACTCAGTAAGGGGTGTGGCGACTACTAAGCCCTAAGGGCTAATCTAGACCCTAGTCATACTCCTTTATAAGATAGGAGTGACTTTATTATAATCTAATATGGTTTTTCTTGACTAGTACTAAGATGATTAGGACTGAACCCTACTGGAGTCCTATCAAGTCCGCCCTCTTCAGATCAGCCTTGTCCTCAAGGTTGAGGGTCCATAAACTCTGGAAACTCGATCTTCAACTCCTCATGTGACTCTCATGCTATCATTAACTGAACTTTGGCCTCCTTATCAGGTGTTAGTTGGAAGGATTTAGGCTGAGTCATCTTCTTTAAATTTCTATTTGAGGTGGGATACCTGGCGGATCAACTGTAATCTTAATCTGGTGCGCGAATTTGATCTCCAGGTTAGTGCCCCAATGTGATCCTCAATTTTGTAAGCCCAAAGAAATAGAGAGACCACTTCATTAAGGCTCAAGTTTCCTGCTGATCGGGCTGGAGGTGTAGAAAAACTCGATCTTTAATTTTTCGTCCATTCTGAAGTTTATCGGGAGGCCATTTCTTCTTTGCATGTGCTGCCATATGGTTAGTCTTTAGTGATAGTCAATCTTTCTTCTGGAATAGTGACTATCCTCTGGTATGATTCAGGATGATGAGAGCCCAATCTGGCGTGAGCATGAATTGTAATTCTTCTAGTTTTACTCCTCTTTCGTGCCATGGACCTGTATCCAACCATATTTTAATTTGGTAGTAATTAGTATCTCCTATAAAAACCTCATACAGAGTGTGGGGGAAGCCTCAGTGTAAATTAGGAGTCGACCATCTAGCATAAGAATAGCTCTAATTCTAACTCCTGACGCATCAGCCTCAATGACAAAAGTGCGGTCGAAATCGGGTAGCGCTAGGACCGACGGCATCGTCATGGCTGCCTTGAGTTGTTCGAAGGCTGTAGAGGCTTTATGCAACCACAAGAAGGAATCTTTCTTTAGTAAGGACATGAGTGGGGCACTGAGCTTACCATAATCTTTCACAAAATTTTGGTAGTAGCTCGTGAGTCCAATGAAACCGCGTAGTGATTGTACGTTTGTAGGTCTCAGCCATCCTTGCATTGCCTCGATCTTGTCGAGTCCACCGCCACTCCATCCTCTGATATAATGTGCCCAAGATACTCCACTTTACGTTATAAGAAGCCGCACTTTGACTATTTAAAATAAAGAGTATTCTCCCGAAGAATCGTTAGAACAGTTCGTAAATGCTGAAAATGTATATCAAGCATAGGGCTATAAATGAGAATATCATTAAAGAATACCAATATGAACTTGCGTAGAAAACTCTGGAAGATGTCATTCATTAGGCTTTGGAAAGTAGAAGGAGCATTCGTAAGTCCGAAGGCATTATAAGAAACTCGTAGTGGCCGTTATGCATGCAGAATACAGTTTTTAGAATATCTTCAGTGCATACCCGAATCTGATGGTATTTGGATCGGAGATCCAATATAGTGAAGACTCGGGCTCCTTTTAATTCATCCAAGAGTTCATCTATGAATGGGATAGGATATTTATCCTTGACGATAATGGCGTTTAAAGCCGGGTAGTCAACACACATCTGTCACGTACCATCTTGCGCACTAGCAACACCGGTGAGGAGTAAGGGCTACAACTCGATCGAATCACCCCGGTGTCAAGCCTCTCTTTAACAATGTTCTCGATCTCATCCTTCTGCAAGTGAGGATAGTGGTATGGTCACAAATTTGCTAGAGGTTTGCCTGGCAAAATAGGAATGCGGTGGTCATGCGGCCAATTAAGGGGCAGCCTTCGCGGCTCCAAGAAAACATCTGTGAATTCATTCAGGCAAAGGGCAAGCTTAGGATCTGAGTTTTATACATTCTCCACCGTAGATGGCTGCTAAATATGCATCAAGAATCCATCATATTCTTTGTGCAAAACTTTCTCCATTCGTTGCGACGAAACGATGGAAATTTGGCTCCCACGCTTGCCTCGTAACATGACCTATCTCCCATTGCAATAAAATTTCATGATTAATTTAGAAAAATTCTAGGAGATATCACCTAGTATTGTGAGTCATTCAATCTTGAGTACGGATTTATAATCATCGATTGGTAGGAGGAAGAAATCAGCTATCACTTCTTGGTCTTGGAGGAGTAGTTTCACCCGCGGGCACTGTTGGTCACAACTAAAGATTCGACCGTCGACGACCTTTACGTTGAACTTGTTGCAACCTTCGATTTAAAGTGCCAAATATGCAGCAATCTTACTATTGAGGAAGTTATTGGTGGTGCCCGTGTCGACGAGAATGGTGATGGGTTGCTGTTTTAGAAGTCCTCCAACTTTCATCATCTGCGGGTTGGAGTAGCCGGCCAATGCGTGCACTACGTAGTCGACCGGTTGGGACTCTTCCTCCATGGCTTCTTCTTTAGGTTCAAGGGCTTCTTCAGATGTTTCATTGTCCTCATCCTCCGCTAGTTCAATCACGAGGAGCTGACCCTTTTTGCAGCAATGTTTGCGGCTCCATGGTTCATCGTAATGCCAACACAACCCCTTGGCCGATTATTCGCAAAGCTCATCTTTTGTCAACTTTTTTGGTGCAGGGGCTTGGATGGCAGTAGAGGGGGCAGTAGGCCTCAGCATGGCTGGTCGGGGAGCGACCCTTGTCCTTCGTACCCCATGGTTCAATTGTTCTTCTTGAATACGCGCGAAGGAAATCACCGTCATAAGAGTGTATGGTTGTCGCGCCTTTACTTCTCCTCGGATCTCTGGCTTTAGGCCCTTGATAAAAGTACCTAAAAGTTGTTTCTCGGACCAATTCTCAGTTTGGCTAGATAAACGCTCAAACCTTATTTGGTATTCTTGTATTGTAGAGGCTTGACGAATCTTTGCCAAATGTTCATCGATGTTGTCCAAATCGATTGGTCCCAAGTGGTTTAGTAGTCCTTCCTTGAATTGTTGCCAAGAGAGTCCTCCATGGATGGCAGTAATCTCCACCCGTGTGACGTCGGCGGTTCGGTAAAACCAAAAATAGCGCTCCGCGCGTGAGATCCACCAGATCGGGTCTCCTTCTTCCCATCTAGGGAAGTCAACCTTCATGCATAGATTATTGAGATCAGAGGTGATGTGGCCATGTTCTTGAGAATCATCTCACCGATCTGAAGTTTCTTCGTGTTGTGATTTCCTCGGGCTCGACGGTCGGCCAATGCTGAATTCGGCGAAAAGGGATTCGCATCTTCTCTTCCATGTGGTTTTCAAAGGATTCAAGCTTTGCATCGATAGCCTCCTCTTATGCCATAGTATATACCTCTAGATCTGTAATATTGAGATCTTTTTTCTATTGTTGGGTTAGTGGCATGAGAATTTTGGAGATGGGGGTGGCCGGTTGGAAGGTGAATCAGTTTGGATGGAAGTAGGCTGCGGTTTAGGGCAGATTTGGGGGGCCGTTTGGTTTCAGTTTAGGGTAGGTTTTTAGTGAGGATGGTAGGGTTTTGAGATGAGAAAAATAGAGTCCAAAATCTCACAAAAAATAGCACTCAAACCTGATAGATTTTGGTGAAAGAAAGTGTTGTGATGTGCTGTCTTGCTGAACCGATTTTACGTCAGAGAAACGATGACTTTTCGACATAAATTCCAAAGGAAAGTTCAAGGAAATTATGCAGAAATCCTTGGTTCAAATGTTGTTAATACCAGTAAAAAGTTTGACAAAATTTTGGCAACATAATAGTAGGGAAATAGAGCAAAAGATGAAAGGCAGATTCCTTCATCGTAAAATTTTAGAACTGCGTGATGGTCAAAGATTACACAAGAAAACTAGTTCTAGAAGTTTTCAAGAAATCAAATCCAGATGAAAGACAACTTGATCTTGAGAATTGTCTAAACATTTTAGCCATAAAAGAGAAGGAATAATCCGGTTTCAAGAGGCAAAAACACGGCTAAAAATTTATGTAGTGTTTCGCCTTCGTAACAACGATAACGTTTATGACAAACGAAATTTGCAGTGAATAAAATTTGGAAAAAATCTTCAATGTGTAAAGTAATGAATTTTGCAGTATTGAAGAGGCATGGATGATAAAAAAAATCAGATTTCTAGATCAAACACAGGGGGCAGCGGCAGACTCATTTGATCTGCGGTTGAGGTGGAAGGTGGAGGCGTGTGTCATAGCAATTGTGGGAATTGCCTGGGAAGGTGGAGGTGGCTGAGATGGCTACAGGGGTAGCAAGATCGCTGCTCTGATACCAGATGATAGAACCCTAGAAGGAGCTCTATAGATTTTGACCCTTGAGGGGCGATTAACCCTTGAAACGATGTAGGGGTTCCTCCCTCTTAGATTCGGCACAAGACTGAAATAAAATTGATAATTACTTGATTCAAGAGGGGGGCGGCTACATCTTTAAATATGAATCAAAACCCTAGCCTAAGGGGTGCTTGCCTAAGTATACTTACCCCTTTGTCCCTCCTATAGCCAACCTGCCTTAATAGGAATAGGAGGTGGCTAAGTGGCTCTATAGCCGACCTAAGTAGGGGGAAACCCTAGCCGACCAACTCAATAAGGGGTGTGGCGGTTACTAAGCCCTAAGGGCTAATCTAGACCCTAGCCATACTCTTTTATAAGATAGGAGTGGCTTTATTACAATCTAACAAGGTTTTTATTGACTAGTACTAAGATGATTAGGACTCAACCCTGCTAGAGTCCTATCATAGATTGTATATCCCTATATTCCAAATCTGGATGAAGAGGATGAAGGAAGTCAAACGTCTTCCTCTCTAGCGATATCCACATGATGGATCTCTGCAGCGAAACTCCTCTAATATGATCTCGCAACTCTTGCGTAGAGGGAGGGAGGAGAATAGGAGGGGGAGGCCAAAGCTGCAGCCTATCAACCATGAACCTCCCTCCTATTTGTAGAGAGCCGCTAAAAAACCCTAGGGTTCCTATCTTAGTGGGTATTGGATCTCCATCCAATTACCCACTAATTTTGTATTATTGGATCTCTATCCAATAATCTTCTTAGGCCTCTAATTGGATCTTCTTAGGCCTCTAATTTTATATTATTGGATCTTCTTAGTGGGTTCCTATTCTCATTATCATCTAATAAGAATAGGGGCTAATTGGATCTCCATCCAATCCACTATTCACTAAAGCATCCACCATATGTGTGTGACCCTCTAGGCCCGATACCGAGCTAGCTATGAGTCACTCTCATCAGAACTTCTTCTAATATAGTGAATTATTATCCTCATAATAATTCACTCGACTCATCGACTATGGACATATTAGGCCACTACGCCATAGTCCCTAGACGATATAGCGGGATCGAATCCATCGGACATGTCTGTCCATAGTTACCGTGTATCTATAATCCTTCATCCAGCTAATATTCCAGAGAACATATATTGGACATGGTACTATCAAGTCATATACGGAATCCGTCATAGTCCCGCTCTAATCGAATTCTCCCGAAAAACTCATCTCTCAATCCGAATGACCCTGGCCAAGGATTTGTTTGAGCAAGTACATATGGGATATTCCTCTTACGATACCGAGAGTGAATGATCATTTATTGACACTCAATTATCTTCGTAAGGTTAGCTACCAATCCCGATAACCAGTTGTACCAGATCTGAAACTTCCAAACCTGTAAGTCTGGCATCAAAGAAAGGAGTACTTAAACAAAGTATCCTTGGTGTCTCAAGTCTAAGGACCAAATACATAACTAGGACTATGAAATCGCTATTTGACATTAGGTATCATTAACCATATAATATTTCATAAGCGGATCAATTAGTGAACTCATTCCCCAATGAGCACCTATATTATAGCCTTAGTGTCTCCACAGAAGTGGCTATGAGACCAGTCACCTCCATCATATTGATGGGTATATAGTCAACCGGTTTATCCGATTATCTCGATATCCCTCTCGAGTAACCTATGATCGGGATTATTTAGGATCTGTGTTTAAAGGTGAATCGATTTCACTATCATGATCTCATCACGATCCGATTACCATTGCACAGAACCAAAGACATCATAATATATATATGCAACATTTAATATAATATGAGAATATGCCAATAATAATCATAAGCAAAAAGATCATGCAGCGTGTCATACGTGTCATCACTCATGTGATTGGCTTGTAGGGCACCTATAACTAGCAAAATCCACCCTCATGCATAACTGCATCACATCAGAGGCTTGTTCTTCCTTCTCTGGAGGCCTCTTTGAACTTTCACCTTGTTAGAATTTTGTTGGGCTTGGAGATCGACCAATTCTGAATTCTGTGAATAAGGCACGTAGTTTGTCTTCCATGCGCGATTCGAATGCCTCCAACTTAGCGTTGATCAAATCTTCGGATGCCATTGTGCATGTCTCCAGATCTGAGATATTTTGATCTTTTTTTTTGTTGATGGGTCAAGGGCATAGGGTAGTGGAAGGTTTGGTGGCTACAGAAGATAAGATCGGTGGTGGAGGGTTGCGACTGCGATCGATTACTGTTTGGGTTACGAATTTTTGTGGTTGTTAGGTTTGGCTATGGTTTATGAAAATAGGCTATGATGGCTGTGTCTTAAGGCTAGATGGGTGCCCTAAAGATAATATGGTTGGTGGCAGCAAGATTGGTAGGGTTTGGTGGTTTACAAGAAGAAGAACGACAAAAGGTATAGCAGCAAAATATTTTCATCAAAAGATTTCAGCAGTATAGACGTAATTTCTTTCAGTAGTTTAAAACAAGGATTCGAGTGAAACTCAATGAGAATCCACTAGTAAGGGAAATGTAATGCTGACAAAAATTTCATGGGAGAATACGATAGCAAAAAATTTGGCAAGATCAAAGAATACGAGGTGCTGCAATAGATTTTTACGTCTAAAGTGTAGCAGTTTGGACGTTGAAGATCAGCAGTTTGTATTAGCAATTTTTGCACGAAAGCCAAAGAAAATCCACTAATAGGGAGTGTCAAAGATGTCATAAAAAACTCGTGGAAGATAGGGCAGTAAAATAGTGGCAGCAAGATCAAAACAGGGCAGTAGTATGCGATTGAATTCTACAACGTAATTTTCATCGTAAAGATGGTAACTTTGTGACGATAAGTTTATGCAGTGAAATAGGAACAGTTTCTTTTTTTTTTATTCTTTTAGGTTTAAGATAACTAAATTGTAGCAACAATAAGGTAGAATACCATAACCTGATGTAATTCTTTGGGGAGATTGAAAGATGATTTACGGTAGTGGAGATGATGGCAGAGTCGACGATGATCACAGCAATTATGGGAATTGCTTGGGAGATGGATGAAGATGATGGGCGACTGTAGAAGGGCAGCGAAGCTTCGAGAAATGTTACTCTGATATCAAACGATAGAACTCTGCATTCTATCGCTTGGATGATCGCTAAAGGGGATCGACCTCTCCTTAGAACGATGATCTATTGCTTGATCAAAAGTGGTGGTGGCTACATGCTTTTATATAGGACTTCAAATCATAACCGTAGAGAGACTCCTACCTTAAGTAAAATTCTTCTTTCTCCTCTCCACCCTAGTAGACTTGCCTAATAAAGGAGTGGCGACTAGGAGCCTCCAACTCCTCTCAATGTTCCCTCCTCAAACTATAACCAACCTGCCCAATAAGGTGGGCAACAGCTAGGAGGCCCAATGCTCCAAGACTCCTTTCCCCAAAACCCTAGTCGACCTGCTTTATAAGATAGAAGATGGATAGGTGGGTTGTTATTATAATCCATCAGGGTTTTATTAATTGCTACTTGATTTAATATGACCCAACCCTGCTAGGGCCCTATCAGATTATTACCTCTTAATTACATGTGGTCTAGGCAGTCGCTTTTGAAATGGGTGATTTTAATTTCTTTAAAATTTGAACCAGAACCAAATTGGTTCTAGACGATTTCAATTTTATTTTAGGAACCGATCCCCTTTAAGAATTATTTTTATTTTTATTTTTTATTCTATTTTTTAATTATCCTTCAATTAGTCATTTATTAAACTATTGAAAGGGACATATTTATTATTTAGAGCATTTTAATATTTTTTTTCCGTCGATTCGAAATCAAAACTTGATTCCGATTTTATTTGGGACTATCAAAGTTTCAACCTGATCCGATTCTGATTCTTGATCGATTTGATATTATTTTAGTTTACGTTTAAATTGAAATATGATCATCAGGTCTATGTTCAGATCGTTAAACTGAATCAACTCATCCCATCCGATCAATTGATTGATTTATTTATTTATTGAACACCACCTTTCAATTTTAGCATCAACGTGCTCCGCCTAACCGGTGAACCAGGGTTGATGAATGTTCATTTATTTATTTATTAAACACCACCTTTCAATTTTAGCGTCACCATTCCTCCGCCCAAGTAAGTCCTTGGGATGATGGAGGCGTTAAAACTAGATAATTAGACAAAACAATAGATCGATCGCGCAGTGACTTCGTCAAATCGAGTGATTTTGGTCTTTGCTTGCCCTGCTGTGTCTCTTGGATGGCGTCGTCGCCGGAGCGCGGAGATGATGGGTCTCTTAATGGTTCCCTCTTCGATGGGATGGTTCTTTTCACTCCCTCTTCCTTCACCGATCCCTCGCTGCCTCAACCTGGTGCATCGCCGCCGCCCGATGTCGCCGCCGCCTCCCAACCTCAGCCCAAATCCCAACCCTTCGATGAAGACCTCTTCTCAGATCTCACCATTCAGACCCCCCCATCCCCAACCGCCACCCTTCGCGATTCTCCTCCTCCTCCAACTCTGCCTCCTCTTCCCTCTTCGCCTCGCCAACCGCCCGCCCTCCTACCTCGCCAACCCTCCCGCAAGAAGAAACGAGCCGTACGGGTTGGGTACGCCCGAGAAACGGCGGGCGCCGCCGCCGCCTCGTCGGACGATTCTCATCATATCTCCGATCCCCTTTGTAACAAATCTCCTCCTCCTTCCTGCGGCGCTACAGCAATTGCAGTGGCAAATGAGTCGATGGCAGATGAGCCGCTTACTTCTCCACATGATGTAAGTGTCGATTCCGCTGCACACCACGATGCGGCCATGCCGGCTGTAGAGGACGATCTGATTCCTGCACCCCCCAAATCTTTAAAACATCCCGGAGAAGAGGCGGACGAGGGGAGCTCGAATGAAGCTTTCGTCAATGAAGGCAAGGGTGACCAGCCCCCAACGAAAGGAGGAGGTGAAGAAGAAGAAACTTGCTCCTCGGGTGGATCAGCTACTGGAGAAGGCGTCTTTGGTTCTGCGGAAGAGAGACTACAGCTGGTCAGGACCCAGATCTCGAAAAAGCTTGAGTCCGTCCGGCAAAGAGCAGCTTCAGCTTATGCAGAGAGGAAGGAGTTGGAAAGGAGTCGGAGGAGGGCGGTTGAGAGCGTGAATGCAGCATCAACTAAACACAGGGACCTGGAAAAAGATCTTGAGGTAGCCTGTGAGGCCGAGGATTTTGAGACGGCTGAGAGGGTCAGTGAGAACCTCATGACCGTGGAAGAGGAGAAGGCCAAGCTCCTGCTTTCGTTGAGGGAGGCAGAGGCAGATTGTGAATTAGCTGAATTGAAGATGCAGGAGGTTCTGGAGTTGCAAATAGCTGTGGAGGAAGAATGTATTGATCTGCTGGAACAGTTTGCTAAGGTAAGAATGTCAACTTCGAACCTCGATTCAAAGATAGATAAGAAACTTCTCGAGTAACTAATCCAAAATCCAGGGAAAATTTTGTTGCTTGGCATGGCCTAATCAAGTTACATCCCAAATGACTCGAAGTCCACCAAAAGCAAGAACACTGTTGTTAAAATTTTAAGTAATTTATCTAAGTAATTGTCAAGTTATACACATAAGTTGAGACACACATTTCAATTCTTCTCGATCTCTAGTATTCATTTTTTTTTTACTCTTGCACATAGACATCTACTCTGTAGTATGTTCTAGATGCAAGTTTGTACCTCATGTAAATTTTGTCTTGTGATTATGCTAACTATTTTTGTGGGCTTGATCCCATATTGGAGTGCAGATTGTTCACTGAATCTACTTCTTGCTTGTTTTTCTGCAACTGCACCATGTAACAATTTGCTTGTTGATGCTGATGCCTTGTATGTACTTGCATGTGATTCAAGGCACCTATTGCGCCTCTTTGCTTGTATTTGCAAAGGAAGCATAATTTAATGTTGTACCTTAATCCATTGTTGTTGTTTTTTTGTTTGAAATGCACTTTTGATGTCAGCCGTATGAAGATCCTAATGTTCATCAGTGCTGTATTCAACATATAATTTCTGCAAATGGCATTTAGTCACTTAAATTTTAGGAACATTTTAGAAGGATAGCATACAACTTGTTCTCGTCCATCTCCAAACTCAATATTCCTCATTGTTAGGATAATGCAGATGGCTAAATATGTCTTCAATTGTCATACTTTGTCCCATCAACTCACACACCTTGATATGTCTTCATTTCTTAAGGCTCTAAACAAGATTTATTCTCATGAGACTTCCAGTGTTGCATAAGTATGATTCTCTTTAATCATCTATCCTGAACAGCTAATGGTATGTTTTTGAGAATCAATTTGCATGCCGTAGGAGTTGAGTTTGCATTTGTTCCTTGCTCCATCTCCCTTTACCTGTGCTTCTACATTTCTATTAGTAAAGAAGAACCAAAAGAATGATGGGGTTACTGCAATTTGTCTCCCTTTGACAGGATGCAGCTGATTGTGCAGAATCAATTTTTAAAACTGCAGAAGAAACATCTTGTAAAGAAATAGAAGAATGGCATTCATCAATTGAATTGTTAGAAGTTAAGAAGCTAGAGATGCATATCGAGTCACAGTTAATATCCGAAGCACATTCAGGATTGCAAAATGCAATAGAAGACCTGGTAAAAAATGACAGGGAAGAAAAAGAAATGCTGGCAAGAAAAGGTGTCATTTTGGAAAAAGAGTTGGATGAACTACTAGAATTGGTCAGGCTGAAGGAGGCAGAGATTGCTGAAAACAAGTCTCAAATACAAGATGTTGACGACAGAATATCTAATGTGGCTTCTAAGTTTCATGAGACAAAATCAATTATTGACATGAAGCATAAAACTTTGCAGGAAGCCTTTCTCAAGGTAGAATCTGAAGATGGGGCATTGTTGATAAGAAAGGAGGAAATCGATGAAGTTATCTCTTCAGCTGAAAAGAAGGGAAGAAAGATAATACAAGTTTCAGCCATTGCCTCCGATGAAGCAAAAACTTGTCAAGATTTGCTTCAGTTGAAAAAGCAGTTGGCATCTTTTATTTTGAAATCAAGAGAGGACAGAGTGAGGTACTCAAAGACTGAGGAAAAGATATCAGAAGACATTCAGATACTCAGACAAGAAATTTCAGCTGCAAGAACTGCTCTACAGGTTAGTCATTACTTGGCAATTAGCCTGAACAATATACTTGAGAAATAGAAATTTCTCCGTATATGTAGTCTCCTTTCAAGCTCATTGACCATTGCCTAACTCGATGATGGTCAACCTCAGCTGTGGTCCAGCCAACACATTTTCTTTGAGGACCATATCCCATCTAAAGCCCACAAAATAATTTAGGTCTATGCTCAGATCATCCCTCGATCCCAAACTCTTCCAATTCTACAGTAGCAAGTACAAATTCTTCTACAGTATGTCTTACTATCAATATGGTAAGTAATGTATGACTTTCTTTCCAAGAGAATTTTAAGGATGGAAGTATCTTTTCTTTCCATACCACTATCCTAGCATAAATTTTAAGCCCAAGCCTGGTCCCTGTGCTAAATGTATCGCAAATGTCCCTTCGGCCAGTTTGTATAAAGTAGGCAACGCTTATCGGGTTCCATTAACTCCTAATCACATAAGAAAATATATGGATTTTCTAAAACATGTATACTTCATTGCTTATCTTGTTTCACTTTTTTTTCTAGCCAATACAACAACAACAAAGTCGTAAGTCCCAACTATTTGGGGTCGACTGTATGAATTTTTTGCCACCATTGAGATATGTAAAAAATCATATGTTTAGTTAAATTTTGAGTATTTAAAACTTTTTTTAAAGTTTCTATTAAGGTTGTTTTAGGTCATTTTCTATCTTTCCTCTTACCATAACATTAGTTATTTCACTTATTCTAACTATCGCATCCATAGGTCTCCTAAGCATATGCTCATACCATCTTAAATGATTTTCTCTCATCATATCATCTATCAAAGCGATACTCAATTGTTCATGAATAAAAATATTGTTTTCTTAGATTTTTTCTAGTAATTCCAAACATTTATCTTAACATTCTCATCTCAGCAACACAAACTTTTTGTATATGTTTTTTAACTGCCCAAAGCACAGAATCAATCATAAAGCATTGTTGGTTTCATTATTGTTTTATATATTTTTTTTTTATCTCAAAAGTATCTGGTGATCACACAAACTCTTGACTCTTCTCATCATTGTAACCTTCCTATTTTTATACCATGAATAATATCTTCATCAATCTCTTCATCTAGCCGAATAATTAATCTAAGATACTTAAAGCTTTTACTTAACGAACGTCTTATTCATCCAACTTAACATCTTATTCATCCAAGTCTCTTTCCTGTCAACGTGTCATGTTAAATCCTTTAACAAGAGTTTTTATTTTATAGGAACTATCTTCAACTAGGGCAAGCATCCAACAGGAGGTTACTTTGTATAAACAAAGAATAGGTTTTATTGAGAAGAGAGGGCCCGAGCTGGAGGCTGAAAAGAAAGTTGCTGCCGCTGCTAGAAATTTCAGGGAAGCCGGGAGGGTTGCAGCTGAGGCGAAGTCATTACATATTGAAAAGGAAGACTTGCAACATAAGAGGGAGAAGGCTGTTTTACACCTAGAAAAGCTAGAGGAGGAGATCAGAAGCAATGTTGAAAGAATTCAGAAGAATGAAGAGTTGGTTCTGCTCAAGGAAAAAGAGGCAGCATTGGCAAGCTGTAACAGGCTCCAATTAGTTGCTGCAGCTGCTAGGGCTGAGAGATCTGTTGCTCTTAAAATGGGTGACCTTGAAGAAGGCAGCTTACTACTTAAAGAGGCCGAAGCTGTAGAATCCAAAGTGATGGAGCTTCAAAAAGTATACAACCTTGACATAGAGATGGATGAAAAAAATCTAGTCTCCTTGGCATTCATTACCAACCTTGATGGAGATCATTTGAGTGAAGTCTGCCAAGTGGCTTCTTTCAACCTTAATGCTGTTGTTGGTTCACAGGGTTAGCCGGCCTTGCACGAGTGACTGACTTGTATTTAAGTGGTACAGAATGTGTCTACGGAGATTGAAACATCAGAACATAGTTTTGTTTTTAACCATCAACAGCAAAACGAGATTTCGATTGTTACTCCATCATCTGCCCATCTATCTGCTTAAGAGATGCGCAAAGTGCGAGAACAGTACGTTCTATGAGATGAGAAACCTGCTGTTAGATTGTTTACGACGGTACGTGCCTTGGAGTTCATAGCTTACTTTGAGATGCTAACACGGCACGAGTGGAGCTAATACGAGAAACAACTGCTACAAATAAATTCACGATATAAATGAAACAGATCGATTAGAATTCCTTGGAATTCTGCAGTGTTACCCGTGTAATATAGGAGGGTAAGAACTGTCCGCAACCAATTGGGTACGGAGCTTTGAGCAGCGTGATAGAACCAGTCGTCTCACATGATCTGGGAGTAGCTTCCAACTGCAACTTAGAACACAGAGAACATGAAATGTGTGAGAAACTTCCAACCAGTAAGAACACAAAATCCAATCCTTGATCAACTCTAGCATTCATACTGGGCTTTCATTAACTACCAAGTCACTCCCACATGCACATTAGAACTGTCAAGCTGCAGACACTGCAAAAATAACTCCAACATCGATACTAGGCATAACTAAACATCTCAGCACCGGAATACGACTGTGCTACCAAAGTGTATACAGCCTCCTATCAAGCTCAAAAGGACCAATGACAAGCGCGCCTAACGTAACGGGTCCTGTCATTGTATCTGGGTCTATCTCGATCGTTTTTCTTGGTGATGGTTGCATCAATCCTCCTCTGCCTCTCCGGAGGTCTTTGAACTATTTCTCCATTCACACACAGTTAAGCTGCAATTACTAAAAACATATGGAGCATGAGCACTTTTTCTCCGACATTTACGTGCTGAAAGTAAATATGGTAGTCGCATATAGAGATTCTTAACAGTTTTGTATGTGCAACTTGAATGGCTCAGCTAATTCTTTTAGGTAGAAATTTTGTGAATCACCTTATATACAGAACATACTGGCATTTTCTACTAATATAAAGCAGCAGTAAAACATAAAATGTGCAGCAAGTTCCCACCTAATTAAAGAAATGAAAAACTCTTTCATGACAAGAATATGATGCAATATCTATTGACCATAATCATCAGACAGCATCAGTAAGTTTTAACACCATAATGCAGAATAATCGAATCATTTAAAATACAGCACCTACAGGGTCCTCTTTCGTAACATTATTTACAAGACAAACAAGACATAAATATTTGCCAAGGAAAAATAAACAATATAACTGTAGAAATTATGTTGTCTTATTTGGGAGTTCTATTCATTTCAAACCATTATTTGCAGGTTCTTGAAACTTCTGTTATCAACAACAGTGGCTGCCATAACAAATGAGCCATCTCCATTTAAGCATTATGCTGATTATTGACAAAGAATCGCACAAACAAACAATATTCATGCAAATAACAACAGAAAAACATGAGGTCTTGTAAACCTTTATTTGCAACTTCCCTAGATATAGAAATGCAGTAACCATAAAAAAAAAATGTTAACAAGTCCTTTATAATCTGAAGCTATAAAATTTCCTCATAAAACCACTTAATTTTACAAAGGTGCACTTTGCATTACAAGCAACATGTTATCAATAGTATATTTATTTCCTCGAAGGCATCAAAATTCCGGAAGTTGTTATAGCATTGCACTCACTCGAGGAAGAAAAGAAAATATTTTATTTATAGGAACAACAGGAAAAAAAAAACACATACATACATACATATATATATATATATAAAGATGGTGTTATTTGACACATCCAAGCAAGAATAATTATCAATTGAATAATAGAAAATAAAACTAATCATGTACATATACCTAGCAAAGCATAAGAATGCAACCCCTCTCGGGGAACAACAGAAACTCACAAGAAACCAGTAAGCTTACCTCCATAGTTCTTGTTTCCAGCATCAACATAGGCACTGGAAGCACAAACAGAACACCAGGAAGACCTGTCATAAACACAAACACCTGTTAGAATGTGAAAAAGCTCAACCGAATAAAAGGTTCTTTTTCAGTATCGACTCGATAACTATCGTGATTCTGACTTAGAAGGGAAGGAACTCACTTCAAATGAATTAAATTCGTGAATTGGCAGAGACCGATGCGGTTGAGCTGGTTGGACTTTCAGAATGATTTTATTTGAGATTGAGCTCCACAGGTTTCCATTTATCAGCAGCAACTAAACGGGAAAAGGAAGAAAATTAATTCCAAGAACGAGACTGACAATTACCTTCAAGCTTGTTAGATATCTCCTCATCTATTTCGCACCCAAATCCAAAGACACGTTGTAAATTTTCTTCTTCGCTTCCTCCTCACTAACTCAAGGAAAAAAAAGGGGGGGGGGGGGGGGGGGGGGGGGGGGGGGGGGGGGGGAGGGGGGGGGGTGTGGTGTTAAAATGCAAAGGACGCAATTAGAAAATTACATGAATATTTAACCTGTTCAAAGGAGCTGATTCAACAAATGAATAATTTTGCATGAGAACAAGCAAAGCCAACAGGAGTTAAGTGAAAAAGCACGCGTAAGCGAGCATACAGTTATCACCTGCCGAGGACTTTGGCCAGAGTATGGATGTAGCAGTCGATCATCTACTGCTTGGTGGCCCTCTCGCCTCCAGGCTTATCCATGACGATGAGGCAGTGCTCGTAATCGCACCCGGGGAACAGCGGCGCCATCTCCGTCGGCGGGCGGTCACTGAAACCGGAACCGCCCCGCGAGCCGGAGCTCAGCTCAAGGGTGAGTAAGCGGAGTCACCGGCCCACCGGGCCATGGACCGCATGGCCCGGTCTGCACCGATGCGGCAGGCCGCTCCTACCGCGGCCAGCCTGAGGAACGCTGGAGAGGCGCGGAGGCCGACGAAGGAAGAGCCCAAGTGGAAGAAGCGCTTCCAAAGGAACAAAACTACAAGAGATCGGGCGGTGGCGGCGGGCGAGCCGATGATTGCACGGCAGACATCGGAGCGGGGGAGGGGAGGCCGCCAAAGAAAGCAAACGCCGCTAATCAAATCCCAGGAGGGAACAACGGTTTTGCTTTGGGTCACTCATCCATCGTCGCGCTGCCCTATAGACGGTTTACTGTATAGCTGATTATATAACTCGTCGGAGTTAGGCCGAAGTCCAAATACGAATCCGAATAAACTTATGGAATTCGTATCCATTTGGGCGACCATCGGATTTAACCGTCACCAAAAATAAATACATTTCAAATTTTTAAAGATAAAAATAAAAAAAAAATTCAACTATTGCTGGGTGATCCGTCATATCCGAGGAGTCAGTACGATGTGATTTAGTCCGCACGCATAGGAGCGAATGTCCGAGCTGGACACTTTGGAGAGTAGTGGTCATCTTGAGGCTCTTCCTCGTTGAGTGGTCGGGTACCTACAAGGAAAGATCGTCGTCGGGGGGATGACCTCCCAACTAGGTCCCTCCGATAGCAAAGTTAGCCTTATGGATGAAAATATCTCTGATGCCTCTCCGACGACGGAGCTTCTACTCTATTTTTCAAGATGAAAAAGGGGATCCCCCTGAGGTTCCTCAAGGGGTTCTTTTTATATCTGTGTGTCGGTGGCCCGTTGTACCTTACCCATGCATCTCTGTAGCGCCCTCTACTGAGGTCTTTAATGTTGCTGGCACCATCGGCGCCACCCAAGCTGCAGCAAGCATGTGGTGTGTCATTTCAGCTCTGTTGTCATACGATCTCTTCAGATTCTTTTGAGATCTGATGGCGATCACGCGGCGACCGACGATGGTGCACACTGAGTTCATCGCTTTGTGGCACGTCGCTCATGTGTATTGGAGAGCAGACCATACCTCTAGTCAAACAGTCCTGCTTTACGTCATGTTAATCAGGCCACATCATTCGGTTTTGGTGGGGATCTATTATTATCCCTATCATTCTCTCTCCCCCCCCCCCCCCCTATCGAGGAGGAGGCTTCCCCGAGGCTTTGCGAAGGCACAGGGAAGGGTCCTTTGAATGCGGAGTTGTGAGAGTGATCTGCATGCCCATGCGAGGTTGTGCCACATTGGTTATCGATCGGTCAGGCATTAACATGGTCATCGGGTAACCATTGGGTTTTGCAAAGGAAACATTCAGGGAGGCGGAAGGTTTGCTTGGAAATACTCGAGACTAAGCCCCTAGGCGAGGTCGAGGGCTCGCTTGTAAATGCTCGGGACTGAAAGCCCTTGGGTGAGGCTGAGAGCTCACTTATAGATGCTCGGGACTGAAAGCTCTTGGACGAGACTGAGAGCTCGCTTGTAGATGCTCTGGACTGAAAGCCATTAGGTGAGGCTGAGAGCTCGCTTGTAGATGCCCGAGACTGAAAGGGCCCTTGGGCGAGGCTGAGAGCTCGCTTGTAGATGCTCGGGACTGAAAGTCCTTGGGGGAGGCTGAGAGCTCGCTTGTAGATGCTCGGGACTGAAAGCTCTTGAGCGAGGCTAAGAGCTCGCTTGTAGATGCTCAGGACTAAAAGCCCTTGGGCGAGGCTGAGAGCTCGCTTGTAGATGCTCAGGACTGAAAGCCCTTGGGCGAGGCTGAGAGCTCGCTTGTAGATGCTCAGGACTGAAAGCCCTTGGGCGAGGCTGAGAGCTCGCTTGTATTTTAGCGGGGAGATTGAACTTCATGCCCTGGCAGCGATTCGATATTACTTTAATGTAGACTCGACTATGACAACCCATCGGTTGATCGAGGTGAGGAAGAATTATTTCGTTCCTCCGGAGTATGAACTTCATGCACCTCTGCTTGGGGAGCATCCTTATGATGCTTTTCCGTGCGGCTTCAGTCTATCGACCGATGCCCTTGAAGCGGGCCTAAGGTTCCCGTTGCATCTCGTGATCGAGGCATGCCTCGAAGGGTGGAGGATTTCTTATTCCCAGATGGCACCCAACTCATGGTGGTATCTGGTAGCTTTCTTGTGGGAATGCTATGGGTCAGGTATAGTGACGACTCGAGAGTTGTTCATGGCTTATTTCCGCTTAAGTCGGGGGTAAACTGGGTATTATCTGACCGCTCACAATGGATTCCACGTGAGCGGTGCACCTTCCAGCAATAAAGGCTAGAAGTCGTGTTTTTTTCTTCATTTCTTGTCATCGGGGCTGGAACTTCTCGACCGAGTGGACATCTCAGACGGTGAACAACTCTATGCCGGCGCTTTCGACCGATGAGACCGAACTGGTCGAGATCCTCCGGGGGATCCTTTCTACCTCTATGGGGTGAAGGACATGAATGAGGCCTGGTTGGCTGAGGTGGGTCGCAGCCCGGCCCCTCAGGGTATGTTTTTCCCCTTTTTTATATCAGGCTCGAGTTTTTCTTAATCGTACCTTTCGTTGTACAGAGATGTTCAACCTTGGTAAGATGAACTCCGGTGGCGGAGTGGGCAGCGGATCGGTGGCACCGTCGGCAGCTAGCGCGTCTGCCGTAGTAGACGTCGGAGCGTCTACGGCTAAGAAGCGCCCTAGTACCGGAGAGGGGGCGGGTATGAGGAAACGCCTATGGAAAGCGGCCCCCCAACAGTCTGCGGATGCTTCAGGGAGCACCATGAGGACCTCCGCTAAGAAGGGAAAAGGAGTAGTGGAACTTGATGAGGTCCCCGAGCAGGGGTACACCATGCGGGAGCTATGTGAGGTAGACCCGAACAGTCTGCGGATGCTTCGGAGAGCACCATGAGGACCTCCGCTAAGAAGGGAAAAGGAGTAGTGGAACTTGAGGAGGTCCCCGAGCAGGGGTACACCATGCGGGAGCTATGTGAGGTAGGGGATTGAGCGGGGGTGGATAGGTATTTTGCCTCCATCATGACGCGGCTAAAGTGCGTCGACAGTGAGGATCGTCTGGTGCCGAGATGGTCAGCCATCTCCGAATCAAGCTAGTTTTGGACCGAGGGTCCGTTGTCCGGAGAGCACCTGCAGGGGGCTCTACACCCCGCCCTGGCGAAGCAAGTATATGAATGCTCCTCCGAGGAACTCATGAACCGGGCTGGCAAGTCGACCGTCTAGGTCCATAACACCTCTTTTCTCCATTCCTTATTTTCTCCTTTTAAACTTAGCTCCCTTTTGCTTGCAAGGGCTTCACTTCGTCAGCGCCCTCATCGATCGGGTCCACGATTTGGGCTGACTAATTCAGAGCCAACATTAGAAGATTCTGACTCTTCGGGCTACAAACAAAGAGCTGAAGCTAGGGGCCAACCAAGAGTTGGTCGCAGCCGTTGAGCACTGGGTGAAGGAGCTGGAGGATGAGGCAGGGAAGGTGTGGACTGAGCTGGAGTTCCTTAGGAACCAACGGAAAGAATTGGAGCAGGAAGTCGGGGTCTTGCGCTCCAGTTTAGATGGGGCTCGAAATGATCGAGCTCGCGTGGAGGGAGATGTCCTATCGCTGACTAAGGCGGCAGCGTTCCTTGAGGCCAAGCTGAAGGCCGAGGGTCCGAAGGCGGTAGCTGCCTACAAGGCATCATGAGGGTTTGAGTCAGGCCTTGAGAAGATGGGGAGGGTCAGCTACAAGTTTGGGTACTGGGTGGCGCTAGAACGACTTCGAGGGAAGCACCCCGAGATAATGGTCGAGCAGGACCCCTTCACCGAGTGTCCCGACGTTGCCAAGGTCGAGATGGACCTCAACTAACCCTTTGACGATAGCACCCCCTTCGAGAAGTAGCTGACCTTATAATATCTTTTGCATTGCGTATTGGGCATTGAAGCTTTGTTTCTTACTATTTTGCCTGACCATTTTTGTAACTTTTCTCCTTTGTCGAATGAAGTTACTTTTTTGCTGAATGTCTCGCTTTATCTGAATTTCCTCAGACACCGAGTCAATACTTTGTCATCCTAGATGTAGAACTTTTTAAAATTCAACTCATGCCAAGTTTGAGGGAGTGTCTTCCCTTCCATTGTCAATATAGTGTAAGTCCCTTCTCGGACAACTCGGGTGACACGATACGATCCCTTCCACCGCAGGGCGAGTTTTTCGCGGGTGCGCCCAGGGTCACTGACCTCGGCCTTCCTGAGGACCAGGTCTCCCGTACCAATGAGTCGGGGTCGGATCCTCCGATTGTAGAGTCGAGCGATTGCCCTCTAGTAGTGTAGGGTCTTTAGGTGTGCCTTGGCCCTGCATTCCTTAAGCATGTCGACGTTCTCCCTAAGGCCTGCTTCTGATGCTTCGGTGGTGAAGTTCTCGATCCTTAAGGTCGAGAAGACCACTTCGAGAGGGAGGACGACCTCGGTGCCGAAGGCCAGACTATAGGGCGACTCCCCCGTAGGGGTCTTTGGTGTTGTCTGTAGAGCCCATAAGACACTAGGGAGCTCCTCGACCTAGACTGTTAGTGCTGGTTACAGGTGCCCTGCAAGCCAATTACATGAGTGATGGCACGTGTGATACGCTGTGTGATCTTTTTGCTTATGATTAATATTGACATATTCTCACATTATATTATTTGTTACATATATATTGTGATGTCCTTGGTTCTGTGCAATGGGAATCAGATCGTGATGAGATCGTGATAATGAGATCGATTCACCTTTAAACACAGATCCTAAATAATCTCGGTTATAGGTTACTCAAGAGGGACATTGAGATAACCAGATAGATCGGTGTACTATATACCCGTCCATATGATAGAGGCGGCTGGTCTCATAACCACTTTTGTGGAGACACTAAGGATATAGTACAGGTGCTCATTAGAGAATAAGTTTACTAATTGATCCGCTTATGGAATGTTGTATGGTTAATGATACCTAATGTCAGACAGCCATTCCATAGTTCCAGTTGTGTATCTGGTCCTTAGACTTGAGACACCAAGGATACCTTGTATGGGTACTCCTTTCTTTGACGTCAGACTTACAGGTTTGAAAAGTTCCAGATCTGATATAGTTGGTTATCAGGATTGGTAGCCAACCTTACGAAGGTAATTGAGTGTCAATAGAGGATCATCCACTCTCGGTATCACGAGAGGAATATCCCATATGTGCTTGCTCAAACAAATCCCTAGCTAGGGTCATTCGGATTGAGAGAGAAGGAGTTCTCTGGTAAAATCCGAATAGAGCAAGATAAACTGATTCCGTATGTGACCAGACAATACCATGTCTAATATACGATTTCTGGGATATTATTTGGATGAGAGATTATAGATACATGGTAACTATGGACAGACAGGTCCGACGGATTCGATCCCCCTGTACCGTCTGGGGACTATGGCGTAGTGGCCTAGTACGTCCATAGTCGATGAGTCGAGTGAATTTTTATTAGGATAATAATTTCTTATATCAGAAGGAGTTCTGATGGGAGTGACTCACGGCCAGCTCGATATCGGGCCTAGAGGATCACACACATATGGTGGATGCTTCAGCGAACAGAGGATTGGATGAAGATCCAATTAGCCCCTATTCTCATTAGATGAGACCCTATGCTGATGGGCTCCTTGCTTAAGGCCCAATTAGAGGCCTAAGGAGATTATTGGATAGAGATCCAATAATGCAAGGTTAGTGGGTTATTGGATGGAGATCCAATACCCACAAAAGAAGGAGCCCTAGGATTTTGGTGGCTCTCTATAAATAGGAGGGGAGACTCATGGTTGATAGGCTACAACTTTAGCCACCACCTCTTATTCTACTCCTTCCCTCTAAGCAAGAGTTGCAAGATTAGATTGGAGGAGTTTCGCTACAGAGATCCATCATGTAGATACCGCTAGAGAGGATGCTTGACCTTCTTTATCTTCTCCATCCGGATCTGGAATATAGGGATATACGATCTCCCTAGGTAAAATCAATCTCTCACACATCGTGATTTTTTAGTTTTTACAGTTTTTTTTGTGACCCCAATCTTTTGCACGACGATTTGATCTGCGTGGGAAAATGATTTTTATTTTGATTTACGCTGCGCATGTGATGCACCCGCTGAGATTTCCCAACAGTGGTATCAGAGCTAAGGTTTTCATGCGAAAAATTGGTTTTAAACTGGGTATGATGAGATTGAATCGCATAGAACTATTCTATGCGCTTGTTGCAGCGATTGGCAGCGAAAGTAGGCACTGCCTGCAGGGGAGGGGCGGCCACATGCATGCTGTCTGCATGCAGATGTGCCTGGCCATGGCTAGGCCCCCTGCAGGGGCGGTCGGCCATGGCCTGGCTACCTACAAGGGGCGATCACTCGCAGGGGCAGCAACCCGCAAGGGGCGGCCACTCGCGGGCACAGCCAGCCCGTAGGGACGGCCGACTGTGGCCAGCTAGCAAGGGCCAACTGGCAGCGGCCAGTCCTACTGCCAGTAGGGGCAGCGGCGTCGGTCGCAAGGGTGGCCGCCCCTTGGCAGGGCGGCTGTCGGCCGTAAAGGGCAGCCGCCGCCAGCGCAGGGGCAGCGACAATGGCGGCGTAGTGAGGGTGAAGGAGGGCTACGTCATTTTTTGAGAAAAAGATGGTTATGTCCCTCAAATTTGAGAAATTCTAGCTCTGTCCCCTTTATACATAATTCCTTAAATGCCCTCAATATTTCTGAAAATTTTGAGGACTGTACTCTCATCCAGAATACCGAAAACACCCTCAATAATTCTGAAAATTTCGAGGACTATCCCCATGTATATAATTCTGAAAATACCCTTGATAATTTTGGAAATTCCGAGAACTGTCCTCCTATCCAGAATTACGAAAATGCCCTTAATAATTCTAAAAATTTTGAGCATGTCCTTATTTCCAAAAAAATAATTAATTAAATAGTTTATTTAATTATTATATATATTTAGTAATCATACATATGATGTGATGTATATATGATGTATGATGTGGATGGATGATCATGAGCCATGTATTGTGATGTGTGTAATTGTGATTATTATTATTATTGGGGCCTGCGAGCCTGCGTTTTTCTCGTTTATTGTTGGGTCTGCATGCCTGTGATTATTTATAATTACATGGAGAGGCGCAGCGGGAGCGTGGAGGCTACAACGGGAGCCATGATGCCGTGACGGGAGATCACGACGCATGGTGATGCAACGATCCGACGAAACCGATGATGACGAGATCAACAATCACAGGGCATGGAGATGCGCCAATACACACATAAATCCTATTGTGAGTGATTAGGCCCATTAGCTCGGGCTTAATCATATTAGGTGACGACTCATGATCATCCGGTGTAGCTTACATATGTGATGTGTTATACACCTACTAGATATATGTATATATATATTTGCATGCGATGTAGATATATATTAAATATGTATGTGTGTGACACGACATATTAGGAGACCGATACAAAAAAACCCCTCCTAAGATAATATTAAGTCGGTAAGCGTGAGGCAATAACATTGACCCACGTGGCCTTCCATCGTTATAGGAAGAAATTGAATCACGACATAAGTTGAGTTGGTCGAGTCCCTCGAGGCTCACCTATCTACGTGATCGAGATCTTGCCTACGACATAAAGATGTCACCGATGACCTGAGGACATGATATGCTTGGTCGAGTCCCTCGAGGGCATATCATCGAATCAGACTCATCTTGTAATGATGGTGATGACTTAACTGAACGTCATGGTTGGTCGAGTCCCTCGAGACTACGATGATTCAGAGGCCGAACATGACGAAAATCACAAGGAGTTATGATTGGCAAGAGTTGCCTACCTTTTGGGCTTAGTGGAGTCCCTCGAGGTTGCACTAAGACGCCAATTGGATCCCAATCCCCACTAGGAGTCTATTGGAGACTTCCGTCTCATGTGTCGAGGGTATCGCGTGATTCGCTAAGAAAATAGTGGGAGTACATTAAGATAGAAGTCCATATCTTAATTAGTATTTTCTGTAAAATCTGTATGTTATTTAATTTACGCTATATCTTGCTTTTCGTTTGCAAAATCCCTATGTGGCATACTTGATGTCAATCGCCTCATTGGTCCAAAAGCTCCGTAATTTGAGAATTATTCTCATGAAAGAGAAAATCGTATATGTCCTTAACATAATTGTGCCCACGCTGGAGGAAAGGATAAGCGAGGATGAGATCGCTTGCTTTGTGAAGTATATAGATAGTCCTAGAGGATAATCTGTGTATTGATCTTATACTTCAGCCCCTACTGGATTCCTTTTCATTGTTCATTATTAACTTTAATATGAACAAGTTTGAGGTGACTCTTCCTGAGCTCCTCAATATGTTGAGGGAAGCTGAGAGTGTCATCAAGAAGGAGAAGCCAGTTTTCTATATTGGTGAAACCAAAAGGAAAAGGAAGGCCAGCAAGATCCTTAAGAAGGGCAAGGGCAAAGAAAGACCAGGTAAGACAAAGGTTGCCAAGAGAGACCCGATAAAGGACAAAGGACAGTGCTTCCCCTGCGGCCAAGACAGGCATTGGAAGAGGAACTATAAGGACTACCTTGTAGATAAGGCGAAACAAAAGCCTAGAGAAGCTTCAGGTATATTCATGATTAGTCTTCACTTGTCAGATTTTTATGATAACACATGGGTATTGGATACCGAGAGTGCTTATCACATCTGTAATCCGTTGCAAGTTCTGGCAAGACCTAGGAGACTGGCCAGAGGCAAGATGGACCTCAAGATAGGCAATGGAGCAAGAGTTACTACAGTTATCGTTGGGGAGGTTACCCTACATCTGCCTGGTGGAGCTATCATTGCATTGGATGCATGCTATTTTGTTATCTCTATTATCAAAAATATTATATTCATCTCTTGTTTTACAATTAGTGTATATAAATTAGTTTTTGAGAACAATAGTTGTTCAATATATAGATGATGAGATCATCACTAGAGAGACCCTTGTAAATGGCTTATATGTGTTAGACATTTCTCCACACAAAAATATAAATATGTCTAAGAGGAAAAGAGATGAGGTGAATAATGCAAACCTATGACATTATAGGCTAGGTCATATACATGAGGGAAGGATTCAAAAGTTTCTGAAAGATAGATACTTAGATCCATTTGACTATGAGTCCTATGCAACTTACGAACCTTGCCTTCGTGGGAAGATGACCAACTCTCCTTTTAGTGGAATTAGAAAGAGAGCCACCGAGTTATTGGAACTCATACATAGTGATGTATGTGGTCCCATGTCGACTCAGGCTATATGTGGTTACTCATACTTCATTACATTCGCTAATGATTTCTCTAGGTATGGACACGTGTACTTAATGAAGTACAAATCTGAGACCTTTGAGAAATTCAGGGAATATAAGAATGAGGTAGAGAACCAAATTGGAAAGAGTATTAAGACTCTTCGATCAGATCGAGGAGGAGAGTACTTAAGTATGGAGTTCACCCATTTTCTCAGGGACAATAAGATTCTATCCCAATGGACACCTCCTTATACACCTCAGCTCAATGGTGTATCAGAAAGGAGGAATCACACGCTGTTAGACATGGTGCGGTCCATGATGAATTTCGCTGACCTACCTGTTTAATTTTGGGGGTACGCCCTAGAGACTGTAACTTATCTTCTAAACAGAGTTCCATCAAAGTCGGTAGTGTCTACACCATATGAGATATGGAAAGGAAAGAAGTCCGATCTTAAGATTGTTAAGATATGAGACTATCCTGCCCACGTTAGAAGACACAACCCTGATAAGTTGGAATCAAGGATAGAATGGTGCACATTCGTGGGATACCCAAAGGAAACTTGTGGGTATTATTTCTATCATCCTGAGGACCGAAAGGTCTTTGTTGCCAAGAGAGCTGTGTTCCTTGAGAAGAAACACATTCTTGGTGGAAACAGTGGGAGTGAGATAGAATTAAGTGAGGTTGGAGAACCTAGCTCAAGCACCATTCCAGAGCCCGAGTCTGTTCAGGTACCTAACACATAAGTTTCAACTTTACGAAGGTCTAATAGAGTATCTCACCCTCCTAAAAGATATGTGGGACATATCAGTGGAGATGACTCTTAGGATGTTGATCCTCAGACCTACGAGGAGGCTATTATGAGTATAGATTTCGGGAAGTGGAAAGAAATCATGAATTCTGAGATGGATTCCATATACTCTAACAAGGTTTGGAACCACATGGATGCACCTGAGGGTATTGTACCCATCGGCTGCAAATGAATCTTCAAGAAGAAGATCGGAGTGGATGTAAAGGTAAAGACCTATAAAGCAAGACTAGTAGCTAAAGGATATCGTCAAAGACAAGGAGTTGACTATGACGAAACTTTTTCACATGTAGCCATGCTTAAGTCCATTAGAATTATTTTGGCCATTGCAGCATACTATGACTATGAGATCTGGCAAATGAATGTGAAAACGGTATTCCTCAATGGCAACCTTGAGGAAGAGGTGTATATGATACAACCAAAGGGATTCGTATCCAAAGAGAGTCCATATAAAGTGTGCAAGTTCCTTAGATCCATTTATGGATTGAAGCAAGCTTCCCAAAGTTGGAACACAAGATTTGATGAGGTGATCAGATCTTATGACTTCGTTAAGAACGAAGATGAGCCTTGTGTGTATAGGAAGGTAAGTGGAAGCACTATCACCTTCTTGGTGCTATATGTGGATAAGTTCATAATCATTGGGAATGATGTAGGAATGCTCTCCACAATAAAGGCTTGGCTATCTAGAAACTTCTCTACGAAAGACTTAGGGGAAGCATCCTATATTTTGGGGATCCAGATCTATAGAGATAGATCCAAAAGGATGCTTGGCTTGTCCCAGTCTAGGTACATAGACTCCATTGTCAAAAGGTTTGGCATGAAAAATTTCAAGAGTGGTCTCATACCGATGAGACATGGAATATCACTTTCTAGGAATATGTCCCCAAAGACTCCTGAAGAAAGGACAGACATGGATAAGATACCTTATGCCTCAGTGATAGGGTCTATCATGTATGTGATGCTATGTACTAGGCCTGATATAACACATGCTCTGAGTGTCATGAGCAAGTGTCAAGCAGATCCAGGTTTAGAACACTAGAAGGCAGTAAAGTGTATCCTTAAGTACTTGAGAATGACTAAGGATCTTTTACTGGTATATGGAGGAGGTAGCCTCCAGGTTAAAGGCTACACGGACTCAATTTTTCAGTCCAACATTAATGATAGCAAGATAAAATTAGGGTATATTTTCACCCTGAATGGAGTAGTAAGCTGGAAGAGTTCCAAGGAAGATACTGCTACTGACTCGACCACAGAGGCGGAAACATTGCTGCAATAGAAGCAGCAAGACGAAGGGGTGTGGATGAAGAAGTTCATCAAGGATTTGGGAGTCATACCAAGTAGCGTGGAGCTGACTCCCATATATTGTGACAGCGACAGGGCAATAACTCTAACAAAGAAACTCAGGTCTCAACAGAATTATTTTGAGGAGGTTTCATCTGATTAGAGCAATCATGACCTAAAAAGATATAGCAATGGAAATAGTTCCATCGGAAGATAACATTGCAGATCCACTAATGAAGCCACTAGCTCAGATTATATTTGAGCGTCACAAGGGTCTGATGGGGATCAAACACTTAGGTGATTGGCTTTTGGTCAAGTGGGAGATTGCTGGTTACAAGTGCGCTGCAAGCCAATCACATGAGTGATGGCATGTGTGACACGCTGTGTGATCTTTTTGCTTATGATTAATATTGACATATTCTCACGTTATATTATTTGTTACATATATATTGTGATGTCCTTGGTTCTGTGCAATGGGAATCGGATCGTGATGAGATCACGATAATGAGATCGATTCACCTTTAAATACAGATTCTAAATAATCTCGGTCATAAGTTACTCAAGAGGGACATTAAGATAACCGGATAGATTGGTGTACTATATACCCGTCCATATGATAGAGGCGGCTAGTCTCATAGCCACTTGTGTGGAGACACTAAGGATATAGTACATGTACTCATTAGAGAATGAGTTCCTGATTGATCCGCTTATGGAAAGCTGTATGGTTAATGATACCTAATGTCAAACAGCGATTCCATAGTCACAGTTGTGTATCTGGTCCTTAGACTTGAGACACCAAGGATGTCTTGTATGAGTACTCCTTTCTTTGACGCCAGACTTAGAGGTTTGGAAAGTTCCAGATCTAGCACAACTAGTTATCGGGATTGGTAGCCAACCTTATGAAGGTAATTGAGTGTCAATAGAGGATCATCTATTCTCGATATCACGATAGAAATATCTCATATATGCTTGCTCAGACAAATCCCTAGCCAGGGGGTCATTCGGATTGAGAGAGTTCTCCGGTAGAATCTTAATATAGCAAGACAAACTGATTTCGTATGTGATCTGACAGTACCATATCCAATATACGATCTCTAGGATATTATTTGGATGAGAGATTATAGATACATGGTAATTGTGGACAGATAGGTCCGACGAATTCGATCCCCCTGTACCGTCTGGGGACTATGGCGTAGTGGCCTAGTACATCCATAGTCAATGAGTCGAGTGAATTATTATGAGGATAATAATTTACTATATCAGAAGGAGTTCTGATGGGAGTGACTCACGACCAGCTCGGTATCGGGCCTAGAGGGTCACACACATATGGTGGATGCTTAAGCGAATAGAGGATTGGATGAAGATCCAATTAGCCCCTATTCTCATTAGATGAGACCCTATGCTGATGGGCTCCTTGCTTAAGACCCAATTAGAGGCATAAGGAGATTATTGGATAGAGATCCAATAATGTAAGGTTAGTGGGTTATTGGATGGAGATCCAATACCCACTAAGGAAGGAGCCCTAGGGTTTTGGTGGCTCTCTATAAATAGGAGGGGAGACTCATGGTTGATAGGCTACAGCTTTAGTAACCACCTCTTATTCTCCTCCTTCCCTCTGAGCAAGAATTGCATGATCAAATTGGAGGAGTTTCACTGCAGAGATCCATCGTGTGGATACCGCTAGAGAGGAAGACGCTTGACCTCCTTCATCTTCTCCAGCCAGATCTGGAATACAAGGATATACGATCTCCTTAGGTAAAATCAATCTCTCACATATCGCGGTTTTTCAGTTTTTGCGGTTTTTCTCGCGACCCCAATCTTTTGCACGACGATTTGATCTGCGTGGAAATCCAATTTTTGTTTTGATTTCCACTGCGCATGTGATGCACCCGCTGAGGTTTCCCAACAATTAGAGCCCCCGTCACTCGTCTTCTTAGTCCTTCGAGTATGCTTCTGTTGGTTACCTCGGCCAATCCGTTGGCTTGGGTGTGAGCCACCGAACTGAACTTTAGTTGAATCTGGTAGTTTTGGCAGAAAGCCTTAAATTTAGGGTTGTTGAGCTGCGTTCAATTATCTGTGACTATGATCTTTGGGATGCCGAACCTTGTTATGATGTTCCTCCAAACAAAGTTCTCCATCTGCTTCTCGGTGGTTAAGGCCAAAGGCTCGGCCTCGACCCACTTGGTAAACTAATCCACCCCAATGATTAAGAACTTGTGATGCCCCGCGGTTTGTTGGAATGGGCTGAGGAGGTTCATTCCCCATTGCACAAAAGGCCAAGCACAGTGAGTCGGGGAGAGTGGCAAAGCCGGTTGGCAAGGAATGTGGGCATGTTTCTGGCACTCCACACACTTCTGAACATAAGATTTTTCATCTACTTGCATTATCGGCTAATAGTACCCGAGGTGGAGGATTTTGAAAGCCAAGGTGCGCCCTCCAATATGTTCACCACATATCCCCTCGTGGACCTTGGCAAGCACCATATCAGCCTTAGATTTTGATAAGCACCGTAGTAGGGGCTGGCTGAAAGCTCTTCTATAGAGGCGCCTGTTGATGATATCGTACCATGCTTAAGTTCTTTTGATTTGATGGGTGACAGCTTTGTCTACCAGGAGAGTCGCATCCCTCTTGTAGTGTAGTATTTCCTCCCTCCAGTTGGGACGAGCGACCGTGGTTGCCGTTTCGATAGTGGCGACCGTTGGTTGGCAGAGGCTGGGGATGGCCGGCAACTTGCCGGCAATGTCGACGGAGGCCGACCGGGCCAGAGCATCGACCCTGGAGTTCTCGAGACACAAGATTTGGGAGATTTTATAGTACTTGGTCATACTTATCAGCCGGCGGGCCTCAACGAGATAATGGGCCATGTTTGGCTCTTGAGCCTCGAAACTCCCATCGATTTGGCCGGCAACCAGCTAGGAGTTGGTGAACACCTTCAGGTGCTCAACTTGTAGCTCGGTGGCCAATGGTAGTTGGAGCATTCTAGGTGCATGACACGTTCTCAGATTTGACCGTCGGGATCTCTCAGGACTATCCCAGCCCCTCACCTAGAGGCATTCATTGATCCATCAACGTGAAGGGTCCAAGTAGGCTTCCTTTGGATGGGCTCAGGGGCGGTCAGCTCCGAGGAAAAATCAGCAATAACTTAAGCTTTGATCGCCCTTCTTGGGGCGTACTCCAGGTCGAACTCGCTCAGCACCACCAACCACTTAAGCATCTGTCCTACAATATTGAATTAGAGAAAATTTGACGTAGCGGTTGATCGGTGACTACCTTGATGGTGTGAGTATTGAAGTACAGCCTTAGCTTCCTGCCCGTAAGGACCAGGGCGAGAGCGAGCTTCTCTATCGGAGGGTACTGCTCCTCCGCACCCTGCAAGATGTGGCTGGGGTAGTAGACAGGTCGTTGGCTGTTCCCATCGAGCTTGATCAGGACCGAGCTGACGGCTCGCTCTAAGGTGGAGAGGTATAGCTCGAGCTGGTCACCCAGGCTGACCGAGGACATTCGATGTATGGTCGCGAGGTGGGGCTTGAGCTCCTAGAAGGCTTTATCACACTCGGGACCCCAGCTGAAGTCTTTATTCTATTTTAACACCCGCAAAATGGGGTAACTTCGGTCGCTAGCCTAAGATATGAACCGCCCGATTGCTGCCAACCACCCGATGAGGCGCTGAACCTCCTCGATGGTCTGGGGTGGCTTCATGTCAACGATGGCTCTGATCTTTTTTGGGTTTACGTCTATCCCTCGTTGGTGAATGATGAAGCCAAGAAATTTTCCTGATGCTATGCCAAAGACACATTTGCCAGGGTTGAGCTTTATTCCGAACTTTCTAAGGGTTCGGAATGTCTCAGCGAGGTCCACGTGGTGCGTCCATGCTCGCTTGCTTTTAATGATCATGTCGTCTACTTAGGCTTCCATATTTCTGCCCAGCTGATCCTTGAATAATTTATTAACCATTCTCTGGTGGGTAGCTCCCGCGTTCTTTAGTCCGAACAACATCACTTTATAACAGTAGGTCCCTCGATGTGTGATGAAGGTCGTCTTCTCCTGATCTTAAGGGGTCATTTGGATTTGGTTGTACCCAGAGAATGCATCCATGAAGGAGAGAAGTTCATATTCAGAGGTGGAGTCTACTAGTTGGTCAATCCTCGGTAGTGGGTAGTAGTCCTTCGGGCAAGCCCGATTAAGATCGGTGTAGTCAACACACATGTGCCACTTTCCATTAGCTTTTTTCACGATGACTATATTAGATAACCAAGTTGGGTACCTAACTTTCGCTATGAATCCGGCCTCCAATAGCCGATCAACTTCTTCTTCAATGGTCTTCTGTCGATCGAGGGTGAACTTTCTTGGCCTCTATTGCACCGGGCGAGCCCCGGGGGCGATGCTCAACTAGTGCTGTGCAATCTGCGGGTGTATGCCTGGCATGTCGCTTGATGACCAGGTGAAGACGTTTGCATGGCGTCCGAGGAAGTCTATGAGCTGGATGCGTTGGTCCTCGGGTAGAGCCGACCCGACCCGTACCGTCCTCTCCGGATGATCTTTTTCTAATGGTACTTCCAGCATTGGTTCAGTGGGCTCAAGTCGAGTGTCTGGTTTGTAATGTTCTCGGGGGTCGGGGACCGGAGTCTCCTTGCCTCTTTTGGGGATGGTAGTTGCCGCTAGGTAGCATCGCCTTGACTCCCATGGGTCGCACCTGACCTCTCCTGGCCTCGTACTGGTCGGAAACTTCATGCTGCAGTGGTATGTGGAGACGATCGCCCTTAGCTTGTTGAGAATTGATCGCCTGATGATCACGTTGTACGCTGAGGGGAGGTCGACAACCATAAAAGGAACCATGAAGATCTTGGTTCTTAGCTCATTGCCGAAAGTCATAGGGAGAGTTGCGATGCCCATTGGAGTTATCGCATCCTCGGTAAACCCTATCAAAGTTGAAGTCATAGGGATGAGATCCCGGTTAGTCATTTTAAGTTTTTGAAAAGCGTTAAGGTACAATATGTTCGCGGAGCTCCCTGTATCTATCATGATGCGCCTGACGCAGACGTTTGCAATATGGGCTGTGATCATCAGGGCATCGTCGTGATGCAGACGTTTGCAATATAGGCTGTGATCATCAGGGCATCGTCGTGATCTAGGTATTCATTCTTGGATTCGAAGGTGATCCCAGAATCACCCCGGGCTCAGGGCCTCTTTTGGACTTTTGCACGGGCATAAGCTTTCCTTGCCGAGGAGCTATCACCACCCTCAGCCGGGCCGCCTATAATGACGTCTACTTGCCACTCCACAGGGCCTTTCGGGTGGAGGGATGGCTCGTGTGGCTTCCTTATATATCGATCGAGGTGGCCACGACGTATGAGGTCCTCGATCTGATTCTTCAAATCATAGCATTCCTAAGTGTCGTGTCCGTAGTCACAGTGGAAGCAACAATAATGTCCGCGGTCCCGGTCCTTGGCCTGAGACTTCATCGGGTTGGGGGTTTTGAGGAGTCTTTTCTCTCGAATCTGGAGGAAAATCTCAGTCCGGGTAGAGTTGAGCGGAATGTTGGATGGTCGAGGAACGATCTGCTCGGCTCTCTCTGTCCTCTTCCTTGGGAGCCCAAGAGGTGGGCCCCGAGAGGGCTCATCCCACAGGCGCTTCTGATCCTCATGCTTCTCCGCTACCAGAGTCTCAGCGTCGACATATTGGTTGGCCCTCTGCAGCATTTCTAGCACAGTCGTCGGGGGTCGCTCCGCGAGCGACTAAAAGAGGCGGGAAGGCCTAATCCCAATCATGAAATCCTGGATAACCAATTACGGGTGCGCGTCGGGAATGACCCTAATCTCCTCTATGAAACGGGCGAGGTACCGGTCGAGGTGCTCATCCTCCTTCTACCTCATCTCGAGGAGGGATGCAGCGGTCGGCTTCAGCCATGCACTAACGAGGAAGTTGGTCTCGAACTCCCTTGTGAGTTGATCAAAATAGTGAATGGAGGAGGGTGGCAATCGGCCGTATCACCCTCGGGCGATCCCTCGGAGAGTCGTCGGGAAAACCTGGCACATTATGGCATCTGATGTGCCATACAGAGCCATCTGCGCCTGAAAGCGGCCACATGCTCCATTGGATCAGAGCCGCCATCATACGCCTTTAGCATGGGGAGGCGAAAGTGCTATGGGATAGGTGTATCTTGAATTTCTTGGACGAAGGGAGAGCCACAAAGGGGGCTCTCGCCATGCTCGTCCTTCGTCCTGATGGTCTTATGGATGTCGTTGATCCTTTGGTTCACTAGGTGTAGTTGCGCCCTCAAAGAATCAATGGAATCCAAGGAGAGTGTGTCGGGATCCGGCAAGCTATGGACTGATGCACTGGGTGTAGGCATCGGGCGCTTAGCTACGTCACCCAAAAGGGCCTGGTCAGACTCCGAGGCAGGTCGTCGATGGACCGGGTCACTGGAGGCTGCCCTTCTGGTGGCCGTTGTTCCTGTCTGGAGCAGGGAGGCTGCCTGAGGCTGTGAGCTGGGCTGCTGGGTGAGCTATGGGATATAGGGGATAATTGCTTGAAGCATTCCCGTTATGGCCTTGACTTGGTTGGTAAGCCCCTGAAAAGCCTCAGGAGTCACCACCGGGGTCCTTGGATTCAGTGGGGGAGGAGTTAGTCCAGGGTCATTGAATAAACACCAGTATCGTCCTGGGGTGTGGGAAGGCAGGTTCCCGTCTCCGAACAAAGGGAGTGAAAGCAGGGGTTGCAGGGCTCCTCCCGAGGTTGGCCACGTCACGGGAGGGACGTCTTCACCGGGGTTGACAGGTGTTGAGCGCTCTTGCGACATCTGGCCCTTCCTCTGGTGCCAAAATGTTGCTGGGTGATCTGTTGTACCCGAGGAGTCAGCACGACGTGGTTCGATTCGCACGCGCATGAGCGACTCAACCGGGCTGGCCACTCCGGGGAGTAGTGGTCGTCCTAAGGCTCTTCCTCATTGAGTGGTCGGGTACTTGCAAGGAAAGACCATCGTTGGGGGGAGGGCCGCCCAACTAGGTCCCTCCGATGGCAAAGTTAGCCTTATGGATGAGAATATCTTCGGTGCCTCTCCGGCGGCGGAGCTTCTACTCTATTTTTTAAGATGAAAAAGGGGATCCCCCTAGGTCCCTTAGGGGGTTCTTTTATACCTGTGCGTTGATGGCTCGTTGTACCTTACTCATGCATCTCTACAACACCCTCTATTGAGGTCTTTAATGCTGCTGGCACCGTCGACGACCACCCAGGCTGCGACAAGCGTGTGGTATGTCATTTCAGCTCTACTGTCGTACGATCTCTTCAGATTCTTTTGAGATCTGGTGGCGATCGCGCGACGGCCGACAATGGTGCGCACTAGGCTCATCGCTTTGTGGGGCATCGCTCGTGTTGTGTGTATCAAAGAGCGGACCATACCTCTAGTCAAACAATCATACTTTACGTCATGTCATATCATTCGGTTCGAGTGAAAGCCCATTATTATCTCTATCATCAACCCTCTACCATATCTCTCTATGATTTAGCTAATATACAGGGACGAATAGAATCAGAAAGTTCTCAATTACTGATGTGAGACTAAAGAAAAATTAAATTTGCTCCGCTTTAGGTTCCATCAGGATGACTCATGACCTCCTCCTCTTAATGCTACTTCGCATCTTAATGAGGCGCAAACGGACTTCTCACCATCAGGATGTTTCGTCATCTTCCTCGCAATCCTGTGGAGAATGAAGCCCGGTGGCTAAAACAGTGGAAATCTATATATGCTGGTAAAAGCCGCTGGCTGTGGCAGCGAGTGCAAGCAAATGATGCCCCTCATTTGACCACATTCATGTTGGATTTTCGACTCGGTCAACATGTATAAATAAGAACTCAACATCTCATATTAAGATTATAAGGTCCGTAGTACGAGCAAATTTAGATGAAATGTTCTAGATCTTATCAACAACTGTCCTGTGTATCAGAAAACATAACCTGCTTATTATTTATGATTCATCATACTTATTCTGGTTTGCGGCACGTAATGATGGCAAATTTGATTAGTTTCTTGTTGTAGCCTTCAATCATCAGGGGCATCGCTAGTGCTCCCTTTATCGTCTTCCATCCTGGAAAACCGTAGCTGTTAGATATACCGAAGGTGATACAACATGTTACCAGAATACCTAATATTGGTGGGAGTGGAGATTACCACTTTGTAACAGAGATGTAAAACCCTGCCATGTCAAGGCAGATCGGATGACAGCAGGCCAAAATGGTGCAACATTCTCCGACCAATCAGCTATCTTAATGTTCTGCAACATAGCAACGAGCGTGTGTATGATAAGTATACACGTCATTACGTCAAACAAGCCTGTACACTCTGGCTATTTGGGCATTATCATGAGAACCAACAAGCTACCAACTCAAATCATGATCCATATATTCTGTTGTCGTTAGACAAAGTAATTACCTCCAGCGATAAGGATTGAGCTATTTCAATGTAGTCTGCAGCTGAACACCAGGATGGCAAGTAATAGGCATCGCATATCTTGTTCAAGAGATTCAATTCTTCAGGCAGCAGAGTGTCCTCAGATGGCAAGAGATCTCTGTGACACCATGTCACAATAATGATCGTGGCTCCAGGTGCTGCAACACGTGCCAATTCACCTACAAACTGATACATAAGCGAATTAGATAAATATCCACGAGGAACCTCCAAGAGAAATCATATGGCAAGCTGATCATTGAGTTGTAAAAGTTATTGTGAAATAATGCAAGCTAAATTGCATCAGGATCTCATGAATGATGCAAGTAATAAATACTAGGGCGCAGGTAATCTCAGATACTCTAAAATTGTTACCTTTTTCTTATCCGGCATATGCTCTCCACTTTCCATGGACCAAACCAGGTCGAACTGCCCATCAGAAAAAGGTTGCTCCAAAGCATCTGCAACTTGGAAAGTTACCTGTTTCCAGCTTGTGAATAGTAAGTAAATCAGCGTCTTCTTTCTCATTTTACCAGCCAAATATATGAAAAATGTAAATAATTAATTGGTTTCTTAAAATAATAGTCTATACTTGGTCTTGTCATTAAAGTAAAAGACCCAAAAATGAGGCAGAGAAGCGATTATCCACATACCCTGTCTGCCAGCCCCTCAACAACAGCAAGATTATGTGCTCTCTGTGCTTGGACAGGGCTCAAAGTAATACCCTCGCATTGAGCCTCAAACTTCTTTGACAGATATCTGGAGCTGCCTCCAATGCCACAGCCAACGTCCACTACCTTCTTGGGGTTTTTTGAAGGATCATCTTTTTTGCAAGAAAAAAGGCAAATTCTAATCGTCGTAACAAAAAAATGATATATGCAGAAACAGTTCACGTTTATGCATAGTACTTTTTCCCCGTATAAATGCTGGGATGTTAGATGGATGCATGGTCAGAATATATTGGTTCACGACAGTGCACATCCAGTTAACAGATACAGGTACATACCCAGTTTGCATTGCGAATGCACCACACAAGGCATGTGATGTGGGACATGGAGCACATAACCATTATGTACAAACACAGTAGCAGAGGACAATACAGCATTTCTTGTTAGGTTTTTGAATAAAATTAGAGAAATTACAAATTTTAATCATGGTACAATTGTTGGAAGGAAAAAAAAATAGAGATCAAAAAATAAATAAAATATCAAAAAGTCAAAAAATAATATTTATGTGGTATGAAACTCTCAACCTATTCAGGAATTAAACCAAATCCTTCTGTAAGATGAATTAAACCCAACTTAAGCACAAATCTTCCTATATATCACCTTACGTAAACTCGAGGAATTTGTCACCTTTTTTTTCTCTCTCTAGACTCTCACCAGAGAGAAACCCAAGAGCATACAAAATATTTTTTCACATCTTATTCCGTAACCAAGATGCAAAGATAAATTAGATATTTATAGAATAACTAAATCATAATTTCTATCGTTTTTCTTATATTTGTATTCCTTGTCATCCTAATACATTTTGACTCCAGGAATCCAAAAAATATTTGACGAACTCAACAATCACATAGAAACATGCAAGGGTGAGGCTAGAGCAGTTGAAAAGTTCAATTTATAGTCAAATAATGCATGCCTGTTGAGACCACATTCCTAGCAACGAAGATGAGCCTCTTCTAAGTTTCATCCCATTCATAAGCTCATTAAAAAATCAACTTTTTTCTTGCAGTTGTTTTTTATTGTTTTTTAGAGAAGGAGCCAAAAAGTTACTCGAATAGAGGTTATTAGGTCTTTCGGTACAGTTAAATCCTTCTAATATTATATATCAACTAAATTTAATATTTTTATTTGATTCATTACTTATGTGAATTTGTTCATGTACTCGATCAATTCATCATCTCCTTTCAACCTTAATTTGTTCTTTTCTTTTTTGCTTCATATACAATTTATTGAGCAATTTTTTAGTCAAAAAAATTATTTCAATCTATTTAAAATAATCATGATAAAATCATCATCTATAATATTATTAACAATATTATCAATGATACAGATCAGGTTTTATGTTAACCCGTCATGTCCCGGGGGTTCACTCGGTGTAAAGATTCCATGGACACAACATTCAGACAAGGATACCGAACTGATAAATATTGGATGAATTAGTATACCTATGCTTTAAAAAAAATTATGTTTGTTTACAGCTCCAGTACCTATCTGTCTTGCACACAACTCAACAATCAATGATGTTCCTCTATCATCTCAGACCAACTTGTTTCTCCTATCTTTTCATCTTACAACCTTATGTCCCGTCATTACATGAGTGCCTCCATGCCTTTATTCTTAAAATTAGCTATCAGCTACTTGATCAATGTAGCCTTTTCCTTTAGAAAAATGAGTTCCTGAAAGAAAAACCTTTTTTTGGACTTTTCCTAGTTCCTAGTTTTCTTTTTCTCCAGTAGTGTCCTTCATTTACCTCAATTCCCAAAACCTCATGACATCACAAGTACAGCAGCTCCAACTTTACCTTTCACCTTTACCCCCATCTTGGATGAACTCAACAGCATTGTTCCTATGGATCAGCCTTTTCCAACTGAATTACAGTATTTACATGTATTAATAAAATTACTGTTAGTCAATGTAAAGATATTATAACAGAGTTATTTTCAAAATTCGCTAAAAAGAAATCTGTGTAGCTGTTTATTTGATTGGCCATCAAAGATTCTAAGAGGGCTTGCATCATCCAGCTCATTCGAGGAGGAAATAGCCAGTCATGAAAAGTTCCACAGAAACAATCGCATGGAAGTACTAGTAGCGTCAAAAGAACAAAACTAGTCGTCTGTGTTATGGAAAAAATGATATGGCTAACATGTCAGCACCATATGATGACACAACGGCTCCTTGGCAACTCAATTCCACGTGACCGACATGACAAGAGCCACTTGGCCGAGACAGGGCCACGTGATCGACGAGCTGACCCCACATGGCCAACACCTCAGTTTCACATGGAAGACGCATCAGCTCCACACGGTTTACCAGCTGACTCTACATGGCCGGCACGACAGAGCCACTCTGCCAACCCCTCATCACCTAACTTCACGCAAACTCCCACTAAGGAAAAGCCAACTAGCCGTGCTCGGTGAATGCCACATGGAGAGAAATTATGTACCCTAGGTTCAGCGCAAACTGATGGTAGTTATGGTCGAACTTAACGCCCTCATTGCCACACGAATCACGCGATAAATGGGTGTAACGGATATAACATCCACTATAAAAAGGGGGTGAATATGTACATCTAGACACAAAACAATCTACATCCGACTAGACAACTTAAGCATCGAAAGGGCATTTATCGAAAATTCCCCCGATGCAATTTTGCAGGGTTCAAACATTCGACTTGTAGAGTTCAGCTCTAAGACCGGCTGGAATAAGAACAAGATTGGATCTGATTCAGCTTCCAGCTTAGACAACCAAAACCAAAATCTGCTCTAACAGATGGGTGCTAGGAGGGAGAACAATGTCTCAGGAAAACTTTGTAGGTCCATCTCGGTTGAATCTCGAGGACCTGAACACACCAAACCCAAACAAAGTGAGCCCAACAGTCCCGAGCATTCCCTTACCAAATCCCCCAATTACAATGATCCTGAATCAAGGACAAGTTGGGGTGTCAGCCGATCCGAATCCACCTCTCTCAATATTGAATCCCAACCTTTTTTGCCAACTCCTTCAGGATTCAGCTTTCAACGAGCTACCTCCACATCAATGACCTACACAATCAGCTCCTGCAAAAATAACTATTCTCATCAAAGCCTTTCACACTTCAGTCCAATAAGTGTATGTTTTACCTGGAATAGTTCAAACTGTTGACCCATACCTTTCTCAACTTGCTCAGCTTGCTCAATAAACACCACCTACCCCATTCACTCTGTCATTCCCAGTTCCTGTTCTACAATCAATTCTTGTTCCAAGCTTAGCAGTCGAGTCTTGCCTGACTCCCAAGTGCCACCAAAAGTACATTCCCCTTCGTTGGCCCAAAATTCAATTCTTCCACCAAAGCCAGAATTCCTTAATGAGTCAATCGCTCAATCAACCGACCTCCTAGCTGAGGTCCGAGACCATCTTAAAAAATGAACCAATGATTAGAGGATATTAAAAACAATATAAAGCAAAGAAAGCAGCCAGAGGTGGAATCATATTTATAATCCCCTTTACGAAGAGCATAATGAAGAGCCAATTCCTCAAGGCTCTAGGATTCCCACATTGGATGTCTATGATAGAAAGTCTAACCCTTCAGAGCACATTACAGTATTTACCTCTCAAATGATGCTCTATGGGACCATAGACTCCCTCATGTGTCGAACTTTCCAAACAACCCTAATGGGAGCAACACGAGAATGGTTCGCCAAGCTCCTCCTTGAAACAATATCCTCCTTAGGGTAGTTGGCTAGCGATTTTGACTTAATTTCATCGGCTACAAGCTCCCAAAAACGTCCACCACTTCTCTCTTGGCCATACACCAAGAAGAGAGAATCTTTGGAGAATTATACGAGGCAGTTCAATAATGAGGTTCGTTTGGTCGTGACCCAACCCCATCTGTCTATATCATTGCATACATCAACAATCATGGTTTTTAATTTCATATCGCACCGCCTGGTACGAGCGATACATACCGGTCTGCCAGCAGACCGGCATGCGAACACCTACTATAGGGCGATATCAAGTTTTTGGCCCCGTATCGAGCGATACAAGGGTGTACCGGGCAGTAATGGTCGAAATTTAGATAGTTATCAACCTGCACCGGGCGATACCGATTGATTTCGACTATTACCAGCCTGTACCGAGCTGTAACGGTTGAAAGCGACCGTTATCGATTGATAACAGAATTGACCGATGGAGGCATCCTAAAGAGTTTTAAACCCTTTCCTCCCCCCTTTTCCAATCTATTTCACTCTCACACTCTCTCAAACTCAATTTTACTCACAATATCTCTTATTCTCATATTTTCACTCTCGTAAACTTAATAAAGCAACGATGTATAGATTGAATCAAATTTAGGAGACTAATTTAGGAGGATTAAGAGGAAGAATTTTTTTAATGAAGAGGTATGTATTCATAGTCGTCGTATTATGTAGAATCTTACGGCCAACAGTAGTACAGTAATAGTTGGTCATACTTCTCCAAGCAACAATATGATATGAAGCAGGAGATCAATAGTGAGAGTAAAAGTTCTAACATTCACCAATACATTCCTAAAAAGCCGCCTCGGACACATGTGATTCACGATGACCAACCTACGACCATCACCATATTGATGCACCAATGGCATATGATGTATCAATACACTATGTCATGGGATCAATTTCAGGATTGGGTGCGACAAACATTACACATTGATATACAGATGTATAGGATCGAGGACCCCGATCCACTACCAGTGGAGGCTCATCATTTGTTTTGGTGGTAGAATCAGGTATATCTACACATGTGATTACTTTCATTTGAATCTTAAAGTTTAAGTTATATACAAAATAATTTAACAATTCAATTAATTTTTTTGTAGATAATTCAATATTAACGGAAGGACAATCCAGAACAGACCAAAATTGCACAATGTTACTCCTCAAGGCTTGAAAAAGATATGTGGCACTCTTTTTACCTAATTTACATTAGTTTTGTAAAACTATACTAAATATATATTTATTTTTAACTTAAAAACCCTATCCTCACTTTTTTTCTATTTTTTAGGTACTTTTGAAGGGTTTTATGCCTATTTTAGGTATATCGCTCAGTACGCCCTAGCATAATGCTCGGTACGCCCTGGCATATCGCTCGGTACGCTGGTACCATACCCAAGCAAAGCTCGCAACACCGAGATGGTACGAGATTAAAAACTTGACAGCGATCTCTAACCCTCAAGGTTTTAACACAAAGTTATCACTTAGCCCCAGACGACTTTCTAGAACTCTTCCAAGAGGCCAATCGCCACGTTATTGTGGAGTCAATGGTCGCTAGGAAGAGAAAGGCCAAGCGTAAGAAAGCAATAATAGAAGAAAAGACTCGGCGTCAGGGCCCCATGGAAAGGCTGCGAAGTGATAGGCAGAGTGACTGGATCCCTCCCCACTGAGATTTTACACCACTCAATGCTTTTCATACAGAGGTATTTATGCAAATCCGATAGAAGGGACTCTTACGAGCACCTCGCCCCTTAAGAGCATCGCCAGTGAGTGGAGATAACAAAGTCATGTCGTTTTCATCAAGACCACGGGCACGATACTAAAGACTGTTATACCCTAAAGGAGCAAATTGAGGAGTTAATTCAAAGAAGGCACCTCAATAAATTCTTGCCCAAGGCTCACGAGACCTCACCAAGACCCCAGGACCCATTAAGCATCAAGCTGATGTAATTGTTGGTGGACCAACTGCAAGTGGCAGTAGTTCGTTTGTACGAAAGTCATACACAAGGGAGCTATAATAAAAAAAAGATTCATCTTAATGGAGATCAACCCATTGGATTTAGGGAAAAAGAGACCGAGCACCTAGACCCTGAGCATGATAATGCACTCATGATCTCCCTCAAGATCACCAATGCCTTAGTGGAGATGATCTTGATAGACACGAGAAGTTACGTGAATATATTTTCCTATAATTAAGCTTTCTAGAAAATTGGCCTATCAGCCAAGGACCTATAGTCCATCTCCCTACCCTTACTAGATTTATAAAGGACTCAATCGCTCTATTGGGAACATCGAATCTATACGTGACTTTTGGATCCGATGCCTATTTGAAAACACTAAAAACTAAGTTTCTGGTGGTGGACATCCCTTCAACCTATAACGCGAACATCAGTCAACCACATTTAACCGCATACGAGCCGTTGTATCCACTTACTACATGACGTTAAAATTTCCCACCAATTCAGGAATTAGGAAAGTGAAGAGTGATCCAAAAGAGTCGAGGCAGTGCTACTTGACTTCGATTGCTCTACCCAAGAAAGCCACGTTCTTGGTTCAACAAATGGATCCACAAAAGCCCTCACCAATGAATCCTCATCCCGAGGCAAAGGAGCCATTAGAGGAGATCCCTTTGGATCTTGAACAGTCATATCATACAATTAAAGTCGGATCAGCATTATACAAGGAGAAAAAAGAGCTGGTCAACTTCCTACGCATGAATTCGGAAATATTTGCATGGTCCCCCAGCGACATGCCAGGGATAGATCGAGTAACCCAAAGCACCGCATAGTCCACTAAAAGCCCCGACTATTTGCTCCAAACCAACAAGCAATAAAGAAGTTAATAAACTCTTGTATGTTGCCTTTGACCGTGTGGTCCATTACCCAAAGTGGCTCACTAATGTAGTCTCTATTAAGAAATATAATGAAAAATGATGGATGTGTGTTGATTACACTAATCTCAAAGATCTTGTCCAAAAGACAACTTCCCTCTCCCTCGCATCGATTAGTTAGTGGATTTAACTTTTGGTCATGATTACTAATCTTAATGGAGGCTTTTTCTGGGTATAACCAAATCAAAACAGTATAAAAGCTTGAACTATTACAAGGTCATATCGTTTGGATTCAAAAATACTATGGCAATGTACCAGAGAATGGTCAAATAGATGTTCCAACACCAGATCAGACGAAACATGGAGGTATATGGATGATATGCTAGTATAGAGCTGCATCTCATATACTCATCTATCCAACCTGAGAGAAACATTTACAACTATAAAAAAATTTCAGATGCGGCTACACCCCACTAAGTGTACATTCAATGTAAGTTCTAGAATATTCCTCGACTTGTCACGAACACAACATTCAAACAAGGGTATCAAGTTGACAAATATTGGATGAATTAGTATACCTATGCTTTAAAAAGAATATGTTTATTTTCAGCTCCTGTGCCTACCTGTCTTGCACACACCTCAACAATCAACTATATTCCTCTATCATCTCAGACCAACAAGTTTCTCCTATCTTTTCATCTTACAACCCTATGTCACGTCATTTCAAGAGGGTCTCCATGCCTTTATTCTAAAAATCAGCTATCAGCTACTTGATCAATGTAGCCTTTTCATTTAGAAAAATGATTTCCTGAAAAAAAAAATGGACTTTACCTAGTTTCAGTTTCCTTGTTCACTAGTAGTGTCCTTCATTTACCTCAAACCCTAAAATACCTCATGACATTACAAGTACAGCAGCTTCCAAATTTACCTTTCACCTTTACCCATGGACTGATCCAGGATGAACTCGACAGCATTGTTCCTATGGATCTGTGTTTTTGCACTGAATTACTCTATTTTATGGTATTAATAAAATTACTGTAATGCAATGTAAAGATACTGTAACAGAGTTATTTTCATAAATCCACTAAAAAGAAATCTGTGTAGCTGTTTATTTGATTGGCCATCAAAGGTTCTAAGAGGACTTGCATCATTCGACCTTCATGAGAAGGAAATAACAGGTCATGAAAAGTTCCACAGAGATGGTCTCATGGAAGTACTGATAGCATCAAAACAAAAACACCACAAGTATGTGTTATGGCAAAAATAATGCGATCGACGTGTCAGCATGGTGCTGACACAATGGCTCCTTCTTGGCGCCTTGATTCCATGTGGCTGACATAACAGAGCCACTTGGTCGACAAGTCAGGGCCGCATGACCAATGAGCCGACCCCATATGGCTGACACCTAAGTTCCATGTGGAAAACATGTCAGCTCCATGCAGTCGACCAGTTAGCTCCATGTGGCCGACACAGCAAAGCCACTCGGCTGGCCCCTCATTGCCTAACTTCGTGCAAACTCCCATTAAGGTAAAGCCAGCTGATGGTGCTTGGTGAATGCCACGTGGAGAGGAGTTATGCAATCCCAGGTTCGATGCAGACTGATGGTAGTCATCGCCAAACTTAACGCCCCGTTCATGCATGAACTGCACGATTAGCAGGTGTAACAGCCCCAAGAGCCCACTACAAAAATGAGATGGCTAACTTAAGCATTTTATCGAAAATGTCTCTCACACAGTTTTGCAAGGTTCGGACGTCTGACATGGAGACTTTCACTCTGAGACCGGCTCGAAGAACAAAATTGGATCCTATTCGGCTTCCAGCTCGGACAACCAAAATCAGTTTTAACAGTATGATTACCCAAACAGCCAATCACCGATCGATGAAACTGGTCTATGAATCCGACGACCTATTATAACGGGAGCAAATGAAAACCAGTTATAACTTTGTAACGCTCCCAAAGGATCACCAATAGAAGCTCCGTAATGTTCCCGAGAGCTAACCACTGAACTGGTCCGTGGTTTCGAGGACCTATTACACCGGCGTACATGGACAACAGTTATAAGTTTGTAACAGATCTGTTTAAAAGGTAATATCGGGCGAAAGCTCAATAACATCTATGATTGTAACACCGTCAAAGATGGGTAGAGATATGTATAGATCTACGGCCTACAGGTAATCGAAAAGGAAAACGCAATGAGATAGAAGAGTCAGGAGGAGGTGTTAATCGTACCTGAGACTCCGGCGAATCGTAGGGCCTCCTCGATCATGCGGATCTGGGCGGCGCGGTGATCGTCGATGGACGCGGTGACTCCCCGGTCATAGAAGCCGTGGTGCATGTGGTCGCCCCAAATGTCCTCCCACAGCCCCGATGACTGGTCGTAGAACTCGGCGATACCCTTTTTGAGCCCCTCCTCCGCAGTCGCCGACGCCGCTGCCGCCATAACTCGAGCAGGGCCGCACGATTTGGGTCGCAGCCGGAGGGCGGATGGTGGCCGATTCGCCGCCTCGAGGAGGCGTGTGCGTGACGCGGAGAGCCGGAGCGGGAGGGATGGCAGCTCGCTGGCGTGGCGGTGGAGCCGTGCGGCCATATCGTGAAGAGACGGAGGGTTCCCAAGCAACACAAGGCGCCCTCTGTTGGTTGCTGGATATTTTGAAGGAGCGGTAGTAGTGGCGCGGTCCAACGCCAAGCGTCTCACGGGTACGCGATAAGACGCATCACTTTGCCATGGATGGGGTTCAAAATGTAGGTTGGTTGCCCAACGTTTGTTTTCCTCTGACGAAGATGGTTGATGCAGACATATGTAACAGGCATAATGGTGAATCAGAACGAGCTGCTTGTGTTATTCTCTACAACTCATGTCTAATGTTTCCTGATGGCTTCAGCCCTTGCCCACTTGATTAATTAATAAGAAAGAACGAAGCCAATGGAAAAGAACAAGGCAACGGGTAATGAGTAGTGCTGGATGATAAAAAACTAAAATTGGTTTATTTTTTAAAAAAATCTCAGTTATATTTTAGATTTTTAATCGATACCTTCTACTTTTTTTCTCAAATAGTACCTTTAATTTAAAAATACTTAAATTATCTTCAACAAAAATTCACCTATTATAATGTTTGGTTATTTTGATGATAACAACAAAAATATTTTAAGACCTACTTGAAAATATTATAAATAAGCAAATAAAATTAAAATGTATATTTATAACAATATATGAAGAACATCACCCAAATAAAAATAAGAAATTAATTTGTTACAGTGCTTTGATCACCACAATAAAAATACTAAAAGCCCAAATAATCTAAATGGACTCCTAACCTTGATCAAACCAACTGCAATGTTAAAAATATAATGTTATAATGATCTAAGAGCAACGATAACAAAATAGACACAATTTGATATTATTTACAGTATTTTCTAATAGTATTTATATTATTTTATTGATGTATTAAAAACACTATAAATATTATTGAAAAACATTGTAAATGAGCTAAATAAAAATATCATAGCAGTTGAAAATTGGTAAAAAAAATGAGCAAATTTTTTTTGAGAGATAATTATATTTTTTTTTCAAATTAGGGGTATTATTTGAAAACAATAAAAGATGGTATACATACCTTTGGGAAAACCCAAAATATGGTTTTTTTAGAAAAATTATCTAATACTTGAAAAAATCAAATAATTTACTGTATTGACTAGTTTGATTTAGAGAATAAAAAATAATGGGTAATTTATCATAAAAACTTTTCACTGCTAATTTTTTAATCAAATGATGCTGCTCATAAGAGTTTTTTTTTTTGGAACAATACACACTAATTCTTTAGGTTAAATGATATCATGACCCATACAAAATTCATGGTTTAACTTTTTTTTTTATTTGTTGAACTAATCCAACTTGATTCTTTTCTGTTAAATTGATTTGATCTAGTCATCTGTTCCCAAATTAACCGTCCTCTACCTCCTTTCCCTATGCTGCTTTTTTTTCTCCTTTTTTTTCTTATATATTTTGTCTCCTTCTCCTTCTTTACTTAGCTCTATCTCATCTTCTTCTATCCTTTGACCTCCTCTTTCTCCTCTACCAAAAAATTTCTAAAATTCAAATTATACTTTTTTTTGGAAGATCCACCAAAAATAAAATAAAATATCTAAACAATATTACAATCATATATGAATGAGGATATATGAGTCCAAAGTATTTTAGATAAAGTTTACCAAAATACATCCAATTTTGAAGTGAAAATTTCTTGATTACAAAATCCTCAATTGGATAGCTTATGTGAATAGGTATATTTTAGTTTATTTTCGAGTGTAACGAGTTAATTTTAATCAAATAATCTCAATCATTCACTAATCTACTATGATATCATTTTAACATTACTGTCAATTTGTATTTTTAAATAATTTATGATAATTAATTATCAAGAATTAAAAATTTTAAATAAGTTCCGTGATTGAGTACATCTTGGTTACTTCCGAGTGTAACTTCATCAACTTTAACTAAACAATCTCAAACTTATACGTATGATATCATTCCAACATTATTAATAATATTTTTATTCTTTAAGAATAATATAATTAATTGTTAATTTTAATTTTTTAAAGTTTATATGAAATGAGTATATTTGAGAGTAACATGGTTAAGTTCAACCAAACCATTTCAAAATGTCACCATTATATTAGAACATTATTATAACATTACTGGTAGTATTTATTTATTTTATAAGATATTAAGATAATTAATAACAAAACATAAATTTTTTATAGGTTCTTTGAATGAATATATCTTATTTTATTTTTTTGAGTGTAATATGATCACATTCAATTAAATTAGTTCAAACTTTCACCTATCTGCTATGATACATTTTAGCGTCATTAGTAATATTTTTTATTTTTAGATAATTTAAGGAGAATTAATTGTCAAATTCTAGATTTTTTATAAATTATTTAAACGATTGTATTTGAGTTCGTTTTCAAGTGTAACATAGTAAACTTCGATCAAACCATCTCAAACTTTCACTACTTAATAGAACATGATTTTAACATTATTAGTAATATATTTTTTACTTTTAAAGATTTTATGATAATAAATTATCAAAACATAACTTTTTTAATAGGTTATATGGACGAGTGTACTTTAGTTTATTTTTTAATGTAATAGAATCAACTTCAATTAAACTATCTCAAACTTATGCTAATTTAGTAAGATTTTTTTCTAATATCATTAGTAACTTTTTTTATTTTTAGAGCATTTTAAAGATAATTCACTATCAAATTTTAATTTTTTTTTAACAAGTTCTATAAACGAGTGTACTTTAGTATATTTTTGAATGTAACAAAGTTAACTTCTACAAAACCATCTTAAAATTCCATAATTTTGCTATAATATAAATCTAAACATGATTGTACTAATTTTTTCATTTTATGTTGAATCTAATATTATTTTTATATAAAAATTAATATATTTTTTAATATATAATGTGGACAAGTGTTTCTCTTTTTTTTTTTTTTTGTAATATGAAAGTTTTTCCTGAATAAACTGCGGAGGATAGAGGAAGGAAAGAGAAGAAGATGACAAGGAAAAAGAACTAAGAAGAAGAAGACAAATGAAGAGGAGAGAGATGAGACAAATAAAGACTGAGAAGAAGATAAGATAGAGAAAGAGGAGAATGTAGAGGGTGAGACACGGTGAGAGGAAGATGATGATAATATAGGAAGGATAGTGAGAAGGGTTTAGAGATTCGACTAAAACTGGAACAACGATCCAAATCAGTTCAATACAATTTTATAAAATTATATTAAAAAGGATAACTTCATGTAAAAATGATGATGACTGGAGGCCGGTGCTATTCCATAAAAACATGATTAGAAAAAAATTTACTTGATAAATTATCTAAAAAATAATTATGGAATAGATTTTTTGAATAGATAACTTCGTGAAAGTACAATTGATATTTTTCAAGCGTAGAGTAGTTGGATGCATAAGTTTATGAATGTACTATTGATACTTTCATACTAAAATAGAATAAGTGTCAGTGTCAGATTTATACAAAGAAAGATTTCTTTACGGGGAATGTTTGAGTTATATGAGCCAAAATTAAAAAAAAATAAGGAAAAGACTGAGTCCGACGACTCAAATTGGATGAAGCTAACTTTGTGAAAGTACTATTGAAACTTCCATAAAGTATATGAGGAGAATATATAAATTATAAAAATACTATTAATACTTCTATAATAAAATAAAAATAAGTGTCAAAAAGAGAAAAAAAAAAAAAAAAGAAGACCGAGTCTGATGACTCAAATTGGATGAAAGCACTAGCGATACTTCCATAAGTATATGAGTAGAGTATATAACTTTATGAAAATACTATTGATACTTCTATGATAAAATATAATAAGTGTTAATGTCAGACTTACACAGAGAATAATTTGTTTTTACAGATAAAATTTGAGTTATATGAGCCAGAACTAAAGAAAATAGAGAAAAAGAAAAATGGATGTTCATGATGAATTCAATAAACCAATTTGCACAAGATGATGTACGGTAAAGATGACGATGAAATAAAAATTAGTTAAAAGAGTCCATCTACATATGTTAGAGTTGGCATGTAGTTTCATAATTATTATTTTTGGGTATCCAAACTCCATTTATAACTATAGACTAAGCAAATTTCAATTAGTCTTTATTCGTTAGGTCGAGGATAAAAAAAGGAATATGATGCTCAGGTATCGTTGCCTTATTTGAGAGAATTGTAGCTGATAAATGTGCAAGACTAATTTTCATTAATTGACACGGAGAACAAAATATATTGTTTTTAATGAATCGAAATAATACGCATTTTGATTTTTGGTGAAATATCACTCTCAGTGTTTCTCGAAACCATGCAATGCATTGATGTGAGAATTCGAGGACAATCGAATAAAAAAATCACTAAAAGATGTGAGAATTAGAACCTTTCAATTCCCACGATGAATTGGATACGAGTTTCTCTCGTCAACCATTCAATGTCGGCCAGAAAAAAGTCAACCGTGCAATGCAGTTATCACGTAGAACACGACAATATATCAGTCAACGAGCCCAATTAGAGAGATTAGGTTTTGCGGGTGGCCCTGCCGAAACCCAGCCTGAGACGTGGCATGGCCAGTCTCGCCCTTCTCCCTCGCCGTCTCAACCGTTGCCACCAGCGTACTCTTTTCGCCTTCACCGCCCGGACTGGCTTGTTGGGCAGGACCGCCTTCCGTTTCCTCCTCGCCAATATTAACACGTGCCGGATCACCCCTTCCAGGAAGGCGTACAGGTGCCCATGCTGACGCTGTGTCGGCGCCCTCCTCCCCGTCCGTCCCAAGTGGTCCGCTTGGCTCGTGCGGCGGATGATGTTCCAGAGGTGCTCCCGGGAGGACCTATGGGGGCTCTCCGCGTCGTGGCCGTCCTCGCTCGAGTCGTCGCCGCCCACCTGATCGTGGTGGAGATGTTGGTGATGGTGGTGGTGGAAGATGATGGAGAGTTTGTTCCTGATCCTCCTGAGCCGTCCCTCTTGTGTCTTTGGCTCCTTCGGGTGGTTCGATCTGGTTGTCCCCACTGCCGCCCTGGGTGAGACCGCCGATTGGTGATGGCGGCTCAGCGCTCGGCGATGTGGATGCTTGTCGGTGACTGGCGCACTGTGTTTGACGGGTCTTCTGCTGCGGCTCGGGACCGTTCGACTAGACACCGTCGAACCCCCGCGACTCGCTACCCTGCCGGTTCCGCTGCTCAACTCAGAACTCTTGGCCGAGTCAGACGATTGAGACGTGCTACTAGGTGAGTAGTCGCTCGACTGCCTGCCGGTCCTTCGGCTTGATGCTCTGGACGGCAGCTTCCTTCGATGTGAGACGCCCAACTCAGCCTCGCCACTTGTCTTCATCTTATGAACTTTCTCGGCGTGGCGGGTAGATGGCAGAGTTAGCTGCTGCTGTTGCTGATCTACTTTCGTCCACGTATGACTCGGTTGATTGCGACGCATGACACTGGGCGTCCGCTGACCCCGATTGCTGTGGTGGCTCCGCTGCTTCTCCAGTCGAACGTGCTCCCGTCGCTCCATCTTTGTGTTTGCCTCAAACTTCTGCGCCGTCTCATCCGGTGTCACAGACCTTTTGATGCCCGGAACTGGTGATTGCATCACATCTACTGCTCCGGGCTGCCAGTTCCTCCACTGCAGTTCTTTTGATTTAACTGGTACGGTAAGTGGTGCAATCTTTGAGCGGACATCCTTCCCCGACCCACCACCGGGAAGATTCTCCTCAGCCGAATCGGCGTCGAACCGGTACGTGATCACACCGGTCCGGTCCGGTCTAGGGACTGGCCGATCTGATGCAGTCTCCACACAGCTGCGCTTCTGCGAACCACTCGCCGCCGCGTTGGATGGCGACGTCCCCACCGCCAGCGGATGGCTCTGACGAGACGCCTTCGCCGAGCGTTCGGCGTGTAGATGACAAGGATTCTCGTTACCTTTCGACGAACGATGAGTGCTGGCTCTATCGAAATGATCATGGTGAACGGGAAGGTGACGACGTGGTAGACCGTGCGCCGACGACGTCGCATGCAACCTCTTTTTCTTTTGATCTCGCAGGATGAGGCTTCTTGAAGATCTACAGGAGTTGAGCCGCTTCAGGTCGCAAGATCGGCGGTGAATTTGCTCCGTTTGCGGTACTGCCGTCGAGACCGCCCGAAAGACAATAGTATGTTGTGGTGGGGGCGGTGGCTCGCAAGCTCCACTCTTCTCCGGGGCTTGATGGCATTCCTCCAGGTTCTCCTCACGTTTAGAGTCTATCGGATGCCCCTCCTCACATGGCGGTAGCAGCAACCTGTGCTCCTGTTGGGCTGTTCCCGGTGATGTATGATCTTGGTAGGGCGCTTCAGACGGCATAATCTACCGCAACAAGGAACGACGTCACAGATTAGATATATCAGCTTTGACCATTCACTCCAAGTTCGTGTGTATATGCATCGGCAACGATACGATTTATCTGAAACGAAAAGGGTAGAACGGAGGCGGTCGGATATACCTTGGCGTGGTGATGTTGGAGAGCCTGCTGAGTAGCGCCATCCAACAGCCTCCTCATTAAATTTCTGGATTTTTCACCCAACTAAAGTATAAAAGCAGATCAGGAAGGTGGATCTCGATAGCCAAATAGAGCGAACGAGAGACAAGTAGATCAACAAAACTTTATTTATTCGTGACAAATAACTTCGTTTGAAGCGAAATAAAAAAGGGCATTAGAACGCATATATTATAATATCGGAAAGTGATGCCCATACCCCCTCCTTGATCTCTCCATGCGGAACATCCTGTGGTGCCTCAGTGTGTTGGAGAAGATCATATAACTCCTTCAGAGCAAGCAATTCCGACCACAGGTTCTCGACTGCCGACTCCTCTGTCACGAAACAAAGAAGCGTTGCTTAGTAAGCAATATAACTAGCGGCGGCGAGCAAGAGAGAGTGCAGATTGAACAATGCAAGTGCTCACTGTCTCTTGCTTCGAGTGACGCGGAAGAAGCAGCAGCAGCAGCAGCTTCCATCGGCAACGCCAACGAAAAATGGTGAGGGCAGGGAGAAATCGTGGGGACGAGTGAAGGTGATGGATGAATCGATGCGATTAAATGATCTCAACGGACGCATCTCTTCCAAAGAGGCTCGACTGCCTGCTCGATCTTGTCCGTCCCAAATCAAGATGAAGCGGTGATGGCGGTATAAGACAAGCCAGACGACCAGAATGTTAGTATGATTTGATTTGCGCTTTTTTGTTTGACTCTTGAACTTCCCGTCATATTAAGGATCTAACGTGATACACAGCAGTCGAATGTTAGCAGGATCTGTCTCACAGTTCCACTATGAGACGTTTCACGTATGGGTCGCTCATTTCCATTCTAAGGGCCTATTCCACGTTACACCCAATTATACTTTAGGCTGCACTTTACGGACTGCATTTTTAAGTAACTACAGTGAAAAACAAGCAATTACTGTAGTTTTTAAAAACCTCAGTTGTTAGATGTATTATTGACGACAGTTTTATAAAAACTATAGGAAAAAACAAATATGAGAGTATCAATCTTTCTATTACATTCTATGGTCACTTTATTGTTTCCCTAATAGATTTTCTATCGTTTCTTAATCCCAATATATTTTCTTACTTATAGGATTCGTGAGATAAACTTGATAAGATTATTTAGTCCTATATTGATTGAGAAATAAAATTATGAAAAACTCATAAATTAGTCAAGTCTCCTTTACTCACTCCTAAGTTTGTTTTAGAACTCAAGAGTTATGAAAAAGATAAATTGTATAACTATATCCATCGCCCAAAGATAGATAATTATTCACGAGTTTATAGAGAAAATAAGAGTTAAGTCTGTCCTCTCTTACCGACATATGATATCTTAATATATTACACATCTTCATCTTTAGCATAAACTATTAAGATTTTGTTTTCTATAAATTGTATCCTATCTCCCCCTATCCTTGTTAGTTGTGCCCTTTTAAACTGCTGAAACCCTCTCGTTCCTCTCTCTTACTATCAAATTTTCATCAATGTTGCTTCATATACAAGAATAATGGAAGAAGTGTTAGGGGGTTATATTATTTATAAATTGAGAAAGGTGACAAAAGAAATGTGATAGTGATAATTGATGAGGATAATGGCGATTATATTTCAAAAGTCAAAATTTTGGTGATCCTTATAAGCAATTTAGCAATTAGAATCTTTTCTATTCCAATAATTTATAGTAAAATATATGTTGCTACCAATAATTTTATTATTATTATATATATATATATATTATATATATATATATACACATGTATCATGTTTATGTTGCAAGAGAAGTAACATAATTAGATGTCACATCATATACATGATATGATGATAGATATGTGTTTACTTTTTACTCTTTATGATAATAGTTTGATCTAATAAATTAATTATGTTGTAACAAATGAGTTATTTACTTCAGAAATTCAGTTCAAGCCTTGAGATATTAATTTCTTTTACTTTCAGGTAATGAAGTTGCTTTTTTATCTGAATTGAGTGAGTCTTTGTTTCTTATTATTTTCTTGTATACTGGTTGACAATAAATTGTTTGCCTTCTTAATATTAAGTGAGGTTATATTTTATTAATTTTTAAGTTGACCTTTCTGAGATTGATAGAAAAAACATCATCGTGAACTATCAAGAAAAGAGTTGAAAAAAAAAAGATTAATACAAGTATTCATTCTTGATATATTCTCATGTAAGCTTTCTTTTCCTGATATATAAATAGAGTTTATTTACTTAGTTGGTATTATGTTTCTAAAAATTTGATCAAGGAACTTACAAGTTTTCCACTTGCATACACTTGATTTGAATAATTATATGATGATTTGTATACAGTACTGTGGGTTGGAGGTTCTAGTTAACCCCACCCCTCCCGAGTCTATTCCATAGGAAATGGTCACCTTTTCACCTCCAGGTACACAGATCGTACATGGTGGAAGCCGAAATTGACCCTTGGTGGACAAAACGAGCAGAAGCGAGGCCTTAAAGGGGGAAGTATATAGCAGAAAGGGCGAAGTATATAGCAGGAAAGGGACAGGGCGAGTTAATGAAGGACACACCTCCCTTCCAATGAGTCACACTGATGAAGTCCTTGGGCGATGCTCCGTCACATGACATGATGATCCCTGCAGATGGCGTGTACTCTTCCTCCCGCAGCTCTATGGACACTGGTCCTGAAAGCTGTGCTCCCCCAAACCTAGATCCTAGATCCTAGATCTCATCAAGGATCTTAGACGTCATATATTTTGGTACGAGGCATATTGGTCGGAGTATAGCGAGGTCTTTGGTATTGTTAAAATCTTTTACGGGTTTGTCTATCGACTCTTTCAACCCTAAGGCGTACGTCCATTCTCTTCTCTCCTCCGTGAGAAGGATGGTGTTCCAGTGGAGTAAGAAAAACCTATAACCCTTAGTAGAACATCAAAAACAATATCAATATAATTAATTCCCTTGAGAGTAAGGTAAGTTTAACCCCTTTTTTCGATAATGATTTTACCTCCCTTGAGAGTAAGTAAGTGGTGGACTAGGCAAAAATTTAATGAAAAACATTAAATATTTTATTGAATTGTGATAGAACCTAATAAGGAGTTTTATAGATTTTGACTCTCGAGAGATCAACCCTTAGAACATTGAATTCCTCCCTTCTAAATTCGACACAAGACTTAAATAAAATAGATAATTACTTGATTCAAGAGGGAGGCAACTATATCTTTAAATAGGGATCAAAACCCTAGCATAAGGGGGTGAAGTAAAATTACCCCCTTTACCCCTCTTATAGCTGATCTACCTTAATAGGAACAGAAAGTGACTATGTTGGCTCTATAGCCGACCTAAGCAGGGGGAAACCTTGGTCGACCAACCCAGTAAGGGAGGTGGCGACCATTAAGCGCTAAGGGCTAATGTAAATCCTAGTCATACTCCTTTATAATATAAGAGTGACCTTATTACAATCTAGCAGGATTTATTGACTACTTCTTAGGGAGATAAGACTCAACCTTGCTGGAGTCTTATCAAACCCGCCCTCTTAAAATCAGCCTTGTCCTCAAGGCTGAGGTTCCATGAACTCGAGGAACCGGGTCTTCAGCTCCTCATATGATTCTCATGCTATTATCAGCTAAACTTTGACCTCCTCATCAGCTGGAGTGTTAGTTGGAAGGATTTGGGCTGAGTCATCTTATTTAAATTTTCATTTGAGGCGGGATACCCGGCGGATCAACTATAATCTTGATCTAGTGTGTAGATCTGATCTCCAGGTTAGGGCCCTAATGTGGTCTCCAATTTTGCAAGGCCCAAAAAATAGTGAGATCATTTCCTTAAGGCTCGAGTTTCCTACTGACGGGCTGGAGGTGTAAGAAAACTCGATCTTCAATTTTTCGTCCATTCTGAAGTTTTTCGGGAGACCATTTCTTCTTTGCATGTGCTGGCGTGAGCATGAATTGTAATTCTTTTGAGCTTACTCATCTTTTGTGCCATGGACCTGTATCCTGCCAAATTTTAAATTTGGTAGCAATGAGTATCCCCTTTAAAAAATCTCGTGTGAAGTGTGGGAGAAGCCTCGGTGTGAATTAGGAGTCGACCATCTTGCATAAGGGTGACGTCGATCCCAACTCTGAATGTGTCTGCTCTAAGTACGAACACATTGCCACATTCAGGTAATGCTAGCATAGATATGGATGACATCATAACTATGGGGGTCATGTGGATGCCTTTCTCCTGTTCCTTCTTGTGATCATGGGCTGTGGATCCGAGGTCATCATCAGGGAGGACTTTTAGCATCATGGTATGCTCCTCAGTGAAGTCATGGAAGTAGCCCGAGATGAGGGAGTACTGCATCAGAAACCATAGCTGGTTCAGTTGAATATGACACTTCAGGAAGAGCTTATCCCTGCAGACAAAGATGTAAAGTTTTTGGAGATAAAGTATCATTGCAAGAGAAGGTTATGGTCGAATGATCTGTATCTCCCGCGTCTCCTGGACGATCTTTTTAGCTTCGGTCCTCTGAAGATGCGGACAACAATATGGCTGAATATGTGCTGGTGGTTCCCCTTGTAAGACCAATATACAGGGGTCGTGCAGTCTGGTAGGAAGGAGTCGGCTTGGTTCAGCGGACGTGCCTGAGATTTTAGCAAGCTTCTCTAAACACTGTGTCGAGATCATCATTTCTTTGTTCTCTCCTTTTCCACATAAGGTCACCTATTTTCTTTTGTCATTCATAAGGTCGTTAGAGCTCCTGGTGTCGGCGAGGATGGTGATAGGCTGATGCTCGATGAAGCTATCAATGTTCAATATCTGTGGTGAAACATGAAAGATGCGGGCAACTGATTGTGATTTTTCCTTTATATTCTTCTCCTCAGACTCGAGAGCCGTATCTTTGAGTTTCAGTTCTTCAGTGGCTCAATCAATAAAGGTCTCTCTTTTTTACAATGGTGGTCTCGGCTCTATAGTTTATTACAATGCCAACATAGGCCCTTTGCCGATCTATCATGAAACTCTTCTTTTGTTAACTTTTTCAGCTGAGGTGACCGATTGGTGGTAGATGGGGTCGAGAGTCTCTATGCTACTGGTCATGCAGCGGCTTTGGTTCTTCGAGCATCTTGGTTCAGCTTGTCTTCGTATAATCGTGCGAAGGAGATGACTGCCTTAAGTGTATACAATTGTCGCGCTTTAACTTCTTGAATCTTCGGCTTCAAGCCCTCAATGAAAGTCTTCAATATCTATTTTTCAAACCAATCACGAGTTTGATTAGTTAACCTTTCAAACCTGATCTGGTACTCTTGGATGATATAGGTTTGACAGATCTTCGTTAGTTTTTCATCAAGGTTCTTATAATTGATTGGCGCTGAAGGTTTATATGCTTTTGGTTGAGATGTAGCTCTTATGCTCTGAGCATCTTGATTGAGGTGCCCTTCTTGAAGTTGTACAAAAGAGATCGATGTCATCGAGGTGTAGGGCTGCCATGTCTTATCCTCGCTTCTTATCTCTGATGGGCTCTTTTTGCAATCAGAATTTGCTCCATGTTGTGATCTTCTTGGGGTTGGTGATCCACCTAATCTAAACTCCTTGAAGAGAGCACATAATTTAGCATCCATACACGTCTCGAAAGCCTCCAATTTGGCTTCGAATAAGCCTAGCGATGTCATGACATAAGGATCTTCAACCTATCAAAAAAACCGATTGAAGAGTATAGCTGAATTTTCAGGTTGAAGGTAGTGAATGACAATAATGTCGGGACTGCGGGGGTGAAGTCTCCAAGTGGAGGATGGCAGCCAAGGGTAGCAGTGACGATGGAGGAAGAAGATGGCAGCAGCAATGTCGGTTGTGGTCCTTCGGTGATTCTGCAATGTTGATGCTACAATATTGTCGAGGCTGAGATTTTTTAGGTGCTTGATATATATCAAAAGATGGCAGCCAAGAGACATAAGTTGGAAGGCAACAACGATGGTGGCAGAAGAAGAGGGCATCAGCAATGTCGGCTGCGACTTCGTGGCTGCAGGTGGCGTCGGTTGCAGCAAGGGTGCGGCTCAATAGGAGGAAAATGGGGCAGTGATGTACATGACTATTGCGGAGGAGGGCAGCAGCAGTATGGAGCGAGAGACGACTATTGTTGTGTTTAATTTGTTGCTAGCCATGATCAAGATAGTTGGTAGTGAATGATTGTTGCGGGCTACGATGTAAATAGATTACAGCGAAAGATACTGCTGGTAGCTTTTTGCCACAAGGATCGCTGTTGGCTACGATCAAGGAGGATGCAACAAGAGGTCGTTGTTGGCAGCATTGAGTAACAAAAGATGCATGCTGCGGTTGAAGGGATAAGGGAGATTGGGCGGCTAAAAGATTGGTGGATCGAAGGCTTCGGTTTGTGGCTGTATTAGGTGCGATTTGGGGCTACAGTTTTATGGAGTTTAGGCTGCAAATTGGTGTGATTTTAGGGCTGTGATAGTAGTAGATAAAGGTCAGGGAAATAGATTTTAGATCTGGGATAGATGGCAGCAAAGGTAAGTGTATTGGTAAGTAAAGTTGGTTGAAAAGGTAAGTGGATCGATAAGGAAGTAGGCTGCGGTTAGGGCTAATTGGGATTGCTGTTTGGCTACGATTTTGTTAGGGTTTTTTAGGGAGTAATAGTAGAAATTAAAGATGAGAGGGGGAGTCTCAAATCTGGAAAAGATGGCAGCAAGATCTAATAAAATTTTGATAAAAGATCGCTACGGTATATATACGCTGTACTGCCGAACAAAATTCTCATCGAAGAAGCAGTAGTTTCTCGATATTAATTCCAGTAAAAATCTAAGAAATTTATGGAAAATTTCAATATCAGAATCTTGGTTTAGATGATGGAAGTAGTAGTAATGTGGATCAAGAAAATTTTGGCAGTGTAATGGTAGAAAAATTGTTGCAAACAAGATTACAAAATTTTCATCATAAAATTTTAGCACTGCGTGATAAGTCTGGTTCGAGAAGGAGTTTTTTCTAGAGATCAGTCTTAGATGAAAGCTAAGCCAATCTATGAGTTTATGTAAAAATTTCAGCTAAAAAGGATGAACAAAAGTTTAGTTTCAAGATGCCAAAATGTCACGGTCAAAATGCAAACAAGGTGTTTGATGAAATGCTCAAGTTTGTCCGTGTCCTTCGGTTTGTGTACATACATTGTACAGCAAGTAGCGGGCTTGCAGTAGGCTTAGCAGCCCGAGTTTGGTTTGCTTTATGGCCAATTTTGGCTTGTAAATACAAGTATGTCTTGTAAGCACTTGTGGGGGACTCGGTCTGTAATGGACCATTATCCTTTGTGTGCAACCTCTCTGAGTTTGTGATGTCCTCGGATGTAATTTGCATATGGCTTATGAAGTGTTTGCTTGAGCAGTTGCTTGTGGATCCCGTGGGAATTGCTTCTTATGGCCCGTTTTCTCTTTTGTGAGCCTAAGGGACTCTAGGAGATCTCGGGGAAGGCTGACCATGTGCGGACAGATAACGCTTTGGGCGTTCCACGACTTAGGCAATCTCAGCTAAGTCTTCGGGAGGGCCGCAAGGGTGCCGCACGGCTTAGGCAAATCAGCTAAGCCCGTGACAAATAGGCGGAGGGCAGATTCTTCATCATAAAAATTCTAACACTGTGTGATGGTGAAAGATTGCATAAGAAAATCGGTTCCAGAAGGAGTTTTTTCAAGAAATCAATCCCAGATGAAAGCCAAGTTGATCTATAGAATTGTATAAAAATTTCGGCTAGAAAGGAGAAGAAATAAATCAGTTTTAAGAGGTAAAAATACGACTAAAAATTTCTGCAGCGTTTCGCCTTCGCAACAATGAAAACATTTGCGACGAACAAAATTTACGGTGGATAAAAACTCTTCAACATATAAAGTAAAGAATCTTGTAGTATTGAAGAGGTGTGGATGATAAAAATATACCAGATTTCTAAATCACACAGGGGGCGACAACAGATAGATGGATCTGTGGCTTGGTGGGCGACTGTGGATGGAGGCGATGTCAAAAGCAATTGTGGAAATTGCTTAGAAGATGGAGGCGTGGATGATGGCTACAGGGTAGCAGGAACGCGACTCTGATACCAGATGAAAGAACCCCATAAGGAGCTTTATAGATTTTGACCCTTGAGAGGGATCAACCCTTGGAACGCTGTAGGGGTTCCTCTCTTCTAGATTCAGCACAAGCCTGAAATAAAATTGATAATTGCTTGGTTCAAGAGAGGGGCAACTATATCTTTAAATAGGGATCAAAACCCTAGCCTAAGGGGGTGCTTGCCTAAGTAAAATTATCTCTTTACCCCTCCTATAGCCGACTTGCCTTAATAGGAACAAGGGGTAGCTAGGTTGGCTCTATAGTCGATCTAAGCAGGGGAAAACCCTGGTCGACCAATCAAGGGAGGTGGCGGCCACTAAGCCTTAAGGATTAATCTAAATCCTAACCATACTCCTTTACAAGATAGGAGTGACTTTATTATAATCTAGCAAGATTTCATTGACTAATTTTTAGAAAAATTAAGACTCAACCCTACTGAAGTCTTATCAAATTGTCAACCTTAAAATGAGAGAAAAATAATCTTAATGTTAGGGGCAACAAGAAAACCTATAGGAGCTTTTGATCATTACTCCAGACTTACTAATCTTAACATAAATAGCAAGAACTTTTTTTTTATTTTGTGGAAGCTAGGCTAGGGAAGATTATGTACTTTTAAATGATTTTCTAAGTTTTTTCATTCTACAATGAGTATATGTCCTGTCTACTAGAATCATAGTGATGCTGCTGTCCACCTACTAGTTCAAACAGCTTCTTTTCAGAGTGGAAACAGGGAAGAAGATAGCTTGAGGAAGCAAAAGATACGGAGAAAGGATTGAGAGAATAATTTCTTTGATGACTTTGGTCATAAAAGACATGATTAATATGCACACTCCTTCGGAGGATGGTGAACATAGGATATATAGCGTCTGTTTTTTCTACTAACGCCACCTCCTTGAGTTCTAATGATGTTTTAGGCTTGCATTCATGTTAAAACCCTTATGCTTCTAAGTTTGGGGTTAATCTCTATAGGGGATCGGACTCTTAAAATTTTATATAAGTTTTATTCTCCAAGGTATTATGCACAATGGTTCAAGAAAATATTAATCTATTGATGATGAAAAGAGGACTAAATATGTGAGTATTTATAGGGTTTTTAAACCCTAACTCCTAATAGGATTCATACTAAAAAACTCTAACTCCTAACAACTCCCTAGCCGACCTCTACTAGGAGTGGTTGGTGGCTACCAAACTCCTAATCCTAATCCAACTCTAACCCTACCCCTAGTCGGCCCCTTTAACTATAGTAGGGGGCGACTAGCTATGGTTTTACATGTGTGCATCCCCTATTTGAATTAATTAAAATTATGATTTAATTAACTAGAGTCCTAACAAACCCGTCCTCTTCAAATCAGCCTTGTCCTCAAGACTGACACTCCATGGATTCTGGGAATTTGATCTTCAAGTTTTCATAACTCTCCTAGGTGGCATCTTCTGTAGGTAGGTTTGTCCACTATACCAACACCTTAATAGTGAGTCTTCGACATCGAGTCACGCGTCGACAATCAATGATGGCACTCGGCTGGATCTAGAGCTCTCCATGGGTTGTAATGTCCGGCAGGCGATCTTGGGCCATCTCGTTTTGTCCCAACTTGGGATTCAGGCACGACACATGAAAAACTGGGTGGATCCGGAAGCTGGTAGGTAAGTCCAGTCTATATGCCACTGCTCCGATGCGCTCCATGATCTGGTATGGTCCATAGAATTATGGTGCAAGCTTCATGGATGCTCTGGTCTGGACCGATGTTTGCTTGTATGGTTGGAGCCGAAGAAAGACCTAATCGCCTACCAAAAACTCTCTTTCGCTTTTGTGTTGATTGTACTATTGTTTCATCCTTGCTTGAGCTACTGAGAGATTATCTTTTAGTAACTTTAGAATTTTGTCCCTATCGCTGAGCTCCCTGTCCACCTATTCTACTTTAGATGTGCCCAATATATACTTTACAATTACAGGGGGTGGTCGGTCTTATATGACTTCATAAGGAGTACATTTTATCGACGAATGATAAGTTGTGTTATACCACTACTCGCCAAGGGAAGCCACTTTGTCCACTCTTTTGGCAGATCACTGGTGAAGTATCTAAGGTATGTTTCTAAGTACTTGTTCACCACTTTGGTCTAACCATCGATTTGTGGATGGTATGTTGTGCTTATCTTCAATTTGGTACCCTACAACTGAAATAATTCTGTCCAAAATTTGCTAGTGAAGACCCTATCATGATTACTTATAATAGATCTTGGCATCTCATGTAACTTTACAATATTTTCTATAAAGATCTAGGCAATGTTGGCAGCGGTGTAGGGGTTGCGGACAATACACAAGTGGGCATACTTCGTAAGACGATCAACCACAATGAAAATTGTACATTTTCTTGGGATGAAGGCAGTCATTCGATGAAATCCATTGATATTTCGATCCATATCGAGTCCGGGATGGGTAAAGGTTGCAGCGTTCCGAGGCTTGCATTGTTTCACCTTTATGTCGTTGGCATACATCACACTGCGCTACAAATTCAGCAATAATATTTTTCATCCCTCTCCAATAAAACTTTTGCTTAATTCTCTTACAAGTTCTAAGGAATTCAGAGTGCCCTGCCGCTGGTGTGGAATGCATCTCTTGAAGGATAGTCTTTATACAAGTAAAATTCGACATAAGCACGATGCATCCCTTATAGCACAAGTCCTTTGAATCCCAATTGTAATGAGTCACGGAGCTTGGTTCCTCCTCTAATTTTTTGATGATCTTACTAGTCTTTAGATCACCTCTCCTTTCCTTCCTAATGTCCTCAAGGAAGTCACTGGTTGGAAGGGAGATGGCCCAAAATTCAGCTTGCTCGGGTAGCCCTGAAAGTGCATCCGTAACAACATTTTCTTCCCTCTTTTTGTAAGTTATTTCATAATCATACCCAAGAAGCTTTGTTACCTATTTTTGTTGTTCGGGAGAGAATATCTTCTGCTCCAAAAAATATTTGAGGTTCTTGTGGTTGATTTTTATTTAGAAGCGCCGCCTGATCAAGGAAAGTCTCCACTTTGCTACCATGTGCACAACCGCAAGCATCTCCTTGTCGTAGATAGATATTTTCAAATGAGAGGGAGATAATGCCTTGCTGGTGTAAGCGAGGGGTCGGCCATCTTGCATGAGGATAACGCTAATCCCAACTCCGGATGCATTGGCTTCAATGATGAAAGTTTTGTCGAAGTAGGGTAGTGCTAGCACGGACGTTGATGTCATGGCTGCCTTGAGATTGTCGAAGGTAGTGGAAGCTTTGTCCGACCACTGGAAAACACCTTTTTTTAGCAAGGATGTGAGAAGTGCATTGATCTTTCTAAAATCTCTGATGAACTTGTGGTAGTAGCTCGTCAAACCGAGGAATTCGATGTTGGCTAGCTTTGCATTGCCTCGATTTTGGAAGAGTCCACTGCCATACCTTCCTCTGATATGATGTGCCCAAGATACTCTACCTTCGATTGAAGAAAGTTGTACTTTGATTGTTTGACAAAAATAACATGCTCTCGAAGAATCATCAAAATAAGTCGTAAGTGCTGACACTAACTTTCAAGAGGAGCTGTAAATTAGGATGTCGTCGAAGAAAACCAATACGAACTTACAAAGATAACTCTGAAAAATATCATTCATAAGACTCTGGAAGGTGGAGGGAGCATTGGTGAGATCGAAGGGCATTACCAAAAATTCGTAGTGGTCGTTGTGCGTTCGAAAGACGATTTTTGGTATATCTTCTTCGCACACCCAAATTTGATGATATCTGGATCGAAGGTCCAGCTTCATGAAGAATCATGCTCCCCTTAATTCATCAAGTAATTCATCCACCACTAGAAGAGGGTACTTGTCCGTGATAGTTATGCCATTGAGAGCTGGGTAGTTGAGGCAAATTCGCCACGTTCCGTCTTTCTTTCGTACGAGGAGCACCGGTGAAGAGTAGAGGCTACAACTTGGCCGAATGACCAATGTTTCAAGCATCCCCTTTACAATCCTCTCTATTTCATCTTTATGGAGGTGAGGATATCGATATGGCTGAGTGCTTGCTTGTGGTTTGCCCGAAATAATCGGAATTCAATGATCATGCCGTCAGTTAGGAGGTAGGCTGCGCGGTTCGACAAAGACATCTCAAATTCAACAAGAAAATGAAGTAGGTTTGGGTCTTCAATTTTTGTTAGCTCCCTCATAGATTGCTACTGAAGTTGCATCAGGAAGCCACTGTTCACTTTATGCAAAACTTTCTCCATTCGTTATGTGCAAATCGTTGTTACATCGCTCCCATGTTTCCCGTATAGTATCACCGATTTCCCTTTGTAGTAAAATTTTATAATTAATTTTAAGAAATATCACATAATGTAGTCAGCCATTCGATACCAAGCATGGCCTCATAATCATCAAGCGGGAGGAGAAAAAAATATACAATTATCTCTTGGTCCTACAACAACAATTTCACCCGCGGGCATCTGCGGTCACACTTTAAAATTTGTCCGTCGGTGACCTTAACATCAAACCTGCTACAATCATTAATATGTAAGGCCATCCAAACAACAGCCTTGCTATATATGAAATTATTAGTGCTCCAGATATCGATGAGGATGGTGATTGACTGTTGTTTAAATAGTCCTCCCACTTTCATCGTCTACGGGTTCACGTAGCCGACAAGAGCATGCATTGTATAATCAGCCGGCTACTATTCTTCTTCCGTGACCTCCTCATGCTCCTGGACCTCCTCCTCTAAATCTTCAATGGGCTCAATCAATAGAAGGCGTCCCTTTTTGTAGCGATGGTCACAACTCTTGATGGTCACGACGCCGATCTATCGCGAAGTTCTTCTCTTGTCAATTTCTTTGGCAGCGAAGGATGGCTGGGAGCAAGGGGTGCTGGAGGTTTATATGTTCTAGTCTAGGAGTGGTCCTCATCCTTCGAGCATCTTGGTTGAGTCGTTCCTCCTGGATTCGAGCAAAGGAAATTACAGCCATTAAGGTGCGGGGCTGCCGCACTTTTATTTTCGGCTTGAGTCATTCGATGAATATTCCTAATAATTGTTTATCAGATCAATCATGAGCGAGGTTAGATAATATCTCAAACCTAGTCTTGTATTCTTGTTGAATCTTAGATTTTGATAATGAAATCAATTGATGGATTATTGATCTAACAGGATTGTTAGAGTTAATTGATGTAGGATTAATTACGATAGAAGTAATATTACAATCATGATTGGCCAAGGTTAAGTCCATGTATTGAGTCGATGCATTTGGGAACTCGCCAGGAGTGTGTCGGAAGCTCGCCGAGGGTATCGGGAGTTTGCCAGGATGGTGCAAGGGAGTTTGCCAAAAGAAGACCGAGACTCGTCAGAAGATTATCGGGGGTAGCCGAAAAGCTTGTCGGGAGTCGGGATAGGATAGTCTTGTGATGGATATTTTAGCAATTATGATTGTATTTAATTAAGTCATAATTAGCATCATGCTGGTCTAACTATGACAGGATCAATGAAGCTACAACCAGATGATGGGCCAAGATAAAGCCTAGACATCAGACCGAGTTCGGACAATGCGGTGGGATCTCACCAGAAGTTCGCTAGAAGATTCGCTGAAGGAATTGGGAAGCTCGTTGGGAACGTGAAGGGAGATCGCTAGAAAGAAGACCGGAGGACTTGCCGTAAGATTGTCGGATGTTGCCGGAGTATACGGGAGTTAGATCTTAATTAGGCTTAATTGGTCATTAAGTGTTGTAATCATTGAGTCGTAGTTAGAAGTTAGAGTCCTAATTGAGTTAGATTTGAAAGAAATCCAAATCAACTTAATGAGGTAACCGGATACACTACTGGGTTTGATTGAGCTCAGGTTGAGCTCAATCAGTTGACCAAAGAGCTAGTCAACGTAAAAGTCAAGCCAGAATTCAAAAAGTGGAGGGAACCACTTTTGTAAAAATTTTGACGGGTAAATCGATGGTGAGCGACGGTTAGATCGCTCGTATCACAGAATTGGGGCAACGGGCAGTAGCTTTTGGCAGGTAAATCGCCCAGGTGGCGGTGAACCGCCCGTACCACAGAATCTGGGTGGCGACCAACTGTTGACGGCGGGTAAACTGCCCGTACCTGGATTTTTCAGATACGGTTGGATTTTGGCTCCCGTTTTGAAGCCAATTTGGGGCCTATAAATACCCCAAGTTTTCTTGCATTTAGGATAACACTTTTGGGAGATTATATTATGAGAAAATATTGTTTGAGAATTGTAAGAAAAAGAAAAGGGGTAAGGGAGAGAGCTTAGAGTTGTAAATCTAGTCTCCCTTGTAAGCTCAAGCGGAAGGGTTTAATCTTCACCTAAAGAAGATTGGTAGTGGATGCCGGTGTACCTCAAGAAGGAGGACTCGAAAGTGGACGTAGGCCATTAGCGCCAAACCACTATAAAATTGTAAGTGTTTCATACTTGTATTGCTTGAATGTTGTTGAATTGATGCTTCCAACTTAACTAAACTCCTTGAAAGCAAGATGATAAGTTCTTTTCCTCAAATGTGATTATCTTTTTGGCTTCCTTAACAACTTATTTTTAATCACTCACTTATTTTATTAAAAATGAAAAGCTTTGGATATCCTATTATATCTTATTCGAAAAGCTTTTGCTTTAGAAAAAAATTTTTAGCTTGCACTAATTCACCCTCCTCCTCTTAGTGCCAATTGATCATAACAATTGGTATTAGAGCAAGGTTATTACTCTTTGGATTAACACCCACTTGAGTAAATGACTTGTTTTGACATGAATGAGAGACATTCCATTTCACGTCCACCCATGTTCAATGGGACAAATTACACATATTGGAAAACACGGATGCATATTTTCCTCATCTCTTTGGACTTTGATTTATGAAATATAGTTGAAAATATATTTAAAAAGTCTTCTCTTTCAATAAATAATTGGAATGATTTGGAGAAGAAGACTTTCTTTTTAAATGCAAAGGCTATGAATGTCTTGCTTTGTGCTCTTGATAAAAATGAGTTTAATCGTATTTCTGCTTGTGATTCGACTTTCGATATTTGGCATACTTTGAAAATCACACATGAAAGCACAACTAATATAAATGAATCAATTAATGAAATGTATTCCAAAAATGAACTTGAAAAACACCTTCCAAAGAACAAGAATGATTGTGAACTAAGAATGACATATGACTCCTCGAGTGAAATCTTGAGTGATGAGAACCTTGGACATGAACCTTTGAAAAATGAACCGAAAAAATTAATGAACTTAAACCTTATAAAAATTATGGACACAACCTCTTGCTATAAACGCAAGAAGCCGAGAAGCTCCAAAGATCAAATGCTCAACCAAGAAGTGGAGAACCTTGCTTTAATGGTGATCGAAGATGAGGTTAGTGAGTCTTTAGATTTTTTATTTTTAGAATTATCAAGCATGTTTAATGATTTATTTAATAAGTTTAGAAAACTTAGCAAGTCTTTTAAACTACTTAAAGTTGATCATGATTTGATAGTTAAAAGACTTGATGAAATGCATGACTCCTTAACTTCACCTAAACCATATTTAAAATGTGATATGCTAAATAATGTTCAAATAGAGAATTGTATGCTTAAAACTACATTAGAGAAATTTGAGATAGGGAATAAATTCCTAAATATGATCCTTACCAATAAGGGTTATATCAATAATAGACATGACATAGGCTTTGTTGGAAATATTCAACAAAAGCCAACCATATTCATAAGAGGACCTACATTAAATGTGCCACCAAGAGTTAAATATAATTCTTGTGAAAAATTGGGACATAATACCTACAAATATTTATTTAGAAATTATAGTTCACATAAATTAATTTGGGTTCCTAAAGGAACCATAAACAATCTTAAGCCATTAGAGAAAATGGGAAGAACATGTCATGAAGGATCCAATGTTAAATGGGTACCTAAATCAAAACCTCTTATAATATAAAGTTGTTTCCTAATAAGGCTAGGAGCACTAAGTAATGTTTTGAAATTAGATGCTTAAGACTTGAGATCTATTACTCTTTCAAAGCTCACTAGCCTATGTTTGAAGCTCAATGATCCTTGTTTTTATTATAACAAATCTTTTTATTGAAAATAGTTCATCATTATATAATTAATCTTGATGATGCATAGCTAGAGCATGCTAGAATTAGAAAGAAGAAAGTGTAGTTAAATAAAAATTATATGTATGAAAGAATGATTTTGATGATGATTATTGTATTGATGTGTATTAACTTGTGTTGATGATTTATGTTGTTTTTAAACCTAAAAATCATATATGAAATCATCATTCTTTAAAAGAAAATTTTCTTGATAATACGATAGAATCATTCAATATAGAAAAATCATTGGATTTTGGTTGAAAAATATCTCGTAGTAATGACTCCACTTAAAAATGATTTACTCATTTGGATTTATCTTATCATACCCTTGATTGATAATGCATAGCTAGAGCATGCTAAGACTAGAACTAAAAGAACCCAAGTTATTATTAATAAAAAAATTACTCATGTTGAAATTTACATAAATGAGATTTTGATGATGATTGAAAAATTGGTTTAAATGTAAAAACTATTATTAAATAGTTCAAATATTGACAAAGTCTATCGAATGATTGATTTAAATGTTACATTGATTGAAATACTATGATTGATTTGAATAATAGAATTTTAGCATAGAACAATATAGAAAAGGGAGAGCAGAAATCACATGAAACAACCAAAAGAAGAATGATTAATCTTAAATATCATTGTATTCTTGAAATAAATTTCAAAAGAAGGATAATTCTTCTTGAAAGAATATTTCTATCATATGAATCCTTCAACAAGAGATAGAATGATACTATTGTTAAATCTCTTTAACTACAAAAATGAATTAGAAAACTTTTAGCTATTTAATTTTGGAAAACAATCTATGATGACTTTATTGAAATATTCTGAAAAGTGATTTTTGATGATAATTTTGGATATATTTTTAAATGATTTTGTTTTAGAAAATAGATATGTTTGAATCTATCCAACTTCATTGATATGTTGCTTTTAATTATTTGATAACTTAAATCATGATCTTGAAATCTTAAAAATTATAATTTAAGATCTTTCTGTTTACTAAGATTCCTTTCATCCTAAACATGATCTTGACTTCTCAATATTTATAACTTAGATATTTCTATAAGAATCAAGATCCTTCTTACATTGTCTCCTAAGATTTCAAAAGCTTTGAAATTTCATCTAGGAAGAAATGTGTCAAAATAAATCATGTTCTTGGTATTTATGATTTGATAATAATATTCTTTATAACATGATTACTTATGACTTTCTTCTTAGTATAACTTAATACCAAAATTGGTATTTCTTAAATTTGTGATAAGTTGAAAATTAAATGAGATTAACATTACCATGAATATTCCCTTAACTTCTTGACCTAACTTATATGTTATGGGAATCACATTATTGATCTCTATGATTTTCTTTAAAAGGAGATTTATGATTTTAACAATAATAATTTAAATTTTTATCAAGATCATTCTTATTTTCTATTAAAAAGATTTATCTTGGATAAATTAAGATTATCCCCTAAGACTCATTTGTAGTATTTACAAAAGAGGGGAAAGAAAACTTATTAAACAAAATCATGTCTTTTAGATTTGAAATTTTAATGACATAATATCTCTTATATTTTTTGACATAAATTGAACATGAATGAAAAGAAATTACGTAATCATATTTCTCTCTTGACAATAACAAAAAGTAGGAGATAAAATTTTTAGTATGATTAGAAGCAAACATTGAATGATGAACAAGTGCTTAGAAGAAAATTAGAACTTTCTAAATGCAAACAAAATACTTGATTTATAATTTGAGCTTGATCTACCATTCTTATGAAATTCTTGATGCCTTTTATCCAAATTACATGAGATGATTTTAAATGCATGAGTAGCTCTTAAGCTTTTGAATCTCCTTGAATATCTTGAAGTTTTGAGCTTAATTTCAAAATTTATATCTATAAAATTTACATCTTTAAAATTGAATATTATTGTGATATGATATTTTTCATTTCTCTACCTTGATTCTACCTTCTTATTCACACAAAGTAGAGAAAGGAAATCACTAGCATTTCAAGAGACTAATAAGTTTATTAATTACATTTTGAATCTCTTGAAAGTGATTTTGATGATTTTGAAATTAAATGATATCATGATTTTGATTCCTTAGAATGATAACTTGAAATCTTTTATGAATCAAAATATTTTGTTAGGTGTTTTCGTATTATTTAAAAGGAGATTTTTATACAAATCATGAACTTGACAACTTAAGATTTCTTATGGATGAATCAAGAGATTTTATTTTAATTGTTTCTCCTACAAATTTGTCTCTTGATATTCATAATTTACCTTCATGAATTATACATCTCATCACTATATTAATCTTTCATGATATATTTCATGTGATGATATTGAAAAATGATGTAATGGAAAAAGTTTTGCACTATCTCTTTTTGACAATGACAAAGGGGGAGCAAAATTTGTTAGCTTGTAAAATTGCAAGCTTGAATAATGCAAAGGAAGCAAAAATTTGTTGGCTTACACTCCCCAAAAGAGAAGAAAGAACTTACTAGATTTATTTATTATATTTTCTTAAAATTTATATGAGAAAAATGTGTTGAGCTCATATTCAAATTTTATATATCTACAAGATTGAGGTTGAGACCTAGAAATACTAAATCATGAAAATATATAAATTGCTAATCTAGATTTCATACGATTAAGCATTTTGTGATAACATTTTTGAAAACTTTCTCCATGATTTGGTATCTTATTGTTTTCAAAAAATGCATGAAGATACGTTATATTTGAAATTTAAAAGAGATGATTTTATATATCAAGAGATGACTTTTGCTATATTTGAAATACATAATTAGTCTTTAATCTCTTGGACTTTTGAGCTCATCTTAATATTACTTTTAAAATTTATTAAGAGCTCTTCTCATGATGAAATGATTCAACACCTCCCTTGTTTATCTCCTTATTAATTATAAAAGGTATGGTTGATGATTAGAGATTAATTTTTAAATATATTAAATTTTTTAAGAAAGGTATGCTCAATGACTTGAAAATCTTCTATACTCTATGACTTGAAAATTTTCTATACTTATTGATTTGAAAATTTTCTATGCTTGATGATTTGAAGAAAAATTCTCAAATATTTTTAACTTCATGATAATCCTTGAAAATTCTTGATAAGTTGAAAAGTTTAAAAAGCAAATCTTTGTTATACTTGAAAGGTTATATGCTTGAAATGCTTATTGCTTTGATTTACTTGAATTCAAGATGATGTGATTCTATTGAATTTAAGTCTTCTATATTAATGCATATACTAAGGGGGAGTAATGTCATCATGTGTTTTGAAATTATTAGCTCTATATTTCACCTTTTTGTTGATGACAAAGGGGGAGAAATATATATTTATGACACATGACATTGAAAAATATTCATTGATAACACTTGATGATATAACTTGGATATTTTACAATTCATGATTTGATGACTTGATGTAAATTTGTGTTGAAATTTGCATAGAATATTGATAACTTGAATTTAAGAGTGCGTGCTTCTCTTAAATTTACGTGGTATGATTTTAGGAGGAGTTAAGAATAACTTCTGTCATCAATTGATTGTCATCATCAAAAAGGGGGAGATTGTTGAATCTCGGATTTTGATAATGAAATCAATTGATAGATTATTGATATAACAGGATTGTTAGAGTTGATTGATGTAGGATTAATTACGATAGAAGGATTATTACAATCAGGATTAACTAAGGTTAAGTCCATGCATCGAGTCGATGCGTTTGGGAACTCACCAGGAGTGTGTCGGAAGCTTGCCGAGGGTATCGAGGGTTTGCCAGGATGGCGCAAGGGAGTTCGCCAAAAGAAGACCGAGACTTGCTGGAAGATTATCGGGGGTAGCCGAAAAGCTTGCCAGGAGTCGGGATGGTCTTGTGATGGATATTTTGGTAATTATAATTGTATTTAATTAAGTCATAATTAGCATCATGTAGGTCTAACTATGGCAGGATCAATGAAGCTACAACTAGATGATGAGCCAAGATAAAGCCTAGGCATCGAGTCGATTTCGGACGATGCGATGGGATCTCGCCGGAAGTTCGCTAGGAGATTCGTCGAAGGAATCATGAAGCTCACTGGGAACACGAAGGGAGATCGCCAAAAAGAAGACCGGAGGACTTACCACAAGATTACCGGAGGTTGCCAGAGTATGCGGGAGTTAAGTCTTAATTAGGCTTAATAGTCATTAAGTATTGTAATCATTGAGTCGTAGTTAGAAGTTAGAGTCATAATTGAGTTGGATTTGGAAGGAATCCAAATCAACTCAATAAGGCAACCGAATCCACTACTGGGTTTGGTTGAGCTCAAGTTGAGCTTAATCAGTTGACCAAAGAGCTGGTCAACATAAAAGTCAAGCCGGAATTCAAAAAATGGAGGGAACAACTTTTGCGAAAATTTCGATGGGTAAACCACCGGTGAATGGCGGTTGGACCGCCCTTGCGACAGAATCCGGGCGGCGGGTGGCAGCTTTCGGTGGGTACACTGCCCAGGTGGCCGGTGAACCGCCTGTACCACAGAATCTGGGTGGCGGCCAGCTGCTGACGATGGGTAAACCGCCCAGGTCGGTGAGTAAACCGCTCGTACTCGGATTTTCCAGATACGGTTGGATTTTGACTCTAGTTTTGAAGCTAATTTGGGGCCTATAAATACCCCAAGTTTTCTTACATTCAGGACAACACTTTTGAGGGATTATATTTTGAGAAAATATTGTGTGAAAATTATAAGAAAAAGAAAAGGGGTAAGGAAGAGAGCTTAGAGTTGTAAATCTAGTCTCCCTTGTAAGCTAAGTCTATGGGTTTGATCTTCACCCAAAGAAGATTGGTAGTAGATGCCGGTATGCCTCAAGAAGGAGGACTCGGAAGTGGACGTAGGCCATTGGCGCCGAACCACTATAAAATTGGAAGTGTTTCATACTTGTATTGCTTGAATGTTGTTGAATTGATGCTTCCAACATAACTAAACTCCTTGAAAGCAAGATGATAAGTTCTTTTCCTCAAACGTGATTATCTTTCCGGTTTCCTTAACAATTTATTTTTAATCACTCACTTGTTTTATTAAAAATGAAAAGCTTTGAATTTTCTATTCTATCTTATTCGAAAAGCTTTTGCTTTAGAAAGAAAAATTTAGCTTGCACTAATTCACCCTCCCCCACCCCCCCCCCCACCCCCCCCTCTCTTAGTGCCAATTGATCCTAACAATTCTTGGATCATGGAGGTTTGTCAAATCTTCATAAGTTGTCCGTCGATGTTTTTGTACTCGATTGGTCCAAAGTGGTTCAACAGCCCGCTTTTGAATTCGGGACTCCTTGGGTGTATTTAAGCTAATAGTACCATTGAATTGCATATCTTTCGAGGTGGATGACAGTGATGTCTACCATGGAAGCCTCCGGTGTTAGGTAATATCAGAAGTAACATTTGATGCACGAAAGCCATCCCATCGGGTCTCCTTCTTCGCATCAAGGAAAGTCCTCCCTCATGCATGGCTGCATCACATGTGAGGCTTGTTCTTCCTTCTCTGGAGGCCTCTCTGAACTTTCACCTTGCTAGAATTTTGTTGGACTCAGAGATCATCCAATTCTGAATTCTACAAATAAGGCGAGTAATTCATCCTCCATACGTGATTCAAGCCATGATTCAAGCGCCTCCACCTTGGCATTGATCGAGTCTTGAGATGCCATTGCGTATACCTCTAGATTTGAGATGTTTCTATCTTTTTTCTATTGACTGGTCAAGGGCATAGGGTGGTGGAAGTTTTGGTGGCAGCGGAAGATAAGATCGGTGGAGGATTGTGGCTACAATAGGTCGCTATTTTGGGCTACGATTTTGGATGCTATTAGGGTTATAGAAATGTATTACGATGGCTGTGTCTTAAGGCTAGAGAGGTGTCCTAAAGACGACGTGGTTGGTGGCAGCAAGATTGGTAGGGTTTTGGTGGGTTGCGAGAATAACAACGACAAAAGGTACAATAACAAAAATTTTCATCGAAAAATTTCAGTAGGGTAGATGCAATTTTTTTCCAACAGTTCATGACAATGATTTAAGCAAAACTCAAGGGGAATCCGCTAGTAAGGAAAAGATAATATAGACAAAAAGTTCATGAAAGAATACAACAGTAAGGAATTCGACTAGATTAAGGAATACAAGAAGGTGCTGTGGTAAAATTTTATGTCAAAGGTCCAGCAGTTTGGACGTAAAAGATCAGCAGTTTATATTGACAATTTTTTGCATGAAACTAAAAGAAAATCCATTGTAAAGGAGTGCCAAAGCTGTTGTAAAAAACTTGTAGAATATTGGTAAGAAAAATTATGGCAACAAGATAAAAAATAGGCAGTGGTATGCGGCTGAATTATGTAACGTAACTTTCATCGTAAAGATGGAAACTTTGCGATGAAGAGTTTATGCAGCAAGATAGGAACATACTTTTTTTAGTTTTTTTGGGTTAAAGATAACTAAATTGCAACAGTAGTAAGGTAAAATATCAGAACCTGATGTAATTCTTTGGGGAGATCAAAAGGTGATTTGTGGTAGTGGAGATGACAGCGAAATTCGGTGACGATCTAAGCAATTGTGGAAATTGCTTAAGCGGCTATAGAAGGATGATGGGCAGTTGCGGAAGGGTAGCGAGACGCCAAAAATGATGTTATGATGCCAAGTGTTAGAACCCTTGTCGATTCTAAGCTTGGGGTTGATCTCTATAGGGGATCGACCTCTTGGAACTCTATGGGATTCCCTCCTCCAAGGTATTCAGTACAATAGCTGAAGAAAATATTGATCTATTGATAATGAAAAGAGGGCTTAATACATGACTATTTATAGAGCTTTTAAACCCTAACTCCTAATAGGATTCGTACTAAAAAACTCCAACTCCTAATAACTCGCTAGCCGACCTCTACTAGGAGTGGCCGACGACTACCAAACTCCTAATCCTAATCCAACTCTAACCCTACCCCTAGCCGGCCCCTTTAACTATAGTGAGGGATGACTAGCTAGGATTTTACGCATCCCCTATTTGAATTAATTAAATTAAGACTTAATTAACGCGAGACATAACAATTCCTTATTAAACACCAAGATGCTGGTGTTCATTTAACAAATTTAACTCAGTTCTGCATGCAGAAAGCTCTGCAATTTGAATTTTGAGGCCCCTCTTTGCTTCCTGTAAGGGCCTCAAAACACATCTCGGTGCGGTCGGACTGCCTTCAATCGGTCAATGCCCTTAACAGCTTGAGCCTTGGCCATGGATTTAATGAATATTTTGAATGACTGTACCTTGCTTTTTGTATAGGGATGGATGGCAATGTGGAAGTCCAGCCTCTTGCTGTTTTTGCCAGAATTAAGAGTAACTTGTAATTGGTTTGTAACTTGCCCGAGTTATCAGAACCTTATGAGCATTTTGTACTCTCCAGTTTAAGCTTGCATATAGTTTTGATACAAAAATAATAATAACAACGATGTTGGGACAACCACGAGATGCATGGGCACAGCTGTAATTATCATATCAAATCGCAATGGTTGATTCTTCTAGAAAATCGTTTTTTTTTTCAGTGTTCAAATGTTGATTTTTTCTTTCTTTTTTTAATAAAAATAACAGAAATATATCCAACTACTTGTCTATCTTATTTTTTTATTTTTTATTATCTTTCAAACAATCTATTAAATTATACCAATTTAATTAATCTACAACTTCGATCGATCTAAAATAAATAATATAAAAAATATTTATATTAACAAAAATATAAAATAATTATGTAGAATTTATCTTAAATTCATAGATGAAATATTATAAAACAAATAAATTATGAAAATAAAAAGATCATTTTATTGAATATAAAATACAGCATATTATAATATTATCATATACATCTTTAAAATAAATAACATTGGAATTCAAAGTCTTAAATTTCCATAAAATCTTGGAAATAACTTGTAAATATTAAATGATCATATTTCCATTCTTAAACATTTAAATTAAGTATTTTCACTGATTTCAATCGTTAAAAGATTGAATTTATGTCATTTTAAAGATTGAAATCAGTAAAATATATGTTTTAAATACTTGAAAATAGAAAAATGGCTATTTATTAGTTATTTTCAAGTCTTGTCAAAGTTTTTTAAAAATTTGAGAATCTTTTTTAAAATAAAAAATTATTATATTATTTTTTAATGGGATTATACTACTTTTGAATAAAACCTAAAAAATGAACTTTCATTTGCAAATAGTATAACTTATGGCCCTATTATGGCAAAAGTGATGTGGTACCTGTCAACACTCTATGCTGTCATTATCGCTTTATGCTTAGTAAAGGTCTCTTATGTGGATGGGCAAGCTAATATCACGTAAACAAATGGGTGGAATGATCTAATATTAGTTGATGAGAGTACCAACTGATGTAACAAACATATCTAATAGTTCGACACCAACGATAGTGGTTATGACTGGTTCTCACACTTTTATTACCAAATAAATTACGTAACACCAACCTCATAACCCCCGTCCTCTAGCACATGTTTTTGTAGGTTATGGACAACTGATTCGATGAGTTCCATCCTAATATTTGGCTCAAAGAAGGATCAAGCTAGTTCCGAATCAGTTTCTAGCTTAGACAACTTAAAGACTACTCTAATAATTTTACACTAGAAAGAAGATCGATCAATATGTTTTAAACAAACCTCACGGGTTCATCTTAAATAAATCTCAAAGATTCGAATCCCTAGAATGTTAATGGACCAACTCTTATAACCCCCAATGCCCCTTTGTCGAACCCCTCAATACTGTGTGTGTTGGCTGTCCATGTCCTCTTTCCATGCCAAATTCCCATCTTTCCAATCGCCTTTTCAAGACTCAACATTTATCCAATCACCTTTCACAACTCTAGCAATTATGACTATTCATGTAGAAGCTTTTCATATCATAATTCAGCAAAATGTAAGTTTTAACTGAAATAGTCCAAAATGTTACTCCCTATTTTTCCTCAACTTACAAATCAGACCTTATCTATATTCAGTTCACCAATCTTAGGTCTTGATCTACCACCAATTCTCATTCCATGCATGGTGATTAAGCCTTCCCTAGCTTGGGTTTAAGTACTATATGTTAGGATCAATTGACACTAAAAGGGGAGGGGGGGGGAGTGGGGTGAATTAGTACAAAAATGGAAGTGCTCGTTTCAAAAACCTTGCTTACAAAAATTAAAGAAATAAAATCGAAAGCATCTTTGATATTTCATTGGAAACGATTAAGAAACTAATTTAAGAAAAGTCATGAGAATGATACTCGTATCTTTCTATAAACTAATTAAGAGCAATAGAAAGTAGTAAACAAGACAAGTAAAGAACACTCACAATTTATAGCGGTTCGGTCTCAAACTTGGCCTACATCTACTTCCCGAGTTCTCTTCGTTGAGGCCTATCGATGTTTACTACCGATCTTCTTTGGGTGAAGATTAAACCCTTACAGACTTTCAACTTACAAGGAAGACTTTTTACAATAATTACAACACTTGACTCACACCCTTCCCCTTTTCTTTTTCTTGCACACTTTTAGCACACATTTTTTTTTCACAGATTTTTGCCCAATGACTTGTGTGAATACTTGTGCTAAATGTAAGAAAACTTGGGGTATTTATAGACCCAAATTGGGTTCAGAAGAATAGAGCCAAAATTTAAATATATCTAAAAATCTAGGTATACGCGTACAACCGTCGGTGCCGGCGGTACAACCACCGAAAGCTGCCCCGAAACCTGGTGGCGGTGGTACAACAACTGGCCTGGCTGGTATGATCACCGGTCACTGGCGGTACAACCACTATGAATTATAAAAAAGTGATTCCCTTCACTTTTCCAATCTCGACTTGTATCTTCTATTGACTAATTCTCAGGTCAACCAATTGTGCTTAACCTGAGCTCAATCCATCCCCTTAGTAGACCTGATTATCTCACATTGAGTTGATTTATTTTTCTTCCAAATCAAACTCAATTAGGACTCGAACCTAACTACAACTCACTGATTACAACCATACAAGACCATCAAGCTTAATAAATGACCTAACCCCCAATAATCCGATAACCTCTAGCATTCTTGCGGCGAGTGTTACGGTCTTCCTCCAGCGATCCCCCACTGTGCTCCCCAGTGAGCTTCCCGATTCCTTCGGCAAACTCCTAGCGAACTCCCGACGAGCTCCTACTGTATCGTATGAACTTTGGCCTGATGCCCAAACTTGATCTTGGCCCAACATCTGGTTGTAACTCCTTTTCTCCATCATAGTTAAACCTGTATTACTTTCTCTAACATATATGTTAGATTAAACACTTATCAATTGATTTCATTATTGAAATTTGAGATTCAACAATCTCTCCCTTTTTGATGATAATAATCAATTGATGACAGGAGTGAAACCTTACTCCCTCTAAATTCATGCCATGATTCAAATAAGAGAAACTTAAATTCAAGAGAACCATACACTCTTGAATTCAAGTATCATGATATGATATTTCAATAATTTTCAATAATGCCTCAAAGAAGCAACATTAATTTATAGATGATATTTCAATTCAAATATTTTTAACTTAAGTCATCAATCATCAAATCATCAAGAATTTTCCAAGTATACAACATACATTTGAATTCATACATCAGTTATATATTTATTTCTCCCCCTTTGTTTATCAACAAAAAAAAGAGAAATGCCCATTTAAATTTGTTTTTACATATGTCATCAATATCTATTTCCCCCCATTTGTCATCAACAAAAAGGAGAAATGTAGAGCTAATGATTTCAAGACACATGTGTCATTGCTCCCTCTTAGTAAAATAGGATATGAGCCATAAAATTTTCCTCCTCTTCGTGAATAAGAAGAAAAGAAACAAGGGACGAGTGTGAAAACATTACATCATTAAGAGAAGCTCTCAATCTTATAGAAGTAAATTTTGAAAAGAATATTTTGAAGATGAGCCCAAAAATCCAAGAAATTCAGGAAGATTAAAAAATCTAAGAGCTACTCATGCATTTAAAATCATCTTATGTAAATTTTATGCAAACGTAGGAAATAAATCTAAAAATAACAAATCATGCATCTTGATGGTTTAGCATTCCTAGCTCTCTTCTAATGAAGTCAAATTGCTCTTCATTTAATGACTTAGTGAAAATATCTGCTAATTGATGCTTAATATCAATATATTCTATAGATATTTCTTGATTATTCACATGATCTTTAATAAAATGATGTCTAATATCAACATGCTTAGTTTTGAAGTGTTAAATGAGATTTTTGGTATAGCATATTGCACTTGTATTGTCACATTTTATAGGGATATTTTTCAAATAAATTTAGTAATCTTCTAATGTATTTTTCATCTAAATGACTTGAGCACAATAAGTACTAGCTGCAATATATTCAGCTTCAGCAATAGATAAATCAATTGAATTTTGTTTCTTGGAAGACCAAGATACAAGTGCATGCCCTAAAAATTGACATGTCCCTGTAGTACTTTTTCTATCTATTCTACAACCACCAAAATCAGCATCAGCATAAGAAAGTAAATCAAAGTTTCTGGATTTTGGATACCATAATCCTAAGTTAGAAGTTTCTTTTGAGTATTTAAATATTCGTTTAACTACTTTAAGGTGAGAGAGTTTATGATTTGATTAAAATCTTACACATAATCCAATACTAAATATAATATTCGGTCTTGTAGTAGTTAAATATAACAAGCTACCTATCATTCTTTTATAAGTTCTTTGATAAAAATTTTTCCTTCATTATCTAAGTCCAATTTTGTAGAAGTACTCATGGGTGTGTTTATGGCCTTAGCATTTTCTATACCAAATTATTTTAACAAGTCTAAGGTATACTTAGTTTGACTAATAAAGATACTATCATTTAATTATTTTATTTATAATCCTATGAAAAAGGTTAACTCACCCATTAGACTCATATCAAATTCTTGGCTCGTACTCTTGGCAAAAGATTCACACAAGGATTCATTTGTTGAACTAAGAATGATATCCTCAATATAAATTTAAATAATAAGAAAATTATTTTTAAAATATGTAAAAAAAATACGGTATCATCATTGTCTTTTAAAAAATATTTAAAATAAGAAAAAAACTAAGTCTTTTATACTAAGCCCGAGGGGCTTGTTTCCATAAAGAGCTTTAGAAAGTTTGAAAACATGATTCAGAAGAAGACTATTTTCAAAACTAGGAGGTTGTTCAATATACATTTCTTCGAAAATGAAACCATTAAGAAAAACACTTTTAATATCTATTTGAAACAAATTAAAATCTTTAAAAGATGTAAAGGCAAGAAGCATCCTTATGACTTTAAGTCTTGCCACAGGAGCTAAGGTTTCTATATAATCGATTCCTTCTTCTTGATTGAAACATTTAGCATCTAGCCTTGTTTCTAACCACAATATCATTTTCATCTTGCTTGTTTCTAAAGATCTATTTTGTACTAATCACTAAATAGTTATTAGGTCTAGGAACAAGCTCTCATACCTTATTTATCTCAAATTGGTTTAATTCTTCATGCATTGCAATAACCCAAGTCGTTTCTTAGGGCTTTATCAATGTATTTTAGTTCAACTTGAGAAAGAAATATGACATTAGCATAAATTTTTTTAAAAGAAGAATGAGTTTGAACACCTCCTGAAGTATATCCTATTATAAGCTCCTTAGGATGAGCATTTGTATACTTCCATTCCTTAGGTAAGGATTTAGAAGTAGATTCATCCAAGTTGCTTTTAGGAGAGTTATCATTTAATTCAAAGTGTCAAAATCAAATTCATCATCAAAATCAATTTTCTTAGGATCGAAATATCATTGGAAACAACATAAATATATTCTTCAATTACTAAAGTTCCTTTATTGAATACACGATAAGCTTTGGAAATAGAAGAATAACCTAGAAAAATATCTTCATCGGATTTTGCATCAAATTTTCCTAAGGCATCCTTTTCATTCAAAATAAAACATTTGCAACAAAATACCTTAAAATAAAAAATATTAGGTTTTTTACTATTATACAATTCATAAGAAGTTTTAGTAAGTAATGGTTTTACAAGAACCCTATTTAAAACATAGCATGCTGTGTTAACGGCTTCAGCCCAAAAATATTTGGGTATGCTATGTTCGTTTAACATGGTTCTAGCCATTTCTTGTAAGCTCCTATTTTTTCTTTCTACTAATCCATTTTGTTGTAGATTTCTAGGAGTAGATAAGTTGTGGATAAACTCATTTGACTCACAAAATTTTTAAAACTTATTATTTTAAAATTCACCATCATGATCACTACGTATTGATTAAATCATAAAACTTTTTTTATTTTAAATAATTTTGTATAATTTTAAAAATATTTAAATGAATCACTTTTGTGTGCCAAGAAATAAATAATCATTTACTAAGACAAATGCATATTTGCTACCTCCTAAACTTATAGTATTAATTGGTCCAAATAAATCCATATAGATCAATTATAGTGGCATATAGGTGCTTATTTGATTTTTTGACTTAAAGCTACTTGTTATTTACTTTCTTAATTGGCAATTATCACATATTTTATCCTTAAGAAACAAGGCTAGGTAATCCTCTTACTAAGTCTTTAGTTGAGATTTAGTAGAGTAATTTCATGCTAGCATGACCTAGTCTCTCTATGCCAAATCCAAATATTATCATTTAAAGCCGAAAAACATGTTTCATCACAAAAATTTTCAATGCCAATATTATACACATAATAGTTTCTTAAGATAATCAAAGATTTATTTTTGTGTGTTATTTCAATTATACAATCATTAGATTCAAATTTAATAATATATCCTTTATTATATAATTGGCTAATACTAACTATATTATGTTTCAAACCATCAGCCAATAGTACATCTTCAATCAAAAGGTTTGATTTGTTACCTATAGTTCTTTTCCCAATGATTTTTCTTTGTTATTGTTTCCGAAGGTGACAACTCCTTTATTTAGGCTAGTGAGCTTAGAAAAGTAAGTTGGATCTATGATCATGTGCCTTGAGCATCCACTATCAAGGTACCATTTGGTGCTCCTAGCCTTAGTTTGGAGACAAACCTACAAGAAAAATGATTTTAATTTAGGTACCCATTTTACATTGGTCCTTCACGAAGAGTTTTAACTAGAGATTTTTGGTTGTCTATAGTTCCTTTAGGAACCCAAATTAATTTAAGTGGACTATACTTCTTAAATGAATATTTGTAAGTCATATGTCCTAATCTACCATAAAAATTATATTTTATTTTTGGTGACAAGTTTAGAGTGAGTCCTTTAATAAAGGTAGTTAGCTTTTGTTAGATTTTGCCCATAAAGCCTTTACCTTCTTTCCTATGAGTATGACCCTTATTAGCAATGATCATGTTTAAAAATTTATTTCCTATTTTAAAATTTTTTATTGTTGATTATAAAATAATATTTTACTTTCTAAGTTCTTCTAAGCTTTCACATTTGGTGCATGAAAATTTACTAACTACTGAATCATGATATTTCTTAAGCAATTTATAACACTTACTAATTTTTCTAAACTTATCATAAAGCTCATGAAAAATATTTAATAATTCAGCAAAAGAAATATTAGATGACTCACTTACCTCGTCATGGATGGCCATGAGAGCATAGTTAACAACTTCTTCCTTGGAATGATCTTCTTCATCTGATGAGCTTGAGTCATCCCAAGTTGCTGAAAGAGTCTTCTTCTTGTGCGACGCCTTCTTCTTTAATTGAAGACATTCATATTTAAAATGTCTAAGCTTCTTGCATTCAAAGCATATAATGTTGTCCCATTTTGCTTTATTTTTATTTTTATGATTTTTGTTCCTTTTCATAATTTTTTTTATTTTTCTTATCACTAGTGCAATGTCATTATTCTCATCACTCGAGATTTCACTCGAGGAGTCATTAGCAGTTCTTAGTGCTAAATCCTTCCTGTTCTTTGGAAGGGGTTCATCAAGCTCATCATGAGCCTTACAGTTCAGTTCATATGTCATAAGTGATCTAATCAATTCTTCAAGAGGTAAGTTATTAAGATCTTTGGCCTCTTGTATAGCAGTTACTTTAGGATCCCAACTTTTAGGAAGAGATCTTAAAATTTTATTAACAAATTTAAAATTAAAAAATATTAAGTGCTTTTAAACCATTGACGACATCCATGAATCAGGTGTACATATCTCCAATGGACTATGTTTCATTTTAAATAATTCATAATTATGAACTAAAATATTAATCTTAGATTTTTTAACTCTACTAGTATCTTCATGTGTGGTTTCTAGTGTATGCCAAATATCATAAACAGTTTCATAAACAAAAACTTAACTAAATTTATTTTTGTCAAGAGCACAAAATAAGACATTCATAGCCTATGCATTCAAAGAAAAATTCTTCATTTCCAAATCATTTCATTCGTTCATTAGTTTAGAAGATTTCTGAAAACTATTCCCTACAATGTATCATAAATCAAAATCCATAGAAATGAGAAAAATACACATCCTTGTTTTCCAATACGTGTAATTTGCCCCATTGAACATGGGAGGAGGTGAAATGGAATGTCCATCATTCATGATAAATAAAGCTATTTACTCAAGTGAGTGTTAGTCCAATGAGTAAGAATCTTGCTCATATCTTTCTATAAACTAACTAAGAGCAATAGAAAGTAGTAAATAAGACAAGTAAAAAACACTAATAATTTATAGTGGTTCGACCACAATCTTGGCCTACGTCCACTTCCCAAGTCCTCTTCGTCGAGGCCCACTAGTGTCCACTACCGATCTTATTTGGGTGAAGACTAAACCCTTACAGACTTTCAACTTACAAGAGAGACTTTTTATAAGAATTATAATACTTGTTCACTTCCTTCCCCCTTTTCTTTTTCTTTCACACTTTTTGCACATACTTTTTTCTCACATATTTTTGCCCAATGATTTATATGAATACTTATGCTAAATGTAAGAAAACTTGAGGTATTTATAGACCCCAATTGACTTCAGAAAAATGAAGCTAAGATTCAAATGTATCCAAAAAATCTGGGATTTGTGGTACAACTACCGGTGCCGATGATACAACCACCGAAAGCTACCCGGAAACCTGGGCGACGATGGTACAATTGCCACTCACCGATGGTACAACCATTGGGAATTCCAAAAAAATGATTTCCTTCACTTTTCCAATCTCGACTTGTACCTTGTATTGACCAATTCTCAGGGTAACCAATTGTGTTCAATCTGAGCTTAATCCATCCCCTTAGTGGACCCGGTTGCCTTACATTGAATTGATTTGGATTCTTTTCAAATCAAACTTAATTAGGACTCGAGCCTAACTATGACTCATTGATTACAACCATACAGGACAATCAAGCTTAATAAATAACCTAACCCCCGGCAATCCGGCAACCTCCAACATTCTTGCGGCGAATCTTACGATCTTCCTCCGGTGATCTCCCGGCATGTTCCCAATGAGCTTCGCGATTCCTTCGATGAACTCCTAGTGGACTCCCGGCGAGCTCCCACTGTATCAACCTTGGCTGGATGCCCAAACTTGATCTTGGCCCAACATTTGATTGTAACTCCTTTTCTCAGTCGTAGTTAAATCTGCATGACTTCCTCTAACACACATGTTAGATTAAATACTCATCAATTAATTTCATAATCAAAATACGAGATTCAACACTACCCCAACCATATCCCCCATCATTAGTCCAAAACCCAATGGAAAAAACGAGATTCTCTAAGTCACCCCATCCCTTTGTAATGAAACATAAATGATGACTATCTATATCATATTTACTAGGGACAGATCCGGGACTATGATTGGGACTAGAAAAAGATCTCTTACTCGACTAGCTCTCAATATTGAGTCTTCTTCCTCTTGGCATTATAGGAGTCTTAGATGGCAAGATATAGATAGTCGATCGCTCATCAATCGATCACCTGTTTGGGTTCTGAGACCACCTTAATAAGATGCATCAACAATTAGAGGAAATCCATAGAGAAATAAAGCAGGGAAAGCAACTAGAGATGGATTCATACTTATGATCCCTTTTTATGAAAGATATAAGTGAAGAACAAATCCCTAAGAGTTTTAGACTTCTCGTGCTGGATGTCTATAAATAGAACTTTGACATCTCAAAATATATTGCCATGTTTACCCATGACCCTCTATGAGAGTACAAACTTTCTTATGTGGGATTTACTCTACAACTCTCAGCGGAGCAACATGTGAGTGGTTTGCCAAGTTACCCTCAGATGAGAGCAACATGTGAGTGGTTTGCCAAGTTACCCTCAGATGAGAGCAACATGTGAGTGGATATATTATATACTATGGTGCCTTTTAGAAAATTAGCCTATCAGCCAAGGACCTATAGCTCATCTCCTCCACCCTTACCAGGTTCATTGGGGACTCGATCACTCCAATAGGAACAACCAATTTTTATGTAACATTAAGATCTGATGGTTGTTCAAAGATAGTTAACACTAAGTTTTTGGTGGTTGATATCTCCTCAGCTTATAATGCCATCAATGGTAACCTATCCTCAACCATATATGGGTAATAGTCTTGACTTATTATATGACACTAAAATTTTCGACTAGTTCAGGAGTAAAGATATCAAAAGTGACCCCAAGGAATTGAGAGAGTGTTATTTGATGTCAATCACCTTGCCAAAGAAAGAGGAGTTGTTGGTTCAACAAATGGATTTGTGGGATCCATTATCGATGAGCCTGCATCCAAAGGCTAGAGAACCCTTAGGGAAAGTTCCTTTGAATCCTAAACAACTAGAAAGCGTAGTTAAAATGAGATCCACATTAACTCCAGAATGGAAGAAAGAGCTAATCAACTTCTTTCATTTGAATTCAGATGTATTTGCATGATTACTGAGCAATATGTTTGGGATCGATCTTGGCATAGTGCAACATCAGCTTAATATCCACCCAAAACATAAGGCAATTCATCAAAAGCCCCAAAGATTCACTCCAAACCGACAGGCTATGATTGAGGAGAAAGCTAATAAGCTCTTATGTGTCGACTTTATTTACGAGGTCCACTATCCTAAGTGTCTCACTAATGTAGTCATCGTCAAGAACAAACTAAACTTAATGTATCCTATCCAAAAAACAACTTTCTACTTTCTCAAATTGACTAGCTGGTCGATTCAACTTCTAATCATGAGCTACTAATCTTCATTAATGATTTCTTTGGGTATAAACAGATTAAAATGGCATAAGAAGATAAAGAAAACACCACATTCATTACTAATAAAAGCCTATACTACTATAAAGTCATGTCATTTTGACTTAAGAGCGTTAGGGCAACATGTTAAAAGATGGTCAATATGATCTTCTAGCACTAAGTCGGGTGGAATATAGAGATATATGTATACGACATCTGGTAAAGAGCTGCATTGCAAACACTCACCTGTACAACTTAGGATAAACATTTGCCATCATCAAGAAATTTCATTTGTGTTTAAATCTGACTAAGTGCACATTTAGTGTAAGTTCAATAAGATTCCTAGGTTTCATGATCTATTAATTGTTAGGATCATGTTGGCACTAAGAATGGGAGGGGAGGGTGAATTAGTGCTTTCAAAAATAAATTACGTCGATTGAAAAAAAATCGTTCGATCAAAACTCGTATCGAAAATATGTTAGACTTGGAATGCGAGTGAGAGTAGTAAGCTATTAAGCAAGCAATAAGAATAAAGCATAAGGAAAAGAACACACCAGATTTATAGTAGTTTAGTCATTCATGACCTACGTCAACTCATGATTCCTCCTTTGTTGAGACCACTGGCGTCCACTAACGATCTTCTTTCAATGGGCGAAGATCAATTACCCTTTTACAATCCTTTCTCCTTTCACAGGTTTAAGAGACAACCTTTACAAATCTCACACCTCCTTTAGAATGAACTCTAGACTTTTAAGAGAAGAGGAACTCTCAAGAGATTGCAACAATGTTTGCACACTTAGAATCACAAGTTTTTAATCTCAATTCTTACATCCTCAAGAAAGAATGACCGGGGTATTTATAGGCCCCAAATGACTTTAAAAGTTGGAGCTAAAATTTAAAATTTTGAGATTTTTAAGGTGCTGGCCGCTTGATAGTCTTGGAGATTATGTTCTAGGGGTACCACCGCCTGACATAGTCTTGAAGACTGTCTTTTGGGCGGTGCCACCACCATACCTGACTTTGGGTCCTGAAATGAGCTTTCCAATAGGCCCAAATCAGCCCCAATTAAGGCCCAATGGTCCTTTAATTGAGTTAGCATGGTTATATCCAAAATTAACTCAATTAAGACCTAAACTATGATGATCATGACATAAATGATTACAAAGCATAAATCTTGTGTTGTCCGACATGCCATTGGTTCATCCAAACCCTCGGTGCATCATGCTCTCCTTCGGCGTATTGCTTTATCCATCGGTATGTTGACTCCTACAACATTCGATCTTGACGCTGCTGGTTACAGATGCTCTGCAAGCCAATCACATGAATGATGACACATGTGACACCCTACACAGTCTTTTTACATTATAATTATTAGAATATTCTCCTATTATATTATCTGTTGAATACATTTATTGTGATGCCCTTAGTTTAATGCAATGAGAATCGGATCATGATGATATCACGATAATGAGGCTGATTCACCTTTAAACATAAATCCTAAATAATCCCGGTCATAGGTTGCTCAAGAGAGACATCGAGACAACTAGATAGGCCAGTGTACTGTATACCCATCCATTTGATGTAGGTGGCTGGTCTCGTAGCCACTTGTGTGGTGACACTAAATATACAGTGCAAGTGCTTATTAGAGAATGAGTTCACTGATTGATCTACTTGTAAAATGCTAGATGGTTAATGATACCTATTGTTAAACAAGAATTTCGTAATCCTAGTTGTGTGTCTAGCCCTTAGAGTTGAGATACAAAGGATGTCTTATTTGAGTACTCCTCTCTTTGACGCCAGACTTATAGGTGTGGAAAGTTTCAGATCTGGTACAATTGGTTATCGGGATTGGTAGTCAACTTTACAAAGACAATTGAGTGTCAATAGAGGATTATAGAGGAATATCTCGTGTGTTATCACTTGGATAAATCCTCGACCGGGTTCATTCAGATTGAGAGAGAATGAGTTCTTCAGGAGAATCCGATTAGAGCGATACTCAAGCCTAGAGGGTCACACACATATGGTGGATGCTTCAACGATAGAGGATTGGATATGAGTTACCCAATTAGCCCGTGTTCTCATTGGATGAGACCCAACATTGATGGGCTTTAGTTAGATGCCAATTGAGATTGTTGGATAGAGATCTAATAATCTAAGATTAGTGGTAATTGGATAAAGATCCAATATCCAATAAGGATAGATTCCTAGGGTTTTTGGTAGCTTTATATAAATATGAGGTAGGGACGACACATAGTTGATAGATTGTATCCTTGGTTGCCCCCTCCTATTCTCCTCCTCTCCCTCACCTTCTCAGCTGACCCACCCTTCTCTAGTGTGAGAGGGTAGTGAAGAAGATAGAGGATCTTCTTCTACGTTCGTTATGAGAAGCTGCACAAGATAGAGGATCTCTAGCGATCCATCGTATGCATACTGCTACGGTGGAGAAGTTTGACATCCTTCATCCTCTCCATCCAGATATGAAAATTTAGGGATATACGATCTACTAGTTACAGGTGCCCTGTAAGCCAATCATGTGAGTGATGGTACATGTGACACACTGATAATCTTTTTGCTTATGATTAAGATTGATATATTCTCACATTATATTATTTGTAGCATATATATTGTGATGTCCTTGGTTCTGTGCAATGGGAATCGGATCATGATAAGATCACGATAATGAGATTGATTCACCTTTAAACACAGATCCTAAATAATCCTGATTATAGGTTACTCGACAGGGGGCAGCGAGATAACCGGACAGACCGGTGTACTATATATCCATCCATATAATGGATACGACTGGTCTCATAGCCACTTGTGTGGAGACACTAAGGATATAGTACAGGTGCTCATTGGAGAATGAGTTCACTGATTGATCCGCTTATGGAATGTTGTATGATGATACCTAATGTTAGATAGCGATTCTATAGTCCTAGTTGTGTATCTGGTCATTTGACTTGAGACACCAATGATGCCTTGTATAAGTACTCCTTTCTTTGACGCCAGACTTATAGGGTTGGAAAGTTCCAGATTTGGTACACCTGGTTATTGAGATTGGTAGCCAACCTTACGAAGGTAATTGAGTGTCAATAAATAATCATCTACTCTCCGTATCACGAGAGGAATATCCCGTATATGCTTGCTCAGACAAATCCCCGGCCAGGGTCATTCGGATTGAGAGAGAAAGAGTTCTTTGATAGAATCTGATTAGAGCAAGACAAACTGATTTCGTATGTGACCTGACAGTACCATGTCCAATATACAATCTCTGGGATATTAGTTGGATGAGGGATTATAGATACACGGTAACTATGGACAAACAGGTTCGACGGATTTGATCCCCTTGTACCGTCTGTGAACTATAGCGTAGTGGCCTAGTACGTCCATAGTCGATGAGTCGAGTGAATTATTATGGGGATAATAATTCACTATATTAGAAGAAGTTCTGATGGGAGTGACTCACGGCCTGCTCGGTATCGGGCCTAGAGGGTCACACACATATGGTGGATGTTTCAGCGAATAGAGGATTGGATGAAGATCCAATTAGCCACTATTCTCATTAGATGAGACCCTATGCTGATGGGCTCCTTGATTGAGGTCCAATTAGAGGCCTCAGGAGATTATTGGATAGAGATCCAATAATACAATATTAGTGGGTTATTGGAAGGAGATCCAATACCTACTCAGGCAGGAGCCCTAGGGTTTTTGGTGGCTCTCTATAAATAGGAGGGAAGACTCATGGTTGATGGGCTGCAGCTTTGGCCTCCCCCACCTATTCTCCTCCCTCTCTCTACGCAAGAGTTGCGAGATCAGATTGGAGGAATTTTGCTACAGAGATCCATCGTGTGGATACCGCTAGAGAGGATGACGCTTGACTTCCTTCATCCTCTCCATCCGGATCAAGAATATAGGGATATATGATCTCCCTAGGTAAAATCAATCTCTCATGCATCGTGATTTTTCAGTTTTTACGATTTTCTCATGACCACAATCTTTTGCACAATGATTTAATCTGCATGGAAAACCAATTTTTTGTTCTGATTTTCGCTGCAGTTGTGATGCTCATGCTGAGGTTCCCCAACAGTGGTATCAGAGCAAAGGTTTTTTATGCGAAAGATTTGTTTTAAATTACGTGTGATGAGATTATAGTGTGTATAATTGTTCTACGCGTTTGTTGCAGCGATTAGCAGCGAAAGTAGGCACTGCCTGCGGGTGAGGGGCAGCCACCTGCATGCTGTTTGCAGCGGTGGCCAGGCATGGCATGACCACCTGCAAGGGGCGGCCTGCTGTGGCTAAGGCCCCCCTGTAGAGGCGCGGCCGGCTGAGGCTAGGGCCAGCCCGCAAGGGGTGACCGGCTGCGGCCAGGGCCAACCCGCAAGGGGCGGCGCCCGCCTGCGACTAGACAGCAGAGGCAGCCGCTTAAGGGTGGCCGGCTATAGCCACCCGTGGCCATGCCGCAGGGGCGACTGACTATGGGCGTGGCGCCCGCAGGAAGGCAGCCTGTGGGTAGAGGCACCGCTCGCAAGGGCTGCCACCTACAAGGGCGGTTGCTCGTGGGGGCAGTGCCTACAGGGGCGACGCTCGTGGAGGTGCTGATCGCAGAGGTGGCCGCCCCTTGACAGGGTGGTTGCCAACGGGCAATGGCAACTGCTGCCTGCGCAGGGGTGGCGACGATGGTGACGTAGCGAGGGTGAGAAAAGAGGGCTAGTGCATCCTTTTAAAAAAAAAGGATGATCCTGCCTCTCATAATTTAGAAAATTCTGAGGACGTCCTTATGTACAGAATTCAGAAAACACCCTCAACAATTCTAAAATTCCGAGGACTGTCATCCTATCCAGAATTATGAAAATGCCCTTGACAATTCTAAAAATTCTGAGTATATCCTGATTTCCAAAAAGATAATTAATTCTGAATATATCTAGTAATCCTACATGTGATGTGATATATATATAATGTATGATGTGGATGGATAATCATGAGCCATGTGTTATGATGTGTGTAATTATGAGTATTATTATTATTATTATTATTGGGGCCTGTGAGCCTCCATTTTTCTCGTTTATTGTTGGGCTTGTGTGCCTGTGATTATTTTATAATTACATGGAGAGGCACGGTAGGAGCGTGGAGGTGACAGCGGGACCCACGATATCGTGGTAGGAGATCACGACGCATGATGATGCGATGATCCGACAGAACCAATGATGATGAGATCAACGATCATAGGGCATAGAGATGTGCCGATGCACACATAGATCCTATTGTGAGTGATTAGGCCCATTGGCTCGAGCTTAATCATATTAGGTGACGGCTCATGATCATATAGTGTGGCTTGCATATGTGATATGTTATACACCTACTATATATATATATATATTTACATGTGATGTAGATATATATTAAATATTTATGTATGTGACATGACATATTAGGAGATCAATACGAAACAAAAACCCCTCCTCTAATAATATTAAGTCGGTAAGCGTGAGGCAATAAGATTGACCCATGTGGCCTTCCATCGTTATAGGAAGAAATTGAATCACGACATAGGGTGAGTTGGTCGAGTCCCTCGAGGCTCACTTATCTACGTGATCAAGTCCTTGCCTATGATATAAAGATGTCACCGGTGACCTGAGGACATGATATGCTTGGTCGAGTCCCTCAAGGGCATATCATCAAATCAGACTCATCTTGTAACGACGGTGATGACTTAACTGAATATCATGGTTGGTCGAGTCCCTCGAGACAATGATGATTCAGTGGTTGAACATAACGAGAATCACAAGGAGTTGTGATTGGCAAAAGTTGCCGACCTTTTGAGCTTAGTGTAATTGGTCGAGTCTCTTGAGACTGCACTAAGACGCCAATTGGATCCCGATCCTCACTAGGAGTCTGTCGGAGACTTCTGTCTCACGTGTCAAGGGTGTCACGTGATTTGTTAGAAAAATAGTGGGAGTATATTAAGATAGAAGTCCATATCTTAATTAGTATTTCTGTAAAGTCTATATGTTATTTATTTACGCTTTATCTTATTTGTCACTTGCAATACCCATATGTGGCATACTTGATGTCAATCGCCTCATTGGTCTAAAGGCTCCATAATTTGAGAATTATTCTCATGAAAGAGAAAATCGTATATGTCCTTAATACGATTGTGCCCATGCCGGAGGAAATGACAAGCGAGGATGAGATCGCTCACTTTGTGAAGTATAAAGATAGTCCTAAAGGATAAACTGTATATTGATCTTATACTTCAGTCCCTACCAGATTCCTTTTTACAGTTCACTATTAACTTTAATATGAATTTGAGGTGACTCTACCTGAGCTCCTCAATATATTGAGGGAAGCTAAGAGTACCATCAAGAGAGAAGTCAGTTCTCTATATTAATGAGACCAATAGGAAAAGGAAGGCTAGTAAGACCCTTAAGAACGACAAGGGCAAAGAAAGACCAGGTAAGACAAAAGTTGCTAAGAAAGACCCGATAAAGGATAAAGGACAGTGCTTCTACTGTGACCAAGATAGGTATTGGAAGAGGAACTATAAGGACTACCTTGCAGAGAAGGCAAAACAGAAACTTGGAGAAGCTTCAGGTTCTGGCAAAACCTAGGAGATTGGCCAGAGGCAAGATGGACCTCAAGATAGGCAATGCAGTAAGAGTTGTTGTAGTTGCTATTGGGGAGGTCACCCTACATCTACCCGGTGGAGCTATTATTGCATTGGATGCATGCTATTTTGTTCCCTCTATTATAAAAAATATTATTTTTATCTCTTATTTGATAATTAATGGATATAAATTAGTTTTTAAAAATAATAGTTATTCAATAATTATGGATGATGAGATCACTATAGGGACATTGATAAATGGCTTATATGTGTTAGACACTTCTCCACACATCATGAATATAAATATGTCTAAGAGGAAAAGAGATGAGGTTAATAATGCATACCTATGACATTGTAGGCTAGGTCATATACATGACGGAAGGATTCAAAAGTTGCTGAAAGATGAATACTTAGATCCATTTGACTATAAGTCATATGCAACTTGAAAACCTTGCCTTTGTGGGAAGATGACCAACTCTCCTTTTAGTGGAATTGGAGAGAGAGCCACTGAGTTATTAGAACTCATACATAGTGATGTATGTGGTCCCATGTCGACTCAGGCTATAGGTAGGAAGATGACTTCGTTAAGAACAAAGATAAGTTTTATGTGTACAAGAAGGTAAGTGAGAGTGCTATCACCTTCTTGGTATTATATATGGATGACATCTTAATCACTGGGAATGATATAAAAATGCTCTCCATAGTAAAAACTTGGCTATCCAGAAACTTCTCCATGAAAGACTTAGGGGAAGCATCCTATATTTTAAGGATCCGGATCTATAGAGATAAATCTAAGTGGATACTTGGCTTGTCCTAGACTAGGTACATAGACTCCATTATCAAAAGATTTAGCATGGATAATTCCAAGAGAGGTCTCATATCGATGAGGCATGAGATACCACTTTCTAAGAGTTTGTCCTCAAAGACTCCTGAAGAAAGGGACAGACATGGATAAGATACCTTATGTCTCAGCTATAGGGTTTATCATGTATGTTATGCTATGTACCAGGCCTGATATAACACATGCTCTGAGTGTCACGAGAAGGTATTAGGCAGATCCAGGTTTAGAACACTAGAAGGCAGTAAAGTGTATCCTTAAGTACTTGAGAAGGACTAAGGGCTCCAGGCTGAGGGTTACATGGACTCGAGTTTCCAGTCCGACATTGATGATAGCAACTCAAACTCAGGGTATGTTTTCACCCCGAATGGAGGAGTAGTAAGCTAAAAGAGTTCCAAGCAAGATACTAATGCTGACTCGACCACGAAGGTGGATTACATTGCTGCAGCAGAAGTAGCAAAAGAAGGGATATAAAGTCATACCAAGCAGCGTGGAGCTGATTCCTATATATTATGACAACGACATGGCGATAACTTTAGCAACGGAGCCCAGGTCTTATCAGAATTGTTTTGAGGAGGTTCCATCTAATTAGAGTGATCATGGCCCGAAAAGATATAGCAATGAAAAGAGTTCCATCTGAAGATAACATTGCAGATCCACTGACGAAGTCGCTAGTTCAGATTGTATTTGAGCATCATAGGGGTCTGATGGAGATCAGACACATAGGTGATTGACTTTCGGTCAAGTGGGAGATTGCTAGTTATAGGCGCCCTACAAGCCAATCAAGAATATAGGGATATACGATCTCCCTAGGTAAAATCAATCTCTCACGCATCATGATTTTTTTATTTTTATGATTTTCTCGCGACCCCAATCTTTTGCATGATGATTTGATCTGTGTGGGAAACCAATTTTTTGTTTTGATTTCCGCTGCGCATGTGATGCTCCTGCTGAGGTTTCCCAACACGATCTCCCTAGATAAACAATCTCTCACATGTTGCAGTTTTCGATTTTATAACTTTTTGCTCACCAATCTATGCACAATGATTTTATCTACATAGGAAACCAATTTTGTTTTGATCTTCCATTGTGCATGTGATGCTCCCGTTTGGTTTTCTAGCAGTGGTGTTTATGCAAAAGATTGGTTTTAAACTACGTGTGATGAGATTGAAACCCATAAATTATTTTCTACGTATATTACTATGATTTTTCATGGTTCATAAGATCTGGACAACACCTTTTCTCACTATAAAAAGGTATTTTAAGAGGTTCTTTAATGTCAAAATTGTTGGCACGACCAAAGGCTACTTGTAGCCTTAGCCAAAAGCAAGGTTGTTGCTCTCGGCCTGATCAAAGGTTGCAAGGCCGAGAGCAGCAGCCTCTCGTCCATGGCAGCAACCTCCCATGTAGCCAAGAGTCCTGGCTGCATGGGCAACCTTGGCGGCTAATATTAAGTCTGTGAGTGTTAGACAATAAGTTTGACTCACATGGCCTTCCATCATTATAGGAAGAAATTGAATCATAACATAGTTGTTAGGATCAAGAATAACACTAAGAGGATGGGGGGGGGGGGGGGGGGTGAATTACTATAGCAGATAAAAACTTGATTTTAAAAAAACTTCATTTAAAATAAAACTGATTTCGGAAGCGTTTTGTTTAAGTAGAGTAAGTGAGAAATTTAACTTATAGAATAATGCTAAAATTCTTGCTTAATGAAAGCTTAAGTATAAACATGCAAATCCAAATAAAATTTAAGATAGGAAACACTCACAGCTTTATAGTGGTTCAGCCTCAACCTGGCCTACATCCACTCCCGAATCCTTTTCTCCGAGGTCCACCTGTGTCCACTATCTAATCTTCTTTGGGTGAAGACCAAACCCTTATAGGTTTCAATTCAAGGGAGACTTCTTATAAGAAATACAATACTTGGCTCACTCCCTTCTCCCTTTTCTTTTTCTTGCATACTTTATGCACCTAATTTTTTACACAATTTTTAGCCCAATTATTATGTAAAAATTTGTGCTAAATACAAGAAAGCTTGAAGTATTTATAGGCCTCAATCGGCCTTAGAAGAATGGAGCCAAAATTCAAACTCACTCGAAAAATCTGGGTACGGGCGGTACAACCATCAGCGTCGGTGGTGCATCAATTGAAAGCAACCCTGAAAACAAGATATGAGCAGTGCAACCGCCGGCCTGGGCGGTCTAACCGTTGTCAGCTGCCCGAAAACCTGGGAGGCGATGGTACAACCTCTGCTCACTAGCAGTACAACCGTCAGAAAACCCGGAAAAGTGATTCCCTTCACTTTTCTAATTTCGACTTGTACCTCATGTTAACTAATTCCTAGGTCAACCAATTGAGCTCGACCTGAGCTCAATCTAAACCTCATAGTGGACCCGGTTTGGCTCGAGTTAATTTGGATTCCTTTCAAACTTAACTTAAATTGGACTCAAACCTAATGATGCCAACTATGACTAATTAATTACAACCAATACGACCATTAAGTCTAACAAGACCCTCCTGACTCCAGTAAGCTTTTCAGCAATCCCTGATAATCTTCCGGTGAGTCTCTTGATTTTTTTCCGGTGAACTCCTGACGCCATCCTGGCAAGCTCCCGATCACCTTCGGCAAGCTCCCGGTGAACTCCCAACAAGCTTTCGATACCTTCGACAAGCTTCCGGTGAACTCCCGACAAGCCTCTAATCCCTTCAACGAGCTCCCGGTGAACTCCCAGCAAGCTTCTGATACCTTCGACAGGCTTCCATCGAATCTCTCAGCGAGTTCCCACTACATCGTCTGAACCCCGTCCCGATGCGCAGGACTTGACTCTGGCCCAACATCTGATTGTAACTTTCTCTTTGTCATAGTTAATCATGCATCAATCAATTCTAACAACCTTGTTAGATCAATAATCCATCAATTGATTTCATCATCAAAATTTGAGATTCAACACGAGTCACTTGATGCTCACCTATCTACATGATCGAGATCTTGCCTACAACATAGAGATGTCACCGGTGACCTGAGAACATGGTATGCTTGGTCGAGTCACTCGAGGGTATATCACTAAATCAGACTCATCTTGTAATGATGGTGATGACTTAACTAAAATTTTTGGTTGGTCGAGCAGTCGAGACCATGGTGATTCAGAGGTCGAACATGACAGGAATCATAAGGAGTTATGATTGACAAGAGTTGCCTACCTTTTTAGGCTTAGTGCAATTGGTCGAGTCACTCGAGGTTGCGCTAAGGCGCCAATTGGATCCCGATCCCCACTAAAAGTCTGTCGAAAACTTTCATTTTACATGTCGATGGTGTCACGTAATTCTCTAGAAAAATTAGTGGGAGTAAATTAAGATAGAAGTCCATATCTTAATTAGTTTTTTCATAAAATTTGTATGTTATTTATGCTATATCATGTTTGTCAGAAATATGTCACTCGCAAACCCCCTACGTGGCATATATGCCAACCACCTAACTGGTCCAAACTACATAGATTGGCTCCGCAAGTTAAGAATTATTCTTACGGCAAAGAAAATCACGTATATCCTTGATACGATTGTGCTCATGCCAGAAGAAGGGGCAAGCGAGGATGTGATCGCTCACTATGTAAAGTATATAGACGATTCCATATTAGCAAAATGCTACATGTTGGCTTCTATGATTCCTGAGTTACAAAGGTAACATGAGAGCATGGATGTCAATTCTATCATTTTTCATCTCCGACAGCTATTTAAGGAACAGGAAAGAACTAAAATATATGAGATATCCAAAAGTCTCTTCTGAGCCAGGATGATAGAAGTGGCATTGGTTCAAAGCCATATCCTGAAGATGATAGAGTGGATAAAGAAACTCATTGGTCTAGAAATAGTCCTTGAGGATAACTTATGCGTTGATCTTATACTTCAGTCATTGCTAGATTCATTTTCTCACTTTATCATGAATTTTAACATGAGCAAATTTTAGGTGACTCTCCTTGAGCTCCTCGATATGTTAAGGGAAGCCTAAGAGTATCATCAAGAAGGATAAGTAAGTTTTATATATTGGTGAGACCAAGAAGAAAGCAAGGCCAGTAAGACCCTTAAGAAGGACAAGGACAAAGAAAGACCAGGTAAGACAGAGGTTGCTAAGAAAGACCCGACAAAGGATAAAGGACAGTGCTTCCACTGTGACCAAGACGGGTACCAGAAGAGGAACTATAATGATTAACTTACAGATAAGGCAAAACATAAGTTTGGAGAAGCTTTAGGTATATTCATGATCAGTCTCCATTTGTCAGATTTTCACACATGAGTATTGGATACCGGGAGTGCTTATCATATTTGCAATTCATTGCAGATTCTGGCAAAACCTAGGAGATTAGCCAGAGGTGAGATGGACCTCAAGATGGGTAATGGAGCAAGAGTTACCGTAGTTGCCATTGAGGAGGTCACCCAACATATGCCTGATGGAGCCATTATTGCATTGGATGCATGCAATTTTATTCCCTATATTATCAAAAATATTATTTTTATTTTTTATTTAACAATTAGTGGATACAAATTAATTTTTGAGAACAATAGTTGTTCAATAATTTTGGATGATGAGATCATCACTAGAGGGACCATGAGAAATGGCTTGTACATGTTAGACACTTCTCCACATACTATGAATGTAAATACATCCAAGAGGAAATGAGATGAGGTGAACAATACATACATATGACATTGTAAGCTAGGTCATATCTATGAGAGAAGGTTTCAAAGATTACTAAAAGATGGATATTTAGATTCATTCGACTATAAGTAGTATGTAACTTGTGAACCTTGCATTCATAGAAAGATGACCAACTCTCCTTTTAGTTAAACTAGAGAGAGACACTGAGCTATTAGAACTCATACATAGTGATGTATGTGGTCCTATGTCAACTCAGGCTTTATGCAGTTACATATACTTTATTACATTCACTAACGATTTCTCTAGGTATGGATATATATACTTGATAAAGTACAGGTCTGAAGCCTTTGAGAAATTTAAGGAATATAAGAATGAAGTAGAGAACCAGATTGAAATGAGTATAGGACTCTTCGATCAGATTGAGAAGGAGAGTACTTGAGTATAGAGTTCACCCATTTCCTCAAGGACCATGGGATTCTATCCTAGTGGATACCTTCTTATACACCTCAACTTAATGGTGTATCAGGAAGGAGGAATCATATGCTGTTAGATATAGTGTGATCCATTATTAGTTTTGCTGACCTACCTGACTCATTCTGGGCATATGCCCTAAGGACTACAGCTTACCCTCTGAATAGAGTTCCATTAAATTCGATAGTGTCTGCACCATATGAAATATGAAAAGTGTTAGGAAACCTCAGTGGGTGCATCACATGCGCAGTGAAAATCAAAACAAAAATTGGTTTCCCACGTAGATCAAATCGTCATGCAAAAGAATAGGGTCACGAGAAAAATACAAAAATCGATAAAACTGCGATGTGTGAGAGATTGATTTTACCTAGGAAGATCGTATATCCTTATATTTCAGATCCGTATGGAGAAGATGAAGGAGGTCAAACATCCTCATTGCTAGTTACAGGTGCCCTGCAAGCCAATCACGTGAGTGATGGCACGTGTGACATGTTGCGTGATCTTTTTGTTTATGATTAATATTGGCATATTCTCACATTATATTATTTGTTACATATATATTGTGATGTCCTTAGTTTTATGCAATGGGAATCGGATTGTGATGAGATCACGATAATGAGATCGATTCACCTTTAAACACAGATCCTAAATAATCTCGGTCATAGGTTACTCAAGAGGGACATTGAGATAACCAGATGGATCAGTGTACTATATACCCGTCCATATGATGGAGGTGGCTGGTCTCATAGCCACTTGTGTGGAGACACTAAGGATATAGTACATGTGCTCATTGAAGAATGAGTTCACTGAATGATCCGCTTATGGAATGTTATATGGTTAATGATACCTAATGTCAGACAGCGATTCCATAGTCCCAATTGTGTATCTAGTTCTTGGACTTGAGACACCAAGGATGCCTTGTATGAGTACTCCTTTCTTTGACGCCAGACTTACAGGTTTGGAAATCTCCAGATCTGGTATAGTAGGTTATCGAGATTGGTATCCAACCTTACGAAGGCAATTGAGTGTCAATAGAGGATCATCCACTCTCGGTATCATGAGAGGAATATCTCATATGTGCTTGCTTAGACAAATCTTTGGCCAGAGTCATTCGGATTGAGAGAGAAGTAGTTCTCTGGTAGAATCCAATTAGAGCAAGACAAACTGATTCCGTGTGACCTGACAGTACCATATCCAATATACAATCTCGGGATATTATTTGGATGAGGGATTATAGATACATGGTAACTGTGGACAGACAGGTCCGATGGATTAGATCCCTCATGTACCGTCTGGGGACTATGGCGTAGTGGCCTAGTACATCCATAATCGATGAGTCGAGTGAATTATTATAGGGATAATAATTCACTATATCAGAAGGAGTTCTGATGGGAGTGACTCACGGCCAGCTCGGTATCGGGCCTAGAGGGTCACACACATATGGTGGATGCTTCAGCGAATAGAGGATTGGATGAAGATCCAATTAGCCCCTATTCTCATTAGATGAGACCATATATTAATGGGCTCCTTGATTAAGGTCCAATTATAGGCCTAAGGAGATTATTTGATAGAGATCCAATAATGCAAGGTTAGTGGGTTATTGGATGGAGATCCAATACCCACTAAGGAAGGAGCCCTAGGATTTTGGTGGCTCTTTATAAATAGGAGGGGAGACTCAGGATTGATAGCCTATAACTTTAGTCACCACCTCCTATTCTCCTCCCTCCCTCTGCACAAGAGTTGCGAGATCAGATTGGAGGAGTTTCGTTGCAGAGATCCATCGTGTGGATACCGCTAGAGGAGGACGCTTGACCTACTTCATCTTCTCCATCCGGATATGGAATACAAGGATATACGATCTCCCTATGTAAAATCAATCTCTCACACATCGTGATTTTATCGATTTTTGTATTTTTCTCGCGACCGCAATCTTTTGCACGGCGATTTGATCTGCGTGGGAAGCCAATTTTAATTTTGATATGATGAACCCGCTGTAGGTTTCCCAACAGTGGTATCAGAGCCAACATTTTTGTGTGAAAGATTGGTTTTAAACTACGTGTGATGAGATGGAATCACGTAGAATCATTCTACGGGTTCTTGCTGCGTTTTCGCAGCGAAGGAAGCCCTTGCAAGGGGCAGCCGGGCATGGCCACGGCCAACCCCCTTGCAGGGGCAGCTGACCACCTGCAAGGGGCGGGCGGCTGTAGCCAAGGCCCCCATGCAAAGGGGCGACTGACTGCGGCAAGGCCCCCTGCAAAGGGGCGGCCGGCTGCAGCACAGCACCCGCAAGGGGCGGCAACCGCCCGCGGCCACACCGCAGGGGCTGCTGCCAACGGTCGCCCACGGCCAGCCCGGAAGGGGTGGCCGATTGCTGGTTCGTCGCCCGCAGGAAGGCAGCCTACGGGCAGAGGCACTACCCGCAAGGGCTGTCGCCTGCAAGGGCGGCCGCCAGCAACGACAACACCTGTAGGGGCGGCGCCCATGGAGGTGTCGACCGCAGGGGTGGCCGCCCCTTGGCAGAGTGGCTGCCGGCGGGCAAGGGCAGTCGTCGCTTGCGCAGGGGCAACAGCGGCGGCGGCGACGCAGTGAGGGTGAAGGAGGGCTACAACAACTTTTTTAAAAAGATGATATGCCCCTTAACATTTGAGAAATTCTAGCTCTATTCTTATGTACAGAATTATGAAAATATCCTCAATTTTGGAAATTTTGAGGACTGTCCTCTTATCTAGAATTATGAAAATGCCCTTGACAATTCTGGAAATTCTGAGTATATCCTGATTTCCAAAAAAATAATTAATTAAATAGTTTAATTAATTATTATATATATCTAGTAATCCTATATATGATGTGATGTACATGTGATATATGATGTGGATGGATGATCATGAGCCATGTGTTGTGATGTGTGTAATTATGATTATTATTATTATTGGGGCCTGCGAGCCTACGTTTTTCTCGTTTATTGTTGGGCCTTCATGCCTGTGATTATTTATAATTACATGGAGAGACATAGTGAGAGCGTGGAGGTTACAACGGGACCCACAATGTCGTGGCGGGAGATCACGACGCATGGTGATGCGACGATCCGACGGAACCGATGATGACGAGATCAACAATCACAGGGCATGGAGATGCGCTAATGCACACAAAGATTCTATTGTGAGTGATTAGGCCCATTGGCTTGAGCTTAATCATATTTAGTGATGGCTCATGATCATCCAGTGTGGCTTGCATATGTGATGTGTTATACACCTACTAGATATATGTATATATATATATATATTTGCATACGATGTAGATATATATTAAATATGTATGTGTGTGACACGACATATTAGGAGATCGATATGAAACAAAAACTCCTCCTACGATAATATTAAGTTGGTAAGCGTGAGGCAATAAGATTGACCCACGTGGCCTTCTATCGTTATAGGAAGAAATTGAATCACGACATAGGTCGAGTTGATCGAGTCCCTCGAGGCTCACCTATCTACGTGATCTAGTTCTTGCCTACGATATAGAGATGTCACCGGTGACCTGAGGACATGGTATGCTTGGTCGAGTCCCTCGAGGGCATATCATTGAATCAGACTAATCTTGTAACGATGGTGATGACTTAACTGAACGTTATGATTGGTCGAGTCCCTCGAGTCCATGATGATTCGGAGGTCGAATGTGATGGGAATCACAAGGAGTTGTGATTGGCAAGAGTTGCCTACCTTTTGGGCTTAGTGTCATTGGTCGAGTCCCTCGAGGTTGCACTAAGATGTCAATTGGATCCCCATCCCCACTAGGAGTCTGCCGGAGACTTTCGTCTCACGTGTCGAGGGTGTCACGTGATTCGCTAAGAAAATAGTGGGAGTACATTAAGATAGATGTCCATATCTTAATTAGTATTTTCTGTGAAATCTGCATGTTATTTATTTTTGCTATATCTTATTTTATCAGAAACATGTCACTAACAAACCCCCTACGTGGCATACTTGATGCCAACCGCCTCACTTATCCAAACTATATAGATTGGCTCTGCAATTTGAGAATTATTCTCACGGTGAAGAAAATCACATACATCCTTGATACAATCGTGCCCACGCCGGAAGAAGGGGCAAGCGATGATGAGATCGTTCGCTATGTGAAGTACATAGATGATTCCACGTTAGCAAAATGTTACATGTTGGCCTCCATGACTCTTGAGTTACAAAGGCAACATGAGAGCATGGATGCAGATTCTATTCTTCTTCATCTCCTCCAACTATTTGAGAAACAGGGAAGAACTCAAAGATATAAGATATCTAAGAAACTCTTCCAAGCTAGGATGACAGAAAGGACATCGGTTGAGAATCATATCCTAAAGATGATAGAGTGGATCGAGAAACTCACAGGTCTGAGAATAGTCCTAGAGGATAACTTGTGCGTTGATCTTATACATCAGTCCCTACCAGATTTCTTTTCTCACTTCATCATGAATTTTAACAGGAGCAAGTTTGAGGTAACTCTCCCTGAGCTCCTCAATATGTTGAGGGAAGCTGAGAGTGCCATCAAAAAGGAGAAGCCAATCTCTATATTGGTGAGACCAAAAAGAAAAGGAAGGCCAGCAAGACCCTTAAGAAGGGCAAGGGCAAAGAAAGACCAGGTAAGGCAAAGGTTGCCAGGAAATACCCGACAGAGGACAAAGGACAATGCTTCCACTATGGCCAAGACGAACATTGGAAGAGGAACTGTAAGGACTACCTTGCAGAGAAGGCGAGACAGAAGCTTGGAGAAGCTTCAGGTATATTCATGATCAGTATCCACTTATCAGATTTTCATGATAACACATGGGTATTGGATACCGGGAGTGTTTATCATATTTGTAATTCGTTGCAGGTTCTGGTAAGACCTAGGAGATTGGCTAGAGGCGAGATGGACCTCAAGATGGGCAATGGAGTAAGAGTTGTTGCAGTTGCTATTGGAGACGTCACCCTACATTTGATTGGTGGAGCTATTATTGCATTAGATGCATGCTATTTTGTTCTCTCTATCATCAAAAACATTATTTCTATCTCTTGTTCGACAATTAATGGATATAAATTAGTTTTTGAGAACAATAGTTGTTCAATAATAATGGATGATAAGATCATCACTAGATGGACCCTAATAAATGGCTTATATGTGTTAGACACATCTCCACATATCATGAATATAAATATGTCTAAGAGGAAAAGAGATGAGGTGAATAATGCATACCTATGGCATTGTAGGCTAGGTCATATACATGAGGGAAGTATTCAAAAGTTATTGAAAGATGGATACTTAGATCCATTTGACTATGAGACATATGCAACTTGTGAACCTTTCCTTCGTGGGAAGATGACCAACTCTCCTTTTAGTGGAACTGGAGAGAGAGCCACCGAGTTATTGGAACTCATATATAGTGATGTATGTGGTCCCATGTCGACTCAAGCTATAAGTGGTTACTCATACTTCATTACATTCACTGATGATTTCTCTAGGTATCAACACGTGTACTTAATGAAGTACCAATCTGATGCCTTCGAGAAATTCAGGGAATATAAGAATGAGGTAGAGAACAAAATTGGAAAGAGTATTAAGACTCTTTGATCAGATCGAGGAGGAGAGTACTTGAGTATGGAGTTCACTCATTTCCTCAGGGATAATGGGATTCTATCCCAGTGCACACCTCCTTATACACCTCAGCTCAATGGTATATCTAAAAGGAGGAATCACACGCTGTTAGACATGGTGTAATCCATGATGAGTTTCGCTGACCTACCCGTCTCATTCTGGGGGTACGTCCTAGAGGCTACAACTTACCTTCTGAACAGAGTTCCATCAAAGTCGGTAGTGTCTACACCATATGAGATATGGAAAGGAAAGAAGCCCGATCTTAAAATTATTAAGATTTGGAGCTGTCATGCCCACGTTAGAAGACACAACCCCGGTAAGTTAGAATCAAGGATAGAATGGTGCACATTCGTGGGATACCCAAAGGAAACTTGACAATAGAGGCGAAATACATTGCTATAGTAAAAGCAGTAAGACGAAGGGGTGTGGATGAAGAAGTTCATCAAGGATTTGGGAGTCATACCAAGCAGCATAGAGCGGACTCCCATATATTATGACACCGATAGCGCGATAACTGTAGCAAGGGAACACAAGTCTCATTAGAATTGTTCTGAGGAGGTTCCATCTGATTAGAGCGATCATGACCCGAAAAGATATAGCAATGGAAATAGTTTCATCCGAAGATAACATTGCAGATCCATTGACGAAGCCGTTGACTCCGATTATATTTGAGCGTCACAGGGGTTTGATGGGGATCAGACACATAGGTGATTGGCTTTAGGTCAAGTGGGAGATTGCTGGTTATAGGTGTCCTGTAAGCCAATCACGTGAGTGATGACACATATGACATGCTGTGTGATCTTTTTGCTTATGATTAATATTGACATATTCTCACATTATATTATTTGTTACATATATATTGTGATGTCCTTAGTTCTGTGCAATGGGAATTGGATCGTGATGAGATCACGATAATGAGATCGATTCACCTTTAAACACAGATCCTAAATAATCCCGATCATAGGTAACTCAAGAGGGACATTAATATAACCGGATAGATCGATGTACTATATACCCATCCATATGATGGAGGTGGCTGGTCTCATAGCCACTTGTGTGGAGACACTAAGGATATAGTACAGGTGCTCATTGGAGAATGAGTTCACTGATTGATCCGCTTATGGAATATTGTATGGTTAATGATACCTAATGTCAGATAGCGATTCCATAGTCTCAGTTGTGTATCTGGTCCTTAGACTTGAGATACCAAGGATGCCTTGTATGAGTACTCCTTTCTTTGATGCCAGACTTACAGGTTTGGAAAGCTCCAGATCTGGTACAGTTGGTTATCGGGATTGGTAGCCAACCTTAAGAAGGCAATTGATTGTCAATAGAGGATCATCCACTCTTGGTATCATGAGAGAAATATCTCATATGTGCTTGCTTAGACAAATCCCTGACCAGGGTCATTCAGATTGAGAGAGAAGGAGTTCTCTGGTAGAATCCGATTAGAGCAAGATAAACTGATTCCGTATATACCTGATAGTACCATGTCCAATATACGGTCTCTGGGATATTATTTGGATGAGGGATTATAGATACATGGTAACTGTGGACAGACAGGTCTGATAGATTTGATCCCCCCTGTACCGTCTTGGGACTATGGCGTAGTGGCCTAGTACGTCCATAGTCAATGAGTTGAATGAATTATTATGGGGATAATAATTCACTATATCAGAAGGAGTTCTGATGGGAGTGACTCACGGCCAGCTCGGTATCGGGCCTAGAGGGTCACACACATATGGTGGATGCTTCATCGAATAGAGGATTGAATGAAAATCCAATTAGCCCCTATTCTCATTAGATGAGACCCTATGTTGATGGGCTCCTTGATTAAGGCCCAATTATAGGCCTAAGGAGATTATTGGATAGAGATCTAATAATGCAAGGTTAGTGGGTTATTGGATGAAGATCCAATACCCAATAAGGAAGGAGCCTTAGGGTTTTGGTGGCTCTCTATAAATAGGAGGGGAGACTCAGGGTTGATAGGCTATAACTTTAGCCACCACCTCATATTCTCCTCCCTCCCTCTGCGTAAGAGTTACGAGATCAGATTGGAGGAGTTTCGCTGTAGAGATCTATCGTGTGGATACCGGTAAAGAGGAGGATGCTTGGCCTCCTTCATCTTCTCCATCCGGATCTAGAATATAGGGATATATGATCTCCCTAGGTAAAATCAATCTCTCATACATCACGGTTTTATCGATTTTTATATTTTTCTCGCGATCCCAATCTTTTGCACGACGATTTGATCTGCATGAGAACTCAATTTTTGTTTTGATTTTCGCTGCTCATGTGATGCACCCGCTGTAGGTTTCCCAACACTCCTCTCTAGCGGTATCCACACGATAGATCTCTATAGCGAATCTCCTACAATTTGATCTCACAACTCTTGCACAGAGGGAGGGAGGAGAATAGGAGGTGGTGGTTAAAGCTGCAACCTATCAACCATGAATCTCCCCTCCTATTTATAGAGAGTCACCAAAACCCTAGGGCTCCTTCCTTAGTGGTATTGGATCTCCATCCAATAACCCACTAACCTTGCATTATTGGATCTCTATCCAATAATCTCCTTAGGCCTCTAATTGGGCCTTAATCAGGGAGCCCATTAGCATAGGGTCTCATCTAATGAGAATAGGAGCTAATTAGATCTCCATCCAATCCTCTATTCGCTGAAGCATCCACCATATGTGTGTGACCCTCTAGGCCCGATACCGAGCTGGCTGTGAGTCACTCCCATCAGAACTCTTTCTGATATAGTGAATTATTATCCCCATAATAATTCACTCGACTCATCGACTATGGATGTACTAGGCCACTACGACATAGTCCCCAGATGGTACAGGCGGGGACAAATCTGTCGGACCTGTCTGTCGATAGTTACCATGTATCTATAATCCCTCAGCCAAATAATATCCTAGAGATCATATATTGGACTTGATACTATCAGGTCACATATGGAATCAGTTTGTATTGTTATATTCAGATTCTACCGGAGAACTCCTTCTCTCTCAATCTGAATGACCCTGGCCAGGGATTTGTCTGAGCAAGCACATATGAGATTCCTCTCGTGATACCGAGAGTGGATGATCCTCTATTGACACTCAATTGACTTCGTAAGGTTGGCTACCAATCCCGATAACCAATTGTACCAGATATGAAACTTTCCAAACCTGTAAGTTTGTCATCAAAGAAAGGAGTACTTATACAAGGCATCCTTGGTGTCTCAAGTCTAAGGACCAGATACACAATTGGGACTATGAAATCGCTGTCTGACATTATATATCATTAACCATACAGTATTCCATAAGCGGATCAATTAGTGAACTCATTCTCTAATGAGCACTTGTACTATATCCTTAGTGTCTCCACACAAGTGGCTATGAGACCAGCCGCCTCTATCATATAGACGGGTATATAATACACCAGTATATCCAATTATCTCGATGTCCCTCTCGAGTAACCTATGACCGAAATTATTTAGGATCTGTGTTTAAAGGTGAATCGATCTCATTATCATGATCTCATCATGATTCGATTCTCATTGCACAGAACCAAGGACATCATAATATATATGTAACAAATAATATAATGTGAGAATATGCTAATATTAATCATAAGCAAAAAGATCACACAGCGTGTCACACGTGTCATCACCCACATGATTGGCTTATAGGGCACCTGTAACTAGCAATCTCCCACTTGACCAAAAGCTAATCACATATGTATCTGATCCCCATCAGACCCTTGTGATGCTCAAATATAATCTGAGCTAGTGGCTTCGTCAATGGATCTGCAATGTTATCTTCGGATGGAACTATTTCCATTGTTATCTCTTTTTGGGTCATAATCGCTCTAATTATATGGAACCTCCTCAGAATAATTCTGTTGAGACCTGAGTTCCTTTGTTAGAGTTATTGCCCTGTCGCTGTCATAATATATGGGAGTCAGCTCCACGCTACCTGGTATGACTCCCAAATCCTTGATGAACTTCTTTATCCACACCCCTTCGTCTTGTTGCTTCTACTACGATAATATATTTTGCCACTGTAGTCGAGTCAGCAGTAGTATCTTGCTTGGAACTCTTCCATCTTACTACTCCATTTAGAGTGAAAACATACCCTGAATGTGACTTGCTATCATCAATGTTGGACTGAAAACTCGAGTCTGTGTAGCCCTCAACCTGGATGCTACCTCCTCCATATACCAGTAAAAGATCCTTAGTCATTCTCAAGTACTTAAGGATACACTTTATTGTCTTCTAGTGTTGTAAACCTGGATCTGCCTGATACCTACTCGTGACACTCAGAGCATGTGCTATATCAGGCCTAGTACATGACATCACATACATGATAGCCCCTATCGCTGAGGCATAAGGTATCTTATTCATAGATGCCCTTTCTTCATGAGTCTTTGGGGACATACTCCTAGAAAGTGATATTTCATGTCTTATCAGTATGAGACCTCTCTTGGAATTTTTCATGCCAAACCTTTTGACAATGGAGTCTATGTACCTAGACTGGGACAAGCCAAGCATCTTTTTGGATCTATCTCTATAGATCCAGATCCCCAAAATATAGGATGCTTCCCCTAAGTATTTCATGGAGAAGTTTCTAGATAGCCAAGCTTTTATTGTGGAAAGCATTCCTACATCATTCCCAATTATTAGGATGTCATCCACATATAGCACCAAGAAGGCTATAGCGCTTCGACTTAACTTCTTATACACACAAGGCTCATCTTCATTCTTAACGAAGTCATAAGATTTGATCACTTTATCAAATCTTATGTTACAACTTCGGGAAGCTTGCTTCAATCCATAAATGGATCTAAACAACATGCACACTTTATCTGGACTCTCTTTGGATACGAATCCCTCTGGTTGTATTATATACACCTCTTCCTCGAGGTTGTCATTGAGGAATATTGGTTTAACATCCATCTGCCAGATCTCATAGTCATAGTGTGCTGCAATGGCCAAAATAATTCTAATGGACTTAAGTATGACTATAGGTGAAAAGGTTTCGTCATAGTCAACTCCTTGTCTTTGACGATATCCTTTAGCTACCAGCCTTGCTTTATAGGTCTCTACCTTTTCATCCACTCCGATCTTCTTCTTGAAGATCCATTTGCAGCCGATGGGTACAATACCCTCAGGTGCATCCACAAGGTTTCAAACCTTATTAGAGTACATAGAATCCATCTTAAAATTCATGGCTTCTTGCCACTTCCCGGAGTCTATACTGATAATAGGCTCCTTGTAGGTCTGAGGATCAACATCCTAAGAGTCATCTCCACTGATATATCCCACATATCTTTTAGGAGGGTGAAATACTCTATTAGACCTATCTAAAGTTCAGACTTGTGTGTTAGGTACCTGAACAGACTCAGGCTCTGGAATGGTGCTTGAGCTAGGTTCTCCAACCTCGCTCAATTCTATCTCACTCCCTTTGTTTCCACCAAAAATGTATTCCTTCTCAAGAAACACGGTTCTCTTGGCAACAAAGACCTTTCGTTCCTCGGGATGATAGAAATAATACACACAAGTTTCCTTTGGGTATCCCACGAATGTGCACCATTCTGTCCTTGATTCCAACTTATTGGGGTTGTGTCTTCTAACGTGGGCATGACAACCCCAAATCTTAACAATCTTAAGATCAGACTTTTTTCCTTTCCGTATCTCATATGGTGTAGATACTACCGACTTTGATGGAACTCTGTTCAGAATGTAAGCTGTAGTCTCTGGGGCGTACCCCCAGAATAAAATGGGTAGGTCAACGAAACTTATCATGGACCGCACCATGTCTAACAGCGTGCGATTCCTCCTTTTTGATACACCATTGAGCTGAGGTGTATAAGGAGGTGTCCACTAGGTAGAATCTCATTGTCCCTGAGGAAATGGGTGAAGTCCATACTCAAGTACTCGCCTCCTCGATCTGATCGAAGAGACTTAATACTCTTTCTAATTTGATTCTCTACCTCATTCTTATATTCTTTGAATTTCTCAAAGGCCTCATATTTGTACTTCATTAAGTACACGTGTCCATACCTAGAGAAATCATCAGTGAATGTAATGAAGTATGAGTAACCACCTATAGCCTGAGATAACATGGGACCACATACATCACTATGTATGAGTTCCAATAACTCGTTGGCTCTCTCTCCACTTCCACTAAAAGAAGATTTGGTCATCTTCCCACGAGGGTAAGGTTTGCAAGTTACATATAACTCATAGTCAAATGGATCTAAGTATCTATCTTTCAGCAACTTTTGAATCATTCCCTTATGTATATGACCTAGCCTACAATGTCATAGGTATGCATTATTCACCTCATCTCTTTTTCTCTTAGACATATTTATATTTATGATATGTGGAGAAGTGTCTAACACATATAAGCCATTTATAATGATCCCTCTAGTGATGATCTCATCATCTATAATTATTGAATAACTATTATTCTCAAAAACTAATTTATATCCACTAATTATCAAATAAAAGATGAAAATAATATTTTTGATGATAGAGGAAACAAAATAGCATGCATCTAATGCAATAATAGCTCCACCAGGCAGATGTAGGGTGACCTCTCCAACAGCAACTACAACAACTCTTGCTCCATTGCCCATCTTGTGGTCCATCTCGCCTCTAGCCAATCTCCTAGGTCTTGCCAGAACCTGCAATAAATTATAGATATGATAAACACTCCTGGTATCCAATACCCATGTGTTATCATGAAAATCTGACAAGTGGAGACTGATCATGAATATACCTGAAGCTTCTCCAAGCTTCTGTCTCGCCTTCTCTGTAAGGTAGTCCTTGCAGTTTCTCTTCCAATGTCCATCTTGGCCACAATGGAAGTATTGTCCTTTATCCTTTTTCGGATATTTCTTGGTAACCTTTGTCTTACCTGGTCTTTCTTTGCCCTTGCCTTCTTAAGGGTCTTGCTGGTCTTCCTTTTCTTTTTAGTCTCACCAATATAGAGAACTGGCTTCTCCTTCTTGATGGCACTCTCAGCTCCCCTCAACATATTGAGAAGCTCAGGGAGAGTAACCTCAAACTTGCTCATGTTAAAATTTATGATGAAGTGAGAAAAGGAATCTGGTAGGGACTGAAGTATAAGATCAATGCACAGGTTATCCTCTAGGACTATCTATATACTTCATAAAGCGAGCGATCTCATCCTTGTTTATCCTTTCCTCCAGCGTGGGCACAATCATGTTAAGGACATTTACGATTTTCTCTTCCATGAGAACAATTCTCAAATTATGGAGCTTTTGGACCAATGAGGTGGTTGGCATCAAGTATGCCACGTAGGGGTTTTGCAAGTGACAAACAAGATATAGCGTAAATTAAATAACATGCAGATTTTACAGAAAATACTAATTAAGATATGGACTTTTATCTTAATATACTCTCACTATTTTCTTAGCGAATCACGCGACACCCTCGACACGTGAGACGGAAGTCTCCGGCAGACTCCTAGCGGGGATCGACATCCAATTGTCGTCTTAGTGCAACCTCCGGCAGACTCCTAGCGGGGATCGGGATCCAATTGTCATCTTAGTGCAACCTCGAGGGACTCGACTAATTACACGAAACCCAAAAGGTAGGCAACTCTTGCCAATCACAACTCCTTATGATTCCCATCACGTTCGGCCTCATCATGGTTTCGAAGGACTCGACCAACCATGATATTCAGTTAATTCATCACCATCGTTACAAGATGAGTCTGATTTGATGATATGCCCTCGAGAGACTCGACCAAGCATACTATGTCCTCAGGTCACCGGTGACATCTCTATGTCATAGGTAAGAACTCGATCACGTAGATAGGTGAGCCTCGAGGGACTTGACCAACTCAACCTATGTCGTGATTCAATTTCTTCCTATAACGATGGAAGGCCACGTGGGTCAATCTTATTGCCTCACACTTACCGACTTAATATTATCGTAGGAGGGGTTTTTTATTTCGTATTGATCTCCTAATATGTCGTATCACACACATACATATTTAATATATATCTACATCGCATGCATATATATATATATATATATATATATATATATATATATATATATATATATATATATATATATATATATATATATATATATCTAGTAGGTGTATAACACATCACATATGCAAGCCACACCAGATGATCATGAGCCGTCACCTATGATTAAGCCCGAGCCAATGGGCCTAATCACTCACAATATGATCTATGTGTGCATGTGATTGTTGATCTTGTCAACATCGATTCCGTCGGATCGTTACATCACCATGCATCGTGATCTCTCGCCACGGCATCGTGGGTCCCGCTGTAACCTTCACGCTCCCACTGCGCCTCTCCATGTAATTACAAATAATCATAGGCATGTAGAACCAACAATAAATGAGAAAAATGTAGGCTCGCAGGCCCCAATAATAATAATAATCATAATTACACATATCACAACACATGGCTCATGATCATCCATCCACATCATACATCACATCATATATAGGATTATTAGACATATATAATAATTAATTAAACTATTTAATTAATTATGTTATAAGAAATCAGGACATGCTCAGAATTTCCAGAATTATCAAGGGCATTTTTTGTAATTCTGGATGATAGGACAGTCCTCGAAATTTTTAGAATTATTGAGGGTATTTTTAGAATTCTGTACACGAGGACAATCCTCAGAATTTTTAAAATTTAAAGGGGCAGGATCGTCCTTTTCTCAAAAGGATGCCCTAACCCCTCTTGCCCCCATCTACGCCGTCGCTGTCGCCGTTGCCCTGCGCAGGCGACGGTGCTGCACGTCGTCGGCATGGGCAACCACCCCTTCGGTAGGCACTGTTGCCCTTGGGCGGCACCTCGTAGGCGGGTGACGCTGCCTTGCACGGGTGCTACCCCTGCTGGCGTTTGCTCCTGCCAGCGACCGCCCTTGCAGGCAACAGCGCTGGCCGCGGGGTTTCCCCTTACGGCCTTGCAATGGGCAGCCACCACCTACGGCCTGGCCGCGGACGCTGCCTACGCTCGCAAGCGTCGCCCCTGCAGGCGCCAGCCATGCCCGCAGGTGCCTGCGCTTGCTGGCGGCTGCCCCTACAAGGGGGTTTTGGCCGTGGTCGGTCGCCCCCTTATATGGGCCTTGGCCGTAGCCGACTGCCACATGCAGCCGGCCTAGCCGTGGGTGGCCGGCCTTGCATGGGGGCTGGCCGCCCCTCCTCCCCGTTGTTCTTGCAGCGAACGCGTAGAATGATTCTACACGATTTAATCTCATCACATGCAGTTTAAAACCAATCTTTTATATGAAAACCTTGGCTCTGATACCACTATTGGGAAACCTCAGCGGGTGCTTCACATGCGCAGCGGAAATCAAAACAAAAATCGATTTTCCACGTAGATCAAATCGTCGTGCAAAATATTAGGGTCGCAAGAAAAATGCAAAAATCGATAAAACCGCGATGTCTAAGAGATTGATTTTACCTAGGGAGATCGTATATCCTTGTATTCCAGATCCGTACGGAGAAGATGAAGGAGATCAAGCATCCTCCTCTCTAGCGGTATCCACACGATGGATCTCTACAGCGAAGCTCCTCCAATCTTATCTCGCAACTCTTGCACAGAGAGAGGGAGGAGAATAGGAGGTGGTGGCTAAAGCTGTAGCCTATCAACCATGAGTCTCCCCTCCTATTTATAGAGAGTCACCAAAACCCTAGGGCTCCTTCCTTAGTGGGTATTGGATCTCCATCCAATAACCCACTAACCTTGCATTATTGGATCTCTATCCAAGAATCTCTTTAGGCCTCTAATTGGGCCTTAATCAAGGAGCCCATCAGCATAGGGTCTCATCTAATGAGAATAGGAGCTAATTGGATCTCCATCCAATCCCCTATTTGTTGAAGCATCCACCATATGTGTGTGACCCTCTAGGCCCGATACCGAGCTGGCCGTTAGTCACTCTCAACAAAACTCCTTCTGATATAGTAAATTATTATCCCTATAATAATTCACTCGACTCATCGACTATGGACGTACTAGGCCACTATGCTATAGTCCCCAGATGGTACAAGAGGTATCAAATCCATCGGACCTGTTTGTCTATAATTACCATGTATCTATAATCCTTCATCCAAATAATATCCCAAAGACATCCTTGGTGTCTCATGTCTAAGGACCAGATATACAACTAGGACTATGAAATCGCTGTCTGACATTAGGTATCATTAACCATACAACATTCTATAAGCGGATCAATCAATGAACTCATTCTCTAATGAGCACCTATACTATATCCTTAGTGTCTCCAAACAAGTGGCTATAAGAGTAGGCGCCTCCATCATATGGACGGGTATATAGTACACTAGTTTATCCGATTATCTCGATGTCCCACTCGAGTAATCTATGACCGAGATTATTTAGGATCTATGTTTAAAGGTGAATCAATCTCATTATCGTGATCTCATCACGATTCGATTCTCATTGCATAGAACCAAGGACATCATAATATATATGTAACAAATAATATAATGTGAGAATATACCAATATTAATCATAAGCAAAAAGATCACACAGCGTGTCACACGTGCCATCACTCATGTGATTGGCTTGCAGGGCACCTGTAACTAGCAAAAAGGAAATAAGCCCGATCTTAAGGTGGTTAAAATTTGGGGCTGTCTTATCCACGTTAAAAGACACAACCCTAATAAGTTGGGAATAGTGCATGTTCATGGGATACCCTAAGGAGACATTAGGGTATTATTTTTTATTAGGAAACCTTAGCGAGAGCATCACATATGCAGTGAAAATCAAAATAAAACAGGTTTCCCATGTAGATCAAAATCGTCATGCAAAGATTGGGTCACGAGAAAGCCACAAAAACCAAAAAATCGGATCATGTGAGAGATTATTTTACCTATAGAGATCATATACCCTTATATTCCAAATTCGGATGGAGAGGATGAAGGAAGTCAAGCGTCTTCCTCTCTAGTGGTATCCACACGATGAATCTCTACAGCAAATTTCCTCCAATCTAATCTTGCAACTCTTGCAGAGGGAGGGAGTAGAATAGGAGGGGAGACCAAGGCTGCAGCCTATCAACCATGAGTCTCCCCTTCTATTTATAGAGAGCCACCAAAACCTTAGGGGTTCTACCTTAGTGGGTATTGGATCTCCATCCAATAACCACTAACCTTGCATTATTGGATCTCTATCCAATAATTTCCTTAGGCCTCTAATTGGGCCTTAAGCAAGGAGCCCATCAGCATAGGGTCTCATCTAACGAGAATTGGGGCTAATTGAATTTTCATCAAATCCTCTATTCGCTAAAGCATCCACCATATGTGTGCGACCCTCTAGGCATGATACTGAGCTGGCCGTGAGTCGCTCCTATCAGAACTCCTGATATAGTGAATTATTATCTCCATAATAATTCACTCGACTCATCGACTATGGATATACTAGGCCACTACACCATAGTCCTAGACGGTACAGAGGGATCAAATCCATCGGACCTGTTTGTCCACAATTACCGTGTATCTATAATCCCTCATCCAACTAATATCCCAAAGACCGTATATTGGATATGGTACTGTCAGGTCATATACGAAATCAGTTTGTCTTGCTCTAATCGGATTCTACCGGAGAACTCTTTCTCTCTTAATCCGAATGACCCTGGCTAGAGATTTATCTAAGCAAGTATATAAGGGATATTCCTCTCGTGATACCAAGAGTGGATGATTCTTTATTGATACTCAATTGCCTTCATAAGGTTGGCTACCAAACCTGATAACCAATTGTACCAGATTTGGAACTTTCTTAACTTGTAAGTCTTGCATCAAAGAAAGGAGTACTCATACAAGGCATCCTTGGTGTCTCTAGTCTAAGGACCAGATACACAACTAGGACTATATAATCATTGTTTGACATTCGATATCATTAATCATATAGCATTTCATAATTGGATTAAATAGTGAACTCATTCTCTAATGAGCACCTATATTATATCCTTAGTGTCTCTACACAAGTGACTATGAGACCAACTGTCTCCATCAAATGAACGAGTATATAGTACACCGATCTGTCTGGTTATCTTGATAACCCTCTCGAGTAACCTTTGATCGTGATTATTTAGGATCTATGTATAAATGTGAATCGATATTATTATCGTGATCTAATCATAATCCGATTCTCATTACACAAAACCAAGGACATCACAATATATATATACAACAGATAATATAATATGAGTATATACCAATAATAATAATAAATAAAAAGATTGCACAGTGTGTCACATGTGCCATCACTCACGTGATTGGCTTGTAGGGCACCTGTAACTAGTAATCTCCCACTTGACCTAAAGTTAATCACCTATGTGTCAAATTCTCATCAGACCCCTGTGACGCTCAAATACAATATGAGCCAGTGGCTTCGTTAGTGGATCTGTAATGTTATCTTCGGATGAAACTATTTCTATTGTTATATCTTTACGGGCTCTGATCTCTCTAATCAAATGGAACTTCCTCATAATATGCTTAGACTTCTGATGAGACTTGGGTTTCCTAGCTAAAGATATCACGCTGTCACTATCATAGTATAAGGGAATAAGCTCCACGCTGCTCGAAAGGATTCCAAAATCCCTGATGAACTTCTTCATCCACACCCCTTCCTTTGCTGCTTCTGTTGTAGCAATGTATTCTGCCTCTATGGTTGAGTCAGCAGTAGTATCTTGCTTGGAACTCTTCCAACTTACTGCTCCTCCATTCAGGGTGAAAAATACCCAGAGTGACTTGCTATCAATAATATCGGACTGAAAACTTAAGTCAATGTAGCCCTCAACCTGGAGGCTACCTCCTTCATATACTAGTAAAAGATCCTTAGTCCTCCTCAAGTACTTAAGGATACACTTTACTATATTCTAGTGTTCTAAGTCTGGATCTGATTGATACTTGCTCATGACACTCAGAGCATGTGTTATATCAAGTCTGGTACATAGCATGACATACATGATAGACCCTATCGTCGAGGCATAGGATATCCTATCCATGTTTGCCCTTTCTTCAGGAGTCTTTGGGGACATACTCCTAGAAAATGATATTCCATGTCTCATCGATATGAGACCTGTTTTAGAATTCTCAATGCTAAACCATTTAACAATGGAGTCTATGTACCTGGATTGGGACAAGCCAAGCATCCTCTTGGATCTATCACTATAGATCCGGATCCCCAAAATATAGGGTGCTTCCCCTAAGTCTTTAATGGAGAAGTTTCTTGATAGCCAAGCCTTTACCGTGGAGAGTATTCTTACATCATTCTCAATGATTAGGATGTCATCCACATACAATATCAAGAAGGTGATAACACTCCCACTTACCTTCCTATATATACAAGGCTCATCTTCATTCTTAACGAAGCCGTAAGATCTGATTGTCTCATCAAATCTTATGTTCCAACTTTGGAAAGCTTTTTAGTCTATTAATAGATTTGAGCAACTTACACACTTTATTTGGACTCTCTCTGTATACGAATCCCTCTGGCTGTATCATATACATCTCCTCCTCAAGGTTGCAATTAAGGAATGCTGTTTTGATATCCTTCTGCTAGATCTCATAGTCATAGTGTGCTGCAATGGCCAAAAGAATTATAATGGATTTAAGCAATGACCTAGCCTACAATGTCATAGGTATACATTTTTCACTTTATCTCTTTTCCTCTTAGACGTATTTATATTCATGATGTATCGAGAAGTGTCTAACATATATAAGCCATTTATAAGGGTCCCTCTAGTAATGGTCTCATCATCCATAATTATTAAATAATTATTATTCTCAAAAACTAATTTATATCCACTAATTGTCATATAAGAGATAGAAATAATATTTTTGATAATGGAAGAGACAAAATTACATGCATCTAATGCAATAATAGCTCCACCAAGCAGATATAGGATGACCTCCCCAACAGCAATTATAGCAACTCTTGCTTCATTCCCCATCTTGAGGTCTATCTCGGCTCTAGCCAATCTCCTAGTTCTTGCCAAAACCTGCAACAAATTGCAGATATGATAAGCACTCCTGGTATCCAATACCCATGTATTATCATAAAAATCTGACAAGTGAAGACTGGTTATGAATATACCTTAAGCTTCTCTAAGCTTTTGTTTCGCCTTCTTTGTAAGGTAGTCCTTACAGTTCCTATTCCAATACCTATCTTGGCCGTAGTGGAAGCATAGTCCTCTATCTTTTGCTAGTTCTTTCTTAGCACTCTTTGCCTTACCCGGTCTTCCTTTGCCCTTGCCCTTCTTAAGGATCTTGCTAGTCTTCCTTTTCTTTTTGGTCTCACTAATATAGAGAACTGGCTTCCCTTCTTGTTGTCACTCTCAGCTTCCCTCAACATATTGAGGAGCTCGGGGAGAGTCACCTCAAACTTGCTCATGTTAAAATTCATGATGAAGTGAGAAAAGGAATCTGGTAAGGACTGAAGTATAAGATTAACGTACGGTTTATCCTCTAGGACTATTCCTAGACCTGTGAGTTTCTTGATCCATTCTATCATCTTTAGGACATGGTCCTCAACCGATGTCCCTTTTGTTATCCTGGCTTGGTAGAGTCTCTTAGATATCTCATATCTTTGAGTTCTTCCTTATTTCTCAAACAGCTGGCGGAGATGAAGAAGGATAGAATCTGCATCCATGCTCTCATGTTGCCTCTGTAACTCAGGAGTCATAGAGACCAGCATATAACATTTTGCCAATGTGGAATTATTTATATACTTCACATAGCGAGCGATCACATTCTCGCTTGCCCCTTCTTCCGGTGTGGGCACAATTATATCAAGGACATACGTGATTTTCTTCGCTGTGAGAATAATTATCAAATTATGGAGCCAATCCGTGTAGTTTAGACCAATGAGGTAGTTGGCATCAAGTATGCCACGCAGGGGGTTTGTAAGTGACATGTTTCTAATAAACAAGATATAACATAAATAAATAACATATAAATTTTATAAAAAATACTAATTAAGATATGGACTTCTATCTTAATATACTCTCACTATTTTCTTAGTGAATCACGTGACACCCTCGACACGTGAGACGAAAGTCTTCAGCAGACTTCTAGTGGGGATCGGGATCCAATTGGCATCTTAGTGCAACCTTAAGGGACTCAATCAATTACATTAAGCCCAAAAGGTAGGCAACTCTTGCCAATCACAACTCCTTGTGATTCCCATCATGTTCTGCCTCTGAATCATTATGGTTTCACGGGACTCGACCAACTATGATATTCAGTTAAGTCATCACCATCATTACAAGATGAGTCTGATTTGATGATATGCCATCGAGGGACTCGACCAAGCATATCATGTCCACAGGTCATCGATGATATCTCTATGTCGTAGGCAAGAACTCGATCATATAGATAGAAAGCCACGTGGGTCAATCTTATTGTCTCACGCTTACTTACTTAATATTATCCTATGCGGGGTTTTTGTTTCATATCGGTCTCCTAATATATCATGTCACATATATACATATTTAATATATATCTACATCACATGCAAATATATATATATAGTATATGTATAACACATCATATATGCAAGCCACATCGGATGATCATGAGCCGTCACCTAATATGATTAAGCCTGAACCAATAGGCCTAATCACTCACAATAGGATCTATGTGTGTATCGACGCATCTCCATGCCTTGTGATCGTTGATCTCATCATCATTGGTTTTGTTGGATCGTCGTATCTCTCCCGCCACGACATCATGGGTCCCGCTGTCACCTCCATGATCCCATTGCGCCTCTCCATGTAATTACAGATAATCACAAGCACGCAAGCCCGACAATAAACGAGAAAAACAGAGGCTCATAGGCCCTAATAATAATAATAATAATCATAATTACACACATCACAACACATGGCTCATGATCATCCATCCAATAACCCACTAACCTTGCATTATTGGATCTCTATCCAATAATCTCATTAGGCCTCTAATTGGGCCTTAAGCAAGGAGTCCGTCAGCATATGGTCTCATCTAATAAGAATAGGGGCTAATTGGATCTTCATTCAATCCTCTATTCGCTAAAACATCCACCATATGTGTGTGACCCTCTAGGCTCGATACTGAGCTGGCCGTGAGTCACACTAATCAGAACTCTTTCTGATATAGTGAATTATTATCTCTATAATAATTCACTCGACTTATCGTCTATGGATGTATTAGGCAACTACGTCATAGTCCCTAGATAGTGCAGAGGGATCAAATTCATCAGACCTGTCTGTCCATAGTTACGTGTATCTATAATCCCTCATCCAACTAATATCCCAAAGATCGTATATTGGACATGGTACTATCAAGTCACAAACAGAATCAGTTTGTCTTGCTCTAATCGGATTCTACCAGAGAACTCTTTCTCTCTTAATCCGAATGACCTTGGCCAGGGATTTGTCTGAGCAAGCACATATGAGATATTCCTCTCATGATACCGAGAGTGAATGATCTTTTATTGACACTCAATTGCCTTTGTAAGGTTGGCTACCAATCCCAATAACTAACTATACCAGATTTGGAACTTTTCAAACCTATAAGTCTGACATCAAAGAAAGGAGTACTCATACAAGGCATCATTGGTGTCTCAAGTCTATGGACCAGATACACAACTGGGACTATGAAATCATTGTTTGACATTAGGTATCATTAACTATACAATATTCCATAAGCGGATCAATCAGTGAACTCATTCTTTAATGAGCACCTGTACTATATCCTTAGTGTCTCCACACAAGTGGCTATGAGACCAGCCGCCTCCATCATATGGACGAGTATATAGTACACTGATTTATCCAGTTATCTCGATGTCCCTCTCAAGTAACCTATGATTGGAATTATTTTGGATCTACATTTAAAGGTGAATCGATCTCATCATCGTGATCTCATCATGATCCGATTCCCATTGCACAAAACCAAGGACATCACAGTATATATATGCAACAGATAATATAATATGAGAATATGTCAATAATAATAATAAGCAAAAAGATCGTATAGTGTGTCACATATGCATTACTCATGTGATTGGCTTGCAGGGCACCTATAACTAGCATTTCTATCATCTCGAGGACTATAAGGCCTTTGCTACCGAGAGAGCTGAGTTTCTTATGAAGGAACACATTCTTGGTGGAAACATTGAGAGTGAGATAGAGTTGAGTGAGGATGGAGAACCTGGCTCAAGCACCATTCTAGAGTTTGAGTCTATTTAGGTATTTAACATACAAGTTCCAACTTTGTGCTGGTATAGTAGAGTACCTCATCCTCTTGAAAGATACGAGACACATCAATAGAGAGGACTCTCAGGATGTTGATCCTTAGACCTACAAGAAGACTATTATGAGTATAAACTCTAGGAAGTGGCAAGAAGCTATGAGTTTTATGATGGATTCCATGAACTCAAACAAGGTTTGAAACCTTATGGATGCACCTGAGGTATTGTACCCATCGATAACAAATAGATCTTCAAGAAGAAGATTAGAGTGGATGCAAATGTAAAGACCTATAAGGCAAGGCTGGTGGCTAAAAGATATCGTCAAAGGCAAGGAGTTGACCATGACGAAACCTTCTCACCTGTAGCCATGCTAAAGTTCATCAGAATTCTTTTGGCTATTGTAACACACTATGATTATAAGATATGGTAGATGGATTTGAAATCCGTATTTCTCAATGGCAACCTCGAGGAAGAGGTATATATGATACAGCTAAAGAGATTCATATCCAGAAAGAGTCCAGATAAAGTGTGCAGGTTGCTTAGATCCATTTATGGCCTGAAGCAAGCTTCCCGAAGTTGGAGCATAAGATTTGATAAGGTGATCAAATCTTATGACTTCATTAAGAATGAAGATGAGCCTTATGTGTACAGGAAGGTAAGTGAGATTGCTATCACCTTCTTGGTGTTGTATGTAGATGACATCGTAATCATTGGGAATGATGTAGGAATGCTCTCCATAGTGAAGACTTGACTAATTAGAAATTTCTCCATGAAGGACTTAGGGGAAGCATCCTATATTTTGGGGATTCGGATCTATAGAGATATATCCAAGAGGATGCTTGGCTTTTCCCAGTCCAAGTACATAGACTCCATTGTGAAAAAGTTTAGCATGGAGAGTTCCAAGAGATGTTTTATATCGATGAGATATGAAATATCACTTTCTATGAGTATATCCCCAAAGAGTCCTGAAGAAAGGGTAGACATAAATAGTATATATACCCTATGCCTCAGGGATAGGGTCTATCATGTATGTTATATGTTATACCAAGCCTGATATAACAAATGCTCTGAGTGTCATGAGCATGTATTAGGCGGATCCAGTTTGAAATACTGGAAGGTAGGTAAAGTGTATCTTATACTTCAGTCCCTACTAGATTCCTTTACTCACTTCATCGGAAACTTTAACATGAGCAAGTTTGAGGTAACACTTTTTGAGCTCCTCAATATGTTGAGGGAGGCTGAGAGTGCTATCAAGAAAGAGAAATTAGTTCTCTATATCGATGAGACCAAGAAGAAAAGGAAGGCTAATAAGACCCTTAAGAAGGGCAAGGGCAAGGAAAGACCAGGAAAGACAAAGGTTGTCACGAAAGACCCGGCAAAGGACAAAGGATAGTGCTTTCTGTACATTCATGATCAATGGAGTATTACTACAGCAATCTATTATGTGGATATCGCTAGAGAAGAGGACATTTGACCTCCTTCATCCTCTCCATCTGACTCTGAAAATTCAGAGATATACGATCTCCCTTATATTACAATCTTTTTATGGTTTTTCGTACACCAATCTTTACACGACGATTTAATCTACATGGAAAATTGGTTTTATTTTGATCTTCCATTGTGCACGTGATGCTCCTGCTTAGTTTCTCAACAAGTACCGCCCAATGTAGGCAGTGGTACCATCCGTACCTTAAAAAAATAAAAAATTTAAATTTTGGCTCCATCTTTTTGTAGTCATTTGGGGCCCATAAATACTCCAATCATACTTGCTTGCAGTAGCAAGAAAAGAGAATGAAACTTATGTTTTGGAGTGTGAAAACATTGTTAGATTGAGTTCCCTCCTCTTGAAGCTTAGAGGTTATTCTAAGGGAGAGTATGAGAGAATCCTTGTAAAAGAGGGTTGTAAAGGTTCTCTCCTAAGCCTCTGAAAAGGAGAAAGAGTCGTAAAGGGCAGTTGATCTTCGTCCCTTTAAAAGAAGATTAGTAGTAGAAGCCAATAGTCTCGAGTGAAGAGGAATCGGGAGTGGACATAGGTCACGAGTATCGAACCACTATAAATCCAGTGTGCATTTTCTTTTATACTTTTCATTCTTATTACTCACTGATTTACTTGCTTACTACTCTTACAAACATTTTTAAGTTAGACACATTTCTGATACAGGTTTGATCGAACAAGTTTTTAAATTGACGTAATTTTATGAAAGCATTAATTCACGCCCACCCCCGCGCCCCCCCTTAGTGTTGATTCGGTCCTAACACTTTTCAAATTAGTTAAATTTACTATAGTATTAATTCACCCCACCTTTAATGCCATTATAATCCTAACATAACTTTTGCCATAAGTTTGGGCATTGGGTCAAAAAATGTGCCAGAGGTTTGGATGAAGTACTTAATGATCAAGTGACACGCCGAAATATTAGACAACATGCTAAAAGCTTTGTGATTATAATTAAAGTGGTTTGGTCTTGATCATGGTCGCTTAGAGTAGAACTAAGTTGGTATTGGATCGAAACTAAGCCAACTTGATTTGGAGCCCATTGGGCTTGAACCAGGGTTGAATTCAGTGACCTAGAATTGACCTGGGTGATGGTATTGCCAGGGCTAGGCAATGGTACTGCCTAGATAGCCGAAAAGCATATTTTATGCTTTTTTAGGCATTTCGACAGTGGGACTGCCATCTTACGGTTGGTACCGCCTAGGATGGTGGTAGTATCACCAGAGCCCAGATTCTTAAGCTCTATTCGACGGTAGTATCACTCGACATTGACGATGATATCGTTAGTATCCCGAAAACTCGGGGATTTAAATTTTTGGCTCTATTTTTAAAGTCTTTGGGGGTCTATAAATACCACACTCATGCTTATTTAATGCAAGAGTGAACAAGGTGAATAAAAAATAATTCTTGAGTTTAAAAGTATTATGAACTCTTGAAAGTATTTGAGTCTCTTCCTCCTTAAGTTTAGTGGTTATTTTGAGGAGGTGTGAGGTTTTATGTGAAAGAGTTTATATAAAGGTTTTCTCCTGAGCTTAGTAAAAGGAGAATGATTGTAACAAGGATAGTTGATCTTTACCTATTGGAGAGAAGATCGATAATGAAAGCCGATGGTCTTGAGAGAAAAGGAATCAGGAGTTGACATTGGTCGAGATGACTAGACCACTATAAATCGATTTGTGTTTCCTTTCTTGTTTTGCCTTATTATTGCTTGCTGATTTACTTTACTCATTACTTTTGCTCACACTTTCAGTTAAACATATTTCTGATTCATATTCTCATTTAAACTTTTTCAAATCAGATTCTTTTGTGATAGCACTAATTCATCCCCTTCGGTCTCCCTCGTAGTGCCATTATGATCCTAACAGTTGGTATCAGAGCCAAGTTCTCTCAATTGGATTAACACTAAAGGGTCACTCTATCACTCGTCCTCCTATGTTCATTGCACTTATTGGAAAACACGAATGAGAATTTTTTTATTTATATGAATTTTAATTTATTAAATGTCGTTTAAAATAGTTTTCAAAAATCTTCTATTCCAATAAATGAATGGATTGATTTTAAAAAGAAAATATTTTTCTTAAATACTAAAATTATAAACGCTTTATTTTATGCTTTAGATAAAAATGAGTTTAATCGTGTTTATTCTCGTAACACTGCACATGACATTTGGCACACACTAAAAGTTACTCATTAAGGCATAAGTGGAGTAAAAGAATAAAAAATTAATCTTTTGGTACACAGTTATGAAATGTTTAAAATGAAGCCAAGTAAAACCATTTGTGAGATATACACCCGTTTTACAGATGTTTTCAATGATATAAAAGCTCTTAATAAATGCTATACTAATCTTGAATTAGTAAACTTATTTTAAGATCTCTTCCAAAATGTTGGGATCCAATAGCAACGGCTATCCAAGAAGTAAAGGACTTGAATAATTTTCTTCTTGAAGAACTCCTAGGATTTTTAATGACCTATTAAATGACTTGTAAAGCACATGACGAACAAGAGGAAAACCTTCCAAGAACAGGAAGGATATTGCATTGAGAACTAAAGAAGATTCCTCAAGAGAAAACTCAAGTAATGATGATGACTTTACACTTCTTACAAGAAAACTTAAAAAATTTATGAAAGGGAACATAACTCATAAGAATAAAAGTAAATCTAAAAAAGATACTATAGTATGTTATGAACACAAGAAGTAATGACACTTTAAAAATGAGTGTCCAAAATTGAAGAAAAGTTGCATACTCAAAAGAAGAAAAAAAACATTTAAGGCAACTTAGGATAAATTAAGAGTATCCGAGGATAAAGAGCAAATCAACAAAGATGAAGTGGCAAACTATGCATTGATGGTCTTTAACAATGAGGTATATGACTCACCCAAAACATCTTTTTCTTATGATGAATTACTTAATATATTTCATAATTTGTTTGATGAGCTTAAAAAAGTTAGTAAGAAATATAAATTACTAAAAAGGATCATGTATCTCTCTCTAATGAATTTGATAGATTAAAAAATAAGTATGACAATTGTATGTTAACATCTTGCACTAAATGTGAGGAGTTAGATTCACTTAAAAAAAAATGTTATTATAATAAACTTTAAAAAAGTTTATTTAAAATTATAAATAACTCAGTAAATATGATTCTTGCTAACCAAGATTATGTCTATAGAAAGGAAGGAATCAGCTTTGTAAGTAGTAATACTCAACAAAAGCCAACAAAATTTGTAACATAATTCACACTACATATTTTCCCTATAGATAAATATAGTTTCTATAGAGGATTTGGTGATTATGCTTATACATGCTCTTTAAAAAATATAGCTCTCATAAATTAGTTTAAGTTCCTAAATGAACAATCAATAATTTGATGCTAAAAGTCAAGAGAGGTAGATCTAACCAGAAAGGACTCAAAGTTAAATGAGTACCTAAAATAAACCCCTCTTTCTTGTAGATATGTCTCCAAACAAGAGATAGGAGCAAAATATTGTATCTTAATAGTGGATGCTTAAAGCACATGACTAGAGATCCAACACAATTCTTAAAGCTCACTAACCGAGACGGAGGATCTATCACTTTTGAGATGACAACAAAGGAAAGATTATCAGTATTGGAAATATTGGTAACAAATCAAATTTGTTGATTGAAGATATATTGTTAGTAGATGGTTTAAAACATAATAAGCATTAGTCAATTATGTGATAAGGGATATAATATCAAATTTGAATCTAATGCTTTCATTATAGACATACCATATAAGTATATATCTATGATTGCCATAAGAAACAATAACGTTTATACTATAGATCTTAATAATTTTTATGACAAAACTTATTTTTTAATTTTAACGATGATGCATGACTTTGGCATAGGAGATTAGGTCATGCAAGTATGAAATTGATCTCATAAATTGGAACTAAAGAACTTGTAAGAGAAATGCCTAGAATTAAATTTGTTAAATATAAGATTTGTGATGCATGTCAACTAGGAAAATAAATAAAGAGTAGCTTTAAACCTAAAAATCAAGTGAGCACCTCTAGACTATTACAATTAATTCATATGGATTTATTTGGATCAATTGATATTACAAGTCTAAGAGGTATTAAATATACTTTTGTGATTGTTGATGATTATAGTAGATTTACTTGGACATACTTCTTAGTACATAAAAGTGACTGTTTTAAATATTTTACAAAATTTTACAAACAAGTTCAAAAATAAAAAAGGTTTTATGATTTCTTCTAATCGTAGTGATCAAGGTGGTGAATTTAAAAATTATAATTTTTAAAAATTTTGTGATTCCAATGAGTATGACTACAATTTCTCTACTCCAAGAAATCCATAACAAAATAAAGTTATAGAGAGAAAGAATAGAAGTTTATAAGATATGGTAAGAACCATACTTAATGAACATAGTCTACCCAAATACTTTTAGGCTGAAGTCGCTAACATGACATGCTATGTCATGAACAGGGTTCTCATAAGACCTCTACTATCTGAAACTTTTTATGAATTATGGAATAATAAAATACCCAACATTTTATGTTTTAAAGTTTTTGTTGTAAATATTTTATTTTAAATGAAAATGATGCCTTAGGAAAATTTGATGCAAAATCTAATGAATGCATTTTTCTTAGATATTCCTATATTTCGAAAGCTTTTTGAGTTTTTAATAAAATAACTTTAGTTGTTGAGGAATCTATCCATGTTGTTTTTAATAAGTTTCTCGAAGTTAAGAAAAATAATTTTGATGATGATTTTGAGTTAGATATTCTGAATTTGAATGAGAATTCCTCTCTCCAAAGTAACTTGGATATATTTACTTCCAAAGATACCTTACCCAAGGAATGGAAGTATGTAGATGCTCATCTTGAGTAAATAATTATTGGATATACATCAAAAGATATTTAAAATCATTCTTTATTTAAAAATATTTATGTAAATGTTATTTTTTAAATCTCAAATTAAACCCAAATGCATTGACGATGCTCTTAAAGATGACTCATGGATCTTGGCAATGCATAAAGAATTAAATCAATTTGAAAGATGAACAAGATATCGTGATTCACTAAATGGGTCTTTAGGAATAAGCAAGATGAACAAGATATCGTGATTCAAAATAATGCTAGATTAGTGACCAAAAGTTTCAACTAAGAAGAAGATATAGATTATAAAGAAACATTCGCTCTTGTGCAATACTTGAAGTCATAAGGATACTCCTTGCCTATTCTTGTTTTAAAAATTTTAAATTATTTTAAATGGATGTTAAAAGTGTCTTTCTTAATGGTTTTATTTCCGAAGAAGTTTATATTGAGTAACCTCCTGAATTTAAAAATGATCTTTTTCTAAACCATGTTTACAAATTATCTAAGACTCTCTATAGGTTGAAGCAAGTCCCTAGGCCCTAGTATGAGAGACTTAGCTCTTTTCTTATTTAAAATATTTTTTTAAAGGTAAGATCAATACAATATTTATTTATTAAATATTTTAAAATTAATTTTCTTATCATTTAAATTTATATTGATGTTATTATTTTTGGTTCTACTAACGAATTTTTATGTGAATCATTTGCTGAATGTATGAGCCAAGAATTTGAAATGAGTTTGATGGATGAATTGATATTTTCTTAGGATTGCAAATTAAGCAACTGAATAATAAAATATTTCATTAGTAAAACTAAGTATGATTTAGATATATTAAAATGATTTCACATTGATAGTGCTAAGTCAGTAATACACTAATGAGCATGTCTACAAAATTAGATAAGAACAATGAAGGAGAATGCATTCATCAAAAGACTTATAGAGGTACGATAAAAAACTTATTATATCTTACTGTAACTAGACCAGATATAATGTTTAGTGTTGGACTTTGTACAAGATTTCAATCAAATCTCAAACAATCTCATTATAAAGTGATTAAAAGAATTTTTAGATACTTAAAAGGTACTCAAAATCTGGGATTATATTATCCAAAATTTAAAAATTTTGATTTGATTACATACGCTGATGTCGACTTTGCAGGATGCAAAAATAGACAGGAAAAGTACTTTTGGAACATGTTAATTCCTAGGTCATGCACTTGTTTCTTGGTATTCTAAGAAGCAAAACTCTATCGTATTATCCATAGCTAAGGCTGAATATATAATGACAGGTGCATGTTATGCACAAGTAATTTAGATGAGGAGTACTTTGAAAGATTATGGACTTTACTTGAAAAATATTCCTATATAATGTGATAATACAAGTGTAATTTGTTTAACAAAGAATCTTATTCAACACTCTAGGACTAAACACATTGATATTAGACATCATTTTATTAGGGATCATGTTAGAATCATAATAGATCTTTAGAATTTATTGACACAAAACATTAATTAGCAGATATTTTTACTAACCACTAAATGAGGAGAAAATTGATTTTATTAAAAGAGAATAAGGCATGATGAATCTTTCAAATACATGATTCTTTTCATTTTTTCCCCATTAGATCATTATCTTCATTTCAAATACATGAATGATGTGAGATTTTTATCATATAACTCCTTTTATTAATATACTTCATTAGCACATTGATGTAAACAAAGATAAGTAGCACCATGATAAAATAATATCCTTCTCTTCTTTTGTATAATGACAGAGAAAAGTAGTGGTTTTACACATTTCTTTTTTTTCTCTTTTTGTTGATGATAAAATGGGAGAAGTAATGGTAATTTTTTGATGATGTGACACTCATGCATGTTATATTTGATGACAGTAACTTATGATATTTGTTTGAGATGTTTAACTATTTAAAACTATGGATATGAAATGAAATTATGCATATGATTCTTGTAATAATTATTATTAAAAGTTGTTATGATTATGATTAAAATTGGTTTGACTTGAATTCAAAGATTTGAAAGGTTATCATGTTTCTTTAAAGAATTCAAGTTCATTATGGCATATAGATAAGGGGAGTTTAGTTAAAGCTCTGCCATCAATTGGTTTTCATCATCAAAAAGGGGGATATTATTAAATCTAAAATTTTGATGATAAAATTAATTAATAAATTTATGAACTAATATGCTTTCAAGATAAGTAATACAAAAATAACTTTGATTATGGGCTTGAACTATCAGAGGGAAAATTATTGAAACAAACATTAGGCCAACAAGCGTCATGTTAAAGATTGAACGTCGGGTTGGAGGATTGATTGACATAATGTAGGATGGACTTCATTCAATGAGTTTGGGCATCAGGTCGGAAGATGTACCAGAGGTTCAAACAAAGTGTCGGATGATCAAATGACATGCCAAAATGTTGGACAATGTGTTGAAAGCTTCGTGATTTTAATTAAAGTGGTTAAGACTTGAACGTGGTCGATTAGAGTCAAATTAAGCTGGTATTAGACCGAAACTATGCCAACTTGATTTGGAGCCTATTGGACTTACACCAAGTTTGAATTAAGCCTGATGAAAGGCCAATTCAGTGACCAAAAATTAGCTTGGGCGGTGGTACCACCTAGGTAGTCGGAAAGCATAGTTAATGCTTTTCTAGGCATTATAGCAGTGGTACCACCACTTGCCGAGGGTGGTATCGCCTAGGCCGAATGTAGTACTACCAAAGCCTAGATTCTTAGGCTCTGTTCGATGGTAGTGCCACCCAACGCTGATGATGGTACCATTAATACCCCGAAAACTTGGGGATTTAATTTTTTAACTTCATTTTTTAAACCTTTGGGGGGTCTATAAATATCCCACTCATACTTGATTGATGCAAGAGTGAACAAAAAAAAATTATCGAGGTTAAAAGTGTTGTAAACTCTTGAAAGTGTTTGAGTCTCTTACTCCTTGAGTTTAGTGATTATTCGAAGGAGGTGTGAGGTCTTGTGTAAAAGAGTTTATGTAAAGATTCTCTCGTGAGCCTAGTAAAAGAAGAAGGGTTGTAATAATGATAGTTGATCTTCACCCGTTGGAAAGAAGATCGGTAGTGAAAGCCGATGGCATCAAGAGAGGAATCGGGAGTGGACCTAGGTCGAGATGACTGAACCACTATAAATCGGTTTACATTCCTTTCTTATTTTGCCTTGTTATTGCTTGCTGATTTACTTTACACACTACTTCTCACACTTTCAATTAAATGTATTTTTTATTCATATTCTCATTCGCGATAGCACTAATTCACCCTCCCCTACCTCCTGCCATCCACCCCCCACCCCCCAAACACCCCCATGCCCCTTTAGTGCATTATGATCCTAATAGTGAGTAGTGAGTATACAAGATTATTTAATGATTATTATAGGTCATATGACATATGACATAAGATGATAGTTCCTAATATACCTCAATATAATGCAATTACAAGGATGATGAACCACACCATCATGAAAAAGATCATATGTATGTTTTCACAAGCTAAGCTACCAAAATAGTTTTGGGATGAGGCTTTGAGGACTGTAGTTGATGTGATCAACTTGTCATCTTGTACAACTATAGATGGTGATGTTGTAGAGCATGTATGGTCAGGAAAAGATCTCATTCAAGCACTTGAGAGTGTTTGATTATTGTGCATTTGCACACATTCTAGACAATGAGAGGTCCAAGCTAGGTGGTAAGAAAAAAGAATATATTTTTCTTGGCTACTTACATGATCAGTTTGATTACAGGCTTTGAGATCTAGAAAAGTATGAGGTGTTTAGAAGAAGAGATGTCTTATTTGAGGATCAAACCCTTAAAAATTTGAAGGAGGCACCATCTAAGACTTCTATAGAAGGATTAGCATATTGTGACCTAGTTACTCCACCAGTATATCAGGGTGATGGGAGAGATGTGTAGGAAGATGTTGTAGAGCCTGATATTGATATACTTGTAGGACATGTTCAGTAGGGAGAGGATAGGGTGCAACTTCCTACAAAACTTCAGTTGAGAAAATCTTCTAAACTACAGCACCCCTCCAATAGATACTTTACAAATGAGTATGTGATACTCATTGATGCAAGTGAACCAAAGTAGTGGTTAGTTGCTATACAGCAAGAGATTGATGCTCTACAAAAGAACCACACATATGATTTGGTATAACTATCAAAGGAAAGTAAGACCTTAAAGAACAAGTGGATTTTTAGTTTAAAGACTCAAGAACATTATTCTCAACTAAAGTACAAAGCTAGAATGGTTGTGAAAGGCCTTAGTCAAAAGAAATGTATTGACCTTGAAGATATTTTCTCCTGATGTTAAAATATCTACTATCTGTGTTGCTCTTGGTATTGCTGCTAACTTGGAGTTGGAAGTTGAACAGTTGGACGTGAATATAGCTTTCCTTCATGGTGATTTGGAAGAGTAAATTTATATGAAGCAACTAAAAGGCTTCAAAGTCAAAGGTAAAAAAAAAGTTATTTGCAAGTTGAGGAAGAGCTTGTATTAGCTTAAGTACAAAAATTTTGATTCATTTATGCTTAAAAATGGATACAGAAAATTGGCTTCAGATCATTGTGTGTACATCAAATGATTTGGTGAGGATTTTACTATTCTTTTATTTTATGTTGATGACATGCTTATCCTTTAGAGAGATATATTTATAATTGATATGTTGAAAAAGAAACTGAGTGAGTTATTTGCAATGAAGAACATGGGACTAGTAAAGTAAATATTGGGCATATAGATTTTCTATAATAGAAAAAATAAGAAGATTTAGTTGTCACATGAGAAATACATCGAGAGTGTCTTGGATAGGTTCAATATGAGCAATATAAAGCTAGTTGGTTCTCATTTTTCAGGTCACTTCAAGTTGTGCTTAAAGCAGAGTCTGTCAATTGATGAGAATAATGAGAACATGCAAAAGGTTCATTATGCTTCAATAGTCAGAAATTTAATATACATGATGGTAAGTATGAGGCTAGACATCACCATATATAGTGAGTGTTACTAGTAGATTTTTTAAAAATCTAGATAAAGAGCATTGAGCAACAGCGAAATAGATCTTTAGATATCTTAAAGGGAGCTTCAAATTTTGTTTAAATATTGGAGGTAGACCACTTGTATTGGCTAGTTACACAGATACAAATATGGCAAGAGATATTGATACGAGGAAGTTCACATCAAGTTCTATACTCACTTTTACAGGGGGAGTTGTGTCATGACAATCTAGATTGTAAAGGTGTATTATTTTCTCCACCATATAGGAAAAATATATTGTTGCTATAGAGGTTTGCAAATAAATGTTATGGATAAAATAATCCTTACAAGGATTGAAGCTAAAATAGAAAAACTATATGGTGCATTGTGATAGTTAGAGCACCATCAATTTGTGTAAAATCTCAACTTTTCATTTCAAGTCAAAACATATAGATGTCAAATACCACTGGATTCGAAATATACTTGAAGAGAAGCAGTTACATCTTTCAAAAATTCACACAAATGATAACGGGACAGATATGTTGACAAAGACCTCATTGAAAGAAAATTAGGAGGTGTGTCGATGGCTGATCGGTATGGCTTCACATTGAGGATTCATAAGACATCCTCTCTTATGGGCTAAAGACGAAGGTGTTAAGCAGATAGGTCATTATTCAAAACATAGTGCGCCCTTAATAAAGACCATAACCATTAAAACCCTTTGAACCTAAATTATAACTCTTTTAAACTTGGCTTTTGGTGACTAGGGGTTGAAAAAGAGGGCAACGGTGGTTGTGAACATGGCTGAGAAAAAGAGAAAAGCAGTAGTGGCAGTTGAGGGTAGAAAAATAAGAGAAGAAAAAAAAAGAAAGAAGATAAGGATAACATAAAGGTTTTTCTCAATCATCCATGCAGTGTTCTCACCTCAGGTTAGATCATATTTATAGTGGATTCTTACTGTGATCACTTGGGGAGATTTTGGATATTGTGCATAGTGGCATAATCTTTGTATCTCTATCATTCTCTTATAATTACTACACGGGTTTTGGGCAAGAGACTTCAAGATTTGTATGTTTATTATTTTATAATAGATTTTTTTTTTTACTTGCCCTATGGGTTTTACCCTTCGAGTTAGAGGGGTTTGCCACGTAAATCTTGATGTTCTATTTGATTGTGATTTCTGTTTAATTCTGTTGTGTGTTATGGTCTACTAGTATTTGTTAATATATAAAGTTTTTTCTGTGTCATCAATAACAACTTAATTACAACCCAATTAAGCATATGTATGGCTCAGTGACTCAACTAAGCCTAGACATTTCAACCACTCTTTTGATACATCATTAAAACTTTCGACACGTTTACTTTCTAGTACATCGTCTGATCTTTCGACACTTTATATGATCATATAAAATAGCATCTTATTCTTTGGCATATTGTCCAAGTCTTATCATGACATCTAATCTTTCAACATGATGTTCAACTCTCTTGTATAATGTCTAAACCTCAGCACATAGTTTGATCTTTAGCACGTCGATCAATCTTCCAACTCGACATCCAACTCTCCAACATGATAATCTTTTGGCACAACATTAGATCCTCTAATGATTTACACGCTTGGTTGAAATATACTTGTGTCACTTATCGAATGATTAGTTCCTTAAATTCATCAAATAATTTTATCATCAAAATTTAGAACTCAATACAAACTTCGTGCTTTAAACCTTCGGTGGCATGCATAAAATGTTACTCCTTCATCCTTGTCCTAGCCTAAGGTTGAGTAGTTGAAACAATCAAATGGCCACTACCATCACCACCATCAGTTGAGGCACTATTGTTGATGTCCCTACTATCTCTAAAAACCACATAGAGCATCGACTGAGATGGTGCCTCATTTCTAAATTAAAACTATTTCTCATCAATCCTTTCCAATGGATTAATCAATGCTATCGCCTTTCCCTTTATGCACATCAGATGAATGTTTATGATTATTAGGCGCTATGACCTCTACTAGATTGTGTCCATGTGCAACCATTACATCCTAACATAGGGCACTCTTCCTCCTATTGAGAATGTGTTCCTTTTCTTTTATAGCTGCGATGATTGTTATGATATATTTTAGTTATCCAATCTAGAAAGTGACTCAGATCTAATCATAGTTTCTTTCCGAAAGAATGTCATAAACTAAGTGTGAGAATATTGAATCCTTATACCGAGACCCTACAAGACTTCATCAAAGGCATGTTTGACAAAACCCCAATGCCTTTCTTTAGATAGTTTTGATGGTATGATTTGGTCTGTTCGGATCCAATGGGACGTCAACAAGCAGCTTCCTTATGATAAGGTCAAGTCTCTCATATCCGACTACTAAATAGATATGATTGTTTTCTTTTTTAGAGTGACTGAAGTTAGATAATATTGTTTGGACTCCGAAGGATCAATTTTTAGTTCCCGACTACTACATTCGTTGGAAACTTTTGTTTTTTGAAATCAATTTAGAGTTAGATGCTCAATGATTGCATTGTAGGTAGTGTGACATGGTGATATATAGATTGGTCATCCCTAGAGGTGTGACTGAGTCCCTAATGAAGCTAGTGAAGGTTGAGGTGATGGGCCATAAATCCTTCTTTGGCCACTTATCTTTTGAAAATTTTATAGTAGAGTTAGTTTATTGACCTTCCAATGTTGATCAAGATCCTTCTAACCAAAGTGTGGACGATCTATAGTTATACGACTAGAACATCATCATGCTTAGGGTCAAGGTTCTCAGCCGCTTTTTCTTTGAAGATGATGCTGAGATCTCCATTCAACCAATGTTGCTTGGTCTAAGCCTCTACGCGCATAAGCTCTTTGGGCAAAGTAACTCTCCACTTGAGGAGTAAATTTTGTATAAGATGGGTTTAGGGAGTAATTTCTTTGTAGGGAGCTTGGTCGCCTGCCTTGTAATCTATCATTGCAGGGTCGCTCATTTCGAGACAATCGAAATGGTTGGAATTTGATATCATCCGAACCTCATCATTAAATATCTTGAAGTAGTTGGTTAGCCACTCACTATCTTCTTACTGGATGGCTAGGAGGGATATTTGTAGCTTCTTTGAGAGCTTATAGCTGATAAAATTAAGCTCAAACTCCTTTGCCACTTGACAAATATATTAATGGCCCAATGAACCATTCTTTAGCTGCTCCTTGAGCATGGTTGGGAAAGGTCTACACATGAATGAATGCATCAATGGTTTAGTAGAGCACCATTTGGGCAGCAAATGTTGCAATGTACTTTGATGGATTTGAATTTCCATCATAGGTCTCCAATGTTGGTAATCGTAACTCTATGAGAATGGGTTCATCCTGAATGCTCTGAATGAGAGGTGATTGATTGTAATATGTTGGCTCTAGCTGCTTTCTTGTTTGATTTAATTCTTCATATCTTCAAGACACTAATCCATCTAGAAAGATACTTCTGAATCTCTAGGATAATTTTATTGAATGAACTTTTGATTATCAAGTTCTGATTCTGACTCAAGAGGAGTGGATGAGGATGGGGGGAGGGGTCGGGTTTATCTATTGTAGTGCAAATATAATGATTAGTTGTAGATCTTTGGTTCCTTGAATGCATATGGTAGTGCAAATATAATGATTGGTTGTAGACCTTGGTTTGAATTAAGATAAATGTTAACCAATTATTTTCGTAGTTGCCCGGTGGTGTTATTTGTGAAAGCATATAGATATTACAACCATAGTTGGATTGGGGACAATCCTCTACGTTATAGCCACCACTCCACTAAAAAATAATAATTATTAAACCTAGAAACTATTAAGATCATTTGAATTCATAATTAAAAGAGAAAGTCTATATATGATATGATGATATCATCTATGAACATGTCAAAATATTCTCGAAATAGTCACCTTTCTTTATAGCATCAACCGTTTTATCACTTTATGTAAAGTTACTGATAGACCCAAAAGGAGCTCTATAGATTTTGACCCTTAAGGGGAATCAACCCTTGGAACGCTATAGGGGTTCCTCACTTCTAGATTTGGTACAAGGCCGAAATAAAATTGATAATTATTTGATAATAAGAGGTGGAGGCTACATGCTTATATAAGGCACCAAACCCTAGCTCTAGGGAGTGCTTGCCTAACTAAAATTATTCTTTTGCCCCTTTTATATCCTACCTATCTTAGAAAGAACAAGTGGCGGCTAGGTTGGCTCTATAGCCGACCTAAGCAGGAGGAAACCGTAGCCTACCAACCCAGTAAGGGGGGCGACGGCTATTAAGCCCTAAGGGCTAATCTAAACCCTAACCATACTCCTTTATAAGATAGGAGTGGCTTTATTACAATCTAGTAGGATTTTATTGACTACTTCTAGGGAGATTAGGACTCAACCCTGTTGGAGTCCTATCAAACCCGCCCTCTTAAAATCAGTCTTGTCCTCAAGGCTGAAGTTCCATGAACTCAGGGAACTCGGTCTTCAGCTCCTCATCAGCTTGGGTGTCAGTTGGAAGAACTTGAGCTGAGTCGTCGTCTTTAAATTTTCATTTGAGGTGAGATACTTGGAGGATCAACTGTAATTTTAATCTGGTGCATGGATTTGATCTCCAAGTTAGGGCCCCAATGTGATCCCCAATTTTGCAAGGCCCATAGAAATAAGGAGACTACTTTCTTGAGGCTTGAATTTTGTGCTGGTGGAGCTGGAGATGAAGGGGGACTTGGATCTTTCTCAGGAAACTTTCTTCTGCTCTGGCGTTTGTCAGGGGGAAGTTTCTTCCTTGCATAGGCTGCCACGTGGTTGCTCTGTAATAGTAGTCGTGCCTTCTTTTGGAGTGAGGGTTATCCTCTGATAAAATCTCTAGTGGTGTGAGCCCGATCTGAGTCTGAGATGGGTAGGAGTGGTGATTTTTCATCGCTCATTTTTACTTTTTCATGCTGTTGACCATCTTGCATGAGGATAGTGCTGACACCCACTCTGGATGTGTATGCTCTAATAATAAACACATGGCCATGATTTGGTGTGGACGACATCGTGGTTGTGAGGGCTATAGTTTCACTTGATTATGGTGGTGTATTTTTCTTTATAATGAGAGGGATGATGTTCATGCTTCGTTGAGTCCTGCAAATGATCCTCCCCTTTTCTCATTTCGCCACTGGAGGGGCTCAATTTTCTCGCGGTCTTGGGTCATAGATCGGAGGTCATCATCAAGGAATTCTTTAAGCATCATGGTTCGATCCTGGGAAAAGTCATGGAAGTCACCTGAGATCAGCAACCATGGTGAGTTCAATAGGATGTAACACTTTAGAAATAACTTATCTCCGGAGAAAATGATGTAGGGATGTGTCGTAGCGGAAAATAAGCATGGCTGAATAATCTGTGTCTCTATCATCTCTTAGACGACCCTTTTATTTTTGACCTTCTGAGGTTATAGGAAGAAATCTGGTCGAGCAACAACTGGTATAAGTTTTGGCCTGTTCAGCATAGGGTGATCGGACAGCCTCAGAGGAGGTAATCAGCTCAGTTTGGTGGAGACGCCCAAAATTTTAGCAAGTTGTGGGAGAAGGTTCTTATCTTCAATCTCATGAAACCCTTTAATTTGAATCGAAAAACTACTGGATTTTTCTTTTGGTACCCCCTCCAAGTGTTGTATTGTGGTTGTAGTCACTGAGCTCCCTCATAGAATCACCTATTTTCCTTTTCTGAAAACTTTCATGGTTAGCTTCAAAAAATTCTAGAAAATATCTCCAATCATGGACAACCAATCAATACCAAGCACTATATCAAAACCATCAAGAGGGAGGAGGAAAAAATCAGCAACTACGTCTTGCTCCTATAGGATCAATTTTACCCGCGGGCACTTCTGGTTGCACTTCAGAATTTGGTCGTTAGCTACCTTGACTTCGAACCCATTATAATCTTCTTTTTGGAGCATTAAGTGGGAATCAACCTTATTGCTCATGAAGTTGTGTGTGCTCCCGGCGTCGATGAGGATGATGACAGGCTGCTGCTCGAGAAACCCTTCGATCTTCAATGTTTGCAGGTTGGTGTAGCCGGCTAAGGTAAGGACTGTACGGGTGGCCAGTTGTGGTGTATCCTTCTCCTTGGGCTCGAGAGTCATATCTTCAAGTTTGGGCTCTTCAGTGGGCGCAATCATCAGCGGTGTCTCCTTTTTACATTTGTGTTCTAGGCTCTACAGTTCACAACACCCACATAGGCCCTTTGTCGATTCATCATGAAGGTATTCTCTTGTTAATTTCTGTGGCTGAGGGGGTCGACTGACAGTAGGAGGAGGTGAAAGCTTTGGTGCCGCTGGTCGAGGAGCAACTCTAGTCTTCCGAGCTTCATAGTTCAATCGCTCCTCTTGATGTCGTGCAAAGGAGATGGCTGCCTTAAGTGTGTACGGTTGTCGCGCTTTAACTTCTTCCTGAATCTCCGGCTTCAAGCCCTCAATAAAAGTCTTTAATATCTATTTTTTAGACCAATTATAAGTTTGATTAGATAACCTTTCAAACCTGGTTTGGTACTCTTGGATGGTGGAGGTTTGACGGATCATCACAAGTTCTTCGCTAAGGTTCTTTTTACAATCCAAATTTACATCGCGTTGTGATCTTATTGGGCTCGGTGATCGGCCCAATCTAAACTCCTCAAATAGAGCGCATAATTTAACATTCATACGCGTCTCAAGAGCCTCCAATTTGGCTTCGAATAAGCCCACCGATGTCATGACGTAAGGATCTCCAACCTGTCAAATCAAATCGATTAAAGAGTGTAGCTGCAATCTTCAGGCTGAAGGCAACAATGGCAGCGCTGTTAGGGCTGCGATGGTGAAGTCTCCAAGTGGAGGATGGCAGCCAAGGGTAGCAACAACAGTGGAGGAAGAAAATGGCAGCAGTAACGTCGGCTGCGGTCCTTCGGTGATGCTACAATGTTGACGCTGCAATGTCGTCAAGGTTATAATTTTTTAGATGGCTGATATTTGTCAGAAGATGGTAGCCAAGAAATCTGAGTTGGAACGATGGCATAGGAAGAAGAGGGCAACAGCAACATCGGCTGCGGCTGCGTTGTGACTTCGTGGCTGCAGGTGGCATCGGTTGCAGCAAGGGTACGGCTGCAATAGGAGGAAGATGGGGCAGCGATGTACACGACTATTACAGAGGAGGGCAGCAGTGGTATGGAGCGAGAGACAACTGCTGTTGTGTTTAATTTGTTACTAGCTGCGATCAAGATAGTTGGCAGCGAATGATTGTTGTGGGCTGCGATGTAAACATATTGCAGCGAAATATGGTTGCTAGCAGCTTTTTGCCGCAAGGATCGCTGTTGGCTGTAATCAAGGAGGATGGCAGCAAGAGGTCACTGTTGGCAGCGTTGGGCAGTGAAAGATGCGTGCTACGGTTGAAGGGACAAGGGAGATTGGGTGGCTGAAAAGTTGGTGGACCGAAGGCTTCGATTTTTGGGTGCGGTTTGTGGCTGTTTTGGGTGCGATTTGGGGTTACGATTTTATGGAGTTTAGGCTGCAAATTGGTGTGATTTTAGGATTGTGATAGCAGCAGATGAAGGTTAGAAAAATAGATTTTAGATTTGGGATAGATGGCAGCAAAGGTAGGTGTCTCGGTAAGGAAAGTTGGCTAAAAAGGTAAGTGAATCGATAAGGAAGTAGGCTGATTTGGGTGGCTAATTTGGGGGGCTGTTTGGATTCGGTTTATGATAAAATTTGGAAAGGTTTTTGATGAGGATGGTAGGGTTTGGAGATGAGGAAAAGAGAGTATGAAATCCCACAAAAAACAACACTCAAATCTGATAGAATTCAGTGAAAAGAAGTGTTGCGATGTGTTGTCCTGCTGAACTGGTTTTTACGTTGGAGAAACGATGACTTCTCAACGTAAATTCTAGAGGAAAATTTAAGGAAATTATGTAGAAATCCTTGGTTTAGATGTTTTCAATGCCATTAGAAACTTTGATGAAATTTTGGCAGCATAACAATAGGGAAATAGGGCAAAAGAAGCAAGGTAAATTCCTTCGTCGTAAAATTTCAGAACTGCGTGATGGTGAAAGATCATACAAGAAAATCGGTTCCAGATGGAATTTTTTCAGGAAATCAAACCCAGATGAAAGCCAAGTTGATCCTTGGGATTGTGTAAAAATTTCAGCCAAAAAGGATGAACAAAAGTTCAGTTTCAAGAGGCCAATAGACGGAAGGCAGATTCTCCATCATAAAATTTCAGTAATGCGTGATGAAGAATCGCAGCACTGTAAGTCCGGATCTAGAAGGAGTTTCTTTATGAGATTGGTCTTAGATGAAAGCTAAGACGATCTATGAAATTGTATAAAAGTTTCAGCCAAAAAGGACGATTAAAAGTTTAGTTTCAAGAAGCAACAATCGGCTGAAAATTTCTGCAGCGTTTCGCCTTTGCAACAATGATAATGTTTACGACGAACTAAATTTGCAGTGGATAAAATTTGAAAAAAATATTCAATGTATAAAGTAAGGAATCTTACAATATTGAAGAGGCGTGGATGATAAAAAAAATATCGAATTTTCAGGTCAAACGCATGGGGCAGCGACAGATTGATTTGATCTGCGGTTGGGGTGGAAGGTGGAGGCGCGTGTCGCAGCAATTGTGGGAATTGCTTAGGAAGGTGGAGGCGGCTGAGATGGCTACAGGGGCAGCAAGATCGCTGCTCTGATACCAGATGATAGAACCCCAAAAGGAGCTCTATAGATTTTAACGAGGGGGATCAACCCTTGGAACGCTATAGGGGTTCCTCCCTCCTAGATTCGACACAAGGCTGAAATAAAATTGATAATTGCTTGATAATAAGAGGTGGAGGCTACATGCTTATATAGGGTACCAGACCCTAACCCTAGGGAGTGCTTGCCTAACTAAAATTATCATTTTTCCCCTTTTATAACCTATCTGTCTTAGAGAAAACAGGTGGCGGTTAGGTTAGCTCTATAGTCGACCTAAGCAGGGGGAAACCGTAGCCTACCAACCCAGTAAATGGGGCGACGTCCACTAAACCTTAAGGACTAATCTAAACCTTAGCCATACTCTTTTATAAGATAGGAGTGATTTTATTACAATCTAGTAGGATTTTATTGACTAATTCTAGGGAGATTAGGACTCAATTCTGCTTGAGTCCTATCAGTTAATTTCTCAAAAGAGCCAATATATAATAATTAGTAAAGCCTAAACAGATCTGATCTAGTGGCAAAGACTATACCAATATTAAATCCAAAGATTTAGTGTAAGATTAACGAATTAACTTTAAAATAAAACGTTACTAATATATTTTAAATAAATTTAAATTTATAATATACTTGCATTGTAAATATCTTACAAATATATATTAAATTTTAATGACTTCAAAATATAAATTGAAATCAACATATATGTTAGGTAGTCCTTATATGACTTATTCATATCATCTTCCGATAGGATGACTTATAAGTGCTTTGAGATTAAACCTATAATCTTTAAAGTGACTTGAGATTGAACCTATAATCTTTAGTGACTTAAGATTAAACCCTAGAATCTACTATACAGGATGCACTCCTCAATTTTTTTCCAACCGATGAATCCAAATATCGAAAATTGAGCCATTTTAGTAATGTGAACACCGAGTTTAGTCCAAGTTTTTTTTGGATGAATTCAAAGTAATAAAATTTATTACAGAAGGAATGATGTCAAATCGAAGAATCCTTTCAGTTATGAACTTCTACATCAAGAAATGCACCAGATGATAGTTGGAAACAAATTTTACGATCGATTGTTTTGCCACTGCCCTGAGTTATAAAACTCGTAACAAATACGATTTATAACTGTCGCCAACATCACAAGAGCAAAATCTTTAAAGATAGACCACTTTGTTCCTACGCATGTATCTCCACTTGTTGGCAGTTCTATTGAATAAATTTTCTAGAAGACCAAAGACGAGAACAAAAGAATCAACTTTTCTTTTAGTCTCTTAACGTGGGCATACGGTAGACTAACTTAACCAGTTTTAGACATGATCGAGAAGAACCACAAATAAGTGGGATCCAAAGTTAAAAAGCACCACAATATTGCTGCGATTAAGATGTAAGTTGCGTCCGCTCCATTCAAAGCGCAGGCAGCTTTAGTCCGATTAAGAAGCTATGCTGTCAGACAGTGGTCTATGCTGTCAGACAGTGGTCGTCCAAAGCTGTGGCTTCTGTCCAAGAAGCAAAGCTTCAGTTCCAATATCATGTTTGGTACAAAGAAAAATTCTATCCCCGCAGGGTTTCACATGATCTCAAGGAGTTCTTTCATCAACTTCGGAGTTGAAAATTAATCGTTTTAACCCAATCATCTCACCATAATGCAAAGTCAGCCAGCACATGGCACATAAATATGCCACAGAAAGACAAACCCGCCTGAGTTGAACCACAATAACCACAATATTGGCACCGAAAGCTAGTGAAGACATCAGCTTTCTCGCAGAAGCACGCGCTAGGAGGTGGATGATTTTAAGGAGAATGACAACAAAAATGGAGATCAACACACCAGATATGACTCCTGCCACTGAATATACAACATGCCATCCAGAAATCTGCTTATGATACAATCTTCTGAACCTGGTAAAGACATCAGGATGTGTAAGTTTGAGTCAGAGAAAAAGCATCCCTGAATTATTAGTAGACTAGTTGCATCTAAAACATCAACATGCCTTCTTCATGATACCAAATTAGCAGAACAATCTCATGTCATGCTATAAATGCTACATTCTAGACAACGAATTATGATAAGTATTCACACATCATGCTTCCTATAACTTCTGGAAAAAAAATTCCATCCTCAAGCTGCCCTGCAGCAAGATTTAAAATGATTGGACAATCACATCCCTCAATGTAATCAGATTGCCTATCTTGCCCTGAAATAAGGAGGAACTTAACAACAGAACAGACTTGTGACTAGAAACAGAGACCTATAACTTCACATTCTTTAAAATGGTTTTATTGATTGTGTTTACTTGTGCTGATTGTTTGCACACTGATCTCCCAGACAGACAATTAAACAGGACAGTATGTCCATACATACATAAAGGTCATGGCTTAATTTATCATTTTAATACCATATGGAGGACATTCATATCTCATGAGAGCATATATAAAACACAGTATGAAAGTATGCTGAAAATAAAGAGAACTGGATTCTGTTTACTTGCTTTTGTACATCAGTATAAAAGCAGAAAAATCAGGAAATTAGAACACTTGGTTCTGTTTATTTGCTTAGGATTGTCCTAGGAATATTAAGAACAACTGAATCAGGATTAAACATTCTATCAAACGTAGCTGACCAAGTTAATTTAAAATGGTCTAGAACTAAAAAGTTCTATCCTATACAAGGCCATTCCCATGATCAACCTAATTCCTATTGTCCACGAGAAGCACACCTAACAATGATTAATAACAAAAAAAATATCTATCTGATGTTATTAAGGCGTTTATAATGTGTATCTTTTCTACTCTTTAGTTATTAAGCACAACTTCTTTTAACAGTTCTATTTGACTACCCAATAAATGTGGCATAAAGAGAAGGTTATAACAAGTGATAAGAAGCATTTTCTCAAATTAAAGTAGTGTCATAAATGTTCAATGAACTTTGAATTTGATTTCTGTTCATATGCCATGACATGTAGAGTACAAGTGGATAAGCAAACAATAACATATAAAAAAAAGAAACAATTAACTTTTGAGAAACTCACAAAGTAAAATATCTTCTTATCATCTCAGTAATAGAAGGCTCCTTTGCTTGGCAATAAAAAAGATCATCCAAAAAGATGTCAGCTCTTTGACTACCTGGGATATATCTACAATTGTATGTTTCGTTCACCTTAAAAAAGAAAGAATAAGAAATGACATAAGACATTGAAATTGAGAAAAAAAATCAAATATAAAGAGAATAAACAGTACAGAGAGCCATTTAGGTGGCTACAAAGAAAAACAAACCGGGCAAACATATGCATCAAGCATATGATCATAATTGACAAATGATTTGCCACTAAGTCCAAAAATCTAATGAGTAACTTGAAATTACTTTCAAGGTTTTGCCTCTGGATTTTGGTTCCACCAAGAAGAATACCAGGGTAAAACAACTATTTTTTTTGTAATTTGGGTAACTTCAGTAATTTCAGCTCTAATAAATGATACTTTTGGCCATCTTTGGCTCAGATTCAAGGATTTGGCATTGTTGTTTAATAAGGGTTTACCAGGGGTTTAATGTTTATTTAGGTTTTTGGTATCAGAGCAAAACACAAAAATTAACCATAAAGCATTTAGCATATCTAGACCTTAAAATTTAAAAACAATTAAAAGTTAATATAATCTACAAAAAGGATACAAAATAAATCCTGGAAGAATACAAAAAACATAGTATAGAAGGATCGCCATATAAAATTTCATATTAGATTGTTTTATATAACTCTCAGAAAATTTAAGAGAACAGCAAGAAAAACTAATCGGAGACGACCAAATAATAGTGAAAGTTGAACTCTATCCGGAGATATAGACAATAAAAGAGGACAAGTTAAGGAAGTAACAGAAATAAAAAAACAAAGTCTATGAAAAAGGAATGATTATTAATACCTGATCCTAAATGGTTGAGCTAGAAACTAAATAATTATTAATAATACAAAAAAGTTGAACATATAAAAGAAATAATAAAAAGTCTACAAATACAAATAAAAAATATAAATAAAGTTGTGCATGAGTAAGGAAAATAAAACATTAGAAAGCATCAGAAAAACCTTAAAAAACTTAACAGCTGAAGACATATCAGTAATAGACAATTTAAAAAGATGTATCATCATATAAAATAGTTTTCTTGATGAAAAATGTTATAAGACAGGTAAAACAATATGACTTAACATGTGCCAATAGGACTGTGATAATAAATTTTAAGTTAGAAGAATTAGAAAAAAAATTAGCAGAATAATCAAAGTTTCACATAGTGACAAATAGTAATAGGAATAGTAAACTTAGTAAGAAAAAAGAGTTTGAGGAACAGTAGTGACATTTTTTATGACCGAATTAATAATCATGATCAGGTTAGATAGCTATCCATGAATGCAATATAAATGATCATTATACAGTCATAGATTATATACCTAACTTTTTTATAAAGTTGAATGAATTTCTAAAATACATAAAAATAATGTTCAAAATTAAAAATTATAATATGATTTCAGAAGATTCTTACTACAAACACAGAAACTTGTAGACAGGAGTCAAGGATTTGTTGTAGCCAATTTCTCAAACTATGGTGAAAGACCCAGATTGTAGAAGAGGAAGATGAAAATAATAAAAGAACCAATATGTTAAACATAAAAAAACTCAAAGATCCTTGTATAACAGATTTTAGTTATCTTGTAAAGCTAATAAATGAACTAAAAAATAATCCAAGACATCTAGGAAATCTATACAAATGTAAGTCCCTAGAAGCTAAAAGAAACTGCTTAAAATATATAAATGTACCTATAGGAATAATTATTAATAAAAATAAAGAAGATATATACCAAGAATTAAAATAAATCCAAGAAGATATAAATAATATTATTAGAAATATTATAATAAAATTTCAAATCTATAGATCAGAAGACCAAAAAGATAATATAGGCATATTTTGACTGACAAAAAAATAAATGTAATGACAGAAAAAGGCTTCAATGATTTACTAAATGAAGTTAATTCAGATATATTAGATGAAGGTATTATTGAAGAATATTTTGAAAAACTCAATTTAGAAAAAGAAGAAAATAAACTAGAGGAATCCGGAGGAGAAATTGAAAGCTATAAAGATGGACACAGATTAACTAAATTACAATTTGAATGTGAGTAAGAAAATTTTAAAGAAGTAATGATGAATGAATAGCTAGTAGAGTAACACGAGCAAGAACAAGAACAAAAAAGACAAAGGACAGAAGATTCTAGATATATTAATAAAGAAAAATATACTCTTAGCATAAACATATGAAATATCACTACAAAAGTAGGAACATGAATCAGAAGATTGCAGGTAGAAAGTAAAAATAGCCCTTTTACAATTCCTTATTAGATTTTTATTTATAGTACCCTAAAAGGATCATTAGAAGAAATATTTGAAACACACTATAGAACAAGAAATCCATCAACAGTGGAAATAGAAGAAGAACAAAGAGTACAATTATGGATAAACTATGTAAAACCTTCTGGGTGGGAGCATGAGTTTAGGCAAACATAGGGTTTTAAAAGAGTCCTTTTTAGAGTTCACTATTGGTATCAGAGCGAAAAAAAAGAATTCTTCACCATTGATTCTTTAGTTTATCATGACGTAGAAGTTAGGGTCAATTGTAGGAGACATATGGATAAGCAATTATGCTCCAAATTATTCAAGTAAGGTGTGATAGGACTCCAGCAGGGTTGAGTCCAAATCACCCTAGAAGTAATTAATAAGAACCCTATGAGATTGTAATAAAACCTCACCTAGTCATTTCTATCATATAAAGAAGTGTGACTAGGGTTTATTTTGGGGCCTTAGGACTTCCTGGCCGTCGCCCCCTTCACTGGGTTGGTCGGTTAGGGTTTCTAGCAAAGGGGCATGGCTTGTGCAGCCACTTAGGCCACCACCTCTTTATTTATGCATGGTAGCTATAGGAGGGGTAAAAGGGGGAATTCACTTAGGAAGCACCCCCCTAGGGCTAGGGTTTGAAGTCCTATATAAGCATATAGACTCCACCTCTTTCCATCAAGCAAGATCAATCTACAATTCAGCCATATGGCCGACTACTAGGAGGGAGGAACCCCTATAGCGTCCCAAGGGTTGACCCCCTCAAAGATCAAAATCTATAGAGCTCTATCTGGGATTCTGTCAAGGTATCAGTTAGAAAGGTATGTGAGTCTACTTTCTAACAAAACAAATTTTGTACAAATTGGAGTTGTCTATAAAAAGTTATAAACAATATAATGCAAATAGGTCAGCTCATTTTATCTTTGTTTGACAGAAGGGATCAATTGAAATAACCATTTTGGATAAGCATTTGTGCTTCAAATTTGAATAAGATGTTGAAGACAAAAATCTAAGAATCTAATTTCTAACAAAAAAGATTTTGTTCAATTAAAAGTTTTATGCAGAACATACAGTCGAAATAAGACATGGGATTCTCATAATTCCAATATTATTGGTTCACAACTCAATTGAAGAGATAAATATCCACTAATTATTCATAAATATGAAGAAATCAAAGGTCAAATTTTTGTATGATTAAATTGTATTAGACCAAATCTCTCAAACCAAAACCAAGCACCTTCTCTTCTTCTCTGTCACTTTCCTCTCTTTCACAAGTGTGTGATAGAAGACAACAAGGCTTTTTAATAATGTAAATATCTAACTTTTGTTCTTAAATCTTTAGTGTTTAGATAAGTCTTAGTGATACAATGTGGCAAACATGTAACAAAATAGCAATAGGTGTCAAGCATAGGGCATGCAAGAGGTGGCATCCCTTTTATTTAGTGGTGCCAAAAGTAAATACTTTGTTTTCCTCCACTAATCTATCATAGCACTTTCACAAATCACTATCAAGTTCTAATATTCACAATTAGATCCCTAGTACTAAACTACCAAAATAAAATTATGTAATTCAAAAAACTATTAAATAAATCTTTATATTAAAATAATCAAGAAAATTATTGGTATCATAAACAATTAAGAAATTAAAAATATTACACTCTTCCCCCTTTAAAAAAAATTTAGTTCTCTAAATTGTCATATATTAGGACTCCAGCTAATAAAGTCATAATTTTAAATTTATTGAGGGAGCACACATGTAAAATCCTATCTAGCTGGCCCTATTAACAGATGAAGGGCTATGTTGGTGTCTTGGGTTAGGGGCTTATGTAAACCCTAGCTAGCCGCCCCCTACTATAGTTAAAGGGGCTGGCTAGGTTAGGGTTAAAGTAGAGGGGGACTAGGGCCAAAGTAGAGGAGGATTAGGAGTCCTTAGCCGTCGACCACCCCTAGTTGGGGCCGGCTAGGAGTTGCTTCTTAGAGTTGGAGTTTGAGTTGTTAGGAGTAGGAGTTTTGAGTAGGAATTCTATTAGGAGTTAGGGTTTAGAAGCCCTATAAATAGTCATGTATTCAGCCACTTTTCATTATCAATAGATCAATATTATTTTCAGCCTTTGTGTAGAAAACCTAAGAGGGAGGAACCCCTATAGAGCTCTAAGGAGGCCGATCCCCTACAGAGATCACCCCAAACTTAGAATCCGCAAGGGTTCTAACACTTGGTATCAGAGCACCGTTCTTGGCGTCCATACCCCTCCACAGCCGCCCAAGCAATTCCCATAATTGCTTAAGATCGTCGTCGAATTCCGCCGTCATCTCCACTACCGCAAATCATCCTTTGATCTCCCCGTGAATTGCAACAAGTTCTAGTTTCCTACCTTACTGCTGCTGCAAGTTAGTTATCCTTATTCCAAAAACCAAAAAAAAAATTATTCCTATCTCGCTGCATAAACTTTTCGTTGCAAAGTCTCCATCTTTACGATGAAAGTTGCGCTGCAGAATTCAGCCACATAACACTGCCTATTTTGATCTTGCTGTTGTGATTTTTCTGTCCAATCTTCCACGAGTTTTTTATGACGGCTTTAGCACTCTTTAATAACATATTTCCTTTTGGTTTCATCGAAAATTTTCAATATAAACCGCTGATCTTTTACGTCAAAACTGTTGCACTTTAGACGTAAAAATCTGCCGCAGTACCTTCCTGTGATCTTTGATCTTGCGAATCTTTTGCTGCTGTTTTCTTGAACAAATTTTTTGACGGCATTATCTCTCCCTTACCAGTGGATTCCCATTTAGTTTTACTCGAATCCTTGCTGCAAATTGCTACCCAGCGTTTTAAATAGGCGCTCGGGCGCTTAGGCGAGCGCCCGGACGAGGCGAGGCGAGGCCCGAGCGCCTCATTCAACCCCCAGGCGACGCGCTTCAAAGAGGCGCTGCCTGGGCGCTCGCCCGAGCCCAGGCGACGGGCGATTCGGGCGAGCGCCCGATTTAATCCAGGCGACCGAACCAGGCCTTTAGCTCTGGTTCGGTCGGTCGCGTTAGTTGGTTCAATCGAACCAACTAACGCATCTATATATCTCCCGTTAACCCTAATCCTGATCTCGAATCGGGATTAGCATCTCGCTGCTGTCGTTGCCGCTGTCTTCGCCGCCTCGCTACTACTGTCTTCGCCTTCCATCACTGCTCTCGCCCAAGTGCCCGAGAGCCTGCTTCAGTCGCTTGGATTACATCGCTGACACCATCTTTGATGTCGTTTCTCTTCGTCGTCGTTCGCTGCTGCTCGCCGCTGTCATTGTTGCCACTTGCCGCCGTCGCTGTCCCTGCTGCTCCTCTCGCGGTCAGGTCAGCTCGTTACCTCGATTCTACTGTTAACATTATATTAACACTTAACAGAATACTGTTAAGTTGACTAATTATTATAACAAATTATTAACTGTATATTATACTATTAACAGTATAACATTATACTGTTAATATACTATTAACACTTAACAATATATTAACAGTATACTGTATACAGTATACTATATAATGTATATTAAATATTAATAGTATACTGTTAATGAACTGTTAACAGTATAATGTATATTAAACATTAATAGTATACTTGTTAATATTTATTAAATATACAGTATATTGTCCATAGATATTATAGTATACCTTTAATGGACTGTTAACAGTAAACAATATACTGTTAATATAGTGCTAATAGTATAACAGTATACTGTTAATATATTGTTAACAGTATAACAGTATACTGTTAATATGCTGTTAACACTTAATAATATATTAACAGTATACTGTATAATGTATATTAAATATTAACAGTATACTTGTTAATGAACAGTATACTATTAATGAACTGTTAACAGTATATTGTTAATGGACTGTTAATAGTATATTAATAGTATATTGTTAATTTATTGTTAACAGTATACTATTAAATAGTATACTAATAACAATTTTTTTTTATTAAATTAATAATTTATTCTATCGATTTTAAATTTTAATAATACTAATCCTTATTTATTCGAAATTATTGTCAGGGTTCCAAGATAAATGACAAGTGTACAGAGTAACTCAATAAATTCTTCAATGACATTAAAAAAGGATCTAGTATGGAAGTACAACTATCTAAAGGATCCTAAAGATCCTAATGCAGGTACGTGCATATTATGTGATAAGACTACTAGATGTGGGATTTTTCGTGTAAAACAACATCTAGTAGGAAATTTCAAAAATACAGCAGCTTGTAAGAAGTGTCCACCTGAGGTAAAAGAAGAGTTGCTAGCTTACATGAATGAGAAAAAGATGCAAAAGAATGAATCTTATGAAAATTTATCAGAGGATAATGTTGAACATATCAGGGATGATGAAGAAGATTATTCTATAAATGTCAACTCAAGTGGAAAAAAATATATACGACGGAAGAGGAAAAGAAATTATGAGCACTACTACTAAGAAGGGTAAAAAGGGACCGATGGATCTATATATGTTTCAATGATCACAAAAGCAACAAGAGCAAGCAAGAGGTTCAAAATTAAGACAAACAAATATAAGTGATGCTTGCGATAAAGAAATAAGAGGAAGAACAATTCAATACATTGCTCGCTTCTTCTATCACGTTGATCTTCTACTTAGTACCATTCATCTAGACAGTTTTAAGGAGATGATTAAAGGTATTGGAAGATATGGTACAGGATTAAAACATCCAAGTTATTATAAGATGCAAGTTCCATTATTGAAAAAAGAATTGGCGTATACAAATGATTTATTGAAGGGTCATAAAGAATCATGGGCAACACATGGTTGCTCTATTATGTCAGATGTTTGAACCGACAAAAGATGTAGGAGTATAATTAATTTTATGGTTAATTATTCTTTAGGGACTATGTTTGTGAAGTCAATAAATGCTTCGTCTTTTGTGAAATCTGGAGACAAGATATATGATTTGCTTGACAAGTTTGTAGAAGAAATTAGAGAAAAAAATGTCATCAAAGTCATAACCAACAACAGAAGCAACTATGTATTAGCTAGTAATATCTATCTTTTAAATGTTTTTAATATTTTATTTATTTTTATCTTCAATTAAATCTTATAAATTTTTTATCGCTTATTTCAGGTAAATTACTTGAATCAAGAAGATAGCACTTATATTAGACTCCATGTGCGGCACACTGTATCGATTTAATGTTGGAGGATATTGGAAAGATCCCGGACATTAAGAAAACATTAGAAAGGGCAATCTTTGTTGTTGGTTTTCTTTATAATCATATTAGAGCTTTGAACATGATGAGAGATTTACAGGCAAAAAAAAATTGGTGAGATATGGTGTTACCCGATTTGCTACATCATTTTTGACGTTACTGAGCGTGCATCGTCAAAAACATAATCTGATAAACATGTTTACTTTTAAGAAATGGGTGATAAGTAAATAGGCAAAAGAAGTAAAAGGTAAGAGAGCCACTGATATAATGAAAATAAGCCTGTTGTTTTCATATTAAAAGTAATGAGCCCTCTTGTTTGTGTCCTTCGATTAGTGGATAAAGAAAATAAGTCTGCAATGGGATATATTAATGAGGCTATGGATAGAACAAAGGAGACGATTAAAAAGTCTTTTAATGAAAATGAAGAAAAATATGAGAAAATTTTTACAATCATTGATGAAAGATGGAATTGTCAGCTTCATCATCCTTTACATGCAGCAAGATATTATTTGAATCCAGAATTTTTTTATAAGATTATATCTATTGGGTTTGATGCAGAAGTTCTAGATGGGTTATATCAGTGCATTATAAGATTAGTTCCAGGCGTTGAAGCGCAAGATAAGGTTATTCATGAATTATCTTTATATAAAAATGCTAAAGGTCTTTTTGGAATTCCAATGGTAGTTCGATTTAGGACAACTACATCCTCAGGTAGTAACAATTTGATGTAAATAATTTCATCTGTGGTATGCTATTATGTTATTGCTAATAATAACATAAATTTTGCAGCTGAATGGTGGAATCTATTTGGAAATTCCACTCCAAGCTTACAGCAATTTGCTATCAAAATACTCAGTTTGACATATAGTGCTTCAGGTTGTGAGCGAACTGGAGTGTCTTTAAGCATTTAAGAATCATTAAATGCTTTTGTTTCAATTTATTTATTTATTTATTTATTTATTTATATGTATTAATATATTTTTAAATTATATTATATGACAGATTCACTCGAAGAGAAGAAATCGACTGGAACATCAACGATTACATGATCTTGTTTACGTGTATAATCAAGCTCTGAAAGCTCGTCATGAATTACGAAATAGATTTGTTCCAATCTCATTACAAGATATTGATGATTCAAATGAGTGGCTTGTCACGGGCTTAGCTGATTTTGCCTAAGTCGTGCGGCACCCATGCGTGTCCGTCCGCAAAGGTCAGCCCTCCCCGAGATCTCCTAGAGTCCCTTAGACTTACAAAAGAGAAAACGGGATAGAAGAAGCAATTCCCACGGGATCCACAAGCAACTGCTCAAGCAAACACTTTATGAAGCCAGATACAAATTACACCCATAGACATTACAAACTCAGAGAGGTTGCACATAAAGGATAATAGTCCATTACAGACCGAAGTCCCCACAAGTGCTTACAACACACTCATATTTACAAGCCAAAATTGACCACAAAGCAAACCAAAATAGGGCTGCTAAGCCTACTGCAAGCCCGCTACTTGCTGTACAAGGTATGTACACAAACCGAAGGACACGGACAAACATGAGCATTTCATCGAACACCTTGTTTACATTGTTGTCCGTGACATTCTCCCCCACTTATTCCTTCGACGTCCTCGTTGAAGCCACTGTAGACGCTGCATCTCCTCGCATTTTGCTGAATATTCAATCTTCTGCTTTGGCTGCAACACGCCCCTTTGGCTCCCAGCCGCTATTGTTGAGTAGTCGAACTCTGATCCGCCATGCTGCTTCAACTCACCAATGACTGAATCTGGTATGGGGTTGGCTGAGTTGTGTTGATCCTTGTCAGTTCTCGCGGATCCTTCTGATGAAGGAAAAGACTTGCTTTATTATGCACCAGTATCGCAGTATACTCATGTTGCTTGAACTGGGTGGATGCTTGTTGAAACTTTGACAAGCATCACCTCGCAGACTTTAAGGTTTTTGAGATCCTTCCTTCACAATGTTTGCCCATTGATCTCTCTTCCACGTTTAGTTGTCACTTCCAAGTATGTTCGCATCACTCCCGCTTTCGATTGGTCAATTGGGAAATGAGGCGTACAATCTACTCTCAATAGTACTGATCACCAATGGTGAGGATTTGACAACTATTGTCTTCCATAAGCATTCTTTGAAGGGTCACTGAACTTGTGCAGAGCTCCTCTGCTGGATAAGTAAGAGAACTGGGATACTTGACTTCACCCATTCTCTTAGTAGTTGAGAAGGTAAGGTTACTTGGCTTCGCTCACCTCCTCGAGTTAAGAGAATTGGGGTATTCAGTTTCGCCCATTCTCTTGAGTTGAGAACGCAAAGGTTACTCGATTTCGCCTGCCTCCTCGAATTTGTACTTCATGCATTGAGCTGGTTACTAACATTCGCTTGCTCTTTGCTCACACTTCTGAAGCACTAGAAGTGTTTGCACTCCTTGCGTTGAGTTAGCTACTGTGATTCGCCTTCTCACTGCCATTGAACTTCTGGAATGCAAGAAGTTTCGCCCGAAAAGAGCAAAAAGTTTACCCCAACTTGGAGTAAGTCTTTGATAGATCTGGTCGCCTCTGGGATTGTACCGTCTTCTCCATCACCTTTGCCTCCTACTCCTCTGAGTAGAAAGGGTACAGTACCACGTACTGCCTACTTTGTTCCTTGGTCGAGCACTCCTGCATCAACCCGAAGTCCCCCGCTTTCGGCTATCTTGATGAGAAGTCCATCGACATCGGTCTTATGAAGTTTCTTGGCCTCTGCCCTTCCGCCCTGTCTTGGTACTTGGAGTTTGCCTTTGCATTCTCCATCTCCTCGGCCCCTTTTACGATCAATGCTCTCCTTCCATGAGAGCAAGGGATCGATGACTCAACGGAAGTCCCACCTCTGCGGTACCATGGTGCTGCCAAGCCCATAGCCCTACTATCCGTTGACTTGCATCTGCATCCCTTCCTTCGCGATTGGTAGATCCGCCTCTGCGGCACTGTGGTGCTCCTCCGAGTCCACCTCCTTTCTAACCGATGCTTTACTTTTGGGTAGCTGAGCCCCACTGGACTCGTCGTCGCTTCCTCGCCCCTTTCGAACACCTGCTTCGACACCACTATGTCCTCCTAGCAGTTCTCCTTGGTCGATGGAAAGACAGACTGCAACTCTCATGCATGGCCTCCGCCATCTTGTTACAGGGCTCGCGCCGATTTTGTTCTCCTTAGCTTCCTTGGTAGCAACGTTCGCTTACTCGGCTTTGTCCTCTGACTTGCCGGGCTCCCTTATGCGAATGTGAGCACTGAAGCAGTCCAACTCTCCAGCTGCTTCGATCATACCTTAGTATAATCAAGTCCCCTCCATGGGACTCACTGGTACTTGCAATCTGACTACTCCCTTGGTGGTACCCAGCCCCCATATGCTGACAACCAAGGCTTTCATCTGATGCAAGCTTCGATGCGTACACACGGAAGACCCGCCTCTGCGGTACCATGGCATTCACCCCTTGAATCCACAGCCCTTCTTTCCGTTGCATTGTTCACCGAAATGAAGCTCCCAGCAGCTCTTGATCATTCACATGATCACATCCCCCTCCATGGGACTCACGGGTACTTGCACTTGGACTTCTTCCTCGGTGGTATACAGCCCCCATATGCTGATAATAAAGGCTTTCATCCAATGCAAGCTCCGATGCACACACGAAGACCCGCCTCTGCGATACTACGGCCTTCACTCCTTGAATCCATAGCCCTTCTTCTTGTTGTGTTGTACACCAAAGTGGAGCTCTCAGTAACTCCTGATCATACCTCCGCATGATCTTGTCCCTCACGGGACAGGATCGCCTGTGTTGCATTGCCACGAACTATTCCACCACGATCCGCTGCACCATGTCGCCCCCTGGTGACATCTCCATTGCATACAGATTCTCTTGTGATGAACTCGGACTACAACTTCTCCACGTGTGGCCTCTGCCAACACATCGTAGGGCCTCCGCCATCTCCGATTTTTAGTTCGCTCCCTTGGCAATTCACCTTCATCCACCCACTCTTGGGTCACGCCTGGACGAAGCATAGCCCTAAGACAATCCGTCGCCTAGTAGCTCATGAAGTCCCCCTGACTTCGCTAGAATTGGTGCATCATTGTCTGGATCCTGGGCCTCTATCCCCTACCAGCACAATCTCTGTTATGCACCACTTGTTCCTGACAACTCGAATGGCAACACTGTGGCATATTCTTCAAGAGTACCTGCCTCTGCGTCCTCTTGCCCCATGCTAAGGTATCCTGATCTCAACTTCACCTTCGGAAGTTGAATCACCTTTGTTACTCCGTCAAATGCATCTCTGAGGTAACTTACATGTGCCTCGAAGCTCCCTTTGTCTTTGGCACCATGCAAGATAAGTCTGCCCCATCAGAATGAAGACCCCAAGGAACGACATGATCTCACTCTTGCCTCTACAAGAGTTCATGCCCTTGACCTCTGTCCAAGGAAAACTCCGTGCCTCCGCTCCATGTTTCATCTTCTATGTCGACTCTCTTTATGCGACTTGAATACTTCACCAAGTTACACCTAAGTCGCTCCGCTCCTCGATTTGTATTGAGTTGATAGTGGCCCTCGCGTCCACCATTCCACGGGTCAGCCCTCTGTTGAGTTCGATTTCCACATCGACTCTAAGTGTGCCTTCATATGATGTTGCCTTGGATTGCTCCCCCACTTAATCTCGAAATGCATCCACCAATGCATTACCTCATTCGAGATCATACGACGACTCTTCGTCACTCGCTCGGTCCGTTGAGCTTTGTGGAGATATTACCTTGAGAAACTCTTCCTCAATATGTGCGATCTGGAGAACTAGGACTTATCCCTCTTGGATATCTGTCATGTTGGAGCAACTTTCCTCTTTACATACTTCCCACTGGAAGTTTCGGAGACCAGCATCCCCTTTGAACTACTCCGTCTTGCTGAACAACTTGTGCCTTGTTCTACCCCGCAAATGCACCTGCTAGATTGCGACCCTTCGCCAATACAGTCTCCACTGCACCCTTCAAGGTCTAACAACGTGCTGAACTTGTTGCACATTTTAGCCGCCTACGGACGTATCATTTCCATGTCGAAGAGAAAGTTCTGATGCTCCATGGCACTGAGTTCTGATCGCACCTTAGGATGGCCACGAACACTCCGTCGTCCGTGTACAAGTCTTTGCATGAGTACCGAATCCTTCAAGTTAGCAATTCCCCTCACCTCTGTGAGTTTTGCACAACTCTTTCGGTCATTACGCAACACCTCCCACTTTGTACGATCTCATCTTTCACCAAGCACCACGCTTTGCCTTTAGCACCGTCAAGTTTGGTTGCCAACGTCGAGCTATAGCTCGAACTCAACCATCCCAATTTTTGTGTGCTACGCATTCTTCTTTGCTTACTTGTCCTCGTGGTGCCTCTCGCGCAAAGGGTTGGTTGTTCCTCTGAATGCTAAACCTGGATGCCCGCTCCTCTGAGCGACTCCTTTCCCTACATCTCAATGTCCGTTTCCCCAAACGGTTGCGTGTGCTGACTATCCTCCACACAGCCCAGCTAGGTCCCCCACGTTTGTATGGCGAGTATTTCTGCGTATGCTTGTCCCGCTCTGATACCACATTTGTCACGGGCTTAGCTGATTTTGCCTAAGCCGTGCGGCACCCATGCGTGTCCGTCCGTAAAGGTCAGCCTTCCCCGAGATCTCCTAGAGTCCCTTAGACTTACAAAAGAGAAAACGGGCCAGAAGAAGCAATTCTCACGGGATCCACAAGCAACTGCTCAAGCAAACACTTTATGAAGTCAGATACTAATTACACCCATGGACATTACAAACTCAGAGAGGTTGCACACAAAGGAATATGGTCCATTACAGACCGAAGTCCCCACAAGTGCTTACAAAACACACTCATATTTACAAGCCAAAATTGGCCACAAAGCAAACCAAAATAGGGATGTTAAGCCTATTGTAAGCCCGCTACTTGCTGTACAAGGTATGTACACAAACCGAAGGACACGGACAAATATGAGCATTTCATCGAACACCTTATTTACATTGTTGTCCGTGACAGGCTGGTGGGAGAAATGGGTGCCAACTTACAGGATGCCGAAGACGAGCTTGTATTTGAAGATGATAGACTGACATGGGGAGATATGGCAAGAGCCTCAGGTGCTGGAGAATTACAAACATATATAAGGCAGATGACAAAAAGAAAATTGAGTGCAGCAGCATCAAGCTCATCTCTTGTTATTATTGAAAACACGGAGAATGAGACATATTTTGATGAAGAGGAAGGACAAGAGGAAGAGGACAAACTTAATGAAGATGATTTGTATGAAAATGACGATGATAATGATTATGATGAGTGATTTTGATGTAAAAGTTTATTGTTTTAAATTTTAAAATTTTTATTAATGTGACTTTGTAATTTATACTTCAGATTTACTTAATTAAATATGATAATTTTATTTAAATAATTATATTTATTAATTATATTATATATTTTTAATATTTTGGCGACTCGCTTCGCTCGGGCGAGCGCCTGGCGCCTCGAGCGTTTTGGGACCCTAGCGCCTTGTGCTTTTTTAATCACTGCCGCTACCACCGAACATCAAATGATTCTATGATAGACATTGCTGTCATCCACCTTGAAGGAGATGTTATAAAGTGGTACAATTGGCTTGAATACAACAATGGGGCCCCGCCGTGGATACAATTTAAGAACGTGCTACTGAACCGCTTTGGACCGACGAAGTATGAAAATATCGACGGCCAACTCGCAAAGATCCGACAAACCTCCACGATCCAAGAATACCAAACCAGGTCTGAGAAATTATCCTACCTCGCTCGTGATTAGACTGACAGGTAATTAGTAGGAACGTTCATTGAAGGACTCAAGTCGGAGATTAAAGGAGAGGTTAAGGCGCGAGAGCCCCGCATCGTAACGATCGCAATTTCTTTCGTCCGAATCCAAGAGGAGCGGCTCAACCAAAATGCTCGAAGGATGAGAACCACTCCTAGACCAGCAACATATAAACCTCCTTCTGCCCCCAGCCATCCTTCACTGTCAAAAAAATTGATGAGAGAAGAACTACGCGATAGATCGGAAAACGATCTTTGTTGGCATTACGACGAACCGTGGAGCCGCAATCATTGTTGCAAAAAGGGGCGCCTCATACTAATTGAACCCATTGAAGATATGGAGGAGGTCTAGGAGCATGAGGAAGAGGTCGTAAAGGAAGAACATCAGCCGGTTGATTTTACGATGCATGCTCTTGCCGGCTATGCGAACCCGCAGACAATGAAAGTGGGAGGACTTCTAAAACAGCAACCGATCACCGTTCTTATTGACACCGGGAGCACTAATAATTTCATGAACAGCAAGGTTGTTGTTCGGATGGCCTTACCTATTGAGGATTGCAGCAGGTTTGACGTTAAGGTCACCGACGGACGAATTTTGAAGTGTGATCGCAGGTGCTCGCGGGTGAAACTGTTGTTGCAGGACCAAGAGATAATTGCATATTTCTTCCTCCTCCCTCTTGATGATTATGAGGCCATACTTGGCATCAAATGGCTGACAACATTAGGTGATGTTTCTTGGAATTTCTCGAAAATAATTATGAAATTTTACAGTAAAGGGAAACATGTGATATTGTGTGGGAAACGTTGGAGCAACGTAACGACAATTTGCATGCAACGAATGGAGAAAGTTTTGCACAAAGCATGCAGCGGCTTCTTGATGCAACTTGAGCAGCAATCTATGGGGGAGCCAACAAAATTTGAAGACCCAAACCTACTCCACTTGCTGAATTTTCAGATGTATTCGCCGAACCGCGCAGCCTACCTCCTACCAGCAGGCATGATCATCGTATTTCGATTCTTTCGAGCAAACCACCGACGAACACTCGGCCATATCGTTATCCTCGCCTCCAAAAAGAGGAAATAGAGAAGATTGTAAAAGAGATGCTTGAACCAGAGTTGTTCGACCATGTTGCAGCCCCTACTCTTCGCCGGTGCTCCTCGTACGAAAGGACGGAACTTGGCGAATGTGCGTCGACTACCGAGCTCTCAACGGCGTAACCGTCAAAGACAAATACCCTATTCCAGTAGTGGATGAGTTACTTGATGAATTAAGGGGAGCACGAATCTTCACGAAGCTGGACCTTCGATCCGGATATCATCAAATACGGGTGTGCGAAGAAGACATACCAAAAATTGCATTTTGAACGCACAACGGCCACTACGAATTTTTGGTAATGCCTTTGGTCTCACCAATGCTCCCTCCACCTTCCAGAGCCTTATGAATGATATTTTCCGGAAAGATTATCTTCGTAAGTTCGTATTGGGTTTTTCTTCAGCTCCAACTATACAAGTAAACATCGATCCAAACCAGACCATCCATAAAGCTTTCACCACAGTTCTATGGACCCTACCAGATCGTGGAGCGCATCGGAGCAATGGCATACAAATTGGACTTACCTATCAGTTCCCGAATTCACTCAATTTTTCATGTATTGTGCTTAAAGCCCAAGTTGGGGCAAAATGAGATTGCCCAAAACCACCTGCCAAATATTACAGCCCAAGGAGAACTCCAGATCCAACCGAGTGCCATCATTGATCGACGAATCATAACTCGACGACGACGACCCACTACTGAGGTGCTAGTACAGTGGGCAAATCTACCTGCAGAAGATGTCACCTGGGAGGAGTATGACGACTTGAAGATCAAATTCCCAGAGTTCATGGAGCGTCAGCCTTAAGGACAAGGCTGATTTGAAGAGGGTGGGTCTGTTAGGACTCAAGCTAATAAAGTCCTAATTTTAAACTTATTGAGGGAGCACACATGTAAAACCCTATCTAGCTACCCCTATTAATAGATGAAGGGGCCGGCTATGTTGGTGTCTTGGGTTAGGCATTGGGCTTATGTAAACCCTAGTTAGCCGCCCCCTACTATAGTTAAAAAGGCCGGCTAGGGTTAGGGTTAAAGTAGAGGAGGATTAGGAGTTCTTAGCCGCCGGCCACCCCTAGTTGGGGCCGACTAAAAGTTGCTTCTTAGAGTTGGAGTTGGAGTTGTTACGAGTAGGAATCTTGAGTAGGAATACTATTAGGAGTTAGGGTTTAGAAGCCCTATAAATAGTCATGTATTCAACCACTTTTCATCATCAATAGATCAATATTATTTTCAGCCTTTGTGCAGAAAACTTAAGAGGAAGGAACCCCCTATTGAGTTCCAAGGAGGCCGATCCCCTATAAAGATCACCCCAAGTTTAGATTCCCAAGGGTTCTAACATCATACTTCAATCGATGAAAAGATGGTGATAAGCCTTCTTCATTTTCTCCTCTAACACCCAAGTAATTTCTTCCATAGAATGAATGAGGTTACCAAACCAGCTTAACAAAAGGAATGACCCGATTCTTTAAGATATTTTCCTTCTTATGAATGATCTGAAGAGGCTCTTCCACATAAGTCTTCTTTAGCTAGGATTGGCTCATATTCAATGCTATTGGAGGAATCACGAATATACTTTTTTAGTTAAATGAATTACATCATGTGTATGAGTAAGATGTGAACCTCATCTTATCATAAAACTCAAATATTTCATAGATTGAGGTATGACAATTCAGAGTTTTTTTTAAAGGAAAAGAGTATAAATATTCTTTATTTTTTAATTGTCTATGATACTGATATTTTTTATTATTTAAATATGATAATTTATTTAATAATTTTTAAATTATACAATTTTATACTAGAAACTTAGTACTAAGGACCTAATTGTAAATCTTGGAACTTGATAATGATTTATAAAAGTTTTAGGATAAGTTAATGAAAATCAAAGGTAATTACTTTTGACAGTAGCAAACAAAAGAGATGTTATCTCATACTTATCCTATGCTTGATACAAAATATCATTTTGTTACATGCTTGCCACCTTACATCACTAAAGATTTAAGAACAAAAGTTAAAAACTTACCTAATTAGAGTCTTGTTGCCTTCCATCAGATACATGTGAATGAGAGATAAATGAAGGAGAAGAAAAAGAAAAGGTGTTTGGTTTTGACTTGAGAGATTTGATCTAATTCAAGATCTTTGGGAAATTAGCTCTCTAGGACAAGTCTTCTATTTAGTCCCACATAAATTTAATCTCTGATACTTCTTATTTATGAGTAATTAGTAGAGATTTATCCCTTTTTTAAAATATAAACTTCAATTGAATTATAAACCTACAATCTTGAAATTATCAAAATCTTGACCTGTCTATCTTATTTCAACTATAATGTATTGTATTGAAATCTAAATCGAGTAAAATCATATTTGTTCGAAACTAGACTCTTAGATCTTTCCCTCAACACCTTATTTGAATTATTTGAAGCACAAATGTCTATCCAAACATTTATTTCAATTGATCCCTTGGATTCTTCTAAACAGAAAAAATTATCCGACATGACTGCATTAAGTTCCTTATAACTTTCTGTAAACAACTCCAATTTGCACATAATTTATTTTATTGGACAGTGGACTCCCATACCTTTCTAACAACACATTACTTAAATAATTTAGAGCTTAATTGTCTACCCATTTATCTATTATAACTGACCCTACAGATCTGCCAGCATGATTTGTTCTCAAACTCACACAATTCTTGCTTCTACCTTCTGAAATTTGATTCAAGCTAAAATTATCTATCAAATAAGTCTCATGTTGCTACTTTAAACTCTTTTATCTATTAGTTATTGATTCCTGTTATAATTGAATGAGTGTGCATATGTATTGAGCACCTTCAAACACAAAAACCAAAAACCCCAATAGGTAAAGGAAAATTAATTAAGAATGAAAAATTAAGCTATCCAGAAATAAAATTTAAATCATGGAAACCCAGTGGAAAGGAATTAGTACTCAAGATACCGTATATAAATTGATAAAAGGATCCTCAAGAAAAACAATTAGCCCTATATGACTTAGGAAACACAGACATACATTGAAAAATAACCTAAGAAAACAAATTAGAAAAGATATTTCATCCTAAAAAATAAAACTTTTCGATGGAAAAAGAGAATGTTAAGGAAGGTAAAACAATATGACTTAGGTGTTAACAAGTCCATAATGAGGAATTTTGACTCCAAACAACTACAAAAAGCTATAGTAGAAAATTCGAAGTTCCATATAGGATCAACAATAATAAGACCAATAAATCTAGTCAAGAAAGGATTAGGAGGAACAGTAATGATATTTTTGACGATCGATTTAATAATCATGACTATGCCCAAATAACTCTACATGAGTGTAATATGAATGAAAATTGTGCAATAATCGGATACAAACCTAATTTTTCTATGAATCTAAAAGGGTTCCTAAAAAATATTAAAATAATATAAGTAAGATTTATGATATAATTTCAAAAGCATATAACATTTATGTTACTATAGTATTAATAGGAAAGTTACATAATGACTCGAGTGTGGGATTCTTACTCCAGAAAAATTGGTAAATAGCTTCACTAATAAAGGTTTAAATATGATCCTAGCAAAAAGGATAGACATTAAAATTTAAAGACTAGCATCTAGGAAATATAAGCAAAAGATGATAAAGAATTAGAGGCAACTTTAGGGGCCATATTTGTACCTTGCAAAATAACTAAAATCCACTATAAAAGGATCTTAGGGTTTTATTATGTATAACTATAACATATTCATTCTAATATTATTTTCATCTTCCTCTTCTTCTATCCTAGAATGTAGATTTTTTCACCGTGGTTAAGAATCTAACTATAGAAAATCCTTGACTATTAATATATAGGTGTGCAGATGTTGCTTCCAACTTTTTTCTCTTTTCTTTTGCATATGTTTTTTCAATCTCAGTTTTTAATTTTTACAGTTCAATATTCTGTGCTAGGATCATTTTATACCTTTATTTTTTCCTTCCAAAATCATATAATAGTTTTCATTTTTGAATAATATATTTATATCTTTTTATATATTTTAGAAATTCATTTAAATTCATTGAAAAGTTAGGTATCCAACATATTATTACATATGTATCATCCATATCACAGTCGTGGAAAACTATCAGGGCATGGTTTTGATTATTAGAAGATCATCAAAAATATATTTCATTACTATTCCTTCAAATCCTTTTCTTACTAAGTTTACTCTTCCTATTACTATTATTCCTATATGAAACATTAAGTATTCTGCTAATCCTTTTTCTATTTTCACAACTTTATTGACACATGCTAAGTCATATTGTTTTACATGTCTTATAGTTTTTTATTTGGTGATTCAAATTTTTAATTTGTTTTCTCATGTTATTTTTAATATAATCTTGAGTATCCTATAAATCACATAGTGTTAACTCTTTACCCTTCTTTGAGCCACTTCTTATTTTCTATAGTGTTTTATGACTAATTCCTTTCACTGGTTTCCATGCTTCAAATTCTATTCTGAATAATTCAATTTTTTTTTATCGTTCTATCTTTCCCAACTAAACATCTTTTCTTTTCTTTTTATCTTGTATTCTTCAAGTCTATCCAGTCTTTCGATCAGCTGTCTTTATCTGAATTAAATATTCTAATAAAATGTTAGAACTTGCTCTTGGTTTTGCTTACTGTTTATCACATACTTCATTGTATCAAACTCTATTCGTTGTATGTTTTTAACCTTCAAGGTTTTCATGGTGCTTTCTAATGTTTTGTCTTCCTTACTCATGCACTATTTTATTTATATCTCATTTATAAGTGTAGACTATTTACATATTTTATATTTTCAACTTCTTTTTGTAGTTCTACTAATAATTGTTTAGTTTCTAGATCAAAAGTTTCAGTTTCAAATTCTTTATTGCCTATAATTCCTTTTTGCTAGGACTTTGCGTTGTTTTATTATTCCTACTGCTTCCTTAATTTGTTCTCTTATATAGTTTTAATATAGTTCGACTTCCACTATTATTTGGTCATCCAGCTAGTTCTGAAAGTTCTGTTATTTCTTTGATTATTTATTCTTGTTCTCTTAGATTTTATGAATGTGTTATAAGAGTCTAACATGAGATTTCAACGAGCGATCCTTAGGTTCTTTCATGATAAACAGCAAAACCTAAACCTAAACTGCTTAGAATATATAAATGTCCCTATAAGGAAAATTATTAATAAAAATAAAAAAGATATATATATCAAGAATTAGAACAAATTCAAGAAGATATAGATAATATTATTAAAAAAATATTATAATAAATTTTAAAATATATAGATCAGAACACCAAACAGAACATAATATGGACATCTTTGTAGAACTAGCTTAAGTTTCAATCAGATCAGCCAAACTGGTTGAGCTCAATGCATCAAAATGATGGAGAAACAGTATAACTAATTGATCACAACCGAAACATGAACACCGAGTTTCATTCAAAAACATAGCTATCTATGCTAATCAGTTTTGGCTGATCAAAGTTTACATCAATCAGTACACTAAGAATTGTTTCCTTCAACCAAATACTGATTCAAAACTTGATGGTAATTAGTCAAGTACATGTATAGGCCTCCACAGCATAAACTTATTACAAGTATGGATTATTGAATTATTTTTGCTAAACCGATAGATAACTTTGCAATTGCTTCCCAAACTTCTTAACATATCATATTATAAGTGTCTTCCCAGTTTATTCTTATAGGAACCAACATTACCAAAGTCAGAAATAAATTACTGTAGCACAAACATCAGAGTATTTACCTTGAATTTCATTCTTGTCGACCATGCAGCCCCAAAACTAGGTCTACATTCTTCGGGAAGAGCCTCTTTTGGAACCTCTGCCACTGAATGAAATAGATGGCTGGAAAAATATTCTTTGTACTCCACCTGCATAACCCAATTGTACATAAATTGAATTGCATAAGTACCCAGTACACAAGAAAAAAATGAAAGAGAAAAACAGATAACTGAACACCTTAACAGTCTGGGTATTAACATAGCTGAAGAAAACTGATAGAAAGAATCACAATAGATCAGTGGTCACCTCAAAAACTGAAGCCCAGTAGTAATCATAACGGCATCGAAATTTTGTTTTCTCTGAAGGATAGAAGACGTGCTTAGCTTTATAATTGAACATCCCAAGTTCACAAATCTTGGATGTTCTAATGTCTACACCTGCAAGATAACCAAAATTTGTCAGTTTACTTTTAAAAGTGCGGCACCTAAACTAGCAAAGATCAAGCAGGCGCCTTAAGGAAAATTTGATGCCATGGCAAGAATAATCAGAAAAATCAATCTATCACTTAACTTGGAAATGAATCTTGGGTTGCCAAAGAAAAAGAATCAGCAGAGCGAAGGTAATTGCCTTGCAAATCTACCGAGCAGTATGGCTAAAACGTGTTTGGAAAATTGTTCACAAACAGTATAATATCCCGTTGTGGACAAACAATTTGAAGATTGATGCAGATTAAGCAATGCCAACATATACCAGACCAAGTTAAATGTTTGTAAATATACCATGCACGGATCCGAGGAAAGAAATCGGTAGACCTAACAAGAAGCGGAAGGTAGAAAAGAACATTCAAAAAATGAAAAATGATAATCCCTTATCATCAATTAAAGGTCATCAAACGTAATTAAGGCGCAAATCTGACCTGCTACACGAAGATAATATTTAATCCGACAACTTAATCGGGGAAGAAGGAAAAGAACGAACCTAAACCTTACATTGGCATCAATTAAACACAAACAAACATAGAAAAACGGAAGAACTAACTCACTGCTGGATAAAATCCTACAAGTCGAAATCGGGGTAGAAGGAAAAGACCGAAGCTAAACCTAACATTGGCATCAATCAAACACAAACAAACATAGAAACACGGAAGAATTAACTCACTGCTGGATAAAATTCTACAAGTCGACGGCACTGAGAGCGGGGCGGAAGCCGAGAGTTCCTCGATCGCCAAACCCAGGAGACCCAGCAAGAAGGAGAACAAGAACGAAGCAGCCAGAGACAAGATCAGACTAGAGAAACAGCGAAACAAGAACCGTGAAGCTCTTCCCGCGTCTCCACCCGTCCCTCCTCCTCCTCTAGAGGGCTTCGGAAGATCCATGGGACAGAGCAGCTAGTCAAAATCCATGGCCGTGGACCTCCGATCGGTGGGCGTAGGCGGATCCCGACAACCAGAGGTGCCCTGGAATTGGTTGGAGGCGGCTTGGAGCGGTGGGTTCGGAGAAACGCGAAGACGGGGGTAATTTTCTACTAATTTGGTGGGAGAAATATAGAGTATTTTAATCGCCGCATTTTGAAGGTATGACTGGAGAAGGCTGCGGTACCGCGAGATCTTTTCGCGATGGATGCGCCCACGAAAGACGCTCCGTGTCGTCCCGAGGAAGGAAGACCATGGTCAAGAATCAAATCCAGCCGTTCATCTTTCCCATGATCCGAATCTTCACGGCGGCATGTACAGCCACCAGTGGTCGTAAGCTGTGAAAATATTCGTGGACCCATTGGTGGAACGCACCGTGTTCATTTGCCGTCTCATACGAGTTCGAATCCTAGGGGACACGTGCTTAAAAGCAAAAATGGATGGGTGGATGCACTAACTACTAGAAACAAATACGAACAGGAGCAGCTGAGGAAAAGTTACAAGCAAGACATCCATACCAATTTAGAGACATCTTTATTCAAGAGACCTCACCATTTGCGCTCGGCTGCAGAGGATCGTATGTACGTAATGTGCGAACGAAGACAGAACGCTCCGACAAATCAAACACACATAACATGGCTTGAGATCAGACCAAGTTGCATGGTTTTTTTAAACGAGCAGAATAGTATAATCATCACATAATCAAGTGAAGAAAGCCTGTTATTCTTCGAATCACATAAACTTAATGATCACGAGCACCGGTGCAGTTGAACCAAGAAGCAGTTGATGGTCACATCCATCTTGATGGTCCAGAAGCATCAAATATTATGTTCCGAGACGCATTAATACCTGACTACAAAAATGTTCCAGAAGCATCAACTGTCATCCAAATTCATTCAATGACCACCAAATCTAACATCCCAATAAGTATCGTCATCTGGACAATTGCACTGCAGTGGTGCAGAAACAAAGATATGTCGAGTAGATATATAGAGATAGATGTCCGAAGTCACCTACTTGAGGAAAAGGCAAAATCAAGAAAAAAAACACAGCTAGTATATCCCATCATCACGGATTTCCGGTGTTAAATATTTCCTAGGATCTTAAGTATACATTACTTCATAATTCATTTTCGGCTCACTTTTTGACGGGTACAAGTGGAATGAAAGAGTCCTTATCGATTATCCCATACTCAACAGCCTCGGTGAACACACATCCATGTCTATTTATATCTTTCCGATATATGTATAAACTCTCTATTAGTAAAACCTCTTGTAACATTATTCTTGTAATACATAATCTCTCTGGTCTGAATCTGAACATGTATAGCTTAGACCAGTAGCTTCGCAAAAAAGGCTGATGAATCATGATCCGTGTATTGAACATTGCAAATCGCTTTCCGTTGGTACCACCACCAAGGATGATAGATGTCGTAGACACTGCAACACCAGGTAGATGGCCATAGCAACACTCAGAAAATAACACAGTCACAAGTCCTTGAGAAAATGTGGAGGAAAAACATCATGTAATTGTAGTGAAAATCTATTGAGAAAGCAAGCAAATAAAATCATGAAGTTAACATTTATTTCAAGCATTAGGGTAGGAAATTATATGTAAGAAATTTTAAGAACAAAATATGTTTCTAAATATTATTATACAAACACAAAGAAACTAATGTAAAAATTATTAATATGAAAATTACATACCGAACTCTCATGATTTTTTTCGAAACACAAAGAAACTATGTTGATAATTTTAGTAACGATTTTTTTAGTATTTTAATACTTTTTGACTTAGAACTCTCAATTTAGATAATGTAAAAAATTCTTAAAAATTAATATAAAGCCTAGGGACCAAACTCATTTATATAGACATTCTACCATCAAGAATGCTTTTTTTCATTACTGTACACTTCGTATCGTTCAAGAATTAATTCAAGTTCGAAACATTTGGATTATAATGACTTAATGAATGAAGAATTTTAATGATAATGAATAAAAAATTTAATGATAATAGTTACACTCATAATAAATGAAAAATTAAAATATATTTGGACCATAATAAATGAAGAAATTAATAACAATGAATGAGAAAATGAAGAACTATTATATTCTCTTAATACATTTAACTTAAAGACTTGATTTAATCTTATTGAATAATTTTCTTAAGAAATAATGAATCATAACCTTAAGTACTCTAAGAGTAAGTATTATCATCCATGTATTACGATTTAGTTTTTAAAAAATTAATATTAATATAATAATATTACTTAATGAATAGATCTTATATTTATTTTTGATCTAGTACAAATATTTTTTTTTAAAATAATATGCACGTGAATCTAAGAAAATATGACAATATATGAGAGTTTAAATAGTAAATTTAATTATAAAATAGTACCAAGTCTCATTTTTTTCTACATTATACTTAAATTTCAATTATGGTATTGATCAATAATCATTAATTTAGTACTAATACGTTCACTGATTATTTTCATTTCTTTTACATATTATTTTTTATGAGAATAAAATAGGAAGAAACTTTGTATACGAACAAATACTAGTAGACCATCATACACAACAGAATTAAACAAAAATCACAATCAAATGAACACCAAGATTTACGTGAAAAATCCATCAACTCAAGGGTAAAAACCATGGGACAAGCCAAAGAAAATCCACTATCAAAATAATGAATATACAGATCTCAAGGCTTCTTGCCCAAACCCAAGTAATAGTCACACAAGAATCACAAGGATACAGGGACTATATTACTAAGCACAATCCAAAATCTTCCCAAGTGATTACAGTAAAAATCCACTGCAAACTTATCTAACCTGGGATATGGATGATTGAGAATAGTCTTTCTATGTTCTTGTCCTTTTTTCTTTCCTGTATCTCTTATTTTCTGCCCTCTAATGTCAATCTACATCCTTCTTTCTCTCTCCCATGTTTTCAATCGTCGCTGCCCTCTTTTCACAACCCTTGGCCCTAAAAACTAGGGTTTAGGTTAAGATAAATGGAGACCAAGGCTGTGGGCTTCACTAAAGCTCATTATGAGCTGAATCTAGGCCATTTGCCCAACAGTCTTATGGCTAAATACTTAATGTTTATGTGTTTACTTTGACTTCCATTTTTATTGTTCTTAGGCATAAAGATAATAGTTAAATTGTCACAAAAAAACTTTGATGACGTAGACATAGAATCTACAACTTTAGGCCCAAAAATAAAACTCTTAAATGAGATACCATATAAAGTAGCCTCAAAAGGAAAAATGAACTCAAGTTATATAGTAGAAGTAGCAATTGAGGTATGCTTGACACTCCTCCAAAAAATAGTTCCACCAGCTATCATAAAAATGTATATTGATGTTGATTTATGAGAATTAGGCAAGGTCTAAATTTAAGTAGCCAATCACATCTAGATTTTCTATATGTTTATACATAAACATGTAATCTTTGGTTCCTTGAAGCAACCTCATCATTTTCTTTGTATTTCTACAGTGGTTTATACTTGGATTACTTTGATATTACCCAAGCATCCTCGTAGCAAATGCAATATCAGGTCTTATATAGGCTTCCTATGACAAAAGCATATGAGATGTTTTTCATTAATTTCCTCTCAAGGTCATTCTTCGAGCATCGGTTTAAATTGAATTATTACCTTTTACAATGGGAGCAATACTTGTTGAACAATCTTTTATCCGAAATCTTTCTAAAAGCTTATTTATATAGGTTTCTTATGATAGACCTAAAATACCTCGAGGTATATCTCTATGGATCTTAATGTCAATGACATAAGATGCTTCACTCATATCCTTCATATCAAAATTTTCAGAAAAGAATTATTTCACCTCATGCAGCAAACCCTTATTGTTAGTTGCAAGCAAAATATCTTCGACTTATAAAATAAGAAAATATATGTTACTCCCACTAATCTTCTGGTATATGTATTGAGCCATGAGATTTTAATAAACCCAAGTGAAGAAATCACTCCATGGAATTTAAAATACTACTGATAGGAGGTTTGTTTTAGATTGTATATAGATTTATTCACGTTAAATTTTTTAGGAAGGAATTATTTCACCTCATGTAGTAAACACTTATTATTGGTTACAAACAAAATATCATCTACGTATAAAATAAGAAAATATATTTTACTCCCACTAATCTTCTGGTATATGTATTGATCCATGAGATTTTAATAAATTCAAGTGAAGAAATCACTCCATGAAATTTAAAATACTACTGATAGGAGGTTTGTTTTAGACCGTATATAGATTTGTTCACATCAAAATTTTCAGGAAGAAATTATTTCACCTCATGTAGTAAACACTTATTATTGGTTACAAACAAAATATCATCTACGTATAAAATAAGAAATATATTTTACTCCCACTAATCTTCTGGTATATATATTGATCCATGAGATTTTAATAAATTCAAGTGAAGAAATCACTCCATGGAATTTAAAATACTACTGATATGAGGTTTGTTTTAGGTCGTATATAGATTTGTTAAGCTTACAAACCAAGTGCTCACTAATAGTAACAAATAAACCTTTAGATTGTTTCATATAAACCTCATCCTCTAGATCTCTATTAAGAAATATCATTTTCACATCTATTTCTTATAACTCAATGTCAAATAAGCAACTACGACCAAAATGATATAAAGAGAATCGTTCTTAGATATATGAGAAAACATCTCTGTATAATTGATTCCTTCTTTTTGAGTAAATCTCTTTGCAATAAGTCTTTTCTTATATCTCTCAATATTACCAAATGAATTTTTCTTAGTCTTAAAAGACCCATTTCTAGCCAATGACCTTTGCTCCATTTAGGGAACTCTACAAGATCACAAACTCCATTGCTCTTCATGGAATTTATCATGGTATCATGCCACAAACATGACTCTTTGCAACTAAAAGCTTGTGAAAAAGTTTTAGGATGATTTTTGGCTCCAAAATTATAGTTAGATTCTTATATATATACAATATAATCACTAGGAATTATAGATCTTTTGTTTCTAGTAGATCTTTTTAATGTTATACTAATGTCTCCTTGAGGAACTTGTAGCTCAACTAGTTGTTCATAAGCTTGTTGTAATTCCTGAACTGCTTGATCTATTAGAATATTGTCAGCAACTTATGAAACCTCAATGATTAGTTATTTAATACTAGTTTATACTTGAGGAGTGCTATGAACTATAACTAATCTATCATTCGATATGGAAGGTTAAGATACTATGTGATTATATGCAGAAATTATATTTCTAAACTGATCTCTCCCATTGATCATGTTATTCTCAAGAAACTTAGTGTTTCTTGATTTCACAATTCTAGTTATGTCAGATAGAAAATAAAATCTATAACATTTGGACCTTTCAGCATATGCAACGAAATACCCACTAATAGTCCTCGGGTCTAATTTCTTCTCTCGTGGATTATATATCCGAACTTCAAACGGACATCCCCAAACCCGCATATGTTGTAAGCTTAATTTTAAACTTTCCATAATTCACTTAGTGTCTTTATGACAACCTTGGTTAGAACTCAATTTAATATATATACATAGTTGTCTTTAGTGCTTCAGTTCACAAGAATTTAGGAAGATGTTTAGTTTCTTCTTTTTGCAACACCATTCAGGTTTGGAGAACCAAGCATAGTGTATTGGACAACAATCCCATGTTCTTAAAGAAACTTAACAAAAAGACCAAGTGCTTGTCCATTCTCAGTATATCTATAATAATATTTTTTACCTCTAATGGATCTCATAATTTTAATTTACTTATCACATTGGTTCTCAACTTTAACCTTAAAGACTTTAAAGACATTCAATGTTTCATTTTTGTTCTAAAGCGAATAAACATATATATATCGTGAGCAATCATTTATAAAGAAGATGAAGTATTTTTGAACATGTACGTCTAAGTCTGAATAATATATATCAATGATGTTTAATACGTTTAAACTCCTATTAGCACCTTTCTTGGATTTGTTGGTCTATTTTTCCTTAATACAATCCACACAAGTCTTAAAATTAGTAAAATCTAAAGTACTAAGTACGCATCAGTGACTAATCTCTTAATTATCTTTATGGAGATATGACCTAATCTATGGTGCCATAAGATATGGGAGTCCTCGTTAATATTATACCCTTTAGTGCTAGTTTCAACATGCATTGAACTATGAGTATTATCATTTTATAAGAAAATATAATAAAGACCATCAAACAAAATATCATTCTCAACACAATCAGATATATATAATCAACTAAATAATATATCTTAAAAATTAAAGAAATATTCAAATGGTACGACTCTGGAATTAGAAATCAAGTTTCATGAGAAACTTAGACATAAAAGATCATTTTTAATTCTAAAACAAAGGTACTACTTAAAATTGAAATGTAAGTTCCAATTGCCTCCACAAGTGAACCTATCTTATTGCCTGATAAGATGTTTTACTCACTTTCCATTGGCTTCCTTAAGTTTTGTATACCCTATAAAGAGTTTGCAATATGAATTGTTGATCTAGAGTCAATCTACCATGTGTGAATATTAGCATTAACCATATTAGATTCATAGCACACAAACGAGATTGGTTTACCTTTCATTTCAAGCTATTATTAGAATTTCATGCATTCCTTCTTCATATGTCCCTTCTTTTTATAGAAGAAATACTATGCTTCTTTCTTGATATCAGCTTGAGGTGGTATTTTATCTTTTTCACGTTGATTAGCTTAACTTTTATCAGTTTTGTTCTTCTCATGAGTGGTTACTAGCAATGCACTCTCACCCAACACCATCACTAGCCTCTCTTCTTCTTAAACACACTTGGTAATTAATTTATTAATTGACTATTTGTCCTTATGTGTGCCGTATGAAATCTTAAAAGGCCCATACTATTGTGGAGGGGTGTTTAGAATGTAGTGTATTAGGAAGGATTCTGATATATCAATATTGAGTTTCTTAAGTTGAGCCATAATGTCTCGAATATGCATTATATTCTCGCGCACACCTGGATGAAAATTTTATCAATATTGAGTTTCCAAAGTAACAAATTGCTTGTCGATAGCATGTAGCAAGTCTCGGACCTTCTTATGTTGGTCAACAAAACCATGTATACTAATAGATATCTTAATCTTGATAAACATTATTGGTTACAGGTGTCCTGTAAGCCAATCACGTGAGTAATGACATATGTGATACACTGTATAATCTTTATTATTATTATTATTATTATATTTTTATTTTATATTTATATGATAAATATATTTTGATGTCCTTGGATCTATATAATGGAAATTGGATCATGATGATATCATGATAATGAGACCAATTCACCTTTAAACATAGACCAAATATTCCCGGTCATAGGTTATTTAAGAGGGATATCAAGATAATCAGATAGATTAGTGTACTATATACTCATTCATATGATGAAGGCAGTTGGTCTCATAGCTGCTTATGTGGGGATACTAGAGATATAATACATGTGCTTATTGGATAATGAGTTTACTGAATGATCTGCTTATGAAATGTTGGATGGTTAATGATACCTCATCGTTAGACAATAATTTCATAGTTTCAGTTGTATATCTAGTCCTCAAACTTGAGATGCTATGGATATCTTATTTGAGTATTCTATTTCTTGATCCCAAACTTATGGGTCTATAAGTCTCAAATATAATATAACCAATTATTAGGAATGATAGTCAATCATACGGGATAATAAAACCATGTTCTCAATGACAACCTCGAGGGTATATATGATACAACTTAAGAGATTTATGTCCAAGAAAAGTCTATATTAATGTATGCATATTACTTAAGTCTATCTATTAATTAAACCAAACTTTTCGAAGTTGAAACATAAGATTTGATAAGGTCATCAGATCTTATGACTTCGTTAAAAATAAAGACGAGCTTTATGTATAAGGAAGGTAAGTGAGAGCGGTATCACTTTCTTGGTGTTGTATGTAAATGACATCCAATCATTGAGAATAATATAGGAATGCTCTCCATGGTCAAGACTTGATTATCTAGACACTTCTCCAAGAAAGACTTAGGGAAGCCTCCTATATTTTGGGAATTCGGTGTTAGGATCAATTAGCACTAAGAGAAGGGGGGGGGGGAGAGAAGGTGAATTACTACAAGTGCTGAAAACTTCAGTTTAAGGAAAACTTCTGTTTGAAGCAAAACCGGAAATCAGAAGCGTTTCGTTCATGTAAAGTAAGTGAGTAATTTAATCTTATAGAATTGTGCTAAGTTTCTTGCTTAATAAAGGCTCAAGTAAGAATACGCAAATCCAAAAGGAAATATAAAAGACACTAATAGTTTATAATGGTTCAACTACAACTTGGCCTACGGCCAATCCCGTGTCCTCTTCCTCGAGGTCCATCAGTGTCCACTACCAATTTTCTTCGGGTGAAGACCAAACCCTTACACTTCCCACTCTCCTTTTCACAGGCTTAAGAGAGAAACCTTACAAGATTTACACTTACAACTCATAAGGGAGACCTTTACAAAAATTATAAGACTTTTGCCCACTCCTTTGCTCCCTTTCTTTTATTGCACATTTTTGTCACACTAATTTTCTTAATTTTTTACCTAATTATTTATGCTCGATGCAAGAAGACATGGGGTATTTATAGACCTCAATCGACTTTAGAAATTGGAGCTAAAAATTTAAACGTGTCCAAAAAATTTGGATATAATTGGTACAACTACCGAAAGTTACCCTGAAAACAGGGCAACAATGGTACAATCACCAACCTGGGTGGTACTATCACGACCCCCCCGAATTATATCACATTCGAGAGGTGTGACCTTATCTTAAAAATTGATAATATTATCAACAACATAATCCATCCAGGATCCAAACAATTATTTAAGGATACTAAGAATAACATGCAGTCATTCAATCACTTTCATAGAAACCAATGCATATTATAATCTCTTCACATTCTCTTAATGAATCACAAGACCGATCCAAAACCAATGCAGCTAAATATAATCCACATTCATAAAGTCCACTAATGCAATAAAATCCATATGACTTTGGAAAATAACCATACACCATCACTTCATATATTATACAGCAAGTTTAACATTCAAGATCCCAAATAAGAGGGTAGTTTTAAAAATATTACATAGTTATCCCTCTTCAAAATATGTCTACAACTTTACTTTAGACCCAATGTGTACACATACAATGATAACATATTATAAAATAAACATTTAGCCCCAGAACTTCTTGCTTTCCCATTGCTTTAGCCCTATATCAAGTATTTTAATAAATGCCAAGCTAACCTAAAGAAGATTAGATAGCAACAGGGTGAGCTAAGAAGCCCAACAAGTATTAAACAGGTTAAAAGCAAGGAAAGATATTTTCAAATTGAACTTGATATAAGAGTGCAAGGTAGGGAATACAAAAGTCTTCACATATAGCATCAAATCATATTCACAACCACAATGTTTATCTTATTCGAGGCATACTTAAATCCATAACAATTTGGGAAGATAATTGGAGCACATATGTCAATCAAAAGCATTTTGGTATATATCAATGACATTTAAAGTTTTAGGAGCATATCAATAATACATGAAATACTTCAGAACATGTCAAAGGAACAAATATCAAACTTAAGCTCGTATGTCACATTTGAAGTTGGATGAATATCATAGGCATAAGTATGTCAAGTAGCATATCAATGGCAAACAAAATATTTTGGAGCCTATCAATGAGAATACAAAACATTTCGAAGCATATCAAGGAGGTATAGGATATTTTTTGAAAGTATATCATTGGTGTATGAATATTCACAAAAGCATATCAAATAAACAAGTAATGAATAAAAGCTCAAATATCATTCAGACATAACATTCATTTCATTCTTATCCAAAGCACACAAATAACTCAAAAGCAATGCTTTGGATATCATATAAAAAATATAGAGGGCGAAGTGGGACCATAAATATAATGTGGAATATCCATCGCTGAATGAGCACCAAACATAAGTCTCCTACATCTAGGAGCTGCATCCACCCACGTCTGAGTGAAGTCATAGGGGACCGACAGAGCATGCGGGCTCTAAGCATAACTCCCTTTATCATTTCTGGCAAAGGTTCACATTGTCCCACAAACACCGGAGTACAAAAGGACATGAGCAATAAATTTGGCATATATCGGAAGCACATGTGAAACAATAAATCATACATGCACCTAAATAGAATAATAGAATATAACATCGATTAATACATAACATACTCTGATATGTAAGGAAGTCAAGGACAAGAGCATTCGAGATTTCAGTTTTGAAATGGAAGAAGCAAGTATAGGCAGAATTGATACAATCCCTATTCTGGCTAAATTCTAAAGGCAAACTATAAAGTTATTTAGATGATCATACATACTCTAAATTACTCAAGAAAGGTGTTGTTGAAAAGATAAATTAATCTAGTTTCATACGGAATAAGTTTCATACAAATTGAAGGTCTCTACGAAGAGTAATTGATGATTTTGCAACCAAAGGTCCGGAATCACAGTCTCTGTTTTGCAAAATTCATATGGTCTATCAACATGGGGGTTTTGATAGTCATTAGGACTCTAAATCTTTCAATCTTGGGTTCAACAAAAAGATCTGAAAGTTTATTTTCTAACAAATCAAGTTTTATATAAATCAGGAACTCCAACAGGAAGATATAAGCAATATAGTAATGTTTTACAGATTTCGTATACTCAATTGAAATAAACGTTTGGGCTAGCAAATGAACTGCAAATTCTTTAAACTCAGGTTCAAAAGAAAGATATTTGAATCTATTTTTGAAGAAACTAAGTTTTTGTCTGAATCAGAGGTCTATACTAAGTGTTATAGCAAGAACAAGATAAATAGGTCATAATCTTGATAATATTACAGATTCATACTTAGGCAGCCAACAAAAGATTTTGGATTAGTTTAAATTTTTTTTCATAAATCAAGGCAAAAACAAAGATAAATTTAAGTAGGAAAAAGATAGAACACTTGTCTTTGAATATTTTAGTCCCAAAGGTGTGGATTAGATCACAATATCAAAATCCCCAAATTTCTTCTTCTTTCATTCTCTTCTTCTTCTTCTTCTTCTTCTTTCTTCTTCTCCTCAAGTTCACATTGCAGCCAAAACACCCCCCCTTTTTTTTTCTCTAATTGTTAATTGTTTAAGCTAACATATGTATTGATAGGTGACAAACATACATGCAATGTACTTATGTGTCACCCATGCACATGCACAAGTGACACGACTTTAAACAAGGTAGTGACACATGTTCTCACCATATTTTTTTTAACTTAATATAAATATTTTATAATTTATTTCATATTTTTTTAAGATTCACACTTAGGTCCCTAGAAATCAACTTTTAATATAAAATTATTTAATTAAGAGAATTAATAAACAAATCCTTCAATTTTATAAATGAGTTATCATAAATAATTTAAAATATTTTATTATAAATATTTCAGAAATGAGGGATATTACACTCGCCGCCCTTAAAATAAAAATTTAGTCCTCTAAATTTATCATACCTTCATCGACGAAAAGATAAGGATAGATTTTCTTTATTTCTTCCTCTAGTTCCCAAGTTATTTCATCCATACAATGATGCCTATATATCACTTTTCCTAGAGAAATGACCCAATTCCTTAGTATCTTTTCTTTCTTATCAATAATTTGTATATGTTCTTTCACATAAGATAAGTTGTGATCGATTACAATCAGCTCATACTGAATGATGTGAGAAGGGTCATATATATACTTTCTGAGCATTAAAATATGAAATATGTCATGGATACGACCCAAGGATGATGGCAAGGCAATCCTATAAGCGACAAAACCAATCCTCTCAATGACCTCACATGGTCCAACAAATCTAGGGCTTAACTTTCCTTTCTTCCCAAATCTTACCATGCCCTTGGAAGGAGAGACCTTCAAGAATACAAAATCCCCTACTTGAAACTCAATTTCTCATCTTCTATTATCAGTATAGCTCTTTTGACGACTCTGAGCAGTCTTTAGTCTTTCTCTTATAACTTGAATCTTTTCGGTAGTCTCTTGCACTTTATCGGGTGCTAATAATTTTCTATCGCCAACTTCCTCCCAACAAATAGGCGTTCTGCACTTTCGCCCATACAAAGCTTCATAAGGAGCCATCTGAATACTAGAATGGTAACTATTATTGTAGGTAAACTCAACAAGAGAAATATCTTTATCTCACTCACCATTCCAATCCATGATATATGCTCTAAGCAAATCCTCAAGTGTTTGAATTATTCTTTCTGATTGCCCATCGGTTTGAGGGTGATAAACAGTACTAAACTTGACTTTAGTGCCCATAGATTCCTATAATCTTCTCCATAATCTAGAAATGAATCTGGAGTCCCTATCAGATATGATCTCCTTTGGAACACCATGAAGCCTTACTATTTCACCGATATATAATTCAACAAGTCTATCCATAGAATATGTCATATTAATCGTTAGGAAATATGCCGATTTGGTAAATCTATCAATAATCACCCATATAGCATCATGCTTTCTAGAGGTTCTGGGTAGACCTGAAACAAAATCCATTGTGATACTTTCTCATTTCCATTCAGGAATATCTAAAGGTTGTAACAAGCCTCCAAGTCTTTGGTGTTCAACTTTTATTTGCTGGAAAGTTAAACATTTTGATACATATATTGTAATCTTCTTTTTCATGTCTTCCCACTAGTAATGACTTTTAAGATCTTTATACATTTTTGTGCTACCCCGGGTATAAGGTAAATTTGGAACTATGACCTTCCTTCAGGATTTGATCCTTGATATCTAGGTCTTCTGGAACACATACTCTATTCCCCATTCTCAATAGGCCATCCTCAGAAACACAAAAATCAAACTTTGATCCTTTTTTTACTTCTTTCCTCAAGTGGATTAAACGTGGATCTCGTAATTGTCTCTCTTTAATTTGTTGAATGAAATCAGATTGAACCTGGATAGAGGCCATCAATATCATTGAGTTTTGCTCATTCCTAATAGATTTCTCATCACTATTTTCTTCTAATAATTTACATTGTTTCACAACCAAACTAGCCATAAATTTATAGATTTTCTACTAAGTGCATCAGCTACAACAGTGGTCTTACCCGGATGATATCGAATGGTGCAATAATAATCCTTTAAAAGTTCTATCCATCTTCGTTGCCTCATATTTAACTCCTTTTGAGTGAAGATATACTTTAGACTCTTGTGATCGGTAAATATTTTAAATGTCCGCCCATATAAATAATGTATCCAAATCTTTAGTGCAAAAATAATTGCTGCTAATTCCAAATCATGGGTTGGATAATTTAGTTCATAACTCTTAAGTTGTCTAGAAGCATAAGCAATTACTTTCCCTTGCATTAAAACACATCCAAGGCCCTTCCTTGTAGCATTAGTGTAAACTATAAATCCTTCATTACCACTATGAATTATGAGAATAGGAGCACTAGTCAATCTTCTTTTTAACTCCTGAAAACTTTGTTCACATTCATCAGCCCATTCAAATCTCACATTATTTCGAGTTAACTTGGTGAGGGGGTTAGCAATTCGAGAAAACCCCTCCACGAATCTCCTATAATAACCTGTCATGCCCAAGAAACTTCTAACTTCAGTTACATTTGTTGGTGCTTTCCACTTAACTACTGCTTCGACTTTCTTCGAATCAACAGAGATGCCCTTACCTGAAATCACATGGCCTAAGAAGGTAACTTCATTTAACCAAAACTCACATTTACTGAACTTTGCATACAACTTCTTTTCTCTTAATATTGACATTACATTTCTCAAGTGCTCCTCATGCTCCAGGTCATTCCTTGAATACACTAATATATCATCAATGAATATGATAATACAGTTATCCAAGAGTGGATGAAATATTCTATTCATTAATTCCATGAAAGCTGCAGGGGCATTAGTCAAACCAAAAGATATTACTATGAATTCATAGTGACCATACGGAGTTCTGAAAGTAGTTTTAAGGATATCTTCTTTCTTGTATTCAATTGATAATAACCTAACCTGAAGTCAATCTTGGAGAATACTTGTGCACCCTGCAATTGATCAAACAAATCATCAATTCTAGGTAGAGGATACTTATTTTTTATCGTCGCTTGATTCAATTGTCTATAATCAATACAAAGCCTCCATGTCTCGTCCTTCTTCTTAACTGACAGTATTGGAGCACCCAATGGTGAAACACTAGGTCGAATAAAACTTTTATCTAATAGTTCTTATAGTTGCTTTCTCAATTCTTCTAGCTCAAGTGGTGCCATTCTATAGGGAGGCTTGGATATTGGTATTGTTCCAGGGACAATATCAATAGCAAATTCACTCTATCTAGAGGTAATCCAGGTAAGTCATCTAGAAAAACATCAGGAAACTCTCTGACTACCAAAATTTTATTTAGATGAGCTGCTTGATTTAAATTCTCCTTTACACATATAATATAGCAAAAACAACTCTTCTGCATAAATCAATGAGCTTGAAACGTTAATATTAGGCAAGGAAGTGAGTCATGCCTAATACCCTTAAAATAGAAGATGGGCTAATCTGGTATGAAAAAAGTGATTATTTTTGTATAGCAATCAATACTAGCATGATAGGAAGAGAGCCAATCCATGCCATGTATAATATCAAAGCCCTGAATATCTAGGAGAATTAAATCAGCAAGGAGTTCATGTTCTCCGATAAAAATCAAACAAGACGGATAAAGCAAGTTTGATGTCAAAGTATTCCCAACTGCAGTAGTTACATATAACTCATAATCCAATGGTTTAGGTTTAATGTCCAAGTGACAAGCAAAAGTTTGTGAAACAAAAGATAGATTGGACCCAGGATCAAATAAAATATTTGCATTCTTATTAGAAATATGAATAATGCCTTCGACTACTGATTTAGAAGCCCGGTAATCCTGTTCAGTGATGGTATAAACTCTAGCATGGGCTGTCGTTATGGGTGGTAATGACTCTTTCTTCTTATTCAGTGGACAATCTTTTACTTTATGATCTAGTTTCCCACAAGCAAAACAGGCTTCAGTCACCCGAAAACACTTACTTGTTTAATGATTATATCCACATTTTGTACATGACTAAATTCTCTGAGGTGGCTTTCCCTTCTCTAATCCTGACATCTTGATCCTCTTATTACTATTTTCATATTCATTCATTCTCTTGCTTTTGCTTGTAAACTTGTCCTTGTAGTTCTTACCCACAATTTTCTGTATCTCCTCTAAGTCTCTTTCATCATTAAGGCCCTTTCTACCACATTAGCATATGAAGGGATTTTTAAGACTGATATCTGACTCCTTATCGCCGATCTTAGACCTCTCTCAAATCTTTTTGTTTGTCAATCACTAAAAAAAAATCACTAAACCTTAACGCATATTCCCAATATGATATATCTATCAGTATGTCTTAGTGATCCTCAAATCATGCTCTGATACCATCTCTATCACCCCCCCCCCCCCCCCCCCCCCCCCCCCCCCCCCAATTGTATCACATTCGAGAGGTGTGACCTTATCTGAAAAATCGATAATATTATCAACAACATAATCCATCCAGGTCCAAACAATCATTTGAGGATACTAAGAATAACATGCAGTCATTCAATCACTTTCATAGAAACCTGTGCAGATTATAATCTCTTCACATTCTCTTAATGAATCATAAAACCGATCCAAAACCAAATGCAGCTAAATATAATCCACATTCATAAAGTCCACTAATGCGATAAAATCCATATGACTTTGGAAAACAACCATACACCATCACTTCATATATTATACAGCAAGTTTAACATTTAAGATCCCAAACAAGAGGGTAGTTTTAAAAATATTACATAGTTATCCCTCTTCAAAATATGTCTACAACTTTACTTTAGACCCAAGGTGTACACATACAATGATAACATATTGTCAAATGAATATTTAGCCCAAGAACTTCTTGCTTTCCCATTGCTTTAGCCCCATATCAAGTATTTTAATAAGTGCCAAGCTAACCTGAAGAAGATTAGATAGCAACAGAGTGAGCTAAGAAGCCCAACAAGTATCAAACAAGTTCAAAGCAAGGAAAGATGTTTTCAAATTGAACCTGATATAAGAGTGCAAGGTAAGGAATACAAAAGTCTTCACATATAGCATTAAATCAGATTCACAACCATAAGGTTTATCTCATTCGAAACATATTAAATCCATAATAATTTGGGAAGATAATTGGAGCATATATGGCAATCAAAAGCATTTTGGTATATATCAATAACATTTAAAGTTTTAGGATCATATCAATAATACATGAAATACTTCATAATATGTCAAAGGAACAAATATCAAACTTAAGCTCGTATGTCACATTTGAAGTTAGATGAATATCATAGGCATAAGTATGTCAAGCATCATATCAATGGCAAACAAAATATTTTGGAGCCTATCAATGAGAATACAAAACATTTCGGAGCATATCAAGGAGGCATAGGAAATTTTTTGAAAGTATATCAATGGTGTATGAATATTCTCAAAAGCATATCAAATGAACAAGTAACGAACAGAAGCTCAAATATCATTCAGACATAACATTCGTTTCATTATTATCCGAAGCACACAAATAACTCAAAAGCAATGTTTTGGATATCATATAAAAAACATAGAGGGTGAAGTGGGACCATAAATATAATATGGAATATCCATCGCTGAATGACCATCAAACCTAAGTCTCCTACGTCTAGGAGCTCCATCCACCCACGTCTGAGTGAAGTCATAGGGGGTTGGCAGAGCACGTGGGTTCTAAGCAGAACTCCCTTGACCATTTCTGGCAAAGGTTCACATTGCTCCATAAACACCGGAGTACAAAAGAATATGAGTAATAAATTTGACATATACCGGAAGCACATGTGGAACAATAAATCATACATACGCTGAAATAGAATAATAGAATATAACATCGATTATACAATCCCTATTCTGGCTGAATTCTAAAGGCAAACTATAAAGTTATTTAGATGATCAAACATAATCCAAATTACTCAAGAAAGGTGTTGTTGAAAAGATAAATCAATCTAGTTTCATACAGAATAAGTTTCATACAAATTGAAGGTCTCTACAAAGAGTTATTGAAGATTTTACAGCCAAAGGTCCAGAATCACAGTCTCTGTTTTGCAGAATTCATATGGTCCATCAACATGGGGGTTTTAATAGTCATTTGGACTCCAAATATTTCAATCTTAGGTTCAACAGAAAGGTCTGAAAGCCTATTTTCTAACAAATTAAGTTTTACATAAATCAAGAACTCCAACAGGAAGATAAAAGTAATATAGTGATGAAAGGTCATGAGCTACAGATTCTGTTTTACAGATTTCGTATACTCAATTGAAGTAAATATTTGGGCTAGCAATTGAACTCTAAATTCTTGAAACTTAGGTTCAAAAGAAAGATATTTGAAACTATTTTTGAAAAAACTAAGTTTTTATCTAAATCAGAGGTCTGTACTAAGTGTTATAGTAATAACAAGATAGATAGGTCACAATCTTGACAATATTATAGATTCATACTTAGGCAACCAACAAAAGATTCAGATTAGTTCAGAATTTTCTTCATAAATCAAGGCAAAAACAAAGATAAATTTCAGTAGGAGAAAGATAGAACACTTGCCTTTGAATATTTTAGTCCCAAAGGTATGGATTAGATCACAATCTCAAAATCCCCAAATTTCTTCTTCTTTCCTTCTCTTCTTCTTCTTCTTCTTCTTCTCCTCAAGTTCACATTGCAGCCAAAACACCCCTCTCTTTTTTTTCTCTAATTGTTAATTGTTTAAGCTAACATATGTGTTGATAGGTGGCAAACATACATGCAATGTACTTATGTGTTACCTATGCATATGCACAAGTGGCACTACTTTAAACAAGGTAGTGACACATGTCCTCAGCATATTTTTTTTAACTTAATATAAATATTTTATAATTTTTTAAGATTCACACTTAGGTCCCTAGCAATCAACTTTCAATATAAAATTATTTAATCAAGAGAATTAATAAACAAATACTTTAATTTTACAAATGAGTCCTCATAAATAATTTAAAATTTTTATTATTTTAGAAATGAGGGATATTACACTCTCCCCCTTTAAATTAAAAATTTAGTCCTCTAAATTTATCATACCTTCATCGACGAAAAGATGAGGATAGATTTTCTTCATTTCGTCCTCTAGTTCCCAAGTTGTTTCATCCTTAGAATGATGCCTCCATATCACTTTTACTAGAGAAATGACCCGATTCTTTAATATCTTTTCTTTCTTATCAATAATTTGTATAGGTTCTTCCACATTAAGTGAGTTATATACCTCATCGTTGATGACCATAAGCACGAGATTCTCCACTTCTTCTTAATTGTGCTCTTCATCTTCAGAGTGCCTCAGTTTCTTGCGTTAATAGCAAGAGGTTTTGTTCAATTCACGTTCATTTTTATGGTTTTTGTTCATTATTTCATCACTCGAGATTTCACTCGAGGAGTCATATGTTCTTCTCAATTCAAATTTCTTCCTGTTCTTTGGAAGATATTATTGGGGTCTTAATGTCAAATCATTCCTATTCTTTGGAAGATATTCTTCTTGTTCATTTTTATAAGTCACTTCATTTACTGATTCATTTAATTTAATTATGCTTTCATGTATGATTTTTAATGTATGTCAAATATCAAAAGTCAATCACAAGAAGAAACCCGATCAAACTCATTTTTATTTAAAGCACAAAATAAAGGATTCATAGCTTTTACATTTAAGGCAAAGGTCTTCTTTTCCAAATCATTTTATTTGTTTATTAGTCTGAAAGACTTTTTAAATCTATTTCAATGATATGTCATAAATCAAAATTCATAGAAATAAAAAAAATACGCATTCGAATTTTTCAAGAGTTGTAATATGTCTCTTGAACATAGGAAGACTTATGATGCATTGACCCTCACTAAAGTCATAATAAGCCATTTACTCACTTGGGTGTTAATCCAATAAGTATAATGTGGCTTTGATACCAACGTGGCTCAAAGGAGGAGGGGGGAGGAGGGTGTTGAGTTAGTGCAAGTGCTGAAAACTTCGATTTAAGTAAAACTTTCGTTTGAAGCAAAATCGAAAATCAGAAGCATTTCATTTAAATAGAATAAGTAAGTAATTTAATATTATAGAATGATACTAAGTTTCTTCCTTAAAGAAGGCTCAAGTAAGAACATGCAAATTCAAAAGAAAAGATAAGAGATACTCACAGTTTATAGTGGTTCGGCCACAACTTGACCTATGTCCACTTTCAAGTCCTCTTCCTCGAGGTCCATTGGTGTCCACTACCGATCTTCTTTGGGTGAAGACCAAACCCTTACACTTCTCACTCTCCTTTTCACAGGCTTAGGAGTGGAACCTTACAAGCTTTACACTTACAACTCACAAGGGAAACCTTTACAAAAATTACAACATTTTTACTCACTCACTCCCTTGCCCCCTTTCTTTTCTTGTACACTTTTAACACACTATTTTTCTCACTTTTTTTGTCAATTACTTATGCTCAATATAAGAAGGCTTTAGGTCTTCATAGACCTCAATTGGCTTAAAAAATTAGAACAAAAAATTTAAACGTATTTGGAAAATTTGAGTATGGGCGGTACAACTACCAGCGCCGATGGTGCAACCGCCGAAAGCTACCCTTAAAATAGGACAGCCATGGTACAACCGTCGACTTGGGTGGTACAATCACCACTTGGGCACCCACCGACAATACAACTGTCAGGAATCATGGAAAAATGATTCCTCCACTTTTCCAATCCTGACTTATACCTTCAGTTGATCCCTTTCCAAGTCAACCAATTGAGCTCAACCTGATCTCAATCCAAACCCAAACGTGGACCCAATTTGCCTCACTTAATTTGGATTCCTTCCAAATATAACTTAATTAAGACTCAAACTTAACTGATGCTAACTATGGCATACTAAGGCATATAAACTTAACTGATGTTAATAAAGTGTATCCTTAAGTACTTGAGAAGGATAAATGATCTTTTACTAGTATATGGAGGACGTAGCATCAAAGTTGAAGGCTACACGGACTCGAGTTTCCAATATGATATTGATGATAGCAAGTCAAACTCAGGATATGTGTTTCCCTTAAATTGAGTAGTAGTAAGCTAGAAGAGTTCTAAACAAGACACTATTATTAACTTGACCACCGCGGTATAGTATATTATTATGGTAAAAGTAGCAAAGGAAGTAGTCTGGATGAAGAAGTTCATCATAGATCTGAGAGTTGTGATGGGTAGCAAGGAGTCGACTCCCTTATATTACGACAACAACGAGACAATTGCTCAAGCAAAGAAACCTAGGTCTCGCCAGAAGTCCAAGCACATTCTAAGGAGGTTTTATTTAATCAGAGAGATTGTATCTTATGATATAGCAATTGATATAGTTTCATCCGAAGATAACATTATGGATCCATTGACAAAGCCATTATATCATATTAATTTTTAGTGTTACCAGGATTTGATGGGGATCAAGCAAGTAGGTGATTGGCTTTAGGTCAAGTGGGAGATTGCTCGTTATAGGTACCCTGCAAGTCAATCACGTGTGTGATGACACTTGTGATCTGCTATATAATCTCTTTTGGTGAATATTAATAATTGTATTTTTCTCACGCTATATTGTGATGTCCTTGAATCTGTACAATAAAAATTGGATCATGATGAGATCATGATAATGAGGCTAATTCTCTTTAAATATGAATCTTAAATATTCTTGGTCATAGGCTACTCGAGAAGAATATTGAGATAATCGGACAGATAGGTGCACTATATGTCTATCTATATGATGAAAATAGTTGGTCTCATAGCTACTTATGTAGGGACACTAGGGATATAACGTAGGTGCTCACTGGAGACTGAGTTTACTGAATGTTTCACTTATAAAATATTAGATGGTTAATAATATATCACCATCATATAATAATTATGTAGCCTCAATTATGTATTTGGTAATTGGACTTGAGACACCAAGGATGCTTTGTTTGAGTACTCTATTCTTTAATATCAGATGTAGGTCTGAAAGTTTCAGATCTAATACAGACGGTTATTGGGAATGACAGCTAACTTTACGAAAGTAATTGTGTGTCAATAAAGGATCATCCATTCTCGGTACATGATCGTAATAATTCGTATGTTCTTATTTAGATAAATATTTAGCTAAGGTTAGTCGAAATGAGAGAAAAAATATTCTTCGAGAGAAATTGATAAGAGTGAGACTCGGATGGATTCAACATAGGCCTGATAATATCATACCTATTATTTTGATCTTTGGGATATTAGATAGATGATGGTCTATAGATCCATGGTAATTGAGAGAAGCTAAGTCCAATGAATTAGATCCCCCTGTACCGTCAAGGGACTATGGCGTAGTGGCCTAGTACGTCCATAGTCGATAAGTTAAGTAAATTATTATGAGAATAATAATTCATTAAGTTAGAAGGAGTTTTGAGTCAAAAGAGATTTTAACAGGTGCAACTCATGGTCAGCTCGATATTTGGAGTAGAGGGTCACACACATAAGGTAGACGACATAATGAATAAAGAATTAGACATGAGATGTCTAATAAACCTTCTTTAGCCTTTTAATAAATCTTTTAGGTGAGGCCCAATAGAGCATGAAGCTCGAAGTGGTTATTGGATGGGGATCTAATACCTATTAAGCCAATAGTTATTGAATAGGGATTCAATACCCATTACGCTATTATATGAGTTCCATTATGGTTACTTAGAGGGTTATCTATAAATGGGAGTGATTCTCCAAGAGTGAGAAGCTATATTATTTACGGATGCCATCAATAGTTTGAAATCTCTTTGTAAAGTTTGAACTTGTTAATAAAATTTTGAGATCTTTATCTAAAAGTTGAGACCCGAAAGTAACTGCTATACAAGAGGCCAAAGACTTATATAACTTGCCTCTCGAAGAACTAATTTGGTCTCTAATGACTTATGAAATGAGTTGCAAAGCTCATGATAAACTTGAAGAATACGTTCCTAAAAACAAGAAAGACATTGCATTGAGAACCAAAGATTAACACCTTCTAAGGAACACGAAGGATATGACACTGAGAACAATAGATGACTCATCGAGTGAGTGATGAGGATAATGATATCATTCTTTTAACAAGAAAAACTCAAAAAAATAAGGAAAAAATAAATACCATAGAAATAAAAGTGAACCAAAAAAAGGATAATATAATATGTTAATAATGCAAAAAGCTAGGGTATTTTAAAAGTGAGTGCTCATAGTTGAAGAAAAAGATGTCAAACAAGAAGAAGACATTTTCAACAACATGAGATGATTCAAGCTTGATATATAATAAAGACCATAACAATAAAGAAGTTGCTAACTACGTACTCATGACCATCCATGATGAGGTAAGTGACTCTTTGAAAATCTCCTTTACTTTTGATGAGTTGTTAAATCCCTTTCGTGAACTATTATTTGATGAATTTAAGAAGCTTAACAAAACTTATAAATTACTAAAGAATGAATATGCATTACTTGCTAGTAAACTTGAAAACATGCATGAAGCATCAACATCATGTATTTTTTATTCTAAATATGAATTATTGGAGGTAATTAAAATTGAAAATGTCATACTATAACAAACATTAGAAAAGTTTATAATAGATAATAAAACTCTAAACATGATTCTTGCTAAAAAGGATCATATTCATAGGAAAGAAGGTGTTGGCTTTATAGGTAACACTTAACAAAAGCTAACCATCTTTCTTAGAGGACCTATAGTACACTCTTCACTGAAACTAAAATATAATTTTTGTAGTAGACTATGACATTTTACATACAGGTGCTCATTTAGAAAGTATAGTCCACATAAGTTGATTTGAGTTTCTAAAGGAACCATAAACAACTCAATGCCTTTAGTTAAATTAGGTAGAGATTTTCTTGAGGGACCTAAAGTCAAATGGGTACCTAAATCAAAATCACATTTTTTGTAGGTTTGTCTCCAAACAAAGGCTAGAGCACAAAATAGTATCTTGATAGTGGATGCTCAAGACATATGACTGGAGATCCAAATTATTTCTCTAAGCTTACTAGCCTAAACGAAAGATTTGTTACCTTTGAAGACAACAACAATAGAAAAATCATTGGGAAAGGAACCATAGGTAACAAATCAAACCTCTTGATTGAAGAGGTGCTATTAGTTAGTGGTTTGAAACATAATCTACTAAGCATTAGCTAATTGTGTGATAAATGATATATTATTAAATTTGAATCTAATGCTTGTATAATTGAAATATTACACAAAAATAGATCTATGATTACCTTAAGAAATAATAATATTTATATAATTGACATTGAAATTTTTTATGATAAAATATGTTTTTCGGTCTTGATTGATGATGCTTAGATTTGGCATAGGAGACTAGATCATGCTAGTATAAAACTATTGAACCAAATCTCAACTAAAAATCTAGTGAGAGGAGCATTAAGTTTGTCAAAGACAGTTTATGATGCATGTCAAATAAATAAATAAATAAATAATAGTTCTAAATCAAAAAATTAAATAAACACTTCTAGGCCATTACAGCTGATCCATATGGACTTATTTGGACTAATTAATACTACAAGCTTAGGAGATAGTAAATATGTATTTATTATTATAGATGATTATAGTAGATACATTTAGACTTACTTCTTGACACACAAAAGTGATTTTTTAAATATCTTTTAAAATTTTATAAACTTGTAAAAAATAAATTGGATTTTTTTATTTCATTTATAAGTAGTGATCATGTGGTGAGTTTCAAAATCATGATTTATAAACTTTTTTGTGAGTCAAATAGGTACAACCACAATTTGTCTATTCCTAGAAATCTATTACAAAATGGAGTAGTGGAAAGAAAAAATAGGAGCTTATAAGAAATGACTAGAACCATGTTAAACAAATATAGCCTACCCAAATATTTTTGAGTCGAAGCCATTAACACAATATGCTATATTATGAATATGGTTCTTATAAGATTATTATTCTATAAAACTTCTTATGAATTATGGAATGGTAAAAAAATCTAATATTTTATATTTCAAAGTTTTTAGTTATAAATATTTTATCTTGAATGAAAAAGATGTCTTAGGAAAGTTTGATGCAAAATTCGATGAAGGCATATTTCTTGATTATTCTTCAACTTCAAAAGCTTATTGTGTTTTTAATAAAAGAACATTAGTCATTGAAGAATCTATTTATATCATTTTTAATGAGATTTTTAAATTTAAGAAAATTAAATTTGATGATGATTTTGATTTTGGCATTTAAATTTAAATAAAAATCCTCCTAAAATTAACTTGGATAAATCTACTTCCAAATCTTTACCCAAGGAATGGAACTACATAAATGCTCATCCTAAGGAGCTTATAGTACATCAAAAGATATTCAAACTCGTTCTCTTTTAAGAATTTTTATACTAATATCATATTTTTATCTCAAATTGAACTAAAATGCATTGACGAAGCCCTAAAAGATGATTCTTGGGTTATTACAAGGCATAAAAAGTTGAACCAATTTAAAAGAAATGAGATGTGGAAGCTTGTTCTTAGACCTACTGACCATTTAGTGATTGGTACTAAATGGGTCTTTATAAACAAAGAATATGAAAATGATATCATGGTTAGAAACAAGGCTAGATTAGTGGTCAAAAGTTTCAACTAAAAAGAAAGGATCGATTATGAAGAAACCTTCACCCCTGTAGATAGACTTGAAGCCATAATGATACTAATTGTCTTTGCTTCTTCTAAGAATTCTAAGTTATTTTAAATGGATGTCAAAAGTGTTTTTGTTAATGATTTCATTTTCGAAGAAGTTTATGTTGAACAATCACCTGGTTTTGAAAATGATCTTTTTCTGAACCATGATTTCAAATTATCCAAGGCTTTTTATGATTTGAAATAAGCCCCTAGAACTTAGTATGAAAGACTTCACTTTTTTCTTATTTCAAATAATTTTTTGAAATATAAGGTTAATACTACATTATTTACTAAGCATTTTAAAAATAATTTTTATATTATTCAAATTTATGTGGATAACATTATTTTTGGCTCTTCTAATGAATCCTTATTTGAATCTTTTACTAAGAGTACGAGCTAAGAGTTTGAAATGAGCTTAATGGGCGAGTTAACTTTTTTCTTAGGATTATAAATAAATAATTAAATAATGACATATTTATATGTCAAACTAAGTATACCTTAGACCTATTAAAAAAGTTTTGGTATGGACAATGCTAAGGCTATAAATACACCCATCAGCACTTCTATGAAATTAGACTTGGATAATGAAGGTAAAAATTTTAATCAAAAAATATATATGTAGTTTGTTATATTTAACTGATATAAGACCATAGATAATGTTTAGTGTTCGATTGTGTATAAGATTTCAATTCAATCCTAAATATTATCATTTTATAAAAATTAAATAAATATTTAGATATTTAAATAGAATTTCAAATTTAGGATTATAGTATCCTAAGTCCAAAAATTTTAATTTATTTGCCGATGCAGATGTTGATTTTGGAGATTGTAGAATAGATAGAAAGAGTACAACTGGAACATGTCACTTCTTAGGACACACTTGTTTCTTAGTCTTTCAAGAAACAAAATTCGATTGTATTATCTATAACCAAAGCTGAGTACATAACATCATGTGCATATTACGCACATGTTGTTTGGATGAAAAACACCATAGAAGATTATAAAATTTACTTGAAAAATATTTCTATAAAATATGATAATACTAGTGTAATATTTTTAACTAAAAATATTATTCAACACTTGAGAACTAAACATATTGACATTAGTCATCACTTTATTAGAGTTCATGTCAATAATCACGATATATATTTAGAATTTATTGATACAAAATATCAATTAGCTGATATTTTCATAAATAATTAAATAAAGAATAATTTGATTTTATTAGAAGAGAATTAGGAATGTTGAATCTTCCAAATGAATAATTTCCTATCATATTTTTTTTAGATTTCTTAGTTTTTGCAACATGAGCTCTCTTTTGAAATGATTTCACATTATTCTTAAAATTGACAAAAGAAAAAAATATGCTTCATGAATTTTTTGTGATGCTTGATATGTGATTCATGAACTCTTTTTTGAATCATTCCTTATAAAATATTTTGATTCTTGGACTCATGAATCCTTCCTTATAAAATATTTTGATTCTTGGACTCATGAATCTTTGATACAAAATTTTTTTTGGATACTTGATCTTTGATTCTTGATATACTTGACCCCCTACCCCCCTTTTCTTCTTCTTCTATTTTATTTACAAAGGGGGGAGAAAGATGACATTTATGATGAACAAAATCCTCTCTTTATTCTTCTGCTTATTTTACAAAGAGGGAGAAACGAACTAAATTCCTCTCTTTATGTGATAAATACTATGATACATGTTTAAAAATGTTTAAATATGAGTTAAACATTTCTCCTTTTTATTGATGCCAAAGGGAGAGAAATGACATGATTGATGACATAAGTCAAATGTTTGAAATGATGTTTATCATGTGAAACATATTTTTGGTTAAAATTTTTATCATATGATACCAAGAAGATAAATGTTGTTTTGAAAATTTTATTTTGTATGGTATCATTGTAATGAATGATTAAATTATTAAAATTTCAATGATTAGTCAAAATGTTGTACTTGAATTCAAAGGTGATGATTGTTGAATCTCGGATTTTACTAATGAAATCAATTGATAAGTTTTATAAATCTAACTTGTGTGTTAAAGATGAGTAATGCATAATTAACTATGACAGTGAAAAGATAATACAATCTAATGTTGGGCTAGAGTCAAGTTTGATATAATGGGAGCTCATTGGGAGTTCGCCGAAGGTGATCGGGAGCTTGCTGGGAGCACGTCGAGAGTTCACCGAAAGATGATTAAGAGACTCACCGGGAGTTCACCCAAAGGATGCCGAGAAGTTCGTCGGAAGTTCTTAAGAACAATTGATATGTCGGACAAGAACGATTGTAATTATATACTATGTCGTAGTTAGCATCGTAATTGAGTCATAATTAAGTTTGATTTAGAGAAATTCAAATTAACTCAATGTGAGACAACTGAATCCACTTTGGGTTAGATTTAAGCTTAGATTAAGTTCATTTCTTTGACCCAAGGTCAGGAAATACATAGTCTTCGAAGACAGTTTCCAGACGATATAATCTTTGAGAAGACATAGTCTTTGAGAATTTTGGCTCTATTCTTGAAGTCATTTGGGACCTATAAATACCCCACCCATTCTTGCTTGAGAATGCAAGAATAAATAGTGAAAACTTGTGAAAATGCTATTATAATTTCTTGATAGCTCTCCCTCTTCTCTTTAAGTGTAGTTTTTATTTAAGGGAGGGCTGAGAGAATTGTAAATGTTCTTCTCCAGAGCCTAAGAAAATGAGAAAATTTTAGATAGTTTTGATCTTCACCCATGGAAGAAGATCATTAGTGGACACCCGAGCCTCGACGAAGGAGGACTCGGAAAGTGGATGTAGATCGAGTTTTTTACTGAAGCACTATAAACTCTCTGAGCCTTCTTTACTTGCTTTTTATTTTAGCATTCCATAGCTAAATTGAGATTCTTTATTTGTTCTTAAGTTTAATTGCTCTCTAACTTGATCTTGATGAAAAGTGCTTTTAGTTTTGGTTTTTACTTCAAGCATATTTTTCAAACCGAGTACTTCTTGCACTTTCACTAATCCAACCCCGCCTCCCCCCTCTCTTAGTGCCAACTTGGTCCTAACAATGATTTCTTTTGAATTCAAGTTTGCTATATTTCTCTTATGGTATATAGATAGGGGGATATAAGGTTAACTCTATCATCAATTGGTTGTCATCATAAAAAATGGACAGAATGTTAAATCTCAGATTTTGTTGATAAAATCAATTGATAGATTTATGATCTAACTTATGTATTAGAGATAAGTAATGCAGGATTAACTATAAATGTAAAAAGGCAATACATTCTAATGTTGAGCTAGAGTTAAGATCGAGTATCAAGCTGGGGTTTGGACGATGCAGTAGGAACTCGCCGGGAGTTCACGGGAAGATAATCGAGAGCTCACTAGGAGTTTGTCAAAGGAACACTGAGAAGTTCACCGAGAGTTCAAAGGATCGATTGGCATGCCATACAACAAGAATGATTATAACTATTTATCTTAGTATATTATAGTTAACATCATATTTTGAGTCCTAATTTGAGTTAGGTTTAATGAAATCTAACTAACTCAATTAGAGGCTAATCGGGTCAACTTTGGGTTAGATTTGAGCTCATTTCGTTGATCTAGAAAGGGGTCAATAGAAGGTACGACTATGGTATAAAATATTATAGAAAAGTACTATCACGAATTGCCCGATAGGTAATGATAGTACTACCCATACGACAATGGTACCACCCAGGTTTTTTAGCACTTTCGGTGGTAGTACCACCGGTGCCAATGGTAATACTGTTATACCCAGATTTTCCAACAAGGGTTTAATTTTGGCTTCAAGTTTTGAAGCCAAATTAGGGTCTATAAATACCCTAAGTATTCTTGCATAGAAAGCAAGGAAGTGCAAGAAAAGTGATCGAAATCTTTGGTAAAATTTTGTAAAAATGAGGAGTTTCCCTTGTGTGCTTCAAGTGTAAAGTGATTTTAAGGGAAGAGTGAAAGATTATAAAGGTTCTTCTCCTGAACCAGTGAAAGTGAGAGAAATATAAAGGGGTGTTTGATCTTCACTCATGAAAGAAGATCATTAGTGGACATCGACAGACCTCAACGAATGAGCACTCAGGAAGTACAAGTAAGTCAAATTTTTGACAGAACCACTATAAATTATGTGAGTACTTCTCTTTTATTTCTCTTTAAGTTTGATCTTAACCTTAGTTGCTATTATCTAATTTCAAGAAAAGGATGAATATCTTCTTTCAACTTTGTTTTAAATCACTCTCTAATTTACTCTTAACGAATTTTTTATAAAACCGCATTTGATTTTAGTTTCACTTCAAGCAATATTTTCTAAAACAAGTTTTTTAGTTTTGGCACTAATTTCCTCTAGGTGAGAACATCTCATCCCTTCTTAATGAGGTTTTGAGTTATATACTCTCGGTCATCTTCCGACAATTCATTGCTATTTTATTCAATAAATAATTTTTTTTATTCTGTTTCCACTGATTATGTAATAGGGCACTAGGATTAAAAATGAATAGAGAATGTTATCTAATAAAGTGGATTTTTTGAATAAATTACCCAATAAAAAGTCATAATTTCACACTTTTAAAGGGTTAAAATAAATTATATATATTAATGCTTAAAAATAAAAAAATAATCATTTAGGCCTTTGTATCTTGTTTTCAAGGTTTTCTAAAGTTTTAAGGATTATTTGAAAAAAAATTTGTCCTTAAAATCTCTGAAAACTTTCTACAATAATACTCAAGTGGTTTTTATCCCAAGATTGTCATAATTGTATACTTTTACAAGATTAAAACAAATAAGATACCTATTTTAGCAATTTAAAATTATAAAAATGTTCATATAGGTATTTATAAGTTATTTGCAATATGTCGTAAAAATTTAAAAATTTGTAGAATAGGTGGGACAGTATCTAAATAAGGTTACATTATTTTTGAGTCGTATACAAACAATAGTATAGCTCAGATATGTTATTATACAAAAATAACAAAAGTTTTATGAAGCATTGAAAATATATAAATGAAGCACTAAATGATAAGTTTTTCTATATTTATCAATTAAAAGATCTATTTTTAATTGATTCAGCACTTGAAATTATAAAAGTTTTATTTTTTATCCATTTAAGTTGAAATTACAATGTTATAATTGTGCCATCATTTTATCATATTTTTATTATTTTTATAATATTTATAATTATATATTTAAGAATATTTTTTTATTTTTATCAATATAAATATATATTAATATTTATTATTTATTATTTATTTTGCACTGGTTTAAATTTTTGGTTGGTTTAATATAATGATTTCAAATATGGAGAGAGAGAGAGGCCAAAAGACAAAAGAAGGGTTGAGAGTACATTGTCAATTTTGAAATCAGAAGCTCTCTATAGGAAAAACAAAAACATGGATATTCTATGGGGAAAAGATAAAAATAGAAGCATTTTTAAGGAATTTGTCCCTTAGCGATTAAAATATAAAATTATGTTTTTTTAATATTTTTGTACTGAACTTCACGGTCTCTCTTTTGAAGGGACTCTTAGCCCTATAAAAGCAAAATAGATAATAAAAGAAAAAAAATTAGGGAGGATGAAAATAAGAAAAAAAAGATTGATCAAAACATATATACTGTATTTCATGTATTTAAGTTTCAAAAATATATTTCAGATCACTCGCATGTTCTATCTTATTATCCTCTATAAATGAATAAGTGAGAAATACATAATCTAAGAATGAAGATTGGCTAATACTTATTTACCAACGAGACAACTTGGGAGTGAGAAAAAAAAAAGTTGAAAAAAATTACTTTTATTGATCAAATATCTTAAATTTATAATCAAATTCTAAAACAAGAGGAAAAAAAGATTGTATGATTTTTGTAATTTGAAGGACTTATGTGGAATCTGTCAACAATAACAAAATCATAAATCTATAGGCATAGAACCAAATTAATTTTCAGATATATTTGTTAAGTTTTATCCTACTTTCAATAATTTCTTTCGAAGATTTTATAGTATATCTCATCATTTTAATTTCTTTATAATTTGAATAATTTTATATATTATTTTATTTTTATAAATTAAATTAAAATATTTATTTAGTATTCTTCTAAATCTCATGATTTTGTTAAGTTAGTTAACTAAGTTATTCTCTTGTCCTATAAATCTTTTTAAATCTTAATAGGGATATGATCAAGCCTTCCACTCTTTGTTATTTTTATTTTATTTTAAGTATCTTTTACTTTATTACCTTTAATTTTATGAATAAATATATTTTTATTAAATCTATCATTGTTATTTATAGTTAAATCTAAATCAAGTATAGAATATTCACTAATAATTTATAAAAAGTAATATTTTATCTTTAAATTTTAATCTTACTATCATTAATAAGTATTCTTTGATTTTTCATCTTTAATGTGTCTAATACAATCTAAATTCATATACTTTATTTTTCTAGTTTTAGTAATTTGATATATATCTTCTTCATCATCTTTAGTATCTAATTTATTATAAAAATTATCATAAACTTTATATCTTACCATGCTAATCATTTTTTCGCTTGTCTAGTAGATTGTTTATATCTTTTATTTTTTATTTTTAAAATTTTATCAATCTTTAAAATATGATCATTTAGTAAAACTTGCTTTTTGAACTTCCTCGCACCACCACTAATTCAGCTCATAAGGTTATACCTCTTTATTTAGTTTAACTAAGAATATATTTTGTTAAGCCCCTAATCTTATTAGTCATCATAGTCTAAATAATACTTATATTATCTTTATCTAATTTCTAAGTTAACTTATTTTTCATCTTATTCTTAAAATATTTAATTATCATATTTCACCAAGTCGTCTACTAATTTCTTTTACTATTTGTTTTATTTTCTATAGTAAGTATCTAATACCATCAATTTATGTTGATTCATCAATCTTTCATCATGTATAATTTTATATTTTTTTACAAATAAGTTTATCTACCTTTCTAATGAGAAAAATGTTTACTTGACTAAAATTTGTGATCACTTTTATAAGTAATTAAATATTTAATATTTATTTCTCTTCTTAATGTGGGTATTTATAATTATAAGATCATCTAAAGTGACAAAATCTAAGTTTATATCATAATCTTCATTTCTCTTCCCAAGACCAAAGCCCTCATGCATCCCTTTATAATCACCATATATTGTTTATACATGATTATTCAAATCTTCTCCAATTATAATATTTTTAGTTATAGGTATTTCTTGAATAATATTATCTAAGCTTTTTTTCAAAATTCTCTTTTAGCCATCCAATCTGACTTTGAAGTCATAAGCACTAATAACATTCAACACATAATGTTCTTTCATAAATTTTTGAACTATAATTCTATATCCAAAATTTAATATTCTTATTAACATTAATTTCTATACCACTATTATGTTTAACATATCTAGTATATCAAATTTTAAATTTTATATTATCAATTTCTCTTGAATTTTTTCTACCTATTTAGTTTCTTATAAGAAAATAATATTTATTCTTCTTTTGATCATAACATCGATCGATCCTAATCCTTTCCATAAAAGTGTTCGTATATTCTAAGTTATTACCCTAACCCTCTATGCTTAGACTAACTTCTTTACTTTCATTGATCCAAAATAATGAAAGAATCATAACTTGCTAGCCACCACATTCGGTCATCAATGTGATGGGCTACTTCTAGGTGACCTCTTAGCCCATTATTTGTTATTCGGAATATTCAGGTGGTTAAGATGCATCACGTAAGTTCCAAGTGATGATTTCGTTCTATACCTAAATCGATTAAAATATATGTTCATAAGATCTAACATAGTTTTATGCTACTTGTCAGTGACCTGACATAACCCTTCATCTTCTTCATCCAAGCTTGGGATCAATATTGACGATATTAATCATTCCTAAAGGTTTATCCTTACAAGTACATCAATGTAAATTCAACTATTTTACCATAATCAAATCAGAAGAGTCATTTGTAACTAAAAACCTTTCATGGACTAAAATATAAAATTATACTTGTAAATGCTTTTTCCTTTCAAAATAATCTTAACATCTCACGACTAGATATGTAAATTATATCGATGAATATGTGTTCTTACCAACCATGAGATGGATATGGGAGAATAAATGAGGATATGGATCACCTTTTTATTACTTGATTAGTTATGGGATGATAATAGGTAGAGTATTCTTTACCTACCCAATTCGTTAATATGTGGGGTAAGATATTGGGTCAAATGCCCATTAATTCAAATTATGTTAGGTTAAGTCTTAGTTGAGTCAATTACAAGTTAATGAAGGTTTGATTGACTTAGATGAAATAATATCAACAAATATTTATTTATATTTAAATTATATTTGATTATTATTATGGTGTATAAACTTTGTAAATAATAATAATAATATTTATATAGTTAATATTATTAATTAATTCTAATACTTTTTTAATTTTTAATTAGGAGAATATTTTTAGTTTTTAATCCATAATTTTTCATCGTAAATGGAGATTCCCCATCCTAGCTCTGACCCTACCTAAATGGGAAATAGGGTGAGCATGGGGAATAAAAATAATATAGGGATAGGGAAGCACTCCTTACGATGAAAAATTAGAAATTGATAATCCTATATATTAAAAATAATATAGAGAAATAGGGTGAAACCCTTCTCTTTAGCGTTTGTACTCATCACCTCTTCTTTTCCTTTTTAAGAAATTGATAATCCTAAATTAAAAATAATAAATTAGAAAAAGAGATAAAAAAAATAAGATTAAGATGAGAGAAAGAAAATTGGAGAAACTACTTACTGATCCGTATATATTTAATTATCATCATATTAAGTAGCATTTTAAATCATATATGCATTAGTCAGTTTGATAAAAAGGTATGTTATGAAAGTGTTTAGAAATTGATTGATTGGATATTAATCGAGACTCCTGGCCTAGCTACCCACTAGCGATGTGCGAGGTGCGCCCAAGCCCATGACATGGGCCTGCAGGCTCCATAGGTATGTGTAGCTAGTCTCTAAGTATGGGCCTGTTTGCTACCCATGTATAAACTCAGAATGCAAGTCTAATCCCATTAGTATAAAAGAGAAATAAAAGTATTAAAGTTTTGAACTTATTCTTCTGATTAGATGAGAACCAAACATAAATGTTATAACTAGCTTACCTTATAAAATAATATAATTAATATATCATTATTTTGAATTAAGTATGGGTTAATATTTTTTTTAGACCTTGTGATTTTGATCATGGACCACTTAAACATTTAAAGTTTATCGTATCTAAAATAATATTTATATTTTTAAAAAGATAACATATAAGTCACTTTCATCAAGTCTGAGTTAACTTACATTAGAGTCTGCTTACGTGGTATATTGACTCATAATAAATCATTAATATCATGATATATATATTTTAACTTTTTTAAATATCCATTTTAGCTTCTATGATTTTGGCTATAGATCACTTAAGTCCTTATGATTTTGCTCATATCTAAGTAATCATATATTTTTAAAAAATATAACATATAAGCCCCTTTTATCAAGTCTAAATTTATAGATATTAGAGTCTGCTTATGTGGCACACTGACTCATAATAAATTAATATAATGACATGTATAATTTAAGTAAAATAAAATATCCATCTTATCAAGGAACAGAAAGCGACGGAGGCCGTAGTGGTGGACAAATATGGAGAGACAGAGGTAGGAGAGGCTAGAAGCGGAGGTGAGGGAGAGATGTATTGAATCTTGAATTTTGATGATGAAATCAATTGATGAAGTTTTGATATAATCAGTATTTGACTAATGTAGGACTAACAGACATTGGGCCGAAACGGAACATGTCAGAAGATTCGACATCGGGTTGGAGGACTGGTCGACGTATCGAAGGGACTTCCTATCATGAGTTCGGGCATCGAGCCAATTGGTTCGGGCATTGCGCTAAGAAGATCGAATGTTATGGGAGTTCAACATGTCGATTGGGTAATACGTCGAAGGAGAGGACAATGTGCTGAAGGGTCGGACGAAGCACCGGATGAACCAATGATATATCAGACAACATAGGATCCATGTTTTGTAATTGATTATGTCATGATCGAAGTAATTTAGGTCTTAACTGAGTTAGTTTTGGGTGTAACTATGCTAACTCAATTAAGGGCTCATTGATTGCCAGATGAACCAATGATATGCCGGACAACATAGGATTCATGCTTTGTAATTGATTGTCTTGATCGAAGTAATTTAGGTCTTAACTGACTTAGTTTTAGGTGTAACTATGCTAACTCAACTAAGGGCTCATTAGGCCTTAATTGGACTGATTTGAGCCTATTATGAGGCTCATTTCACCAACCTAGGTGGTGGTACTACCAGGTCAAGCGATGGTACCACCCAAGAAATAAAAAATAAAAGTTTGTACTTTTTGGGTTCCCGAGTAGTGGTACTGCTAGATGATGGTAGTACCACCTATTCTGGGTGGTGGTACTACTAGAGCCCAGATTCTCGAGCTCTGTTCGACAATGGTACCACCTGGTGCCGACGGTGGTACTGCCCGTACACTGAAAACTCGGGGATTTGATTTGGCTTCAAGATTTAAAATCATATAATGTCTTTAAATATCCTAGGTATTCTTGCTTGGATGAGAAAGAATTGAGCTCAAAAACTTGAGATTTATAGTGAGAAAATCTCACTATTTGATTTAACATCCAAACGAGATTAAATGACTTTTACTAGCAATCAAGAGGGTCTTTTTATTACTTGTCCTCTTATGTTCAATGAGACGGACTACATGTATTGAAATACTCGAACGAGAATTTTCTTGCTTTCTATAAATTTCAGTTTATAAAATATCATTAAAAATAGTTTTTAAAAGTCTTTTAAACTAATAAACAAATAGAATGATTTGGAAAAGAGAACTTTTTCTATAAATGCTAAAGTGTGAAAGCTTTGTTTTGTGCTCTAGATAAAAATGAATTTAATTATATTTTTGACTTGTGAAATTACACATAAGATTTGACATACTCCTGAAATCACACACGAAGGCACAAGTAGAGTTTAAACGTACTTAGTAGAAATTTTTTTAACCTTGAACTCGTTACTAAAATCCTAAGATCCCTTCCTAAAAATTGGGATCCAAAAGTCACTGTCATACAAGAAGCAAAAGACTTAAACTGTTTTCCACTTGAAGAATTTAATAGGTTGTTAATGACCTATGAAATAACATGTATGACATATGATGGACATATGAATAACTTTCTAAAGAACAAAAAGGACTTGACACTTAGAACAAAGGAAGACCACTCCAGCGAAAGTTAAGTAATGAGGATGACCTTAAACTCTTCACAAAAAAATTTAAAAAGTTCATAAAACATAAACATAAAAATAAACTAAAAAAGAACATAATAACTTGCTATGAATGTAATTGGCTAGGGCACTTCAAAAATGAATATCCTAAATTGAAGAAGAAACTACAAAAGAAGAAAAACATGCTCATGGTGACCTCAGACGAATCAAGTGCATTTGAATATGAGGAGCAAAAAAGTGAAGATGAGGCTCACAACAATGAGGTAAGTAAGTCAAGCAAATCTTTTTTACCTTGCAATGAATTACTTGATTCTTTTCATAAATTATTTGATAAAAAAGTTTAGTAAGAAATGTAATGTGTGTGTGTGTGTATATATATATATATATATATATATATATATCATTGAAACTTGATGATTTTTTTGTTTTAATAAATCTTTTGATTAAAGATGATTTATGCTTAAATATTTATGATTTTCATGATAAAGTTTGTTTTTCGGTTTTAAACAATGATGAATATTTTTAAAGGGAATGGATTTTTGTTTAAAAAAAATTATCTCTAAAAGTTTTTCAATTTTTTAACAAGAGATCCTTAGTCATTGTTGAATCTATTATTTTGAATCTCTTAAATTAATTTTGATGATTTGATAAGTTAAATTTGAATGAGATTTACCAATTCTTGAATTTTCTCTTGATCTCTTGACTGGAGGTTTCTTTTTATTGAATCAAACTCTTTTTTGATCTTCTATGATTTCTTCTTTTTACCATTTGCTAAAGAAGAGACTTATGCAAACAAACCATGATCTTGATAATTTGAGATTTCTTATGCATGAATCAAAATCTTTTACTATTTGATCTCCTATGTTTCTTTTTTGTCATTAACTAAAGAGGAGATTTATATAAATGAATCATGATTTTTCTCTTGATCTCTCAAAATTCATGACTTAAGATTTTTTTTAAGATCGTTTATTATTTGATCTCCTAATTTACTAGAGAGGAGATTTGTCAAAATGAATCATGTATTTTGGTATTCAAGACTTAATCTTTTATAGTTTTTGATATCATATCTTTCATAACATGATTTGCATTTGACTCCCTTGTATTCATGAATTGTATACCTCAATCACAAAATTGATTTTTTCATGATACCTTATGTTGTGATTAGAACATTATTGTAAGAGAAAAGATCTTGTATATTGAATTCCTCCCTTCTTTTTGACAATGGCAAAGGGGGAGAAAATCTTGCTAACTTACACATTTCAAGGAGAAAAGCTTCTAGCTTGCACATCTAATATGAGAAGCAAGAAATGTTAACTTGCACATATTAAGAGAAGCAAATAATTTCTAGCTTATATATCCCAAAAGATGAGACAAAATTTGCTAGCTTGCACATTTCAAGAAGAAGCAAAATTTGCTGAACTTGCATATCTAAAAAATTACTTGCTTGCATGTTTTAAAAACTTGCTAGTTGTACTTTTCTCCTTTTTGTTAATGACAAAGGGGGAGAAGTTATGATGATAATTTAATCACGCATGATATGATGCGTACTAGCTTTGCATTACTCATACTGAACCTATCCAATACCTTCTCAATGTATTTCTCCTGTGACAACCAAATCTTTCTCTTTCTTCTGTCACGAGAAATCTGCATGCCCAGTATTTGCTTTGCTGGCCCCATGTCCTTCATTACAAAAGACTCACTTAGGTCCTTCTTCAACCTGTCAATCATAGACATATCTTTTCCGAGGATAAGCATATCATCAACATAAAGTAAGAGAATAATAAAATCCTCACCAAACCGTTTGATGTACACACAATGATCTGAAGCTGTTCTTTTATATTTATTTTCAATCATAAATGAATCAAACTTTTTATACCACTGTCTTGGAGCTTGCTTCAGCCCATACAAGCTCTTCTTCAACTTGCAGACAAGATTTTCTTTACCTTTGACTTTGACTTTGAAGCCTTCTGGTTGCTCCATATAAATTTCCTCCTCCAAATCACCATGAAGGAAAGCTGTTTTCACATCTAACTGTTCAATCTCCAAGTCTAGGTTAGCAGCAATACCAAGAGCAACACGGATAGAAGACATTTTAACAACAGGAGAAAAAATTTCTTCAAAGTCAATACCTTTCTTTCGACCAAAGCCTTTCATAACCAATCTAGCTTTATACTTTGGTTGAGAACAATATTCTTGAGTCTTCAACCTGAAAACCCACTTGTTCTTCAAGGCCTTACTTCCCTCTGGTAGTTGCACCAAATCATATGTGTGGTTCTTCTGCAGAGAATCCATTTCTTCCTGCATAGCAATAAACCACTTCTTTTTCTGCTCACTTTCAACTGCTTCCTGGTAACTCTCTGGTTCACCTGCATCAGTAAGCATCACATACTCATCTGTAGAGTATCTTCTGGAAGGTTGACGTTGTCTAGAAGATCTTCTTAACTGAGGTTCTGTGGGAACTTGCTCTCTTTCTTCTTCTTGCTCAACATGTCCTGCAGGTAGATCAACATATGGCTCTGCACCATCTTCCTGCACATCTCCCCCATCACCCTGATATATTGGAGGAATAACTGGGTCACAGTCTACAAATCCCTCTGCATAAGTCTTAGCTGGTGCCTCCTTCTTCAAATCCTCAATGGTTTGATCCTCAAAGAAAATAACATCTCTGCTTCTGAACACCTTCTGCTTTTCTGGATCCCAAAGCCTGTAACCAAACTGATCATGTGAGTAACCAAGAAAAATACACTCTTTTGTCTTACCATCCAGCTTGGACCTTTCATTGTTTGGAACATGTGCAAATGCACGACAACCAAACACTCTTAAATGCCTATAGGAGACATCTTTCCCTGACCATACATGCTCTGCAACATCACCATCTAGAGCTGTACATGGTGATAAGTTGATTACATCAACTGCAGTCCTCAAAGCCTCATCCCAAAACCTTTTGGGTAGCTTAGCCTGTGAAAGCATACATATGATCTTTTCCATGATGGTGCGGTTCATCCTCTCTGCAATTGCATTATGCTGAGGCGTACCAGGGACTGTCAACTCATGCTGGATGCCATGTGACCTGCAATAATCATTAAACAATCCTGTGTACTCACCACCATTATCTGATCTTATACATTTCAATTGTCTTTCTATCTCCCTTTCAACTCTCGCATGAAACTCTTTGAAGATATTAATAACCTGATCTTTAGTCTTCAAAGCATAGGCCCAAACTTTCCTGAAAAAGTCATCTATAAAAGTAACAAAATAAAGTGCACCACTGATACTAGGAACATTAACAGATCCACCAGGAGTTTTTATCCTCAAAGGACCACACACATCTGTATAGACACGGTCCAAGACATGTATTTTTCTAGATAAGGCAGGACTAACAAAGGAAACTCTATGTTGTTTACCAGCCAAACAATCAATACAAGGGTTCAAACGTGTACCTCTGAGAGATGGCAATACCTCTCTTTTGGAAAGTTCTTGCAACCCCTTCTCGCTCATGTGTCCTAATCGCCTATGCCACAACTCCATGCTGGAGTCTTTCTCTGTAGCATTCAACTGCCCACCACAAGCTTTAGGCTGCAATCTATATAATGTATGACATTTCTTCCCATTAGCTACAATAAGAGAACCCTTACTGAGCTTCCACTGCCCTTTATGAAATCTGACATCAAAGTCTTCATCGTCCAGCCTTCCAACTGAAATTAAATTCAGTCTTAAGTCAACCACATGCCTCACATCCTTAAGTACCAACTTGCAACCAAGGTTGGTCTTTATATGGATATCTCCCATGCCATGATGTTTGCTGTGCCATAGTTGCCCATCTTGACAACACTAAAATTTTCAAACCTGTAAGTAGCAAAGAACTCCCTCCGTGGTGTAGCATGATAAGAAGCACTTGTGTCAATTATCCACTCGAGATCCTGTCACACACAAGAAAAAATATCATCGGAAGTAGACAAAATCAAATAATCACTACCTTGTACTGTAGCTGTGATATTCTCTTTTGACTCTGTATGCTCCACTTCTTTCCCTCTTTTCTTGTTCTTCTTAGGTTGCTTGCACTGATTCTTGTAATGTCCTTTCTCACCACAATTGTAGCAAACAATATCTTTCCTTGACCTTGACTTGCTTCTACCCACACGTGAACCACTTCTATCCTTTGACTTTGACCTTCCTCTGTTCTCTGAGACAAGTGCTTGTGAATCAATCTGAGAAGTTGTTGAATTCTTTCTCCTTAACTCCTCATTCAACAAACTGCTTGTTACTTGACTCATGGTGACAATACCATCTGGTGCCGAATTACTGAGAGAAACCACTAGTGTCTCCCAACTTTCTGGCAAAGAACTGAGAAGTAACAACGCCTGCAACTCATCATCAAGAGGCATTTTCATAGAGGATAATTGGTTAGTAATACTCTGCATTTCATTTAAATGCTCAGGAATAGAAGTACCCTCTTTATATTTCAAGTTCACAAGTTTTCTGATCAGAAAAGCTTTATTGCCAGCCGTTTTTCTTTCATAAAGATTTTCTAACTTTTTCCAAAGAGAGTATGCAGAACATTCAGTATAAACATGGTGAAAGACACTATCATCTAGCCATTGTCGAATAAAGCCAACTGTTTTTCGATCTAACCTCTTCCACTCATCATCTGTCATAGATGTGGGCTTTGCACTATCTCCTTGCAAAGAAAGGTCCATACAAATCTTTGCAATACAAGAGATCTTCCATTCTTGGTTTCCATATCATCCAATTATTTCCGTTTAAACTAATCATGCAAGAAATATTACCGACCTCCATGTTCAGATACAAAAGATTAAATACCACCAAAACCCTACTCTGATACTAGTTGATGTGAATAAAACAAGAATCAACTTTTTATATGAACAAATACTAGCAGACCGTCACGCACAGCGGAATGAAACAGAAATCACAATCAGATGAACACCAAGATTTACGTGGAAAACCCCTTCAACTCGAAGGGTAAAAACCACGGGACAAGCCAGAGAAAATCCACTATCAAAATAATGAATATACAGATCTCAGACTTCTTGCCCAAGCCCAAAGCAATAGCCACAAGAGAATCTCAGGGATACAAGGACTATAATCCTAAGCACAATATCCAAAACCTTCCCAAGAGATCACAGTAAGAATCCACTACAAACTGATCTAACCTGAGATTTGAATGATTGAGAATAGTCTTTTCCTGCCCTTGTCTTCTTCCCTTTCCTGGATCTCTTATTTTCTGGTCTCTACTGTCAATCTGCAGTTTGCTTTCTCTCCCCCACGTTTTCAGCCGTCGCTGCTCTCTTAATCTCAACCCTAGCCACATAATCTAGGTTTTAGGTTAATATAAGTGAGGTTCTGGGCTGTGGGCTTCACTAAAGCCCATTATGGGCTGAACCTGGGCCATCTGCCCAACAGCACATAGCCAAGCGCGATGGGGATTTGCTACCGTTTGACAACGAGAAGAAAGCTTACTCTAGGCAAGCTGCTCTGATACCATGATAGAAACGAGAAAAAGTATTGGAACGAAAATGATTAGCTATTCTTCACTTATACCTATTTATACAAGAGAAGAGACGGTTGAAAAGATTAGGCGTTGAGGATTTACCTCAACAATCTAGCCAATTTGCTAATATTGTTACAACTTATCTCTCACTAGTTACTACTATTTAAGAAAGGGCTGTACTTACATGTGATCATCTCTTTATTCATATGGTCTCATAGCCATAAGAATGATAATTTGTGTTTTCAAGATAACACATTTTAAGTATGAAATATTATCGTCGAGTTGATGAATTTGGTATTTAACTTCTCAATCAGTTGAATTAAAAGATCTAGAAAACTTATTTGGAGTCTTATCTCATAGGGGAAGATCTATGGGATGTAATTGTTGGCAATGCAACAATAGCACCGAATGTTGCAGATGGAGACCATGAAGAGATGGAGAATTTTAAATGCAAAGACTGAATTTGTATTAAAGAGATTTATTTCTCATAATCTCTTTGAACACAATTCATTGTAAATCAGCTATAGATATTTAGATCACTTTTGATGCATTACTCAACAAAAATAATATGACTCTGCTTTAGTATTTAGAGAATGATTTGACAAATACTATCCAAGGTGATCTTTTAATTTTTCAATATTTTTTGAAGATTAAAACTTTATATTCATATATATCACTCTAGAACTTATTTCTGATATACATATGAAATATTATATCATTCATAGTATTCGAAAAGAATATATTATTTACGGATGGGTTAACAATCATCAGTAGTAGAGTTATATAATCTTCTTGCTTCTCATGAATTCCAATCTCATCAAACGATGAGTGCCTTTATTTCAGGGAGAGATGAAGATATTCTTTTGTATAAATAAGGAAAAAAAATAGTAATAATTAAGAGAAGAAGGATGATGTCGAAAGCAAACATGAGTATTCTTCTAACAATGGTGTAAATCGAAAGAAAATCAAGTATCATAGGTGTGGCAAGTTAGACCATTACAAGAAAAACTATCGTGTGAAAATTAAAAAAAAAATATTAGAAATAAAGAAGATTGTTCTAATGATTGGGGCAAATGCTTTATGGTTGAGGCCATAACATCTATCAATTTTGAAAATGACTGTATTATTGGTTTAGGATGTAGTCATCTCGATGATACCAAATTCACCGATCTTCATCAATATGAAAATAATGATATAATTATCATGGCAAATAATACTATTCACCAAGTAGAAAATATATATATTATCATAATCTCATATAAAGATAATGATCCTATTATATTAAAGAGTGTGTCCTATATTCCATGTATGAAGAAAATTTTATTTTTTGTTGCAAATATAGTTTATGTTGAAAATTATATTCTTTTTAGTCCTAATAAAATCAAGTTTCTTCACAATATAAAAGAATTAAATGCAAATATAGTATATACTAGTAAAAGGGTCAAAAATTTATATATTTTAGTAGTATCAACTTCTTATGTTGATAAGATGAGTACAAATGATGGTGCATCAATCTAGCATGCTAGAGTTGATCATATAAATTTTCTTAAATTAAATTTTATGATTCATAAAAGTTTAGTGAATGATCTTCCCAATTTTACTACTATTAGTAGTAATGAAGTTTGTGAAGCATGTAAATTTTTTTCGAGTTTATTCATAGTAATCTACTGGGTCCTACTCAAATAATATCTTATTCAGGTTCTCATTATATGTTTTTTTATTGATGATTTTATAAGATTCACTTGGATCTATTTTGTGAAGAAAAAATTAGAAGTTATTTCAAAATTTCGAGTTAATATTTGAAGGTGCTCTTCGAAATAATGGCAGAGAGTTCACTTATGATAGATTCTTTATTTTTTTGAATCAATTGAGGATCTTAAACCTACTTATTTTGATGAAGCGAAATGTGTTAAAGTGTGAGAGGATGGTATGAATAAAGAAATGAATGTTCTTTATAAAAATAATACTCAGGATCTTATGTCAAGGCTTATTAGTTTCTATGAGGAAATTATTGCTATTTATGTTTTGCACAATCTAATTCTTGAATTCCATCAACATTCATTCAGTTAGAGATTTCAATAGTTTTTCATCTAGTAGGTTTTGATCAAGCTTTGGGTCAAGAGGTATTCCAAATGGTTTTAAAAATTTTCAGAAATTTTTTTAAATAATATAAGAAAGGATCTAGATGATAATATCTCATATGTACCATGAAGAACACTTTGATCATAATCTTATTTATATATGTAATCACTGCTTAGTGACAGTTATGAGCATGACCTTCCATATCAAACCAGAACTTATCCCTAAAAATATACTTTAAGGGGGAGGGTTAAGAAATTAAAATATACTTTAGAAGATCATAAATTATTATTTTATATTTTTAAATAAAATAAAATTTTTAAAATATTTTTTAATTTAAATTATATTTTGAAAGATTTTAAATAAAATTAATTAGAATTACAAAGATTAGAAACTATAGTATTTTATATCTGTAAATATATGACATCTATATATAGATCAATAGAATAGAAGTCTAAAGTCCTAACATTCGTCTTCAATCCTCCCTTTCTTCACAAGAGCTAACGAGTGATGAAGCAGCGAAAATATCATATCCCTGGATGCAGAATGCTGCATTTCTATGTTCGAACAGCAACACATTCATCTTGTCAGTTATATTCAAGTTATTAAGGAAAACTAGGAATAATCCTCACAATGACCACAACACTTCGATTTACCGAGAAAGCAAATGCACAACATTCTCTACCGACAAGCTTTGATTTTAGCTATAAACCCATAGCCAGATCTGGAGTTGGAAGATGAACTTTACGAAGGTTTATCCTCCTGTTAGAGACTGGCAGTAGCTAGATTCTAGAAACTGCAAGCACGGCCGGCATCAGAGACTCCACAGCATTCTCATCTTGAGTAGCTCCAAGATGAGGAAGATGAGGGCGAATGGAGAACCTTAACCACCGTTTCCTCTCCACATACTTCAGACAAGGTTGCAACACAAAGCCCATGAGGAGAGCGACGAGGCTCACCATTGCGACCTTGAGCGAAGAAAGAGCTAAAACCACAAGTATCAGCAACGTCGGAGGAACCAACATCAGAATGCTACCGACGGTCCCAAGAGGCACCTTGTAAGGCCGGGAAGCTGTTGGGTACTTCATCCTTAGTCTCACAAAGGCGAAAAATTCTATCAGCATCCCGAAGCAGTAGAGGAAGTTCTCTGCAGCAACTATCTCCTGGAAGCTCAGCCATGACAGCAGCAGGACTCCGGATGCAGAGAACAGGATCCCGATGAGAGGAGTCCCGAATCGGGATCTCCTGCTGAAGAACTCCGGCAGCATTCCTCTCTCTGCCATGCCAAGAAGTTGATATGAGTCGCTGCTCATTTCAGCCACAAACATCCCCATGTTCGACAATGCAGAGGCACCCAGCACCCACCATGTCAACCAAACGCCTCCGAGAGTTCTTGCCATGTGGGAGAAATATCCATCTGTCCATGATTCCCTATCCACAGGAATGGCTCCGGTTCCCGTCAGTAGGGGATACAAGTAGCCGACAACGACCAGAATCACTGCATAGAAGAGGGCTTTTGGCAAAGTTTTAGCGGGATCATCAACCTCCCCTGCCAAGGTACTGACTGAATCCCAGTAGTTGAGATTCCAGAATAGCGTATTCAAGTACAGATTCCAATCGACGTTGCGTAAGTCAACCTCCAGCCATCTGCTCGGCCTCAGCTCCGGCAACGATACCAGCCCCATGACGATGAAGGGAAGGATGGAGAAGACCCCGAGCACAACAGCTAGCCATCCGACGATGGTCAAGCCCCTGTAGTTCATGTAGGTCAGCACGACTGTCAAACCTAACACAGCGGAAGCTCTCGGCAGGCCGCCGGCTACTTGCGGAAGGCCTGATTGGAGGTAATCCAAGAACAGAACGGGGTACAATGCATTGTCTATGACGCCACTAAGCCACTTCATCCAACCTTGCTGAAAACCCCAGAACGGGCCCAGCGCAGAGGACACCCACACCACATAGCCACCGTTCTCCGGGAACATGGTGCCCAGTTCCGCCGTGATCAGTGCTTCCGGGATGCTCCATATGACCGGAAAAACTAGGAACCCAAGGATCGCTAGGAGAGGACCGGCCGCGTGAACACTATCTTCTATACCGAAAGGACCGCCAGAGACCTCATAGAAGATCAGAAACACAAGAGGTACGATGGAGACCTTCTGCAGCTTCTCCAATACTGGATATCTTTCACCGAGCCTCTGGAACTGGGGACAGCCAAATTCGCCCATTGAACCTTAGCTTCACTCTCCCACGGGGCCCTGCATCTGATGCATGCAATGCTGTGCTGCTTCACAAACTTCGTGAATCATCTAGACAAAAGCACTAGGAATGGAAGTTCTTCCAGGGTCATTGTGCATATCAGGTTATCCTCAGCAGTGACCATTGACTTCAAGAGAACGAAAGATAGGTTTGATATAGAGTTTTTAATTTGAAACCAACCATCTAAATTTATAAGTCCTGTTCACTTCCCTAATGTCATACTATCTAAATTTATAAGTCCTGTTCACTTCCCTAATGTCGTACGTACTACGAAAAAGAAGTAAAAAAGGTAACTGAAATCCAAAGTAAACCAACCACAGTTAGCGGCTATAACATAAGCCCGATTTCTTCAGACTTCCAAGCCCTTCCTTTGCTGCCTATTCGCTATCCCGAGGAGTTGCATCGAGGGACGCTTCAAGGAGAAGTATTGTAGATGGAAACGACCATTCCAGAGGATCACTCTTGTAACTCACCGACGGACTGCAATCGTTCTACCGTGCCCGTTTTATTTCTATGGTTGCGGGTCCCGGAGCTGGGAAGATTTCGGCAGTATTGATGACCGTCGACGACACGTGTTCGGACTCGCCAAGTGCATGAGCAAACGCGTACTCGGATGATCATCACGAGGTGGTGGATTTGGGCGGTTGCCATTGCTCGTCAGCAGCAGCTTAATTTGCAGGCGGAAATATCCACGTACCTTAAACTTTGACCCCGCTTCTTCATCGTGCGTTGAAACGTTGCCCATCCGCGCGATGGGTCTGCAGCCTTGCGGCCCAAGAAATTACACCCGTTCAAATTACCCAACTGCCCCGTGTCCGTATCGTATTTCCCAGTATATGGATGGAGGACTAACCCCACAGTCGAACGGTCTGATGGCTCGGACACTTACATCATCATCATCGTCACACCAGTCGTGTTTACACGAATCAGGAGATTGCTGGAACGTGAACGAACGTTCTCGGCTCCTCGAAGCTTCCCACCACCGCCATAGACCAGACCCCTTGCTCCACGTGCCACGTGTACGATCCATCTTTATGTTCAATCAATTCCTGGAGATAGACACGACCGTCTCGCAACGGCCATACACGCACCCATCTTCATAGTCACCGGCGGACATTGCACAATGCAAAGACTCCGAGAGCCGTGTGAGCCAGATTCGAATAACGTATACTTATAGCGAGGACGCACTCCACGTCTCCCGTGTCGCAACTATATAAGACCAGGCCGGCCCGGACATGGTAATCATCTCTCTTCTTTGCCTTGCAACTTTGTTTTCTCGTTGGGTTTTCATAGGATGAGTTCCCGCATAGCAGGGTCAAGGCTGCTCCGGCACCTCGGTCCTCGCCTCTTCTTCTCCACCGCCGCAGCCCGCGCCCCCACCGCTGGAGAGCCAGCATGCTCGTTGCTTCTCTCCGGGTCCGCCTCCTTGGCGCCCTCCCGGCCGCCCGCAGCCGTGCTGGTGCGCCTTTTCCCCGTACGTATGACCAGCACAACGGCAGCTCAGGCTTTCGGTGGAGAGCAGGAAGGGGAGGCGAAGCCTTCTGCCGGTTCGAGGGAGGCGACCGCCGTCCCGCCAAGCGAGCGCATGGCCGTTGCGAGCTACTGGGGCATCCAGCCATCCAAGATCATCAAGGAGGACGGCACCCCCTGGAGGTGGTCTTGCTTCATGGTATGGGATCCTTTTCATCCAACCATGTTCTTTCGTTCTTCTCGCTGCTGTTTCCTATATGATCTTTAATGCTATTGCTAGTAATCTGATCGAATATATATGTTACATCCAGTAGCCGTGGGAGACGTACAAGGCGGATACCTCGATCGATCTCGAGAAGCACCACGTCCCCTCGACGCTCCTCGACAAGCTCGCTTACTGGATGGTAAAAGCTCTTCGAGTCCCGACCGACATCTTCTTCCAGGTACGTGACGCCGCCTTTTGTCCGATAGAGATTTCGTCTTCCCCAAAAAATGGGAAGATACGATTTCCCTTGTATTTACTGTAAGCAATCTATTTACTATTCGGTGAGATCCCGTTCAAATCACAGCTTTGGTTTGGTAGTCTTTAAAAGGTTTGTAGGAGTTTCCGACTCAGACCGGGTAACTTACTGCTTGCCTAAAACAGAGGAGGTATGGGTGCCGCGCGATGATGTTGGAGACGGTCGCGGCCGTGCCGGGGATGGTGGGTGGCATGCTCCTCCACCTCCGCTCCCTCCGCCGTTTCGAACAAAGCGGCGGGTGGATCCGCGCGTTGCTGGAGGAGGCGGAGAACGAGCGGATGCACCTGATGACGTTCATGGAGGTGGCACAGCCTCGGTGGTACGAACGCGCCCTCGTGATCGCCGTGCAGGGCGTCTTCTTCAATGCATACTTCCTCGGATACCTCGCCTCGCCCAAGTTCGCCCACCGGGTGACGGGATACCTGGAGGAGGAGGCCATCCATTCCTACACCGAGTTCCTCAAGGACCTGGAGGCGGGTGAGATTGACAACGTCCCCGCCCCCGCCATCGCCGTTGACTACTGGCGACTCCCCGCCGATGCCACGCTGAAGGACGTCGTCATGGTTGTCCGTGCTGATGAGGCGCACCATCGTGACGTCAATCACTTCGCTTCGGTATGTTTCGTCCTGCTTTTTCTCCTCTTCGAAGTGTCTGTATGTGTCGTTACGTTATTGAGATGCTTCTGGTTGGCGATTGCAGGACATTCATTACCAGGGGATGGACCTCAAGGACATACCTGCACCGCTAGGTTATCACTGAACTTCTGTGAGGTGTTCCACATCTGTGTTCTGCCAGACGAGTAGAAAAACTGTATATAACCTATAAATAAATCCGATTTTATATACGGATTAGATTGTTTTGTTTGGGCCGCTACCGTAGATCTATAGAGGTACGGGACTTGATGAATAGGAAATACTATCTTCAGCTTTGATTAAGAATTATTATCTTCCAGCTTTTACTGAGTCATGATTATGATTCCGTGCGATGATAATTTCATGGATTAGATTGTTTGTTTGGAGTGCTGTCATAGATCTATATGGATATGAGGTATGGGACTAAATCGTGAAATTATGATCTTAGATATTGGAGTTTGCTATTGTAATTTCAATCCTATTTGCTGTAATTGCGTAGGCCGCTGCAGTAAACAATGGCGAAATGTTGGGCGGAAAAGTAAGTCCCTAATCCCGCCGCAGTAAACTCTGGGAAATGCTAGGATGAAAAAATCATATTTGATAAGGCCTACCTTGTCAAAATCTAAAAAGCAATTCCAAGAATATTTCTTAAAAACCAAGGTACATATTCAATGCTGTTGAGCAATTTCATAGCTTGTAAGCAGGACCCACACATTCTTGTAGCCCCTTTGGTAGCAAAATTGAGAGCTACTAAAATAGCCTCGCACTCAGCTTACAAAACAGAGCAAGCTGTAATTGCTTTACACCTCGCTGCCACTAGATTAACTTGAGTGTTACAATTTAAAAATGACAATCATTCCAATAGTTCCAAAGGATGTAAAGAGAATTGACATTGATAATAAGACGATGCTCGCTTACACTTTTTCCAAACCTCTTCGCTTTTGTAACCACTTTCTAATTCTTCACGAAGAATTGAAATCTAATCTAGAGTTTGTCCTGGACAAGTTGACAAAACTTAAAAAGAGAACGAACATTAAAAAGAAAAGTGGTGGTAAAAAAAAATCCTAGCTGTCCAAACAAATAGATCAGGCAAGTGGGTGTTGGTATTAGAGCTTAGAAAACAATCAAGTGATGGGATGTCTCCCGCATGACAATTTCTAAAGGAAGATTCAAACGTTAGGAACTATACAGATTTTTCATATCGCCTTCCAGCTGGCCCTAGTGCTGTATGGTAAAGGCTAGTCGCGAGTTAGGAATCAATAAGCACTTTGAATTGTCATGACTCCTCTTGGATGAAGAGCCCAGCAGCAGAAATCCTCTTGGATGAAGATAGAATTATGTCATAATTTTTATAATTTAAAATTATGATAATATAATATAAAATATTGAGAGGATCATGTTAATCTTATTATAATTTATTTAAAACCCCCTCCCCCCTCTCCGATTGGTAATAGAACTCTAACTTATAATGTGTAATAAAACTCCAACTTATAATATTATAATCTTCCAAAGTTTTCTTTTTGAGAGCATAATACTGACAAGGATAAATTTTGAAACCCTCCAACTCAAGGCGTAGCCCAATGTTAGGATCCTAACTGAGTTGGGTCTTAGTCGTTTAGGTTAAGTTCATGGATAGGACCCTGTTGGCAGCTTAGACTTGACAATAGGTCAGTTAGAAGGAGATTTGAGTCAATTATAATAAATCAACCCAAATCCTAGTGGATTTAGGATTCGACTGAATTAGAGTTAGAGTTGGATTCAGGTCAGGTCAGGTCAACCAAGTCAATCTTATAATTAACCTAATTGGCCACACACCTTGACGAGGGAAAGTCGACTAAGGTTGAGAGGAGGTGGCTAGGTTTAGAGAGAAAAGGAGTTTCACTTATACTATCTCTAAGGTTGATTAGGAGTTAAATTAGGAGTTAAGGGAAAGAAGAGTCTATTAGAAGGAGTCATATTAAGAGTTGGGGTTTAGAAGCCCTATAAATAGCATGTATTCAGTCCTCTTTTCATCATCAATAGATCAATTAGATCAATAGAAAATCAAGGAGGGAGGAACCCCTAGAGAGTTCCAAGGAGGTAAATCCCCTATAGAGATCACTCCAAGCTTAGAATCCGTAAGGGTTCTATCACTTGGTATCAGAGCAATGTTCTTGGTGTCTCACTACCCTTTCACAGCTGCCCATCATCCTTCACAGTCACTCAAACAATTTTCACAATTGCTTAGATTGTCGCTAAATTTCGTGTTTATCTCCACTACTGTAGATCACATTTTGATCTACCAAAGAATTGTATCAGGTTCTAGTATTCTACCTTACTGATGCTACAATTTAGTTATCCTTAACCCCAAAAAATAAAAAAAAAGTGTTCCTATTTTGCTGCATAAACTTATCGTCATAAAGTTATCATCTTTATGACGAAAGTTACGCTGCAGAATTCAGCCGCATACTACTACCCTGTTTTGATCTTGCTACCATAATTTTCTGTCCAATCTTCTATGAAATTTTTACGATGGCTTTGACACTCCTTAACAGTGGTTTTCCTTTTGGTTTCGTGAATAAATTATCGATATAAATCATTGACCTTTTACGTCCAAACTACTGGACCTTTGACATAAAATTCTACCACAACACCTTCTCCTATTCCTTGATCTAGCTGAATTCCTTGCTGTCGAATTCTTTCATAAATTTTTTATCGATATTACCTTTCCCTTACCAGCGGATTCCCACTGAGTTTTACTCGAATCCTTGTCACAAACTGCTAGAAAATATTACATTTATACTGCTAAAATTTTTTGACAAAAATTCTGCTATTGTAACTTTTATATTTTTTCTCTTGCAACCCACCAAAACCCTACCAATTTTATTGTCATCAACCACGTCATCTTTAGGGCACCCTACTAGCCTTAAGACGCAACCATCGTAGCCTTTTTTTGATTTCTATAGCCGGCCCAAACAACATCATAAATCTACAGCCAAAATAGTCGCCTGCTACTTTGCTGCCATGTTTTTGCCAAAAACTCAATGCTATATTTATTACCATATTCTCTTTAATAATTAGCATTGATCTAGCCTTAATCATCATTTATTTCTTGCTATCAAAACCATCCCAAATCCCTTGGCATACTGTTGGAATTCTTTTGTCATAAAACTGTTGTTCCTTGACGAAGAATCTTGCAACATTACCCTTTGACATATATTGCTGCACCAAAACCCAAACCTTGTCAAATCGATTATTGCCCCCAACAACAATCCTAAACCTTCCTTTCCAACCTCAAACCACTACCACAAAAATCCTTTGTAGCCTCCACAATACCCTCAAACCACAACACCAACAACAACCTAAACTGCAAGCCATCTACCCTTGATCCACTATCTCTTTCGGCCACCAATCCACCCAACCGGTTCATACCATTGACCCCACAGCAAGAGAAGTACCTTAACACTATAGATTTGAAGTCTTACCCCATGGCATCGGTAGATTTATTTGGTGCCAAGTTGGAGGCGCTTGAATCATGTATGGATGATAGATTATGTTCCTTATTTGCGAAATTCAGAATTGACAAACATCTAAGCCTGACAAAATTGCAACAATGTGAAAGTTAAGAGAGGCCTTCCAAAAAGAAATGATGAACCACTAATTTGATGCAACTATGCATGAGGATGGACTTCCCTCGATTGGAAGAGGGAGACCCGATGAGATGACTTTCACGCACGGAATGCTTCTCCCGAATTCACCGAACCCAGAGTCCATGGTGGACATTGCTGCTATTCACCTTGAAGGAGATGCTATATAGTGGTATAATTGTTTTTAGCACACCCATGTAGTCCCCACATGGAGGCAATTCAAGAGCGGGCTGCTACTCCACTTCGGACCATTAGAATACAAGAACACAAATGACTAACTTATGAAGATTCGCCAAACCTCAACCATGCAAGAATATCAAGCTAGGTTTAAGTATTTTTCAAATCAAACTCATGATTGGTCTGATAAATAATTATTAGGGACATTCATCGAAGGACTCAAGCCCAAAATAAGAGGAGAAGTTAAAGCGCGGTAGCCCCGTACCGTGATGGTCGCCAATCTCCTTCGCCCGAATTCAAGAGGAGTGGCTCAACCAAGACACTCGAAGGATGAGAACCACTCCTAGACCAGTAACATATAAACCTTCAGCACCCCCTATTCCCAGTCGTCCTTCGCTGCCAAAGAAATTGACGAGAGAAGAACTTCGCGATAGATAGGTAAAGGGCCTTTGTTGGCATTACAACAAACTTTGGAGCCGCAGCCATCACTGCAAAAAGGGAAAGCTTCCCATGATAGAACCTATTGAAGAATACGAAGAAGAGGACCTTGAACTTGAGGAGGAGAACATGAAGGAGAAGCCGCAACCGATCGATTGCATGACTCACACTCTAGTCGGCCATACGAACCTGCAAGCAATGAAAGTTGAAGAATCTCTTAAGCAGCAGACCATCACCGTCCTCATCGAGACCAGGAGCACCAACAACTTTATGAACAACAAAGTTGCTGCCCAATTAATGCTATAAAATGAAGATTGTAGTAGGTTTGATGTTGAGGTAGCCAATGGTCGAATTTTGAAGTGCAATCAAAGATGTCCGCACGTGAAATTTGTTAGAAATGAGAAGAGGGTTGAGTGGAATAATACGTCGATTGGTTTTGTTCATTCATTGATGGCTATTTATACAAAGGAAGAGAGGGATAGAGAGGTTAGACGTTGAGGATTTCCTCAACAGTCTAACAAATCTGATACTGGTTATTACAACAGATGCTAACAACTCTATCATTTATTATGCCCTCGCAAGATTGCGCTCCGACCAAGGACGTCGATCTTGGACCGATGAAGTGAGAACAACTTGTGGGAGAGTGGCTTCATGAGGGAGTCCGTCAGTTGATCTGTTGTGTGAATATGAGAGACACGTAGTTGATGATTCATCACTTGATCTCGTACAAAGTGAAAGTCAATTGCTATATGTTTAATACGAGAGTGAAACACCGGATTGACACATAAGTAGGTAGCCCCGACATTATCGTAGTATATTGTAGGAGTAGCAGAGGAGCATATATCAAGCTCTTTGAGTAGATTCATTATCCAGTTAAGTTCAGCAGTTGCAGTTGCAATGGAGTGATACTCAGCTTCAGTAGAAGACCGAGCAACTGTCTTTTATTTCTTGGAACTCCAACTAATTGGATTGACTCTGAGGAATATAATATACTCAGATGTTGATGTTCTATCTTCAAGGTTCCCAGCCCAATCAACGTCAGCATAAACATGAAGTTGAAGAGGATATTTTTTGTTGAGAATGATGCCATAGTCAAGAGTACCTTTAAGATATCGTAATACTCGTTTAACAGCGGACTAGTGTGTGGTAGATGGTCTATGCATGAATTGGGATAGCTTGTTAACCACAAATGAGATATCTAGGCGAGTGAGGGCTATATATTACAAGGAGCCAATCACTTGCCGATATTATGTAGAGTCTATAGCAGGACTGCCATCATTTAACCGAAGCGATTCACCAGTGGAGAGAGGAGTCGAGACAATATTTGCATCCTTCATGTTTGTCTTAACTAATAAGTCCTGAGTGTACTTCCGTTGAGAGAGGAAGAGTCCCGAAGATGTAGATATTGCTTCTACACCCAAAAAATAAGTCAGGGGACTGAGATCTTTGAGGGAAAATATGGCGACCAACTAGTTAATTAACATTGTGACCTCTATAGAGTTACTACCTATCACAATAATATCATCAACATATACCAGAAGATAAAGTGTACTGCCAGGTAGTTGCCGGAGAAATAAGGAGGTGTCAGACTTGGCGTTAGAGAAGCCAACGGACATAAAAAAGGAGCCAAGTTCCATGTATCAGGCTCTTGGAGCTTGTCGAAGACCATAAATAGCCTTGTGGAGTTTGCAGGCATGTTTCAGATACTGAGAATGAATAAAACCAAGAGGTTGCTCCATAAAGACCTCATAAGTTAAAGTTCATTGTAAGAATGCATTGTTCATATCAAGTTGTCGTAGTCGTCATCCTTTTGAAACTACTAAACTCAGAATCAGTCGAATTATTGTGGACTTAATAACAGGACTGAATGTCTCAGTAAAATCAACACCAGGATGTTGCTGGAAGCCTTTGGCCACAAAGCGGGCCTTGTACTGAGCATTTGCGATTAACAAGCTGTCCCAATTCATGCATAGACCATCTACCACACACTGGTCCGCTGTTAAACGAGTATTACGATATCTTAAAGGTACTCTTGACTATGGCATCATTCTCAATAAAAAATGTCCTCTTCAACTTCATGCTTATGCTAACGCTGATTGGGCTGGGAACCTTGAAGATAGAACATCAACATCTGGGTATATTATATTCCTCGGAGTCAATCCAATCAGTTGGAGTTCCGAGAAATAAAAGATAGTTGCTCGGTCTTCTACTGAAGCTGAGTATTGCTCCATTGCAACTGCAACTGCTGAACTTAAATGGATAATGAATCTACTCAAAGAGCTTGATAGCTGCCGTCGTCGATCCACTCTGACCCATCCGTTGGCAATCGAGTCACCAGTCGGATTTCTCTGATTCGATTGCCGGGGCGAACCAAGCTTTGCCGGAGGAATACGTCTCGAGCTTCCATAGATATGAGAAAGAAAAAAAAGAAATGCAATGATAGAAAACTTGCCGATAGAGAAGGCAGAAGTGCGGCAACGGCAGATGGGTAGGAGTCTATTGCAGCTTCTGCTTGCAGCCGAAAAATGGTAAAAATTTGCTGTCGTTTGACAGCGAGAAGAGAGCTTGCTCTAGGCAAGCGGCTCTGATACCATGTTAGAAATGAGAAGAGGGTTGAGTGGAATAATGTGTCGATTGGTTTTGTCCATTCACTGATGGCTATTTATACAAAGGAAGAGAGGGACAGAGAGAGAGGGATAGAGAGGTTAGACATTGAGGATTTTCCTCAACAGTCTAACAAATCTGATACTGGTTATTACAACAGATGCTAACAACTCTATCATTTATCAAAATTGTTACTACATGACCAGGAGATAATTGCTTATATCTTTCTCCTCTCGTTCAATGATTATGAGGCTGTGCTTGGCATTAAATGACTGACTATGTTAGGTGATGTTTCCTAAAATTTTTTCAAATTTATCATAAAAATTTTTAGCCATGGGAAACAAGTGATCTTACGCGGGAAACGCGGGAGCAATGTGACAATAGTTTCAATATAACGAATGAAGAAAGTCTTGCATAAAGTGAATAGTGGCTTCCTAATGCAACTCCAGTAGCAACATATGAGGGAGTTAACAAAAATTGAAGACACAAACATTCTCTAATTGCTTGTTGAATTTTCAGATGTCTTCGTTGAACCGCACAGCCTACCTCTTACTCGAGGGCATGATCACCAAATTCTGATTCTACTGGGCAAACTAGCAGCAAACACTCAGCCATATCATTATCCTCACCTCTAGAAAGCTGAAATAGAGATAATAGTAAATCTGATACTGGTTATTACAACAGATGCTAACAACTCTATCATTTATCAAAATTGTTGCTACATGACCAGGAGATAATTGCTTATATCTTTCTCCTCCCGTTCAATGATTATGAGGCTGTGCTTGGCATTAAATGACTGACTATGTTAGGTGATGTTTCCTAAATTTTTTTCAAATTTATCATGAAATTTTTTAGCCATGGGAAACAAGTGATCTTACGCGGGAAACACGGGAGTAATGTGACAATAGTTTCAATATAATGAATGAAGAAAGTCTTGCATAAAGTGAATAGTGGCTCCTAATGCAACTCCAGTAGCAACATATGAGGTAGTTAACAAAAATTGAAGACGCAAACCTTCTCTAATTGCTTGTTGAATTTTCAGATGTCTTCGTTGAACCGCACAGCCTACCTCTTACTCGAGGGCATGATCACCAAATTCTGATTCTACTGGGCAAACTAGCAGCAAACACTCAGCCATATCATTATCCTCACCTCTAGAAAGCTAAAATAGAGATAATAGTAAATGAGATGCTTGAAACAGGAGTCATCCAGCCAATTTAAAGAGGGCTCTGTTAGGACACTAGCTGAGTTGGGTCCTAATCGTCTAGGTCTTTAGATTGGGCCCTGTTGGCCAGTCTAGACATGATATTAGGTCAACTAGGAGAAAATTTGAGTCAATTGTAATAAATCAGCCCAAATCCTAGTGGGGTTAGGATTCGACTGAATTAGAGTTAGAGTTGGATTCAGGTCAGGTCAATTAGGTCAATCTTGTAATCAACCAAATTGGCCACTCACCTTGATGAGAGGAAGTCAGCTAGGGTTGAGAGGAGGCAGCTAGGTTTAGAGAGAGAAGAGAAGTTTCACTTAGATGAGACTCTCTCTAAGGTTGATTATGAGTTAAATTAGGAGTTGAGGGAAAGATGAGTCTATTAGAAGTAGGAGTCTTATTAGGAGTTAATATTTAGAAGCCCTATAAATAGCATGTATTTAGCACTCTTTTCATCATCAATATATCAATTATCTTTCAGTCTTTGTGCAGAAAACCAAGGAGGGAGGAACCCCTATATAGTTCTAAGGAGGTAGATCCCCTATAGAGATCACTCGAAGCTTAGAATCTGCAAGGGTTCTGTCACCCAAAAGATAACAAAAGTATGAGAATCAACACTCATTAACAGCATGCCCCAACCTCTTCACCTCCTGGCTATCATGTCAAGCCATACCTTTATGACTGATAGCATTCTGTATTAATAAATGACAGCAAGCCTCCCTCAATAACTCCTTCGTTGCATAAAAAAATTATATCATTATTACATCTTGAAGAGTCATAACGAGGCTCACGCGGTGCATAACATAATCCATACTCTTTGAAATCGCATAAAGTAACACTCGCCAATGAGGATACAATCTTGCATAGCATGGGGTCAGAATAGTCACCCCAGAATGGATGAACTGCCTGCTTAAAATATCAGTGGATGCCAACAGCCAGCATAGGGTCGACTCCTTATAAGAGGTATAAAAACCATGCCCCAAGGAAGAAAAGGGGGGGTGGGGGCGAGGGTGGAGGGGGGGGGGGGGGGGGGGGGGCAACATGTGATGAGAATAAAATAGGAATAAACTTTGTATACAAACAAATACTAGCAGACCGTCACACACAGCGGAATCAAACAGAAATCACAATCAGATGAACACCAAGATTTACGTGGAAAACCCTTTCAACTCGAAGGGTAAAAATCACGGGACAAGCCAGAAAAAATCTACAATCAAAATAATGAATATACAAATCTCAAGACTTCTTGCCCAAGCCCAAAGTAATAGCCACAAGAGAATCACAGGGATACAAGGACTATAATCCTAAGCACAATATCCAAAACCTTCCCAAGAGATCACAGTAAGAATCCACTGCAAACTGATCTAAGGACATATATGATTTTCTCTTCCGTAAGAATAATTCTCAAATTACGAAGCTTTTGGACCAATGAGGCGGTTGGCATCAAGTATACTACGTAGGGGTTTTGCAAGCGACGAGCAAGATATAGCGTAAATTAAATAACATGCATATTTTACAAAAAAAATACTAATTAAGATATGGACTTCTATCTTAATATACTCCAACTATTTTCTTAGCGAATCACGCGACACCCTCGACACGTGAGACGGAAGTCTCCGGCAGACTCCTAGTGGGGATCGGGATCCAATTGACATCTTAGTGCAACCTCGAGGGACTTGACCAATTGCACTAAGCCCAAAAGGTAGGCAACTCTTGCCAATCACAACTCCTTATGATTCCCGTCACGTTCGACCTCCGAATCATCATGGTCTCAAGGGACTCAACCAACCATGACGTTCAGTTAAGTCATCACCATCGTTACAAGATGAGTCTGATTCGATGATATGCCCTTGAGGGACTCGACCAAGCATACCATGTCCTCAGGTCACCGGTGACATCTGTATGTCGTAGGCAAAAACTCGATCACGTAGATAAGTGAGCCTCGAGGGACTCGACCGATGTCGTGATTTAATTTCTTCCTATAACGATGGAAGGTCACGCGGGTCAATCTTATTGCCTCATGCTTATCGACTTAATATTATCTTAGGAGGGTTTTTTGTTTCGTATCGATCTCCTAGTATGTCGTGTCACACACATACATATTTAATATATATCTACATCGCATGCAAATATATATATACATATATCTAGTAGGCGTATAACAGATCACATATGCAAGCCACACCGGATGATCATGAGCCGTGACCTAATATGATTAAGCCCGAGCCAATGGGCCTAATCACTCATAATAGGATCTATGTGTGCATTGGCGCATCTCCATGCCCTATGATTGTTGATCTTGTCATTATCGGTTCCATCGGATCATCGCATCATCATGCGTCGTGATCTCCCGCCACGGCATCGTGGGTCCCGCTGTAACCTCCACGCTCCCACTGCGCCTCTCCATGTAATTACAAATAATCACAGACACATAGGCCCAACAATAAACGAGAAAAACGTAGGCTCGCAGGCCCCAATAATAATAATCATAATTACACACATCATAACACATGGCTCATGATCATCCATCCACGTCATACATCACATCACATCATATGTAGGATTACTAGATATACATAATAATTAATTAAACTATTTAATTAATTATTTTTCTGGAAACAAGGATATGCTCGAAATTTCGAGAATTGTCAAGGGCATTTTCATAATTCTGGATGAGAGGACAGTCCTAGAAATTTCAGGTATTATTGAGGGTATTTTTGGAATTCTATACACAAGGACAGTCCTTAGAATTTTTTAAATTCTGAGGGGCATTTTAGTTATTTTTTAAAAAGAAGCCCTAACCCTCTCCTTCACTCTCCTGCACCGCGGTCGTTGTCATTGCCCCTGCTGTCATGGGCTTAGCTGATTTGCCTAAGCCGTGCGGCACCCTTGCGGCCCTCCCGAAGACTTAGCTGAAATTGCCTAAGTCGTGGAACGCCCAAAGCGTTATCTGTCCGCACAGGGTCAGCCTTCCCCGAGATCTCCCAGAGTCCCTTAGGCTCACAAAAGAGAAAACGGGCCAGAAGAAGCAATTCCCACGGGATCCACAAGCAACTGCTCAAGCAAACACTTCATAAGCCATATGCAAATTACATCCGAGGACATCACAAACTCAGAGAGGTTGCACACAAAGGATAATGGTCCATTACAGACCGAAGTGTTGCATTGCCACGAACTATTCCACCACGATCCGCTGCACCATGTCGCCTCCTGGTGACATCTCCATTGCATACAGATTATTGTGTGATGAACTTGGACTACGATTTCTCCACGTGTGGCCTCTGCCAACACATTGTCACGGGCTTAGCTGATTTGCCTAAGCCGTGCGGCACCCTTGCGGCCCTCCCGAAGACTTAGCTGAAATTGCCTAAGTCGTGGAACGCCCAAAGCGTTATCTGTCCGCACAGGGTCAGCCTTCCCCGAGATCTCCTAGAGTCCCTTAGGCTCACAAAAGAGAAAACGGGCCAGAAGAAGCAATTCCCACGGGATCCACAAGCAACTGCTCAAGCAAACACTTCATAAGCCATATGCAAATTACATCCGAGGACATCACAAACTCAGAGAGGTTGCACACAAAGGATAATGGTCCATTACAGACCGAAGTCCCCCACAAGTGCTTACAAGACATGCTTGTATTTACAAGCCAAAATTAGCCATAAAGCAAACCAAACTCGGGCTGCTAAGCCTACTGCAAGCCCGCTACTTGCTGTACAATGTATGTACACAAACCGAAGGACACGGACAAACATGGGCATTCCATCAAACACCTTGTTTACATTTTGACCGTGACATTCTCCCCCACTTATTCCTTCGATGTCCTCGTCGAAGCCGCTGTAGACGTTGCATCTCCTTGCATTTTGCTAAATCTTCAATCTTCTGCTTTAGCTGCAACACGCCCCTTTGGCTCCCAGCTGCTCTCCGCCGCTGTTGTTGAGTAGTCGAACTCTGATCCGCCATGCTGCTTCAACTCACCACTGACTGAATCCGGTGTGGGGTTGGCTGAGTTGTGCTGATCCTTGTTGGTTCTCGCGGATCCTACTGATGAAGGAAAAGACCTGCCTTATTATGCGCCAGTATCGTAGTCTACTCATGTTGCTTGAACTGGGTGGATGCTTGTTGGAGCTTTAACGAGCATCGCCTCGCAGACTTTGAAGTTTTTAAGGTCCTTCCTCCAAAATGTTCACCCATTGATCCTTCCTCCATGTTTAGTTGTCACTTCCAAGTAGGTTCACATCACTTCCGCTTTCGATTGGCATTCAATTGAAAAATGAAGCGGACAATCTACTCTCAGTAGTACCGATCACCAATAGTGAGGATTGGATAACTATTGTCTTCCGTAAGCTTTCTCTGAAGGGTCACTGAACTTATGCAGAGCTCCTCTGCTGGATAAGTAAGAGAACTGGGATACTTGACTTCACCCATTCTCTTAGTAGTTGAGAAGGCAAGGTTACTTGACTTCGCTCACCTCCTCGAGTTAAGAGGATTGGGGTACTCGGTTTCGCCCATTCTCTTGAGTTGAGAAGGCAAAGGTTACTCAATTTCGCCTGCCTCCTCGAGTTTGTACTTCATGCATTGAGCTGGTTACTAACATTCGCTCGCTCTTTGCTCACACTTCTGAAGCACCTGAAGTGTTTGCACTCCTTGCATTGAGTCAGCTACTGTGATTCGCCTTCCCACTGCCATTGAACTTCTGGAATGCAAGAAGTTTCGCCCGAAAAGAGCAAAAGTTTACCCCAACTTGGAGTCCCCCAACTTGGAGTAAGTCTTTGATAGATTTGGTCGCCTCTGGGATTGTACCATCTTGTCCATCACCTTTGCCGCCTACTCCTCTGAGTAGAAAGGTACAGTACCGTGTACTGTCTACTTCGTTCCTTGGTCGAGCACTCCTGCGTCAACCCGAAGTCCCTCGCTGTCGGCTATCTTGATGAAGCCCTTCGACAATGGTCTTATGAAGTTTCTTGGCCTCTGCCCTTCTGCCTTGTCTTGGTACTTGGAGTTTGCCTTTGCATTCTCCACCTCCTCAGCCCCTTTTGCGACCAATGCTCTCCCTCCATAAGAGCAAGGGACCGATGACTCCACAGAAGTCCCGCCGCTGCGGTACCATGGCACTGCCAAGCCCATAGCGCTACTATCCGTTGACTTGCATCTGCATCCCTTTCTTCGCGATCGGTAGATCCGCCTCTGCGGCACTGTGGTGCTCCTCCGAGTCCACCTCCTTTCTAACCGATGCTTTGCTTTTGGGTAGCTGAGCCCCACTGGACTCGTCGTCGCTTCCTCGCCCCTTTCGACCACCTGCTTCGACACCATTGTGTCCTCGTAGCTGTTCTCTTTGGTCGATGGAAAGACAGACTGCAACTCTCAAGCATGGCCTCCGCCATCTTGTTGCAGGGCTCACGCCGATTCTGTTCTCCTTAGCTTCCTTGGTAGCAACGTTCGCTTACTCGGCTTTGTCCTCTGACTTGCCGGGCTCCCTTAAGCGAATGTGAGCACTGAAGCAGTCCAACTCTCCAGCTGCTCCGATCATACCTTAGTATAATCAAGTCCCCTTCATGAGACTCACTGGTACTTGCAATCTGACTACTACCTCGGTGGTACACAGTCCCCATATACTGCCGACCAAGGCTTTCATCTGATGCAAGCTTCGATGCGCACACACGGAAGACCCGCCTCTGCGGTACTGTGGCATTCACTCCTTGAATCCACAGCCCTTCTTGCCATTGCATTGTTCACCGAAGTGGAGCTCCCAGTAGCTCCGGATCATTCACATGATCACGTCCCCCTCCATGGGACTCACTAGTACTTGCACTTGGACTTCTTCCTCGATGGTACATAGCCCCCATATGCTGATGATCAAGGCTTTCATCCAATGCAAGCTCCGATGCACACACGAAGACCTGCCTCTGCGGTACCATGACATTCACTCCTTGAATCCATAGCACTTCTTCTTGTTGTGTCGTACACCAAAGTGGAGCTCCCAGTAGCTCCTGATCATACCTCCGCATGATCTTGTCCCTCACGGGACACGATCGCCAGTGTTGCATTGCCACGAACTATTCCACCACGATCCGCTGCACCATGTCGCCTCCTGGTGACATCTCCATTGCATACAGATTATTGTGTGATGAACTCGGACTACGATTTCTCCACGTGTGGCCTCTGCCAACACATCGTAGGGCCTCTGCCATCTCCGATTGTTTAGTTCGCTCTCTTGGCAATTCACCTTCGTCCACCCACTCTTGGGTCACACCTGGACGAAGCATAGCTCTAGGACAGTCCGTCGCCTAGTAGCTCATGAAGTCTCCCTGACTTCACTAGAGTTGGTGCACCATTGTCTGGATCCTGGGCCTCTATCCCCTACCAGCATAATCTCTGCTATGCACCTCTTGTTCTTGACAACTCGAATGACAACACTATGGCATATTCTTCAAGAGTACCCGCCTCTGCGTCCTCTTGCCCCGTGCTAAGGTATCATGATCCCAACTTTCTCTCCGCAAGTTGAATCACCTTAGTTACTCCGTCAAATGCATCTCTGAGGTAGCATGCATGTGCCTCGAAGCTCCCTTCATCTTTGGCACCATGGAAGATAAGTCCGCCCCATCAGAATGAAGAACTCATGGAACGACATGATCTCACTCTTGCCTCTACAAGAGTTCATGCCCTTGACCTCCGTCCAAGGAAAGCTCTGTGCCTCCGCTCCATGTTCCATCTTCTATGTCGACTCCCTTCATGCGGCTTAGATACTTCACCAAGTTTCACCCAAGTCGTTTCGCTCCTCGATTTGCATTGAGTTGATAGTGGCCCTCGCGTCCACCATTCCACGGGTCAGCCCTCCGTTGAGTACGATTTCCACATCGACTCAAAGTGTGCCTTCATATGAGGTTGCCTTGGATTACTCCCCCACTTGATCTCGAAATGCATCCACCAATGCATTACCTCATTCGAGATCATGCGACGACTCTTCGTCGCTCGCTCGGTCCGTTGAGCGTTTTGGAGGTATCTCCTTAAGAAACTCTTCCTCAATACGTGCGATCTGTTGCACATGATTCTCCCTCTGGAGAACTATGACTTATCCCTCCTGGATATCTGTCCTATTAGAGCAACTTTCCTCTTTACATTCTTCCCACTGGAAGTTTCGGAGACCACCATCCCCTTTGGACCACTCCGTCTTGCTGAACAACTTGTGCCTTGTTCTGCCCCCGCAAATGTACTTGCTAGATTGCGACCCTTCGCCAATACAGTCTCCACTACACCCTACGGGTCTAGCAATGTGCTGAACTTGTTGCACATTTCAGCTGCCTAGGACGTAGCCTTTTATGTCAAAGAGAAAGTTCTGATGCTCCATGGCACTGAGTTCTGATCGCACCTTAGGATGGCCACGAACACTCCGTCGTCCGTGTACAAGCCCTTGCATGAGTTCCGAATCCTTCGAGTTAGCAATTCCCCTCACCTCTGTGAGCTTTGCACAACTCTTTCGGTCGTTACGCAACACCTCCCACTTTGCACGGTCTCATCAATCACCAAACGCCCCGCTTGGCCTTGAGCACCGTCAAGTTTGGTTGCCAACGTCAAGCCATAGCTCAAACTCCACCATCCCGATCTTTGTGTGCTACGCATTCTTCTTTGCATGTTTGTCCTCGTGGTGCCTCTCGCGCAAAGGGTTGGCCATTCCTCTGAATGCCAAACCGGGATGCCCGCTCCTCTAAGCGACTCCTTTCCCTACATCTCAATGTCCATTTTCCCCCAAACGGTTGCGCGTGCTGGCTGTCCTCCACACAGCCCAACTAGGTCCCCCACGTTTGTATGGCAAGTGTCTCTGCGTGTGCTTGTCCCGCTCTGATACCACATTGTCACGGGCTTAGCTGATTTGCCTAAGCCGTGCGGCACCCTTGCGGCCCTCCCGAAGACTTAGCTGAAATTGCCTAAGTCGTGGAACACCCAAAGCGTTATCTGTCCGCACAGGGTCAGCCTTCCCCGAGATCTCCTAGAGTCCCTTAGGCTCACAAAAGAGAAAACGGGCCAGAAGAAGCAATTCCCACGGGATCCACAAGCAACTGCTCAAGCAAACACTTCATAAGCCATATGTAAATTACATCCGAGGACATCACAAACTCAGAGAGGTTGCACACAAAGGATAATGGTCCATTACAGACCGAAGTCCCCCACAAGTGCTTACAAGACATGCTTGTATTTACAAGCCAAAATTGGCCATAAAGCAAACCAAACTCGGGCTGCTAAGCCTACTGCAAGCCCGCTACTTGCTGTACAATGTATGTACACAAACCGAAGGACACGGACAAACATGGGCATTCCATCAAACACCTTGTTTACATTTTGACCGTGACACTGCGCAGGCGACGGCGCTGCGCATTGCGGTCGACAGCCGCCCTCGCAAGGGGTGGCCACCCCTGCGGTCGGCGCCGCTGCCCCTGTTGGCGATAACCCCTTGTGGGTGCTCCGCGGGCAGCCCCTTGCGGGTGCGCCGTGGGCAACCTCTTGCTGGCTGGTCGCTAGCGACCGTCCCTTGCGGGCGCGCCGCCCCTGCGGGCGACCGCCCCTTAGGGGCTGTTGCCCCTGCGGGCGGTCGCCCCTTGCAGGAGGCTGGCAGCCCCCTTGCAGGGGGGTCTTGGCTACAACTGGCCGCCGTTGCAGGGGGGTTGGCCGTGGCCAGCCGCCCCATTGCAGGGGGCCTTGGCCCCAGCCGGCTGCCCCTTGCAGCCAGCCACGACCGGCCCCTCCTCCTCGCTGTTCTTATTGTGAACGCGTTGAACGATTATACACGATTCAATCTGATCACACGCGGTTTAAAACCAATCGTTCACACGAAAACTTTGGCTCTGATACCACTGTTGGGAAACCTCAGTGCGTGCATCACATGCACAGCAGAAATCAAAACAAAAATCGATTTCCCACGTAGATCAAATCGTCGTGCAAAAGATTGGTGTCGCGAGAATAGGGGCTAATTGGATCTTCATCTAATCCTCTATTCACTGAAGCATCCACCATATATATGTGACTCTCTAGGCCCGATACCGAGCTGGCCGTGAGTCACTCCCATCAGAACTCCTTTTGATATAGTGAATTATTATCTCTATAATAATTCACTCGACTCATCGACTATGGACGTACTAGGCCACTACGCCATAGTCCCCAGACGGTACAGGGGGATCGAATCCATCAAACCTGTCTGTCCACAGTTACCATGTATCTATAATCCCTCATCCAAATAATATCCCAGAGATCGTATATTGGACATGGTACTATCAAGTCATATATAGAATCAGTTTGTCTTGCTCTATTCGGATTCTACCGGAGAACTCCTTCTCTCCCAATTCGAATGACCCTGGCCAGGGATTTGTCTAAGCAAGCATATATGAGATATTCCTCTCATGATACTGAGAGTGGATGATCCTCTATTGACACTCAATTACCTTCGTAAGGTTGGCTACCATTCCCGATAACCAGTTGTATCAGATCTGGAGCTTTCCAAACCTGTAAGTCTGGCGTCAAAGAAATGAGTACTCATACAAGGCATCTTTGGTATCTCAAGTCCAAGGACCAGATACACAACTGGGACTATGGAATCGTTATCTGACATTAGGTATCATTAACCATACAACATTCCATAAGCGAATCAATCAGTGAACTCATTCTCTAATGAGCACCTGTACTATATCCTTAGTGTCTCCACACAAGTGGCTATGAGACCAACCGCCTCCATTATATGGACGGGTATATAGTACACTGGTCTGTCCGGTTATCTCGATGTCGCTTTTGAGTAACATATGACCGGGATTATTTAGGATCTGTGTTTAAAGATGAATCGATCGCATTATCGTGATCTCATTACGATCTGATTCCCATTACACAGAACCAAGGACATCATAATATATATGCTACATATAATATAATGTGAGAATATGCCAATATTAATCATAAGCAAAAAGATTATGCAGTGTGTCACACGTGCCATCACTCATGTGATTGGCTTGAAGGGTACATGTAACTAGTAACAAGTTCCAACTTTATATAGGTCTAATAGAGTATCTCACCCTCCTGAAAGATATATGGGATATATCAATGAAGATGACTCTCAGGATGTTGATCCTTAGACCTACGAGTATGAGTATAGACTCTGGGAACTGGCAAGAAGCCATGAATTCTGAGATGGATTCCTTGTACTCTAACAAGGTTTGGAACCTTGTGGATGCACCTGAGGGTATTGTACTCATCGGGTGCAAGTGGATCTTCAAGAAGAAGATCAGAGTAGATGGAAAGGTGGAGACCTATAGGGCAAGGCTGGTAGCTAAAGGATATCGTCAAAGACAATGAGTTGACTATGACGAAACCTTTTCACCTGTAGCAAGGCTGCAATTGCTATTAGGGAGGTCATCCTACATCTGCTTGGTGGAGCTATTATTACATTAGATGAATGCTATTTTGTCTCTTCCATTATCAAAAATATTATTTTCGTCTCTTGTATGATAATTAGTGGATATAAATTAATTTTTGAGAATAATAGTTATTCAATAATTATGGATGATGAGATCATTACTAGAGGGACCCTTATAAATGGCTTATATGTGTTAGACACTTCTCGTCACATCATGAATATAAATCGTCTAAGAGGAAAATAGATAAGGTGAAAAATGTATACCTATGGCATTGTAGGCTAGGTCATATACATGAGGGAAGAATTTCAAAAGTTACTGAAAGATGGATACATAGATTCATTTGACTATGAGTCATATGCAACTTAAGAACTTTGCCTTCGTGTGAAGATAACCAACTCTCCTTTTAATGAAACTGGAGAGAGAACCACTGAGTTATTGGAACTCGTACATAGTGATGTATGTGGTCTTATGTCGACTCTAGCTATAGGTGGTTACTCATACTTCATTACATTCATTGATGATTTCTCTAGGTATGGACACATGTACTTGATGAAGTACAAGTCCGAGACCTTTGAGAAATTCAGAGAATATAAGAATTAAGTCGAGAACCAGATTGAAAAGAGTATTAAGACTCTTCGATCAGATTGAGGAGGAGAGTACTTGAGTACAGAGTTCACCCATTTCCTCAGAGTTCCATCAAAGTCGGTAGTGTCTATAACATATAAGATATGAAAGGGAAAGAAACCCAACCTTAAGATGGTTAAGATTTGGAGCTGTCCTGCCCACGTTAGAAGACACAACCCCGATAAGTTGGAATCAAGGATAGAATGGTACATATTCGTGGGATACCCTAAGGAAACTTATGGGTATTATTTCTATCATCCCGAGGACCGAAAGGTCTTTGTTGTCAAGAGAGCTGTGTTCTTTGAGAAGGAACACATTCTTGGTGGAAACAATGGACTAAAGCCAGAGAAATTTGTATCCAGAGAGAGTCTAGATAAAGTGTGTAGGTTACTCAAGTTCATTTATGGACTAAAGCAAGCTTCCCGAAGTTGGAACATAAGATTTGATAAGATGATCAGATCTTATGACTTCGTTAAGAACGAAGATGAGCCTTGTGTGTACAGGAAGGTAAGTGGGAGTGCTATCACCTTCTTGATATTGTATGTGGATGACATCCTAATCATTGGGAATGATGTAGGAAAACTCTCCATAGTAAAGGCTTGGCTATCTAGAAATTTCTCCATTAAAGACTTAGGGTCTATCATGTGTAGACATGGACATGTACTGAGCCTGATATAACACATGCTCTGAGTGTCATAAGTAGGTATCAGGCGGATCCAGGTTTAGAACACTGAAAGATAGTAAAGTGTATCCTTAAGTACTTGAGAAGGACTAAGGATCATTTACTAGTATATGGAGGAGGTAGCCTCCAGATTGAGGGCTACACGGAGTCAAGTTTTCAATTCAACATTATTGATAGTAGGTCAAACTCAGGGTATTTTTCACCCTGAATGGAGGAGCAGCAAGCTGGAAGAGTTCCAAGCAAGATACTACTACTGACTCGACCATAGAGGTGGAATACATTGCTGTAGCAGAAGTAACAAAAGAAGGGGTGTGGATGAAGGAATTCATTAGGGATTTAGGAATCGTTCTGAGCAGCGTGGAGCCAATTCCTATATACAGCGACAGTGACAAGGCGATAGCTCTAGCAAGGGAACCTAGGTCTCATCAGCATTGTTCTGAGGAGGTTCCACTTAATTAGAGAGAACATAGCCCGTAAAGATATAACAATGGAAAGAGTTCCATCCGAAGATAACATTGCAGATCCATCGACGAAGCCGTTGGCTCAGATTGTATTTGAGCATCACAGGGGTCTGATGGGGATCAGACACATAGGTGATTGGCTTTAGGTCAAGTGGGAGATTGTTGGTTACAGGTGCCCTGCAAGCTAATTACATGAGTGATGACACGTGTGACACGCTATGTGATTTTTTTGCTTATGATTAATATTGGCATATTATCACATTATATTATCTGTAGCAAATATATTGTGATGTCTTTGTTCTGTACAATGAGAATCAGATCGTGATAAGATCACAATAATGAGATCGATTCACCTTTAAACAGGGATCCTAAATAATTCCGATCATAGGTTAGGTTACTCGAGAGGGACATCGAGATAATCAGACAGACTGGTGTATTATATACCCATCCATATGATGGAGGTGGCTGGTCTCAAAGCCACTTGTGTGGAGACACTAAGGATATAGTACAGGTGCTCATTAGAGAATGAGTTTACTAATTGATCCGCTTATGGAATGCTATATGGTTAATGATACCTAATGTCTGACAATGATTCTATAGTCCCAGTTGTGTATCTGGTACTTTGACTTGAGACACCAATGATGCCTTGTATGAGTATTTCTTTCTTTGACGCCGGACTTATAGGTTTGGAAAGGTCCAGATCTGGTACAATTGGTTATTGGGATTGGTAGCCAACCTTACGAACGCAATTGAGTGTTAATAGAGGATTATCCACTCTCGATATCACGAGAGGAATATTTCATATATGCTTGCTCAGATAAATCCCTAACCAGGGTCATTCGGATTGAGAGAGGAGTTCTATGGGAGAATCCGATTAGAGCAAGGCTATGTTGGATTTCATATGTGACCTGATAATACAATATCCAGTATACGGTCTTTAGAATATTAGTTGGATGAGAGGTTATAGATACACGATAACTATGGATAGATAGGTCCAATGGATTTGTTCCCCCTATACTGTATAGTGACTATGGCGTAGTGGCCTAGTACGTCTATAGTCGATGAGTCGAGTGAATTATTATGAAGATAATAATTCACTATATCAGAAGGAGTTCTGATAAGAGCGACTCATGACCAGTAAGGTATCGAGCCTAGAGGGTCACACGCATATGGTGGATGGTTCAGCGAATAGAGGATTGGATGAAGATCCAATTAGCCCTTATTCTTATTAGATGAGACCCTATACTAATGGGCTCCTTGCTTAAGACCCAGTTAGAGGCCTAAGGAGATTATTAGATAGAGATCCAATAATGCAAGGTTAGTGGGTTATTGGATAAAGATCCAATACCCACTAAGGTAGGACCCATAGGGTTTTGATGGCTCTCTATAAATAGGAGGGGAGACTCATGGTTGATAGGCTACAGCCTTGGCCTCCCCCTCTTATTATCCTCCCTCCCTCTGCGAGAGTTGCAAGATCAGATTAGGCTACAGAGATCCATATGTTAAATCTCAGATTTTGATGATGAAATCAATTGATGGGTTATTGATCTAATAGGATTGTTAGAATTGATCAATTCAGGATTAATTATGACAGAATGATTATTATAATCAGGATTGGCCAAGGTCATGTCTATGCATCGGGTTGATGCGGTTGAGAACTCGCTAGGAGTGTGTCGGGAGCTCGCCGAGAGTATCGGGAGTTTGCTAGGATGACCCAAGGGAGTTCGCTAGAAGAAGACCGAGACTCGTCGGAAGATTGTCGAGGGTAGCCGAAAAGCTTATCGGGAGTTAGGATGGTCTTGTAATAGATATTTGATAATTATGATTGTATTTAATTAAGTTATAATTAGCATCGTGTAGGACTAACTATGATAGGAGCAATGAAGTTACAACCAAATGATGGGCCAAGATCAAGCTTGGCATCGGGCCAGGTTCGGACGATGCAGTGGGATCTCGTTGAAGTTCGCTAGGAGGTTCGCCAAAGGGATCGGGAAGCTTGCTGGGAACACACTGGGAGATCGCCGGAAGAAGACTGGAAGACTCGCTGCAAGAATGCCAGAGACTACCGGATTGGCGTGAGTTAGGTCTTGTTTAGCTTATTGGTCATTAAGTGTTGTAATCATTGAGTCGTCATTAGGAATTGAGTCCTAATTGAGTTGAATTTCGATGAAATCCAAATAAACTTAATAAGGCAACCGGTTCCACTATAGGGTTTGGCTGAGCTCAAGTTGAGCTTAATTAGTTGACTAAGGTAATGGTCAATTGATGGTTCAAGCCGAAATTCGAAAAGTGGAGGGAACCACTTCTGCGAAAATTCCAGCGGGTAAATTATCGGTGAGCGACGGGTGTACCGTCGTCACCCAGGCTTTCGGGCGGCTGACGATGGCTGACCCACCCAGGCTGGGCAGTTAAACCACCTGTACCCAGGAATCTGGGTACTTTCGACGGTTGATCCGCCCAGGGCCGGCGGGTAACCACCCGTACCCTGATGTTCGGGCGGTTGAGCTGCCCAGGTCGGCGGGTAAACCGTCCGTACCCAATTTTTCTGAGTATATTTGATTTTTGGCTCTAAAAATCTGAAGCCACTTGGGGCCTATAAATACCCCAAGTTTTCTTGCATTCTACATAATAATTTTTGAGGATTATATTATGAGAAAATATTGTGTGAGAATTATAAGAAAAAAAAGGGGTAAGGGAGTGATCAAAGAGTATATAATCTTGTCTCCCTTGTAAGCAAAGTATAAGGGTTCAATTTTCACCGAAAGAAGATCAATAGTGGACGCTGGTGTGCCTCAAGAAGGAGGACTCGGGAGTGGACGTAGGTCGTTGGCGCCGGACCACTATAAAAATTATGAGTGTTTCCTTGCTTTCATTGCTTACATATTTTTGTATTAACGCTTCCGATTTAACTCAACTCCTTGAAAGAAAAGTTTTCACTATAAGTTCTTTCTTTTAAACGTTGCTTATCTTTCTGGTCTACTTATCAACTTTCTTTCAATCACTCACTCGTTTCACTAAGAACGAAAAGCTTCACATTTCCTATCTTGGTTTAATAAAAAAGTTTTCATCGAAACTAAAATTTACACTTGCACTAATTCACCCCCCTCTTACTGCCAATTGATCCTAACACCATCATGTGGATACTACTAGAGAGAAAGACGCTTGACTTCCTTCATCCTCTCTATCCGACATGGAATATAGGGATATATGATCTCCTTAGGTAAAACTCTAATATGATGTGATTTTTTTGGCTTTTGCGGCTTTCTCACGACCAAATCTTTGCATGACGATTTGATCAGCGTGGAAAACATATTTTATTTTGATTTTCGCTATGCATGTGATGCTCCCACTGAGGTTTCCCAATAATAACTTTATGGATAAGACAGTTGCTACTTGATTAGCCTACCATATTGAGCAATGTGACAAGTTTGAAGTAAAAGTAACAGATGGACGAATTTTAACTTGCTACAACAAATGTTCGAAGATAAAGTTGATTATGCAAGGTTAGGAAGTACTTATGGATTTCTTTTTTTTATCCCTGAAAGATTATAAAGTAGTGCTCACCATTGAATGATTATCAACCTTGGTTGACATTTCCTGGAGCTTGTCTAAAGTTATCATGAAGTTTTTTACTAATGGGAAAAAAATGATTTTAAGAAGAAAGCGTGGAGGCAAGATCACCACTACCACCAGTTAGCGGATAGAGAGAGTTCTCCAAAAGACACACATAAGTTTTTTGGTACAATTGTAAGTCCTTGAAGTAGAATTGACCGTGCTCAATCAAGATCCTGATGCTTATTCCTTAATTAGTGAGTTTGAAGATGTGTTTTCAGAACCGCAAGGGCACCCACCCCTTCGGCTCCATGACTACCAGATTCCTATCCTGTTTCATCAGTGAGATTGTTGAAACAAGTATCGTTTCAATAGAACCCTGTGAGATTATAATAAAACCCTACCTAGCCACTTCTATCCTATAAAAAAGTATGGTTAGTGTTTAGATAGGGACTTTAGGGTTTAGTGGACACCGCCCCCTTTACTGGGTTGGTCGGCCAGGGTTTCCTCCTGCTTAGGTCGACTATAGAGCAAACCTAGCCGTCACCTGTTCCTACTTAGGTAGGTCGACTATAAAAGGGGCAAAGGGATAATTTTACTTAGGCAAGCACCCCATGAGCTAGGGTTTAGAACCGTATATAATGATATAGCCGCCCTCTCTCTTTTATCAAGCAATTATCAACTTTTATTCAGCCTTGTGTCGAGTCTAGGAGGGAGGAACCCCTACAGCGTTCCAAGGGTTGATCCCCCTCAAGGGTTAAAATCTATATAGCTCCTTATGGGGTTCTATCATCTGGTATTAGAGCCACGTTCCTGTTGCCCTGTAGCCATCTCTGTCGCCTCCACCTTCCCAAGCAATTCCCATAATTGCTTTTGACGTCACTTCCACCGTCACCCACCAAGCCGCAGATCTATCAATTTGCTGGCGTCCTTTGTGTCAACATCTAGAAATCTGGTATATTTTTATCACCCATGCCTCTTCAATACTGCAAGATCCTTTACCTTACACATTGAAGAATTTTTCCAAATTTTATCTGCTGTAAATTTCATTAGTCTTAAACGTTATCGTTGTTGTGAAACTGATTTATTTCTTCTCCTTTTTGATTGACATTTTTATACAATTCCATAAATCAACTTAGCTTTCATCTGAGATTGGTTTTTGGAAAAAATTCCCTCTAGAACCGATTTTATTGTGCCTTCTTTCATCATTACATAGTGTTAGAATTTTACGATGAAGGATCTGCCTTCTATCTTTTGCCCTATTTCCCTACTGTTACGCTACCGAAATTTTGTTAAACTTTTTGCTGGTATTAACCACATCTGAACTGAGGGTTTTTGCATATTATTCTTAAATTTTCCTCTGAAATTTAAGTCAAGAATTTATCATTTCTCCGACGTAAAATATGTTCGACAGGACAGCACATCGCAACACCTTTCTTTGTCGAATTCTATCAGATTTGAGTGCTGTCTTTTGTGGGATTTCAGATTCTCTTTCTCTCATCTGTAAACCCTACCATTCTCATAAAAAACCCTTCTAAACCACACCCTAAACCGATCCCAAATAACCACCAAAATTAGCCCTAAATCGTAGCCTACTCCCATCTAAACCGATCCACTGATCCAACCGGCCACCACCTCTCCAAAAATTCTCATGCCACTAACCCATCAACAGAAAAAGATCTCAATATTACAGATCTAGAGGCATACACCATGGCATCAGAGGAGGCCATCAACGCCAAGTTCGAAGCCTTTGTAAGCCGCATGGAGGAGAAGATGTTATCTTTTTTCACTTAATTCAGCATAGGCTAACCATCAAGTCCGAGGAAGTCACAGCATGGAGAGACTTCAGATCGGCGAGATGATCCTCAAGAGTATGGACACATCATCCCTGATCAGAAGAATCCACGCATGAAGGTGGACTTCCTAAGATGGGAAGAAGGAGACCCGATCGGATGGATCTAGCACGCAGAGCGCTCTTTTCGGTTCTACTGAACTGCCGACGCTACACGGGTGGACATTGCTACCATCCACCTCGAGGGAGATACTATTCAATAGTTCAATTGGTTTGAGCACTCCCATAGAGGACTCTCTTGGCAGCGATTCAAGGAAAGACTACTAAACTGCTTCGGACTAGTCGATTTTGACAACATCGACGAACAATTAGCAGAGATTCATCAAACCTCTACAATATAAGAATACCAAATAAAGTTTGAACATTTATCTAACCAAACTATGGATTGGTCTGAGAAACAAATTTTAGGGACTTTTATTGAGGGCCTAATGCTAGAGATTCGAGAAGAAGTAAAGGCACGACAACCGTACACTCTTTTGGCTGCGATTTTCTTCGCGCGCATCCAAGAAGAATGATTGAATCATGAGGTATGAAGGACAAGAGTCGCTCCCCGATCAACCATGCCAAGGCCTACAGCCTCCTCTACTACCATCTGAGCCCCTGCACCAAAGAAATTAATAAGAGACGAGCTTCGCGAATATTCGGCTAAGGGGTTGTGTGGGCACTGTGATGAACCGTGGAGCCAAGAACATCGCTGCAAAAAGGGTCGGCTCCTTGTGATTGAACTAGTGGAGGATGAGGATAGCGAACCATTTGAAGAAGACCTCGAACTTGAGGGGGAAGCCATGGAGAAAGAGCCCCAACCGACCGACTACGCAGTGCACGCATTGGCCGGCTACTCCAACCCGTAGACCATGAAAGTTGGAGGACTTCTGAAATAGCAACCCATCACCGTTCTTATTGATACGGGCAGCACAAATAACTTCTTCAATAGTAAGGTTGCTGTATGTATGGTGCTTGAAATTGAAGATTGCAACAAGTTCGATGTAAAGGTCGCTGACGATCGAATTCTCAATTGCGACCGATGGTGCCCGCAAGTGAAACTGCTCCTCCAAGACCAAGAAGTGGTAACCGACTTCTTTCTCTTACTCATCGATGATTATGAAGCCATGCTTAGGATCGAATGGCTCACAACACTAGGGGATATCTCTTAAAATTTTTCTAAACTAATTATGAAGTTTTATTGCAAAGGGAGACATGCCACATTGCGAGGTAAGCGTAGGAGCCATAATTCCACCGCTTCGACATAATAGATGGAGAAAGTTTTGCACAAAGCACATGGAGGATTTTTAATGCATATCCAGCAGCCATCTAAGGAGGAGAACATGCAAAATTCAGATCCTAAGCTTGCCCTCTTATTGGATGAATTCACGGATGTTTTCACGGAGCCGCGAGGGATGCCGCCTAACCGGCCGCATGACCACTGCATACCTATTCTATCGGGCGAACCTCCATCAAATTTGAGACCATACAACTACCCTCACTTGCAGAAGGATGAGATTGAGAACATCGTCAAGGAGATGCTCAACACTGGAGTAATTCGACCAAGCTGTAGCCCTTACTCTTCGTCAGTGTTGCTAGTGCGCAAGAAGGATGGTACGTGGCGGATATACGTTGATTACCATCTTTGAATGCTATCACCGTCAAAGATAAATATCCTATACCAATCGTAGTTGAGCTCTTGGATGAATTAAAAGGAGCCTGAGTCTTCACAAAATTGGATTTCCGTTTCGATTACCACTAGATTCGGGTATGCGTTGAAGATGTTCCGAAAACTGCATTCCACACACATAACGGCCACTACGAGTTTCTAGTGATGCCTTTCGGACTTATGAATGCTCCTTCCACTTTTCAAAGCCTGATGAATGATATCTTTCAGAGTTTTTGACGTAAATTCATGTTGGTATTTTTGATGATATTCTCATTTATAGCCCTACACTTGATATTCATTTTCAGCACTTACGAACTGTTCTAATGATTCTTTGGGATAACACCCTTTATGTTAAATAGTCAAAGTATAGCTTTTTACAATATAAAGTAGAGTATCTAGGGCATATTATATCAGAAGATGAAGTGGTGATAGACCCGACGAAGATCGAGGCAATGCAAGGATGGCTGAGACCTACGAACATAAAATCACTGCGCGGCTTCCTTGGACTCATGGGCTACTACCAAAAATTCGTGAAAGATTATGTCAATATCAGTGCCCCACTCACGTCCCTACTGAAGAAAGACTCCTTGTGGTTGGATAAAGCCTCCACAGCTTTCGAACGACTCAAGGCAGCCATAACGATGATGTCGATCCTAGCATTGCACGATTTCAGTCGTACCTTCGTCATTGAGGCTGACACGTCAGGAGTTGGAATTGTAGCTGTTCTAATGCAAGATGGCCGACCCCTTACTTACACCAGTAAAGCTTTATCTCCCTCATATCTTAAAATGTATGTGTATGATAAAGAAATGCTTGTCATGATACACGCCATCACAAAGTGGAGACTCTGTATGATCGGCTGACGCTTCCAGATTAAGACCGACCACCAAAGCCTTAAATATTTTTTGGAGCATAAAATCTTCCCCAAAATAGTAACGATGGGTAACTAAACTTCTTGGCTTTGATTATGAAATTACTTATCGAAAGGGAAAAGAGAATGTTATTGCAGATGCTTTATCACAACTACCAGGACAAGCCAAAATTTTAGCAATCTCCCTCCCTTCCATCGACTTCCTCAAAGACATTAGGGAGGAATTGAAGAATAACTCAGAGACCCGAGACATCATAGAAAAATTAGAGAAGGATCCGGGTTCCATAGGTCACTACATGTGGGATTCGAAGGACTTACGTTACAAAGGCCGAATTGTTAGCTGCGATTTTGCCTCTTGAAACCAGTTTATTTCTTCTCCTTTCTGGTCAAAATTTTTACCCAATTCTAAGGATCAACTTAGCTTTCGTATAGGACTGATTCTGAAAAGAACTCCTTCTGGAACTAGTTTTCTTGTGCAATCTTTCACCATTACGTAGTGCCGGAATTTTACGATGAAGGATCTGCCTTTCGCGTTTTGCCCTATTTCCCTACTGTTATGCTGCCAAAATTTCGTCAAACTTTTTACTGGTATTACCAACATCTGAACCAAGGGTTTCTACATAATTTCTTTAAACTTTCCTCTAAAATTTATGTCAAAAAGTCATCATTTCTCTGACGTAAAATCTGTTCAGCAGGATAGCACATCGTAACACCTTTTTTCGCCGAATTCTATCAGATTTAAGTGCTATTTGTTGTGAGATTTCAGACTCTATTTTTCTCATCTCTAAACCCTACCATCCTCACCAAAAACCTTCCAAATCTTACCCTAAACTGAACCCAAACAGGCACCCAAATCAGCCCTAAATCGTAGCCTACTTCCATCCAAACTGATTCACCTTCCAACCGGCCACCCCCTTCTCCAAAATTCTCATGCCACTAACCCGACAACAGAAAAAGACCTCAATATTACAGATCTAGAGGCGTATACTATGGCATCAGAGGAGGCTATCAATGCAAATGTTTGAAGTCTTTGAAAGCCACATGGAAGAGAAGATGCGATCCCTTTTCGTCGAATTCAGCATAGGCCGATCGTTGAGCCCGAGGAAAGCACAACACAGAGAAACTTCAGATTGGCAAGACGATCCTCAAGAATGTGGCCACATCACCTCAAAACCCAACAATCCATGCATGAGGGTTGGCTTCCCTAGATGGAAAGAAGGAGACCCAATCGGATGGATCTCGCGCGTGGAGTGCTATTTTCAGTTCTACCGAACCGATGATGCTACACGGGTGGAGACTGCTGCCATCCATCTTGAGGGAGATGCTATTCAGTGGTTTAATTGGTTTGAGCACACCCATGGAGGAGTCTCTTGGCGGCGATTCAAGGAAGGACTACTGAACTGTTTCAGACCAACCAATTTCGATAATATCGACGGACAATTGGCAAAGATTCATCAAACCTCCACAATACAAGAATACCAAACAAGGTTTGAATGTTTATCTAATCAAACTGTAGATTGGTATCAAAAACAACTTTTAGGGACTTTTATTGAGGGTCTAAAGCTAGAGATTCGGGGAGAAGTAAAGGCGTGACAACTGTACACTCTTATGGCGACGATTTCCTTTGCATGTATTCAAGAAGAACGATTGAACCAAGAGGCACGAAGGGTAAGGGTCATTCCCCGACCAGCCATGCCGAGGCCTATAGCCCCCTCTACTACCATCCAAGCACCCACACCAAAAAAATTGATGAGGGATGAGCTTCGTGAACGATCGGCCAAAGGATTGTGTTGGCACTGTGATGAACTATGGAGCCAAGAACATCGCTGCAAAAAGGGCCGGCTCCTTATGATTAAACTAGTGGAGGATGAGGACAATGAACCATCTGAAGAAGCCCTTGAATATGAAGAAGCCATGAAGGAAGAGTCCAAATTGGTCGACTATGCAGTGCACGCATTGGCTGGCTACTCTAACCCGCAGACGATGAAAGTTGGAGGACTTCTAAAATAGCAACCCATCACCGTTCTCATCGACATGGGTACCACAAATAACTTCCTCAATAGTAAGGTTGCTACATGTTTAGTGCTTTAAATTGAAGGCTGCAACAAATACGACGTAAAGGTCATCGACGGTCGAATCCTCAATTGCGACCAATGGTGCTCGCGGGTGAAACTACTCCTCCAAGACCAAGAAGTGGTAGCTGATTTCTTCCTCCTACCCATCGATGATTATGAAGCTGTACTCAAGATCGAATGGCTCACAATGCTAGGTGTATCTCCTGGAATTTTTTTCTAAATTAATTATGAAATTTTATTGTAAAGGGAGATAGGTCACATTACGAGGCCAGCGCGGGAGCTATATTTCCATCGTTTCGTCGCAACGAATGGAGAAAGTTTTGCACAAAACACATGGTGGATTCTTGATGCATATTTAGCATCCATCTAAGGGGGAGAACGTACAAAACTCAGATCCTAAGCTTGCCTGTTTGCTGGATGAATTCACAGATGTTTTCTCAGAGCTACGCGGGCTGCCCCCTAACTGGCCGCATGACTACCGCATTCCTAATTTGCTAGGCAAACCTCTAGCGAATTTATGACCATTCCACTATCCTCACTTGTAGAAGGATGAGATCAAGAATATTATTAAATAGATGTTTGACACCGAGGTGATTCGACTGAGTTGCAGCCCTTACTCCTCACCGGTGTTGCTAGTGCGCAAGAAGGATGGTACGTGACAGATGTGCGTTGACTATCGGGCTCTTAACACCATCATCATCAAGGACAAATATCCTATTCCAGTTGTAGATGAACTGTTGGATGAATTAAAAGAAGCTCGAGTCTTTACTAAATTGGACCTCCGATCCGGATACCATCAGATTCGGGTATACACTGAAGATATTATGAAAACTACATTCTGCACGCATAATGGCCACTATGAATTTTTGGTAATGCCTTTCAGACTTACAAACGTTCCTTCTACCTTTCAAAGCTTGATGAATGATATCTTCCGAAGGTTTCTACGTAAGTTTGTATTGGTATTCTTTGATGATATTCTCATTTATAGCCTTATGCTTAATATACATTTTGAGCACTTATAAACCGTTCTAACCATTCTTTAAGAGAATACTCTTTATGTTAAATAGTCAAAGTGCAACTTCTTATAGCATAAAGTGGAGTATCTATGACATATTATATCGGAGGATGGAGTGGCAGTAGACCCGACAAAGATCGAGGCAATGCAAGGATGGCTGAGACCTACAAACGTAAATTCACTACGCGGCTTCCTTGGACTCACGGGCTACTACCGGAAGTTCATGAGAGATTATGGCAAGATCAGTGCCTCACTCATGACCCTACTCAAGAAGGACTCCTTTTCATGGTCAGATCATCCTCCGTAACCTATGAAAGACTCAAGGCCGCCATGATGACGATGCTGGTCCTAGCGCTATCCAATTTCAGTCGAACTTTCGTGATTGAGGCCGACACGTCCAGAGTTGGAATTGGGGTTGTTCTAATGCAAGATGGCCAACCCCTGGCCTACACTAGCAAAGCTTTATCTCCCTCATATCTTAAAATGTCGGTGTATGAAAAAAAGAATGTTGTTGCAGATGCCCTATCTCGGCTACCAGGACAAGTCAAAATTTTAGCCATCTCCCTTCCCTCCACCGACTTCCTCGATAACATTAGGGAGGAATGAAAGAATGATCCTGAAGCTTGAGCTATCAGAGAAAATTTGGAGAAGGATCCGGGTTCCATGGGCCTCTACACTTGGGATTCGAAGGACCTGCGCTACAAAAGCCGAAGTGTGATCGTTCATTCTTCCCCTTACATCTAGATTATTTTGCATGAGATGCACTCTTCACCTTCAGTAGGGCACTCTGGATTTCTGAGCCATACCCGAAGGAAGTCACCATCCCAGAAGAAAGATTGGCTATCACTAAAGTCCAACCATATGGTAGCACATACAAAGAAGAAATGGCCTCCCAACAAACTTTAGAATGGACGAGAAATTAAAGATCGAGTTTTCCTACACCTCCAGCCCGATCAGCAGGAAACTCGAGACTTAATGAAGTAGTCTCTCAATTTCTTTAGGCCTTAATAAAATCGGGGATCATATTAGAGCCCTAATTTGGAGGTCAACAGGAAACTCGAGCCTTAATAAAATTGGGGATCATATTGGAGCCCTAACATGGAGGTCAGATCTGTGCACCAAATCAAAATTAAAATTGATCCTCCAGATATCCCACCTCAAATGGAAATTTAAAGACAACGACTTAGCTCAAATTCTTCCAACTGATACCCAAGCTGATGAGGAGCTGAAGACCCGATTCCCTGAGTTCATGGAACTTTAACCTTGAGGATAAAGCTGATTTTAAGAGGGCGAATTTGATAGGACTCTAGCAGGGTTGAGTCCTAATCACTCTAGAAGTGATCAATAAGAACCATGTGAGATTGGGTTGGTCAGCTAGGGTTTCCCCCTGCTTAGGTCGGCAATAGAGCCAACCTAGCCGCCCACTATTCTTATTAAGGCAGGTCCGCTATAGGAGGGGCAAAGAGGAAATTTTACTTAGGTAAGCAACCCCTTAGGTTAGGGTTTTGATCCCTATTTAAAGATGTAGCCGCCCCTCCCTAAATCAAGTAATCATCAATTTTATTTCAGCCTTGTACCGAGTCTAGGAGGGATGAACCCCTATAACGTTCTAAGAGTTGATCCTCCTCAAGGGTCAAAATATATAAAGCTCCTTATGAGGTTCGATCAATTGAGCTTGAATATCTTCGTCATTAGTGGTGTTGGGCAGTTGAATATGGGCTGACTCATTCTCTCCCAACTTGAGCTTTAGGTAGGACACGTGGAAGACAAGGTGAATTTTTTACATCAGCAGACAAGTTTAGTTTGTATGCTATGACTCCAATGCACTCCATGATTTGATAGGACCCATAAAAGTGTGGGGATAGCTTCATGGAGGCTCGTGTGTTGATGGACAATTGCTTGTATGGCTAGAGGCGAAGATAAACCCAATCTTCTACTAAGAACTCTCTTTCACTTCGATGTGTGCCAGCTTGCTGCTTCATTCTGGCTTGAGTGGCTGAGGGATTATCCTTTAGTAGCTATAGGAGTTTGTCACTATCAATTAAATCCTGATAAACCTGAGCCAATTATATATTTAGAATTACAAAGGCCGGTCGATCATATACTGCTTCATATGTACATTTTGTTGAGGAGTGATATGTAGTATATACCACCATTCAGCCCAAGGGAGCCATTTTGTCCATTCCTTTGGTCGGTTGCTAGTGAAACACCAAAGGTATGTCTCTAAGCACCTATTCACCACCTCAGTTTGGCCGTCAATCTGTGGATGGTATAACGTACTCATCCTGAGTTTGGTGCCCTGCAGTTGAAACAACTCTGTCCAAAATTTACTGATAAAGACCCTGTCATCACTTACAATGGACCTTGACATCCCATGCAGTTTAACAATATTTTCTATGAAAATCTAGGCAATATTAGAAGTAGTGTAGGGATTTCAGATGACAAAGAAATGAGTATAGTTTATAAGTCGATCAACCACTATGAGAATTATGCTTTTACCTTGGGATAATGGTAGCCATTCAAAGAAATCCATGGATATGTTAGTCCATACTGAGTCTGGTATGGGTAGTGGCTGTAGCTTCCTTAGACTTGCCACTGTTTCACCCTTTTGTTGCTGGCATAGATCGCACTATGCTACAAACTCAGAAATAACTTTTTTCATCCCTCTCCAATAAAAGTTTTGTTTAACTCTCTTGTAGGTTTTTAAAAATCTAGAGTGCCCTGCTGATGGTATGGATTGCATTTCTTGTAGGATAGTTTTTATGCAAGGGGAGTCGGGTCTAAGCACGATACGACATTTATAGCATAGATCTCTTGAATCCCAACTGTAGTGGGCTATAAAACTTCATTCCTCCTTCAATTTTTCTTTATGATATGGCTGGTCTCTAGATTTTTCCTCCACTCCTCCCTAATGTCCTCGAAAAAGCCATTGGTTGGAAGGGAGAGTGCTGAAAATTCTACTTGCTCGGGTAGTCGTGAGAGTGCATATGCAACAACGTTTTCCTTGTCCTTTTTGTAAGTAATTACATAATCAAACCCAAAAAGCTTCTTTACCCATTTTTGCTATTCGGGGGAGTATATTTTTTGCTTGAAAAAATATTTGAGGCTTCTATGGTCGGTTTTTATTTGGAAGCACCGGCTAATTAGGTATAGTCTCCATTTCATTACTGCGTGCACAATTACAAATATCTCCTTATCATAGATTGACATTTTTTGATGGGAGGGAGACAACGTCTTGTTGGTTTATACGAGTGGTTGACCTTCTTGCATGAGAAAGGCGCCAATTCTAACTCTGAAAGCATTGACCTCAATAATAAAGGTACGACTGAAATCAGGTAGTGCTAGCACGAGTGTTGTCGTCATGGCTGCCTTGAGTTTGTCGAAGGCAGTAGAGGTTTTGTCTTGTTGAATCTCGGATTTTGATAATGAAATCAATTGATGTGTTTAAACTAACATGTGTGTTAGAGGAAGAATTATAGTTCTAACTATGACAGGAGCAATGGAGTTACAACTAGATAATGGGCCAAGATCAAGCTTGGGCATCGGGCTGGGTTTGAACGATGCAGTGGGACCTCACCGAGGGTTCGCTAGGAGATTCACCGAAGGAATCAAGAAGCTCGCTAGGAACACGCTGGGAGATTATCGGAAGAAGACCGAAAGACTCATCGCAAGAATGTCGAAAGTTGTCGGATTGGTGGGAGTTAGGTCTTGGTTTAGCTTGTTGGTCATTAACAGTTATAATCATTGAGTCATAGTTAGGGATTGAGTCTTAATTGAGTTGAATTTGAATGAAATCCAAATCAACTCAATAAGGCAACCGGGTCCACTATGGGCTTTGGTTTAGCTCAATTAGTTGACCAAAGAATTGGTCAACATCAGGTTCAAGCCAAAATTCTAAAAGTGGAGGGAACCACTTTTATGGAGATTCCGACGAATAAACTGCCGGTAAGCGACGGTTGGACCGCCCGTACCCTGGAAACAAGGCGGCTACTAGCGGCTGAACTACCCAGGTCAATGGGTAGACCACTCATACCTGGTTTTCAGACAGCTAACGACGGGTAAACCACCTAGGCTGGGTGGCTAAATCACTCGTACCAAGGATTCTAGGTGCTTTCGGTGGTTGACCTGCCCAGGCCTGTGGCTGAATCGCCCATACTTGTTTATGAGTATGTTTGATTTTTGGCTCCAATTTCTGAAGTCATTTGGGGCCTCTAAATACCCCAAATTTTCTTGCATTCTATCTTGGTTACAGGTGCCCTACAAGCCAATCACGTGAGTGATGGCACATGTGACATGCTGTGCTATCTGTTTACTTATGATTAATATTTGACATATTCTCACATTATATTATCTATAGTATATATATTGTGATGTCCTTGGTTTTGTGCAATGGAAATCGGATCGTGATGAGATCATGATAATGAGATCGATTCACCTTTAAACACAGATCCTAAATAATCCCAGTTATAGGTTACTTGAGAGGGACATCGAGATAATCGGACAGACCGATGTACTATATACTCATCCATATGATGGAGGCGGTTGGTCTCATAGCCACTTGTGTGGAGACACTAAGGATAGTACAGGTGCTCATTGGAGAATGAGTCCACTTATTGATCCACTTATGGGATGCTATATGGTTGATGATACCAAATGTCAGACAGTGATTACATAGTCCCAATTGTGTATCTGGTCCTTTGACTTGAGACACCAAGGATGCATTGTATGAGTACTCCTTTCTTTGACACCAGACTTACAGGTTTGGGAAGTTCCAGAACTGGTACAGTTAGTTATATTGGTAGTCAATTAGCCCCTATTATCATTAGATGAGACCCTATGCTAATGGGTTCCTTGCTTAAGACCCAATTAGAGTCCTAAGGAGATTACTGGATAGAGATCCAATAATGCAAGGTTAGTGGATAATTGGATGAAGATTCAATACCCACTAAGGCAGGAGCCCTAGAGTTTTTGGTGGCTCTCTATGAATAGGAGGTGAGACTCATGGTTGATAGCTACAGCTTTGGCCTCCCCCTCCTATTCTCCTCCCTCCCTTTGCGCAAGAGTTACGAGATTAGATTGGAGGAGTTTTGCTGTAAAGATCCGTCGTGTGGATACTACTAGAGAGGAGGACTCTTGACCTCCTTCATCCTCTCCATCCGGATTTAGAAATACAGGGATATACGATCTCCATAGGTAATCAATCTGTCACATGACACGATTTTGTCAGTTTTTATGATTTTTTTCGTGACCCAAATCTTTTGCACGACAATTTGATTTGTGTGGGAAACCAGTTTTTTGTTTTGATTTCTGTTGCGCATGTGATGCTCCCGCTGAGGTTTCCCAACAGTGGTATCAGAGCTAGGTTTTAAATTGCGTGTGATGAGATTATAGTGCATAGAACTATTCTACGTATTTGTTGCAGCGATTGGTAGCGAAAGTAGCCGCTGCCTACGGGCGAGGGGCGGCCACTTGCATGCTGTCTACATGCAGAGGTGGCTGGCCATGGCCAGGCCCCCTGTGGGGGCGGTTGGCCACGGCCTGGTCACATGCAAGGGGGCGGCCTACTATGGCCAAGGCCCCCTACAAAGGGGCGGCGCCCGCCCGTGGCCAAACTGCAGGGGCAGCTACTCGAGGGTGGCCAGCTGCAGCTCGATGCCCGCAGCTAGGTCGTAGGGGCTACTACCAGCGGCCTACAGATAGTCACCCGCAAGAAGGTATCTTGCGGGTAGAGGTACCACCCGCAAGGGCAACAGCTCGCAGGAGCGGTCGCTAGCAAGGGTAGCTGTCGGCGGGCAAGGGCAGCCACTGCTTGCGCAGGGCCAGCGATGACGGCGGCATAATGAGTGTGAGAGAAGAGGGCTAGGGCAACCTTTTGAGAAAAGGACAATACTATCCCTTCGAATTTGATAAATTCTAGGGTCTGTCTATGCCCATAATACCAAAAATACCCTCAATAATTTTGGGTATTCCAAGGATTGTCCTCCTATCTAGAATTATGAAAATGCCCTTGATAATTCTAAAAATTTTGAGCCTATCCTGATTTCCAAAAAAATAATTAATTAAATAATTTAATTAATTATTATATATCTAGTAATCCTACATATGATGTGATGTACATGTGATGTATGATATGGATGGATGATATAAGCCATGTGTTATGATGTGTGTAATTATGATTATTTTATTATTATTATTATTATTATTATTATTATTGGGGCATGCAATCCTTCGTTTTTCTCATTTATTGTCGGGCCTGCATGCCTATGATTATTTGTAATTACATGGAGAGGCACATCAGAAGCGTGGAGGTGACAGCAGGACCCACGATGTCGTGGCGAGAGATCACGACACATGGTGATGCGACGATCCGATGGAACCAATGATGACGAGATCAATGATCATAGGGCATGGAGATGCGCCGATGCACACATAAATCCTATTGTGAGTGATTAGGCCTATTGGCTTGGGCTTAATCATATTAGGTGATGGCTCATTATCATTCGGTGTGGCTTGCATATGTAATGTGTTATACACCTACTATATATATATATATATATATTTTATATATATATATTTGTATGCGATATAGATATATATTAAATATGTATATGTGTGATGCGACATATTAGGAGACCGATACGAAACAAAAACCCCTCCTACGATAATATTAAGTCGGTAAGCATGAGGCAATAAGATTGACCCATGTGGCCTTACATCATTATAAGAAGAAATTGAATCACGACATAGGTTGAGATGGTCGAGTCCTCGAGACTCACCTATCTACGTGATCAAGTTCTTGCCTATGACATATATATGTCGTCGGTGACCTGAGGACATAGTATGACTTGGTCGAGAGCATATCCATCAAATCAGACTCATCTTGTAACGATGGTGATGACTTAATTAAACTTCATGGTTAGTCGAGCAATCAAGACCATGATGATATCGGAGGCCAAATATGATGGAAATCACAAGGAGTTGTGATTGAGGGTGTCGCGTGATTTGCTAGAAAAATAGTGGGAGTACATTAAGATAGAAGTCCATATCTTAATTAGTATTTTATGTAAAGTCTGTATGTTATTTACGCCTATATCTTGTTTATCGCTTACAAAACCCCTTTGTGGCATACTTGATACCAATCGCTTCATTGGTCCAAAGGCTTCGTAATTTATAAATTGTTCTCACGAAAGAGAAAATCGTATATGTCCTTAATACAACTGTGCCCACGTTGGAGGAATTGACAAGCAAGGATGAGATCGCTCGCTTTATAAAGTATAAAGATAGTCCTAAAGGATAACCTATATGTTGATCTTATACTTCAGTCCCTACCATATTCCTTCTCACAGTTCATTATTAACTTTAATATGAATAAGTTTGAGGTGACTCTACCTGAGCTCCTCAATATGTTGAGGGAAGCTAAGAGTACCTACCATCAAGAAAGAGAAGTTAATTCTCCATATTGGTGAGACCAATAGGAAAAAGAAGGCTAGTAAGACCTTAAGAAGGGCAAGGGCAAAGAAAGACCGGGTAAGACAAAGGTTTCCAAGAAAGACTTTGTAAAGGATAAAATATATTACTTCCAATGTAGCCAAGACGGGCATTGGAAGAGGAACCGTAAGGACTACCTTGTAGATAAGGCGAAACAGAAGCTTGGAGAAGCTTCAGATATATTCATGATCAATCTCCACTTGTCAGATTTTCATGATAACGCATGGGTATTGGATACCGGGAGTGCTTATCATATCTGTAATTTGTTGCAGGTTCTGGCAAGACCTAGGAGATTGGCCAGAGACGATATGGACCTAAAAATGGGCAATAAAGCAATAGTTGCTACAGTTACTGTTAGAGAGGTCACCCTATATTTGCTTGGTTGAGCTATTATTGCATTGGATGCATGCTATTTTGTTCCCCATTATAAAAAATATTATTTTCGTCTCTTATTTGATAATTAGTGGATATAAATTATTTTTTAAGAATAATAATTATTCAATAATTATGGATGATGAGATCATCAATTGAGGGACCCTTATAAATAGATTATATGTGTTAGACACTTCTCCATATATCATGAATATAAATACATCTAAGAGAAAAAGAGATGAGATGAATAATTGCATACCTATGGTATTGTAGACTAGGTCATATACATGAGGGAAGGATTCAAAAGTTGCTAAAAGATGGATACTTAGATTCATTTAACTATGAGTCATATGCAACTTACGAACTTTACCTTCATGGGAAGATAACCAACTCTCATTTACTAGAACTGGAGAGAGAACCACTGAGTTATTGGAACTCATACATAGTGATGTATGTGGTCCCATGTCGACTCAGGCTATAGGTGGTTACTCATACTTCATTACATTCACTGATGATTTCTCTAGGTATGAACATGTGCACTTGATGAAGTACAAATTTGAGGCCTTTGAGAAATTTAGGAAATATAAGAATGAGGTGGAGAACCAAATTGGAAAGAGTATTAAGACTTTTCGATCATATCGAGAAGGCGAGTACTTAAGTACGGAGTTTACCAATTTCCTCAGGGATAATGAGATTCTATCCCAATGGACACCTCCTTATACACATCAGCTCAATGGTGTATCAGAAAGGAGGAATTGCATGCTGTTAGACAGTGCGGTCCATGATGAGTTTCGCTGACCTACTCGTCTTCTTCTGGGGGGTACACCCTAGAGACCACAGCTTACCTTCTGAACAGAGTTTCATCAAAGTGGGTAGTGCCTACACCATATGAGATATGTAAAGGAAAGAAGCCTGATATTAAGGTGGTTAAGATTTGGGATACCCTAAGGAGACTTTGGAGTATTACATTTATCGTCCCGAGGATCGAAAAGTCTTTGTTGCCAAGTGAGTTGTGTTCCTTGAGAAGGAATACATTCTTGGTGGAAATAGTAGGAGCGAGATAGAGTTGAGCGAGATTGGAGAACCTAGCTTAAGCACAATTCTAGAGTCCGGGTCTGTTCAGGTACCTAACACACAAGGTCCAACTTTACATAGGTCTAGCAGAGTGTCTCACCCTCCTGAAAGATATGTGGGACATATCTGTGGAGATGACTCTCAGGATGTTGATCCTTAAACCTATGAGGAGACTATTATGAGTATAGACTCCGGGAAGTGGCAAGAAGTCATGAATTCTGAGATGAATTCCATGTACTCTTACAAGGTTTGGAACCTTGTGGATGCACCTGAGGGTATCGTACCCATCGGGTGTAAGTGGATCTTTAAGAAGAAGATCAGAGTAGATGAAATCAAAGACAAGGAGTTGACTATGACAAAAACTTTTCACCTGAAGCCATACTTAAGTCCATTAGAATTCTTTTGGCCATTGCCGCACACTATGACTATGAGATCTGACAGATGGATGTTAAAATGATATTCCTCAATGACAACCTCAATGAGGAGGTGTATATGATATAGCCAGAGGGATTCGTATCCAGAGAGAGTTCAGATAAAGTGTGCAGATTGCTCAAGTCCATTTATGGACTAAAGCAAGCTTCCCGAAGTTAGAACATAAGATTTGATGAGACGATTAGATCTTATGACTTCGTTAAGAATGAAGATGAGCCTTGTGTATACAAGAAGGTAAGTGGGAGTGCTATCACATTCTTGATATTGTATATGGATGACATCCTAATAATTGGGAATGATGTAGGAATGCTCTCCACAATAAAGGCTTGGCTATCTAGAAACTTCTCCATTAAAGACTTGGGGGAAGCACCCTATATTTTGGGGATCCGGATCTATAGAGATAGATCAAAGAGGATGCTTGACTTATCCCAATCTAGGTACATAGACTCCATTGTTAAATGGTTTGGCATTGAGAATTCTAAAAGAAGTCTCATACCGATGAGACATAAAATATCACTTTCTAGGAGTATGTCCCCAAAGACTCCTGAAGAAAGGGCAGATATGGATAAGATATCCTATACCTCGACGATGGGGTCTATCATATATATCATACTATGTACCAGGCTTGATATAACACATGCTCTGAGTATCACGAGCAGGTATCAGGTGGATCCAGGTTTAGAACACTGGAATACAGTAAAATGTGTCCCTAAGTAATTGAGGAGGACTAAGGATCTTTTACTAGTATATGGAGGAGGTAGCCTCCAGGTTAATGGCTACACGGACTCGAGTTTTAAGTCCGACATTATTGATAGCAAGTCAAACTCAGGGTATTATTCACCCTAAATGGAGGAGCAGTAAGCTGGAAGAATTCCAAGCAAGATACTACTGCTGACTCGACCAGAGAGGCAGAATACATTGTTGTAGTAGAAGCAGCAAAAGAAGGGGCATGGATGAAGAAGTTCATCATAATATGGGAGTTGTACCAAGCCGCGTGGAGCTGATTCCCATATATTGCGACAGCGATAGGGCGATAGGTCTAGCAAGGGAACCCAAGTCTCATCAGAATAGTTCTGAGGAGGTTCCATCTGAATAGAGTGATCATGACCCAACAAGATATAGTAATGGAAAGAGTTCCATCCGAAGATAACATTGCAAATCCACTGATGAAGTCGTTGGCTCAGATTGTATTTGAGCGTCACAGGGGTCTGATATGGATCAGACACATAGGTGATTAGCTTTAGGTCAAGTGGGAGATTGCTGGTTATGGGTGCCCTACAAGCCAATCACATGAGTGATGACACGTGTGATACGCTGTGCGATGTTTTTGCTTATGATTAATATTGACATATTCTCACATTATATTATCTATAGCATATATATTGTGATATCCATGGTTCTGTGCAATGAGAATTAGATCGTGATGAGATCACGATAATGAGATTGATTCACCTTTAAATACAAATCCTAAATAAGATTATTGAATCACCTTGGACCAACTGATTATGAAAATATCGACGAACATTTAGCAAAGATTCGACATACCTCTACAATACAAGAATACCAAATAAGGTTTGAATGATTATCTAACCAAACTTGCGATTAGTCTAAAAAGCAACTCTTAAGGTCTTTTATTGAGGGCCTAAAGCCAGAGATTCAAGGAGAAGTAAAGGCGCGACAACCATACAATCTTAAGGCGGCGATCTCCTTCACGAGAATCCAAGAGGAATGACTAAACCACGAAGTACAAAGGACAAGGGTCACTTACTGACCAGTCATGCTGAAGCCTTCAGCCCCCTCTACTGCTATCCGAGTCCCTACACCAAAAAAATTGACAAGAGACAAGCTTCGGGAACAATCTGCCAAGGGTTTGTGTTGGCACTACGACGAACCATGGAGCTGAGAACATCGCCGCAAAAAAGGATGGCTCCTCGTGATTGAACTAGTAGATGATGAGGACAATGAACCATTTGAAGAAAGCCTCGAATCCGAAGATGAAGTCATGGAGGAAGAGCCCCAATCGACTGACTATGTAGTGCATGTGCTGGCCGATTACTCCAACCCGCAGACGATGAAAGTTAGGGAACTTCTCAAACATAAATCCATCACCGTTCTCACAAATGACTTCCTCAACAACAAGGTTGCTGCATGTATAGCACTTCAAATTGAAGGTTGCAACAAGTTCATGTAAATGTCATTGATGTCCGAATCCTTAAGTGCGACCAACGGTGCCCGCGGGTGAAATTGCTCCTACAAGACCAAGAAATGGTAATTTACTTCTTCCTCCTACTCATCGACGACTATGAAGCCATGCTCGGAATTGAATGGCTCATAGACTTCCCCCTACTCGGTAGCATGATCACCGCATCCCTATACTTCCGGGCAAACGTCTAGCAAACTCAAGACCATACCACTATCCTCACTTGTAGAAGAATAAGATTGAGAACATCATTAAGGAGATGCTCGACACCGGAGTAATTCGGCTAAGCTGCAGCCCCTACTCCTTGTCGGTGTTGCTAGTGCGCAAGAAGGATGGTACATGGTCGATGTGCGTCGATTACCGGGCTTTGAACGCCATCACTATCAAAGATAAATATCCTATTCCAGTAGTGGACAAGCTCTTGGATGAACTAAAAGGAGCCCGAGTCTTCACTAAATTGGATCTCTATTCCGGGTACCATCATATTCGGGTATGCACTGAAGATGTTCCAAAAATAGCATTTCAAACACATAACGACTACTATGAATTTTTGGTAATGCCTTTTGGACTCACGAATGCTTCTTCTACTTTTCAAAGCTTGATGAACGATATTTTTCGGAGGTTTCTAAGCAAGTTTGTGCTGGTATTTTTTTATGACATCCTCATTTAAAGACCTACGCTTGATATACATTTTCAGCACTTATGAATTGTTCTAACGATTCTTCAGAAGAATACCCTTTATGTTAAACAATCAAAGTACAGTTACATAAAGTGAAAAGTGGAGTACCTAGGTCACATTATATCGGAGGATGGAGTGACGGTAGACTCGACAAAGATTGAAGCGATACAATGATGGCCGAGACCAATGAATGTAAAATCGCTGCGCGACTTCCTTGGACTTATGGGCTACTATCGAAAGTTTGTGAAGGATTACGGTAAAATCAGTGCTCCACTCACTTCCTTATTAAAGAAAGACACCTTCCAGTGGTCGGACAAAGCTTCCACGGCCTTCGAACAACTCAAGGCAGCCATGATGATAACACCGTTCCTAGCGCTACCTGATTTCAGCCGACCATTTGTGATTGAGGTTAATGCATCCAGAGTTGGAATTGGAGATGTCTTAATGCAAAATGGCCGATCCCTTGCCTATACCAGCAAGCCCTTGTCTCCCACCCACCATAAAATATCCATCTATGACAAGGAGATGCTTGCAATCGTGCACGCTATCACGAAGTGGAGACCCTACCTAATCGGTCGGCGCTTTCAGATTATGACTTACCACATAAGTCATAAATACTTCTTGGACTAGAATATTGATAGGACTCCAACAGGATTGAGTCCTAATCTCCCTAGAAGCAGTCAATAAAACTTTACTAGATTGTAATAAAATCACTCCTATCTTATAAAGGAGTATGACTAGGGTTTAGATTAACCCTTAGGGCTTAGTGGCCACTGCCCCTCTTACTGGGTTGGTAGGCTAGGGTTTCCCCTTGCTTAGGTCTGCTATAGAGCCAACCTAGCCGCCACCTGTTCCCTCTAAGGCAGGTAAGCTATAGAAGAGGTAAAAAGGTAATTTTAGTTAGGCAAGCATCCCCTAGGGCTAGGGTTTGGAGCCCTATATAAGCATGTAGCCTCCATCTCTTTTTATCAAGTAATTATCAATTTTATTTCAGCCTTGTGCCAAATCTAGGAGGGAAAAACCCCTACAGCGTTCCAAGGGTTGAACCCCCTCAAGGATCAAAATCTATAGAGCTTCATCTGGGGTTCTATCATCTGGTATCAGAGCAGCGATCTTGCTGCCCCTGTAGCCATCATCCATGCCTCCACCTTCCCAAGCAATTCCCACAATTGCTACGACACGTGTCTCCACCTTCCACCTCAGCAACAGATCAAATCAGTCTGCCGCTGCCCCCTGCGTTTGATCTGGAGATCTGGTATATTTTTATCACTCACGCCTCTTCAATACTGCAAAATCCTTTACCTTAGACATTGAAGAAGTTTTTTGAAAAGTTTTCTTGCTGTAAAATTTTACCATTGTAAACGTTATCATCGTTGCGAATGCGAAACACTGCAGAAATTTTCAGCCAATTGTTGCTTCTTGGAACTAAACTTTTAATCATCCTTTTTGGCTGAAACTTTTATACAATTTCATAGATTGTCTTAGTTTTCATCTAAGACTAATTTCATAAAAAAACTCCTTCTAGATCCGGACTTATAGCACTGTGATTCTTCATCACGCAGTGCTGAAATTTTATGATGGAGAATCTGCCTTCCATCTGTTGGCCTCTTGAAACTGAACTTTTGTTCATCTTTTTTGGCCGAAATTTTTATATAATTCCAACAGTCAACTTGGCTTTCATTTGGGATTGATTTCTCAAAAACATTCCTTCTGGAACTGGTTTTCTTATGCAATCTTTCGCCAGCATACAATTCTGGAATTTTTACGATGAAGGATCTACCTTTCATCTTTTGCACTATTTCCCTACCGTTACACTGCCAAAATTTCGCCAAACTTTTTACTGGTATTCCCAACATCTAAATCAAGGGTTTCTGTATAATTTCCTTAAACTTTCCTTTGGAAATTACGTCGAGAAGTCATCGTTTCTCCGACGTAAAATCTGTTCGGCAAGACTGCACATCGCCGCACTTTTTTTTTCGTCGAATTCTTTCAGATTTGAGTGTTATTTTTTGTGGGATTTTAGACTCTCTTTTCCTCATGACCAAACCCTACCATCCTTACCAAAAACTCTTTAAACCCTACCCTAAACCGAAACCAAACAGCCCCCCAAATCAGCCTACTTCCTTATCAATCCACTTACCTTTTTAGCTAACTTTATTTACCGAGACACCTACCTTTGCTGCCCTCTATCCCAGATCTAAAATCTATTTTCCTAACCATCATCTACTACTATCACAGCCCTAAAAACACACTAATTTATAGCCTAAACTCCCCAAAACCGTAGCCCCAAATCAGCCACCCAAATCAGCATATTCCTATCCAAACCAATTCACCTACCAACCGGCCACCCCCTTCTCCAAAATTCCCATGCCACTAACCTGACAACTAAAAAAAGATCTCAATATTATAGATCTAGAGGTGTATACTATAGCATCAGAGGAGGCAATCAATGCAAAGCTTGAAGCCTTTGGACACCGCATGGAAGAGAAGATGCGATCCCTTTTCGTCGAATTCAGCATTGGTCGACTGTCGAACTCGAGGAAATCACAACACGGAGAAACTTCAGATCGGCGAGATGATCCTAAAAAACATGGCCACATCACCTCTGATCTCAATAATCCACACATGAAGGTTGACTTCCCTAGATAGGAAGAAGGAGACCCGATCGGGTGGATCTCGCGCACAGAGCGCTATTTTTGGTACTACCGAACCGCCGACGCCACACGGGTTGAGATTGCTGCCACCCACCTCGAGGGAGATGCTATTCAGTGGTTTAATTGGTTTAAGCACACCCATGGAGGACTCTCTTGGTAGCGATTCAAGGAAGGACTACTAGATCGCTTCGGACCAACCAATTTCAACAACATCGACAGACAATTGGCAAAGATTCATCAAACCTCTACAATACAGGAATACAGAAACAACTTTAAGGTACTTTTATCGAGGGCCTAAAGCCGAAGATCCGAGGAGAAGTAAAGACGCGACAACTGTACACTCTTATGGCGGCGATTTCCTTCGTGCGTATCCAGAAGAACAATTGAACCACGAGGTACGAAGGACAAGGGTTGCTCCCTGACCAGCCATGCCAAGGCCTACTGCCCCCTCTACTGCCATCCAAGCCCCTAAACCAAAAAAGTTGACAAGAAACGAGCTTCGCGAACGATCGGTCAAGGAGTTGTGTTGGCATTGCGATGAACTATGGAGCCGCGAACATCACTGCAAAAAGGGCCAGCTCCTCGTGATTGAACCAGCGGAGGATGAGGACAATGAAACATCTGAAGAAGCCCTTGAACCTAAAGAAAAAGCCATGGAGGAAGAATCCCAACCGGCCAACTACGCAGTGCACACATTGGCTGGCTATTCCAACCCGTTGATGATTGCGCCCACTAAAGAACCCAAACTTGAAGATACGACTCTTGAGCCCAAGGAGAAGGATACACCACAACCGGCCACCCGTACGGTCCCTACCTTAGCCGGCTACACCAACCTGCAAAAATTGATGATCAAAGAGTTTCTCGAGCAACAGTCCGTCATCATCCTCATCGACGTCGGGAGCACACACAACTTCATGAGTAGTAAGATTGCTGCCCACTTAATGCTCCAAAAAGAAGATTAAAATGGGTTTGAAGTCAAGGTAGCTAACGGCCAAATTCTGAAGTGCAACTAGAAGTGCCCGCGGATAAAACTGATCCTACAGGAGCAAGACATAGTTGTTGATTTTTTTCTCCTCCATCTTGATGGTTTTGATATAGTGTTTGGCATTGATTGGTTGTCCACGATTGGAGATATTTTCTGAAATTTTTCAAAGCTAACCATGAAATTTTTAGAAAAGGAAAGCAGGTGATTCTATGAGGTAGCCCAGCGATTACAACCACAATACCACACTTGGAGGGGGTACCAAAAGAAGAATCCAATGGTTTCCTAATTCAAATTCAAGAGTTTCATGAGATTGAAGATAAAAAAACCACTCCCACAGCTTACTGAATTTTTGGGCATCTCCACCCAACCGAGCCAACTACCTCCTCTAAAGCTGGCCGACCCCCCTATGCTGAACAGGTTGAAACTTCTACCAGTTGTTGCTCGACCAGATTGCTTCATACAACCTCAGAAGGTCAAAGATAAAAGGGTCCTCCAAGAGATGACAGAGACACAGATTGTTTGGCCATGCTTATTTCCCGCTATGACACGTCCCTATATCCTTTTCCTCGAAGATAAGCTACTTCTAAAGTGTTACATCCTGTTGAACTCACCATGGTTATTGATGCAACACTTTCAGATCTCAGGTGACTTCCATGACTTTCCCTAGGATCGGACCATGATGCTTAAAGACTTCCTTGATGATGACCTCCGATCTACAGCCCAAGACCATGAGAAAATTGAGACCCTCCAGTGGCAAAATAAAAAAAGGGGAAGGATCATTTGCAGGACTCAACGAAGAATGAACATCATCCTTCTCATTATAAAGAAAGATGCACCACCTTGGCCGAGTGGAACTATAGCCCTCACGACCACGATGTCGTCCACACCAAATCATGGCCATGTGTTTATTATTGGAGCAGACACATCCAGAGTGGGGGTCAGCACTATCCTCATGCAAGATGGTCAACAACACAAAGAAGTAAAAATGGGCCCTGAAAAATCACCACTCCTACCCACCTCAGACTCAGATTGGGCTCACACTACTAGAGATTTTAATAGAGGATAGCACTCACTCCAAAAGAAGGCACGACTACTTTTACAAAGTAACCACGTGGTAGCCTATGTAAGGAAGAAACTTCCCCCTGACAAATGCCGGGGCAGAAGAAAGTTTCCTGAGAAAGATCAAGTCCCCCTTCATCTCCAGCTCCACCGGCACGAAATTCAAGCCTCAAGAAAGTAGTCTCTTATTTCTTTGGGCCTTGTAAAATTGGGGATCACATTGGGGCCTTAACCTAGAGATCAGATCCATGTATCAGATTAAAATTATAGTTGATCCTCCAAGTATCCCACCTCAAATGGAAATTTAAAGCCGACAACTCAGCTCAAGTTCTTCCAACTGACACCCAAGCTGATGAGGAGCTGAAGACCCGGTTCCCTAAGTTCATGGAACTTCAACCTTGAGGACAAGGCTAATTTGATAGGACTCCAGCAGGATTGAGTCCTAATCTCCCTAGAAGCAGTCAATAAAACCTTACTAGATTATAATAAAGCCACTCCTATCTTATAAAGGAGTATAGCTAGGGTTTGATTAGCCCTTAGGGCTTAGTGGCTGTCGCCCCCTTACTGGGTTGGTAGGCTAGGGTTTCCCCATACTTAGGTCGGCTATAGAGCCAACCTAGCCGCCACCTGTTCCCTCTAAGGTAGGTAGGCTATAGAAGGGGCAAAAGGATAATTTTAGTTTGGCAAGCACCCCCTAGGGCTAGGGTTTGGAGCCCTATAAGCATGTAGCCTTCACCTCTTTTTATTAAGCAATTATCAATTTTATTTCAGCCTTGTACCGAATCTAGGAGGGAGGAAACCCTATAGCGTTCCAAGGGTTGATCCCCTCAAGGATCAAAATCTATAGAGCTTCATCTAGGGTTCTATCAAATATATCATCTCTGGAGCAGCCATGATGGGTAACCAAATTTCTTGGTTTTGATTATGAAATTATTTATCAAAAGGGGAAAGAGAATGTTATTGCAGATGCCCTATCTCGGTTGTCGGAGTAAGCGAAAATTTCAGCCATCTCCCTTCCTTCCATCGACTTCCTCGAGGGCATTACGGAAGAATGGAAGAACGACCTAGAGACCCACAAAATCATAGAGAAATTGGAGAAGGATCCGGGTTCCGTGGGCCACTACATTTGAGATGCAAAGGACCTACGCTACAAAGGCCGAATTATGATTGTTCCTTCTTCCCCTTGCATCAAAATTATTTTCATCAGATGCACTCTTCACCTTCAGTAGGACACTTTGGATTTCTAAGAACATACAAGAGGGTGAAGCAAAACTTCTTTTGGAGAGGCATGAAAAGATCTATTTGTGATTATGTATCTAAATGTGATATATGCCAACAACAAAAGGGTGAAATAGTGGTAAGTCTAGGAAAGCTGCAGCCATTACCTATACCGGACTCAGTATGGACTGACATCTCCATGGACTTCATTGATGGACTACTACTATCACAAGGCAAATGTGCAATCTTTGTGGTGGTAGATTGTTTAACAAAATATGCTCATTTCTGTGATGTGAGACACCCTTATACTGCTGCTAGTATTACTCAACTCTTTGTGAAAAATATTATTAAACTATATGGAATGCCAAGGTCGATTGTGAGAGACCGTGACAGGGTGTTTATAAGCAAATTTTGGACCAAACTCTTCCAATTATAGGGCACCCAACTAAAGATGAGCACAGCCTATCATCCACAAACGAATGTTCAAACAGAAGTGGTGAACAGATGCCTCGAGACTTATTTACAGTGCTTCACCAGTGATCGACCAAAAGAGTGGACAAAGTGACTTCCTTGGGCCAAATGGTCATACAACATAACTTATCATTCATCAACCAAATATACCCCCTATGAGGCATTGTGTGGCCAACCGCCCCCTATAATACCTAAATATGTAATTGGTGCGACCAAAGTACATCAGGTTGACCAAAACTTAATGGACTGGGACAAGCTGCTATAGCTACTAAAAGATAACTTAACTACCGCCCAAGCCCGCATGAAGCAAAAAGTAGACACTCATCAAAGCAAGTGGAAATTTTTAGTAGGAGATTGGGTCTACCTTCGCCTACAATCATACAAGTAGTTATCAATCAATATAGAGCATCGATGAAGCTATCTCCTCAATTCTATGGACCATATCAGATCTTGGAGCGTATTGGGGCCGTAGCATACAGATTGAAGCTACAGAAGATGCTAAGAGCCACCCCGTCTTCCATGTATCCTGCTTGAAGCCCAAACTGGGAGAGCATGAGTCGACCCAGACCCAGTTATCGAGCACTATAAATGATCGCGAGATTCAAGTCCAACCACACGCCATACTTGATCGGAGGATTGTGATACATTGCTGATGCCTCTTAATTGAAGTACTAGTGCAATGGAATAACTTACTAACTGAAGACGCCATGTGAGAGTCTTATGAGGAGATGAAGACCCGGTTCCCAGAGTTTATGGATCCTCAGCCTTGATGACAAGGCTAATTCAAAGAGAGTGGGCTTGATATGACTCCAGTAGGGTTGAGTCCTAATCACCCTAGAAGTAATCAATAAGAACCCTGTGAGATTGTAATAAAACCCCACATAGTCACTTCTATCTTATAAAAAAGGGTGGCTAGGGTTTATAGCTTCATCCTCTTTTAATCAAGCAAGATCATCTTTATTTTAGCCTTGTGGCTGACTTCTAGGAGGGAGGAACCCCTATAGTGTTCTAAGGGTTGATCCCCCTCAAAGATCAAATCCTATAGAGCCCCTTCTGGGGTTCTATCACAAACCGCCTTATTACCCCTCCTCCCTTGCCGGCTTGCCCAATAAAGGGGGCGACGGCTAGGTGGTTGCAACAAACTATGCATCCCTTGCTTAACCCTAGCCGACCTGCTTAGTAAGGTGGGCGACGGCTAGGAAGCCCTAAGGCCCCAAGATTAAACCCTAACTAACCTATTTTATAAAATAGTATGTGGCTAAGTTAGGTTTATTACAATCTCTCAGGGTTTTATTGGTTGCTTCTTGATTGAATAGGACGCAACCCTTCTAGGGTCCTATCACAGTGGTAGATGAACTCTTAGATGAATTGAAAAGAGTCCATATCTTCACTAAATTGGACCTACTATCCAATTATCACCAGATATGAGTGCATGAGGATGGCATTCGGAAGATAGCCTTCATAACACACAATGGGCACTATGAGTTTCTAGTAATGTCTTTCGGTCGGCCTAACCAATGCACTATCTGCCTTTCAAAGTTTGATGAATAATATTTTTTGGACTTATCTCCGTAAGTTTGTTATGATTTTCTTTGATGATATTCTAGTATATAGTATTTCTTTTGAAAGTCATTTATCACACTTACGGACTATCCTAATTGTACTTCGTGAGCACTATCTTTTTGTTAAGAAATCCAAGTGCAGTTTTATGTAGATAGAAGTTGAATATCTTGGTCAAATAATTTCCCAAAAGGGTGTTGCAGTTTACCGCTCAAAAAATCCAAGCGATGAAAGATTGGCCAGTACCCACGATAATAAAAGCTCTCAGGGGATTCTTGGGACTCACGGGCTATTACCAAAAATATATGAAAGATTATAGCAAGATTAGTGCCCCCTTGATAGCACTTCTAAAAATGGATATGTTTAAATGGTCAGATGAAACAATTAAGGCTTTTAACTCCCTAAAGACTACAATGACTACTACGCTGGTGCTTGCCCTATCTGATTTCAATAAATTATTTGTAATTGAATCTGATGCTTCGGGAGCATGTATTGACATTGTTTTAATGCAGGAAGACTGACCACTTACTTACACTAATAAAGCCCTCTCCCCTTCCCATCTAAATCTATCGTCTATCATACATGCAGCCACGAAGTGGAGACCATACCTGATCAGTTGATGGTATCAGATACATACTGATCACAAAAGTTTGAAGTTCTTTATGGAATAGAAGATCTCTTCCCCAGAGCACTCTCTCACCTCCCTGAATATGCCGAACTAGTAGCTATCTCCCTCCCTGCTTGTAACAATTTAGAGGACATCAGTAAGGAATATACAAATGATTCTGAAACCCAGGAGATCATTAGAAGATTAGAAGAAGCTCCAGGTTCTATTCCATATTACAGTTTGGATTCGAAGGACTTACAGTATAAGGGTTGAATTATTATAGTTCCCCATTCCCCTTGCCAAACAACAATCCTAAAGGAGTTCCATCACCCGTGGCTAGTCATTCCAGATTTCTCTGCACTTACAAATGTACCCGTCAACTTTTCTATTAGAGAGGTATGAAAAGGATTATTGGGGAGTTTATTGCTCGATGTGATGTGTGCTAACGCCACAAGGAGAGACAGTAGCTAGCCCAGGGTTGCTTAATAGGACCTTAGCCAGGTCGGGTCCTATGTAATTGAGTTGAGTCTTTAGATTGGGCCTTGTTGGCCGGCCTAGACCTGACATTATGTCGGCTAGGAGGAGATCTTGAGTCAATTGTAATAAATCAGCCCAAATACTAGTAATATTAGGATTTATCTGAATCAGAGTTTGATTAGAAGTCAGAGTCAGATTAGTGTCAATCGAGTCAAGATTGTAACCAAACCCTAATTCAAGTATCTACACCCTATCTAGCCACCGCCCACTTTGCCTATGGGAGTCAACTAGGGTTAGGGAAAGTAACAGCGAGGGTTTTGTCATAAAAGTTTCACTAGGAGTTGGAGTCTTCTATTAGGGTTAGAGTTTTGAGCCATATGTAAGCACTTTTAGCTGCCCCCTTTTCATTAATCAATAGATCAATATTTCTTCAACCAATTGGCCGACAACCAAGGAGGGAGGAACCCCTTTAGAGTTCCAAGGAGGCTGATCCCCTATAGAGATCGTTCCAGCGATAGAATCCTATGAGGTTTTAACACTGCTCCAACCCCTCCCTATCCTAGATGCAACTTGGATGGACATATATATGGACTTCATTAAGGGATTTCCATCATCACAAGGGAAATGTACTAGTTTTGTGGTTGTGGATCGTCATACGAAGTATGCTCATTTTTGTGCTGCGAGATACCTCTATACTGCCGCAAGTATCACCCAAAATTTCATAAATAACATAGCTAAATTACATAGAATTCCTCGCTCTATTGTTAGTGATCGTGATAAGGTCTTTACTAATAAGTTTTGGACAAAACTTTTTCAATTGTAGGGTACACAAATGTATATGAGTATCATTTATCATCTACAGACTAATAAGCAAACAGAAGTAGTGAACAGGTGATTGGAAAACTTTGCATCTATGCTTCACCAGTGATAAGCCGAAGGAATGGACTAAATGGCTTCCTTGGGCAGAATGGTGGTATAACTCAACCAAGCACTCTTTTATCAAGACAACACTATTTGAGTAGTTTATGGCTGACCCCCTCTTGCAATTACAAAGTATGTGCTCGATTCTTCAAGGGTTGACCAAGTTGACAAAGAATTAATTAACAGAGACAAAATTCTACAGCTCTTGAAGGACAATCTCACAACCGCTCAAGCAAGGATGAAGCAGTAAGGTGACAAACACCACAATGAGAGAGAATTTGCTGTAAGAGATTGAGTTTTCTTTTGTCTTCAGTCCTATAGGCAAATTTCCCTAAAGACTCGATCCTCTATGAAATTATCTCTTTGCATTTTTAGGCCTTAAAAAGTATTGGAGTGCATTGGACTGATTGCCTACCGTTTAGACCTCTAACCTAATTCCAATATATATCCAATCTTTTATGTCTCCTATCTCAAAAATAAGCTAGGCGAAGATAAGATAGTATAAATGACAAACATCTCTACCGATGGTGAAGTTCGGGTTCAACCGGAAGCCATATTGGACCGCCGGGTGGTGATGTGCCGAAGATGCCTTTTGACAGAAGTGTTGGTGCAATGGGCCAACTTACCAACCGAAGATGCTATATGGGAGTCTTATGAGGCATTGCGGGTGAAGTATCCAAAGTTCATCAATAGTTAGCCTTGAGGATAAGACTAATTTGAATAGGACATGTCTGAAGGGACCCTAGCAAGGTTAGGCCCATGGGTCCATTTAATTCGTATTGAGTTATGTTGGTCTGTTATGTCAGAGTCAGAGAGTCAGTTATAAGTTAGGTTAGCCGAGTCGAGTTAGTTATGAGTTATGAGTCCACTATAAATAACAGAGATGTACACACTTCTTGGCATCAATGAAAATACTTTTGTTTTGGCACCGAAACCCTAGGAGGGTCGATCCCCTATAGAGATCAAGGAGGCTCGATCCCCTATAGTGATCATTTATCCATCTTCTTCCATGATAGAAACCTAAGGGTTCCTATTAGATCCAACACCCACTAATGTAGGATTCATTAGGGTTTAAAAGGTTCTCTATAAATAGGAGGTAGGGGCAACCAAGAAAGATGATAGGCTACATCTTTCGCCACCCCTTCCTATTCTCCTCCGACTACCCCTCTCCCTACTATGTAAGGACAATGAAGAAGAAATGAGTTCTGCTTCCATGTTCACTACAAGGTGGTGTGCAAAAGCTACGAAGAAAGTATGCAAAAATTGTGAGTTTTACGGTATGATTGGAGGAGCATCACTATATCAATCCATCATGTGGATATCGCTAGATAGGAGGACATCTAACTTCCTTCATCCTCTCCTATTATATCTAGAAATTTTAGGGATATACAATCTCTCTAGGTAACACATCCTACATAATTTGTAGTTTTTTAGTTTTACGATTTTTTATGCACCAATTATCGCATGACGACATGATAAATATATAAAACCTTTTGTTTTGCTTTTTCACTGTGCATGTGAAGCTCTGATAAGGTTTCCCAATAGTGTTATTAGAGTCAAGTTCATCGTGCAATGATTAGATTTTAAACTATGCATGATGAGATTAAAACACGTAGATTGTATTTTGCGTAACTTACTGTGATTTTGTCATAGTTTTCAAATCTGGATAGCACCCTTTCTTACAGTTAAGAGGTGTTGTAGAGAGGCCCTTTGATATCAAAATTGTTGACACAAAAGGGGAGAAGAAGGGCAACAATTATTGCTGCCCTACGATATGGCTGCTTGAGCCTTGATCGAGAGCACAGCTTGTTGCTCTCAGCCTGGCTAATGATTGCCTAGCTGAATGCAGCAAGCTCTTAACCATGGTTGAGATCTCCCTCAATAGTATACAACCCCTATATGCTAATAACAAAGACCTTCATCCAATGCAAAATTTGATGCATGCATGGAAGACCGCCTCTGCGGTACCATGACATTCACTTCTTGAATCCATAGCCCTTCTTGCCATCGTGTTGTTCACCGAACTAGAGCTCTATTAGGACTCTAGCTAGGGGAGTCCTAATTTAGTTTCATTAAAGAGGGTAAACATGTAAATACCAAGGACATTCATGTAAATCCTATATAGCCGACCCCTATTACAGAGGTGAGGAGGCCGACTAGGTTAGGATTAGTTTGGTGGAAGATATTTTGAGGGAAGAATAAAATACATGTCACCCTAATTAACCACCCCTTATCCTAGTTAAAAAGGGGTTGGTTGAGGAGGGGTTAAGTTAGGTTAAGATTAGTTTAGAGGTTGCTACTTAGAGTTGAATTAGGAGTTGTTAGCAATAGAAGTCTTGGAGTGGGAGTCCTATTAACAGTTAGGGTTTAGAAGGCTTATAAATAGCCTTGTAATCATTCACTTTTCATCATGAATAGATGAATATTTTCTACAGTATTTGAGTAGCAACTTGGAGGGTGGAACCCCTATAGAGTTCCAAGGAGGTCGATCCACTATAGAGATCACCCCAAGCTTAGAATCCGTAAGGGTTCTAACACTTAGTATCAGAGCAGCGTTCTTGGCATCTTGTTGCCCTTCCACAGCCATCCATCTTCCCTCTACAACCGCCTAAGGCAATTCCCACAATTGCCTAAAGATCATCGCCAAATTCCACCATCATCTCCACTTTCGCGGATCATCCTTTAATCTCCCCGCGAATTGCAACAGGTTCTGGTTTCCTACCTTACTACTGCTGCAGTTTAGTTATCCTTCTTCTGAAAACCCAAAAAAATTTGTTCCTATTTTGCTGCATAAACTTTTCATCGTAAAGTTTCCATCTCTATGGTGAAAGTTGCACTGCAGAATTCTAGCCGCATAGCATGGCTTGTTTGATCTTGCTGATGCATTTTTTCTATCCAAATCTCTATGAAATTTTTACGATGGCTTTAGCACTTCGTAACTATGGATTTCCTTTTAGTTTTGTCAAAAAATTATCAATATAAACTGTTGATCTTTTACGTCTAAACTTCTGCACTTTGGTCACAAAATTCTATCGCAGTTCATACTCATGATCATTGTTGAATCTCAAATTTTGATGATGAGTGTTTATCTAACATGTGTGTTAGAGGAAGATTTGCAGGTCTAACTATGACAGGAGCAATGAAGTTACAACCAGATGTTGGGCCAAGATCAAGCTTAGGCATCGGGCCGGGTTCGGATGATGCAGTGGGATCTCGCCGAAGTTCACTAGGAGATTCACCGAAAGGATCAGGAAGCTTGTTGGGAACACGCTGGGAGATCACCAAAAGAAGACTGGGAGATTCACCGCAAGAATGCCGGAGGCTACCGGATTGGTGGGAGTTAGGTCTTGATTATCTTAATTGGTCATTAAGTGTTATAATTATTGAGTCATAATTAGGGTTTGAGTCTAAATTGAGTTGGATTTGAAAGGAATCCAAATCAACTTAATAAGGCAATTAGGTCCACTATTGGGGTTTGATTGAGCTCAGGTTGAGCTTAATTGGTTGACCAAAGGGTTGGTCAACATCAGGTTCAAGCCGGAATTTAAAAAGTAGAGGGAACCACTTTTACGAAAATTCTGGCGGGTATACCGCTGCCACCCAGGTTTTCGGGTGGCTGACAGCAGTTGACCTACCTATGCTGGGTGGTTGAACTGCCCATACTTAGGAATTTGGGTGGTTGATCCGCCTAGGGCCATCGGGTAAACTGCCCGTACCCTGGTGTTCGGGCGACTGAGCTGCCCTGGTCGACGTGTAAACCACCTGTACGCAATTTTTTCGGATATGTTTAATTTTTTGCTCCAATTTCTGAAGCCACTTGGGGTCTATAAATACCCCAAGTATTCTTGCATTCACAATAACTCCTTTTGGGCAATTAAATTCAATGAAAAAGAAATTTTATATGATTTGTAAGAAAAAAAAAGGAAAGGGAGTGATCTTAGAGTTAAAAATTTTCTCAACTCTCCCTTGTAAGTAAAGTGTAAGGGTTTGATCTTCACCCAAAGAAAATTGGTAGTGGATGCCGGTGTGTCTCAAGGAGGACTCGGGAGTGGACGTAGGCCTTTGACGCCGAACCACTATAAAAATTATGAGTGCTTCTTTGCTTTCAATTGATTTCATATTCTTGTATTAATGCTTCTGATTTAACTCAACTCCTTGAAAGCAAAGTTTTCATGATAAGTTCTTTCCTTCAAACGTTGCTTATCTTTTCAGTTTGCTCATTAACTTAGCAACTTTCTTTTAATCACTCACTCGTTTCACTAAGAACGAAAAGCTTCAGATTTCCTATCTTGGTTTAATCGAAAAGTTTTCATCTAAACCTAAAATTTACATTTGCACTAATTCACCTACCCCCTTAGTGCCAATTGATCCTAACAATTGGTATCAGAGCAAGGTTCTTACTCTTTGGATTGACATCAACTTGAATAAATAGCTTATTTTGGCATGAATGAGGGATATTCCATTTCACGTCCACCCATATTCAACGAGACAAATTACACATATTGAAAAACATGGATATATATTTTTCTCATCTTATTGGACTTTGATTTATGGAATATAGTTGAGAATGGATTGAAAAATCTTCCAAACCAATGAATGAGTTAAATGATTTGGAAAGGAATAATTTTTCTTTAAATGCAAAGGCTATGAATATGTTATTTTGTGCACTTGATAAGAATGAGTTTAATTGTGTTTTCTTTTGCGAATCGGCTTTCGATATTTGGCACACACTAGAAATCACACACGAGGGGACTAGTAGAGTAAAAGAATCAAAGATAAATATTCTAGTTCATAATTATGAGTTGTTTCGAATAAAACCAAGTGAGTCTATTAGAGACATGTACACCCGTTTCACGGATGTCGTCAATAGACTTAAAGCACTTGGAAAATATTTTACAGATTTTGAACTTGTGCGTAAGATTTTACGATCTTTGCCTAAAAATTGGGATCCTGAAGTAACCGCTATTTAAGAGGCCAAAGATTTAAATAACCTTCCTCTTGAAGAACTGATGGGCTCTCTTATGATATATGAACTAAACTGTAAAGCTCATGATAAGCTTGATGAACCCCTTCCAAAAAACAAGAACGATGTAGCACTTCGAACAACAAATGACTCATCGAGTGATGAGGACCATGATATTGCTTTGTTATAAAGAAAGTTTAAAAATTTATAAAAAAGAACAAGAAATACAAAAATAAAAAAGAATCGAAGAAGGACAATGTCATTTGCTACGAATGCAAAAAATTGAGACATTTCAAAAATGAATGTCCCCACTTGAAAAAGAAGCCAACACTAAAAAGAAATCACTCTCGGCTACTTGGGATGAATCAAGCTCTTCAGATGAGGAAGATAACTCGAAACAAGAAGTGGCTAACTATGCCTTAATGACGATCGAAGATGAGGTTAGTGAGCCTTTAAATATTTCTTTTAAAATTATTAAATATGTTTCATGATTTATTCAATGAGTTTAGAAAACTTAGCAAGTCTTTTAAATTACTTAAAGTTGATCATGATTTGTTAGTTAAAAGACTTGATGAAATACATGATTCATTAGTTTCACATAAACCATGTTTTAAATATGATTTGCTAGATAATATTAAAGAAGAGAACATCATGCTTAAAACCACACTAGAAAAATTTGAAATAGGGAACAAATTCCTAAATATGATACTTGCAAATAAGGGTCATATTAATAGAAAAAATGGCATAGGCTTTGTTGGTAATGTCCAACGAAAGCCAACCATATTTGTAAGATGACCTACATTAAACATGGCACCAAGAATCATGTGTAATTTTTGTGGTAAATTAGGACATAAGGTAAACAAATGCCTATTTAGAAAATGTAGTTCACATCAACTAGTATGGGTTCCAAAAAAACCTTGTACAATAAAAATTAATTAGAAAAAAAAGAAAGAGTTCTTTATGGAGGACCCAATGTAAAATGGGTGCCTAAATCAAATATATCCTTCTTGTAGGTTTGTCTCCAAACTAAAGCTAGGAGCACCAAATGGTATCTTGATAGTGGATGCTCAAGGTATATGACCGGAGATCCATCTTATTTTTCTAAGCTCACTAGCTTAAGTGAAGGAGTTGTTACATTCGGAGACAACAACAAAGGTAAAATCATTAGAAAAGGAACAATAGGCAACACATCAAACCTCTTGATTGAAGATATGTTGTTAGTTGATAGCTTGAAACATAACTTGCTTAGCATTAGTCAATTATGTGTTAAAGGATATATGTTTAAATTTCAACATAATGCTTGCATAATTGAATTGCCACACAAAAATAAATCCTTGATTGCCTTGAGAAACAACAATGTATACACCATAGATATTGAAAAATTTTGTGATGAAACTTATTTTTCGGCTTTAAATGATGATGTTTGGATTTAGTATAAAAGATTAGGTCATGCTAGCATGAAACTTTTAAACCAAATCTCTACCAAGGAATTAGTAATAGGTTTACCTAATCTTAAGTTTATCAAAGACAAAGTATGTGACACTTGTCAAGTAGGAAAATAAATAAAGAATAGCTTTAAGCTGAAAAATCAAATTAACACCTCTAGACCACTTCAATTGATCTATATGGATCTATTTGAACTAATTGATGTTACAAGTTTGGGTGGTAGCAAATATGTATTTGTTTTAGTGGATGACTTTAGTGGATATACTTGGACCTATTTCTTAGCACATAAAAGTGATACATTTAAATGTTTTACAAAATTTTGTAAAGTTGTTCAAAATAAAAAAGGATGCATGATTTCTTCAATACGAAGTGATCATGGTGGAGAATTTTAAAATAATAATTTTTAAAATTTTATGATTCAAATGGATATATTCATAACTTCTCTACTCCACGAAATTCATAACAAAATGAAGTAGTAGAAAGAAAAAATAGGAGCTTACAAGAAATGGCTAGAATAATGTTGAATGAGCATATTCTTCCCAAATATTTTAAGGCTGAATGATAGAACCCCAAAAAGAGCTCTATAGATTTTGATCCTTAAGGGGGATCAACCCTTAGAACGCTATAGGGGTTCCTCCCTCCTAGACTCGGCACAAGGCTGAAATAAAATTGATAATTGCTTAATAAAAAAGAGGAGGCAGCTACATCATTATATAGGGTTACAAACCATAGCCCATGGGGTGCTTGTCTAACTAAAATTACCCTTTTGCCCCTTCTATACCTACCTGCCTTGGAGAGAATATAGGTGGCGACTAGGTTGGCTCTGTAGCCGACCTAAGCAGAGGGAAACCCTAGCCGACTAGCCCAAGAAAGGGGGCGACGGCTACTAAGCCCTAAGGCCCCAAAATAAACTCTAGCCACACTTCTTTATAAGATAGAAGTGACTAGGTGAGATTTTATTACAATCTCACAGGGTTCTTATTGATTACTTCTAAGTGATTAGGACTCAACCCTGCTGGAGTCCTATCAAACCCGCCCTCTTCAAATCAGCCTTGTCCTCGAGGCTGGGGTTCCATGAGCTCCTCATATGATTCCCATGCTATTATCAACTGAACTTTAGCCTCCTCATTAGCTGGGGTGTTAGTTGGAAGGATTTGAGCTGAGTCATCTTCTTTAAATTATCATTTATGGTGGGATACCTGGCGAATCAACTGTAATCTTGATCTGGTGCGTGAATCTGATCTCCAAGTTAGGGCCCCAATGTGATCCCTAATTTTGCAAGGCCCAAAGAAATAGGGAGACCACTTCATTAAGGCTCAAGTTTCCTACTGATCGGGTTAGAGGTGTAGAAAAACTCGATCTTTAATTTTTCGTTCATTCTGAAGTTGTCGGGAGATAGTTTCTTCTTTGCATGTGCTGCCATATGGTTCGTCTTTAATAATAGCCAATTTTTCTTCTAGAATGGTGACTGTCCTCTAATATGGTTTAGGATGATGAGAGCCCAATTTGGCGTGAGCATGAATTGCAATTCTTCTAGTTTTACTCCTCTTTCATGCCATGGACTTGTATCAAACCATATTTTAAATTTGGTAGTAATTAGTATCTCCTGTAAAAATCTCGTGTGGAGTGTGGGGGAAGCCTCGGTGTAAATTAGGAGTCGACCATCTTGCATAAGAATAGCCCCAATTTTAACTCCTAATGTGTCGACTTCAATGACAAAAGTGTGACTTAAATCAGGCAGTGTTAGGACCAACGTCGTCGTCATGGCAGCCTTGAGTCGTTTGAAGGCTGTAGAAGCTTGTTCCGACCATAAGAAGTCCTTACATTGCCTCAATCATTGTCGAGTCTACCACCATTCTATCCTCTGATATAATGTGCCCAAGATACTCCACTTTATGCTATAAGAAGTTACACTTTGACTGTTTAATATAGAGTATTCTCCCGAAGAATCGTTAGAACAGTTTGTAAGTGCTGAAAATTTATATCAAGCGTAGGGCTATAAATGAGAATATCATCAAAGAACACTAATATGAACTTGAGTAGAAAACTCCAGAAGATGTCATTCATCAAGCTTGGGAAAGTAGAAGGAGCATTCGTAAGTCCAAAAGGCATTACCAGAAACTCGTAGTGGCCGTTATGCATGCGAAATGCAGTTTTCGGAACATCTTCAGTGCATACCCGAATATGATGATAACCGGAATGGACATCCAATTTAGTGAAGACTTGGGCTCCTTTTAATTCATCCAAGAGCTCATCTATGACTGGCATAGGATATTTGTCCTTGACGGTGATAGCGTTCAAGACCCTATAATTAATGCACATTGTCCATGTACTATCCTTCTTGCGCACTAGCAACACTGGTGAAGAATAAGGGTTGCAACTCTGTCGAATCACCCCGGTGTCAAGCAGCTCTTTGGCGATGTTCTCAATCTCATCCTTCTGCAAGTGAGGGTAGTGGTAAGGATACAAATTTACTAGAGATTTGCTCGACAGAAAAGGAATACAGTGGTCATGCGGTCGGTTAGGGGGCAGCTCATGTGGCTCTGTGAAAATGTCCACAAATTCATCCAGCAAGAGGGCAAGCTTAAGATCTGAATTTTGTATATTCTCTCCCTTAGATGGCTGCTGGATATGCATAAAAAATCCACCATGTGCTTTGTGCAAAACTTTCTCTATTTGTTGCGACGAAATGGTGGAAATTTGGCTCCCACGCTTGCCTCGTAATGTGACCTCTCCCTTTGCAATAAAATTTCATGATTAATTTAGAAAAATTCTAGGAGATATCACCTAGTGTTGTGAGTCATTCGATCCCGAGTATGGCTTCATAATCATCGATGGGTAGGAGGAAGAAATCAGCTACCACTTCTTGGTCTTGGAGGAGTAGTTTCACCCGTGGGTACTGTTGGTCGCAATTGAAGATTCGACCGTCGGCGACCTTTACATCGAACTTGTTGCCACTTTCAATTTGAAGCACCAAACATGCAGCAACCTTACTATTGAGGAAGTTATTTGTGCTGCCCATGTCTATGAGAACGGTGATGGGTTGCTGTTTTAGAAGTCCTCCAACTTTCATCATCTGCGGGTTAGAGTAGCCGGCCAATGCGTGTACTGCATAGTTGGTCGGTTGGGACACTTCCTCCATGGCTTCTTCTTCAAGTTCAAGAGCTTCTTAGATGTTTCATTTTTCTCATCCTCCGCTGGTTCAATCACTAGGAGCCGGCCCTTTTTGCAGCGACATGGTTCGTCGCAATGCCAACACAACCCCTTGGCCGATGGTTCGCGAAGCTCGTCTCTTGTCAACTTTTTTGGTGCGGGAGCTTGGATGGTAGTCGAGGGGTAGTAGGCCTCAGCATGGCTGGTCGGGGATCAACCCTTGTCCTTTGTACCTCATGGTTCAATCATTCTTCCTGGATACACGCAAAGGAAATTACAGCCATAAGTGTGTATGATTGTCACGCCTTTACTTCTCCTCGGATCTCCGGCTTTAGGCCCTCAATAAAAGTACCTAAAAGTTATTTCTCACACCAATTCTTAGTTTGGTTAGATAAACGCTCAAACCTTATTTGGTATTCTTGTATTGTAGAGGTTTGATGAATCTTTGCCAATTGTCCGTCGATGTTGTCGAAATCGATTGGTCCGAAGCGATTTAGTAGTCCTTTCTTGAATCGTTGCCAAGAGAGTCCTCAATTGGTGTGTTCAAACCAATTGAACTACTAAATAGCATCTCCCTCGAGGTGTATGGCAGCGATCTCCACCCGTGTAGCATCGGCGATTCAGTAGAACCGATAATAGCGCTCCGTGCATGGATTGTTGGGATCAGAGGTTATGTGTCCATGCTCTTGAGGATCATCTCGCTGATCTGAAGTCTCTCCATTGTGTGACTTCCTCGAGCTTGACCGTCGGCCAATGCTGAATTCAACGAATAAGGATCGCATCTTCTCCTCCATGTGGCTTCCAAAGGCTTCAAACTTGGCATTGATGACCTCCTCTGATGCCATGGTGTATGCCTCTAGATCTGTAATGTTGAGATCTTTCTTTTGCTGTCGGGTTAGTGGCATGAGAAAAAGGGGTGGCCGGTTGGAAGGTGAATTGGTTTAGATGGGAGTAGGCTGCGGTTTGGGGCTGATTTGGGTGGTTGTTTGGTTTCGGTTTAGGTTAGGGTTTTGAAGGGTTTTTGGTGAGGATGGTAGGGTTTGGTGATGAGGAAAAGAGAGTCTAAAATCTCACAAAAATAGCACTCAAATCTGATAGAATTCGACGAAAAAAAGTGTTGTGATGTGCAGTCCTGCCGAACAGATTTTATGTCGGAGAGTCGATGACTTCTCGACATAATTTCCATAGGAAAGTTCAAGGAAATTATGCGAAAACCCTTGGTTTAGATGTTGGAAATACTAGTAAAAAGTTTGGCAAAATTTTGGTAGCATAACGGTAGGGAAATTGGGCGAAAGACAAAAGGTAGATCCTTCATCGTAAAAATTTTAGAACTGCGTGCTGGTAAAAGATTGCACAAGAAAGCTGGTTCCAGGAGGAAGTTTTTCGATAAATCAATCCCAAATGAAAGCCAAGTTGATCCTTGGGATTGTATAAAAATTTTGGCCAAAATGGATGAATAAAAGTTTAGTTTCAAGAGGTAATAATCGGCTAAAAAATTTTGTAGCGTTTTGCCTTTGCAACGATGATAATGTTTGCAATGGTAAAATTTTTTAGCAAGGAAACTTTTGAAAAATCTTCACCCACATATAAGATAAAGGAATAGTAGTAGTAAAGGCATGGGCTTTGGAGTTTTTACCAGATTTATGTTGTTGATGCAAGGGACAGTAGCAGATTGATGGATCTGCTGCTTGGTGGGCGACGGTGGAGGCGACGTCAAAAGCAATTGTGAGAATTGCTTGGGAAGGTGGAGGTGGCTGAGATGGCTACAGGGCAGTAGGAACACGGCTCTGATACCAGATGATAGAACCCCAAAAGGAGCTTTATAGATTTTGATCCTTGAGGGGGATCAACCCTTGGAACGCTGTAGGGGTTCCTCCCTCGTAGACTCGGCACAAGGCTGAAATAAAATTGATAATTACTTGAAGAGGGGGCAGCTACATCATTATATAGGGTTATAAACCATAGCCCATGGGGTGCTTGTCTAACTAAAATTATCCTTTTACCCCTTCTATAGCCTACCTGTCTTAGAGAGAACAGGTGGCGGTTAGGTTGGCTCTGTAGCCGACCTAAGTAGGGGGAAACCCTAGCCGACTAGCCCAGTAAAGGGGGCTACGACCAGTAAGCCCTAAGGCGCCAAATAAACCCTAGCCACACTTCTTTATATGATAGAAGTGACTAGGTGAGGGTTTTATTATAATCTTACAGAGTTCTTATTGATTACTTCTAAGTGATTAGGACTCAACCCTGCTGGAGTCCTATCACCGATGTCATTAATATGTCATGCTATATTTTAAATAGGGTTCTAGTAAGACCATTACTCACTAAAACTCCTTATGAATTATGGAATGATAAAAAGCCTAATATTTCTTATTTTAAAATATTTGGTTGTAAATGTTTTATTTTGAATGAAAAGGATGCTTTAGGTAAATTTAATGCAATATCCGATGAAGGCATTTTTCTAGGTTATTCTTCTATTTCAAAAGTTTATCATGTTTTTAATAAAAGAACATTAGTAATAAAAGAATCCATTCATATTATTTTCAATGAGCTTTCCGAATTTAAGAAGAATCCTAACCGATCGCAAGACCACTGCATTCCTATTTTGCCAAACAAACCTCCAGCGAATTTACGACCATTCCACTATCCTCACTTGCAGAAGGACGAGATCAAGAACATTGTTAAAAAGATGCTTGACACTGGGGTAATTCGACTGAGTTGCAGCCCTTACTCCTCACCAGTGTTGCTAGTGCGCAAGAAGGATGGTACATGACAGATGTGCATTGACTATCGGGCTCTAAACACCATCACCATCAAGGACAAATATCCTATTCCAGTCGTAGATGAATTGTTAGACGAATTAAAAGGAGCCCGAGTCTTCACTAAATTGGACGTCCGATCCGGATACCATCAGATTCGGGTATGCACTGAAGATATAATGAAAACTAAATTCGGCACACATAATGGCCACTATGAATTTTTGGTAATGCCTTTCGGACTTACAAACGCTCCTTTTACCTTTCAAATCTTGATGAATGATATCTTTTGAAGGTTTCTACGCAAGTTCGTATTGGTATTCTTTGATGATATTATCATTTATAGCCCTACGCTTGATATACATTTTGAGCACTTACAAACCGTTCTAACCATTCTTCAAGAGAATACTCTTTATGTTAAACAGTCAAAGTGCAGCTTCTTATAGCATAAAGTGGAGTATCTGTGACACATTATATCAGAGGATGAAGTGGTAGTAGACCCGACAAAGATCGAGGCAATGCAAGGATGGCTAAGACCTACAAACGTAAAATCACTACGCGGCTTCCTTGGACTCACGGGCTACTACCGAAAGTTCGTGAGAGATTATGGCAAGATCAGTGCCCCACTCATGACCCTACTCAAGAAGGACTCTTTTTCATGGTCAGACCATGCCTCCGTAACCTATGAAAGGCTCAAGGCCACCATGACGATGGCGCTGGTCCTAGCGCTATCCGATTTCAGTCGAACTTCCGTGATTGAGGCTGATGCGTCCATAGTTGGAATTGGGGTTGTTCTAATGCAAGATGGCTGACCCCTTGCCTACACCAGCAAAGCTTTATCTCCCTCACATCTTAAAATGTCGGTGTATAAAAAAGAGAATGTTGTTGCATATGCCCTATCTCGACTACCAAGACAAGTCAAAATTTTACCCATCTCCCTTCCCTCCACCGACTTCCTCGATAACATTAGGGAGGAATGAAAGAATGATCCTGAAGCCTGAGCCATTAGAGAAAAATTGGAGAAGGATATGGGTTCCATGCGCCTCTACACTTGGGATTCGAAGGACCTGCGCTACAAAAGTCAAATTGTGATTGTTCATTCTTCCCCTTACATCCAGATTATTTTGCATGAGATGCACTCTTCACCTTCAGTAGGGCACTCTAAATTTCTGAGCCATACCCGAAGGAAGGCACCATCCCAGAAGAAAGATTGGCTATCACTAAAGTCCAACTATATGACAGCACATGCAAAGAAGAAACGACCTCCCGATAAACTTCAGAATGGACGAGAAATTAAAGATCGAGTTTTCCTACACCTCCAGTCCGATTAGCAGGAAACTTGAGCTTTAATGAAGTGGTCTCCCTATTTCTTTGGGCCTTGCAAAATTGGGGATCACATTGGAGCCCTAACATGGAGGTCAGATCTGCGCACCAAACCAAAATTACAATTGATCCTCCAGGTATCCCACATCAAATGAAAATTTAAAGACGACGACTTAGCTCAAATTATTCCAACTGACACCCAAGCTGATGAGGTGCTGAAGACCCGGCTTCCTAAGTTCATGGAACTTCAGCCTTGAGGACAAGGCTAATTTTAAGAGGGTGTCTTTGATAGGACTCCAATAGGGTTGAGTCCTAATCACTCTAGAAGTGATCAATAAGAATTATGTGAGATTGTAATAAAGCCACTCCTATATTATAAAGGAGTATGGCTAGCCCTTAGGGCTTAGTGGCCGTCGCCCCCCTTACTAGGTTGGTCAGCTAGGGTTTCCCCCTGTTTAGGTCAACTATAGAGCCAACCTAGCCGTCCACTATTCTTATTAATGCAGGTCGACTATAGGAGGGGCAAATAGATAATTTTACTTAGGTAAGCACTCCCTTAGGTTAGGGTTTTGATCCTTATTTAAAGATGTAGCCGCCCCCCCCTCTTGAATCAAGCAATCATCAATTTTATTTTAGCCTTGTACCGAGTTTAGGAGGGAGGAACCCCTATAGCGTTCCAAGAGTTGATCCTCCTCAAGGGTCAAAATCTATAGAGCTCCTTCTGGAGTTCGATCAGTTGAGCTTGAATATCTCCATCATTAGTGGTGTTGGGCAGTTGAATCTAGGCTGACTCATTCTCTCCCAACTTGGGCTTTAGGTAGGACACGTGGAAGACAAGGTGAATTTTTTACATCAGTAGGCAAGTTTAGTTTGTATGCTATGACTCCAATGCACTGCATGATTTGATAGGACCCATAAAAGTGTGGGGATAGCTTCATGGAGGCTCGTGTGTTGATGGACAATTGCTTGTATGGCTGGAGGCGAAGATAAACCTAATCTCCTACTGAGAACTCTCTTTCGCTTCGATGTGTGTTAGCTTGCTGCTTCATTCTGGCTTGAGTGGCTGAGGGATTATCCTTTAGTAGCTGTAGGAGTTTGTCCCTATCAATTAAATCCTGATCAACCTAGTCTAACTTAGTTGAGCCAATTACATATTTGGAATTACAAGGGCCGGTCGATCATACACTGCTTCATATGATGTACATTTTGTTGAGGAGTGATATATAGTATATACCACCATTGGGCCCAAGGGAGCCATTTTGTCCATTCCTTTGGTCGGTCGCTAGTGAAACACCAAAGGTATGTCTCTAAGCACCTATTCACCACCTCAATTTGGCCATCAATCTGTAGATGGTATAACGTACTCATCCTGAGTTTGGTGCCCTGCAGTTGAAATAACTCTGTCCAAAATTTACTGGTAAAGACCCTGTCATGATCACTTACAATGGACCTTGGCATCCCATGCAGTTTAATAATATTTTCTATGAAAATCTAGGCAATACTAGCAGTAGTGTAGGAATTTCGAATGACAAACAAATGAGCATAGTTTATAAGTCGGTCAACCACTATGAGAATTGTGCTTTTACCTTGGGATGATGGTAGCCATTCGATGAAATCAATGGATATGTTAGTCCACACCGAGTTTGGTATGAGTAGTGGCTGTAGCTTCCTTAGACTTGCCACTATTTACCCTTTTGTTGCTGGCATACATCACACTGTGCTACAAACTTAGAAATAACTTTTTTCCTCCCTCTCCAATAAAAGTTTTGTTTAACTCTCTTGTAGGTTCTTAAAAATCTAGAGTGCCCTGTTGATGGTGTAGCGTAGATCTCTTGAATCCCAACTGTAGTGGGCTATGAAACTTGGCTCCAATTTTTTTATGATATGGCTGGTCTCTAGATTTTTCCTCCACTCGTCCCTAATGTCCTCGAAAAAGCTGTTGGTTGGAAGGGAGAGTGGCGAAAATTCTACTTGCTCGGGTAGTCGTGAGAGTGCAACTGCAACAACGTTTTCCTTGTCCTTTTATAAGTAATTACATAATCAAACCCAAAAAGCTTCTTTACCCCTTTTTGTAAGTTACATAACTTTGACTTGATTGCCTATTCTGATGCTGATTTTGGTGGATGTAGAATAAATAGAAAAAGCACTACTGGAACATATCAATTTTTGGGGCATGCACCTATTTCTTAGACTTCCAAGAAACAAAATTCAATAGCTTTATCTACTGTGGAAGCAGAATATATTGCAGCTAGTGCATGTTGTGCCAAAGTCATTTGGATGAAAAACACACTAGAAGACTATAGAATAAAATTGAAAAATATTCTTATAAAGTGTGATAATACAAGTGCTATATATCTAACCAAAAATCCTATTCAACATTCAAGAACCAAACATATTGGTATTAGACATCATTTTATAAGAGATCATGTAAATTATCAAGATATCTCTTTGGAATTTATTGACACTAAGCATCAATTAGCAGATATTTTTATAAATTCCTTAAATGAAGAATAATTTGATTTTCTTAGAAGAGAACTTGGAATGCTAAATCATGAAAGTATGTGATTTACTAATCTAGATTTTATGATGATAATAATGTTTAAAAAATTATCTTGTTATGAAATTATCTTATTGTTGATATGAATTATCCATCTCATTATTTACAAAAGAAATTGCTAAATTACATGAGATGATTTTAAAATATATGAGTAGCTCTTAAACTCTTGAATCTTCTTGGATTTCTTGAATTTTTGTGCTTATCTTTAAAACTTTCTTTTCGAAATTCATCTCTACAAAATTGAAAGCTCTTGTTAATAATATTTTTGCAACTCCTCCCTTGTTTTCTTTTCTTCCTTTTTCAAAAGAGGAAGAAAGTTCTTTATGAATCATATTGTATTTTAAAAAAGGGGAGCAAAAACTCATAAGCCTAAAATCCTTAGTCCCACTTCTCACCTTTTTGTTAATGATAAAGGGGGAGAAAATGGGTGTTGATGACTTATGTAATTGAATGGATGTTGATGACTTATGTAATTGAATGGATGTTGGTGACTTATGGAATTAAATGAGTGTTGATGACTTATAGAAAAATTTCAAATATTTGAAATTCATGATAATCCTTGATGCGTTGATGACATGATACTTTAAAAGCAAATTATTATTGATATATACATGTCTTTTTGCAATCCTTGAAATATGATTTGCTTGAAATATTGATTGCCTTAATTCACTTGAATTCAAGAGTGAGTGATTCTCTTGAATATAAGTCATTTTTATCATGGCATGAATTTTTAGGGGGAGTTAGGATTAACAGCTATCATCAATTGATTATCATCATAAAAAAAGGGGGAGATTGTTGAATCTCATATTTTGATGATGAAATCATTTGATGAGTGTTTATCTAACATATGTGTTAGAGGAAGATTTGCATGTCAAGATATGACAGGAGCAATAAAGTTACAACCAGATGATGGGCCATGATCAAGCTTGGGCATCAGGCCAGGTTCGGACAATGTAGTGGAATCTTGCCGAAGTTCGCTAGAAGATTCACCGAAGGGATCAGAAATCTCGTTGGAAACACATCGAGAGATCGCCAGAAGAAGACAAGAAGACTTGTCGCAAGAACGTCGGAATCTACCGAATTGACGGGAGTTAGGTCTTGATTATCTTGATTGGTCATTAAGTGTTGTAATTATTGAGTCATAGTTAGGGTTTGAGTCCAAATTGAGTTGGATTTGGAAGGAATCCAAATCAACTCAATAAGGTAATCGGGTCCACTATTGGGGTTTGATTGAGCTCAGGTTGAGCTTAATTGGTTGACCAAAGGGTTGGTCAACATTAGGTTCAAGCCAAAATTCGAAAAGTGGAGAGAACCACTTTTGTAAAAATTTTGACGGGTAAACTACCGGCGTACCACCGCCGCCCAGGTTTTTGGGCGGCTGATGGCGGCTGACCTGCCCAGGCTGGGTGGTTGAACCGCCCGTACCCAGGAATCTAGGGACTTTGGACGGTTGACCTGCCCAGGTTGGCGGGTAAACCGCTTGTACATGATTTTTTCAGGTATGTTTGATTTTTAGCTCCAATTTCTAAAGCCACTTGAGGTCTATAAATACCCTAAGTATTCTTGCATTCATAACAACTCTTTTTGGGCAATTAAATTATGTGAAAAAGAAATTATGTGTGATTTGTAAGAAAAAGAAAAGGAAAGGGAGTGATCTTAGAGTTAGTAATTTCCTCAAGTATCTCTTGTAAGCAAAATATAAGGGTTTGATCTTCATCCAAAGAAGATTGGTAGTGGCCGTAGGCATTTGACGCCGAACCACTATAAAAATTGTGAGTGCTTCTTTGCTTTCAATTGCTTTTATATTCTAGTATTAATGCTTCCGATTTAACTCAACTCTTTGAAATCAAAGTTTTCACAGTAAGTTCTTTCCTTTAAACGTTGCTTATCTTTTTGGTTTGCTCATTAACTTGGCAACTTTCTTTTAATCACTCACTCATTTCACTAAGAACAAAAAGATTCAGATTTCCTATCTTGGTTTAATCGAAAAGTTTTCATCTAAACCTAAAATTTATATTTGCACTAATTCACCCCCCAAACCCCCCCCTCCCGCACACTCTTAGTGCCAATTAATCCTAACAATGATTAATTTTGCCAAACTTTTACTACCATTTTCTTCCATGAAATTTTTGTCAGCATTACCTTTCCCTTACCAGCAGATTCTCTTTGAGTTTTGCTCGAATCCTTGTTTTAAACTGTTGAAAAAATTTTTTGTCTATACTACTAAAATCTTTTGACGAAAAAAATCTACTGTAGTACCTTCTCGTATTCCTTGATCTTGCCAAAACTTTTGCTGAAATCTTCACGGTAACACCTTCTCAAAATCTTTGATTTTTCTGAAACTTCTGTTATCGTTTCCTTCTACAAAAATTTTGACAATATTACCTCTCCCTTTCTAGTAGATTCCACTTGAGTTTCACTTGAATTTTTGTTGTGAATTGCTAGAGAAAATTGTGTCTTTACTACCGGAATTTTTTTGATGAAAAATCTGCTGCTGCACCTTTATCTTTCTTCTTCTCCTTAACCTACCAAAACCTAACCACCTTGCTTCCACCAACCAAGATATCTTTAGGGCATCCCTTTAGCCTTAAGACACAACTATCATAACCTATTTTCATAACTCTAATAGCACCCAAACCACGGCCCAAAACAGTAAACCCTTTCAGCCACAATCTTCTACCATCGATCTTTCGTCTGAACCTTCCACCACCTCATGCCATTGACCCATCAACAAAAAAAAGACAAAAACAACACTGATATACAAGTATACGCCATAGCTTCTCAAGATCTAATTGATGCCAAATTTGAGGCATTGGAATCTCGGCTTGAATCACGCTTGGAGGACAAATTGCGCGCTTTGTTCGCGGAGTTCAAAATTGGACAACCACCGAGTCCAACGAAATTTCAGTGAGGAGAGAGTTCAGAGAGGCCTCCAGAGAAGGAGGGACAACCTTCAGACATGCTTTAGCCACACATGAGGGTGGACTTCCCACGATGGGAAGGAGACCCGATGGGGTGGATTTCATGTGCCGAATGTTACTTTCGCTACTACCGAACGTCAGATGATGCTATGGTGGAAATCATAATCCGCCTTGAAGGAGATGCAATTCAATGGTATAGTTTGCTGGAATATAATCATGGGGCTCTTACATGGAATCAATTTAAGAATGCACTACTGAACCACTTCGAACCAACAAAGTATGAAAATATCGATGACCAACTCGCAAAGATCCAACAAACCTCGATGATTCAAGAGTACCAAACCATGTTTGAGAAGCTATCATACCTTGCTCATGATTGGACTGACTGACAATAGTTAGGAACATTCATCAAAGGACTTAAGTGATAAGACCTCAGAAGGAGCCCTATAGATTTTGATCATTGAGGGGGATCAACCCTTGGAACGCTATAGGGGTTCCTCCCTCCTAGACTCAGAACAAAGGCTAAATTGAAAATGATAATTGCTTGATTAAAAGAGGGGGGCAACTATATCTTAAATATGGATCAAAAACCTAGCCTAAGGGGCGGTTGCCTAAATAGAATTACCCTTTTGCCCCTCTTATAGCCATCCTGTCTTAATAGGAACAAGGGGCAGCTAGGTTGGCTCTATAGCCGACCTAAGCAAGGGGAAACCCTGGCCGGCTTGCCCAGTAAGGGGGGTAGTGGCGACTAAGCCCTAAGGGCTAATCCAAACCCTAACCATACTCCTTTATAAGATAGAAGAGACTTTATTACAATCTAGCATAGTTTTTATTATTGACTTTTATTGAAATGATTAGGACTCAACCCTGCTGGAGTCCTATCAAGTCCTCCCTCTCAGAATCAGCCCTGTCCTCAAGGTTGAGGATCCATAAACTCTGGGAACCAGGTCTTCAGCTCCTCGTGTGACTCCCATATTGCATCTTCAGATGGTAAGTTATTCCACTTCACAAGTACTTCAGTTGAGGGGTGTCGTCGGTGCATCATAATTCTTCGATCAAGTATAACATTAAGTTGGGCTTGGATTTCACCTTCAATTGTAGTGCTCGACAGTTGAGTCTAAGCCAGTTCATGTTCACCCAATTTCGGCTTCGATAGGGATACGTGAAAGACAAGATGAATTTTGGCGTCATCTAGAAGTTTAAGTCGATATGCCATGGCCCCAATGCGTTCCAAAATCTGATATGGTCCATAAAATCATGGGGATAGTTTCATTGATGCTTTGGTGTTGATGGATAGCTGCTTGTATGGTTGTAGGCGGAGGTAGACCCAATCCCCGACTGAAAATTCTCGCTCACTCCGGTGATTGTCTGCTTGTTGCTTCATGTCGGTTTGAGCGACAGTGAGGTTGTCCTTTAGTAGTTGTAGCAGTTTATCCCTGTTAATTAGGTCATGGTCGACTTGATCCACATTGAAAGAACCAAGTACATATTTGGGAATTACAGGGGGCGGTCAGCCATACAATGCCTCATAAAGGGTACATTTAGTCGAAGAATGAAAAGTTGTGTTGTACCACCATTCGGCCCAGGGAAGCCATCTTGTCCACTCTTTGGGTCGGTCGCTGGTGAAGCATCGTAAGTCTCGAGGTATCTGTTCACCACTTCTATTTGGTCGTTTGTCTGTGGATGATAGGTTGTGCTCATCTTCAATTGGGTGCCTTGTGGATGGAAGAGCTCGGTCCAAAATTTATTTGTAAACACCTTGTCACGGTCGCTCACTATCGACCTTGGCATCCTATACAATTTCATAATATTTTCCACAAAAATCTAAGCAATAGTGGCAGCAGTATAGGGATGTCTCACAGCACAAAAATGAGCATACTTAGGTGATCTACCACCACAAAGATCATGCTTTTACCTTGAGATAGTGGTAGTCCTTTGACGAAATCCATGGAGATGTCCATCCAAGTCGAATCCGGTATAGGTAGCGGTTGTAGTTTACCGGGACTTGTCACTGTTTCACCTTTTTGCTGCTGACATACATCACATTTGGATACATAGTCATAAATTGATTTTCTTCCAGAAGAAGATTTGCTTCACCCTTTTATAAGTCGTCTCTTGTCAATTTTTTTGGTGCGGGGACTCAGATGGCAGTAGAGGGGGCAGTAGGCCTCGTCATGGCTGGTCAAGAAGCGACTCTTGTCCTTCGTGCCTCATGGTTCAATCATTCTTACAGGATACACACGAAGGAAGAGGTCCAAGAGCATGAGAAAGAGGTCGCAGATAAAGAATAGTAGCCAATTGATATTACAATGCATGCTCTTACCGGCTACGAACCCGCAGACGATAAAAGTGGGAGGACTTCTAAAGCAACAACCGATCATCGTTCTTGTTGACACTTGGAGCACTAATAATTTTATGAACAACAAGTTGCTGTTCAGATGGCCTTACCTATTGAAGATTGTAGCAAATTTGATGTCAAGTTTGCCGATGGACAAATTTTGAAGTATAATCGCAGGTGCCCACAATGAAACTGCTATAGGATCAAGAGATAATTGCAAATTTTTTCCTCCTCCCTCTTGATGATTGTGAGGTTGTTCTTAGCATCTAATGGCTGACAACATTGGGTAATATTTCCAAGAATTTTTTGAAATTAATCATAAAATTTTGCAGCAAAGGAAAATAGGTGGTGCTGCATAGCAAACAGGGGAGCAACATATCAATGATTTGCACACTACGAATGGAGAAAGTTTTGCAGAAGACATGCAGCGACTTCTTAATATAACTTGAGTAGTAATCTATGAAGGAGCCTACCAAATTTAAAGATCCAAAACTACTTCCCTTGCTTGCTAAATTTTTAGGAATATTTAGCGAACCGCCCGACCTACCTCCTACCCACCGGCATGATCATCGTCTCCCGATTCTTCTAGGCAAACCTCCAGCGAACACTTGGCCATATTAGTATCCTCATCTCAAGAAAGATAAAATAGAAAGAATTATAAATAAGATGCTCGAAACAAGAGTCATTCGGTCAAGTTGCAGCCCCTACTCTTCACTGGTGCTCCTCATGCGAAAGAAGAACGGAACATGGCGAATGTGCATCGACCACAAGAGTCTAAAATCTTTTTTAGAGCAAAAGATAACCTCCCCCAAATAGCAACAATAGGTAAAAAAGCTTCTTGGATATGATTGTGAAATAACTTACAAAAAGGGGAAAGAGAATATTGTTGCAGATGCGCTTTTGCGGCTACTTGAGCAAGCTGAATTTTTGATCGTTTCTCTTCGGACTAGTGACTTCCTTGAAACCATTAAGAGGGAATAGCAAGATAATCTGGAGAACATTAAGATCATAAAGAAATTGGAGGAAGTACCAAGCTCTGTGGTTCATTACAGTTGGGACTTAAAAGACTTGCGCTATAAGGGACACATTGTGCTTGTGCCGAATTCTACTTGTATAAAGACCATTCTTCAAGAGATGCATTCGACACCCGTGAATGGGCACTCCGAGTTCCTTAGAACCTATGAGAGAATTAAGAAAAAAATTTATTGGGTATGGATGAAAAATATTATTACTGAATTTGTAGCACAATGTGATGTATGTCAACGACATAAACGTGAAACAGTGGCAAGTACCAGAAAGCCGCAACCTCTACCCATCCTGGACTCAATATGGACTGGTATATCAATGGACTTCATCGAAGGGCCACCCTTATCACAAGGAAAAGGTACAATTCTTATTGTTGTTGATCGCCTTACAAAGTATGCTCACTTTTGTGTTGTTCGCAACCCCTACACTGCTTGTAGCATTGCCCGAATTTTTATGGAGAATATTATAAAATTGCGTGGGATGCCAAGATCTATTGTAAGTGATCATGGTAGGGTCTTCACAAGCAAATTTTAGATAGAACTATTTCAGATGCAGGGTACTAAATTGAAGATGAGCGTAGCATACATCTATAAACCGACGGCCAGACTGAAGTGGTGAACAGTTGCTTGGAGACATACCTCAGATACTTCACGAGTGCCCGGCCAAAAGAGTGGACAAAGTGACTTCCCTGGGCTGAGTGATGGTATAATATAACTTATCATTCATCCATAAAATGTACTCCCTATGAGGTTATGTATGGCCGATCTCCTCTTATAATCCCAAAATATGTATTGGGCACCTCTAAAGTAGAACAAGTAGATAGGAAACTACAGGACAAAGACAAAATACTGAAGTTGCTAAAAGATAATCTCACTACAGCTCAAGTGAGGATGAAACAACAATATGATCAACACAAAAGCGAAAGAGAATTTTTAGTGGGAAATTGGGTCTTTTTACGGCTCCAGCCATACAAGTAAATATTGATCCAGATCAGAGCATCCATGAAGCTTTCACCTCAGTCCTATGGATCCTACCATATTTTAGAGCACATCGGAGCAATAACATACAGATTGGACTTACCCGTCAGCTCCCGAATCCACCCAATCTTCCATGTGTCATATTTGAAGCTGAAGTTAGGACAAAATAAGATAGCCCAAAGCCACCTACCAGATATGACTGCCCAAGGAGAGCTCTAAACTCAATCAAGTGCCATTATTGATTGACATGACTCGATGATGACGACCCACTATTGAAGTGCTAATACAGTGGGCAAACCTACCAGTAGAAGATGCCACTTGGGAGGACTATGACGAATTGAAGATCAAATTCCCAGAATTCATGGAGCGTCAGCCTCGAGGATAAGGCTAATTTGAAGATGGCAGGTATGTTAGGACTCTAGCTAGGGGAGTCCTAATTTAGTTTTATTGAAGAGGGCAAACATGTAAATCCTAAGGGCATCTATATAAATCCTATCTAGCCGACCCCTATTAAAGAGGTGAGGAGGCCAGCTAGGTTTCATGGAAAATATTTTGAGGGAAGAATAAGATACATGTCACCATAATTAACCACCCTTATCCTAGTTAAAGAGGGGTTGGTTACGGAGGGGTTAAGTTAGGTTAGGATTAGTTTGAAGGTTGCTACTTGAAGTTGCATTAGGAGTAGGAGTCTTGGAGTGGGGGTCCTATTAGGAGTTAAGGTTTAGAAGGCCTATAAATAGCCTTGTAATCATCCACTTTTTATCATGAATAGATGAATATCTTCTGTAGCCTTTGAGCAGCAACATGGAAGGAGGAACCCTTATAGAGTTCTAAGGAGGCTGATCCCCTATAGAGATCACCCCAAGCTTAGAATTTGCAAGGCTTCTAATAAGCTCATAGTAGATCCTGATTATACCTCCGCATGATCGAGTACCTCATGAGACTTCTCTCGCGTGTGTTGTATTACCTTGAACTGTCCAACATGATCCGCTGCACCATGTCGCCTCTTGGTAATATTTTCATTGCATTCATATTCTTGTGAGATGAACTCTGACTATGATCTCCTAATGTGTAGCTTCTGCTAGTATATCATAGAGACTCTATCACCTCTGATTGTGTTTGCTCCTTTATCAATTGACGTTCATATACCTATTCTCGGGTCACCACTAGATGAAGCATTGCTCTAGGATAGTCCGACGTCTAAGAGCTCTTGAAATCCACAAACTTTACTAAAATTAGTGCATCATTATCTAGATCCTAGGCCTCTATCCCCCCACCAGCACAATCTCAGTTATACATCGATTTCTTCATAACAACTTGAATAACAGTACTATGACATATTCTTTAAGAGTACCCATCTCTATGTCCTCTTGCCCCATGCTAAGGCCTTTTGATCTCAATTTTGCCTTAGCCAATTGAGTCATCTTAGTTCCTCTATCAAATGCTACTTTGAGATCAGGTGCATGTGCCTCGAAGCTCTCTTCATCTTTGGCACCATGCAGGATACGTCTACTTCATCAGAATGAAGAACCCATGGAATGATATAATCCCACTCTTGCTTCTGTAAGAATTTATGTCCTTGACCTCTTTCTAAAGAAAGCTTCGTGCCTCCGCTTTATGTTCCATCTTTTATGTCAACTCCCTTTATGCAACTTAGATACTTAATCAAGTTCCACCCAAGTTGCTCTACCCCTTGATTTGCATTGAGTTGATGGTGGCCCTCACAACCACCATTCAATAGGTTAGCTACCTATTGAGTCCGATTTTCACATCGGCTCTAAGTGTGCCTTTGTTTGATATTGTCATGGGTCACTCCCCAACTTGATCTTGCAATGAATCTACCACTGTATTACCTCATGTGAGATCATGTGATGACTTCTTGCTGCTTGCTTGGTCTGTTGAGCTTTGTGGAGTTCTTATCTTGAGATACTCCTCCTCAACATGTGCAATTTGTTACACACGAGTCTCCCTCCGGAGAACCAGGACTTATCCCTCCTGGATATATATCCTATTGGAATAACTATTTTCTTCACATCCTTCTCTCTAGAAGTTTCGAATACCACCATCCCCTTTGACTACTCCACTTGCTGAACAAACTATGTATTTTTCTGCCCCCATAAATGCACTTATTAGATTACGACTCTTCACTAATACAGCTCTTGTTGCACCCTTCAAGGCCTAGCAACATGTTGAACTTGTTGCATACTTCAGCCTCCTACCGATGTATCTTTCCCATACCGAATAGAAAGTTTTAATGCTCCATAGCATCGAGTTTTTATCATTTTGAGATAGTCACAAACACTCCATTATTAGCATACAAGCCGTTGCATGAATATCAAATTCTTCGAGTTAGCAATTCCCCTCACCTCTGTGAGCTTTGTACAACTCTTTTGATTGTTGTTCAACGCATCCCACTTTGCACGATCTCATCCTTAACCAAGCACCCCACTAGCCATGAGCACCGCCAAGTTTGGTTCTCAACGTTGAGCTATAGATCGAACTCAACTATCCCAACGTTTATGCGCTATGCATTCTTTCAAATTTGCTTGTCCTTATGATACCTCTCACACAAAGGGTTGATCATTCCTTTGAATGCCAATCTTGGATGTCTACTCCTTTGAGCGACTCTTTTCCCTACATTTCAATGTCCATTTCCTGTAAACAGTCATGCGTATTGGCTACCTTCCATGCAGTCCAGCTAGATCCCCCATATTTGTATAACAAGTGTTTCTATGTATGCTTGTCCTGCTTTGATACCATCTATCATGAACTTAGCTAGTTTTGCCTAAGTTGTGAGGCACCCTTGCATGTCTTGTTTGTAAAAGTCAACCTCCCCGAAACCTCCTATGATCACTTAGATCCTACAAAAGATTAAACGGGTTAGAGAAAGTATTTCATATGGGATCTACAAACAACCATTTTAACAAACTCTTTACAGCCAATGTAAATTACAATAATAGACTTCATAAGCTCTAAATGATCGCACGCAAAGGATCACGGTCAATTATAGACCAAAATCCCCATAAGTTTTCACATGACATAACTCTCATTTACAAGTAAAAAATGGCCATGAAAGCTAACCAAGCTAGGGCTGTCAAGCCTACTACTAGCCCGCTACTTGCTGTAGAATGCATGAATAAAGACCGAAAGACACAGACATATATGAGCATTACATTGAGCACCCTCTTTATATTTTTGTCTATGACATATGATTAGGGACTCTTGGAGGTAGACATATCCCTAGCGGCTAAGGTTTCTTAGTCGCAAAAGGGTCCTTTTCCCTACCATGTGGAGCACCCTATGGTAGGGTATCCTACAATTCAAAAAAAATAATTAATTAAATAATTTAATTAATTATTATTTATCTAGTAATCCAACAAGATGATGTGTATATGTGATGTATGTTGTGGACAGATGATCATGGACCATATGATATGATGTGTGTATCTGTGATATTTATTATTATTGGGGCCTATAAGCCTTTGTTTTTTCTTATTTATTATCAGGCATGCATATCTGTGATTATATTATAATTACATGAAGAGACGCGATGAGAGTGTAGAGGTGCTAATAGGACCCATAAGATATAGATGATTGCAGCGCATAGAAATACGCTAAGGTGCCGATGAAACCGATGATGATGATGGATGATCACAGGGCATGGAGATGTGCCGATATATATATATATATATATATATATATGTGTGTGTGTGTGTGTGTGTGTGTGTGTATGTGATGTAGATATATATTAAATATATATGTGTGTGACATAAAATATTAGGAGACTGAAATAAAATCTCTTCGATGATAATATTAAGTCGGTAAGCATGAGACAATTAGATTGACCCACATAGCCTTCCATCGTTATAAGAAGAAACTGAACCCCGACATAGGTTGAGTTGGTTGAGTCCCTCGAGGCTCACATATTTTCATGATTCGAGATCTTGCCTATGACACAGAGATGTGACCGATGACCCGAGGACATGGTATACTTGGCCTAGTCCCTCGGGGGCATATCATCAAATCAGACTCATCTTGTAGCGATAGTGATGATTTAACTGAATATCATGGTTGGTCGAGTCCCTCGAGACCATGATGGTTTTGAGGCTGAATAGGATGGGAATCACAAGAGTTATGATTAGCAAAAGTTATCTACCTTTTCGGGCTTAGTGTGATTAGTCAAGTCCCTTGAGGTTACACAAAGATACTGATTGGATCCCAATCCCCACTAAAAGTCTGCCGAAGACTTTCGTTTCATGTGCCGAGGGTGTCGTGTGATTCGTTAGAAAAATAATAGGATTTGGTTAAGATAGAAGTCTATATCTTAATTATTTATTTTTTATATAAAATTTATATGTTATTCATTTATGCTACATCTTGTTTGTCATAAACATGTCGCTTGGAAACCCCCTACGTGGTATACTTGATGCCAACTAACTTACTGGTCCAAACTATACGGATTGGCTCCACAATTTGAGAATTGTTCTCATAATATAAAAAAATCATATATGTCCTTAGATGATTCCACTTGAGGATGAGATTGCTCACTACATAAAGTATATAGATGATTTCACTTTGGCTAAGTGTTATATTAGCCTCTATGGCACCTGAGTTATAGAGATAACATGAGCATAGATGCTAATTTCATCATTCTTCATCTTCGCAGTTGTTTGAGGAATAGGGAAGGACTTAGAGATATAAGATATCCAAGAGTCTCTTCCAAGCCAGGATGATCGAGGGAACATCGGTTCAAAACCATGTCTTGAGGATGATTAAGTGGATTGAGAATTTCGTAAGTCTAGGAATGACCCTAGATGATAACCTGTGTGTTGATCTTATACTTCAGTCACTACCAGATTCCTTTTCTCGATTCATTATAAAATTTAATATGAATAAGTTTGAGGTGATTCTCCTTGAGCTCCTCAATATGTTGAGAGAGGCTGAGATCACCATTAAGAAAGAGAAGCCAGTTCTCTACATTGGTGAGACTAAAGGGAAAAGAAAGGTTGATAAGTGTTTTAAGAAGGGCAAGGGCAAACTGGGTAAGGCAAAGGTTGCTAAGAAAGATCCGGAAAAAGGACAAAGACCAATGCCTCTATTACGATAAAGATGGATATTATAAGAGGAATTACAAAGAGTACCTTGCATAAAAAGGGGAAATAAAAGCATGAAGAAGCTTCAAGTACATTTATGATCAATTTTTATTTTTTAAATTATTATGATGACACATGGGTATTAAATACCATGAGTGCTTATCATATGTATAATTTCTTATAGGTTCTAGCAAGGCCTAGGAGATTAGTAAGAGATGAGATGGACCTTAAGATGGACAATAGAGCAAGAGTTGTTATATTTGCTATTAGCGAGGTCATCCTACATCTGCCTGGTGGAGCTACTATTGCATTAGATGCATGTTATTACATTTTTTCTATCATCAAAAATATTATCTCCATTTCATTTTGACAGTTATGAGATATAAATTAGTTTTTGAGAATAATAGTTCATTAATTTTGGATGATAAGATCGTCACTAGAGGAACATTGCATAATGGTCTATATGTGCTAGACATTGCTCCATAGATCATGAATGTAAGTATGTCTAAGAGGAAATGAGATAAGGTGAACAATGTATATTTATAGCATTGTAGGCTAGGTCATATCCATGAGGGAAAGATTCAAAAGTTGCTGAACGATGGATATTTAGATCCATTCGACTATGAGTCATCTATAATTTACGAACGAAACTCAACTAACTCTCTATTTAGTGAAACTGGAGTGAGAGCCACTGAGTTATTGGAACTCATACAGAGCGATGTGTGTGGTTCAATATCCACTTAGGCCATAGGTGGTTACTCCTACTTTATTACTTTCACTGAAGATTTCTCTAGGTATGGACATGTGTGCTTGATGAAGTACAAGTCTGAAGCCTTCATGAAATTTAGGGAATACAAGAATGAAGTAGAGAATCAGACAGAAAAGAGTATTAAGACTCTCCGATCGGATCGAGGAGAGTACTTGAATACAGAGTTCACCCATTTCCTCAAAAACTATAAGAATCTATCCTATTGGACACCTCCTTAGACACCTCAACTCAATGGTGTATCAGTAAAGAGAAATTATATGCTGTTAGACATGGTGCGATCCATAATGAGTTTCGCTAACCTACCTATCTCATTCTGGGGATATACCTTGGAGACCACAACTTACCTTCTGAACAGAGTTCTATCTAAGTCGGTAGTGTCTGCACTATATGAGATATGAAAAGAGAAGAAATCTAATTTTAAGGTTGTTGAGATTTGGGGCCATCTTGCCCACTTTAGAAGACACAATCTTGACAAGTTGAAATCAAGGACAGAGTAGTGCAAGTTTGTGAGATACCCCATGGAAACTTGTGGGTATTATTTATATCATCTTAAGGACCAAAATGTACTTTTTTGCTAAGAGGATAATATTTCTTGAGAATGAATACATTTTTAATGGAAATAGTGGTAGCATGATAGAGTTGAGTGAGGTTGTAGAACCTAGCTTAAGCACTACTTCGGAGGCTGAGTCTGTTCGGGCACCTAGCACACAAGTTTTAACTTTGTGTAGGTCTAACAGAGTATCTCACCCTTTGGGATATGTGAGATATATTAGTAAAGAGGACACTTAGGATATTGATCCTCAGACCTACGAGAAGGCTATTATGAGTAATGACTCCAGAAAGTAGTAAGAAGCCATTTCTGAAATGGATTCCATGTATTCTAACAAGGTTTTAAACATTGTTGATGCACTTGAGAGTATTGTACTTATTGGTTGCAAGTGGATCTTCAAAAAGAAGATCGAAGTAAATGAAAGGTAAAGACCTATTATGCAAGGCTAGTCGTCAAAGGGTATCTATCGTTAAGGGCAAGGAGTTGAGTATGACAAAACGTTCTTATTGTAGTCATGTTGAAATCCATCAGAATTCTTTTGGCTATTGTAGTACACTATGACTATGAGATCTGATAGATGGATGTGAAAACTATGTTCATCAATTATAACCTTAAGGAGGAGGTGTATATTATACAGTATGTGGAATGTGTATCCAAGGAAAGTCCAGATAAGGTGTGCAAGTTGCTTAGGTCCATCTATGGATTGAAGCAATCTTCCTGAAGTTAGAAAATAAGATTTGATGAGGCTATCAGATCTTATGACTTTGTTAAGAATGAATATAAGCCTTGTGTGTACAGGTTGGTAAGTAGAAGTGCTATCATCTTCTTAGTGCTATATATGGATATTATCCTGATTATTTGGAATGATGTAGGAATATTTTCCATAATTAAGGCTTGGCTATCTCACTTCTCCATTTAGGACTTAGAGGAAGTATCATATATCTTTGGGATTCAGATCTATAAAAATAGATCTAAGAGGATGTTTGGCTTGTCCCAATTCAAGTATATAGACTCATTGTTAAAAAGTTTGATATTAAAAATTCTAAAAGAGGTCTCATTCCGATGAGACATGAAATATTACTTTCTAGGAGTATGTCCCCAATGACTCTTGAAGAAAGTAAAGATATGGATAGGATACCATATGCCTCTGCTATATGGTCCATCATGAAAAAAAGATGTTTTTGTAAATGCTAAAACTATGAATTCTTTATTTTATGCTTTAAATAAAAATAAATTTAATCAGGTTTCTACTTATGATTCGACTTTTGATATATAGCACACTTTAGAAGTCACACATGAAGGCACAAGTAAGGTAAAAGAATAAAAAATAAATCTTCTTATACATAACTATGAATTATTAAAACTGAGACCAAGTGAGACTATTGGTGATATGTATACCCATTTTACATACGTTATCAATAGTTTAAAATCTATTGGTAAAGTTTATTCTAATCTTGAACTTGTTAATAAAATCTTGAGATCTTTACCTAATAGTTGGGACCTGAACATACCTACTATAAAAGAGGCCAAAGACTTGAACAACCTGCCTCTTAAAGAACTAATTGGATCTTTGATGACTTATGAAATGAACTACAAAGCTCATGATGAACTTGAAGAACAACTTCCAAATAATAGGAAGGATATTGCCTTAAGAAATAAAGAACACTTTTCAAAGAACAGGAAGGATTTGATGCTGAGAATAGTAGATGACTCCTCGAGTGAAACCTCGAGTGATGAGGACAATGATATTGTACTACTAATAAGAAAACTAAAAAAATTTATTAAAAAGAATAAAAATATAAAAATAAAAATAAACTTAAAAAGAATAATATAATATATTTTGAATGCTAGAAGCTAGGGCATTTCAAAAATGAATTCCCATAGTTGAAGAAAAAGGTGTCAAACAAGAAGAAGGTCTTCTCAACAACATAGGATGATTCAAGCTCGTTAGATGAAGAAGACAACATCAAAGAATAGGTTGCCAACTATACTCTCATGGCCATCCATGACGAGATAAGTGAATCTTCTGATGTCTCATTTATGTTTGATGAATTATTAAATGTATTTCATAAACTTTTTGATGAATTTAAAAAAATTAGCAAAACCTATAAAATACTTAAGAAGGAACATGCATCACTAGTTAGTAAACTTAAAAAAATGCATGAAGCATCAACATCATGTTATGATCAATTGGCACTAAGAGGGGGCGGGGGGTATGAATTAGTGCGAGTTTTGAAAACCTTAGTTTTAGAAATATTTACTCGAAATAAAACTGAAAATCGAAAGCGTTACTATCTTGCTTAAAGAAAGCTTGAGCAAGAATATGTAAATTCAAAAAAGAAAGTTAAGGAAGGCTCACAATTTATAGTGGTTCGACCAAAACTTATCCTACGTCCACTTTTCGGAGTCCTCCTTAAGGCCTGTCGGTGTCCACTAATAACCTTTTTCGGGTGAAGATCAAACCCTTACACTTCTCTCCTTTTCATATATTCTCGAGAGGAACTTTTTATAAGAGTTTCTCACTTCCCCTTAGACACACTTTTTCACTTTGAAGCACTTAAAAAAGCTCTCAAATTTTACAACACTTTTTACAAGAATTTTCTTCCTTTTTTGTTCACCACCCTTGCTTCTCCAAGTAAGAAAACTTGGGGTATTTATATACCCCAATTGGCTTTAGAAATCGAGCTAAAATCCAACCAATCCTAAAAAATTTAGGTATTAGTGGTACTACCACCGAAAGCAGCCATGAAAACAGGGTGGCGACGGTACTACCACCGACCTGGGTAGTACAATCACTACTTGGGCGGTAGTACCATTGCCCACTTGTCACGAACTTAGCTTAATTTGCCTATGCCGTGCGGCACCCTAGCGACACTCTCGAAGACTTAGCTGAAATTGCCTAAGTCGTCACACACCCAAAGCGTTATCTGTCCGCAAAGGGTCAGCCCTCTTACAACCTCTTGCGGTCCCGTAGGACCTACAAAGAAGAAGTTGATTAGCTTAGAAATGAGCGACAGACAAGTCTCAACGTCTTACAAAGTGGAAAGCTATACAAGCAATTCATCGAACACCTTGAGTGCAGTAGAGAAAAGAGAGGAAGAGAGCGAAACAGGACTTTAGAGGGTTGTAAGAAACGACGGTTCCTAAGGTATCGAACGTAAGACAAGTTTAATTTATGATGAAAGCCTACGCCTGACATATGTACGAATGGTTCACGGAGCGAAGATGTTGCGATTGAGTGATGACCGTTCGTGACATTCTCCCCCACTTAAACTGTTAACGCCCTCGTCGATGCTTGCTAGTAGGCTTTGACGCGGGCTTCTTCATGTCGTAGGGCGTCTTCTGGCTCCTAACTGGGTTCTGTTCGAGGAAGTTTTTGTCACTTCACCAAGTACTCGATTTGTTGTGCTCCATTGGGTAGCTTTATCTTGCGATCCGCCAGAATAGTTTTAACTCGCTTCTCGTAAGAGGCTCTGATGGGAGGTAGTCGAGTTGGAATATTTCAAGAATCATCTTGCGGATCTGAGTGGTAGGCCTTCAAGTTGCTCGCATGGAAGACGTTATGAATTCTGAACCATGCTGGCAGTTGTAACTTATATGAAACATTGCCTACCTTGTTGATGATTGGGAAAGGCTCTTCATACTTGCGTACCAATCCTTTGTGCACTTTGTGCCTAAAGAACTTGAGTGATGCTGGTTGGAGCTTCACCAACACTATGTCACCAACTTTAAACTCTTGTGGTCGCCTTCCCAAATCTGCCCACTTCATCTTTTTGGCCGTCTTCCCCAAGTAAGCCCGCGTAATATCTGCATTGCGATGCCATTCCTTTACGAAGTGATAGGCTGATGGGCTACTCCCTATATAACCAATAACCAGGGTGTGAGGAGTTGATGGTTGTTATCCCGTAATAATCTCAAAGGGGCTCTTGTTAGATGTAGAGCTCCGCTGCAAGTTGTAGGAGAATTGGGCTATGTCAAACAGCTTCGCCCAATCTCGTTGGTTGGCACTTACGTAGTGCCGGAGATATTGCTCCAAGAGCGAGTTGATTCTTTCTATTTGGCCATTCGTTTGGGGGTGGAGGCTTGTGGAGAAGTATAACTTAGATCCCAACAATTTGAACAACTCGGTCCAGAATCATCCCAAGAACTGAGAATCTTGATCACTAATGATGTTGTGTGGGACTCCCCAATACTTCACCACATTCTTCATCATCAACATGGCCGCCTCCTCTGCTGAGCAATGTAGGGGTGCATCAATGAATGTTGCATACTTCAAAAACCAATTAACTACCCCAAGCATCGATCCAAGTCCCCCTATCGTGGGCAAGCTTGATATGAAGTCCAAGGAAATACTCTCCCATAGCCTCTCTAGTATGGGCAGCGGCTCCAAAAATCCCACTGACTTCTGTTGCTTTACCTTATCCTGTTGACAAGTAAGGCATGTTCGAATATATTTCTCCACATCTGTCCCTATCTTCGGCCAATAGAAGGCCCTCTCCACGAGAGCCATTGTTCGGTGGATACCCGGATGTCCAGCCCAAAGGGAATCGTGACACTCTTCCAGGAGTTCATGCTTCAAGTTATCCGCTCGCGGAACATAAACTGTGTTCCCCTTGAACTACGGATGAGATCACCGCTTAGCAGTTCATCTAACTGCTTCCTTAATTCTGTCAACTCTGGAGGGGCCATACGGTATGGTGGTCTCGCTGGAGGATTAACTCATGGCTCTAGCTCAATCAGATGATCCATGCCTCTGCGTGGTGGTAGAGTTCTCGGTAACTCCGTTAGCATCACATCTGAGAACTCCTTCAGGATGTTCGCAACAATAGCAGGTTCTTGAATGGCCTCCCCGTTAAGTGTCTCTAGGTTCATAGCAGCTAAAAAGGTTGATTCACCTTTTCGTACCCCTTTCTTCAATTGTAAAGCCGATATTTGTTGTAGGTCCTTAGTTCCTCCTCGAGAAACTAGAACTACGCAGGGATCGTTGCCTCCCATTAGACATAGGAAGTTCAAGAATGGCATTGGCACCAACTTCATTGCGTGCATAAACTCCATTCCGAGAATCACTTGGAAGTCGTCGAATGGCACCGCCATCAAGTTTGTGCTCCCGCTCTATGTCCCGATCTTGATGGGGATCCCCTTTGCTCGTCCGGAGATCCGCTTGGCCTCCGAGTTCACATCCTTCATACGACTTGGGCTCTTCTCCAAGATCAATCAAAGTCACTTAGCTTCACGATTGACAATAAAATTATGGGTCGCGCCCATGTCAACCATTGCACGGGTTGTACAGCCATTAAGCTTGATGTCCACATACATCAACTTGTTGCTTCCTGCCTTCGGTGGCTTCGCCTTTGTGTTCTCCCCCACTTGACCCCGCAACGCATTCAACAAACGCATTACTCCCATCCTGGGTCCTTACGATGCCTCACTGTCGCTACTAGATTCAGAACTACTCGAACTAAGGGTGATAGCTTTGCCCTTGTCTGACTTACGGGGCTGAATCGATGCAGTTAAAGCATTGAGTGCCTGTTTTTGTGGGCACTCCCTCACCATATGTGGTCCTCCATACAAGAAGTATCCACCAGACTTTGGGACTTTACCTTTCGAGCACGGTCCCTTGTGGGAATTCTTCTTCTTATGTTCGCCCCCAGACTCGTTTGCTCGAGAGTACTTAGCTGGGCGATTTCCCGAAGATTATTTCTTCTTTCTCGAATCATCCGAAGAAACAAAGTCAGTTAGCCTTTTCGTGGCTGCAATTGCCCTGACTACGTCGGTGATATTCCTTCGATGTAGTTCTTGTTGTGCCCATGGCTTCAAGCCATCGAGGAAGCTGAATAACTTATCTTTTTAGATATGTCCTGTATATCCAGCATCAGTGCTAAAAATTGTTTCACATAGTCTCGGATTATTGTACTTTGGTGGAGTTGTCTCAGTTTCCTTCTTGCGACAAGCTCTATGTTCTCGGGCAAGAACTGAGTTCTCAACTCTCGCTTCAAGTCTCCCCATGTATCCACTCGACATCGACCTTGTTAGATCTCTTCCCAACGGGTTCGCCACCAAAGTTTTGCATCCCCATTCAGATACATTGTTGCTATAGCAACTTTGGTCTCTTCAGAATCGAGCCTTGTAGCGTGAAAATACTATTCCATGTCGAACAAGAAATTTTTAAGCTCTTTGGCATCCCTAGCACCCCAATAGTAATGCGGCTCCGGTGCCCTGAAGTTTTATGGCGGCGCAGCGCGGGTGTTGTTCCCTCCCGCATCAAGAGTCATTGTTAGCACCATCACCTTAGCCATGAGTTCCGACACAACTTCGTGTAGATGTTGTACATAATCTTTGGTGTCCTTTGTCAGTTGATCAATTAGGGATTCAACTTTCTTGATCCGAGATTCAATTTCTTCTAGCGAGCTCTCTACCCCAAGGAGCCTTCGTTGGCCTTGGTAGAATTCCTCCAAGCTCGCTTTAAAAACATCAAGGCGGGTTTCCGTCATTGTAAGTCTCTCCTTATGGCTCTTTTTCCCGGTTGGCGCACTAGATGGCGCCTCCTCCCCTTGTGCAGAATACCCAAATTCACGCTCATCTTGTTCATTGTCGCGCTCCTCATGAGTCGCTCCAATAGTTTGCGAGCGAGTTTGCACTTACAGCCCACCTGCGGTTGCCTGGAGCAAGGGTCCAACTTGCCCCATCTTGCTCAATTCACCATGATGTTTCATCATGGTGAGTTTGCGAATCTTCTTTGCTTTTCGTTTGAATTACTTGTCTGCTCTGATACCACATTATCATGAACTTAGCTTAATTTTCCTAAGCCGTGCGGCACTCCAGCGGCACTCTCGAAGACTTAGCTGAAATTGCCTAAGTCATGACACGCCCAAAGTGTTATCTATCCACAAAGGATCAACCCTCTTAGAACCTCTTGCAGTCCCATAGGACCTGCAAAAAAGAAGTTGATTAGCTTAGAAACGAGCGATGAACAGGTCCCGACGTCTCGCAAAGCGGAAAGCTGTACAAGCAATTCATCGAACACATTGAGTGCAGTAAAGAAAAGAGACAAAGAGAGCGAAACAGAACTTTAGAGGGTTGTAAGAACGATCGTAAGTCCACAAACAACGGTTCCCAAGGTATCAGATGCAATACAAGTTCAATTGTTAATGAAAGCCTACGCCCGACATATACCTGGAACCCCATCCAGCCCGGTGCCACCCGGGGGGTTCCAAGGTGCTGAAAGGACTGACATTTTGTACCGCTCAGAATGGTTGTCGTGGCACGCCAAAAAGACCCAAAAACAGGGCTATTTTGGGCTGTTTTGGCTCCACACAGCGAGCGATCGTTCTGCAGCCTTTTACACTACTTTTGCTTACATTTCTTAGGTAAAAACACAAACTCAAGGCAAAACAAGCTGCCAAACATATGTACAAACAAGAAAAAAATGACGAACGGTTCGCGGAGCGAAGATGTTACGATTGAGTGACGACCGTTCGTGACACACCGGTGGTAGTACCACCAGGATCTCGTAAAAGCCATGTTTTTTATACTTTTACATACCCAACTTGTACCTCATGTTGACCCCTTCCCATGTCAACGGAATGAGCTCAACCTGAGCTTAAATCCAACCCAAAGTGGATCCGGTTACCTCACATTGAGTTAATTTAGACCATTCTAAATCTAACTCAATTTAGACTCTAAACCAAACCGATGCTAACTACAAGATATTAAGGTATACGAATATTATTAATTTGACAAACATGTCAAGTGACCTTCCTAACTCTTGGCAATCTTCCCGGCAACCTCCGGCAAACTTCCGATGAGTCTCGGTCATCTTCTCGCGAACCCCGACGCATTCTTGGTAAGCTCTAGATCACCTTTGACAAGCTCCTGGTGAACTCTTGGCAAACTCCCGATCACCTTCAGCGATCTCCCGACGAACTCCGAACAAGCCCTCGATCACCCTCGATGAGTTCCCGACGAACTCTTGGCAAGCTCCCGATACCTTCGGCGAGCTTCCGATAAACTCCTAACAAGCCCCCGATACCTTCGACGAGCTTCTGGTGATATTCTGCTGAGTTTCAACTGCATTGTCTGAACCTAGCTTGATGCCTGAATTTGACTTTGGCCTAACATCTGATTGCTTTCCCTTATCGTAGTTAATCTTACATCATTCATCTCTAACACAAGTTAGATAATAAAACCCATCAATTGATTTCATTGTCAAAATTTGAGATGCAACATATCACACAATTCTTACACTAAATATGAAATACTAAAAGAACTTAAAAAGCAAAATACCATATTACAACAAACTTTAGAAAAATTTAAAATAGGAAATAAATCTTTAAATATGATCCTTGCAAATAAGGGTCATTTTCATAGAAAAGAATGTATTGGCATTGTCGGCAACTCTCAACAAAAGCTAACTATCTTTATTAAAGGACATAAATTAAACTCTTCACTTAAACCTCAATGTAATTTTTGTGGTAGACCAGGACATTTTGCCTATAAGTGTTCATTTAGAAAGGATAGTCCACATAAATTAATTTTGGTTCCTAAAAGAACGATAAACAATATAATGCCCTTAGTTAAATTAGGTAGAGCTTTTCATGAGGGACCCAAAGTCAAATGGGTACCTAAATCAAAACCACTTTTCTTGTAAGTTTTGTTGAATCTCGGATTTTGATGATGAAATAAATTGATGGGTTGTTAATCTAACATGTGTGTTAGATATGCTTGATACAGGATTAACTACGATAGAAAGAGAATTATAATCAGATGTTGGGCCAGAGTCAAGTCCGGGCGTTTGGCCGGGGTTCGGACGATACAGTGGGAACTCGCTAAGAGACTTGTCGGAAGCTTGCCAAAGGTATTAGTAGCTTGCCAGGAGTTCACCGGGAGCTCATCGAAGGGATCGAAGGCTTGCTGGGAGTTTGCCTGAAGCTTACTGAAGGTATCAGAAGCTTGCTGAGAGTTTGCTAGGAGCTTACCGAAGGTAATCGGGAGCTTGCCAGGATGGCTTCGGGAGTTCGCTGGAGGATGACCAAGAGACTCGTTGGAAGTCATCGAGGGTTGCCAAAAAGCTTGTCAAGAGTCAGGAGGCTCTTGTTGGACTTAATGGTTACATTAGTTGTAATTGATTAGTTATAGTTAGTATTGGTTTGGGTTTAAGTTATACTTGAGTTAAATTTGAAAAAAATCCAAATTAACTCAAGTGAGGTAAACCGAGTCCACTATAGGGATGGATTGAGCTCAAGTTGAGCTCAATTGGTTGACCTGAGAATTGATCAACAGAAGGTACAACTCGGGATTGAAACACTAGAGGGAATCACTTTTCTAGAATTCTCGATAGTTGTACCACCAGTGGGTAACAGTCGTTCCTCCTAGGCGGTGGTTGTACCATCACCATCCTATTTTTTATGCATCTTTCGATGGTTGTACCATCGACATTGGCAGTTGTTCCACCAGTACTCAAATTTTCTGGGATTAGTTGGATTTTGGCTCAATTTTCTGAAGTCAATTGGTATCTATAAATACCCCAAGTTTTCTTGCTTGGAGTAGCAAGGGTGGTGAATGAAATAGTGGGTTAAAATTTTGTTAAAATATTATAAAAATTATGAGCTTCTCTTTAGTGCTTCAAATTATAAATCGAGTCTAAAAGCAGTGAGAAACTCTTATACAGGTTCCTCTCCTGAACCTGTGAAAAGAAGAGTGCGAAGTGTAAGGGTTTAATCTTCACCCAAAGAAGATTGATAGTGAACGTAGGTGAACCTCGAAGAAGAGGACTCGGGAGTGGACGTAGGCTAGGTTGAGGCCGAACCACTATAATTAGTGAGTGTTCTTTACTTGTCTTATTTACTATTGCTCTTAATTAGTTTATTAAAAGATACAAATATCATTCTCACGACTTCTCTTGAATCGGATTCTTAGTCATTTTCAATGAAATACAAAAAGACACTTTTGATTTTATTTCTTTACTTTTTAAGCAATATTTTTAAATCGAACACTTTTACTCTTGCACTAATTCACCCACTCTAGGTGCCAATTAATCCTAACAATTGGTATTAGAGCCATGTGCTACTAATTGGACTAAAAACCCAAGTGGGTAAATGGCTTCCTTTGGCTTGAATGAGAGATTCTATTTCACGTCCTCTCATGTTCAATGTGATGAATTACATATATTGGAAAATAAGGATGTATATCTTCTTGATTTATATGGATTTTGAGTTATGACACATTATTGAGAATGATTTTAAAGAATCTTCTAAACCCATGAATGGATATAATGATTTTGAAAAGAAAACCTTTTTCTTAAATGCAAAGGCTATGAATGCCTGATTTTGTGCGCTTGATAAGAATGAATTTGATTAGATTTCTTCTTGTGATTCGGCTTTTGATATATGACATACATTAAAAATCACATATGAAAACACAACTAAGTTAAATGAATCATTAAATGAAAAAACTTCCAAAAATGAATTTGAAGAACACCTTCTAAAGAAAAGGAAGGATTTGATATTGAGAACCCAATGACACATTCAAAAAATAAGAAGAAATTTGAACTGAGAAGAACATATGACTCATCGAGTGAAATCCTGAGTGATAAGAACTCAGAACCTTTGACAAATGAATCAAATAAATTAATGAACAAAAATTATAAAAATATAATTAAATTGGACAAAACCTTTTGCTATGAATGCAACAAGCCGAGGTAATCTGAAGATGAAGTGCACAACCAAGAAGTGGAGAATCTTGCACTTATGGCCATCTACGATGAGGTATGTAACGCACCTAATATCTCATTTACTTTTGATGAATTACTAAATATGTTTCATGAACTTTATGATGTGTTTAGAAAAATTACTAAGTCTTATAAGTTACTTAAGAAAGAGCATGATTCTCTAGTTAGTATATTTGAACAAATACATGTAGTACCATCATTAAATATTTCATGAACCAAATATGAAAACTTGTATGAACTTAGAAAAGAAAATCTTATATTAAAACAAACATTAGAAAATTTTAAAATTGGGAATAAATTCCTAAACATGATCCTTGCAATTAAGGGTCATGTTAATAAGAAAAAAGGTATAGCCTTTGTTGGAAATATTCAACAAAAGCCAACTATTTTTGTCGAAGGACCCACCCTAAACTTACCACCAAAAATTAAATGTAACTTTTGTTGTAAATTAGGACATAAAGCCTACAAATATTCATATAGAAAATACAATCCACACAAATTAATTTGGGTTTCTAAAGGAACTATAAACAACCTCTAGCCATTAGACAAAATGGGAAGAACCTTTCATGAGAAACCCAAACTCAAATGAGTATCCAAATCAAAACCCCTCATCTTGTAGAGTTGTCTCCTAACATTGCTAGGAGCACTAAATAACGTTTTGAAAGTAGATGCTCAAGTCATATGACTTGAGATCTAACACTCTTTCGGGCTCACTAGCCTACGAAATAATAAGAAAAATTATTAAAAATAAAATTATTAGTAATGAATCTTTGGATATTCATTGTTATAATTAATCTTGATTGCTCTCAATGATGCATAATTTTTCTGTAGCTAGAGTATGCTAGAACTAGAACAAAGAAAGTTTAGCTATTTTTAATAGAAAATTATATACATTCAAATATATGAAAGAGAGATTTTGATGATGATTATGCTTGTATGCTTGTATTGACTTGTAATGGTTAAATAAGTGTACGTTGTCTTGAGATAAAATTGAATGAAATGATTAAATGTTGAATTTGAACTTTAAAAATTATATAGATGAAATCATGCTTTATTTTCTAATGTGGTTGAAAAATTAAAATTTTTAAATGAGAAGGAAATTTTCTTGGTAACATATTAGACTCATTTAATAAAGAACAATTGGTTTGATTGAAAATAAACCAAAAGATTTTGTTTAAAAATATCTTGTTGTAATAATCATCGTTTGAAAATATTTTACTCATTTCATATTGTAATGACCTTGATGATGTTATGTTAATGTTAGTGTTTACGAAGTGACTTGAAATATGATTGATTGGTTGTTGTTGAATGTTAGAATTTTAGCATAAAATAAGATCAAAAAAGGGAGAGACAAATCATGCTTCATTTTTTAGTATTTTTAAAAAATTAAAAATATTCTTGAAATGAACATGAAGTTGGATTCACCTAAGAAAGAAAAATTATTGGAATTAAAATGAATCAAAACTCTTGTTTAATTTATTTTGATGATTTCTTTTGGAAATAATAATTATTTTTTAGTCATAAAATGTTTGAAAATATTTTACTTATTTGAAAATATTTTATTATGATCTTGATGTTTTCTTTTATAAATGAAACTCAGTTTTTGATAACAAAGTTATTCTTGAAACTAATCACATGAAATAACTAAAAAGGAGGATATTTGTTCCTAAAAACATCTTTATCTTATCAAGGCTTCAATAGAGATAAAGTGACATCATTATTGTTGAATCTCTTAAACTACAAAATTCATTTGATGATTTAAACTTGAAAAATTTATTATCCAAATCGTGATCTTGAAATCTTGAAAATTATAAATTGAGATCTTCATATAAATCAAGATCGTTTACCATTATTCTTAAATTTTAGAAAATTATCAAATGAACTATGATCTTATTCTTTTATTTGTTCTCTTATGTCTCCTTTGTAACTTACTAATGAAAAGTTTCATCCTAATCATAATCTTGATTTCTTAATATTTATAATTTGATATTTCTATATGAATCAAGATCCTTCTTATTATTTAATCTCCTAAGATTTCATTTTGTCATTTAAGAAGAGATTTATTAAATTAAATCATATCTTTTGAATGTCTTTTGATGTTAATATATTTCTTGACATAATTTACTTATGACTTTTTATAACTCATGAATGGTATACCTTATCACCAAATTAATATATCTCAAAATTGTGATAAGTAGTAAATTAAATAAGATTTATTTTATCATGAACATTTCCTTGATCTTTTGATATGACTTAGTCTTTATGGAATCACGTTTAAATCTTTATGATTTTCTCTTGTTAAAAGGAGATTTATGATCTTAACAATTATAGTTGAAATTTTTATCAAGATCATTCTTCGATTTTATTAAACAGGTTTATCTAAATGAATTGGAGTCTTACAATTTATCTTAGATGAATTAATATTGTCCCCTAAGACTTATTTTCATTATTTACAAAAAAGAAAGATAATTCTTAAAAGAAATTATGTCTTTTGGTACTTACAACTTAATTTTTGATCCTTAATGACATAATCGCTTTGTACTTATGGTCGTACATTAGATATGGATGTAAAAGAAAAATTATACTATTATATTTTTTTTACAATGACCGAAACGGGGAGATAAAATTATCAATATAATTAGAAGAAAATTGGATATAATGAATTTTATAACATTGAATGAGGAATAATTTGCTTAGAAGAAAATTTAGAATTTTTTAAATACATATAAAATACTTGATTTACAATTTGAGCTTGATTTACTATCATGTTTTCTTTTGGAATTCTTGACCTTTATAAACTGAGCTTCTTATCAAAATTTACATAAGATGAATGCATAAGTAGCTTTTGGATTTGTCAAATTTTTGAACTCAACTTCAAAATAATTCTCTCAGAAATTGACATTTATAAGGTTGAGAATTAAAGCTCTTCTTTGTGATGAGATTTTTATGATCCTTTATAAACTTTTGGAACCTTAACACCTCTTCCCTGTTTCTTCTTCTTTATTATTCAAAAAGTGTAAGAAAAATTTTCATAAGAAAATTATGTTTTACTAAGGGGGAGCAATGCAAAATTTATTTTGTACAAATATGAAAAATTTGAGGTATTATGAGTTAATGTATCTTGAAATTATTTGCTCATTATTTCACCTCTTTTTGTTGATGACAAAAGGAGAGAAATAGTATATTGATTACACATATATGAAAAATGATACATGACAAAGGGGAAAAAAAATTTCATGAGAAAATTATAGCTCATATCCTATTTTACTAAGGGGGAGCAATGACACATATGTCTTGAAATCATTTACTCTAACATTTCACCTTTTTGTTGATGACAAAGGGGGAGAAATGACATATTGCTGACATATGTAAAAAAATAGAAAAATAGATATTTCTCCTATTTTTATTGATAAACAAAGGGGGAGAAATAATTGATGACTTAAGGAAGAGAATTTTAACTTAATGTATGATTGATGCATAACTTTGAAATTTATGTTATATACTTTAAAAATTATTGATGAGTTGATGATTTGATGACACAAAGCAAAATGCTTGAAACTGAAATATTGATGGAAATTGCTTGAATTCAAGAGTGTTTGGATCTCTTGAATTTAAGTTTACCTTATTTGAATTAATGAATTGATTTTGGGAGAGTAAGGTTTAACTCTCATCATCAATTGATTCTCATCATCAAAAAGGGGGAGATTGATGAATCTCGAATTTTAATGATGAAATAAGTTGATGGGTTGATCGATGCAAGATTAACTATGACAGAAAGAGAATTACAATCAGATATTGTGCTAGAGTTAAATTTGGCCATCGAGCTGGGGTACAGACAATGCAGTGGGAACTCACCGAGAGACTCGTCAAAAGCTTGTCGAAGGTATTAGAAGCTTGCTGGGAGCTCACCGAAGGGATCAAAGGCTTACCGGGAGTTCGTCGGAAGCTTGTCGAAGGTATCAGAAGCTTGTTGGGAGTTTGCCAGGATCGTGCTAAAGGTAATCAAGAACTTGCCAGGATGGCATCGGGATTTCGTCAGAAGATGACCAAGAGACTCACCGGAAGATTATCGAGGGTTATCAAAAAGCTTATCGGGAGTCAAGAGGGTCTTGTTGGACTTGATGATCACATTGGTTGTAATTGATTAGTTGTAGTTAGCATCTGTTTAGATTTGAGTTCTACTTGAGTTAGATTGGAAGGAATCCAAATGACCTCAAGTAAGGTAAATAGGGTCCACTATGGGGATAGATTGTGCTCAGGTTGAGTTTAATTGTTTGACTTAAGAATTGGTCAACAAAAGGTATAAGTTGAGATTGGAAAAGTGGAGAGAATCATTTTTATAGGATTATCGGTGGTTGTACCTTTAGGGGGCGGTGGTTGTACCACCCAAGCAGTGGTTCTACCGCCCAAGCCAATGTTGTACCATCACCACCTTATTTTTCGAGTACCTTTTGGTGATTATACCATCGGTGCCAGCTGTTGTACTACCAGTAGTTGGATTTTCCAAGATTGGTTAGATTTTGGCTTGATTTATGAAGCCAATTAGGGTCTATAAATATCCCAAGTTTTCTTGCTTGGAGTAGCAAGGGTGGTAAATAAAATAGTGGGTTAAAATTCTGTTAAAGAGTTATAAAAATTATGAGCTTCCCTTGAGTGTTTCAAATTGTAAATCGAGTTTAAGGGAAGTGAGAAACTCTTGTAAAGTTTCCTCTCCTGAACTTGTGAAAATGAGAGTGGGAAGTGTAAGGGTTTGATCTTCATCCAAAGAAGATTGATAGTAGATACCGGTGGACCTCAGAGAAGAGGACTCAGTAGTGGACATAGGCCAGGTTGATGGAAAACCACTATAATTTATGAGTGTTCTTTACTTATTTTATTTACTATTACTCTTAATTAGTTTATTAAAAGATAAGAACATCATTCTCATGACTTCTCTTGAATCGGGTTCTTAGTCATTTCTAATGAAATACAAACAGACACTTTTGATTTTCTTTCTTTACTTTTTATAAGCAATATTTTTGAATCGAGCATTTTCACTCTTGCACTAATTCACACACCCCCATAACCCCCCCCCCCCCCCCCCCCTCCCCCTCTTCCCTCTCACTCCGAATTGATCGTAACAGGTTTGTCTCCAAACAAAGGCAAAGAGCACAAAATGGTATCTTGATAGTGGATGCTTAAGGCACATGACCGGAGATCCAACTTATTTTTCTAAGCTCACTAGCCTAAATAAAGGACTTGTCACCTTCGGAGATAACAACAAGAAAAAAATCAATGGGAAAGGAACCATAGGTAAAAATCAAACCTTTTGATTGAAGATGTATTACTAGCTGATGGTTTGAAATATAATCTACTAAGCATTAGTCAATTGTATGATAAAGGAAATATTGTTAAATTTGAATATAATACTTGTATAATTGAAAATACTACACAACAATAAATCTTTGAATGTCTTAAGAAATAATAATGTATATACTATTGACATTGAAAATTTTTGTGATGAAATGTGTTTTCTGGCTTTGAATGATAATGCATAGATTTGACACAGGAGACTAAGTCATGCTAGCATGAAACTATTAAATCAAATCTCAACTAAAGATTTACTAAGAGGATTGTATAGCATCAAGTTTGTCAAAGACAAAGTTTGCGATGCTTGCCAAATAGAAAAGCAAATCAAAAATAGTTTTAAGTCAAAAAATCAAATAAGTACCTCTAGGTCACTACAATTGATCCATATGGATTTATTTGGATCAATTGATACTACAAACTTAGGAGGTAACAAATACGCATTTGTCATTGTAGACGATTATAGTAGATATACTTTGGACTTGATTCTTAGCACACAAAAGTGATTCTTTTAAATATTTTTTAAAATTTTACAAACTTATTCAAAGTGAAAAAGGCTTTATGATTTCATGAATATGTAGTGATCATGGTGGTGAGTTTCAAAATAATGACTTTCAAACTTTTTGTGATCAAATGAGTTCAACCACAAGTTCTCTACTCTTAAAAATCCACAACAAAATAGAGTAGTGAAAAGAAAAAATAGGAGCTTACAAGAAATGACTAGAATCATGTTATACGAACATAACCTACCTAAATATTTTTGAGTTGAAGTCATTAACACGACATGCTATGTTATGAATAAGGTTCTTGTAAGACCATTACTCCTTAAAATTCCTTATGAATTATATAATAGTAAAAATCCTAATATTTTATATTTTAAGATTTTTGGTTGTAAATGCTTTATTTTAAATGAAAAAGTTACCGTAGAAAAATTTGTTGCAAAATTTGATGAAGACATTTTTCTTAGTTATTCTTGTATTTCAAAGGCTAATCATGTTTTTAATAAAAGAACATTAGTCATTGAAGAATTTATTCATGTCATTTTTAATGAGATTTTAAAATTTAGGAAAACTTATTTTCATGATGATTTTGATTTTGGCACTTTAAATTTGAATGATAATCCTCCTAAAAGTAACTTGGATTAATCTACTTCTAAATCCTTACCCAAGGAATAGAAGTTTATAAATGCTCATCCTAAGGAGCTTATGATATAAGATACATCAAAAGTATTCAAACTCATTCTTCTTTTAAAAAATTTTGTGCTAACGTCGCATTTCTATCTCAAATTGATATTGATGAAACACTTAAAGATGATTCTTGGGTTATTACAATGCATGAAAAGTTGAACCAATTTGAGATAAATGAGATATGGGAGCTTGTTTCTACACCTAGTGACCGTTTAGTGATTGATACTAAATGGGTCTTTAGAAACGAACAAGATGAAAATTGAATCATGATTAGAAACAAGGCTAAATTAGTGGCCAAGGGTTTCCACCAAGAAGAATAGATCGATTATGAAGAGACATTCGCTCCTGTGACTAGACTTAAAGCCATAAGGATGCTCCTTAACTTGCCTCATTTAAGAATTTTAGGTTATGTCAAATGGATGTCAAAAGTGATTTTCTTAATGGTTTCATTTCCGAAGAAGTTTATATTGAACAACCCCCCAGTTTTAAAAATTATCTTTTTTCGAATCATGTTTTCAAATTATTTAGGCTCTTTATCGGTTAATGCAAGCCCTAGGGCTTGGTATGAAAGACTTAACTCTTTCTTTATTTCAAATAATTTTTTGAAAGACAAGGCTGATAGCATATTATTATTTAAGTATTTTAAAAATAATTTTCTTTTTATTTAAATTTATGTTGGTAATATTATATTTGGTTCAATAAATGAATCATTATGTGAATCTTTTGCTAAGAGTATGAGCCAAGAATTTGAAATGAGCCTAATTGGTTTATTAATTTTTTCTTAGGATTATAAATAAAAAAATTAAATGATGGTATCTTTATTAGTCAAACCAAGTATGTCTTAGATTTGTTAAAATATTTTGGTATGGATAATGCTAAGGCCATAAACACACCTATGAGCACTTCTACCGAATTAGATGTGGATAATGAAGGTAAAAATTTTGATCAAAAAATATAGAGGAATGATAAATAGTTTATTATTTTAATCTAATCCTAAACATTCTCATTTTACTTTCCTATACGGATGTCGATTTTGGAGGTTGTAGAATAGATAGAAAGAGTACAACCAGAACATGTCAATTCTTAGGACATGCTCTTGTTTCTTGGTCTTCCAACAAACAAAATTTGGTTATATTATCTACAGCCAAAGTTGATTACATAATAACTGGTGCATGTTGTGCACAAGTCATTTGGATATAAAACATCTTAGAAGAATATGAAATCCACTTAAAAAATACTCCTATTAAACGCGATAATACTAGTGTGATTTGTTTAATTAAGAATTTCATTCAATACTTAAGAAACTAAACATATTGATATTATGCATCACTTTATTATATATCATGTGAATAATCATGATATATCTTTGGAATTTATTGATACTAAGTATCAATTAGCAGATATCTTCATAAACCTTTAAATGAAGAAAAATTTGACTTTATTCGAAGAGAGTTATGATTGTTAAATCGTCCTAATACATGATTTGCTATTTTTTAGATTTCTTGATTTGTTATTTTTGCTTAAAATTTACATAAGATAAATTTAAATGCATGAGTAACTCTTAATACCGAGAGTGGATGATTCTCTTCGAAATTGACATTTATAAGAATGAGATTCGAAGTTTGTTTTGTGATGAGATATTTTTATCCCTTCTCAAAGGTTATTTCAATTTATGAATCTTGATAAATATTTTTAAATATATCTCCCCTACTCAATATTCAATTTTTTTAATACTAAATTTTTGGATCTTCAATATCACCCCCTATCTTCTTCTTCTATTTATTTACAAAAGGGGAGAAAGCAATCTCTTTTTATGATTAATGGTTAAAAATGTTAAAATATAAGTTAGATATTTCTCTTTTTCTATTGATGACAAAGGAGGAGAAATGACATACTTGATGACAAAAGGGGGAGAAATGTTTTGAGATCTTTGAAATGTTTGAAATTGATGTGAATGCAAATTTTTGAGATAAAAGTAGTATGTCTTGAAAATTTTGAGTTATATGCTTTGAAAAATCTATTACTGTAACAAATTCAATATTGACAAAATACTTGAATTCAAAAGTGATGGGTTCTTTTGAATTTAAGTTTGCTCTATTTGTTCTATGGCATATACATAAGGGGAGTTAAGGTTAACTCTCATCATCAATTGGTTATCATCATCAAAAACAAAAGATTATTGAATCTCATGTTTTGATGATGAAATCAATTGATGAGTTTTATGACCTAACTTGTGTGTTAAAGAAAGTGATGTAGGATTAACTATGACCATTAAAAAAGTTACAATCAGATATTGGGCCGAAGTCAAGTTCGGGCATCGGGCCAAGGTTCGAACGTGTAGTGGGAGCTCGTCGGGAGTTTGCTAGGAATTCACTAAAGGTGACCGGGAAGCTCGCTAGAAGCACGCTAGGAGTTCATCGGAAGATGACCGAGAGACTCATCGGAAGTTCATCAGAGGAAGCCGGGAAGATCACCAGGAGCTAGAAAGGTTATTTGACATGTCGAGCATAAATGGTTGTAATTATGTAAGTGACTCATAGTTAGCATCGTAAATTGAGTCCTAATTGAATTAGATTGAGATAAATCCAAATTAACTATGTTAGAATCAATCGACACTACGGGGGGTGTGAATTAGTGTTGGTTACAGGTGCCCCACAAGCCAATCACGTGAGTGATAGCACATGTGAAACTCTACATGATCTTTTTGCTTATGATTATTATTGACATATTCTCACATTATATTATTTGTTGCATATATATCGTGATATCCTTGGTTCTGTGTAATGGGAATCGGATCATGATGAGATCATGATAATGAGATCAATTCACCTTTAAACATAGATCCTAAATAATTTTGGTCATAGGTTCCTCGAGAGGGACATCGAGATAACCGGACAGACCGGTGTACTATATACCCATCCATATAATAGAGGCAATTGATCTCATAGCCACTTGTGTGGAGACACTAATGATATAGTACAAGTGCTAATTGGAGAATGAACTTACTGATTGATCCGTTTATGGAATGCTGTATGATTAATGATACCTAATATCAAACAGTGATTCCATAGTCCAACTTATGTATCTGGTCTTTAGGCTTCAAACACCAAGGATGCCTTGTTTGAGTACTCCTTTCTTTGATGCCGGACTTACAGGTTTGGAAAGTTTCGGATCTGGTACAACCGATTATCGGTATTGGTAGCCATCCTTACAAATTTCTAATACAATTGGTGGTGGCAACAGTAGAATGATTTAATCTGCGGCAGAAGATGACGGTGGAGACGGTGACGTCAAAAGCAATTGTAGGAATTGCTTAGCTGATGGTGGGCAGAAGAGATGGCAGCAAAGGTAGCAAGATCGCTACGCTGGTACCATATGATAGAATCCTAGAGGAATTCGATAGAGGTTTGATCTTTGAGGGGGATCAACCCTTGGAATGCTGTAGGGGTTCCTCCCTCCTAGTAGTCGACCACAAGACTGAATTGAAGATTAATCTTTCTTATTCAAAAGAGGTGATGCTACAAGCTTATATAGGGCTCTAAATCCTAGTCCTAGGGGGCTACTTCCTAAGTGAATTCTCCCTTTTACCCTACATCTAGCCGACTTGCCCTATTAAGGGGGTGGCGACCTAAGGGGCTGCACAAGCCAAGCGCCCTCGCTAGAAACCCTAGCTGACCAGCCTAGTAAAGGGGGCGACGGCTAGGAAGCTCTAAGGCCCCAAACATAAACCCTAGCCACCATTCTTTATAGGAGAGAGACGGCTAGGTGGGGTTTATTATAATCTCATAGGATTTTTATTAGTTGCTACTTGGTTGAGTATGACCAAACCCTGCTGGGGTCCTATCATCTTGGTTCAATTGCTCCTCCTGAAGCCATGTGAAAGAGATGGCCGCCATTAGTGTGTATGGTTGTCATGCCTTGACTTCTCCCCAAATCTCTGGTTTTAACCATTCGATGAAAGTTTCTAGCAAATTATTTTTCAGACCAATCTCTTGTTTGATTAGATAATCTTTTGAACCTGGTCTGGTATTCTTGAATGGTGAAAGTTTGATGGATCTTCGCAAGTTAGCCGTCGATGTTCTCATACTCGGTTGGTCTGAAGCGGATTAGTAGCCTGTCTTTAAATTATCTCAATGTAGGGACTCCGTGAGTATGTTCGAACCAATCATATCATTGTATCACATCTCCTTCAAGATGTATAGCAGCAATATCCACCATGGATACATTTGAGGTCTTGTGGTAGTGAAAATAATGTTCTGCACGTGAAATCCACCCGATCGGGTCTCCTTCTTCCTATCTAGGACAGTCCACCCTCATGCGTGGATATGGAGGGTCCGTCATAGGTCCCCGTTTCTCCTAGAAGCCCTCTCTATAATATAAACTTTCACCTTGTTGAGATCTCCTTAGGCCCGATGGTTGGCCTAAACTGAATTCAGCAAAGAGGGCGTATAGTTTGTCCTCCATACGCGTCTCAAAGATCTCAAACTTGGCATCGATTAGTTCTTCAGATGCCATGGCATATGACTCCAGATCTATAATGTTAAGGTTCTTCTTTGGCTGCTAGGTTAAGGGCAAGTATTGGTTGAGAGATTTGGTAGTCGAAATGATTGGTAGATCGAAAGTTGAAGGCTACGGTTTAGGGCTTAGTAGGCTACTATTCGAAGTGCGGTTTGGGATACTATTTAGAGGTGTTTTGGGGGCTGCAAGGGGCTATGATGGCAGCAGTTTAAGTTTAAAAAGATGGTTTAGAGTTGCTATTGATAACAACAAGTATGGTAAGGATCGATTGCGAATGCAGTGAACAAATGCTGAAATATGGAAGCATAATTTTTCGTCGAAGAGACAACAGTTTCTTGACAAACGTTCCAGCAATAAATTGATGATTTGTGGAGAGTATTGACAATAAGAATTTAGTGCTGATGAAAGCAAGGATGACGAAAATATAGAAGGAAATCTCAGCAGCAATGCAGCAAGATTAGCGACAAATGTTTTGGTAGTAGAATTCTCATCGAAAAGATCAGTAGTTTTATGATGAAAAGTTGCAGCAGTATATGGATGTTTTCAGAGATAATTTCAACGAAGAATCTAATGTAGGTGAAAGCTGAGTCAATGTAAAAAGTGTATAAATTTCGTCAGAAAAGATTACAGCAAGGTCAATTTTTGGCAGCAAGTATGCGGTTGAAAACTTTTGCAGTGTACTTTCATTCGTAAAGATAGCAACTTTACGATGATGAGTATTTTGCAGTGAGGGAATAGATAAGAACTCATTTTGGGTTTTTTGTATATAAGATTACAGTGGTAGTAAGGTTTTGCGATAGAGGCAATACTAGATCCTGATGTAATTTAGACTGGTGGCAGCAGATGATAGATCTACGGCAAGGGTGATGACAGTGGAGTCAGCGTTGAATATAACAATTATAGGAATTGCTTGGACGATGGTGGGCGATTGGAAGAGTAGCGAGGCACCAAGATCGTTGCTCTGATATCAAATTATAGAACTCCACAGAATTCTATTGCTTGGTTGATCGCTGAAGAGGATCTGCTCCTTGGAACGGTATAGGGGTTCCTCCCTCCTTAGTAGTCAGCCACAAAGGTTAAATAAAAGAGATCTATTGCTAGATTAAGAGTGGTGGTGGCTACATGCTTTATATATGACTCTAAATCCTACCATAGAGAGACTTCTTCCTTAAGTAAAATTCATCTTTCACCCCTTTACCCTAGCCGACTTGCCTAATAAGGGGGTGGTGGCTAGGAGGCTTATGTTAGGATTAATTGGCACTAAGAAGGGGGTGGTGGGGGTTTGAATTAGTGCAAATGTAAAAATTTTGGTTTAAGAAAAACTTTTCGTAAGAATCAAAATCGAAAATCGGGAGCGTTTCATTGAGTAAGTGAGCAATAAGCTATTGAACAAAGCTAAGTTATGATTATGCTAAAAGAAAGCTCCGTATAATAATATGCATAATAAAAAAAATAAAGTAGAGAGATGCTCACATATTTATAGTGGTTCAACCTTAACCTAACCTATGTCCACTCCCGAGTCTTCTTCTCCGAGGTCCACCGGTGTCTACTACTGATCTTCTTTGAGTGAAGACCAAACCCTTACAAGGTTTTCAATCTCAACTTATAAGGGAGACCTTTACAAAAGACTACAACCTTTTTTGCTCACTCCCTTGCCCCTTTTCTTTTTTCTTGCACACTTTTAGCACACCTTTTTTTAGAGATTTTTGCCTAATCAATTATGTAAAAGCTTATGCTAAATGCAAGAAAACTTGTGATATTTATATATCTTAATTGGTTTCAGAAGAATTGAGCCAAAATTCAAATGCACTTGAAAAAACTGGGTACGGGGGTACAACCACCGACGCCAAAAGTATAACCGCCGAAAGCCACCCTGAAAATAGGGTATGGGCAGTTCAATCGTCGACCTAGGCATTCCAAACGCCCAGCTACCCAAAAACTTGGGCAGCGGTGGTACAATTGGCCTGTTGCCCGGATTCTTGGGCGGTAGTGGTCCAACCACTAGAAAATCTAAAAAAGTGATTCCCTCCACTTTTCCCATTCTGACTTGTACCTTTTGTTGACCACTTCCAAGATCAACCAATTGAGCTCGACCTGAGCTCAATCCACTCTCCAAAGTGGATCCGATTTGGTCAAGCTCAATCCACTCTCCAAAGTGGACCCGATTTACCTCACTTAAGTTAATTTAGATCCCTTCCAAATCTAACTCAAACAGGACTTAACCTTAATGATGTTAACAACAACTTAATTAATTACAATTAACATGACCAACAAATCCACTTCAAGACATTTTCAACTCCCGACAAGCTTTTCTGCTACTCTTGACAATCTTTCGGCGAGTCTCGGTCTTCTTCCGGTGAACTCTCTTGCGCCATCCTAGCAAGCTCCCGATACCCTCAGCAAGCTCCCGACACACTCCAAGTGAGTTCCCAACCGCATCGTCTTCATTCTGGCCCGATGCTTGGACTTAACTTTGGCCAAACCTCTTATTACAATTTTCTCTCTATCGTAGTTAATCCTGCATCAATCAACTCTAACAACCTTGTTAGATCAATATCCCATCAATTGATTTCATCATCAAAATCTTAGATTCAACAATCTCATTTTTTATGATGACAATCAATTGATGACGGGAGTTAAACCTTACTCCCCCTAAATCCATGTCCTGATTCAAATAGAATAAATTTAAATTCAGATAATCAAACATTCTTGAATTAAGTATCATGATATGGTATTCAATAATATTCATCAATAGATACAACATTAATTTCAAATATCAAATCATCAACTCATGAAATTTTTTTAAATTATATAACATCAACTTCAAATATCAACTCATGAAAAATTTTAGAAGTATATAACATCAATTTTAAAATTATGCATTAGTCATATATTTGAAAATCTCCCCTTAAGTCATTAATCATTTCTCCCCTTTGTTTATCAACAAACAAAGAAAAATGCCCATGTTGAAAATTTTCTTACATGTGTCATCAATATCCATTTCTCCCCCTTCGTCACCGACAAAAAGGTGAAATGTAGAGCTAATGATTTTAAGGCACATATATCATTAATCTCCTTTAGTAAAATATGATATGAGCAATAATTTTCTCATGAGAAATTTTCTTCCCCTTTGTCATATATGTATTATTTTTCATATTTGTATCACCAATACACTATTTCTCCCCCTTTGTCAACAATAAAAAGTGGTGCAATAATAAGCAAATAATTTCATGATACATAAACTCATCATGTGTCAAAATTTTCATATTTTTCCAAAATATATATTGATTGAATATTTAATATTTCATTGCTGCCCCTTAGTAAAACATAATTTTCTCATTAAAATTTGTTTTCCCTTTTATAAATAAGAAAACTAGTAGAAACAATTAGGGGAGTTAAAAACATCATCACAAAAATAGAGCTTATATCAAGCATCATAAAAATTAATGTTATATATTCATCTTTTGTACATATTCAACAAGATTCATGAAACAAGAAGAATTCTTTTTTTAAAAAAATCTCATCAGAAAAATTTGAATTCCCTTCTTATTTTAATTTTAACGAGAATCATTTTTAAAGTGAGCTAAAAAATCTGAAAAATCCAAGAAGAATTAGGAGCTACTCATGCATTTATCTTATGTAATCTTCAATAGCAAATCATGTTTTCTTTAAGATCATCTTCATGTAAATTTTCTTTCCTTTTTGTAAACAAGAAAGTACAAATAAGGAAGGGAAGTGAAAAATATTATATCACAAAAATACTTAATTTTATAGATGTAAATTCTGAAATCCAAAAAAAAATCAAGAGCTACCCATGCAATTTAATTCATCTTATGCAAATTTTAAGCATAGTAGCAAATCAAGCAAATCATACATTTTTTATACAAATTTTGATAAGAAGCGTAATTCATAAAGGCCAAGAAATCTAAAGGAAAATATAATGATAAATCAAGCTTATCCATTTTGCATGTGTTTTAAAATTCTAATTTTTTTTCTCAACAAATTGATCCTCATTCAATTCTATAAGATATATCAAATTTCCTCAAATCATATTCATAATTTTATCTCCCCCTTTGTTATTGTCAAAAAGAAATATGATGATATAATTTTTCTTTTGCATTCATATTCTAAATATGACCATAAGTATAAGGAGAATCATGTCATTAAAAATGAAAAATTAAATCTTTAAGTATCAAAAGATATTATTTCTTTTAATAAATCTCCCCCCTTTTTTCTCTATAAATAATGAAAATGAGTTTTAGGGGATTAGAAAATCTTGATTCATCTAAGATAATTTTTAAGTCACCTAATTCGTTTAGATAAATCTTTTTAAAAATAGAAGAATGATCATGATAAAAAAAGTCAATTATAATTGTTAAGATCATAAATCTTCTTTAAAAAGAGGAAATCATAGAGATTAAATGTGATTCCCATAAAGGATAAGCAAAGTCATGAAATCAAGGGAATATTCATGATAAAACAAACCTCATTTAATTTATAGCTTTTCATAATTTTGAGACATATTAATTTGGTGATAAGGTGTATCATTCATGAATACAAATCAAGGATAAATCATGACATGAAGGATATTATTATCAAATTATGAATACTAAATGACATTATTTATTTTGACAAATCTGTTCTTAGATAAGATTTAAATCTTGAAAAAACATAGGAGATTATATAAGAGTATTCATTCGTATCAAATTATAAATATCATGATTATAAATAAATTAAAAAGATGAAATGATAGAAGATCTTGATTTATATATATGAAACTTCAAGTTGTTGATAAGACTCCAACAGGGTTAGGTTCTACTCAACCGAGTAGCAACTAATAACAACCTTGTGAGATTATAATAAACCCCACCTAGCTACCTCTATCCTATAAAGAAGAGTGGCTAGGATTTATATTGGGGGCTTAGGGCTTCCTAGTCATCGCCCCCTTTACTACGTAGGTCGGCTATGGTTTCTGGTAGGGGCGCATGGTTATGCAGCCCCCTTAAGCCACCACCCCCCTTAACAGGGCAACTCGACTAAATGAAGGGTAAAAGGAGGAATTCACTTAGGAAGCACCCCCTAAGGCTAGAGTTTGAAGCCCTATATAAACTTATAGCCTCCACCTCTTTTGAATAAGCATTCAACCATCTTGTCATGAACGGTCATTGCTCAATCGTAACTTTTCACTCAGCGAACCATTTGACGCTTTTGTTTACTTGTATAGATGTTTGGTAACATATTTTTGTTAGGATCATTTGGCACTAAGAGGGAGGGGGGTGAATTAGTGCAAGCTTAAATTTTTCTTTCTAAGGCAAAAGTTTTTTTGAATAAGATAGAATAGGAAATCCGAAGCTTTTCATTTTTAATAAAACAAGTGAATGATTAAAAGTAAGTTGCTAAGAAAACTGGAAAGATAATCACGTTTGAGGAAAAGAACTTGTCGTCTTGCTTTTAAGGAGTTGAGTTAAATTGAAAGTATCAATACAACAACATTCAAGCAATGTAAGTATGAAACACTTAAAATTTTATAGTGGTTCGATGCCAACGACCAACGTCCACTTCCGGGTCCTCCTTCTTAAGGCACTCTGGCTTCCACTACCAATCTTTTTTGGGTGAAGATTAAACTCTTACACTTGCTTACAAGAGAGACTTAAGACAAACTTTCTATCTCTAAGCTTTCTCTCCTCCCTTTTCTTTTTCTTTACAAATTACTCATAATTTCTTTTGCTAGAATTTAATTATCCAAAAGTATTTCTCAGTTGTTGCTAAGAATGCAAGAAAACTTGGGGTATTTATAGACCCCAAGTGGCTTCAGAAATTGGAGCAAAAAATCAAACATACCCGTAAAAACATGGTACGGGCGGTTTACCTGTCGACTTGGGCGGTTCACCCACCGTTAGATGTTGGCCGCCACTGCATTCTATGGTACGAGCGGTTTAACTGCCACCTAGGCGGTTGACCCACTGAAAGTTACTGGTCGCCGCCCGGATACTGTGGTACGGGCGGTCCAACCGTCACTCACCGACGGTTTACCCGTCGAAATTTCCACAAAAGTGGTTCCCTCCACTTTTCGAACTCCGGCTTTGATTTAATGTTGACCAGCTCGTTGGTCAACTGATTGAGCTCAACCAAACCTAGTAGTGGATCCAGTTGCCTTATTGAGTTGATTTAGATTCCTTCCAAATTCAACTCTATTAGGACTAAACTTCTAACTAAGACTCAATGATTACAACACATAATGACCAATTAAACTGAAATAAGACCTAACTTCCGTATAATCCGATAACCTCTGATAATCTTGCAGCAAGTCCTCCGGTCTTCTTCCCGGTAATCTCCCTTCGCGTTCCCAACGAGCTTCCCGATTCCTTCGACGAATCTCCTAGCGAACTTCTGGCGAGATCCCACCGCATCGTCCGAACCTAGCCCGATGCCTAAACTTTATCTTGCCCCAAAATTTGATTGTAACTTTATTGATCCTGCCATAGTTAGACCTGCACGATGCTAATTATGACTTAATTAAATACAATCATAATTGCCAAACATCCATTACAAGACTATCCTAACTCCCGGCAAGCTTTTCGGCTACCCCCAACAATCTTCCGACGAGCCTCGATCTTCTTCTGACGAACTCTCTTGCGCCATCCTAGTAAGCTCCCGATACCCTCGGCGAGCTTTCGATGCACTCCTAGCGAGTTCCCAACAGCATCGACTCGATGCATGGACTTGTCATTGACCAATCCTGATTGTAATAATCCTTCTGTCGTAATTAATCCTACATCAATCAACTCTAACAATCCTGTTAGATCAATAATCCATCAATTGATTTCATCATCAAAATCTGAGATTCAACAATCTCCCCCTTTTTGATGATGACAATCAATTAATGACAGGAGTTAATCCTAACTCTCCCTAAATCCATACCACTTAAATTTAAGAGAAGCACACACTCTTAAATTCAAGCAATCAACATTCTATACAAATTTTAACATAAATTTACATAAGTCATCAAATCATTAATTGTAAAATATCCAAATTATTTCATCAAGTGTTATCAATGAATATTTTTTAATATCATGTGTCATCAATATATATATTTCTCCCTCTTTGTCTTCAACAAAAAGTTGAAATGTGTAGTTAATAATTTCAAAACACATGATGACATTACTTCCCCTTAGTATATGCATTATAAAATTTTCTTTCCCTTTATAATTAATAAGTAGAGAAACAAGGGAGGTGTTGTTGAATCATTTCCTCATGAGAAGAGCTCTTAATAAATTTTAAAAATAATACTAAGATGAGCTCAAAAGTCCATGAGATTTAAAGACTACTTATGTATTTCATGTGTAGCAAAAGTCATCTCTCAATACCAAAAATTATCTCTTGTAAATTTTTTAAATGTAGCACATCTTCATGCAATTTTTCTCCCCCTTTTTGTAAGATAAAAAAAATGGAGAAGGTTTTCAAAAATATTATCACAAAAAGCTTAATCTCATAAAATCTAGATTAGCAATTTATATATTTTCATGATTTAGCATTCTTAACTTTCAACCTTAATCTTGTAGATATAAAAATTTAGAAGAATATTTCGAATATGAGCTCAACAAATCGCTCTCATGTAAATTTCAAGAAAACATAGCAAATAAAGCTAGTAAATTCTTTCTTCTCTTTTGGGAAGTGCAAGGTAGCAAATTTATACTTCATTTGCATTATTCAAGCTTGCAATTTTACAAGCTAACAAGTTTTGCTCCCCCTTTGTCATTGTCAAAAAGATGGGATGGTTACTATAGTGCAAAACTCTTCCAATTATATCATTTTTTAATAAACATATTAAGAAATATACCAATCATCACATGAAATATATCAAGAACAATTAACATGGTGATGAGATATTCAATTTAATGAAGATAAATTGTGAATAGAAATAAATAATAGAATATCTTGATTTATGCGTAATAATTCTCAAGTTGTCAAGATCATGATTTATGCAAAAATCTCCTTTTAAATAATACGAGAAGACATAAGAGATTTGATTTATAAAAGATTTCAAGTTATAATTCTAATAAATCAAAATCATGATATCATTTAATTTCAAAATCATCAAAATCATTTTCAAGAGATTCAAAATGAAATCAATAGACTTATTAGTCTCTTGAAATGCTAGTGATTTTCTTTCTCTACTTTGTGTGAATACGAAGGTAGAATCAAGGTAGAGAAGTGAAAAACATTACAAAAATATTTAATTTTATAGATTTGGATTCAAAAGTCTAAGAAAAAATCAAGAGCTACCCATGCAATTTAATTTACCTTATGTAAATTTTAAGCAAGGTAGCAAATCAAGCAAATTATATCTCATGTAGATTTTGATAATTATCATCATGAATTCCAATAGAAAATATGATAGTAGATTAAGCTCAAATTGTAAACCCAATATTTAGTATGCATTTAGAAAGTTCTAATTTTCTTCTAAGCACTTGTTCATCATTCAATGTTTGCTTCTAATCATATTAAAATTTTTATCTCTCACCTTTTGTTATTGTCAAAAAAGAAATATGATTGCATAATTTCTTTTCATCCATGTTCAATTTATGCCAAAAGGTATAATAGATATTATGTCATTAAAAATTTAAATCTAAAAGATATGATTTCGTTTAATAAGTTTCTTTCCCCTTTTTTTTGTAAATAATACAAATGAGTCTTAGGGGATAATCTTAATTTATCCAAGATAAATCTTTTAATAGAATAATAATCTTGATAAATTTTTTAATTATAATTGTTAAGATCATAAATCTCCTTTTTATAGAGATCAATAATGTGATTCCCATAACATATAAGTCAAGAAGAAATTAAGGGAATATTCGTGATAATACAAACCCCTTTTAATTTTCAACTTATCATAAACTTAAGAAATGCTAACTTTGGTGTTAAGTTATACTAAGAAGAAAGTCATAAGTAATTATATCATTAGGAATATTATTATCAAAACACAAATGCCAAGAACATGATTTATTTTGATACATTTCTTCCTAGATGAAATTTTAAAGCTTTTGAAATCTTAGGAGACAAAGTAAGAAGGATCTTGATTCTTATAGTAATATCAAGTTATAAATATTGAGAAGTCAAGATCATGATTAGGATGAAAATTTTTCTTTAATAAAGGGTAGAAATCTTAGTGAATAAATAGATCTCAAATTATAATTTTCAAGATTTCAAGATCATGATTTAAGTTATCAAATAATCAAAAGCAAAATATCAATGAAGTTGGATAGATTCAAACATATCCATTCTTTAAAACAAAATCATTTGAAAATATATCCAAATTCATCATAAAAAATTGATTTTCAAAAAATTTCAATAAAGTCATCATAGATTATTTTTCAAAAGAAAATAGCTAAAAGTTTTTCTAATTTATCTTTGTAGTTAAAAGAAAATAGCTTCAGTCCCTACCAGATTCATTTTCTCACTTTATCATTAATTTTAACATTAGAAAGTTTGAGGTGACTCTCCCTGAGCTCCTCAAGATGTTGAGGGAAGCTGATAGTGCAATCAAGAACGAGAAGCCAGTTCTCTATATTGGTGAGACTAAAAAGAAAAGGAAGGCTAGCAAGATCCTTAATAAGGGCAAGGGCAAAGGAAGACCGGGTAAGGCAAAGGTTGTCAAGAAAGATCCGGCAAAGGACAAAGGACAATGCTTCCACTACGGCCAAGTTGGGCAATAGAAGAGGAACTGTAAGGACTACCTTGCAGAGAAGGCGTAATAGAAGCTTGGAGAAGCTTCAGGTATATTCATGGTCAGTCTTCACTTGTCATATTTTCATGAGAATACATGAGTATTGGATACCAGGAGTGCTTATCATGTCTGTAATTTGTTGCAGGTTCTGGCAAGACCTATGAGATTGGCTAGAGGCGAGATGGACCTCAAGATGGGCAATGAAGCAAGAGTTACTGCAAGTGCTGTTGGGGTAGTTATCCTACATCTACCTGGTGGAGCTATTATTGCATTAGATGCATGCTATTTTGTCCCTTCTGCCTGGTGGATATGAATTTATTTTTTAGAATAATAGTTATTCAATAATTATGGATGATGAGATCATCACTAGAGGGACCCTTATAAATGGCTTATATGTGTTAGACACTTCTCCACACATCATGAATGTAAATACGTCTTAGAGGAAAAGAGATGAGGTGAATAATGCATACCTATGACATTGTAGGCTAGGTCATATACATGAGAGAAGGATTTAAAAGTTGCTGAAAGATGGATTCTTAGATTCATTTGACTATGAGTCATATGCAACTTGCGAACCTTGCCTTCGTGGGATGATGACCAACTCTCATTTTAGTGGAACTGAGTTATTGGAACTCGTACATAGTGATGTATGCGGTCCCATGTCGACTCAGGCTATAGATGGTTACTCATACTTTATTACATTCACTGATGATTTCTCTAAGTATGGACACGTGTACTTGATGAAGTATAAGTCCAAGATTTTTGAGAAATTCAGGGAATATAAGAATGAAGTTGAGAACCAGATTGGAATGAGTATTAAAACTCTTCGATCAGATCAAGGTGGAGAGTACTTGAGTACGAAGTTCTCCCATTTCCAAAAGGACAATGAGATTCTATCCCAGTGGATACCTCCTTATACACCTCAGCTCAATGGTGTATTAGAAAGGAGGAATCATACAATGTTAGATATGGTGTGATCTATGATGAGTTTCGCTGACCTACCCATCTCACTCTGGGGATACGCCCTAAAGACCGCAGCTTACCTTCTGAACAAAGTTCCATCAAATTCGGTAGTGTCTACACCATATAAGATATGGAAAGGAAAGAAGCATGATCTTAAGGTGGTTAAGATTTGGGGCTATCTTACTCACGTTAGAAGACACAATCCTGACAAGTTGGAATCAAGGATAGAACGGTGCACATTCGTGGGATACCCCAAGGAAACTTGTGGGTATTATTTCTATCATCCCGAGGACCAAAAGTTCTTTATTACCAAGAGAGCTATATTCCTTGGAAAGAACACATTCTTAGTAGAAACAGTAGGAGTGAGATAGAGTTGAGTGAGGTTGAAGAACCTAACTCAAGCACCATTCCAGAGCCCGAGTATGTTCAGGTACCTAGCACACAAGTTTCAAATTTACGTAGGTCTAGCAGAGTATCTCACCCTCCTGAAAGATATGTGGGACATATCAGTGGAGAGGACTTTCAAGATATTGATCCTCAGACTTATGAGGAGGCTATTATGAGTATAGACTAGGAAGTGGCAAGAAGCCATGAATTTTTAGATGGATTCCATGTACTTTAATAAGGTTTGGAATATTGTGGATGCACTTGAGGGTATTGTACCCATCGGGTGCAAGTAGATCTTCAAGAAGAAGATTGGAGAAGATGGAAAGGTGGAGACCTATAAAGCAAGGCTGGTAGCTAAACAATATCATCAAAGACAAGGAGTTGACTATGACGATACCTTTTCACTTGTAGCTATGCTTAAGTCCATTAGAATTCTTTTGACCATTACAACACACTATGACTATGAGATCTGATAGATGTCAAAATGATATTCCTCAATGGCAACCTTGAGGAGGAGGTGTATATGATTGCCAAAGGGATTCGTATCCAGAGAGAGTGCAGATAAAGTGTGCAGGTTGCTCAAGTCTATTTATGTACTAAAGTAAGCTTCCTGAAGTTGGAACATAAGATTTGATGAGGCAATCAGATCTTATGACTTTGTAAGAATGAAGATAAGTCTTTTGTGTATAGGAAGATAAGTGAGAGTGCTATCACCTTCTTGGTGTTGTATGTGGATGATATCATAATCATTGGGAAGATGTAGGAATGCTCTCCACAGTAAAGGCTTGGCTATCTAAAAACTTCTCCATGAAAGACTTAGGGGAAGCATCCTATATTTTGGGGATCTGGATCTACAGAGATAGATCCAAGAGGATGTTTGGCTTGTCCTAGTCTAGGTACATAGACTCCATTGTTAAAAGGTTTGGCATGGAGAATTCCAAGAGATGTCTCATACCGATAAAACATAGAATATCATTTTCTTGGAGTATGTCCCCAAAGACTCCTGAAGAAAAGGCAAACAAGGATAGGATACCCTATGCCTCAATGATAGGGTCTATCATGTATGTTATGCAATATACCAGGCCTGATATAGCACATGCTTTGAGTGTCACGAGCAGGTATCAAGCGGATCTAGGTTTGGAATATTAGAAGGCAGTAAAGTATATCCTTAAGTACTTGAGAAGGACTAAAGATCTTTTATTGGTATATAGAGGAGGTAGCCTCCCGGTTGAGGGCTACACGGAATCGAGTTTTTAGTCTGATATTAATGATAGCAAGTCGAACTCAAGGTATGTTTTCACTCTAAATGGAGGAGCAGTAAGCTGGAAGAGTTCCAAGCAGGATACTACCGCTGACTCGACCACAGAGGTGGTATACATTACTGTAGCAGAAGTAGCAAAGGAAGGGGTATGGATGAAGAAGTTCATCAGAGTTTTGGGAATCGTTCCGAGCAGCATGGAGCTGATTGCCTTATACTACGATAGTGATAGGACGATAGCCCTAGCTAGGGAACCCAAGTCTCATCAAAAGTGTTATGAGGAGGTTCCATTTGATTAGAGAGATCATGACCCATAAAGATATAGCAATGGAAAGAATTTCATTCGAAGATAACATGACATATCTATTAACGAAGCCGCTGGCTCAGATTGTATTTGAGCGTCAAAGGGGTCTGATGGGGATCAAACACATAGGTGATTGGCTTTAGGTCAAGTAAGAGATTGCTGGTTACAGGTGCCCTGCAAGCCAATCACGTGAGTGATGACACATGTGACACGTGTGATCTTTTTACTGATAATTAATATTGCTCACATTATATTATCTATAACATATATATTGTGATGTCCTTGGTTCTATGCAATGAGAATCAGATCGTGATGAGATCATGATAATGAGATTGTTTCACCTTTAAACACAGATCCTAAATAATCTCAGTCATAGGTTACTCGAGAGGGACATCGAGATAATCGGACAGACCGACGTACTATATACCCATCCATATGATGGAGGCAGCTGGTCTCATAACCACTTATGTAGAGACATAAATGATATAGTACAAGTGTTTATTGGAGAATGAATTCACTAATTAATATACTTATGGAAGACTATATGGTTAATGATAACTAATGTCAAACAGTAATTCCATAGTCTCAGTTGTGTATCTGGTCCATAGACTTAAGATACAAAGGATGTCTTGTTTGAGTACTCCTTTTTTTGACGCCAGACTTACAGGTTTGGAAAGTTCTAGATCTGGTACAATTGGTTATCGGGATTGATAGCCAATCTTACGAAGGCAATTGAGTGTCAATAAAGGATCATCCACTCTCAGTATCACGAGAGAAATATCTCGTATGTGTTTGCTTTGATAAATCCCTGGCTAGGGTCATTCGGATTGAAGGAGAAATAGTTCTCCGGTAGAATCCGATTAGAGCAAGACAAATAGATTTCGTATGTGATCTGATAGTACCATGTCCAATATACGGTCTCTGGGATATTAGTTAGATGAGGGAGTATAGATACACGGTAAATATAGACAGACATGTCCGATAGATTTGATCCCCTGTACCGTCTGGGGACTATGGCTAGTGGCCTAGTACATCCATAGTCGATGAGTCAAGTGAATTATTATAGAGATAAAATTCACTATATCAGAAGGAGTTCTGATGAGAGCGGCTCACGACCTACTCAGTATCGGGCCTAGTGGGTCACACACATATTATAGATGAGACCCTATGCTGATAGACTCCTTGCCTAAGATCCAATTAGAGGCCTAAGGAGATTATTGGATAGAGATCCAATAATGCAAGTTAGTGGGTTATTGGATGGAGATCCAATACCCACTAAGGCAGGACCCCTAGGGTTTTGGTGGCTCTCTATAAATAAGAGGGGAGACTCATGGTTGATAGGCTGCAGCCTTGGCCTTCCCCTCCTATTCTCCTCCCTCCCTCTACAAGATTTATAAGATCAGATTGGAGGAGATTCATTGCAGAGATATATCGTGTAGATACCATTAGAGAGGAAGATGCTTGACTTCCTTCAACCTCTCTATTCGGATCTGGGATACAGGGATATACGATCTCCCTAGGTAAAATAATCTCTTATATGATGTGATTTTTTTGATTTCTGCAGCTTTCTCGTGACCCTAATCATTTGCACAATGATTTGATCTACTTGGAAAATTAGTTTTTTGTTCTGATTTTCGCTGTGTATGTGATGCTCCCACTGAGGTTTCCCAACAAAAAGTTGATGCGAGAAGAGCTTCGGGAGCGATCATCGAAGGGTTTGTGTTGGCACTACGACGAGCCGTGGAGCCGCGAACAACGCTGTAAGAAGGGTGACTTCTCATGATTGAACTAGTAGAAGAAGTCATTGAACTATCAGAAGAGAGTCTCGAACACAAAAAAGAAATTACAGAATAATAGCCCCAACCGACCGACTTTACAGTATATGCGCTAGCTAACTACTCTAATATGCAAACGATGAAAGTTGGAGGCCTTCTCAAAGAGCACCCGATCACTATTCTTATCGACACCAGCAACACTAATAATTTCTTAAACAGTAAGGTTGCTACTCGTATGGCACTCCACATTGAAGGTTGTAACAAGTTCGACGTAAAGGTTGCTGACGGCCAAATCTTAAAGTGCGACCAAAGGTGCTCATGGGTGAAACTACTACTGCAAGACCAAGAAATCATTACCGACTTCTTCCTCCAACCTATTGATGATTATGAAGCCATGCTCGACATAGAGTAGCTAACAACACTATGTGACATCTCCTAAAACTTTTCTAAATTGATTATGAAATTCTATTGCAAAGGCATATAAGTAACCCTACGTGACAAGCACGGAAGCCACATCTCCATTGTTTTGATGCAACAAATGGAGAAAATCCTACACAAGGCACATGGTGGTTTTCTAATGGATCTCCAGTAGCAATCAGAGGAGAAGAATATGAAAATTGAAGATCAAAACTTCACTCAACTGCTTGTTGAATTCGCCAATATTTTTGCTGAACCGCGCGGTCTTCCTCCTACCCGATAACATAATCATAGAATTTTAATTCTCCCAGGCAAACCACCAGTGAACTCTCGACCAAGCTGCAACCCCTATTCATAACTGGTGTTGCTAGTACATAAGAAGGATGAAACTTGACGGATGTGCATTGACTACCGAGCTTTAAATTCCATCACCGTCAAGGACAAGTACCAAAACTAGTGGCAGATGAACTCTTGGATAAATTAAAAGGAGCTCGAGTCTTCACAAAGTTGGACCCTTGATCCGGGTACCATTAAATTTGGGTATGTGCAGAAGACATTACAGAAACAGTATTCTGAACGCACAATGGACATTATAAATTCTTGGTAATGCCTTTTGGACTCACTAGTGCTCCTTCCACCTTCAAAGTCTGATGAACAATATTTTTCATAACTTTCTATGTAAATTTGTGTTGATGTTTTTTTTTACAATATTCTCATTTACAGCCCTACTCTTGAGACTCATTTTCAACACTTGCGATTTGTTCTAATGATCCTTCGGGAGAACATCTTTTTGTTAGACAATTAAAGTATAGCTTTCTCCAACAACAAGTAGAGTACCTTGGGCACATAATATTAGGAGTGACGATTGACACGACAAAAATTGAGGCAATGCAAGGCTGGCCGAAACCTACAAATCTAAAATTGTTGCATGGGTTCCTTAAACTAACATGCTACTACCAAAAGTTTGCAAAGGATTATGGGAAGATCAGTGCACCACTCACCTTTCTACTGAAAAAAGATGCTTTCCTATGGTTGGATGAAGCTTCGCTACCTTCGACAAACTTAAGGCAGCCATGACAACAATACCGATGCTTGCACTGCCAGATTTCAGTCGACCCTTCATCATTGAGGCTGATACATCTGGAGTCAGAATTGGAGCCATTCTAATGCAAGATGGTTGACCACTCGCATATACCAGCAAGGCCTTGCCTCCTCCCATCACTAAATGTCAATATATGATATGGCGATGCTCGCTATTGTGCGTAACGAAGTGGAGACCCTACCTGATCGACCGATGCTTCCAGATTAAAACCAATCACCAAAGCCTCAAGTATTTTTTGGAGCAGAAGATATCATCCATTGAGTAGCAAAAATAGGTAACCAAACCTCTCAGATTTGATTATAAAATTGTTTATATAAAATGTCATAACCTAGGTTAATGAGCTAATTATCAATTTAGGGTGTGGTTTGAAAGGGTTATTGGTGAGGATGGTAGGGTTTGAGGATGAGAGAAAGAGAGTCTAAAAACCCACAAAATTCAGTACTCAAATCCAATGGAATTCGACAAAGAGAGGGTTGTATACGTGCTATCTTGCCAAACAGAATTTGCGTCGGAGAAACACTGAATTCTCGACGTAAATTCCAGAATAAAACCCAAGGAGAATATGCAAAAATTTGTCACAAATCCTTGGTTCATAAGTGGGTAATATCAGCAATTAAGTTTGACAAAATTTTGGCAGCGTAACGGTAGGAAAGTGGATGAAATGTCGGAAGGCAGATTCTTCATCGTAAAATTCCAGCAATGCGTGATGAAGAATTGCAGCACTATAAGTCTGGTTTCAGAAAGAATTTTTTTCAGAGATTAATTTTAGATGAAAGCTAAGATGATCTATAAATTTGTGTAAAAGTTCAGCCAAAAAGGACTAGTAAAAGTTTGATATCAAGAAGCAACAATTGGCTAAAATTTTTCTACAGTGTTTCTCCTTCGCAATGATGATAACATTTGTGATGGTAGAATTTTGCAACAAGGTAAATATGGAAAATCTTCTCCAATGTGTAAGGCAAAGGAATGGCAGTAGCAAATAGGCATGGGTGATGAAAATATACTAGATCTCCAATTTCAAACGTAGGGGCAACAATAAATTGATTTGATCTACGGCTTCGGGATGACAGTGGAGGCGACGTTAAAAGTAATTATGGGAATTGCTTGGCTTGATGGAGATAATAGAGATGCAGCAAGGGTAGCAAGCTTGCTGCTCTGATACCAAATGATAGAACCCCAGAAGGAGCTCTATAGATTTTGATCTTTGAGGGGATCAACCCTTGGATCACTATAGGAGTTCCTCTCTCCTAGTAGTTTGTCATATGGCTGAATTATAAATTGATCTTGCTTGATTAAAAGAGGTGGAGGCTACAAGCTTATATAAGGCTCAAAACCCTACCGCTATGGGGTGCTTCATAACTGAATTATGCCTTTTGCCCCTCCTATAGCTACATGCCTAAATAAAGGGGGCGGCGTCCTAAGTGGCTGCACAAGTCACGCCCCTCGACTAGAAACCCTAGCCGACTAGCCCAATAAAGGGGTGGCGGCTAGGAAGCCCTAAGGTCCCAAAATAAACCCTACCCGCACTTCTTTATAGGATAGAAGTGACTTGGTGGGGATTTATTATAATCTCATAAGGTTCTTATTAATTACTTCTAGGATGATTAGGACTCAACCTTGCTGGAGTCCTATCAGCTTCCTAGTCACTGCCCCCTTTACTGGGCTAGTCGGCTAGGGTTTCTAGGAGGGGTGCATGGTTATGCAGCCCTCTTAGGCCGTCGCACCCCTTAACAGGGCAAGTAAGTTAGATAGAGGGTAAAAGGGGGAATTCACTTAGGAAGCCCCCCCCCCCCCCCCCCCCCCCCCCCCCACCCGGCTAAGGTTTGAAGCCCTACATAAGCTTGTAGCCTCCACCACCACTTTTGAATAAACAATAAATCAGTTTTCTTTCAGTCATTTAGCCGACTACAAGGAGGAAGGAAACTCTATAGTGTTCCAAGGATTGATCCCCCTCAAAAATCAATCTCCATATAATCCTTTAGTGTTCTATCAATTATCAAGAATATGGTTCATAGAAAAATTTTTAAATCTTAGTTCCGAAGAGATAAATTATGATTCATTTATATAATCTTCTTTGAACGAACTTGATTTATATAAGAATTTCCAGTTGTAATTTTTTAACTTGTCAAGATCATGATAAAATCATCAAAATATCAATAAAGCTGGATAGATTCATTAATGTCTTTTTTAAAAAAATTATTTGAAAACATATCCAAAATCATCATCAAAAATCACTTTTTGAAAATTTCAATGAAGACAACATATATTGTTTTTCAAGAGCTAAATTTATCTCATTTTTGTAGTTAAAGAGATTCAACAATAATGGTATCATTTTATCTCTTGTTGAAGGATTGATAGAATAAAAATTTTTCAAGAAGAATTATCCTCTTTTTAGATTTTTGTTTCAAGAATGATTTTCAAATCAAATTTTCGATTAAGACCGAAAGTCAAATATCATTTCAAAAGAAATCATCAAAGCAAAAAATTTAACCTATCTCAATTTTAACTTTTAAATGAGTCTAACTCTTTACACATAGTACAAGGAGTTGACAAACTTATTTTCAAATATTTATTTATTTCATGTTCAAATTCAAAAGTAATCTATCATTTAACAACACATTCAATCTTAACATATAACTATTCAACCATTTAAATCAATCATTCAATAATAATATTTATAAGCTAATGTAGTAAAAAACACCATAACATTTAAGTCATTCAACAATAGTCTTTGCATTTAAACCAACATCCAAGCTAATGATTTCAATCATCATCAAAATCTCATTTTCGTAAATTTCAATATGAATAATTCTTATTAACAATAACTTATGTTCTTTTAGTTCTAGTCTTAGCATGCTCTAGCTATGCGTCATCATTCATACTTGAAACATAATTAAGATTAACTTTATAATTATGAATCATCATAAGATTTCTTATGAATAAACTTAATTCTAATAATTTTTCTTATTATTGTTGCTTAGGCTAGTAAGGTTGAAAGGAGTGTTATATCTCAAGTCATATGGCTTGAGTCTCCACTTTCAAGATACCAATTATTGCTCCTTTTATAATTATGAATCATCATAAGATTTCTTATGAATCAACTTAATTCGAATAATTTTTCTTATTATTGTTGCTTAGGCTAGTGAGCTTGAAAGGAGTATTATATCTCAAGTCATATGGCTTGAGTATCCACTTTCAAGATACCATTTAGTGCTTCTAGCCTTAGTTTAGAGATAAATATACAAGAAAAATGGTTCTAATTTAGGTACCCATTTTACATTGGGTCCTTCATGAAGAGTTTTAATTAGAGGTTTTTGGTTGTTTATGGTTCCTTTACGAACCCAAACTAATTTGTGATTTGTTGGCTTTACATCCTAATCTACCACAAAAATTATATTTTATTTTCATTGGCAAGTTTAGAGTAGGTCCTTTAACAAAGGTAGTTTGGTTTTTGTTGGTTATTGCCCACAAACTCTATTCCTTTTCTCGTATTAACATGACCCTAAATGATCATATTATGGGATTTATTTCCTATTTCAAAATTTTCTAATGTATGTTTAAGCATGATATTTTCCTCTTTAACAACATCTAGCATTTCACATTTAGAGTAAAGATTATGTGATGATAATATATCGTGCATTTGATTAAATATACTAATAACGAATTGTATTCACTTTTAAGCAACTTATAAGATTTACTAATTTTTCTAAATTTATCAAACAATTCATGAAACATATTTAATAATATGGTAAAAGAAATACTTAATGAATCAGTAATCTCATCGAAGTGGCCATAAGCGCGATATTCTCTACTTCTTGATTGTGCTCTTCATCTTTGGAGTGTCTTAGCTTTTTGCGTTCATATAAGAGGTTTTGTCCATCTTAAGATCATTTTTATGGCTCATGTTCATTAATTTATCTGGTTCATTTGTCATGGGTTCAAAGTCCTCATCACTCAAGATTTCACTTGAGGAATCATATGTCAGGCTCAATTCTATTTCCTTCCTGTTCTTTGGAAGATCTTCTTCTGTTCTCAGTTTATTATCCTTCATATTCTTTGGAAGGTATTCTTTAAATTTATTTTTGAAAGTCTTTTCATTTAATGATTTATTTATATTAGTTGTGTTTTTATGTGTTAGTTCTAATATATGCCATATATCGAAAGTCGAATCAAAACAAGAAACCCGATCAAATTTATTTTTATCAAATGCATAAAATAAAACATTCATTGCTTTTGTATTTAAAGAAAATATTTATTTTTTATAATCATTCTAATCATTTATTGGATTGGATGACTTCTAAAAACCTTTTTCAACAATACACCATAAATCAAAATCTATTGAAATAAAAAAGATACGCATTCGGATTTTCCAAGACGTGTAATCTATCCCATTGAACATAGGAGGACGTGAAATGGATATCCCTTATTCATGCCAAACAAAGCCACTCAAGTGGGTATTAGTCCAATGAGTAATACCTCACTCATATAACAATTGTTAGGATCAATTGACACTAAAAATAGGGGGGGGGGGGGTGTGGGTGTGTGGGGGTGGGGTGAATTATTGGATTGGATGATTTCTAAAAACCTTTTTCAACAATATACCATAAATCAAAATCTATCGAAATAAAAAAGATACACATTCAGATTTTCGAAGACGTATAATCCATCCCATTGAACATGGTAGGACATGAAATGGAATGTCCCTCATTCATGCCAAACAAAGCCATTTACTCAAGTGGGTGTTAGTCCAATAAGTAAGACCTTGCTTTGATACCAATTGTTAGGATCAATTGGAACTAAGAAGGGGGAGGGGGTGAATTAGTGCAAGGGTAAAAAATTTAATTTACGGAAAACATTTTGTAAGAATCAAAACCAAAAATTAGAAGCGTTTCGTTGAGTAAGTGAGCAATAAGCTATTGAACGAAGCTAAGTTACGATTATGCTAAAAGAAAATTTCATATAAGAACATGCATAATCAAAAACAACAAAGTAGAGAGATGCTCACAGATTTATAGTCGTTCGGCCTCAACCTGGCCTACGTCCACTCCCGAGTCCTCTTCTCCGAGGTCCACCGGTGCCCACTACTGATCTTCTTTGAGTGAAGATCAAACCCTTACAAGATTTTTAATCTCAGAGACCTTTACAAAAGACTACAACCTTTTTTGCTCACTCTCTTGTCTCTTTTCTTTTTCTTGCACACTTTTAGCATATCTATTTTTTTTTAAATTTTTTGCCCAATCAATTATGTAAAATCTTATGCTAAATATAAAGAAACTTAGGGTATTTAAAGATCCCAATTGGCTTCAAAAGAATGTGGCCAACATTCAAACACACATGGAAAAATTGATTACGGGCAGTACTACCACCGGGGCTGATGGTATAACTGTCGAAAGCCACCCTAAAAATATGGTACAGGCGGTTCAACCGCTGGCCTAGGCGGTCCAATCACCCAGCTATCTAACAACCTAGGCAGCGATGGTACAACCATCGCCTATTGCCCATATTCCTAGGCGACGATGGTCCAACCATTGCTCACTGGTGGTACAACCGTCGAAAAACTGAGAAAAGTTATTCCCTTCACTTTTTCCATTTTGACTTATACATTTTGTTGACCACTTCCCAGGTCAACCAATTGAGCTCGACTTGAGCTCAATCCACTCTATAAAGTGGATCCAGTTTGCCTCACTTGAGTTAATATGGATCCCTTCCAAATCTAATTCAAACATGACTCACTGTAACTTAATTAATTATAATTAATATGTCCAACAAATCCACTTCAAGACCTTCCCAACTCTTGGCAAGCTTTTCGGCTACCCCTAACAATCTTCATACGAGTCTCCATCTTCTTTTGGTGAACTCCCTTATACCATCCTGACAAGCTCTTGATACCCTCGGCAAGCTCCAAATGCACTCCAAGCGAGTTCCCAACCGCATTATCCTCACTCCGACCCGATGCCTGGACTTGACTTTGGCCAAACCTCTCATTGTGATTTTCTCTCTGTCGTAATTAATCCTGCATTAATCAACTCTAACAACCTTGTTAGATCAATAATTCATCAATTGATTTCATCATCAAAATATGAGATTCAATAATCACTCCCTTTTTTATGATGACAATCTATTGATGATGGAAGTTAAACCTTACTCCCCTAGATCGATATTATAATTCAAATAGAATAAACTTAAATTCAAAAGAACCAATTTCAACAATATTCATCTATAGATACAACATCAATTTTAAATATCAAATCATCAACTCATGAAAAATTTTCAAAGTATATAACATCAACTTCAAATATCAACTCATGAAATTTTTTCAAAGTATATAACATCAATTTCAAAATTATGCATCAATTATACATTTGAAAATCTCCCCTTAAGTCATTAATCATTTCTCCCCTTTGTTTATCAACAAACAAAGAGAAATACCCATGTTAAAATTTTTCTTACATGTGTCATCAATATCCATTTCTCTCCCTTTGTCAACAACAAAAAGGTGAAATGTAGAGCTAATGATTTCAAGGCACATGTGTCATTGCTCCTCCTTAGTGAAATAGGATATGAGCAATAAGTTTCAAATGAAAATTTTCCTTCCCCTTTGTCATATATGTATCATTTTTTATATTTGTGTCACCAATACACTATTTCTCCCCCCTTTGTCATCAACAAAAAGAGGTGAAATGATGAGCAAATAATTTCATGATATATAAACTCATCATATGTCATATTTTTATAAAATATATATTGATTGAATATTTAATATTTCATTGCTCCCCCTTACTAAAACATAATTTTCTCATGAAAATTTATCTTCCTTTTTTGTAAATAAGAAGACTAGTAGAAACAATGAGGGGAGTTAAAAATATTATCACAAAAATAGGGTTTATATCAAGCATCATAGAAGTTTATGTCATATAATTTTTTTTTGTAAATATTCATCAAGATTCATGAAACAAGTGTTGAATCTCGGATTTTGATGATGAAATCAATTGATGTGTTTGATCTAACAAGGTTGTTAGAGTTTATTAATGCAGGATTAACTATGATAGAGAGATTATTACAATCAAAGGTTTGACCAGAGTCAAGTCCCCAGAACAACGGCTGAACCGCCCGTACCTAGATTTTACGGGTATGTTTGAATTTTGGCTTTAATTTCTGAAGTCATTTGGGGCTTATAAATACCCCAAGTTTTCTTGCATTCCATACAATAATTTTGGGGATTACATTCTGTGAAAAAATTATGTCTGGGAAGGGAGAGAGCATAAGGTTAGAAAATTCTTGAAGTTTTCCTTGTAAGCAAAGTGTAAGGGTTTAGTCTTCACCCAAAGAAGATCGGTAGTGGATATCAGTGTGCCTCAAGGAGGAGGACTCGGGAGTGGACGTAGGTTGATTGGTGCCGAACCACTATAATTATGAGTGTTTCTTTTCTTGTTGCATTTACTACTTGCAATTTTTGAGTTCTCAATCATTTTAAACTAAATATCATTAGACGCTTTTAATTTTTACTTACTCTTTGAAAGTGAAGTTTCAAGTTAAGCACTTCCCATCGATATTGCTTATCTTTCGGGTTTGCTTGTTCTTTCTTAAGTAATTTTTAAGCAAGTAACTTAGCAATCTTCTTTTAATCACTCACTTGTTTTACATGAACGAAAAGCTTTCGATCTTCCTATCTTGCTTTAAGCCAAAAGTTTTTTATTAAAATAAAAATTTACACTTGAACTAATTCACCTCCTACTCTTAGGGCCAATTGATCCTATGAATTGGAATTAGAGTAACATTTTTCTCATTTGATTTAACACCCAAGAGAAAATCGCTCTTTTCAGCTTTAAAGAGCGCTTTTCTATCGTTCATTCTCTCATATTCAATGAGACAGACTACACTAATTGAAAAACTCAGATGAGAGTTTTCTTGCTTTCCTTGAACCTTGATTTATGGAATATTATTGAAAATAAATTTGAAAGGTCTTCTCTTCCAATGAACGATTAGAATGATTTGGAAAAGAAGACTTTTTTTGTTAAATGTTGAGGTTATGAATGTGTTATTTTATGCTCTTGACAAGAATGAGTTTAATCGTATTTTCTCTTATGATTCAGCTTTTGATATTTGGCATACATTGAAAATCATATATAAAAGCACAACTAATCTAAATGAATCATTAAATGAAAATACTTTTAAAAATGAACAAGAAGAATACCTTCCTAAGAATTTTGACATTGAGAACCCAAGAACACCTTCCAAAGAACAAGAAGGAATATGAACCGAGATGAACATATTACTCCTCGAGTGAAATCTTGAGTGATGAGGACTTTGAACCTTTAACACATGAACTGGATAAATTAATGAACATACCTTAAAATTGATCTTAAAATGGAGAAAACATCTTGCTTTGAATGTAATAAGCCAAGGCACTCCGAAGATGAAGTGCACAGCTAAGAAGTGGAGAATCTCACGCTTATGACGATCCGAGAAGAGGCTAGTGATTTATTAACTGTTTCTTTTTTGGAGTTATTAAATATGTTTCATGATTTGTTTGATGAGTTTAGAAAACTTAACAAATCTTTTAAGTTGCTTAAGAATGATCATAATTTGTTAGTTGGTAGATTTGATGAAATACATGATTTATTAGCATCACATAACTCTTGTTCTAAATGTGAGATGCTAGATAGTGTTAAAGAAGAAAATATTATGCTTAAGACAACATTAGAAAAAATTAAAATTGGGAATAAATCCCTAAATATGATCTTTGCCAATAAGAGTCATATTAATAGAAGAAATGACATAGACTTTGTTGGTAACATTCAACAAAAATAAACCATATTTGTTAAAGAACCTATCTTAAATGTGTCACCAAGAATCAAGTGTAATTTTTATGGAAAATTAGGACATAAAGCCGACAAATGTCCATTTAAAAATTATAGTCCACATAAATTAATTTGGATTCCTAAAGGAACCATAAACAACCTTAAACCATTAGAAAAAATGAGAAGAGCATATCATGAAGGACCTAATGTAAAATGGGTACCTAAATCTTTTTTTATAAATTTTGTCTCCTAACAAGGCTAGGAGCACTAAATAATGTTTTAGATGCTTAAAACATATAACTTGAGATCTAACAAGACTCACTAGCCTAAATACTAATAAGATAAATTATTAAAAACAAAAATGAATCTTCATTATGATTGTGCGTAACCCTTTCGTTGTATGCTAAAATTAAAAAGGAGAAAGATTAGGTATCTTTGATGAAAAATTATGAACATAAAAGGAAGATTTTGATGATGATTAATGTATTGATTTATGTGTTTGTATTTGTGTATGTTGTCTTGAGATTAAATGACCAAACATTGAATTTGAACTTAAAAGTCGTATACAAAATCATTTTTCTTTAAAATAAAAAATTCTTGATAACATGATAGAATCATTCAACATAAAAAAATCATTAGATTTTGTTTGAAAAATATCTTGTTGTGATCACTCCACTTGAAAGTGATTTACTCATTTGGATTTATCTTGTCATAACCTTGATTGATAATGCATAGCTAGGGCATGTTAAGACTAGAAACAAAGAACCTTAGTTATTGAAAAATATATTTATATTGAAACTTACAAAATGAGATTTTTGAGTGAATGCTAAGATCAAAATCGTTGGATTGAATATTTGGAAAGGCTATTGTTTAATGACTTAAATATTGTGGTTATTGAACGATTGATTTAATTGGTTGAATAGTTATATGTTATGATTAATTGAATATTGTTGAATGATATAATTTGTCCATAGAACAATATAAAAAAGGAAAGAGAAAGATCATACTTTTCTTTCTAGTAATTTTGAAAAATTATATTGATCATGAAAATTGCATGTTTTTATGATAAAGGAACACAATGTTGGACTTAAATCTAATACTTAAGATAAATCCTTTGTATGATTTTAAGAAACAATAATGTATATCTTGATGATTTTCATATTGCCTTTTGATTTTGATTAAAGATGTTTTATGTTCAATGAAACCATGCTTGATGATTTAATGATGCATAGTGATGAGTTTATATTTCAAAATTATACATGATAATCTTTGTGATTTATGGCTTATTGATCTTTATCATAATAAAAATTCTTTTTTGGTTAATGATGCATATTTTTTTTTTGGCTTAAAAGACAAAGGCATGTTTATATGAAATAAAAAGGGAATACATTTGTCTTGAAAATTTCTCTATCTTATAATTTTTTCAAAAAGAGATTAATGAATCAATTATGTTTTTTTTATAAATCTCTTGAACTATAAAAGTGATTTTGATGATTTGATGATTTCAACTTGAATAAGTTATTATCATGATTTTGGCAAGTTTAGACAATGAAACTTGAAATTTATAGATAAAAACTTTGATTATGAACTTTACATAAACTTCCTAATTCCTACTTTGACAATGACTAAGGGAGAGACAAAAGTGATATTTTGCATTAACAAATTTAAATACTTTGATTATGAAAAACCTTTGTTGGATGAGGAGCAATTTGCTAAAATAAATTATGAATTTTAAATACATGAGATTTGCATGATTGGATTTCTATTTTACTTGAAATTTTGAATACATAAGATTTCTTGATTACTTTTGTTGAAATTTACAAACAATAAGGAGGGGTAAATTTATTAATTTCAATTATGTCTTTTGGTATATAAAGATTTAATTTATGATATGATCTCCTTATACTTTTGGATGTAATTTGAATATGGATGTTAAGAAGAAATATGCAATCATATTTCTTTCTTGACAATGACAAAAAGTGGGAGATAAAATTATCAATATGGTTAGAAGCAAATTGGATATGATAACATTGAATGAGAAATAATTTGCTTAGAAGAAAATTTTAAATTTTAAATTTTCTAAATACATGCAAAATGCATAATTTGCTTGATTTGATACCTCGCTTGAAATTTACATAAGATAAATTAAAATGCATGGGTAGCTCTTGATTTTTTCTTGGATTTTGTAATTTACATCTGTAAAATTTACCTCTATAAAATTAATTATTTTTATGATGTTTTTCACTTCTCCACCTTGATTCTACCTTCTTTTTCCCACAAAGTGGAGAAAGGAAATCACTAGCATTTCAATAGACCGATAAGTATATTAATTTCATTTTGAATCTCTTGAAAGTGCTTTTGATGATTTTAAACTTGAATAAGTTCTTTACCTATATCATGATTTTGATTCCTCAGAATTATAACTTGAAATCCTTTATGAATCAAAATCTATTATTATGTGTTCTAGTATTATTTAAAATGAGATTTTTTATATAAATCATGATCTTGACAACTTGAGATTTCTTATGTATGAATTATGATATTTTATTTATTTCTCCTATGATTTGTTTCTTGATATTCATAATTTATCTTCATAAATTGTATATCTCATCACCATATTAATTTTTATTGATATATTTCATTTGATAATTTGAAAATTGATGTAACGGAAAAAGTTTTGCACCATGGTAACCATCCCTTCTTTTTGACAATGACAAAGAGGGAGCAAAACTGGCTAGCTTGCTCATCTCAAAAGAGAAGTAAGAAGTGCTATCTCAAGAGAAGCAAAAATTTTGCTTAACCTCACATTTAAAAAAAAAACATGCTAAGAGAAGTAATACTTGCCAACTTGTTAGCTTGCATGATATAAAATTGCTAGCTTGAACATTACAAAAGAAGCAAAATTTGCTAGCTTGCACTTCTGAAAAGAGAATAAACAACTCACTAGCTTGCATGTTCTAAAGTGATGAAAAAATTTCTAAATTGCTAAGCTTTTATATATCAAAAACATGCTAATTTCACTTCTCATTTTTGTTGATGACAAAGGGGGAGAAGATATGATGATGTGAAATCATGTATGATGATAATGCATGATTGATTTTGAAAATATACAAGATAATTTAGAATAATAATCATGATTTTATTATGATGATATGATGTGATTAAAATAGTTTCAACTTGGACTTTTGAGCTCGTCTTAATATTCTTTTTTAAAATTTATTAAGAGCTTTTCTTAGCTTTCACAACTCCTTCCTTGTTTCTCTCCTTCTTAATCACTAAGGGGAAGAAAATTTTATAATGCATATTCTATTTTACTAAGGAAGAGTAATATTATCATGTGCTTTAAAATTATTAGCTATACATTTCACCTTTTTATTGATGACAAAGGAGGCGAAATATATATGATGACACATGATATTAATGATATACTAGGATATCTTGGATATGGATGCATAATTTTTTATGAAATTCATGATTCGATGATGTGATACAAATTCTTATTGAAATTTGCTTGGAATATGATTTGTTTCACTAATACTTGAATTTAAGAGGGTGTAGTTCTCTTGAATTTAAGCTTTCTTTATTGAGGCATGGATGGGGGAGTTAGGATTAACTCCAACCATCAATTGATTGTCATCACAAAAAGGGAAAAATTATTGAATCTCGGATTTTGATGATGAAATCAATTGATGTGTGTTTGATCTAATAAGGTTGTTAGAGTTGATTGATATATGATTAACTATGACAAAGATATTATTACAATCAGAAATTTAGCTAGAGTCAAGTTCCAGCATCGGGCCGGGCTATGCACGATGTGGTTGGGAACTCACCTGGAGTGCATCGGGAGCTCGCCGAGGGTATTGGGAGCTTGCTAGGATGGCATAAGAGAGTTCGTTGGAAGAAGATCGAGACTCGTCGGAAGATTGTTGAGGGTAGCCGAAAGGCTTGCCAAGAGTTGGGAAGGTCTTGAAGTGGATTTATGGCCATGTTGATTGTAATTAATTAAGTTATAATTAGTATTATGCAGGTTTAACCAAGACGGTGAAAAGGAGTTACAGATCAGATATGGATCTAAGATCAAGCTTAGGCATCGGGCCAAGGTTTAGACGATGTGGTGGGAGCTCCTTGAGAGTTTGCTAGGATTTCGCTAAAGGTATCAGGAAGATCGCTAGGAACACGTTGGGAGATCGTCAAAGGAAGACTGTGAGACTCACCGCAGGGAATGCCGGAGGTTGTCGGATCGCGGGAGTGAGGTCGTAACCTTGGTGGTCATGTTTGATTGTAATCTTTAAGTCGTAGGTTAAGGTTGAGTCCTAAATGAGTGTGATTTAGAAGAAATCCAAATCAACTCAAAGAGACAACTGGGTCCACTAAAAGGGTTTGATTGAGCTCAGGTTGAGCTCAATTGGTTGACCAGAGTATTGATCAACATGTGGTTCAATTCGTGATTGAAAAAGTGAAGGGAATCACTTTTTTAGGATTCCCAACGGATGAACCGTCGGTGAGCGATGGTACAATTCGCACCGCCCAGGTTTTCGGGCTACTGAACCACCTAGGACCTGCTGGTAGACCACTTGTACTAGGGATTCGGGCGACTGAACCGCCTATGCCGGCAAGTGAACTGCTCATACCCAGATTTTCCAGATATGTTTGATTTTTGGCTCCAAATTCTAAAGCCATTTGGGGCCTATAAGTATCTCAAGTTTTCTTGTATTCTATACAACAATTTTGGGGATTACATTATGTGAAAAATTGTGTGTAAATTGTAAGAAATAGAAAAGTGGCAGAGAGAGAGACTAGAGTTAGAAAATTCTTGAAGTTTCCCTTGTAAGCAAAGTGTAAGGGTTTGGTCTTCACCTAAAGAAGATCAGTAGTGGATGCCAGTGTGCCTCAAGGAGGAGGTCTTGGGAGTGGACGTAAGCCGATTGGTGCTGAACCACTATAATTATGAGTGTTTTTTTTCTTATTGCATTTACTACTTGCAATTGTCGAGTTCTCAATCATTTTGAACTAAATATCATTAGATGCTTCTGATTTTTACTTACTCTTTGAAAGCGAAGTTTCAAGTCAAGCATTTCCCTTTGACATACTTATCTTTCGGGTTTGCTTGTTCTTTCTTAAGTAATTTTTAAGCAAGTAAGTTAACAATTTTCTTTTAATCACTCACTTACTTTACTTAAACGAAAAGCTTCGGATCTTCCTATCTTGTTTCAAGCCAAAAGCTTTTTGTTAAACTAAAAATTTATACTTGCACTAATTTATTCCCCCCTTCTTAGTGTCAATTCATCCTAACAACAAGAAGAATCCTTTAAAACAAAAAAATATCTCATCGCAAAAATTTGAATCTCCTTCTTATGTTAATTTTAGCGAGAATCATTTAAAAAGTGAGCTAAAAAATCCAAGAAATACAAGAAGAATTAGGAGCTACTCATGCATTTATCTTATGTAATCTTTAATAGCAAATCATATTTTTCTTTAGATCATCTTCTTATAAATTTTCTTCCCTTTTTGTAAATAAAAAAGTACAAACAAGGAAGGGAAGTGAAAAACATCATATCACAAAAATACTCAATTTTATAGATGTAAATTCTGAAATTTAAGAAAAAGCAAGAGCTACCAATGGAATTAAATTCATCTTATCCAAATTTCAAACAAGGTAGCAAATCAAGCAAATCATGCATTTTGCATGCAAATTTTGATAAGAAGTGCAATTTATAAAGGCCAAGAAATCCGAAGGAAAATATGATGGTAAATCAAGCTTAAGCATTTCACATGTGTTTTAAAATTCTAAATTTTCTTCATAGCAAATTGTTCCTCATTCAATGCTATAAGATATATCAATTTTCTTCAAATCATATTCAAAATTTTATCTCCCCTTTTTTATCATAAAAAAGAAATATGATGGTGTAAATTTTCTTTTGCATTCAAGTACTAAATATGATGGTGTATAAGGAGAATCATATCATTAAAAATGAAAAATCAAATTTTTAAGTATCAAAAGACATGATATTTTTTTAATAAATCTCTCCCTGATTAAAAAATCTAGATTAATCCAAGATAATTTTTAAGTCACCTAATTCATTTAAATAAATCTTTTTAAAAATAGAAGAATGATCATGATAAAAAAAAGTCAATTATAATTGTTTAGGTCATAAATCTTCTTTAAAAAGAGGAAATCATAGAGATTAAATGTGATTCCCATAAAGGATAAGCCAAGTCTTGAAATCAATGGAATATTCATGATAAAATAATCTCATTTAATTTACAACTTATCACAATTTTGAGAGATATTAATTTGATGATAAGGTGTATCATTCATGAATACAAATCAAGGGTAAATCATGACATGAAGGATATTATTATCAAATCATGAATACTAAATGACATTATTTATTTTGACAAATCTCTTCTTATATAAGATTTAAACATTTAGAAAACTTAGGAGATTAGATAAGAAGAATATTTATTCGTATCAAATTATAAATATCAGGAACATATATAAATTGCAAAGAGGAAAAGATAGAAGATCTTGATTTATATATATATAACTTCAAGTTGTTGATAGGACTCCAGTAGGGTTGGGTCCTACTCAACAGAGTAGCAACTAATAACAACCCTATAAGATTGTAATAAACCTCACCTAGCTACCTCTATACTATAGAAATGAGTGGCTAAGGTTTATATTGGGGCCTTAGGGCTTCCTAGCAGTTGCCTCTTTTACTGGGCTGGTCGACTAGGGTTTCTAGCAGGGGCGCATGGTTATGCAGCCCCCTTAAGCCGCCGCCACCCTTAACAGGGCAAGTCGATAGATTTAGGGTAAAAGGGGAAATTCACTTAGGAAGCATCCCCCTAGGGCTAGGGTTTGAAGCCCGATATAAGCTTGTAGTGTCCACCTCTTTTGAATAAGCAATAGATCAGTTTTCATTTAATCATATGGCCAACTACAAGGAGGGAGGAACCTCTATAGTGTTCTATCATCTGGTATCAGAGCAACGATCTTGTCGCCCTTGCTACTATCACTATTGCCTCTGTTAAGCCAAGCAATTCCCACAATTACTTTTGACATCGCCTCCACCATCATCCTCCTACATATCAAATCAATCTGTTGCTACCACCACTAATTGCATAAGAAATTTAGTATTTTCCTATTCCCAATACCTCTTGCTACTGCAATTTTCCATCTACAAAATATCAAAAATAATTTCCTATCTTTTCCTTATTGAAAATTCCTTCCATCGCAAAAGTGATCATCTTTGCGAATGAAGAATTGCTGCTGAAAATTTCAGCCACATATAGGCTTTTTGAACCGATCTATTTGGCATCTTTTTTGGATAAAATTTTTCATACGTTTCATATATCGTCTTGGCTTTCATCTAGGATTGATCTACGATGAAACTCATCTTTGAAACAATTCTTATAATGCTGCAAATTGTCATCACAAATCACTAAAATTTTACGATGAGAATTCTATCATCTTATCTTGCATCAGTTTTTTATTGGTACGCTACCGAAATTTTCTTAATCCAAATTGCCATTACTACCACCATCTGAACCAAGATTTTTCTATTGAAATTCTTCACAATTCTCTCGAGTTTTTTTTGGAATTTACGTCAAAAAATTGCTGCTTCTTTAATGGTAATTCTGTTCAGTAGAACAACAAATATCGTAGTGATCTTTTGTCGAATTCTATCAGATCTTCGCTGCCATATTTTCCATATTTGAAACTCTCCTTCTCTAATCTTCATCCCCTATAATCACAGCCTCAAAACCTTGCCAAACCATAGCCAAAACTACACCTAAATCAGCCACAAAATAGCCCCAAACCACAGCCTACACATCCACTGATCCACCCCCTTTCGGCAATAACTTTTACCAACCGATCCATGCCCTTAACCCGATAACAAAAGAGAGATCTTAACATTACAGATCTAGAGGCTTACACTATGGCATCCGAGGAGGCCATCAATGCAAAATTTGAAGCCTTCGAGACCCGAATGGAGGAGAAAATACGAACTATCTTTGCTAAACTCAGTTTGAGCTGACCACCACGCCCGTAGAGATCACATCAAGGAGCGAGCTCTGATCAAAGAGATGACTTCCAGGAGAGGGGAGGCTCTATGACCAACCCCTACAATCCATGGATGAGGGTGGACTTCCCTAGATGGGAAGAAGGAGACCCGATTGGTTGGATCTCGCGTGCGGAGCGTTATTTTCGGTTCCACCAAATCATGGATGATTCTATGGCGGAAATTACGGCCATACATCTTGAAGAGGATGTCATACAGTGGTTTAATTAGTTTAAACACACCCATGGCAGCCTCTCATGGAGACAATTTAAAGAATGCCTGTTGATCTGCTTCGGACCAACCGACTATGAGAACGTCGATGACTAATTAGCAAAGATCCGACAAACCTCTACCATCCAAGAATATCAAAAAAGGTCTGAAAGATTCTCTAATCAAACTCACGATTGAGAAACATCTATTAGGAACTTTTATTAAGGGCATCAAGCTGGAGATCCGAGAAGTTAAAATGCGACAACGTACACATTTATGGCGGTCATCTCTTTCGTGTGACTTCACGAGGAGCAATTGAACCATGAAGCCCGGAGGACTAGAGTCACTCCCTGACCAACAATACCAAAGCCCTCAGCCCCCTCTACTGTCATCTGAGCCCCCACACCCAAAATGTTGATGAGAGAAGAGCTTCGGGAGCAATCTGCGAAGGGTTTGTGTTGGCACTACGATGAGCCGTGGAGCCGCGAACATCACTACAAGAAGGGGTGACTTCTTGTGATTAAACCAGTAGAAGAAGAATTCGTGAACCATCAGAAGAGAGCCTCAAACACAGTAGTTGTGGAAGAAGAAGAAGAGCCCTAACCGAGTGACTTTACAGTACACGCGCTAGCCGGCGACTCTAATCCACAAACAATAAAAGTTGGAGGCCTTCTCAAACAGCAACTGATTACTATTCTTATCGACACGGGCAACACTAATCATTTCCTAAATAGTAAGGTTGCTGCTTGTATGATACTCCCCATCGAAGGTTGCAACAAGTTCGACATAAAGGTCACCAACAACCGAATCCTAAAGTGCGACCAAAGGTGCTCGCGGGGGAAACTACTATTATAAGACCAAGAAATCATTGCCCACTTCTTCCTTCTACCTATTGATGATTATGACACCGTGCTTGCCATAGAATGGCTAATGATGCTAGGTGACATCTCCTAGAACTTTTCTAAATTGATTATGAAATTATATTACAAAGGTAGACAAGTCACCCTACGCGGCAAGCGTGGAAGCCACATCTCCATCGTTTCGACGCAACAAATGGAGAAAATCCTACACAAGGCACATGGTGGTTTTCTGTTGCATCTCCAACAGCAATCAGAGGAGAAGAATATGAAAATCGAAGATCAAAACCTCGCTCAACTGCTTGCTGAATTCATCGATGTTTTTGTTGAACCGCACAGTCTTCCTCCTACCCGATGACATGATCACCGAATTCCAATTCTCCAGGGCAAACCACCAGCAAAGTCTCGATCGTATCACTATCCTCACCTCCAGAAGGATGAGATTGAAAATATTATAAAAGAGATGTTTGACATAGGGGTGATTCGGCCAAGTAGTAGCCTCTATTCCTCACCAGTGTTGCTAATGCGTAAGAAGGATGGAACTTGGCAGATGTGCATCAACTATTGAGCTTTAAATGAAATCATCATCAAGGACGAGTACCCAATACTAGTGGCGGATGAACTCTTGGATAAATTAAAAGGAGCCCGAGTCTTCACGAAGTTGGACCTCCGATTCGGGTACCATCAAATTTGGGTATGTGTAGAAGACATTAAAAAAATAACATTTTGAACACACAATGGACATTATGAATTTTTGGTAATAACTTTGAGACTCACTAATGCTCCTTCCACCTTCCAAAGTCTGATGAACGATATTTTCTGGAGCTTTCTACGTAAATTGGTGCTAGTGTTTTTTGATGATATTCACATTTACAGCCCTACTCTTGAGACTCATTTTCAGCACTTGTGATTTGTTCTAACTATCCTTCGGGAGAACACTCTTTTTGTTAAACAATAAAAGTGCAGCTTCCTCTAACCAAAAGTAGAGTATCTTGGGCACATAATATCAGAAGGAGTAGCGGTTGACCTGACAAAAATTAAGGCAATGAGGATGGCCGAAACCTATAAATCTGAAATTGCTGTGCAGGTTCCTTGGACCAATAAGCTACTACTAAAAGTTTGTGAAGGACTATGGGAAGATCAGTGCACCACTCACCTCTCTATGAAAAAAAGATGCTTTCCTATAGTCGGATGAAGCATCTACTATCTTCGACAAACTTAAGGCAGCCATGACAACAACACCGGTGCTTGCATTGCTAGATTTCAATCGACCCTTCATCATTAAGGCTGACGTATCTGAAGTCAGAATTGGAGCCATTCTAATGCAAGATGGTCGACCACTCGCATATACTAGCAAGGTCTTGTCTCCCTCCCATCACTGAATGTCAATATATGATAAGGAGATGCTCGCCGTTGTGAACACCATAATGAAGGGGAGACCCTATCTGATCGACCGATGCTTCCAGATTAAAATCGATCACCGAAGCCTCAAGTACTTTTTGAAGCAGAAAATATCATCTCCTAAGTAGCAAAAATAGGTAACCAAACTTCTTGGATTTGATTATGAAATTATTTATAAAAAGGGGAATGAAAACGTTGTTGCAGATGCACTCTCTCAGTTACCTGAACAAGCCAAAATTACAGCCATCTCTCTTCCTTCTACTGGTTTCCTCAAGGACATTAGAGAGGAATGGAAGAAGGATCCAGAGACCAACAACATCATAGAAAAATTGGAGAAGGATCCAAGAGCAATAGCCCATTACACTTGGGATTCGAGGGATCTTCGCTACAAAGGTCGTATTGTGCTTGTACCTGACTCTCATTATGTCAAAATCATCCTGCACAAAATCACTCCACACCTTCAGCAGGGCACTCTGGATTTTTGAGAACCTACAAAAAAGTGAAGCAAATTTTTTATTGGAGAGGGATGAAAAAAATTATTTCTAAATATGTAGCGAAATATGATGTATGTTAATAGCAAAAGGGGGAAGCGGTGGCAAGTTCGGGGAAGCTACAACCTCTACCCATACTGGACTCAATATGGATCAACATCTCTATGGATTTCATCAAGGGGCAACCATCTTCCCAAGGTAAAAGCACAATCCTCGTGATGGTTGATTGATTGACGAAATATGTCCATTTTTGTGCTATGCAACATCCTTACACTACTGCTAGTATTGCTCAAATTTTCATTAAAAATATTGTTAAAATACAAGGGATGCTAAGGTCTATTGTGAGTGACCATGCCAAGATTTTCACAAGTAAATTTTGGACCAAGTTATTTCAACTGTAGGGCACCAAACTCAATATGAGCACAGTATGCCACCCCAGACTGACGGCAAAACAGAGGTAGTGAACAGGTGTCTGGAGACATATCTTCGGTGCTTCGCTAGTGATCGACCAAAGGAGAGGACGAAGTGGCTCCCTTGGGTCGAATGGTGGTACAACAATACATATTATTCATCTATAAAATGTACCCCATATGAGACATTATATGGTCGACCAGCCTCTGTGATTCCAAAGTATGTAATTGGTGTGGCCAAAGTGGATCAGCTCAACCAAAATTTAATTGACAAGGAAAAACTCCTACAATTGCTGAAGGATAATATCTCTACTGCTCAAGCTAGAATGAAGCAACAAGCCGACACACATCAACACAAAAGGGAGTTTCAGTAGAAGATTGGGTTTATCTTCGTCTGCAACCGTACAAGCAACTATCCATCAACACACGAGCCTCCATGAAGCTATCCCCTTGCTTTCATGGGCCTTATCAAATTACAAAGTGTATTGGGGCCGTGGTGTACAGACTTAAATTGCCGGAGGATGCCAAAATTCACTCTATCTTCCACATATCTTGCCTAAAGCCCAAGTTGGGAGAACACAAGTCACCCCAAACTCAATTGCCGAACACTACTAATGATGGAAAAATTCAAGCCCAACCACAAGCCATCCTTGACCGAAGAGTTGTGATGTGTCGCGATGACCCTCTGCTAAAGTACTGTTGCATTGGAATAATTTATCACCTGAAGATGCCTCTTGGGAATCATATGAGGAGTCGAAGACCTGGTTCCCTAAATTCATGGAACCTTAGCCTTGAGGATAAGGCTGATTTGAAGAGCACGGACTTGATAGGACTCCAGCAGGGTTGGTCTATTATGACTCTAGCTAGGGTAGTCCTAATTTAGTTTCATTGAAGAGGGCAAACATGTAAATCTTAAGGGCATTCATGTAAATCCAATCTAGTCGACCCCTATTAAAGATGTGAGGAGGCCGGCTAGGTTAGGATTAGTTTGGAGGAAGATATTTTAAGGGAAGAATAAGATACATATCACCCTAATTAACCACTCCTTATCCTAGTTACAAAGGGGTTAGTTGAGGAGGGGTTAAGTTAGGTTACGATTAGTTTGAAGGTTGCTACTTAGAGTTTCATTAAGAGTTGTTAGGAGTAGGAGTCTTGAAGTGGGAATCCTATTAGGAGTTAGGGTTTAGAAGGCCTATAAATAGCCTTGTAATCATCCACTTTTAATCATGAATAGATGAATATTTCTACAGCTTTTGAGCAGCAACTTGGAGAGAGGAACCCCTATAGAGTTCCAAGGAGGCCGATCCCCTATAGAGATCAGCCCAAGCTTAGAATCCCTAAGGGTTCTAACACTTGGTATCAGATTAGTATTCTTAGTGTCTTGCTACCCTTCCATAGCCATCCGTCATCCTTCCACAACTGCCCAAAGCAATTACCACAATTGCTTAATGATCGTCACCAAATTCCACCGTCATCTCCACTACCGTAGATCATCCTTTGATATCCCTATGAATTGCAATAGGTTTTGGTTTCCTACCTTACTGCTACTGCAATTTAGTTATCCTTATTCAAAAAACCCAAAAAAAATTATTCCTATTTTGCCGTATAAACTTTTCATCGTAAAGTTTCCATCTCTACGACGAAAGTTGCATTGCAGAATTCCAGCCACATAGCACTGCATGTTTGATTTTGCTGCTATGTTTTTTCCATCCAAATCTCTACAAAACTTTTATGATGGCTTTGGCACTTCCTAACAGTGGATTTTCTTTTGGTTTTGTCGAAAAATTATCAATATAAACCGCTAATCTTTTACATCCAAACTGCTGCACTTTGGATGTAAAAATTCTACCGTAGTTCATACCCGTGATCTTAAATTTTACCAAACCTTTTGCTGTTATTTTCTTCCACGAAATTGTTGTCAGTATTATCTTTCCCTTACCAACATATTCACTTTGAGTTTTACTTGAATCCTTGTTTTGAACTATCGATAAAAAATCTCGTCTATACTACTGAAATCTTTTGACGAAAAAAATCTGCATCAGTACCTTCTCGTATTCTTGGATCTTGCTGAAACTTTTGCTACTGCTTTCTTCGACAAATTTTTTAACAGTATTATCTTTCCCTTGCTAGTGGATTACTATTGAGTTTTACTCGATTCCTTATTATGAACTACTATAAAAAATTTCAACTATACTGCTGAAAAAAATTCTACAGCAACACCTTATGGTAATTTTTTATTTTGTCGAACCTTTTGATGTCATTTCCTTCTACGGAATTTTTTATGACATTATCTCTCCCTTTCCAATATATTCCCCTTGAGTTTTACTTGAATATTTGTTGTGAATTGCTGGAGAAAATTATGTTTTTACTATTGTAATTTTTTCGAAGAAAATTATGCTGTTTCACCTTTGTCTTTCTTCTTCTCCTTAACCTACCAAAACCTAACCATCTTGCTGCCACCAACCAAGAGACCTTTAGGGCATCCCTTTAGCCTTAAGATACAACTGTCATAACCTATTTTTATAACTCTAATAGCACCCAAAATTGTCGCCCATCGATCTTTCGTCCGAACCTTCCACCACCCCATGCCATTGACCCGTCAAAAGAAAAAAGATAAAGACAACATAAAGGCATACACCATGGCTTCTCAAGATCCAATTGATGCCAAATTTGAGGCATTGGAATCTCAGCTCGAATCACGACATAAATCGTGCTTGGAGGACAACTACTTGCTTTGTTCGAGGAGTTCAAAATTGGACAACCACCAAGTCCAACCAAATTTCAATGAGGAGAGAGTTCAGAGAGGCCTCCAGAGAAGGAGGAATAGCCTTTGGACATGATTCAGCCATGCATGAGGGTGGACTTCCCACGATGGAAAGAAGAAAACTCAGTGGTGTGGATTTCACGTGTCGAACGTTACTTCCGCTACTACCGAACGTCAGATGATAATATGGTGAAAATCACTGTCATCCACCTTGATGGATATGCAATTCAATGGTATAATTGGCTAGAACATAATCATGAGGCTCCAACATGGAATCAATTTAAGAATGCACTGCTGAACCACTTCAAACCAACGGAGTATGAAAATATCGACAGCCAACTCGCAAAGATCCGACAAACCTCTACGATTCAAGAGCACCAAACTAGGTTTGAGAAGCTATCCTACCTTGCTCGTGATTGAACTGATTGACAATTGTTAGAAACATTCATCGAAGGACTCAAGCTGGAGATGAAAGGGGAGGTTAAGGCGTGGTAGTCTCGTACCATGTCGGCTATAATTTCTTTCGCTAGAATACAAGAAGAATGACTCAACCAAGATGCTTGGAGGATGAGAACCACTCCTAGGCCCATGGCATATAAACCTCCTTCTGTTCCCAGCCATCCTTCACTACCAAAAAAATTGACTAGAGAAGAACTATATGACCGATCAACAAAGGGTCTTTATTGGCATTGCGACGAGCCGTGGAGCCATGATCATCACTGCAAAATGGGTCACCTCCTACTGATTGAACCACTTGAAGAAATGGAGTAGGAGGTCCAGGAGCATGAGGAAGAGGTCGTGGATGAAGAACAATAGCCAATTGATATTACAATGCATGCTCTTACCGGCTACGTGAACCCGCAGATGATGAAAGTGGGAGGACATCTAAAGCAACAACTGATCACCATTCTTATTGACACTGAGAGCACTTATAATTTTATGAATAGCAAGGTTGCTATTCGGAAGGCCTTACCTATTGAGGATTGCAATAGGTTTGATGTTAAGTTCGCCGATGGACAAATTTTGAAGTGTGATCGCATGTGCCCACGGATGAAACCGCTGTTGCAGGATCAAGAGATAATTGCATATTTTTTCCTCCTCCCTCTCATAGAATGGCTAACGACATTAGGTGATGTTTCATGAAATTTTTTGAAATTAATCATGAAATTTTACAGCAAAGAAAAATAGGTGCTGTGCGATAAACGAGGGAGTGACGTATCAATAATTTGCACATGACGAATGGAGAAAATTTTGTACAAGACATACAGTGGTTTCTTAATACAACTTGAGCAGCAATCTATCAAGGAGCCTACCAAATTTAAAGATCCAAAACTACTTTCATTGCTTGTTGAATTTTCAGGAATATTTGACGAACCGCCCAGCCTACCTCCTACCCATCGGCATGATCATCGTATCCCAATTCTTTTAGGCAAACCTCCAGCAAACACTTGGCCATATTGGTATCTAGAAAGGATTATAAAGAAGATGCTCGAAACAGGAGTCATTCGGCCAAGTTGCAACCCCTACTCTTCCCCGGTACTCTTTGTACGAAAGAAGAACGAAACATGGCAAATGTGCATCGACCACAAGAGTCTAAAATATTTTTTGGAGCAGAAGATCACCTCCCTTGAATAGCAACAATGGGTGATAAAGCTTCTTGGATATGATTATGAAATAACTTACAAAAATGGGAAAGAGAATGTTGTTGCAGATGTGCTTTCGCGACTACCCGAGCAAGCTAAATTTTTGGTCGTTTCACTTCCAACCATTGACTTCCTTGAGGATATTAGGAGGGAATTGCAAGAAGATCTGGAAACTAGTAAGATTATAAAGAAATTGGAGGAAGAACCAAGTTATGTGGTTCATTACAGTTGGGACTCAAAAGACTTATGCTATAAAGGACGCATTGTGCTTGTGCCAAATTCTACTTGCATAAAGACCATCCTTCAAGAGATCCATTCCACACCTGCGGCTAGACACTCCGGGTTCCTTAAAACCTACAAGAGAGTTAAGCAAAATTATTATTAGGTATGGATGAAAAATATTATTACTGAATTTGTAGCGCAATACGATGTATGTCAACGACATAAAGGCAAAATAGTGGCAAGCCCCAGAAAGCTGCAATCCCTACCCATCTCAGACTTAATATGGACTGATATATCAATGGACTTTATCGAAGGGCTGCCCTCATCACAAGGAAAATGTATAATTCTTGTTGTGGTTAATCGCCTTACAAAGTATACTCACTTTTGCATTGTTCGTAATCCCTACACTGCTTCTAGCATTCCTGGAATCTTTATGAAGAATATTGTAAAATTACATGGGATGCCAAGATCTATTGTAAGTGATCGTGATAAGGTCTTCACGAGCAAATTCTAGATAAAATTATTCCAGATGTAGGGCACTAAATTGAAGATGAGTACGATATATCACCCACAAATCGACGGCCAAACTGAAGTGGTGAACTGGTGCTTGGAGAAATACCTCAGATGCTTCACTAGTGACCAACCAAAAGAATGGACAAAGTGGCTTCCTTGGGTCGAGTGGTGGTATAATACAACTTATCACTTATCTATAAAATGTACTCCCTATGAGGCTATGTATGGCCGACCTCCCACTGCAATCCCAAAATCTATATTGGGCACCTCTAAAGTAGAACAAGTAGATAGGGAATACAGGACAGAGATAAAATGCTGAAGCTGCTAAAAGATAATCTCATTACAGCTCAAGCGAGGATGAAATAATAATATGATCAACACAAATGCGAAAGAGAATTTTCAGTGGGAGATTAGGTCTTTCTACGGCTCCAACGATACAAGCAAACATCAATCCAGACCAGAGCATCCATGAAGCTTTCACCTTGGTTCTATGGACCCTACCAGATTTTGGAGCGTATCGAAGCAGTAACATACAGATTGGACTTACTCGCTAGCTCTCGAATCCACCCAATCTTCCATGTGTCTGTTTGAAGCTCAAGTTGGGACAAAATGAGACAGCCTAAAGCCACCTACCAAATTTGACTACCCAAGGAGAGCTACAAACCTAGTCGAGTGCCATTATTAATCGACGGATCATGACTCGATAACGACGAACCACTACTGAAGTGCTAATACAGTGGGCGAACCTACCAGCAGAAGATGCCACTTGGGAGAACTATGATGACTTGAAGATCAAATTCCCAGAATTCATGGAGCATTAGCGTCGAGGACAAGGCTGATTTGAAGAGGGCGGGTCTATTAGGACTCTAGCTACGGGAGTCCTAATTTAGTTTCATTTAAGAGGGCAAATATGTAAATCTCAAGGGTATTCATGTAAATCCTATCTAGCCGACCCCTATTAAAGAGATGAGGAGGCCAGCTAGGTTAGGATTAGTTTGGAGGAAGATATTTTAAGGAAAGAATAAGATACATATCACCCTAATTAACCACCCCTTATCCTTGTTAAAGAGGGGTTGCTTGAGGAGGGATTAAGTTAGGTTAGGATTAGTTTGGAGGTTGCTACTTAGAGTTGCATTAGGAGTTATTATGAGTAGGAGTCTTGGAGTTGCAATCTTATTATAAGTTAGGGTTTAGAAGACCTATAAATAGTCTTGTAATCATCCACTTTTAATCATAAATAGATGAATATTTTCTACAGCTTTTGAGTAGCAATTTGGAGGGAGGAACCCCTATAGAGATCACCCCAAGCTTAGAATCCCCAAGGGTTCTAATAGGGTCCTACTCAACCGAGTAGCAACTAATAACAACTGTGTGAGATTATAAAAAACCCCACCTATCCGCCTTTATTCTATAAAGAAGAGTGGGTATGATTTATATTGGGGACTTAGGGCTTCCTAGCCGCCACCCCCTTTATTGGGCTGGTCATCTAGGGTTTCTAGTAGGGACGCATGGTTATGCAGCCCCCTTAGGCTACCACCCCCCTTAATATGACAAGTCAGTTAGATGGTGGGTAAAAGGGAGAATTCACATAGGAAGCACCCTCTTAGGGCTAAGGTTTGAAGCCCTATATAAGCTTGTAGCCTCCACCTCTTTTGAATAAGTAATAGATCAGTTTTCATTTAGTCATCTGGCAGATTACAATGAGGGAGGAATCCCTATAGTGTTCCAAGAGTTGATCATCCTCAAAAATCAATCTCCATATAATTCCTCTGAGGTTCTATCAGTTGTCAAGAAGATTTTCGAATCATAGTTCGAAAAGATAAATTATGATTCATTTATATAATCTTCTTTGAACAAACTTGATTTTATAAGGATTTCAAGTTATAATTTTTCAACTTGTCAAGATCATGATAAAATCATCAAAATATCAATAAAGTTGGATAGATTCATTAATCTCTTTCTAAAAAAAGTCATTTGAAAACATATCCAAAATCATCATCAAAAATTGCTTTTCGAAGAATTTCAATGAAGGCAACATATATTATTTTTCAATAGCTAAAGCTCTCGAATTCATTTTTGTAGTCAAAAAGATTCAATAATAATGGTATCATTTTATCTCTTGTTGAAGGATTGATATGATAAAAAAATTTCAAGAAGAATTATCCTCTTTTTAGTTGTTTGTTTCAAGAATGATTTTCAAATCAATGATTTTTTAATTAAGATCGAAAGCCAAATATCATTTCAAAGGAAATCATCAAAGCAAAAAATTCAACTATCTTAATTTCAACTTTTAAATTAGTCTAACTCTTTACACATAGTGTAAGTAGTTGACAAACTCATTTTTAAATATTTATTTCTTTCATATTCAAATTCGAAGGTAATCTATCATTTAACAACACACATTCAATCTTAACATATAACTATTCAACCATTTAAAGTAATTATTCAATAATAATATTTATAAGCTAACTTAGTAAAAAACATCATAACATTTAAGTTATTCAACAATAGTCTTTGCATTTAAACCAACATCCAAGCTAATGATTTCAATCATCATCAAAATCTCATTTTCATAAATTTTAATATGAATAATTTTTATTAATAATAACTTAGGTTCTTTTAGTTCTAATCATAGCATGCTTAAGCTATGCATCATCATTCATAATCGAAACACAATTAAGATTAACTTTATAATCATGAATCATCATAAGATTTCTTATGAAGAAACTTAATTATAATATTTTTACTTATTATTGTTGCTTAGGCTAGTAAGCTTGAAAGGAGTGTTAGCTCAAGTCATATAGCTTTAGTATCCACTTTCAAGATATCATTCAGTGCTCCAAGCCTTAGTTTGGACACAAACTTATAAGAAAAATGGTTTTAATTTAGATACTTATTTTACATTGGGTCATTCATGAAGAGTTTTGACTAGAGATTTTTTGTTGTTTATGGTTCCTTTAGGAATCCAAACTAATTTGTGAGGACTATAATTTTTAAATAAATATTTGTTAGCTTTATTTCCTAATCTACCACAAAAATTATATTTTACTTTTGGTGGCAAGTTTAGAGTGGGTCCTATAACACAAAGGTAGTTGGCTTTTGTTGAGTATTACCCACAAAGCCTATTCCTTTTCTCCTATTCACATGACCCTTATTGGCAAGGATCATATTAAGGAATTTATTTTCTATTTTAAAATTTTCTAACATTTGTTTAAGCATGATATTTTCCTCTTTAACATCATCTAGCATTTCACATTTAGAGCAAAGATTATGTGATGATAATGCATTTGATCAAATCTACTAACTAATGAATCATTTTCACTTTTAGCAACTTATAAGATTTAATAATTTTTCTAAATTCATCAAACAATTTATGAAACATATTAATAAGTTGGTAAAAGAAATCCTTAATAAATCACTAACCTCATCGAAGATGGCCATAAGCATGAGATTCTCCACTTCTTTTTGATTATGCTCTTTATCTTCGAAGCGTCTTGGCTTCTTGTATTTATAGCAAGAGGTTTTATCCATCTGAAGATTAATTTTATAGTTTATGTTTATTAATTTATCTGGTTCATTTGTCATAAATTAAAAGTCATGCTTAGTTCAAATTCCTTCCTGTTCTTTGGAAGGTCTTCTTCTATTTTCAATACATTATCCTTCCCGTTCTTTGGAAGGTGTTCTTCAAATTCATTTTTGGAAGTCATTTCATTTAATGATTCATTTAGATTAGTTGTGCTTTTGTGTTATTTCTAATGTATGCCATATATCGAAAGCCGAATCAAAATAAGAAACCCGATTAAAATTATTGTTATCAAGTGTACAAAATAAAGCATTCATTGCTTTTGCATTTAAAGAAAATATTTATTTTTTATAATCATTCCAATCATTTATTAGATTTGACGACTTCTAAAAACCTTTTTCGATAATATGCCATAAATCAAAATCTATTGAAATAAAAAAGGTACGTATTCGGATTTTCCAAGATGTGTAATCCATCTCATTAAATATGGGAGGACGTGAAATAAAATATCCCTCATTCATGCAAAACAAAGCCATTTACTCAAGTGGGTGTTAGTCTAATGAGTAAGACCTTACTCTGATACCAATTGTTAGGATCAATTGGCACGAAGGGGGGGGGGAGTGAATTATTGGATTGGATGACTTCTAAAAACCTTTTTCAACAATACACTATATATCAAAATAAAAAAGATACGCATTTGGATTTTCTAAGATGTGTAATCTATCCTATTGAACATCGGAGGACGTGAAATGGAATGTCCCTCATTCATGCCAAACCAAGCCATTTACTTAAGTGGGTGCTAGTCAAATGAGTAAGACCTTGCTCTGATACCAATTTGTCACGAACGATCATCGTACAACCACAACATCTTCGCTTAGCGAACCATTCATTGCTTTTTCTTGTTTGTACAGATGTTTGGTAGCTTGTTTTATCTTGATTTTATGTGTTTTGGTGTAAGAAAGGGGAGCGAAAATAATCTAGAATGCTGTAGAATGATCGCTCGTTGAGCGGAGCGAAAACTGCCCAAAATAGCTTTATTTTGGGGTATTTTTCGCATGTTGCGGTGATCGCTCTCAGCGGCGTGAAATGTCAGTTATCTCAGCACCTTGGATCCCCCCGGCTGGCACCGGGCTGGATGAGGCTTCAGGTATATGTCAAGCGTAGGCTTTCATCAATAATTGAACTTTTCTTACGTCTAATACCTTAGGAACTGTCGTTTGTCTTACAACCCTCTAAAGTCTTGTTTCGCTCTCTCTCTCTCTCTCTTTTCTCTATTGCACTCAAGGTGTTCGATGAATTATTTGTATAGCTTCCCTCTTTGCGATACATCAGGACTTGTCCGTTGCTCATTTCTAAGCTAATCAACTTCTTCTTTGCAGGTCCTACGAGACCTACACGAGGTTACAAGTGGGCTGACCCTTTACGGACAAATAACGCTTTGGGCATTTCATGACTTAGGCAATCCCAGCTAAGTCCGAAACAGTGGGCATGGTTGCTTCACGACTTAGGTAATTTTAACTAAGTCTTCGAGAGTGCCGCTAGGGTGCCGCATGGCTTAGGCAAATTCAGCTAAGTCCGTGACAATGTGGTATCAGAGCAGGCAAGCAATTCAAATGAACAACGAAGAAGATTCACAATCTCGCCATGGTGTCGAGCAAGATAGGGTAGGTTGGACCCCTACCCCAAGCAGCTGCAGGTGGGCTACAAGTGCAAACTCGCCCATAATCTAATGGAGTCACTCATTAGGAGCGTGGCAGCAAACAAGACAAGCGTGAAGTTGGGTACTCTTCATGAGCAGAGGAGGTGCCATCTGGAGAGTCAATCGGGAAAAAGAGCCACAAGGAGAGACTTATAACAGTAGAAGCCCGCCTCGATGTTCTTGAAGCAAGCTTGGAGAAACTCTACTAAGGCCAACAAATGCTCCTTGGGGTAGAGAGCTTGCAAGATGAAGATAAATCTCGGATCGAGAAAGTTGAATCCCTGGTTGACCGATTGACGGAGGACACTAAAGACTCTATATGACATCTACACGAAGTTGTTGCAGAACTCACGACTAAGGTGATGGTGTTAACAAGGACTCTTGATGCGGGAGGGAATAATACCCACATTGCGCCACCATAAAGCTTTAGGGCACCGAAGCCGCTTTGCTACGGGGGGGCTATGGATGCCAAATAGCTTAAAAATTTCATGTTCGACATGGAATAATATTTTCGTGCGACAAGACTTAATTCTGAAAAAACCAAAGTTGTTATAGCAATAATATATCTGAATCGAGATGCAAAACTTTGGTGGCGAACCCATTGGTAGGAGATCCAGCAAGGTCGATGTCGAATCGATACATGGGAAGACTTGAATCGAGAGTTGAGAACTTAGTTCTTGCCCGAGAACATAGAGTTTATCGCAAGAAGGAAACTGAGACAACTTCGCCAAAGTACATCAATCCGAGACTATGTGAAATAATTTTCAGCACTGATGCTGGATATACAGGACATGTCCAAGAATGACAAGCTATTCAGCTTCCTTGATGGCTTGAAGCCATTGGCACAACAAGAACTACATCGAAGGAATGTCACTGATGTAGTCGGGGCAATTACAGCCACAGAAAGGCTAACTGACTTTGTTCTTCGGAGGATTTGAGAAAGAAGAAATAATCTTCGGGAAATCATCCAACAAAATACTCTCGAGCGAAGGAGTCTAGGGGCGAACAAATGAAGAAGAATTTCCACGAGGGACCAAGCTCAAAAGGTAACATCCCAATGTCTGGTGGATGCTTCTTATGTGGAGGACCGCACATGGTGAGGGAGTGCCCACAAATGCAGGCACTCGGTGCTTGAACTGCATCGATACATCCCCACAAGTTGGACAAGGGCAAAGTTATCGCCCTTAGTTCGAGTAGTTCTAAATCCAGTAGCGATAATGAGACATCGCAAAGACCCAGAATGGGAGCAATGCATATTTATTAAATGCATTGCGGGGTCAAGTAGGGGAGAACACAAAGCCAAAGCCACTAAAGATAGGAAGTAGCGAGTTGATGTATGTGGACATCAAGCTTAATGGCTGAACAACTCATGCAATAGTAGACACGGGCACTACTCATAATTTTATTGTCGATCATGAAGCTAAGCGACTTGGTCTAATCTTGGAGAAGAGCCCAAGTCATATGAAGGCTATGAATTCAAAGGCCAAACGAATCTCCGAACGAGCAAAGGGGGTCCCCATCAAGATCGAAACATGGAGCGGGAGCATAAACTTGATGGCGGTGCCATTGGATGACTTCCAAGTGATTCTCAGAATGGAGTTCATACACGCAACAAAGTTGGTGCCAATGTCGTTCCTAAACTTCCTATGTCTAATGGGAGGCGACGATCCCTGCATGGTTCCAGTTTCATGAGAAGGAACTAGGGACCTACAATAAATCTTGACTTTACATGAAGAGAGGGGTATGAAAAGATGAATCGACCTTTGTAGCCGCTATGAAGCTAGAGACACTTGATAGAGAGGTTATTCAAGAACCTGCCATAGTGGTGAACATCCTAAAGGAGTTCTCAGATATGATGCCAACGAAGTTATCGAGAACTCTACCACCACGCAGAGGCGCGGATCATCAGATTGAGCTGGAGCCGGGAGTTAAGCCTCCAGTAAGACCACCATACTGCATGGCCCCTCCAGAGTTCACAGAAATCATAAAGCAGTTAGATGAACTACTAAGTGATAGTCTCATCCACAGCTCAAAAGCACCTTTCGGGGCTCCAATCCTCTTCCAGAAGAAACAAGATAGGAGCCTCCGATTCTGCATTGATTATCGAGCCCTCAACAAGGTGATAGTGAAGAACAAGTACCCCATCCCGCTCATCGCAGACTTGTTCGATCAATTGGGCAAGGTAAAGTACTTCTCTAAACATGACCTTCGGTCGGGGTATTAGCAGGTGCACATTGCAGAAGGTGATAAGGCGAAGACTACCTGTGTGACCAGGTATAGATCATTTGAGTTCTGGTAAACCAACGCTCCAGCCACATTCTACACTCTAATGAACTAATTGTTTAAGGAGTATTTGGATAAGTTTATGGTTGTCTACTTAAACGATATAGTTGTTTATAGCCAAATACTTGAGGAGCATGTTGAGCACCTTCGAACAATCTTTAAAGTTCTCAAGGAGAACACTTTGTTCGTGAAGAGGGATAAGTGCTACTTTGCTCAGACAAAAAATTTATTCTTAGGGCATCGAATCGGCAATGGTTTCATCCAAATAGACAAGTCTAAGGTGCAAGCTGTGGAGGACTGGCGAACACCAAAGAAGGTACTTGAGTTGAGATCCTTCCTTGGGTTTGTTAACTATTATCAGTGCTTCATAGTTGGATATTCAAAGTGCGTAGCTCCGCTGATATAGTTGCTAAAGAAGGAGCAGTCTTGGAGATGGTCAGACAAATGTGAGGTGGTATTTCAAGACCTAAAGACTGTTGTGTTAGAGGAACCTATACTCAAATTACTAGACTATGAGAAGTCTTTTGAAGTCCATACAGATATTCTGACTTTGCTATTGGGGGAGTTCTTATGCAAGAGGGTCATCCAGTGGCCTACGAGAGTCGCAAGCTCAACGAGATCGAGCGACGATATCCTGTGCATGAGAAGAAGATGACAGCGGTGGTCCACTGTTTACAAGTGTGACGATACTACCTTCTAGGAGTACCATTTATGCTAAGGACAGACAATGTCGCATTGAGTTACTTCTAAACTCAAAAGAAACTCTCCCCAAAGCAAGCATGGTGGCAGGACTTCTTGGCTAAGTTCGACATGGTAATGGAGTATAAGCTTGGAAAAGCAAATGTCATGGCCAATGCATTGAGCCGGAAAGTGGAACTAGTGAATGTTATACAGTTGGAGGGTGGAGGCCAAGCAAGTCAATTGCACTCCAACTTCCTTTCGAAGCTCAGGGATAGACTGTACCACAATCCTCATGTAGTAACCCTGATGCAACTCATCATAGAGAGCAAGGCACGACGATTTTGGGTCCAGGAGGGACTCATCTATACAAAAGGGAACATAGTTTATATTTCGCGAGCGGACAAATTGAGGCGTGAGCTGATAGGACTCCAGCAAGGTTGAGTCCTAATCTCCCTAAGAAGTAATCAATAAAACCCAGCTAGATTGTAATAAAGTCACTCCTATCTTATAAAGGAGTATGGCTAGGGTTTAGATTGGGGCCTTATGGTTTAGTAGCTGCTGCCCCCTTTACTAGGCTGGTTGGCCAGGGTTTCCCCCTGCTTAGGTCGACTATAAAGCCAACCTAGCTGCCACCTGTTCCCTCTAAGGCAAGTAACCTATAGAAGGTGTAAAAGGGTAATTTTAGTTAGGCAAGCATCCCCTAGGGCTAGGGTTTGGAGCCCTATATAAGCATGTAGACTCCACCTCTTTTATCAAGTAATTATCAATTTTATTTCAGCCTTGTGTCGAGTCTAGGAGGGAGGAACCCCTACAGCGTTCAAAGGGTTGATCCCCCTCAAGGGTCAAAATCTATAGAGCTCATTGTAGAATTCTATCATCTGGTATCAGAGCGGCGTTCCTCTGCCCTGTAGCCATCTCAGCCGCCTCCACCTTCCCAAGCAATTCCCATAATTGCTTTTGATGTCGCCCACCAAGCCGCAGATCCATCTATCTTCTGTCGCCCCCTACGTGATCTAGAAATATGGTATATTTTTATCATCCATGCCTCTTCAATACTGCAAGATTCCTTACTTTACATGTTGAAGATTTTTTCTAAATTTTATCCGCTGCAAATTTCATTCATCGTAAACGTTATCGTTGTTGTGAAGGCGAAACGCTACAGAAATTTTTAGCCACATTTTTGCCTCTTGAAACCGGTTTATTTCTTCTCCTTTCTGGCCAAAATTTTGACAAAATTCTTAGGATCAACTTGGCTTTTATCTGGGATTTATGTCTAAAAAAAACTCCTTCTAGAACTGGTTTTCTTGTGTAATCTTTCATCATCATGCAGTGCTGGAATTTTTACGATGAAGAATCTATCCTCCGCCTATTGGCATCTTGAAACTAAACTTTTGTTCAGCCTTTTTGGCCAAAATTTTTATACAAATTCATAGATCATCTTAGCTTTCATCTAAGACTGATCTCTGAAAAAAACTCCTAGTTTTGGACTTATAGCACTGCAATCCTTCATCATGTAGTGCTAAAATTTTATGATGATAATTCTGTAATCTTGTTTGCAATAATTTTTCTACCATTACGCTGTTGAAATTTTCTTGATCCACATTACTATTACTATCACCATATGAACTGAGATTTTGATATTAAAATTCTTCATAAATTTCTCAGATTTTTGCTAGAATTAACATCGAGAAACTGCTGCTTCTTCGATGGGAATTCTGTTCGGCAGTACAGCGTATACCGCAGCGATCTTTCATCGAAATTTTATTGGATCTTGCTGTCATCTTTTCCAGATTTGAGACTCCCCCTCTCATATTCAATTCCTACTATTACTCCCCAAAAAGCCCTAAAAAACTACAGCCAAACAGCCATTCCAATCAGCCCTAACCGTAGCCTACTTCCTTATCGATACACTTACCTTTTTAGCCAACTTTCCTTACCGATACACCTACCTTTGCTGCCATCTATGCCAGATCTCAAATCTATTTCCTTATCCTTCAGCTACTGCTATCATAGTCCTAAAACCACACCAATTCACAGCCTAAACTCCATAAAACTGTAGCCCCATATCGCACCCAAAATAGCCACAAACCACACCAAAAAATTCGAAGCCTTTGGTCCACCAACCTTTCAGCCGCCCAATCTCCCTTATTCCTTCAATCGCAGCATGCATCTTTCGCTACCCGATTGCCAATAGCGACCTCTTGCAGCCATCCTCCTTGATCGCAGCCAGCAGCGATCCTTGCGGCAAAAAGCTACCAGCAGCGATCTTTCACTGCAATCTGGTAACATAGCATCCTGCAACAATCGTTCGTTGCCAACTATCTTGAGCACGACCAGCAACAAATTGAACACAATAGCGGCCGTATCTCACACCATACCGTTGCTGCCCTCCTCCGCAACAATCGTGTACATCGTTGCCTCATTTTCCTCCTACTGCAGCTATACCCTTGCTACAACTGACGCCACCTACAGCCACGATGACGCACCGCAACTACAGCCGACGTTGCTGCTGCCCTCTTCTTCCTCCACCATTACTGCTGCCTTCCGAGTCAGATCTCTTGGCTGCCATCTTTCGATAAATATCAGCCACCTTAAAAATCACAACCTCGACGACATTGCAGCGTCAACATTACAGCATCACCGAAGGACCGCAGTCGACGTTACTGTTGCCATTTTCTTCCTCCACCGTTGCTGCTACTCTTGGCTACCATCCTCCACTTGGAGACTTCACCACCATAGCCCTGACATCACTGCCATTGCTTCCTTCAACCTGAAGATTGCAGCTACACTCTTTAATCGATTTGATTTGACAGGTTGGAGATCCTTACGTCATAACATCAGTGGGCTTATTCGAAGCCAAATTGGAGGCTCTTGAGATGCGTATGGATGTTAAATTACACGCTCTCTTTGAGGAGTTTAGATTGGGCTGATCATCGAGCCCAATAAGATCACAACGTGGTGCAAATTTGTATTATAAAAATAACCTTAGCGAAGAACTAGCGAAGATCCGTCAAACCTCCATCATCCAAGAGTACCAAACTAGGTATGAAAGGTTATCTAATCAAACTTATGATTGGTCTAAAAAATAGATATTGAGGACTTTTATTGAGAGCTTGAAGCCGGAGATTAAGGAAGAAGTTAAAGCGCGATAGCCATACACACTTAAGGCAGCCATCTCCTTTACGTGACCTCAAGAGGAGCTATTGAACTATGAAGCTCAGAAGACTAGAGTTGCTCCCTGACCAGCGGCACTAAAGCTTTCACCTCCTCCTACTATCAGTCGACCCCCTCAGCCATAGAAATTAACAAGAGAAGACCTTCATGACGGATCGATAAAGGGCCTATGTGGGTGTTATGATAAACTGTGGAGCCTAGAACACAAATGTAAAAAGGATACACCGCTGATGATTGCGCCCACTGAAGAACCTAAACTTGAAGATACGACTCTCGAGTCTGAGGAGAAGGATATAAAGGAAAAAACCACAATCGGTCGCTCGTACCTTTAATGCTCCACCACAGATATTGGACATTAATGGCTTTATTAAGCATCAGCCCGTCACCATCCTCGCCGACACTAGGAGCTCCAACGACCTTATGAATGACAAAAGAAAATAGGTGAACGAAGAAAAGATGATCTCGATATAGTGCTTGGAGAAGCTCGCTGAAATCTCAGGCACATCCGCTAAATTTAGCCGACTCCTTCCAACCAGATTGCACGACCCCCGTTTGTTGGTCTTACAAGGGGAACCACTAGCACATATTTGGCCATATTGATGTCCACATTTTCAGAGGATCGAAGCTAAAAAGATCGTCCAGGAGACGCGGGAGATACGGATCATTCGACGACAACCTTCCCTTGCAATGACACTTTATCTCCAAAAACTTTATCTCTTTGTCTGCAGGAATAAATTCTTCCTGAGGTGCCATATTCAGTTGAACCAACTATGGTTTCTGATGCAGTGCTCCCTCATCTCAGGCTACTTACATGACTTCACCGAGGAGCGAACAATGATGCTAAAAATCTTCCCTAATAATGACCTCGGATCCACGACCAACGATCGTAAGAAGGAATAGGAGAAAAATATTCACATGACCCCCACAGCCATGATGCCATCTATATTGATGCTAGCATTACCTAAACATGGCAATGTGTTCGTACTTGGAGAAAACACATCCAGAGTTGGGATCAACATCACCCTTATGCAAGATGGTCGATCTTAATTCATATAGAGGCTTCCCCCACACTTCACATGAGATTTTTAAAGGGGATACTCATAACTACCAAACTTAAAATTTGGCTGGATACAGGTCCATGGAATGAAATAGGATTAAGCCCAAAAGAATTACAATCCATGCTCACGGCAGCACATGCAAAGAAGAAATGTCCTCTCGACAAACTTCAAAATAGACGAAAAATTGAAGATCGAGTTTTCTTACATCTCTAGCCCGATCAGCAAGAAACTCGAGCCTTAAGGAAGTGGTATCCCTATTTCTTTGGGCCTTGCAAAATTGGGGACCATATTCGGGCCCTAACATGGAGATCATATCCGAGCACCAGATCAAGATTATAATTGATCCGTTGGGTATCCCACCTCAAATAGAAATTTAAAGAAGATGACTCAGCCCCAATCCTTCTAACTAACACCCCAGCTGATGAGGAGGCCAAAGTTCAGTTGATAATAGCATGAGAATTATATGAGGAGCTAAAGACCCAGTTCCCCGAGTTCATGGAACCTCAGCCTTGAGGTCAAGTCTGATTTTAAGAGGGCGGGTTTGATAGGACTCCAGCAGGGTTGAGTCCTAATCTCCCTATGAAGTAGTAAATAAAACCCTGCTCGATTGTAATAAAGCCACTCCTATCTGATAAATGAGTATGGCTAGGGTTTAGATTGGGCCCTTAGGGTTTAGTAGCCACTGCCCCCTTTACTGGGCTGGTCGGCTAGGGTTTCTCCCTGCTTAAGTTAGCTATAGAGCCAACCTAGCCGCCACCTGTTCCTCTAAGGTAGGTAGGCTATAGAAGGGGTAAAAGGGTAATTTTAGTTAGGTATGCACCCCCTAGGGCTAGGGTTTGGAGCCCTATATAAGCATGTAGCCTTCATATATTTTTATCAAACAATTATCAACTTTATTTCAGCCTTGTGCGAGTCTAGGAGGGAGGAAACCCTAAGCATTCCAAGGGTTGATCCCCCCTCAAGGGTCAAAATCTATAGAGCTCCTTCTGGGGTTCTATCATGAGCTCATAAAAGAGTGTCACAGTTCCCTTTGGGTGTGACATCCGGGTATTCACCGAATAATGGCTCTGGCGGAAAAGGCCTTCTATTGACCGAAGATGGGGACAGATGTGGAGGAATATATTCGAGCATGCCTTGCTTGCTAACAAGATAAGGTAGAGCAGCGGAAGCCAGTGGGTCTTTTGGAACCGTTGCCCATACAAGAAAGGCCATGGGAGAGCATTTACTTGGACTTCATATCAAGCTTGCCCGCAGTAGGGGGACTTGGATTGACACTCGTGGTAGTTGATCGATTTTCGAAGTATGCAACATTCATTGCTGCACCCCTACATTGCTCAGTAGAGGAGGTGGCTAAGTTGATGATGAAGAATGTGGTGAAGCATTGGGGAGTCCCACACAACATCATTAGTGATCGAGATTCTCGATTCTTTGGACGATTCTGAACCGAGCTGTTCAAGCTGTTGGGATCTAAATTATACTTCTCCACAAGCCTCCACCCTCAAACGGATGGCCAGATTGAAAGAATCAATTCACACTTGGAGCAATATCTTCAGCACTACGTGAGTGCCAACCAATGAGGTTGGATGAAACTGTTGGACATAGCCAATTCTCCTACAACTTGTAGCGGAGCTCTGCATCCAACAAGAGCCCCTTCGAGATTATTATGGGACAATAGCCATTGACTCCTCACACCTTGGTTATTGGTTATACAAGGAGTAGCCCATCATCATCACTTGATAAAGGAATGCAGATATTGCGTAGACATACTTGGAGAAGGCGGCCAAAAAGATGATGAAGTGGGCCGACTTGGGAAGGCGACCACAAGAGTTCAAAGTTGGTGACATGGTGTTGGTGAAGCTCCAACTAACATCACTCCAGTTCTTTAGGCACAAAGTACACAAAGGATTGGTACGTAAGTATGAAGGGCCCTTCCCAATCATTAGTAAGGTACATAATGCCTCATACAAGTTGTAACTGCCGACATGGTGTAGAATTCATAAAGTCTTCCATGCGAGCAACTTGAAAGTCTTACCACTCATATCCGCATAATGATTCTCGAAATGTTCCAACTCGACTACCCCCCACTAGAGCCTCCTACAAGAAGCGAGTTGAAACTATTCTTGCAGATCGCAAGACAAAGCTACCCAATGGAACGGAGCAAATTGAGTACTTAGTGAAGCGCCAAAAGCTTCCTCGAACAGAAGCCAATTGGGAGCCAGAAGACGCCCTACGATGTGAAAAAGCCTACATCAAAGCATACCAACAAGCATCAACGAGGGTGTCGACAGTTTAAGTGAGGAGAATGTCACGAACAATCGTAGCACAACCGCAACATTTTCGCTCAATAAACCATTTATTGCTTTTTCTTATTTGTACAAATGTTTGGCAGTTTATTTTGCCTTGATTTTATATGTTTTGGCATAAGAAAGGGGAGCGAAAATAATCTACAATGCTGCAGAACGATCGCTCACTGTGCGGGGCCAAAACTGCCCAAAACAACTCCGTTTTGGAACATTTTTCATGTGTTGCCATGATCGCTCTGAGTAGTGTGAAATGTCAGCCATCTTAGCACCTTGAAACCCCTCGAGTGGCACCGGGCTGGATGGGGCTTCCGATATAGTTCAGGCGTAAGCTTTCATCAACAATTGAACTTGTCTTGCGTCCGATACCTTGAGAACCGTCGTTTGTGGACTTGTGACTATTCTTACAACACTCTAAAGACCTGTTTTGCTCTCTTTCTCTCTTTTCACTATTGCACTCAAGGTGTTCGATGAATTGCTTTTACAGCTTCCCTCTTTGCGAGATATCGGTACTTGTCCGTTACTCGTTTTTAAGCTAATCAACTTCTTCTTTGCAGGTATTACGAGACCCTTACGAGGTTGCAAGTGGGCTAACCCTTTGTGAACAAATAATGCTTTGGGCGTTTAATGACTTAGGCAATCCCAGCTAAGTCCGGAATAGTGGAAAAGTTGCTTCACGACTTAGGCAATTTGATAGTGCCGCTATGGTGCCACACGGCTTAGGTAAATTTAGCTAAGTCTATGACAAATTGTTAGGATCAATTGGCACTAAGAGAGGGGGGGGGGGGGGGGGAGGTGAATTAGTGCAAGTGTAAAAAATTTGGTTTAAGGTAAACTATTCGTGAGAATCAAAAGCGAAAATCAAAAGTGTTTCGTTAAGTAAGTAAGCAATAAGCTATTGAATGAAGCTAAGTTATGATTATGCTAAAGAAAGCTCCGTGTAAGGACATGCATAATAAAAATAACAAAGTCGAGATATGCTCATAGGTTTATAGTGGTTCGGCCTCAACTTAGCCTATGTCCACTCCTGAGTCCTCTTCTCCAAGGTCCATCGGTATCCATTACTAATCTTCTTTAAGTGAAGACCAAACCCTTATAAGCTTTTCAATCTCAACTTGTTAGATCAATAACCCATCAATTGATTTCATCATCAAAATCTGAAATTATAGTTAATCATGCATCAATCAACTCTAATAACCTTGTTAGATTAATAACCCATCAATTGATTTCATCATCAAAATCTGAAATTCAATAGCTTCAACCTCTCTCAATACTCCCTCCTCAAACTCTAGCTGACCTGCCCAATAAGGTGGGCGACGGCTATGAGGCCTAGTGCTTTATAAGATATGAGGTGACTAGGTGGGTTTTATTACAATCCCTTAGGGTTTTAATTAATTACTACTTGATTGAATATGATCCAACTCTGCTAGGATCCTATATGATGAATCTCAGATTTTGATGATATAATCAATTGGTGAGTTATTGATCTAACAAGGTTGTTAGAGTTGACTGATGTAGGATTAACTATGACAGAGAGAAAATTACAATCAGAGGTTTGACCAAAGTCAAGTCCAGGTATCAGGCTGAAGTGAGGATGATACATTTGGGAACTCACCTGGAGTGCTTCGGGAGCTCACCGAGGGTATCAGGAGCTTGCTACGATGGCGCAAGGGAGTTTGCCAGAAGAAGACTGAGACTTACGGGAAGATTGTCGGGAGTAGCTGAAATGCTTGTCAAGAGTTGGGAAGGTCTTGATTAGATTTGTTGGCCATATTGATTGTAATTAATTAAGTCATAGTTAGCCTCATTTTGGGTTTGAGTTCTACTAGAATTAGATTTGGAAGGAATCCAAATTAACTTAGGTGAGGTAAATCGAGTCTATTTTGGAGAGTGGATTGAGCTCAAGTCCAGCTCAATTGGTTGACCTGGGAAGTGGTCAACAAAAGGTACAAGTTAGAATGGAAAAAGTGGAGGGAATCACTTTTCCAGGTTTTTTAATGGTTGTACCACCAGTGAGTGGCGGCCATACCGCCCAGGCCGATAGTTGTACCGTCGTCACTCCGGACAGTAGGCGACGGTTGGACCGCTCAGGCTGATGGTTGTACCACTGTCACCCTATTTTTAGGGTGTCTTTCGATGGTTGTACCACTAGTACTTAGAATTTTTGGATATGTTTGAATTTTGACTCCAAATTCTGAAGCTAATTGGGGCTTATAAATACCCCAAGTTTTCTTGCATTTCATATAATAATTTTGGTCTAGAAATTCTGTGATAAATTATGTGCAAAAATTGTAAGAAAAAGAAAAAGGGAAAGGGAGAGAGGAAAGTCTTGTAAAACTTATAGTTCTCCCTTGTAAGTTTGTAAGGTTCATTTCCTGAGCTTGGTAAAAGGAGAGAGGAAGATATAAGGGTTTAATCTTCACCCAAAGAAGGTCGATAGTGGGGTGGGCCTCGGGGAAGAGGACTCGAGAGTGGACGTAGGCCAGGATAAGGCTGAACTACCATAAATGTTAGTGTGCTTTAATTGCTTTCATTTTAATTTTGATTGCACTTAAACACTTGATAATTAAATATGAAGTTTCGATCTCTCAACTTCTTTACATTAGTTTCTAATCGGTTTTATTGAAATAAAAAGAAGAAGCTTCCGCTCTATTTCTTGTTCACTTTACGAAAGTAAGGTTTTTAAATCAATCACTATTTTGCTTGCACTAATTTTACCCCTCCCCCCTCTTAATGCCAATTGATCCTAACAATTGGTGTCAAAGCAAAGTTATTACTCATTGGACTAACACTCACTTGAGTATAGCTTTGTTTGGCATGAATAAAGGACATTATATTACACGTCCTCCTATATTCAATTGGATGGATTACACGTATTGGAAAACAAGGATGTATATTTTTCTTATTTTTATGGATTTTGATTTATGGCACATTGTAGAGAATGATTTTAAGAAATCCTACAAACCAATGAACAAATAGAATGATTTGGAAAGGAAGAATTTTTCTTTGAATGCAAAGGCTATGAATGCCTTGTGTTGTTCTCTCAACAAAAATGAATTTGATCAAATTTCCTCTTATGATTCGGCTTTTGAGATTTGACATATATTAAAATTGACACATAAAAGCACATTTAATCTAAATGAATCATTAAATGAAATGTCTTACAAAAATGAACAAGAAGAACACCTTCCTATGAACAGGAAGAATTTGACATTGAAAACCCAAGAACACCTTCTAAAAACAGGAAAGAATTTGAACTAAAGAGAACATATGACTCCTCGAGTGAAATCTCGAGTAATGAGAACTTTGAACCTTTGACAAATGAACCAGATAAATTAATGAACATGAACCATAAAAAAGATCTTAAGATGGACAAAACCTCTTGCTATGAACGTAAAAAACCAAGGCACTCCCAAGATGAAGGTCACAATTAAGAATAAGTGGAGAGTCTCGCGCTTATGGCCATCGACAATGAGGTAAGTGAGTCATCTTTTTCTAAATTATTAAATTTGTTTCAAGAATTGTTTGATAAATTTAGAAAATTAGTAAATCCTATAAGTTGTTTAAAAATGAACATGATTCGTTAGTTAGTAGATTTGATCAAATGCATGATACATTATCATCATATAATCTTTGCTCTAAATGTGAAATGCTACATGATGTTAAAGAGGAAAATATCATGCTTAAACAAATGCTAGAAAATTTTGAAATAGGGAATAAATCTCTTAATATGATCCTTGCTAATAGGTTATGCTAATAGAAGAAAGGGTATAAGCTTTATTGGTAATACTCAACAAAAGTCAACCATTTTTGTTAAAGGACCTACCTTAAATTTACCATCAAAAGTTAATGTAATTTTTATGAAAATTAGGACATAAAGCCAACAAATATTTATTTAAATATTATAGTCCTCACAAATTAGTTTTGTTCCTAAATGAACTACAAACAACCAAAAACCACTAGAAAAGAAAGATAAAGTTCTTCATGAATGACCCAATGTAAAATGGGTACCTAAATTAAAATAATCTTTCTTGTAGATTTTTTACCAAACTAAGGCTAGGAGCAAAATGAAATGGTATTTTGATAGTGGATGCTCATGCTATTTGACTTGAGATCTAACTCACTTATCAAGCTCTCTAACCAAAATATCAAAAATAAGGATTATTTGAATCAAGATGTTTGAAACTTAATGATCTTTATTTCTATTATAACAAATCCTTTTATTAAAAATAGTTCATGATTATATAATTAATCTTGATAATGCATAGCTAGAGTATACTAGTATGAAAATGAACTAGAACTAAAGAACCTTAGTTATTTTTAATGAAAAATATTTATGTTGAAATTTATGAAAATGAGATTTTTTTGATGACATATTAGTTTCTATGATTTGAAAGATATTTTATATAAAACAACCCTCTTGACTCCCAAAGATATTTATCCAAACAAAACCCTTTTTATATGAGTCTAATTTTTTTTTAATCATGGTTATGACTAAAGATATTTCTATATAAACCATGATCTTTTAAAGTATGTTTAATGATTGATTTGAATTTTATATTAGATGAGCTTAAATTATGTTGCAGGATTGAACATTAGAACATTCTTGAATTGAGATTTGATATAAATAAAAATTTAGAAATGTAAAGAGTTAGATTCATTTAAATGTTGGAATTCAGATAGGTTGAATTTTTACTTTGAATATGTTTTATCATTTTGTTGTGTTATTGTAATGACATTGATGATGTTATGTTAATGTTAGTGTTGAAGAAGTAACTTGAAATATGATTGAATGGTTGAATATTAGAATTTGAGTATAGAATAAAAAAAGAGAGAGAGAGAAATATCATACTTTATTTAATAATATTTTTAAAAATTAAAAATATTTTTGAAATGAGAATGAAATGAGTATTGTAACTCATCTCACTAAGTCAAAAGATTAGACTCACTTAAGAAATAAAAACCATCGGATTTAAAATGAATTAAAGTTCTTGTTTGAAAATATTTTATTGCAATGATCTTAATTAAACTTAGTTTTTGACTTTAAATGATATAGCATTATTGAAATAAATTTCATTAGCTAAAACATCTAAAAAGGAGGATAATTATTCTTGAAAATATTTTTTATCCTACCAATCTTCAATAAGAAATAAAATAATACTATTATTACTAAATATCTTACAAAATAAATTAGAGAACTTTAGTTATTTTCTTTAATAAAAATCTATGTTGCCTTCATTAAAATTTTCTGAAAAGCAATTTTTGATGATGATTTTGGATATGTTTTCTATTTTTTAAAAAAGAAATTGATGAATCTATCCAACTTTATTGATATTTCAATTTTGATTATTTGATAACTTAAATCATAATCTTAACATCTTAAGAAATTGAAACTTGAAATTCTTATATAAATCAAGTTTGTTCAAAGAAGATTATATAAATGAATCATAATTTATATCTTCAGAACTATGATTTGAAAATCTTCCTATAGACCATATTCTTGACAACTTGAAGTTTCATATATATAAATCAAGATATTATACATTTTCTTCTTTATAATTTATTCATGATCTTGATATGCATAATTTGATATGAATGAATACATTTCTTATTTAATCTTCTAAGGATTTTTTTATCATTTGAGAAGAGATTTATCAAAATAAGTTATATCATTCATAATTTAATATTAATATCCTTCATGACATGATTATTTATGACTTTCTTCTTAGTAAAACTTATCATCAAAATTAATATTTCTTAAATTTGTGATAAGTTGAAAATTAAATGAGATTTGTTATATCATGAATATTCCCTTGGTTTCTAAACTTCTCATATCCTCAATGGAAATCAATTTTCTTAGCATCTATGATTTTTGGTAAAAATGAGATCGATGATTTTAATAATTATAATCTAAGAACAAGATTGTTCAGATCTCATAAGATTTCCAATCAAGATTGTTATGAGAATTATTCAATCATTCTTTTAGCACTTAAAGATTTGATGACATGATACTTTTGTACTTATGGTCACAAAAAATACATATCATCATAATCTTTTTAACAATAAAAAGGTAGGATACAAAATTATTATTTTGGTTAGAAGAAAATTGGATATAAAAGAAAATCATCTAACAATGGATGTGAGTGATTTGCTTGAAAGAAAATTAACAACTTTAAATACATGGGATTTGTATTATTTGGTTTCTATTTTACTTGGAATGTTAAATACATAAGATTTCTTGATTACTTACATTGAAATTCACAAATAAAAAGTGGGGCAATTTTATTAATCATGTCTTTTGAATTTGATTTTTAATGACATAGTCCCATTATACTTTTGGGCTTAATTTAAATATGGATGTAAAGAAAAATTATACCATCATATTCTTTTATAATGACTAAAGAGGGAGATAAAATTATCAATATGATTAGAAGCAAATTGGATATAATAACATTGAATGAGAAACAATTGCTTAGAAGAAAATTTAGAATTTTAAATTTGATAAATACATACGAAATGCATAATTCACAATTAGAGCTTGATGTATTTGTTAGGATCAATTAGTAGTAAAGGCGATGGGGGGGGGGGGGGGGGGGGGGGGGGGTGCGCGTGGTGAATTAGTGCAAGTGTAAATTGACGTTTTAACAAAAACTTTTCGTTTGGAGCAAAATCGCAAATCAGAAGCATATCTTGAATTTGAAGGCGAGTAAGTAGATGTTTTAAAAACACAATCAAAAGATGATGCTCTTGCTTTTCTAATTATAAACAATTGTAAGCATTAAATAAAGTAAGGAACACTTACAATTTATAGTGGTTCGGCCTTAACCTTGGCCTACGTCCACGGGCGTGGTGAATTAGTGCAAGTGTAAATTGACGTTTTAACAAAAACTTTTCGTTTGGAGCAAAATAGCAAATCAGAAGCGTATCTTGAATTTGAAGGCAAGTAGATGTTTTAAAAACACAATCAAAAGATGATGCTCTTGCTTTTCTAATTACGAACAATTATAAGCAGTAAATGAAGTAAGTAAGGAACACTTACAATTTATAGTGGTTCGACCTTAACCTTGGCCTACGTCCACGAGTCCTCCTCCTTGAGGCACACCGGTGTCCACTATTGATCTCTTTTAGGTGAAAATCAAACCCTTACAACATGAGCTTACAAGGGGGACTCTTTACGGGAATTGTTTTCAACTCTAAGCTCACTCCCTTCCCCTTTTCTTTTTCTTACAATTCACAGAAGTTTTTCACAGAGGTTTAATCTCTAAAATTATTGTATGGAAGCAAGAAAACTTGGGATATTTATATGCCCCAAATGACTTCAGAATTTGGAGCAAAATTCAAAAGTAATCGAAAAATCTGGGTACGGGCGGTTCACCCACCGGCGCCAACAGTCAAACCACCAAAAGCACCCCTGATTCCAACGTACGAGCGGTTTAACCGCATGGCCTAGGTGGTTCAGCCATCTCAGCCACCCGAAAACCTAGGTGGCAACGGTATAACTGTCGCTCACCGGTGATTCAGTCATCGAAATTTCTAGAAAAGTGGTTCCCTCAACTTTTTAAATTCTGAAACCTTATGTTGACTAATCTTCTAGTCAACCAATTGAGCTCAACCTGAGCTCAATTAATCCCCTTTAGTGGACCTGGTTGCCTCATTAAGTTAATTTGGATTTCTTCCAAATTAAACTCAAGTATGACTCAATCCCTAACTACGACTTAATGATTATAACCATAATGACCATCAAGCTAAACAATAACCTAACTCTCGTCAATCCGACAATCTTCGACATTCTTATGGTGAGTCTTACGGTCTTCTTCCAGCGATCTCTCGGTGTATTCCCAGCGAGCTTCCCAATCACTTCGGCGAACTCCTAGCGAACTCTCGACAATGTCCCACTACATCATCCGAACCTTGGCCCGATGCCCATGCTTGATCCTAGCCCAACATCTGGTTGCAACTTAATTCCTCCATCGTAGTTAGACCTGCAATACTTTCTCTAATACACACATATCAGATTAAACATCATCAACTGATTTCATCATCAAAATCCGAGATTCAACCATCTCCCCCTTTTGATGATAATAATCAATTGATGACAGAAGTTAAACCTTACTCTCCCTGAATCCATATCATAATAAGGAAAACTTAAATTTAAGAGAACCACATACTCTTGAATTCAAGTATCATGAAACAATTAATATTTTAAGTAAATAATATTTCAAGAATTGCAATGAGACACTTATACATCATCAAAAAATTGCTTTTAGATTATCAAGTCATCAACTCATCAAGGATTTTTATAAATTTCAAAATTTTAAAAATCTCCCCTTAAGTTATTAACTATTTTTCACTTTTGTTTATCAACAAACAAAGAGAAATGCCCTTGTTACATAAGTCATCAACATCTGTTTCTCCCACTTTGTCATCAATAAAAATGTGAAATATAGGGCTAAGGATTTTAAGGCACATGAGTCTTTACTCCCCCTTTGTAAAATATGATATAAGCCATAAAGAATTGTATTCCTCTTGTAAAAAAGAATAAAGGAAAACAAGGGAGGAGTTGTAAAACATCATTATCCTTTATTCTTTTTTACAAGAGGAAATGGGAATGAAAGTTTAGCCATGGGAATGAAAGTTTCATCATAATCGATTCCTTCTTATTGGTTGAAACCTTTGGCAACTAATATAACCTTGTTTCTAACCACGATATCATTTTCATCTTGCTTATTTCTAAAGACCCATCTAGTACCAATCACTAAACGGTCATTAGGTCTAGAACAAGCTCCCATACCTCATTTCTCTCAAATTGATTAAGCTATTCATGTATTGCATTAACCCAAGAATCATCTCTTAGGACCTTATCAATGCACTTTAGCTCGATTTGAGAAAGAAATACGACATTTGCACAAAAATTCTTAAACTAATATCAAGTTTGAACAAATTTTGATATTTCTCCTATTATAAGCTCCTTAGAATGATCATTCATATACTTCTATTCCTTGGGTAAAGATTTGGAAGTAGAATCATCCAAGTTACTTTTAGGAGTATTATCATTTAAATTCAAAGTAGTAAGATCAATTTCATTATCAAAATCAATCTTCTTAAATTCAGAAAACTCATTAAAAACAACATGAATGGATTATTCTATTACTAATATTCTTTAATTAAAAACATGATATGCTTTTGAAATAGAAGAATAACTTAGAAATAAGTTTTCATCGGATTTTGCATCAAATTTTCATAAAGCATCCTTCTCATTTAACATAAAATATTTGTAACAAAATATTTTAAAATATGAAATATTGGATTTTTTACTATTCCACAATTAATAAGGAGTTTTAGTGAGTAATGGTCTTATAAAAACCTATTTAAAATATACCATGTCGTATTAACGGCTTCGACCCAAAAGTATTTGGGTAGACTATGTTCGTTCATCATTGTTTTAGTCATTTCTTGTAAGCTCCTATTTTTTCTTCCTACTACTCCATTTTGCTGTGGATTTTGTGGAGTAGAAAAATTATAAATATACCCTTTTGATTCATAAAAATTTTAAAAATCATTATTTTGGAATTCTCTATCATGATCACTACGTATTGAAGAAATTATACATCCTTTTTCATTTTGAGCAATTTTACAAAATTTTACAAAACATTTAAATGTATCACTTTTATTTGCCAAGAAATAAGTCTAAGTATATCTACTAAATTCATCCATGATAACAAATGTATATTTGCTATGACCTAAACTTGTAATGTCAATTAGTCCAAATAGATCCATATGAATCAATTGAAGTGGTCTAGATGTTTATTTGATTTTTTAACTTAAAGCTACTTTTTATTTATTTTCCTAATTGACAAGTATCACATACTTTGTCTTTTATAAACTTAAGATTATGTAAGCCTCTTACTAGATCTTTGGTAGAGATTTGGTTTAAAAGTTTTATGCTAGCATTACCTAGTCTCTTATGCTAAATCCAAGCATCATCACTTAAAGCCGAAAAACAAGTTTCATCACTAAATTTTTCAATATCTATGGTGTACACATTGTTGTTTCTTAAGGCACTCAAAGATTTATTTTTGTGGTAATTTAATTATGCAAGCATTAGGTTGAAATTAACCACATATCTTTCATCACATAATTGGCTAATACTAAGCAAATTATGTTTCAAGCCATCAAATAATAACACATCTTCAATCAAGAGGTTTGATGTGTTACCTATAGCTCATTTTCCAATAATTTTACGCTTGTTGTTATCTCCGAAAGTGATAACTCCTTCACTTAAGCTTGTAAGCTTAGAAAAATATATTGGATCTCCGGTCATATGCTTTGAGCATCCACTATCAAGATACCACTTGGTTCTCATAGCTTTATTTTGGAGACAAACCAACACGAAAGATATTTTTTATTTAGGTTCCCATTTTATATTGGGTCCTTCATAAAAAACTTTATCTTCCTTTTCTAATCATTTTTTATTGTATGAAGTTCCCTTGGGAACCCAATCTAATTGGTGTGGTACATTTTCTAAATAGACATTTGTTTGTCTTATGTCCTAATTTTTCACAAAAATTACATTTGAGTTTTGGTGGCATATTTAAGGTAGGTCCTTTAACAAACATGGTTGACTTTTGTTGAATGTTACCAACAAAGTCTATATCATTTATTTTGTTAATATGACCCTTATTGGCAAGGATCATATTTAGGGATTTGTTCGCAATTTCAAAATTTTCTAATGTTGTCTTAAGCACGATATTTTCTTCTTTAACACTATCTAGCATCTCACATTTAGAACATGGGTTATGTGATACTAATAAATTATACATTTCGTCAAGTCTACTAATTAACAAATCATGATCATTCTTAAGCAACTTAAAAGATTTGCTAATTTTTCTAAAGTCATCAAACAAATCATGGAACATATTTAATAACTCGAAAAAGGAAATGCTTAATGAATCACTAACCTTATCTTGGATCACCATTAAACAACTTCTTCTTTGGAGTGGTCTTCTTCATCCGAAGAGCTTGAATCATCTCAAGTGACCGAAAATACTTTCTTCTTATGTGTCAGGTTCTTCTTCAATTGAGGACATTCATTTTTGAAATGTCCCAGTTTTTTACATTCATAGCATATGACATTGTCCTTCTTCGGTTCTTTTTTATTTTTATAGTTTTTATTCTTTTTCATAAATTTTTTAAACTTTCTTGATAATAGTATAATATCATGGTCCTCATCACTCGATGTTTCATTCGAGGAGTCATTTGTCATTCAAAGTGCTACATCCTTCTAGTTCTTTGGAAGGGGTTCATCAAGCTCAGCATGAGCTTTATAGTTCAGTTCATATGTCATGAGTGAGCCAATAAGTTTTTCAAGAGGTAAGTTATTTAAATCTTTGGCCTTTTGTATAGCGGTTACTTTAGGATCCCAATTTTTATGTAGAGATCTTAAAATTTTACTCACAAGTTCAAAATTCGAAAAACATTTTCCAAGTGCTTTAAGGCCATTGATGACATCTGTGAAACGGGTGTACATGTCTCCAATGGACTCACTTAGTTTCATTCGAAACAACTCATAATTATGAACTAAAATATTAATTTTTGATTCTTTTACTCTACTAGTCCCCTCGTGTGTGATTTCTAGTGTGTGCCAAATATCAAAAGTCGATTCATAAACGGAAACACGATTAAACTCATTCTTCTCAAGAACACAAAACAAAGCATTCATAACATTTGCATTCACAGAAAAATTATTCCTTTCCAAATCATTCCACTCATTCATTGGATTAGAAGGATTTTCAAATCCATTCTCTATAATATTTCATAAATCAAGGTCCAAAGAAATGAGAAAAATATGCATCCTTGTTTTCTAATACGTGCAATCTGTCCCCTTGAACATGGGAGGATGTGAAATGGAATGCCCCTCATTCATGCTAAAACTAGCCATTTACTCAAGTGAGTGTTAATCCAATGAGTAAATAACCTGGCTCGGATACCAATTGTTAGGATCAATTGGTACTAAGAGGGGGTGGGGGGGGGGGGGGGGGGAGGGCGGGGTGAATTAGTGCAAGTGTAAATTGACATTTTAACAAAAACTTTTCGCTTGGAGCAAAACTGCAAATCAGAAGTGTATCTTGAACTTGAAGGTCAGTAAGTAGATGTTTTAAAAACACAATCGAAAGATGATGCTCTTGCTTTTCTAATTACGAACAATTGTAAGTAGTAAATGAAGCAAGGAACGCTTACAATTTATAGTGGTTTGGCCTTAACCTTGGCCTATATCTACTTTCTGAGTCCTCCTCCTTGAGGCACACTAGTGTCCACTATTGATCTCTTTTGGGTAAAGATCAAACCCTTACAACATGAGCTTACAAGTGAGACTCTTTACAAGAAGTTTTTTCAACTCTAAGCTCACTCCCTTCCCGTTTTCTTTTTTTTATAATTCACATAAATTTTTCACATAGATAATCCCTAAAATTGTTGTATGAAATGCAAGAAAACTTGGGGTATTTATAGGCCTCAAATGACTTCAAAATTTGGAGCCAAAATTCAAACATATCCAAAAAATTCGGGTACGGGCGGTTCACCCATCATTGCCAACGATCAAACCATCGAAAGCACCCCTGATTCTAGGGTATGGGTGGTTTAACCACCCGACCTGGGTAGTTCAACCATCGTCAGCCGCTCATATACTTGGGCGGTGACGGTATAACCGTTGCTAACCAGCGGTTCAGCCACCAGAATTTTTGAAAAAGTGGTTCCCTCTTCTTTTCAAATTCTGACTTGAACCTTATGTTGACCAATCCTCTGGTAAACTAATTGAGCTCAACCTGAGCTCAATCAATCTCCTTTAGTAGACCTGGTTGCGGCATTGAGTTGATTTGGATTTCTTCCAAATCAAACTCAATTAGGACTCAATACCTAATTATGACTCAATGATTACAATCATAATGACCATCAAGCTAAACAATAACCTAACTCTCGCCATTCTAGCAGCCTTCGGTATTCTTGCGGTGAGTCTTACAATCTTCTTCCGACAATCTCTCGGTGTGTTCCAAGTAAGCTTCCCGATCCCTTCGGCGAACTCCTAGCGAACTCCCAGCGAGGTCCCACTGCATTGTCCGAACATTTGCCCAATGCCCAAGCTTGATCCTGGCCTAACATTTGGCTATAACTCAATTCCTCCATCGTAGTTAGACTTGCAATATTTCCTCTAATACACACTTGTTAGATTAAACACTCCTCAATTGATTTCATCATTAAAATATTTGATTCAATAGTATTATCATATTTTCTTTTGGATTTCTTGACCTATACAAATTGAGCTTCTTATCAAAATTTACATGACTTGATCTTTAAAAAGCATTGATTTGCTATATTTCAGATTTCTTAATTTTCTATTTGTGTTTGAAATTCTACATAAGATGAATGCATAAGTGGATCTTGGATTTCTCAAATTCTTGAGCTCATCTTTAAAATAATTTTTATTTTAAAATTGACATCTATAAGATTGAGGTTGAGAGTTAGGAATGCTAAACCATGAGAATGCTTGAATTGTTGGATTTGCTACTCTTGTTTGAAATGAAATAAATTAAATTGAATGGGTTGTTCTTAACTTTTGGATTTTAAAATTTACAAGATTTAATTCTATTTTTGTGATATGATGTTTTCACTCTCCTCCCTTGTTTCTTCTTTATTATTCAAAGAAAGGGAAGAAAAATTTTCATAAGAAAAATATGGTTTTATCCTATTTTATTAAGGGGGAGCAATGCAAAATTTATTTTGTAAAAATATGAAAATATTGATACATGATGAGTTTATGTATCATGAAATTACTTGCTTGTTATTTTACCTCTTTTTGATGATGACAAAGGGGGAGAAATAGTGAATTGATAACACAAAAATGATATATACATGTCAAAGGGGAAGAAAATTTTTCATGAGAAAATTATTGCTCACATCCTATTTTCCTAAGGTGGAACAATGACACATATGCCTTGAAATCATTTACTCAATATTTCACTTTTTTGCTGATGACAAAGGGAGAAATGACATATTAATGACACATGTAGAAAAATAGAAAAATATATATTTCTCTTATTTTTGTTGATAAACAAAGAGGGAGAAATAATTGATAACTTAAGGAAGAGAATTTCAACTTAATGTATGATTGATGCATAATGTTGAAATTAATGTTATATCATGATGATTTGAAAGAAGAAAATTTTGCATGAAATTTTTGGAATATTCTTGATAATTCATGATTGGTTAAAATAAATATCATGTACCAAGTATGATTTGATGATTTTGAAATTCATGTTATATCATTTGATAAGTGAATGATTTGTCACTTGAATTCAAGGTTATGTGGTTCTCTTGAATTTAAGTCATCTTTATTTAAATCATAACATGGATTTAGGGGGAGTAAGGTTTAACTCCCATCATCAATTGATTGTCATCATCAAAAAGGAGGAGATTATTAAATCTCATATTTTGATGGTGAAATCAATTGATAGGTTATTAATCTAATAAGATTGTTAGAGTTGATTGATATAGAATTAACTACGATAGAGAAAAAATTATAATAAAAGGTTTGGCCAAAGTCAAGTCTAGACATCAGGCCAAAGTGAGGACAATGCGGTTGGGAACTCACTTGGAGTGTTTCGGGACCTCACCGAGAGTATCGGGAGCTTACTAGGATAGCGCAAGGGAGTTCTCCAGAAGAAGACTGAGACTCATCGGAAGATTATCGGGGGTAGCCGAAATGCTTGTTGGGAGTTAGGAAGGTCTTGATTGGATTTGTTGGCGATGTTGATTATAATTAATTAAATCATAGTTAGCATAATTTTGGGTTTGAGTTCTACTTGAGTTAGATTTGGAAGGAATATAAATTAACTCAAGTAAGGCAAACTGAGTCCACTTTGGAGAGTGGATTGAACTCAGGTCCAGTTCAATTGGTTGACCTAGGAAGTGGTCGACAAAGGTACAAGTTGGAATGAGAAAAGTTGAGGGAATCACTTTTTCAGATTTTTCGACGGTCCTACAGCCCAGGTTGGCGGTTGTACCATCATCGCCCAGGTAGCCGGGTAGCAAGCTGTGGTTGGACTGCCTAAGCCGGCGGTTGTAACACCGTCGCCCTATTTTCCAAGAAAAATCACCTAGCGTTGACAACTATTCAATGCCAAGCATGACTTCATAATCATCTAGTAAGAGGAGGAAGAAGTCCGTAGTGATTTCTTGGCCTTGCAAAACTAGTTTCACCCGTAAGCAATTTTGGTTACAGCTAAGGATTCGGTAATATGTGATTTTTACATTGAACCTGCTACAATCTTCAATCTAAAGAGTTAATCGAGTAGTAGCCTTGTTGTCAATGAAATTATTGGTGCTTCCGTTATTTATGAGGATGGTGATTGGCTGTTGTTTGAGTAGTCCACTTTCATCATCTACGAGTTTGTGTAGCTGACAAGTGCATACGTCATACAATCGGTCGGCTGTGGTTCTTCCTCTATAACCTCCTCCTTGTGCTCGTGGACCTCCTCCTCTAAATTATTGAGGGGTTTAATTAGAAGAAGATGTCCCCTCTTGCAGCAATGATCGCAGCTCCAGGTTCGTCGTAATGCCAACATAGGCCTTTCGTCGATCTTTCTCAAAGTTCTTCTCGGGTAAGTTCCTTGGGCTGAGAGGTTTGGTTGGCAACAGGGGAGGCTGAAGGCTTGATGGTTGTTGGTCGGTTCATGATCTTGGTCCTTCGGGCATTGTTGTTCAGTCGTTCCTCATGGATGCAGGTGAAGGAGATGGCAGCCCTCAATATATACGGTTGTCGCGTCTTGACTTCACATATAATCTCTAGTTTTAATCCTTTGATGAATATCCCTAACAACTACTTTTCAGACCAATCTTGAGTTTGATTTAAATGATGCTTAAACCTGATTTGATATTATTGCACGGTTATGGTTTGGCGAATCTTCACAAGTTGGCCGTTCGTGTTCTCGTACTCCGTCGGTCTAAAGCGGATCAGTAGCCCGCTCTTGAATTACCTCTATATGGGGACTTTGTGGGTGTACTTGTATCAATCATACCATTGTATGGCATCTCCTTCAAGGTGGATGGTAGCGATGTCCACCATGGAAGCCTTTAGTGTCCGGTGATAACATAAGTAGTGTTTCATATGCGTAAGCCATCCCATCAGGTCTCCCTCTTCCCATCGAGGGAAGTCCACCCTCATGGGTGGTTGCATTGAATCCATGGCTTGTTCTTCCTACCTAGGAGGCCTCTCTTTGTGATCTAAACTTTCACCTTGCTGTGATTTCATTAGACTTGGAGATCGGCCAATTCTGATTTTGTGAATAAGGCACGCAGTTCGTCCTCTATGCGCATATCGATGGCTTTAAGATTTGTGTCAATCATGTCATCCAATGCAATGATGTGGGATTGCAGATCTGTGATGTTGAGATTATTCTTCTATTAGCAAGTTAATGGCATAGGTCAATAGATGGTTTGTCGGTAACAGGAAGAGGCAACGATCTTGGAAAGAAGGTTGCGGTTGGCTACTATTTGGTTGCGGTATGTGCTACTGTTTGGGCTGGCAGTAGTAGGGGTTGAGGTGGCAACGAAGGAAGCAATCTAGGGTTAGATGGTTGCCCCAATAATGCAAGTTGCAATAACAACAGAAGGTGATGGCAATAGTTGCAATAGGGATATGGCAACGGCAGCGACTAAGTAAGATGGCAGCGGCAGCTACCGAAGAAGATGATAGCGGCAATAACTAAGAAGATGGCTGCGGCAACAATTGAGGAAGATGGCAACAGCATCAACCGAAGAAGATGACAATGACAGTAATCGAAGAAGATTATAGGGGCAATAACCGAAGAAGATGGTGGTGGCAGAAAGAGAGGGCAGCAGTAGCAACGATCTACGAGTCGAAGGTTGTGGTATGTGCTACCATTGGGGTCAACTGCATGGGAAAAAAGAGGACTACGATGGCTACATCTTAGGGTTAGAAGAGTGCCTTAAGGGTGGGGTGGCAGTAATAGATTTGGTAGGATTTGGTGGTGTGTGTGGGGAAGAACAGCAAAAGATATAACGATAGAAATTTTCGTTGAAAATTTCAGTAGTTTGATGATGAAAATTCATGTGAAGTTTTGGAGTCTTACAATAGCACAAAACCCATAAGGATAGTAGCAAGATAGATAAGAGTAGTGGTAGCAATAAATTTGGTAGAGATCGAGTGCATATGTAGCAAGAAACACTGAAAAGATGCTGCAAAATTTTTCATCGAAAGACAGTGGTTTGACGAAATGTTTTTAGCATTTATGTCCAGGATCTAAAGTAGAATTCAAAGAGAAACCATTGATAAATAAAGCCAAGCTGATGTAAAACATGGAGAAGAATTTGACAGCAAGATATTGGTAGAAAAATCGATGATATGGCAGCAAGTATGCGGCTAAAATCTTGTAGTGTAACTTTCATCGTAAAGATGATAATGTTGCATCGATAAGTTTTTGTAGCGAGATTTCAAAAGTTTATAGCAAGGAATAGATGATGCTAAAGGCTAGAACACAGCAGCAAAGTGGTATGCGGCTAAAAACTACGTCAACGACGAAGATCGTTGCAGCGGTTTGTATCAAGAATTTTTGCATAGAGCCCAAAGAAAATATGCTGATAAGAAGTGCCAAAGCTGTCATAAAAAACACATAGATGATAGGGCAGCAAAAATAATGGTAGCAAGATAAAAAACTGGGCAGTCGCATGTGGCTGAATTTTGCAGCGTAACTTTCATCGTAAAGATGGTAACATTGCGACTATGAGTTGTGCAGCATAATAGATGAATACTTTTTGGTCTTTTTGGGTTTAAGATAACTAAATTACAGTAGTAGCAAGTTAGAATACCAAAACCTGATGTAATTTGTAGGGGGAGTGCGGTAGTGATGATGGTGGCAGAGTTTAGCGATGATATTTAGTAATTAAGGGAATTGCATGGGAGGCTAGATGAAGATGATGGGCGACTGCGGAAGGATCGCAAAGCACCATGGAATGCTGCTCTGATACCAAATGGTAGAATCTTGTAGATTCTAACTTCGGGTTGATCTCTATAGGAGATCGGCCTCCTGGAACTTTTAGGGATTCCCTCCTCCAAGATTTTCTACATAATGACTGAAAGAAATTTGATCTATTAATAATAAAAGATTGGTGGCTACATGAGTATATATAGGGACTCAAAATCTTAACTCCTAATAAGACTCCTACTCTTGGAAGACTCCCTCTCCTGACCAACTCCTAACCCCTAGCCAATTCCTAACCATAATGTGGCTGGAGACTATAGGAGTCTATAACTCCTAATTTTATTCTTATTCAACCCTAGACAAAGTACTAGGTAAATGGACCTCTCCTCTCCTAACACTAGCCGGCCTCTCCTAAGTGGAGGGAGGCGACTAGAAGACCCCCTCTTCATAAGGACTCTTCCCTTAACCCTAGCCGACCACTTCTTCAATAGGGATGGTGGCTAGTTTAGAGTTTATTACATGCATGACTCCAAAAGCTTAGGACTCAACATAGCTAGGGTCCTAACAGCTGGGAGTTCGTTGGGAGCTCACTGAGGGTAATCGAGAGCTTCTTGGGAGCTTGTCGAAAGCTCGAGGTCTTCTCGGGAGCTTACCGGGTCCTAAGTTTTCTTGCATGGAGCAACAAGGGGTGGTGAACGAAAAAGTGGGATAAAATTTGAGAGCTTCCCTTGAGTGCTTCAAAGTGTAAAGTGAGTCTAGGGAAGTGAGAAACTCTTATAAAAGGTTTCTCTCTTGAACCTGTGAAAAGGAGAGAAGCATAAGAGGTTTAGTCTTTACTTGTGCAAGAAGATCCATTAGTGGACTTCGGTGGGCCTCAACGAAGGACTTCGAAAAGTGGATGTAGGTCGAGTTTTAACCAAACCACTATAAAATCTGTGAGCACCTCTACTCTTGCCTTTCTATTTTCATTTGAATTTAATTATTCTTAATTAGTTTGAAGAAAGGCATGAGCATCACTTTTCAGCTTTGTTTTAAATTGCTCACTTATTCGCTTTCATGAAATCCAAGAAAAGCTTCCAATTTCGATTTTACTTCAAACAAAATTTACTTTAAACTGAGATTTCAGCACTTGCACTAATTCACCCCCCTCCCGCAAAACCCGCACCCCCCCCCCCCCCCCCCCGTGATCCTAACAGTTAGTACAGAGCCACATTGTACTCATTGGATTAACACTCAAGTGATTAAATAGCTTATTATTGGATTAACGAGGGTCAATAGATCACAAGTCCTATACTCAATGGGACGGACTACACCTCTTGAAAAATTTGAATGTATATTTTATTGATTTCACTATATTTTGATTTATAGTGTATTGTCAAAAATGGTTTTTAGATGTCATCCAATCAAATAAATGATTGGAATGATCATGAAAAACATATGTTATCTTTAAATGTCAAAGCTATGAATACTTTATTTTTTACTTTCAATAAAGGCGAGTTTGATTGGGTTTCTACATGTGATTCGACTTTTGAGATTTGGCATAAATTAAAAATGACACATAAAAGCACGACTGAACTAAATGAATTATTAAATGAAAAGACATGCAAAAATGAATTGGAAGAACACCTACCAAAGAATAGAAAGTAAATTACTTTAAGAACACAAGAAGAATACCTCTAAAAGAACAAGAAGGATACTGAACTAAGAATATAAAAACATGATCTTCCAAAGGATAAGAAGGAATTTGAACTGAGAATGACATATGACTCGAGTGAAATCTCGAGTGATACGAACTATGAACTTGAACTCTTAACAAAAAGAATCAAAAAATTTAATGAATATGAATAAAAGAATATAAAAAGAACTTAAAATGGAAAAAGACCTCTTGCTATGAACGCAAGAAGCCAAGGTGCCACAAAGATGAAGAGCACAATCAAGAAGTGGAGAATCTCGCGCTTATGGGCTATCAACAATGAGATAAGTGATTTCTCCAATGTCTCTTTTACTTTTAATGAATTATTAAATACCTTTCGTGATTATTTAATAAATATAAAAAGCCTAGCAAAACTTATAAATCACTAAATAAAGATCACGCATTACTTTCTAAACATGAAACTTTGAATGATGCATCAACATCATGTATTTCTTGTTTAAATGTGAGTCACTAGAAGTAATTAAACAAAAAAAATAACATACTATAATAAACTTTAAAAAGGCTTAAGATAGAAAATAAGTCTCTAAACATGATCCTTGATGATAAGGGTCATGTTCATAAAAAAGGTATTCGCATTGTGAGCAATACTCATTAAAAGTCAATTACCCTTATTAGAAGAACCACATTACTCTCTTTGCCCGAAGATAGATATAATTTTTATTGTAGATGTGAATACTTTGTCTATAGGTGTTTATTTAGAAAGTATAGTTCATATAAATTGATGTGGGTTCCTAAAGAAACCATAAATAATCAAATACCTTTAGTGAAAATAGAAAGAATGTTTCATGAGGGACCTAAATTCAAATGGGTACTTAAATTTAAACCTCTCATTTTATACAGTTGCCTCCTAAAAGAGCTAGCATCACAAAATAATATTTTAAAACTGATTCTCAAGGCACATGACTTGAGATCTAACACTCTTTCAAGCTCACTAACCTAAGTAATAATAAGAAAAAATATTGAAAATAAAACTATTGGTAATAAATCTTTGGATGACTCATTATTATATTTAATTTTATTTGCTTTAACTTTTGCATGGTAGTATAAAATGAATAATAATATAGAAAAGGGAAGACTTTAGCTATTTTTAATGGAAAATTATGTACATTCAAATTTATAAAAGAGAGATTTTGATTATGACATGCTTGTATTTACTTGTAATGGTTCAATGAGTGTACGTTGTCTTGAGATAAAATTGAATGGAATGATTAAATGTTGAATTTGAACTTAAAATAAAAATTATATATATAAAATTATACTTTATTTTCTAATGTGGTTAAAAAATTAATTTTTTAAAAAAATGAGAAAAAAATTTTCTTGGTGACATATTAGACTCATTTAACAAAGAAAATTCATTGGATTGAAAATAAACCAAAAGATTTTTTTTGAAAATATCATGTTGAAATAATCATAATGATTTCATTTGAAAATGTTTTACTCGTTTAGAAATTTTATATTGTAATGACCTTGATGACGTTATGTTAATATTAGTATTGAATAAGTGACTTGAAATATGATTGAATGGTTGTTGTTGAATGTTAGAACTTGAGCATAGAATAAAATAAAAAAGAGAGAGAAAAATCATGCTTTATTTTCTAATATCTTTAAAAAATTAAAAATATTCTTGAAATGAGAATGAAATGGGCATGATAATGCATTTCACTAAGTCTAAAGAGTTAGACTCACTTGAGAAAGAAAAATTATTGGAATTAAAAGAAATCAAAGCTCTTGTTTGAAAATATTTTATTGTAATGATCTTGATGATTTTTCTTATATAACTTGTTTTTTGTTTCAAAAGACCATGCATAGATTTGGAAGTTATTATAGAAAAAATCACATGAATTGCAATAACTAAAAAGGAGAAAATTTATTCTTAAAAATATCTTTATCCTATCAAACCTTCAATAAGAGATAAAGTGATATTATTATTATTGAATATCTTAAACATAAAAATGATTTGATGATTTAAACTTAAAAAAATTATTGTCCAAATCATGATCTTGACATCTTGAAAATTATAACTTGAGATCTTCATATAAATCAAGATCGTTTACCATGATTTTTATGTTTTATTAAAGAAAATTATTCAAATGAATCATTATTTCACTTTTTGATCTTTTAGATTATAACTTTTTTATAATATTGATGACTTGAAATTTTATATACATGAATCAAAATCTTTTATCTTTTCTCTTATTCAACTTATCATAAAAGAGTTCCAATCATAATCTTATTTTCTTGATATTTATAACTTGATGTGAGTCAAGTCGTCTTTATTATTTGATCTCCTAAATTTTTTTTTTGCCATCTAAGAGGAGATTTATCAAAATTAAATAATGTCTTTTGACATTTATGATTTGATATTAATATCTTTCATGACATGATTTGTTTATGACTTCCTTTCATGAATGGTATATTTAATCACTAAATTAATAATTCTTAAATTTATGATAAGTTGAAAGTTAAATGAGATTTGTTTTATCATGAATATTCTCTTGATTTCTTGAGTTGACTTATTCATTATGGGAATCACGTTTAATCTCTATGATTTCCTCTTTTTAATAAAATGAAGATTTATGATCTTAATAATTATAATTGAGATTTTTTTAAGATCATTCTTCTATTTTATTAAAAAGATTTATCTAAAAGAATTAGGTGTCTTAAGATTTATTTTTGGATGAATTAACATTATTTAATTCCCTAAGACTCATTTTCATTATTTATAAACAAAAAATTGGAGAGATTTCTTAAAAAAAATCATATCTTTTGATACTTATAATTTGATCTTTTATCCTTAATGATAAGATTCCTTTGTACTTATGGTCATAATTAAGATATGGATGTAAAAAAAACTTATATCATCATATTCCTTTTTAACAATCACAAAAGGGAGAGAAAATTGACATCTTAACAACCAAGCCATTAATGAAGAACAATTTGACTTTATTAGAAGAGAGCTATGAATGTAAACCCATTCAAATGCATGATTTACTATTTTTCAGATTTTTTGAATTGCTTGAATTTTATATAAGATGAATGCATGAGTCGTGTCACTCTTGGATTTCCCAAATTTTTGAGCTCACCTTCAAAATAATTCTCTTTAGAATTGACATTTATAAGATTGAGATTCAAAGCTCTTCATTGTGATGAGATTTTTATGATCCTTTATAAGTATTTTGAGTATTTTCCCTGCACTTAATATCTTTTGGATACTAAATATTTGGATCTTTGGATCTCTGGGAGATCATCGGAAGCTCGTCAAAGGTATTATGAGCTTGCTGAGAGTTTGCTAGAAGCTCGCCGAAAGTATCGGGGGCTTATGAGGAGTTCATCGAGAGCTCACTAAGGGTAATCGATGTCTTAATGGGAGCTTGTCAGGAGTTCATTGGGAGCTCACTAAAGGTGATCGGGAGCTTACCAAAATGCACCCGAGGTTCGCCAGAAGATGATCGAGACTCACCGGGAGTTCGTCGGAGGTTATCGAGAATATTGTTGGGAGTTAAGAAGGTCACTTGACAAGTTAGTTAAATTGATTATATTTATATGTGTTACTATATCGTAGTTAGCATCGATTTGGTTTAGAGTCCAAATTAAGTTAGATTTGGAAGGAACCCAAATTAACTCAACCTGAGGCAACCAGGTCCACTTTGGGTTGGATTTAAGCTCAGGTTGAGCTTAGTTCATTGACTAGGAAAAGGGTCAATAGGAGGTACGAGTTGGGTACGCAAAAGTATAAAAAAAAGTAGCTTTTGTGAAATTTTCAATAGTAGTACCATTAGCGGCCGATGATTGTACCACCTAGGTTGGCGGTTGTACCACGGTCATCCTATTTTTAAGGTATTTTTTATGGTCGTACCATCAGTATCGGGGTAGTATCTCCTATACCCCAGTTTTGTAGAAAGCTTTGATTTTAGCTCCAATATTAGCCAATTGAGGTCTATAAAATTCTATTAAAGAGTTATAAAATTTAAGAGCTTCCCTTGAGTGCTTCAAAGTATAAAGTGAGTCTAAGGGAAGTGAGAAACTCTTATAAAAGGTTCCTCTCCTGAACCTGTGAAAGGAAAGAAGTGTAAGAGGTTTGGTCTTCACTTGCGCAAGAAGATCGTTTAGCGGACTCCGGTGGGCCTCGACGAAGGAGGACTCCGAAAAGTGGATGTAGGTCAAGTTTTGGTCGAACTACTATAAAATCTGTGAGCACGTCTACTCTTGCCTTTCTATTTATATTTGAATTTAATTGTTCTTAATTAGTTTGAAGAAAGGTATGAGCATCATTTTCCAGTTTTGTTTTAAATTGCTCACTTATTTGTTTTCAACAAAATCTAAGAAAAGCTTTCGCTTTTGGTTTTACTTCAAACGAAATTTACTTTAAATCGAGATTTTGGCACTTACACTAATCGCTGCTGAATTTGAAGCTTGGCATGAGACAAGTCAATAACATGAATGAGAGATGAAAATAGGCTCAAAAAAATCACAACTTCTACCCACCTCAGATTCAGATCAGGCTCACACCACTAGGGACCATATCAGAGGGCAACCACTATTTCAGATTCAAAATTACAACTGATCCTCTAGGTATCTCACAATAAATAAAAGTTTAGAGATGATGACTCAACCCAGATCCATCTACCTAACACCTAAGTCATTGAGGAGGCCCAGTTCTAACTGTAGATTGCATAGCATCACAAGATCACGATGCATCACTATCCAGACACTACCACCATGAAGAGATATAAGATAAAGCTAGACCATGGGATCGTGATGCGCCTACCACATATGCAACAAGGAAGCCTCATGACAAGGTAGAGACTCGGATCTAGAGATCATGGAGCTTCAGCCTTGAGGACAAGGTTGATTTGAAGGGTAGGTCTGATTGGACCCTAGCTAGGTCGGGTCCTATCTAATTGAGCTAGGTCCTGAGATTGGGCCTTGTTGGCCGGCCTAGACATGACATTAGGTTGGCTAGGAGGAGATCTTGAGTCAATTATAATAAATTAGCCTAAATCCCAATAAGATTAGGATTAGGCTAAATCAGAGGCTGATTAGGAGTTAGAGTTAGATTAGGATCAATCGAGTCGAGATTGTAACCAAACCCTAATCCAAGCATCTATACCCTATCTAGCTACCACCCACTTTGCCTATGGGAGTCGGCTAGGGTTAGGGAAAGTGGCCTCCCCCTTAGGGTTGGGTTTCACTAAGAGTTGGAGTCTTCCATTAGGGTTGGGTTTTGAGCCCTATATAAACACTTGTAGCCTCCCCCTTTTCATTAAGCAATAGATCATCTTTTTAGCCATTGTGACAGACTACCAAGGAGAGAGGAACCCTGTAGAGTTCTAAGGAGGGCCGATCCCCTATAAGCGTCGAAACTAGCACTAGAATCCTGCAAGGTTCTAACATCCCCTTTTGTAGCCTTCTTCATGGGATGGCATCTGCTTCTGTTACGTAATGAAAAAACCTCTTGGGTTACCTTTTACATGATTCTTGAGTAGAGGGATGTTCAAAATCCTTTCGTCTTGTTACTTCTTGGGGTGGGAGCCCCTAAATCTTGGCTGTCATTGGAGCACCCCCTGGGAGAAGGTAAAGTCTTATTGAAGGAGGAAGACATCTTGGTTCGTGCTGAGGTATCTGATGGCCAACATCATAAACAGCAATGGAAGAAGAGGAGTAAGGGAATGCCAAATAAAAGCAACTCCCATTAGGCATCAGTTTGATGTAACGGTATGCCCAGGGACCACATGAGCAATGATGGTGAAGAGGACCCCCAAGCGGATCATACCCTCGGAAGAAGACCCCGTATTTGCATGAGCATTTGAAATAGCAAAGCAAAACTCTGATCCCCAAGTAGATCAGACCCTCAGAAGAGGATCCCATAGAGAGGGGTGTGAGTTATCAGGATAAGACGGTGCATTATATCCTAGGCAGGTTGCCCCGCAATGGCCAGAAACTATCCACAAGCGAATATGATCCCTGGTGGATCTAGTATCTCGCCTTAATGCGGTTAAGCCAAACCTCCAAATAAGTTCAGACCCCACTTCAACGTGGCTAAGTCCAGCTCCGAGGGTTGTACCGAGGTTGAGCCCACACGCTCCCTAGCCGTGCAACTCAGCGAGAAACCCCGAGGGTTATACCTAGGTCGAGCTTACACGCTCCCTAGCCACACACTTACTAAGAAGCCCCAATGGTTGTATCTAGGCTAAGCTTACAATCTCCCTAGTCGTCCACTCAGCATGAAGACCTAAGGATGGCACCTTAGACGAGTGGAGTAAAAAAAGACTCACTCTCAAGTCAAGCACCATGGTGTGAGGCCCCAAGGGTTGCACCTAGGTCGAGCCCACGTGCTCCCTAGCCATGCACCGTGGCAAGAAGCCCCAAGGGTTGTACCTACTCCGACCTTACATGCTTGCTAGCCGTAAGCCCTAGGGGTTGTACCTAGGCCATGCTTACACGCTCCCTAGTCATACAACCGGCATGAAGACCCAAGGGTGGCACCTTAGAGGAGTGGAATAAAAAAAAGAAAAACTCGCTTTGGACCTAAGCACCTCGACGTGAAGCCCCGAGGGCTACACCTAGGCCAAGCCACTGCACTCCCTAGCAATGGACCTCAGTGAGAAGACCCAAGGCCCACACTTTGGTTGAGTCTATGGCATGGAGGACCCTAGTAGGGGTGGGTCCTAGTCTACTGAGTCGAGTCCACTAACTGAGCTCTATTGGCCGGCCTAGACTAGACATTGAGTCAGCTAGGGGCTGATTTGAATAAACAGACCTAAATACTAGTTGGAGTTAGATTCAGTTGAAGTAGGAGTCCTAGTAGAAGTAGGAGTTCTATTCCTAGTAGGACTCTTAGTTGGTGTCTAGGATTAGGGGTTCTCTTCACAGAACCTTATAAATAAGCATGTAATTCTTCTTTTTGCAAAAAATGAAAGATTGATTCTTATTTTCAACCTTGTGGTTGAAACCCTAGAAGGGACAATCCCCTATAGAGATCGATTATCACTGATAGAAATCTTTGGGTTCCTATTATCTAGTATCATAGTAGCATTCTTAGCATCTCGCTGTTCATCTCCTCGACCGCTGCCCTACCATCCTTTTGCTGCCGCAACCTGCAACTCCAGTTTTCAATCATGACTTCCATCGCTTGCTTCCGCCACCTTCATCTCCTATTGCTGCCACCACCAACAACATTATCGCAGCCATCTAACACTAGATTGATGCCGCTGCTGCCACCTTCATCCCCTACTGCCGCCACCTTCACCCCCTACTGCCACCACCACCAACAGCAATTAGCCACAGCCATCTAACCTTAGATCACTGTTGCTACCTCCTCCGCCCTCCATGCTATTGCCATCAACACCATCTAGCACAAATCTCATGCCCCTGACTCGACAATATAAGGAGTTGAATATCATAGATCTTCAATCGTATGTGATGGTCTCATATGATGCTCTCGATGTAAGGTTTGAAGCCTTTAAGGCTCGATTGGAGGATAGATTGCAAGCACTCTTCCATGACTTTAGAGTAGGTCGATTGGAGAGCCCAAATAGATCTCAGTGAAGAGAAAGTTCAAATCACAAGATGAACCAATCTGAGAAGGGTGATCAAGCATAAGACTTCAGATACTCATGCATGAGGGTAGAGTTCCCTAGATAGGAAGATGGAGACCCAACCGAATGGATCTTGCATCCTGAAAGGTTCTTCCATTTCCACAAGACTTTAGAAGGATCTGGTGGACATCACCACCATACACCTCGAGGGAGATGCTATTCAGTAGTACGATTGGTTCGAGCACAAACACGACATACCCACGTGGAGGCAATTCAAAAGTGGATTGTTGATCCATTTTGGACCGTCGAAGTATGAGAATGTGAATGTTCAACTTGCGAAGATTCGTTAAACCTCTACCGTGCAAGAAAACCAAACCATGTTTGAATGTCTCTCAAATCAAACTCGTGATTAGTCTGAAAATCAATTGTTAGGGACATTCATCAAAAAATTTAGCCCAGAGATTTGATGTGAAGTTAAGGCCCATCAACCGTATACCTTAATGGTTGCCATCTCCTTCACCGATATCCAAGAAAAAATCTTAACATCAACGCCTGAAGGACCAAGATCGTGCATAGACCAGCAATGATAGAACCTTATATGGAGCTCTATAGATTTTGATCCTTGAGGGGGATCAACCCTTGGAATGTTATAGGGGTTCCTCCCTCCTAGATTCGGCACAAGGCTGAAATAAAATTGATAATTGTTTGATTTCAAAGAGGGGGGCGACTACATCTTAAATAGAGATGAAAGTCCTAGACCAAGGGGGCACTTATCTAGGTGAAATTATCCTTTTGCCCCTCCTATAGCCATCCTCCCTAACAAGGGGCGGCTAGGTTGGCTCTATAGCCGACCTAAGTAGGGGGAAACCCTGACCGACTTGCCTAGTAAGGGGGGCATTGAATTCTAAGCCCTAAGGACTAATCTAAACCCTAGCCATACTCCTTTATAAGATAGGAGTGACTTTATTACAATCTAGCAGGGTTTTATTGACTACTTCTAGGGAGATTAGGACTCAACCCTGCTGGAGTCCTATCAAACCTGCCTTCTTAAAATCAGCCTTGTCCTCAAGGCTGAAGTTCCATGAACTCAGGGAACCGGGTCTTCAGCTCCTCATCAGCTTGGGTGTCAGTTGGAAGAACTTGAGCTGAGTCGTCATCTTTAAATTTCCATTTGAGGTGGGATACTTGGAGGATCAATTGTAATTTTGATCTGGTGCGCGGATATGATCTCCAGGTTGGGGCCCCAATACGATCCCCAATTTTGTAAGGCCTAAAAAAATAGGGAGACCAATTTCTTGATGCTTGAATTTCATGCTGGTGGAGTTGGAGATGTAGGGGGACTTGATCTTTCTCAGAAAATTTTCTTCTGCTTCGACGTTTGTCAGGTGGAAGTTTTTTCCTTGCATAGGTTGCCACTTGGTTAGTCTTTAGTGATAGCCAATCCTTCTTCTGGAATGGTGACTGCCCTCTGGTATGGTTCCGGATGATGAGAGCCCAATCTGGCGTGAGCATGGATTGTAATTCTTCTAGTTTAACTCCTCTTTCGTGCAATGGACCTGTATCCACCATATTTTAAATTTGGTAGTAATTAGTATCTCCTATAAAAACCCCATATGAAGTGTAGGGGAAGCCTCGGTGTAAATTAGGAGTTGACTATCTTGCATAAGAATAGCCCAAATTCTAACTCCTGACGCATCAGCCTCAAGGACCAAAGTGCGATCGAAATCGGGTAGCGCTAGCACCGACGTCATCGTCATGGCTGCCTTGAGTCACTCGAAAGCTCCGGAGGCGTTATCCGACCACAAGAAGGAGTCTTTCTTTAGTAAGGACATGAGCAGGGCACTGATCTTGCCATAATCTTTCACAAAATTTTGGTAGTAGCCCGTAAGTCCAAGGAAACTGCATAATGATTATACGTTTGTAGGTCTCAACCATCCTTGCATTACCTCGATCTTCGTCGGGTCTACCGCCACTCCGTCCTCTGATATAATATACCCAAGATACTCCACTTTATGCTGTAAGAAACTACATTTTGATTGTTTCACATAAAAAGTATTCTCCCGGAGAATTATTAGAACAGTTCGTAAGTGCTGAAAATGTATATCAAGTGTAGGGCTATAAATGTGGATATCATCAAAGAACACTAATATAAACTTACATTGAAAACTCCGGAAGATGTCATTCATCAGGCTTTGGAAAGTAGGAGCATTTGTAAGTCCGAAAGGCATTAACAGAAACTCGTAGTGGTCGTTATGCGTGCGGAATATAGTTTTCGGAATGTCTTCAATGTATACCCGAATCTGGTGATAACCGAAATGGAGATCCAGTTTAGTGAAGACTCGGGATCCTTTTAATTCATCCAAGAGCTCATCTACGATGGGTATAGGATATTTGTCCTTGATGGTGATAGTGTTCAAGGCCAGGTAATCAATGCATATCAGCCATGTACCGTCCTTGCGCACTAGGAACATCGGTGAAGAATAAGGGCTGCAACTCGGTCGAATTACCCCGGTCTCCAGCATCTCTTTGACGATGTTCTCAATCTCATCCTTCTGCAAGTGAGGGTAGCGATATGAATGCAAATTTGCTGGAGGTTTGCTCGGCAGAATAGGAATACGGTGGTCATACTGTCGGTTAGGGGGCAGCCCACGTGGCTTCGTGAAAACATCCACGAATTCATCCAGCAAGAGGGCAAGCTTAGGATTTGAAATTTGTATATTCTCCCCCTTAGATGGCTGCTAGATATGCATAAAAAATCCTCCATGTGCTTTGTGCAAAACTTTCTCCATTTGTTGCAACGAAACGATGGAAATTTGACTCCCGTGCTTGCCTCCTAACATGACCTATCTCCCTTTGCAATAAAATTTCATGATTAATTTAGAAAAATTCCAAGAGATATCACCTAGTGTTGTGAGCCATTTGATCCCGAGTACGGCTTCGTAATCATCGATGGGTAGGAGGAAGAAATTAGCTACCACTTCTTGGTCTTGGAGGAGTAGTTTCACCCGCGGGCACCGTTGGTTGCAATTAAAGATTCGACCGTCGGCCGGTTGGGACTCTTCCTCCATGGCTTCTTCTTTAGGTTCAAGGGCTTCTTCAGATGTTTTATTATCCTCATCCTCTGCTGATTTAATCATAAGGAGTCGGCCCTTTTTGCAGTGATGTTCACGGCTCCACGGTTCGTCGCGATGCCAACACAACCCCTTGGCCGATCATCCGCGAAGCTCATCTCTTGTCAACTTTTTTGGTGCGGGAGCTTGGATGGCAGTAGAGGGGGCAATAGGCCTTGGCATGGCTGGTCCGAGAGTGACCCTTGTCCTTTGTACCTCGTGGTTCAATTGTTCTTCCTGGATACGTGTGAAGGAAATTGCCGCCCTAAGAGTGTACGGTTGCCGCACCTTTACTTCTCCTCGGATCTCCAGCTTTAGGCCCTCAATAAAAGTACATAAAAGTTGTTTCTCAGACCAATTCTTAGTTTGGTTAGATAAATGCTCAAACCTTGTTTGGTATTCTTGTATTGTAGAGGTTTGATGAATCTTTGCCAATTGTCTGTCGATGTTGTTGAAATCAGTTGGTCTGAAGTGGTCTAGTAGTCCTTCATTGAATCACTACCAAGAGAGTCCTCCATGGGTGTGCTTAAACCAATTAAACCACTGAATAGCATCTCCCTCGAGGTGGATAGAAGCAATCTCCACTCATGTGGCGTCGACGGTTCGGTAGAACCGAAAATAGCGCTCCGCGTGTGAGATCCACCCGATCGGGTCTCCTTCTTCCCATCTAGGGAAGTCAACCTTCATGCATGGATTATGGAGATCAGAGGTGATGTGGCCATGTTCTTGAGGATCATCTCGCCGATCTGAAGTTTCTCCGTGCTGTGATTTCCTCGGGCTCGACGGTCGGCCAATGCTAAATTCAGTGAAAAGGGATCGCATCTTCTCTTCCATGCGGTTTCCAAAGGCTTCAAGCTTTGCATCAATAGCCTTCTCTGATGCTATAGTGTATGCCTCAAGATCTGTAATATTGAGATCTTTTTCTATTGTCGGGTTAGTGGCATGGGAATTTTGGAAAAGGGGGTGGCCGGTTGGAAGGTGGATCGTTTGGGTGGAAGTAGGCTACGATTTAGGGCAGATTTGGGGCTGCAGTTTTGTGGAGTTTAGGCTACAAATTGGTGTGGTTTTAGGGCTGTGATAGCAGTAGATGAAGGTTAGGAAAATAGATTTTAGATCTGGGATAGATGGCAGCAAAGGGAGGTGTCTCGGTAAGGAAAGTTTTCTAAAAAGGTAAGTGGATCGATAAGGAAGTAGGCTGATTTAGGTGGCTGATTTAGGGGCTGTTTGGATTCGGTTTGGGTAGGGTTTTGAAGGGTTTTTGGTAAGGATGGTAGGGTTTAGTGATGAGAAAATGAGAGTCTGAAATCCCACAAAAAATAGCACTTAAATCTGATAGAATTCAGTGGAAAGAAGTGCTGCGATGTGTTGTCCTGCAGAACCGGTTTTTGCATCAGAGAAATGCTGATTTCTCAATGTAAATTCCAGGGGAAAGTTTAAGAATGCAGAAACCCTTGGTTCAGATGTTGTTAATACCAGTAAAAAGTTTGACAAAATTTTGACAGCATAACAGTAGGAAAATAGGGCAAAAGACAAAAGGCAGATTCCTTCGTCGTAAAATTCCAGAACTGCGTGATAGTCAAAGATTGCACAAGAAAATCAGTTCCAGAAGGAGTTTTTTCATGCAATCAAATCTAGATGAAAGTCAACTTGATCTTGAGAATTGTGTAAAAATTTTGGCCAAAAAGGATGAACAAAAGTCTGGTTTCAAGAGGCCAATAAACGGAAGGCAGATTCTGCATTGTAAAATTTTAGTACTGTGCAACAAAGAATCGCAGTGCTATAAGTCCAGATCCAGAAGTTGTTTTTTCACGAGATTAGCTTTAGATGAAAGCTAAGACGATCTATGAAATTATATAAAAGTTTTAGCCAAAAAGGATGACTAAAAGTTCAGTTTCAATAAGCAACAATCGGCTGAAAATTTCTGCAGCGTTTCGTCTTTGCAACGATGATAACGTTTGCGACGAATGAATTTTGCAGTGGATAAAATTTGGAAAAAATCTTCAACATATAAAGTAAGGAATCTTACAGTATTGAAGAGGCATGGATGATAAAAAAAATACCAGATTTCTAGATCAAACGCAGGGGGTAGCGGTAGATTGATTTGATCTGCTGCTGGGGTGGAAGGTGGAGGCGCATGTCATAGCAATTGTGGGAATTGCTTGGGAAGGTGGAGGCGGCTGAGATGGCTATAGGGTAGTAGGAATGTAGTTCTGATACTAGATGATAGAACCCTAGATAGAGCTCTATAGATTTTGATCTTTGAGGGGGATCAACCCTTGGAACGCTGTAGGGGTTCCTCCCTCCTAGATTCGGCACAAGGCTGAAATAAAATTGATAATTTCTTGATTTCAAAGAGGGGGTCGGCTACATCTTAAATAGGGATGAAAGTCCTAGCCCATGGGGCACTTATCTAGGTGAAATTATCCTTTTGCCCCTCCTATAGCCATCATACCTTAATAGGAACAAGGGGCGGCTAGGTTGGCTCTATAGCCGACCTAAGCAGGAGGAAACCCTGGCTGACTTGCCAAGTAAAGGGGGTGGCGACTTCTAAGCCCTAAGGGCTAATCTAAACCCTAGCCATACTCCTTTATAAGATAGGAGTGACTTTATTACAATCTAGCAGGATTTTATTGACTATTTCTAGGGAGATTAAGACTCAACCCTACTGGAGTCCTATCAAGCAACCATCAAACCATCGGCCTCCCCTGCTACCAACTCAACTCCTATGATGAAGAAGCTGACCCGAGAAGAACTTTGAGAGAGATCGGCTAAAGGATTATGTTGGCACTATGAGGAATTGTGGAGCAAAGATCACTGCAAAAGAGGGAGACTTTTGATAATTGAACCAATTGAAGATCTAGAACGCGATGACATAGATCCTGAACCTGAGGAGGAATATGTGGAGGAAGAAGCCGAGCCAGTCATTAGCATGGTCCATGCCTTAATTGGCTATACCAACCCTCAAATGATGAAGATCGAAGGATTCCTCATGCACCAGCCGGTCACAATCCTATCAACAACAGAAGCACTAACAATTTCATGGACAACAAGGTTGCTACTTGATTAACCTACCGAGTTGAAGATTACAACAAGTTTGACATGAAGGTAGCAGATGGTCGAAGCCTATCTTACGGCCACAAGTGCCCACGGGTGAAACTGATCATGTAGAGCCAAGAGATAATCGTCGATTTTTTATTGTTGGTTGGAAGACTATGCAGTGGCGCTCGGCATTGAGTGGCTAATGACTCTAGATGATGTTTCCTGGAACTTATCTAAACTCCTTATGAAGTTTTTCATTGATGGAAAATAGGTGATCCTAAGAGGTAAATGCGGGGGCAAGGTTTCCATCGTTACGAGTCAAAGGATGGAAAGGGTGCTGCACAAGATGCATACTAGTTTCGTAATCCAATTGCAAGGGCTGCAATTTGACGACCAACGATGCAAGAAGACCCTATTCTATCCTCCTTGCTTGCTAAATTTATGGACATGTTTGCTAAACCAAAAGGACTTCCCCCTCCTCGGTTGCATAACCATCAAATTCCCCCATCTTGCTGGGAAAAAATCCAGCAAACATTTGGCCATACTAGTACCCCCATCTTCAGAAGGTTGAGATAGAGCAGATCGTCTAAGAGATATTGGAAACAAGGATCATAAGGTTGAGTGTCAGCCCCTACTCTTCACCAATCCTCCTGGTATGAAAGAAGGATGGATCATGGCAGATAAGCATGGATTACCGGGCCCTCAATAGCATCACGGTGAAGGACAAAGACTTAATCCTCATGGAGGATGAATTGCTTGATGAACTAAAGGGAGCCCAGCTCTTCACTAAGTTAGATTTGTGATTCGGATACCATTAGATCTGGGTGCAGGGAGAGGACATACCGAAGATCGCTTTCCAAACGCACAAACGGGCACTACGAATTCCTGATAATGCCTTTCGGCCTAACCAATGCCCCTTCTACTTTTCAAAGCCTCATGAATGATATTTTTTAGGTTTACCTCCATATGTTTGTTTTGGTCTTCTTAGACGACATTTTAGTTTATAGCTCCTCTTTCGAAAGTCATATCTCTCACTTGCGGATTGTTTTAATGACTCTATGAGAACATTTCCTTTTTGTCAAAAAGTCAAAGTGCAGCTTCATGAAGAGCGAGGTTGAATATCTTAGCTATATCATCTTAAAGGAAGGAGTGGTGGTTGATCCTTCGAAGATTGAAGTGATGCAAGGCTGGCCACTATTGAAAATAATCAAAGCTTTGTGGGGATTTCTAGGGCTGACCGGCTACTACATCAAGTTCGTGAAGAACTACGACAAGCTCCTCTCATGGCATTGCTGAAGAAGGATGCCTTCTAATGGTCGGAGGAAGTAACCGAAGCCTTCAATGCCCTAAAGGTTGTGATGATGTTTACATCGGTGCTAGCTCTACCCGACTTTGACAAGGTGTTCGTGATTGAATCTGACATGTCGGGAGCCAAAATTGCTATTGTACTAATGCAAGAAGGCCAACCACTAGCATACACTAACAAGGCTCTCTCCCCAGCACATATGAAATTATCGGTCTTTGACAAAGAGATGCTAACCATCATGCATGTGGTTATAAAGTAAGATACCTTAAGTGATTAGTCGGCGATTCCAAATCAAGATTGACCAAAGAGCCTGAAATATTTTGTAGTGCAAAAGATTTTTTTCCCCAAGTAGCAAAAATGGGTAACAAAATTGCTAGGATTTGACTATGAAATTATTTAGAAAAAGGGGAAGCATGGTTGCATATGCGCTTTCCCGCCTCTCCGAGCATACTGAAGTGGCAGCCATCTCCCTCCCAGTTTGTTACCTCTTGGAATACATCAGGAAGGAGTGGTAAGGTGATCTAGAGACCCAAGAGAACATCGAGAAATTGGAGGAGAACCCTCACTTCCATTACCAAACCACCATCCTACAGGAGTTGCACTAATCACCTATGGTTAGACATTTAGGATTTCTTCGGACCTACAAATGAATTAACCAAATTTTCTATTGGAAGGGCATGAAGAAGATCATTACAGAATCTGTGGTTCAATGCGGCACATGCTAATGGCACAAAGGAGAGATGGTAACAAGTCTAGGAAAATTGTAGCCCCTACCCATATGGGACTCAACTTGGACCGACATTAGCATGGACTTCGCTGAAAGGTTGCCATCATCTCAAGGGAAAGGTACCATCCTTGTTGTTGTTGACCATCTTACAAAATACGTTCACTTACCGTGTCATCAGCATTGCTTGGATTTTTGGGGAGAATATACCTAAATTGCATGGGATACCTCGCTCTATTATAAGTGATCATGACAAGGTTTTCACTAACAAGGTTTGGAAGCAGCCTTTCAATTATGGGGCATATAATTAAAGATGAGCATAGTCTATTATCCCTAAACCGACGACCAAACAGAGGTGGTGAACAGGTACTTGGAGAATGACCTCATATGCTTCACCAGTGACAGGCCGAAAGAGTGGACTGAATGGCTTCCCTGGACCGAATGGTGGTACAACACAACATATCATTCGTCCACAAAATGTACTCTATTTGAAGTTGTTTATGGTCGGTCTCCTCCAGCAATCATCAAATATATGGCCAACACATCAAAAGTGGATCAAATAGACAGAGAATTGATTGATAGGGATAAAATTTTGCAGCTATTAAGGGACAACCTCATGCTAGCCCAAGCAAGAATGAAACAACAAGCTGACAAACATAGGAGTGAAAGGGAGTTTGCTATTGGAGATTGGGTCTTCCTTCGCCTTCAACCCTATAAGCAAAGATCCATAAATACTAGGACCTCAATGAAGTTGTCTCGCTGCTTCTTCGGACCCTACAAAATTTTGGAGTGCTTTGGAGCCGTGGCTTACAGATTGGATTTACCTGTAAACTCTAAAATACATATGATATTCCACATGTCCTACCACAAATTAAAGCTAGGAGAAGATAAATCAACCCAAAGCCATCTATTCGACATCTTTATTGATGGAGAGGTCAAGGTTCAGTCGGAGACCATATTGGACTGCAGAATCGTGATACGCCATAGATGACCTTCAACTGCAGTACTAGTATAGTGGACAATTTGCATGCTAAGGATGCTACTTGGGAGTACTATGAAGAATTGAAGATAAAATTTTTAGAGTTCATAGAGGTTTAGCCTAGAGGATAAGGTTGATTTGCAAAGGGCAGGTCTGATAGGACTCTAGCAGAGTCGAATCCTAGTCTACTAAGTTGAGTCCATTAATTGGGCCATGTTGGCCTGCTTAGACTAGACATTGAGTCGACTAGGAGTTGATTTGAATAAACGGGCCCAAATCCTAGTTAGAGTTGGATTCGACTAAAGTAGGAGTCCTAGTAGATGTAAGAGTTCTATTCCCAGTAGGACTCTTAGTTGGAGTCCAGGGTTATGGGGTCTCTTCATGGAACCCTATAAATAAGCATGTAATTAGTCTTTTCATAAAAAATAAAAGATCGATTCTTATTTTCAGCCTTGTGGCCGAAACTAGAAGGGTCGATCCCCTACAGAGATCGATTATCCCTAATAGAAACCTTTCGGTTCCTATCACATGCATTCGAGCCACATGAGAGCGTCCTTCGGAAAGGCCTCGAAGGATGCCCTTCCGAGGTGAAAAAACGATAGGGATAATTTTGTCCCCTGCTGGCTCATTCATCACTAAGGTCGACACATAAGTAGAGCTCTACGTCACTAGATCCAAAATAGCACCACAAGACGCCTTGATGATCGGCAATAACCTCACCTTTTTAAGATCAGGGACCAGAACAATCAAGTGGTTAACCTGATCTTATCCTGAGCTAGCCCACAGGGAGGCCTAAGGATCAAGTATAAGAGGAACCCCTTAGCTCATGCTGAAGGAGGACTCTGGCTCTCACTCTCTCTGAACTTACTGACTCAATCACATAGCTTATGTCGATGTCTTCTCCCCTCCACTAAATTAAGCATCAGATAGGCAGCATCGGGTAACCACTAATGGTGGTCTGTTATGCAGGACTGACGGACGACCAATGATACGTAGATAACCTAACCCTTAGAGGAAGAACCAAGTATCTAGGAGGATTATGGTCCACCTGCCTAACCACCTTGAGCCGAGTCTTTACCAACGGAACGACTTTTGGATTGGACTAACGCCGCAGCCTCCCCTCGCCGTCTTCCATGTCAGCCAGGAAGAGGCACTTGGGTGAGCCTACATCCTCGGTAGTGGATTGACTGTGCTGACTCACTGGTCGATGATACTCATAACACTGTTAAGAACTATATCTTTTAAGAGAGCATATATAAGCACAGTGACCAAATCTTCCACTAAAAGTATATTTTACTTTTGGAGAAATATGTAGTGTGAGTCTTTTAATAAATTTAGTTAGTTTTTGATGTGTGCCATTATTTATAAAACCAATACCTTCCTTTTTATATTCACAACTTTGTTTAGCAATAATCATATTGACTTATTTCCAATTTTAATTTTTTAATATTTATCGTAGTAACATGTTTTACTTTTTAAGAGTATATTAATACTATCAATTGATTCTTCTAAGTAATATTCTAGTTTCTTATTTATGTCAATTAGATCATTTTTTATATTTCCCAAAGCATGTGATTTTTAAAATAACTCCTTAAGTTCAAGATTAGATCATTTAAAATCTTCACATTTAAAATAAGGAGTATAAGATGTTGATACATATTTTTCATACATAATATTTAATATATCAAATTCATTAGTAAGTAATATATGATCCCTATTTAGTAAATTATGTTTCTTACTAATCTTTTTGAATTTATTATATAAATCATAAAATGCATAAGATAATTCATCATAAGATAAAGATATTTTGGGAGAGTCAAATACCTTATCGTTAAAGCCATCAAAGTATAGTTTGTTATTTTGTCTTCATTTATTTGCTCTTCATATTTTGATGCACTTGGTTCATCTCAAGTTGCCTTAAATGATTTCTTCTTCTTTTGGATAGATAACTTCTTTTTCAGTTGTAGACATTGCCCTGGCTTTTTGCATTCATAATATATGATTGCATCTTTATTAGGTTCACTTTTATTCATACCTTATTGTCTTTTAGGATGTCTTATTTCTTCTAATGAACTTTTTAAATCCCCTTGTAAAGGATCATTATTACTAGAGCTTTCACTCGAGTAATCTTATTTTGGTTTTAAGTATAGTATTCTTTTTTTTCTTAGGAAGGTTTTCCTCTTCATTTTCATGGGCTTTACATGTCATTTCATAGGTCATTAATATCTTATGAGTTCTTCAAGAGGAAAGTTATTCAATTGTTTGGTTTCTTGAATTGTTTTTACCTTTGGATTCTAGCTTTTAAGAAGATATCTTAAAATCTTATTTACCAATTTAAGATTAGTGTAACTTTTACTAAAAGCATTTAAACTATTGACAATATCCATAAAACAGGTTTATATGTCACCATTGGTTTCTCTTGACTTTATTTTAAATAATTCATAATTATGTATTAAAAGATTAATTTTATATTCTTTTATTCTCTTTGTGCCTTCATGAGTAACTTCAAGTATGTGTCTGTTTGAACCTTTGTGGATTCTAAGCTTGGAGTGATCTCTACAGAGGATCGGTCTCCTTGGAACTCTATAGGGGTTCCTCTCACAATGGTTGAAAGCAAATTGATCTATTGATGATGAAAAGAGGGTTGAATACATGATATTTATAGAGCTTCTAAACTCGTAATAGGACTCCTACTCAAAAGACTCCAACTCCTAGCAAACTCCTTAGCCGACATCTACTTGGAGTGGCCGACGGCTATGAAGACTCTTAACCCTAGTTAAACTCAATCCCTCACCCTAGTCGGCCCCCTTAACTATAGTGGGTGGCAGCTAATTAGGGTTTTACATGGTGTATCCCCTTTTAACTCAAATAAAATTAGGACTTAATTAGCTAGAGTCCTAACAGACCTACCCTCTTTAAATTAGCCTTGTCCTCAAGGTTGACGCTCCATGAACTCTGGAAATTTAATCTTCAAGTCTTCATAGTTCTCCTTGGTGACATCTTCTACAAGTAAGTTTGTCCACAGTACCAACACCTCAGTAGTGGTTCATCGACGTTGAGTCACGAGCCAATGATCAATGATGGCACTCAGTTGGATCTGGAGCTCTCCATGGGCTGTAATGTTCGGCAGGTGGCTTTAGGCCATCTCATTTTGTCCCAACTTGGGTTTCTGATGGGTAGGTCCAGTCTGTATGCCACTGCTCCTATGCACTCCATGATCTGATGTAGTATATAGAATCATGGTGAAAGATTTATGGATACTCTGGTGTGGACTGATGTTTGCTTGTAGGGCTGGAGATGAAGAAAGACCCAATCTCCCACCGAAAACTCTCTTTCACTTTTGTGTTGGGCCACTGAGAGAGTATCTTTTAATAGCTTTAAAATTTTGTCCCTATCTTTGAGCTCCCTGTCTACCTGTTCTACTTTAGATGTGCCAAGTACATACTTTAAGATTACAGGAGGTGGTCAGCCATACATAGCTTCATAGGGAGTAACATTTTATCCATGAATAATAAGTCGTGTTATACCATCATTCGTCCCAGGGAAGCCACTTTGTCCACTTTTTTGGTCTATCACTAGTGAAGCATCTAAGGTATGCTTCTAAGCACCTGTTCACCACTTCGGTCGAGCCATTTGTTTATGGATGGTATGCCATGCTCATCTTCAACTTAGTGCCCTACAACTAGAATAATTCTATCCAAAATTTACTAATGAAAACCCTACCATGATCACTTACAATAGATCTTGGCATCCCATGCAATTTTATAATATTTTTCATAAAGATTCTAGCAATGCTAGAAGTAGTGTAGCAATTACGGACAACACAAAAGTGGACATACTTCTTAAGACGATAGACCACAACGAGAATTGTACCCTTTTTCTTGAGATGAGGGCAGCCCTTCGATGATGTCCATGGGTAGAGGTTGCAGCTTTCTGGGGCTTGCCACTATTTCGCCTTTGTGTCATTGGCATACGTCACACTACGCTACAAATTCAGCAATAATATTTTTTATCCCTCTCCAATAAATATTTTGCTTAATTCTCTTGTAAGTTCTAAGGATTCCAAAGTGCCCCGCTATTGTTGTGGAATGCATCTCTTGAAGTTGGTCTTTATGTAAGGAGAATTCAGTATAAGCACGATGCATCCTTTATAGGGCAAGTCCTCCTCTAATTTTTTAATGATCTTGCTGGTCTCTAGATCACATCTCCATTCCTTCCTAATGTCCTTAAGAAAGCTACTAGCTGTAAGGGAGATGTAACATGACTCTAGCAGGGTTGAATCCTAATCACCCTAGAAGTAATTAATAAGAACCCTATGAGATTGTAATAAAACCCTACCTAGTAACTTATTTCCTATAAAGAAATGTGACTAGGATTTATTTTGGGGCCTTAGGGCTTCCTAGCCGCCACTCCCCTTACTGGGTTGGTCGGCCAGGGTTTCTAGTAGAGAGGAGTGGCTTCTGCAGCCACTAAGGCCACCCCAGCCCCTTTATTTTGGCATGACAGCAATAGGAGGGGCAAAAGGGGGAATTCACTTAGGAAGCACCCCCCTAGGGCTAGGGTTTTGAGCTCTACATGAGCTTGTAGCCTCCACCTCTTTTCATCAAGCAAGATCAATTTATAATTCAGCCATATAATCGACTACTAGGCGGGAGGAATCCCAATAGTGTTCTAAGAGTTAATCCCCCTCAAAGATCAAAATCTATAGAGCTCCTTCTGGGGTTCTATCATATGGTATCAGAGCCACGTTCCTGCTGCCCCCATCCTTCCAAGTAATTCCTATAATTGTTGCAACATGCACCTTCACCTTCCACCCAAGCCGCAGATCAAATCAATCTATTGCTGCCCTATGCGTTTCAATTAGGCGATCTGGTATAATTTCATCATCCACGCCTCTTTACTATTGCAAAATCTTTTACCTTACACATTGAAGAGTTTTTCCATATTTTCTCCACTGTAAATTTGTACCATCACAAATGTTATCATCATTGCGAAGGGGAAATGCTGCAGAAATTTTTAGCTACTTGTTTGCCTCTTGAAATTGATTTATTGCTCATCTATTGTGGATGAAATTTTTACACAATCTCATAGATCAACTTAGCATTCATCTAAGATTGATCTCTAGAAGAAATTCTTTCTAAAACTAATTTTATTGTGCTCTAATTCTTTGTCATGTAATGTTAGAATTTTACGAGAAAGAATCTACCTTCTGACTTTTCATCAACTTTCCTACCGTTACGTTGTCAAAATTTTGTCGAACCTATTTGCTGATATTGGCCATATCTGAAATATGCGACAAATTTCTACATATTTTCCTTGGGTTTTCATCTGAAATTTATGTCGAGAATTCGTTGCTTCTTCGACTCAAATTCTGTTCAATAGAACAACACATACACAGTGATCTTTCATTGAATCCTATCAGATTTTTGCTGCTATTTTTCTAGATTTGAATCTCTCTTTTACTCAAGTTCAATTCCTACCATAATAGCCCTAAATTTCATAATTTTTTGCTGGATTTTTGTTAAGAAACTAATGTTTCTTCTATGACAATTCTGCTTCTGCAAGGCAGCATACACTACAGCGAACTTCATCAAATTCTATCAAAACTTTGCTGCCATCTCTTCTAGATCTGAAACCATCTTTCCCCAACCTTCACCCTCTACCATCATAGCCCTAAAACCCTGCCAAACCGCAGCCAAAACCATACCCAAATCAGCCATCAAAACAGCCTAAAACCGTAGCCTTCTACAACCAGCACCTATTCGCAGCATACCCACACTGATCCCTATCAAACCTTTTTTGCCATGTATCCCAGATCCAAAATCCCTTTTCTTAACATTCATCCACTACTTTCATAGCCCTAAAACCACACCAAGTCGTAGCCAAAACTCCACAAAACTACAGCCCCAAACTGCACCCAATACAGCCATAAAACCAGCCCTAAAAACCGCAGCCTTCGGTCCACCAACCTTTCAGCCACCCAACCTCCCTTATACCTTCAACCGCAACACACATCCCTCACTGCACAACGCTGCCAATAGGAACCTCTCACTGCCATCCTCCTTGATTGCAGCCAGTAGTGATCCTTTGCAGCAAAAAGCTACCAGTAGCGATCTTTCGCTGCAATCTGTCTACATCGCAACCCGCAGCAATCTTTCGCTGCCAACTGTCTTGATTGTGGCCAACAATGAATTGAACATGACTAGCAGTGGTCTCTCACTCCATGTCATCACTGCCCTCCTCTGCAACAGTCGTGCACACCGCTGCCCCATCTTCCTCCTATTGCAGCCACACCCTTGCTGCAACCAACGCCACCTGCAGCCACGAAGTCACAATGTAGCCTTAGTCGACATTATTGCTACCCTCTTCTTCCTCGACCATCACTACTACCTTCCAACTCAAATCTCTTGGCTGTCATCTTTCGACAAATATCAGCCACCTGAAAAATCGTAGCCTCGACGACATTGCAGCATCACCGTAGAACCGTAACCGATGTTACTGTTGCTATCTTCTTTCTCCACCATTGCTGCTACACTTGGCTGCCATCCTCCACTTGGAGACTTCACCACCACAGCCCCGACATTGCTACCATTTGTTGCCTTCAACCTGAATATTGCAGCTACATTCTTCAATCGGTTTATTTGACAGGTTGGAGATCCTTACGTCATGACATCAGTGGGCTTATTCGAAGCCAAATTGGAGGCTTTCGAGATGTGTATAGATGCTAAACTATGCATTCTCTTTGAGGAGTTTAGATTGGGCTAATCACCAAGCCCAAGAAGATCACAACATGGAGCAAATTCTGATTGCAAAAAGAACCCACCGGAGATAAGAAGCGAAGTCAAGACACGGCAGCCCTATACCTCGGCGACATCGATCTCCTTTGCACAACTTCAAGAAGGGCACCTCAATCAAGATGCTCAGAGCATGAGAGCCACATCCCAACCAAAAGCATATAAACCTTCAGCACTAATTAATTATAAGAACCTTGATGAAGAACTAGCGATGATCCATCAAATCTCCACCATACAAGAGTACCAAATCAGGGTTTGAAAGGTAATCTAATTAAACTTATGATTGGTTTGAAAAGCAGATATTGAGGACTTTTATTAAGGACTTGAAGCCGAAGATTTGGGAAAAAATTAAAGCGCGATAGTCGTACACACTTAAGGCAGCCATCTCCTTCGTGTGATGTCAAGAGGAGCAATTAAACTATGAAGCCTAGAGGACTAGAATCGCTCCTTGACCAATGACACCAAAGCTTTCACCTCCTCCTACTATTAGCCGAACCCCTCAGCTAAAGAAACTAACAAGAGAGGACCTTCATGATGGATCGACAAAGGGCCTATGTGGGTATTATGATAAACTGTGGAGCCTAGAACACCAATGTAAAAAGAAGACACCACTGACGATTGCACCCACTGAAGAACCCAAACATGAAGATACGACTCCCGAGCCCAAGGAGAAGGATACACCATAACTGATCACCCACACAATCCCTACCTTAGCCGGCTACACAAACCTGCAGAAATTGAACAACGAAGTATTTCTCGAGCAGCAGTCTGTCCTCATCCTCATCAACGCCGGGAGCATGTTGGGAAATCTCAACTGGTGCATCACATGCGCAGCAGAAATCAAAATATAAAATCAGTTTCCCACATAGATCAAATCATCGTGCAAAGATTGGGGTCGCGAGAAAAAAAATGCAAAATCGAAAAATCACGATGTGTGAGAGATTAATTTTACCTAGGAAGATCGTATATCCCTTTATTACATATCCGGATGGAGAAGATGAAGGAGGTCAAGCGTCCTCCTCTCTAACGGCATCCACATGATAGATCTCTACAGCGAAACTCTTCCAATCTGATCTCGCAACCCTTGCACAAAGGGAGGGAAGAGAATAGGAGGTGGTGGCTAAAGCTGCAGCCTATCAACCATGAGTCTCCCCTCCTATTTATAGAGAGCCACCAAAACCCTAGGGCTCCTTCCATAGTGGGTATTGGATCTTCATCCAATAACCCACTAAACTTGCATTATTGGATCTCTTTCCAATAAACTCATTAGGCCTTAATCAAGGAGCCCATCAATATAGGGTCTCATCTAATGAGAATAGGGACTAATTGGATCTTCATCCAATCCTCTATTCGCTGAAGCATCTACCATATGTGTGTGACCCTCTAGGCCCGATACCGAGCTGGCTGTGAGTCACTCCCATCAGAACTCCTTCTGATATAGTGAATTATTATCCCCATAATAATTCACTCGACTCATCGACTATGGACGTACTAGGCCATTACGACATAGTCCCCAGACGGTACTGGGATCCATCGGACCTGTTTGTTCACAGTTACCATGTATCTATAATCCCTCATCCAAATAATATCTCAGAGACCGTATATTGGACATGGTACTGTCAGGTCACATACGGAATCATTTTGTATTGCTTTATTCGGATTATACCGGATAACTCCTTCTATCTCAATCCGAATGACCCTGGTCAGGGATTTGTCTGAGCAAGTACATATGAGATATTCCTCTCATGATACCGAGAGTGGATGATCCTCTATTGACACTTAATTATCTTTGTAAGGTTGGCTACCAATCCAGATAACCAGTTGTACCAGATCTGAAACTTTCTAAACCTATAAGTCTGGCGTCAAAGAAATGATTACTCATACAAGGAATCCTTGGTATCTCAAGTCTAAGGACCAGATACACAACTGGGACTATAGAATTGCTGTCGGACATTAGGTATCATTAACCATACAGCATTCCATAAGCGGATCAATCAATGAACTCGTTCTCTAATGAGCACTTGTACTATATCCTTAGTGTCTCCACACAAGTGGCTATGAGACCAGCCGCCTCCATCATATGGACGGGTATATAGTACACCGATTTATCCGGCTATCTCAATGTCCCTATTGAGTAACCTATGACCGGGATTATTTAGGATTGTATTTAAAGGTGAATCGATCTTATTATCGTGATCTCATTACGACCCGATTCTTATTGCAAAAAAAACCAAGGACATCACAATATATATGTAACAAATAATATAATGTGAGAATATGTCAATATTAATCATAAGCAAAAAGATCATACAGCGTGTCACATATGTCATCACTCACGTGATTGGCTTGCAGGGCATCTGTAACCAGCAATCTCGCACTTGACCAAAAGCCAATCACCTATATGTCTAATCCCCATCAGACCCTTGTCACGCTCAAATATAATCTAAGCTAGTGGCTTCGTCAGTGGATCTGCAATGTTATCTTCGGATGGAACTATTTCCATTGCTACATCTTTTTGGGTCATGATCGCTCTAATCATATAGAACCTCCTCAGAACAATTCTGTTAAGACCTGAGTTCCTTTGTTAGAGTTATCGCCTTGCCGCTGTCATAATATATGGGAGTCAGCTCCACGCTGCTTGGTATGACTCCCAAATCCTTGATGAACTTCTTCATCCACACCCCTTTGTCTTGCTGCTTCTACCACAGATTTATTTCACCTCTTTGGTCGAGTCAGCAGTAGTATCTTGCTTGAAACTCTTCCAGCTTACTACTCCTCCATTCAAGGTGAAAACATACCCTGAATTTGACTTGCTATCATCAATGTTCGACTGAAAACTCAAGTCCGTGTAGCCCTCAACCTGGAGGCTACCTTCTTCATACACCAGTAAAAGATCCTTAGTCATTCTCAAGTACTTAAGGATACACTTTACTGCCTTCCAGTGTTCTAAACCTAGATCTGCCTGATACCTGCTCGTGACACTCAGAGCATATACTATATCAGGCTTCGTACATAGCATCGTATACATGATAGACCCTATCACTGAGGCATATGCTATCTTATTCATATATGCTCTTTCTTCAGGAGTCTTTGGGGACATACTCCTAGAAAGTGATATTCCATGTCTCACTGGTATAAGACCTCTCTTGGAATTTTTCATGCCACACCTTTTGACAATGAAGTCTATATACCTAGACTAGGACAAGCCAAGTATCTTTTTGGATCTATCTCTATAGATCCGGATCCCAAAATATAGGATGCTTCCCCTAAGTCTTTCATGGAGAAGTTTTCAAATAGCTAAGCCTTTACTGTGGTGAGCATTCCTACACCATTCCCAATGATTAGGATATCATCCACATATAGCACCAAGAAGGTGATAGTGTTTTCACTTATCTTCCTGTATACACAAGGCTCTTATTCGTTCTTAACAAAGTCATAAGATCTGATCACCTCATCAAATCTTATGTTTCAACTTCGGGAAGCTTGCTTTAATTCATAAATGGATCTAAGCAACCTGCACACTTTATCTGGACTCTCTTTGGATAAGAATCCCTCTGGTTGTATCATATACACCTCTTCCTCGAGGTTGCCATTGAAGAATGTTGTTTTGACATCCATCTACCAAATCTCATAGTCATAGTGTGCTGCAATGGCCAAAATAATTCTAATGGACTTAAGCATGGCTACAGGTGAAAAGGTTTCTTCATAGTCAATTCCTTGTCTTTGACGATATCCTTTAGCTACCAGCCTTGCCTTATAAGTCTCTACCTTTCCATCCACTCCGATGTTCTTCTTGAAGATCTATTTGCAACCGATGGGTACAATACCCTCAGGTGCATCCTCAAGGTTCCAAACCTTATTAGAGTACATGGAATCCATCTCAGAATTTATGGCTTCTTGCCACTTTCCGAAGTCTATACTCATAATAGCCTCATCGTAGGTCTGAGGATCAACATACTAAGAGTTATCTCCACTGATATGTCCGATATATCTTTCAGGAGGGTGAGATACTCTATTAGACCTATGTAAAGTTGAAACTTGTGTGTTAGGTACCTGAACAGATTCGGGCTCTGGAATGGTGCTTGAGCTAGGTTCTCCAACCTCGCTCAATTCTATCTCACTCCCACTATTTCCACCAAGAATATGTTCCTTCTTAAGGAATACAGCTCTCTTGGCAACAAAGACCTTTCGGTCCTCGGGATGATAGAAATAATACCCACAAGTTTCCTTTGGGTATCCCACAAATGTGCACCATTCTGTCCTTGATTCTAACTTATCGAGGTTGTGTCTTCTAACGTGGGTAGGACAGCCCCAAATCCAATAATCTTAAGATCAGGCTTCTTTCCTTTCACATATCTTATATGGTGTAGACACTACCGACTTTGATGGAACTCTGTTCAGAAGGTAAGCTGCAGTCTCTATGGCGTACCCCCAGAATGAAACGGATATGTCAGTGAAACTCATCATGGACCGCACCATGTCTAACAGCGTGCGATTCCTCCTTTCTGATACACCATTGAGCTGAGGTGTATAAGGAGGTGTCCACTGGGATAGAATCTCATTGTCCCTAAGGAAATGGGTGAACTCCATACTCAAGTACTCTTCTCGATCTTATCGAAGAGTCTTAATACTCTTTCTAATTTGGTTCTCTACCTCATTCTTATATTCCCTAAATTTCTCAAAGGCCTCAGATTTGTACTTCATTAAGTACGCATGTCTATACCTAGATAAATCATCAGTGAATGTAATGAAGTATGAGTAACCACCTATAGCTTTAGTCGACATGGGACCACATACATCATTATGTATGAGTTTCAATAACTCAGTGGCTCTCTCTCCAATTCCACTAAAAGAAGAGTTGGTCATTTTCTCAGGAAGGCAAGGTTCGCAAGTTGCATATGACTCATAGTCAAATGGATCTAAGTATCCAACTTTCAGCAACTTTTAAATCCTTCCCTCATGTATATGACCTAGCTTATAATGCCATAGGTATGCATTATTCACCTCATCTCTTTTCCTCTTAGACATATTTATATTCATGATATATGGAGAAGTGTCTAACATATATAAGCCATTTATAAGGGTGCCTCTAGTAATGATCTCATCATCCATAATTATTGAATAACTATTATTCTCAAAAACTAACATATATATACTAATTGTCAAACAAGAGATAGAAATAACGTTTTTGATAATAGAGGGAACAAAATAGCATGCATCTAATGCAATAATAGTTCCACCAAGCAGATGTAGGGTGACCTCTCCAACAGCAACTGCAGCAACTCTTGCTCCATTGCCCATCTTGAGGTCCATCTCGCCTCTAACCAATCTCCTAGGTCTTGCTAGAACCTACAACGAATTACATATATGATAAACACTCCCGGTATCCAATAGCCATGTGTTATTATAAAAATCTGACAAGGGGAGACTTATCATGAATATACCTGAAGCTTCTCCAAACTTCTATCTCGCCTTCTCTGCAAGGTAGTCCTTACCGTTCCTCTTCCAATGCCCGTCTTGGCCGCAGTGGAAGCATTGTACTTTATCCTTTCCCGGGTATTTCTTGGCAACCTTTGCCTTACCTGGTCATTCTTTGCCCTTGCCCTTCTTAAGGGTCTTGTTGGCCTTCCTTTTTTTTGGTCTCACTAATATAGAGAACTGGCTTCTCCTTTTTAAGGGTCTTGATGGCACTCTCAACCTCCCTCAACATATTGAGGAGCTTAGGAAGAGTCACCTCAAACTTACTCATGTTAAAATTCATGATGAAGTAAGAAAAGAAATCTAGTAGGGACTGAAGTATAAGATCAATGCACAGGTTATCCTCTAGGACGATTCCTAGACCTGTGAGTTTTTTTATCCACTCTATCATCTTTAGGACATGGTTCTCAATCGATGTCCCTTCTGTCTTCCTAGCTTGGAAGAGTTTCTTAGATATCTCATATCTTTGAGTTCTTCCCCGTTTCTCAAACAGCTGGTGGAGATGAAGAAGGATAGAATCTGCATCCATGCTCTCATATTACCTTTGTAACTCAGGAGTCATGGAGGCCAACATGTAATATTTTGCCAATGTGGAATCATCTATATACTTCACATAGTGAGCGATCTCATCCTCGCTTGCCCCTTCTTCTGGCGTGGGCAGAATTGTATCAAGGACATATGTAATTTTCTCCGCCGTGAGAATAATTCTCAAATTACGAAGCCAATCTGTATAGTTTGGACCAGTGAGGTGGTTGGCATCAAGTATGCCACGTAGGGGGTTTGTGAGCGACATGTTTCTAACAAAACAAGATATAGTAAAAATAAATAACATGCAAATTTTACAGAAAATACTAATTAAGATATGGACTTCTATCTTAATGTACTCCCGCTATTTTCTTAGCGAATTATGTGACACCCTCGACATGTGAGACGAAACTCTCTGGCAGACTCCTAGTGGGGATCGGGATCCAATTGGCATCTTAGTGCAACCTCGAGGGATTCGACCAATTACATTAAGCCCAAAAGGTAGGCAACTCTTGCCAATCACAACTCCTTGTGATTCCCGTTATGTTCGACCTCCAAATCATCATAGTCTCGAGGGACTCGACCAACCATGATATTCAATTAAGCATCGCCATCGTTACAAGATGAGTCTGATTTGATGATATGCCCTCGAGGGACTTGACCAAGCATGCCATGTCCTCAGGTCACCGGTGACATCTCTATGTCATAGGCAAGAACTTGATCACGTAGATAGGTGAGCCTCGAGGGACTCGACCAACTCAACCTATGGCGTGATTCAATTTCTTCCTATAACGATAGAAGGCCACGTGGGCCAATCTTATTGCCTCACGCTTACCGACTTAACATTATCGTAGGAGGGGTTTTTGTTTCGTATCGATCTCCTAATATGTCATGTCACACACATACATATTTAATAGATATCTACATTGTATGCAAATATATATATATGCAAGCCACACTAGATGATCATGAGCCGTCACCTAATATGATTAAGCCTGAGCCAATGGGCCTAATCACTCACAATAGGATCAATGTGTGCATTGACGCATCTCCATGCCCTGTGATTGTTGATCTCGTCATCATCGATTCTGTCGAATCGTTGCATCACCATGCGTCGTGATCTCCCGTCACGACATCGTGGGTCCCGCTGTAACCTCCACGCTCCCGTTGCGCCTCTCCATGTAATTACAAATAATCACAAGCACGTATGCCCAACAATAAATGAGAAAAACGTAGGCTCACAGACCCCAATAATAATAATAATAATAATTACACACATCACAACACATGGCTCATGATCATCCATCCACATCACACATCACATGTACATCACATCATAAGTAAGATACTAGATATATATAATAATTAATTAAACTATTTAATTAATTATTTTTCTGGAAATTAGGATATGCTTAAAATTTCTAGAATTGTCAAGGGCATTTTTGTAATTTTGGATGAGAGGACAGTCCTCAGAATTTCCAGAATTATCAAGGGTATTTTTAGAATTTTGTACAAGAGGACAATCCTCAAAATTTCCAGAATTGTTGAGGGTGTTTTCGGTATTCTAGATGAGAGGAAAGTCCTCGGAATTTCCAAAAATGTTCAGGGTATTTAAGGAATTCTGTATAAAGGGGACAGAGCTAGAATTTCTTAAATTCTGAGGGGCATAACCATCTTTTTATCAAAAAGATGCCCTAGCCCTCCTTCACCCTCACTACACCGCCACTGCCACTGCCCCTACATAGGCAACGGCTGCCCTTTGCAGCTAGCAACTGCCCAACCAAGGGGCGGCCACCCCTGCGGCTTGCGCCGTCGCCCCTACTAGCGGTAAGGCTGGCCGCTATCGGCTGGCCCTTACGAGCTGACCACAGCAGGCCGTGCCCGTGGGTGGCCGCCCCTTGCAGGTAGCCAGGCCATGGTCAGTCGCCCCTACAGGGGACCTGGCTGTGGGCAGCCACCTCTGCATGCAGACAGCATGCTTGTGGCCACTCCTCCCTAGCAGGCAGCGCCTACTTTCGCTATCAATCGCTGCAACAAGCACGTAGAATAGTTCTATGCGATTCAATCTCATCATATGCAGTTTAAAACTAATTTTTCGCACGAAAACCTTGGCTCCGATACCACTGTTGGGAAACCTCAGCGGGTGCATCACATGCGCAGCGGAAATAAAAACATAAAACTGGTTTCCCACGCAGATCAAATCATCGTGCAAAGTTTGGGGTCGCGAGAAAAAATGTAAAATCGGAAAATCACAATGTGTGAGAGATTAATTTTACCTAGGGAGATCGTATATCCCTTTATTGCAGATCCGGATGGAGAAGATGAAGGAGGTCAAGCGTCCTCATCTCTAGCGGTATCCACATGATGGATCTCTACAGCAAAACTCTTCCAGTCTGATCTCACAACTCTTGCATAGAGGGAGGGAAGAGAATAGGAGGTGGTGGCTAAAGCTATAGCCTATCAACCATGAGTCTCCTCTCCTATTTATAGAGAGCCACCAAAACCCTAGGGCTCCTTCCTTAGTGGGTATTGGATCTCCATCCAATAACCAATTAACCTTGCATTATTGGATCTCTATCAAATAAACTCCTTAGGCCTATAATTGGGTCTTAATCAAGGAGCCCATCAACATAGGGTCTCATCTAATGAGAATAGGGGCTAATTGGATCTTCATCCAATCCTCTATTCGTTGAAGCATCCACCATATGTGTGTGACTCTCTAGGCCCGATACCGAGCTGGCCGTGAGTCACTCCCATCAAAACTCCTTCTGATACAGTGAATTATTATCCCCATAATAATTCACTCGACTCATCGATTATGGACGTACTAGGCCACTACGCCATAGTCCCCAAACGGTACAAGGGGGATCAAATCCATCGGACCTGTCTATCCATAGTTACCATGTATCTATAGTCCCTCATCCAAATAATATCTCAGAGACCGTATATTAGATATGGTACTGTTAGGTCGCATATGGAATCAGTTTATCTTGCTCTATTCAGATTCTACCGGAGAACTCCTTCTCTCTCAATTCGAATGACCCTGGCCAGAGATTTGTCTGAGCAAGCACATATGGGATATGTCTCTCGTGATACCGAGAGTGGATGATTCTCTATTTATACTCAATTACCTTCGTAAGGTTGGTTACCAATCCCGATAACCAACTGTACTAGATCTGAAACTTTCTAAACCTATAAGTCTGGCGTCAAAGAAAGAAGTACTTATACAAGGCATCCTTGGTGTCTCAAGTCTAAGGACCAGATACACAACTGGAACTATGAAATTGCTATCTGACATTAGGTATCATTAACCATATAACATTCCATAAACGGATCAATTAATAAACTTATTCTCTAATGAGCACCTGTACTATATCCTTAGTGTCTCAACACAAGTGGCTATGAGACCAGTCGCCTCCATCAAATGGACGGGTATATAGTACACCGATCTATCCGGTTATCTCAATGTCCCTCTTAAGTAACCTATGACCAGGATTATTTAGGATCTATTTTTAAAGGTGAATCGATCTCATTATCGTGATCTCATCACGATCTGATTCCCATTGCACAAAACCAAGGACATCACAATATATATGTAACAAATAATATAATGTGAGAATATGCCAATATTAATCATAAGCAAAAAGATCACACAGTGTGTCACACGTGCCATCACTCACGTGATTGGCTTGCAGGGCACCTGTAACCAGCAGAGCACACACAACTTCATGAGCAGTAAGATTGCTACCTATTTAATGCTCCAAAAAGAAGATTATAGTGGGTTCGAAGTCAAGGTAGCTGATGACCAAATTCTGAAATGCAACCAGAAGTGCCCGCAGGTAAAACTGATCCTATAGGAGCAAGACGTAGTTACTGATTTTTTTCTTTTCCCTCTCGATGATTTTGATATAGTGCTCGACATTGATTGGTTGTCCATTATTAGAGATATTTTTTAAAAAATTTTAAATCTAACCATGAAATTATTCAACAAAGGAAACCAGGTGGTTCTACGAGGGAGCCAAGCGACTATGACCACAACACAACACTTGGAGAATGTACCAAAAGAAGAATCCAACAGCTTCTCAATTCAAGTTCAAGAGTTTCAGGAGATTGAAGATAAGAACCCTCTCGCACAGCTTGCTGAAACTTTGGGAGTCTCCACCAAACTGAGCTGACTACCTCTTATCAAGGTGCCCGACTCCCCTATGCTGAACTGGCTAAAATTACCACCATCTGATACTTGGCTAGATTGCTGCCCACGGAAGATTAAAGGTAAAAGGGCCGCCCAAGAGATGACAGAAATATGAATTGTTTGGCCGTGCTTATTTTCCGCTATGACACATCCCTAAATTATATTCCCCAGGGATAAGCTACTTCTAAAGTATTACATCCCGCTAAACTCACTATGGTTGCTGATGCAACACTTCCATATCTCAGTTGACTTCCATGACTTCTCCTAGGATCTGACCATGTTGTTTAAAGACTTCCTTGATGATGACCTCTAATCTACGACCCAAGACTGTGAGAAAATTGAGCCCCTCTAGTGACGAAATCAGAATAAAAGAAGGATCATTCACAGATCTCGATAAAATATCATCCCTCTCACTCTAAAGAAAGATGCAGCACCTTAGCTAAGTGGAACTATAGCCCTCACGACCATGATGTTGTCCCCACCAAGTCGTAGCCAGATGTTTATGATTGGAGCAGACACATCTAGAGTTGGGATCAGCATCACCCTTATGCAAGATGGTTGACTCCTAATTCACACCGAGGCTTCCCCCGCACTCCACATGAGGTTTTTAAAGGGGATACTCATTGCTACCAAATTTAAAATTTAGTTAGATATAGGTCCATGGCACGAAAGAGAAGTAAGCCCAAAAGAAATACAATCCATGCTCATGCCATATTGGACTCTCATCATCCTGAACCATACTAGAGGGCAGTCACCATTCTAGAAAGAAAGATTGGCTATTACTAAAGACTAACCACATGGCAGCATATGCAAAGAAGAAATGGCCTCCCGATAAACTACAGAATGGATGAAAAATTGAAGATCAAGTTTTCCTACACCTCTAGCCCGATCAGTAGGAAACTCAACCCTTAAGGAAGTGGTCTCCCTATTTCTTTGGGCCTTATAAAATTAGGGATCACATTGGGGCCCTAACCTGGAGATCAGATCCGTGTACCATATCAAGATTATAGTTGATCCTTCGGGTATCCCACCTCAAATGGAAATTTAAAGAAGACGACTCAGCCCAAATCCTTCCAACCGACACCCAAGCTGATGAGGAGGCCAAAGTTCAGCTAATGATAGCATGGGAATCATATAAGACATTGGACACCTGGTTCCCTGAGTTTATAGATCCTCAGCCGTGAGACAAGGCTGATTCAAAGAGGACGGGCTTGATAGGACTCTAGCAGGGTTGAGTCCTAATCACCCTAGAAGTAATTAATAAGAACCCTGTGAGATTGTAATACCCTACCTAGGCACTTCTATCCTATAAAGAAGTGTGGTTAGGGTTTATTTTGGTGCCTTGGGGCTTCCTAGCCACCACCCCCTTATTGGGTTGGTCGGCTAGGGTTTTTAGCAGAGGGGCATGGCTTGTGCAGCCACTTAGGCTGCCGCCCCTTTATTTAGGCCTGGTAACTATAGAAGGGGCAAAAGGGGGAATTCACTTAGAAAGCACCCCGCTAGGGCTAGGGTTTTGAGCCCTATATAAGCTTGTAGCCTCCACCTCTTTTCATCAAGCAAAATCAATCTACAATTCAGCCATATGGCAGACTACTAAGAGGGAGGAACCCCTATAGTGTTCCAAGGGTTGATCCCCCTGAAAGACCAAAATCTATAGAGCTCCTTCTGGGGTTCTATCAAGAAGGTTAAAATTTCAGCTTGCTCGGGTAGTTGTGAAAGCACATCTGCAATAACATTTTTTTTCCTTTTTTATAAGTTATTTCGTAATCATACCCACGAAGCTTTGTTACTCATTTTTGCTATTTAAGGAAGGATATATTCTGCTCCAAAAAATATTGAAGGCTCTTGTGGCGATTTTTATTTGGAAGCGTCGATCAAGTAAGGTCTCTACTTTGTCACCGTGTACACAATCGCAAGTATCTCCTTGTCGTAGATAGACATTTTTAGATGTGAGAGAGATAATACTTTGCTGGTGTAAGCAAGAGGTTGGCCATCTTGCATGAGGATGGCACCAATCCCAACTCTGGATGCATTGGCTTCAATGATGAAAGTTTTGTTAAAGTCAGGTAGTGTTAGCATGGGCGTTGATGTCATGGCTGCCTTGAGATCGTCAATGGTAGTGGAGGCTTTGTTTGACCACTGGAAAACATCTTTTTTCAGTAAGGATGTGAGAGGTGCACTGATCTTTCCATAATCTTTGACGAACTTACGGTAGTAGCCCGTCAAACCAAGGAACCCACGTAGCGATTTTATGTTCTTCGGTGTCGGTTAGCTTTGCATTGGCTCAATTTTGGAAGGGTCCACTATCACTCCTTCTGATATAAGGTGCCCAAGATACTCTATCTTTTGTTGAAGAAAGCTGCACTTTGATTGCTTAACAAAAAGAACATGCTCTCGAAGAATCGTCAAAATAAATCATAAGTGCTGAAAATGACTTTCAATTGAAGGGTCGTAAAAAGGATGTTGTCAAAGAAAACCAATGCAAACTTACAAAGATAATTCAGGAAAATATTATTCATAAGGCTCTGGAAGGTGGAGGGAGAATTGGTGAGACCAAAGGGCATTACCAAAAATTTATAGTGGCCGTTGTGCGTCCAAAAGGCAGTCTTCGGTATGTCATCTTCACGCACTCGAATTTGTTGATATATGGATCGAAGGTCTAGCTCGTGAAAACTCATGCTCCCATTAATTCATTAAGTAATTCATCCACCACTAGAATAGGGTAGTTGCCTTTGATGGTTATGTCGTTGAGAGCTCGGTAGTCGACGCACATTCACCACGTTCCGTCTTTCTTTCGTACGAGAAGCACCGACGAAGAGTAGGGGTTGCAACTTGGCCGAATGACCCCTGTTTCAAGCATCTCCTTTACAATCCTCTCTATTTCATCCTTCTAGAGGTGGGGATATTGATATAGCTGAGTGTTTGCTGGTGGTTTGCCCAAAAGAATTGGAATTCGATGATCTTGCCGTCATGTAGGAGGTAGGCTACGTAGTTCGGCGAAGACATCTAAAAATTCAGCAAGAAATTGGAGAAGGTTTGGTTCTTCAATTTGTGTTGGCACCCCTATAGATTGCTATTAGACTTGCATCAAGAAGCCGCTATTCACTTTATGCAAAACTTTCTCCATTTGCTGCGTACAAACCGTCGTTACGTCGCTCCCGCGTTTCTCATGTAGGATCACCTGTTTCCCTTTGTTGTAAAATTTCATAATTAATTTTGAAATTTTTTAAGAAATATCACCTAATGTAGTTAGCCATTCGATGTCAAGCATGACCTCATAATTGTCAAGTGGGAGGAGGAAGAAGTTGACAATGATCTCTTGGTCTTGCAGCAATAATTTTACCCACGGGCATTTGCGGTCGCACTTTAAAATTCGACCGTCGGCGACCTTAACATCAAACCTACTATAATCCTCAATATGTAGAGCTATCTGAGCAGCAACCTTAATGTTCATGAAGTTATTAGTGCTCCCAGTATCGATGAGGACGGTGATTGGTTGTTGTTTAAGTAGTCCTACTTTCATCGTCCGTGGGTTCGCATAGACGGCAAGAGCATGCATCGTACAATCGGCCAGCTACTATTCTTCTTCCATGACCTCCTCCTCATGCTCCTAAACCTCCTCCTCTAAATCTTCAATGGGTCTATTAGTAGAAGGTGTCCCTTTTTGTAGTGATGGTCATGGCTCCACGGTTCGTCGTAATGCCAACAAAGGTCCTTTGCCGATCTATCACGAAGTTATTCTCTTATCAATTTCTTTAGTAGCGACAGATGGCTGGGAGCAAGGGTGCTGAAGGTTTATATGTTGCTGGTCTAGGGGTGGTCCTCGTCCTTCGAGCGTCTTGGTTGAGCTGCTTCTCTTGGATTCGGGCAAAGGAGATTGTGGCCATCAAGGTGGAGTGCTACCGCACTTTAACTTCTCCTCTTATTTCCAACTTGAATCCTTCAATAAATGTCCCTAATAATTATTTGCTAGACTAATCACGAGTGAGGTTAGATAATCTCTCAAACCTAGTTTGGTATTCCTGGATCATGGAGGTTTGTCGGATCTTCACAATTTGCCCATCGATGTTCTCGTGCTCGATTAGTCCAAAGTGGATCAGTAGCTCGCTTTTGAATTATCTCCAGACTCCTTGCGTGTATTCAAGCTAATAGTACCATTGAATTGTATCTCTTTCGAGGTCGATGACAATGATGTCTACCATGGAAGCCTTCGGTGTTCGATGATAGCAGAAATAGCGTTCGGCGCGCGAGAGTCATCTCGTCGGGTCTCCTTCTTCCCACCGAGGGAAGTCCACCTTCATGCATGGCTGCATCACATCTAAGTCTTGTTCTTCCTTCTCTTGAGGCCTCTCTGAACTTTCACCTTGCCAAAATTTTGTTGGGCTCGGAGATCGGTCAATTCTGAATTTTGTGAATAAGGCATGCAATTTGTCCTCTATGCATGATTCGAGAGCCTCCAACTTGGTATTGATCGAATCTTTGGATGCCATTATGTATGCCTCCAGATCTGAGATGTTTCAATCTTTATTTTGTTGATGGATCAAGGGCATAGGATGGTAGAAGGTTTGGTGGCTACAGAAGATAAGATCGATGGTGGAGGGTTGTGGCTGCGATAGGTCACTATTTGGGCTATGATTTTGGGTGTTGTTTGGGTTATGAAAATAGGTTATGATAGTTGTATCTTAAGGCTAGAGGGGTGCCCTAAAGCCAATATGGTTGGGGGTAGCAAGATTGGTTGAGTTTTGGTGAGTTGCAAGAGAAAAATGACAAAAGGTACAGCATCATAATTTTTCATCCAAAAATTTTAGCAGGATAGATGTAATTTTTTCCAGCAATTTTGATAATGATTCATTTAAAACTCAATGAGAATCCACTGGTAAGGGAAAGTTAATGTTGATAAATTTTTTGTGAAAGAATACAACAATAAGAAATTCAGCTAGATCAAGGAATACGAGAAGGTGTTGCGGTAGAATTTTACGTCAAAGGTCCATCAATTTAAATGTAAAGATCAATAGTTTATATTAATAATTTTTGTAGGAGACCAAAAGGTAATCCACTATTAAGGAGTGTCAAAGCCATCATAAAAAACTCGTAGAAGATTGGGCAGAAAAATTATGACAGCAAGATCAAAATGGGAAGTAGTATGCGATTGAATTCTACAGCGTAACTTTCATCGTAAAGACGGTAACTTCGCGACAAAGAGTTATGCAGCGTAATACCTGAATACTTTTTGGATCTTTTTGGTTTAAGGATCACTAAATTAGGGAGATTGAAGGATGATCTATGGTAGTGGAGATGACAGCGGAATTCAGCAATGATCTAAGCAATTATAGGAATTGCTTAGGCGGCTGTGGAAGGATGATAGGCAATTGAGGAAGGGCAGTGAGAGGCCAAGAACGCTGCTCTGATACCAAGTGTTAGAACCCTTGCAGATTCTAAGCTTGGGGTGATCTCTATGGGGGATCAGCCTCCTTGGAACTCTATAAGGGTTCATCCCTCCTAGGGTTGCTGCAAAATAGCTGAAAGCAAATTGATCTATTGATGATGAAAAAATGGCTAAATATATGCTATTTATAGGGCTTCTAAACCGTAACTCATAATAGGACTCCTATTCAAAAGACTCCAACTCCTAGCAAACTCCCTAGCTGACTTCTACTTGGAGTGTATGGCAGTTATAAAGATTCCTAACCTTAGTTAAACTCAATCCCTCACCCTAGCCGCCCCCCTTAACTACAGTGGGTGGCAACTAGTTAGGGTTTTACATGGTCTATCCCCTTTTAACTCAAATAAAATTAGGACTTAATTAGCTAGAGTCCTAATAGTATCAAATATCATGTGCGGTGTCATAAGTGAAAATGTGATTAAACTTATTTTTATCCAAAGTACAAAATAAAGCATTTATAGCTTTACCATTTAAGAAAAATATTTCCTTCTCAAGATTATTCTATTCATTTATCAGTTTCAAAGATTTTTGAAAACCAAACTCGATAACATTCTATAGATCAAAATCCATAGAAATCAAGAAAATTCGCATTCATGTTTTCTAATAGGTATAGTTGGTCCCATTGAACATAGGAGGATGAGTGATATAGTGACCCTCTTGATTGCCTAAAAAAGCCATTAGATCTCTCTTGAGTGTTAATCCAACTGAGAGAACCAAGATTTGACACCAATTGTTAGGATCGTAATGCCACTAAGAGAGGGGGTTGAATTAATACTATAGCAAATTTTATCTAATTTTAATAGTTTGATCGATAAACCCATGTCTGGAATGTGATTAAAAAGTTTGAGTAAGATTTATAAGTAAGTAAATTAGTATTCAAGAATAAATCAAGGCAAGAGAAGGAATGCAAACCAATTTATAGTGGTTCGGTCATCTCGACCAACATCCACTCTCGAATCCTCCTCCCTTGAGGCCATTGGCTTTTACTATTGATCTTTTTTCCAATGAGCAAAGATTAACTATCATTGTTACAACTCTTCTCCTTTTAATAAGCTTAGGAGAGAACATTCACACTTTCTTTTACAAAAGACCATACACCTCTTATAACTTAGAATCACCTCTAAACTCAAAAAGGAGGAAGAGACTCAAACACTACTCAAAGAGGGTTTACAACACTTTTGTGCTTAAGAATTCATTACTCTATCAAGCAAGCATGAGTGAAAATTTATAGACCCCAAAAGGCTTCAAGAATGGAACTAAAAATTTAAATCCCTAAAATTTTAGGATACTGATGGTACTACCACCGGCATCATGTGGTACTACTGCTATAACTAGGCTAGGAATCCAAGCTTTGATCATACCATCTTCGGCCTAGGTGGTAATACCATCGCCTTGGATAATACTACAGTCGGCATGGTGATAGAACCCCAGAAAGAGCTCTATATATTTTGATCTCTAAGAGGGATCAACCCTTGGAACGCTATATGGGTTCCTCCCTCCTAGAACTCGGCATAAGGCTGAATAAAAGATTGATCTTCTTGATAAAAGAGAGGGGGTAGCTATATCATTATATAGGATTCTAAACTCTAGCCCATGGGGTGCTTGCCTAAGTAAAATTATCCCTTTGCCCTCCTACAGTCGACCTAGCTGAGGGAAACCCTGGTCGACCAGCCCAGTAAAGGGGGCAACGACCACTAAGCCCTAAGGCCCCATTCTAAACCCTAGCCACACTTTTTTATAGGATAGAAGTGGCTAGGTGGGGTTTTATTATAATTCCATAGGCCTTTTATTGAATAATTCTAGGGTGATTGAGACTCAACCCTACTGGAGTCCTATCAAGCCTGCCCTCTTTGAATCAGCCTTATCCTCAAGGCTGAGGGTCCATAAATTCTAGGAACCGGGTCTTCAACTCCTCGTAAGACTCCCACATTGCATCTTCGGGTGATAAATTATTTCACTTCACGAGTAATTCAGTTGAAGGGCATCAACGGTGCATCACAATCCTCTGATCATGTATAGCTTCAGGTTGAGCTTGAATCTCACCATCATTAGTAGTGCTCGGTACCTGAGTCTGATCCAACTCATGTTCTCCCAATTTTGACTTTAGTAAGGATACGTAGAAGACGGGATGGATCTTAGCGTCATCTAAGAGCTTTAATTTGTATGTCACGGCCCCAATACACTACAAAATCTAATATGGTCCATAGAATCATGGAGATAGGTTCATCGATGCTCGGGTGTTGATTGACAGCTGCTTGTATGATTTTAGGCGAAGGTAGATCGAATCTCCTATCGAAAATTCTCGCTCGCTACGATGAGTGTCTGCTTGTTACTTCATATGGGCTTGGGTGATAGTTAGGTTGTCTTTCAGCAGCTACAGAAGTGATAGAACCCCAGAAGGAGCTCTATGGATTTTGATCCTTGAGGGGGATCAACTCTTGGAACGCTGTAGGGGTTCCTCCCTCCCAGACTCGGCACAAGGATGAATTAAAATTATAGATTACTTGATTCAAGAGGGGGGTGGCTACATCTTTAAATAGGGATCAAAATCCTAGCCTAAGGTGGTGCTTGCCTAAGTAGAATTACCCCTTTGCCCCTCCTATAGTCAACATGCCTTAATAGGAACAGAAGGTGGCTAAGTGGCTCTATAATCAACCTAAGCAGGGGGAAACCCTAGCCGACCAACCCAGTAAGAGGTGTGGTGGCTACTAAGCCCTAAGGGCTAATCTAGACCCTAGCCATACTCCTTTATAAGATAGGAGTGACTTTATTACAATCTAACAGGGTTTTTATTGACTAGAACTAAGATGATTAGGACTCAACCCTGCTAGAGTCCTATCAAGTCCGTCCTCTTCAGATTAGTCTTATCCTCAAGATTAAGGGTCCATAAACTCTGAAAACTAGATCTTCAACTCCTCGTGTGACTCCCATGTTGCTGGTTACAGGTGCCCTGCAAGCCAATCACGTGAGTGATGGCACGTGTGACACGATGTGTGATCTATTTGCTTATGATTAATATTGGCATATTCTCACATTATATTATTTGTTACATATATATTGTGATGTCCTTGGTTCTGTGCAATGTGAATCGAATCATGATGAGATCACGATAATGAGATCGATTCACCTTTAAACACAGATCCTAAATAATCTCGGTCATAGGTTAATCAAGAGGGATATTGAGATAATCAGATAGATCGGTGTACTATATACTCGTCCATATGATGGAGGAGGCTGGTCTCATAGCCACTTGTGTGGAGACACTACGGATATAGTATAGGTGCTCATTAGAGAATGAGTTCACTGATTAATCAGCTTATGGAATGCTGTATGGTTAATGATACCTAATGTCAGACAGTAATTTCATAGTCCCAATTGTGTATCTGGTCCTTCGACTTGAGACACTAAGGATGCCTTGTATGAGTACTCCTTTCTTTGATGCCAGACTTACAGGTTTAGAAAGTTTCAGATCTGGTACAACTGGTTATCGGGATTGGTAGCCAACCTTACAAAGGAAATTGAGTGTCAACAGAGGATTATCCACTCTCGGTATCACGAGAGGAATATCCCATAAGTGCTTGCTTAAACAAACCCCTGGTCAGTGTCATTCAGATTGAGAGATGAGTTATATGGTAGAATCCGAATAGAGCAAGACAAACTGATTCCGTATGTGACCTGACGGTACTATGTCCAATATACGATCTCTGGGATATTATTTAGATGATGGATTATAGATACATGGTAACTGTGGACAGACAGGTCCAACGGATTCGATCCCCCTGTACCGTCTAGGGACTATGGCGTAGTGGCCTAATACGTCCATAGTCGATGAGTCGAGTGAATTATTATGAGGATAATAATCCACTATATCAGAAGGAGTTCTGATGAGAGTCACTCACGGCTAGCTCAGTATCGGGCCTAGAGGGTCACACACATATGTTGGATGCTTCAGCGAATAGAGGATTGGATGAAGATCCAATTAGCCTCTATTCTCATTAGATAGGACCCTATGTTGATAGGCTCCTTACTTAAAGCCCAATTAGAGGCCTAAGGAGATTATTGGATAGAGATCCAATAATGCAAGGTTAGTGGATTATTGGGTGGAGATCCAACACCCACTAAAGTAGGAGCCCTAAGGTTTTCGGTGGCTCTCTATAAATTGGAGGGGAGACTCATGGTTGATAAGCTACAGCTTTAGCCACCACCTCCTATTCTCCTCTCTCCCTCTAAGCAAGAGTTGCAAGATCAAATTAGAAGAGTTTCGATGCAAAGATCCATCGTGTGGATACCGCTAGAGAGGAGGACACTTGACCTCTTTCATCTTCTCCATCCGGATCTGGAATACAGCGATATACGATCTCCCTAGGTAAAATCAATCTCTCACACATTACGATTTTTTCAGTTTTTCTAATTTTTCTCGCAACCCCAATCTTTTGCACGACGATTTGATCTATGTGGAAAACTGATTTTTGTTTTGATTTTCGCTGCGCATGTGATGCACCCACTGAGGTTTCCCAACAGTGGTATCAGCGCCAAGGTTTACGTGCGAAAAATTGGTTTTAAACTATGTGTGATGAGATTGAATCACGTAGAACTATTCTACTCGCTTGTTGCAGTGATTGGCAACAAAAGTAGGCATTGCATGCGAGGGAGGGGCGGCCACATGCATGCTGTTTGCATCCAGAGGTGGCTGGCGATGGACAGGCCCCCTATAGGGGCGGCTGACCATGGCCTGGCTACCTGCACGGGGTGGCCGACTGCGGCCAGGCCCCTTACAAGGGGCGGCCGCCCGTAGGGGCAGCAACCCGCAAGGGGCAGCCACCCGCTAGCACGACCGGTTGCTGCCAGCCCGTAAGGGGTTGTCGCCCGCAGCCAGCCCTGCCGCCAGCAAGGGCGACGACGTCGATCGTATGGGTGGCCGCCCCTTGGCAGGTCGGCTGCCGGCTGCAAAGGGCAACCGTCGCCTACGCAGGGGCAACGACGGCGTAGTGAGGGTGAAGGAGGGCTAGGGCATTTTTGAAAAAAAGATGGTTATGCCCCTCAAAATTTGAGAAATTCCAACTCTATCCCTTTTATACAGAATTCCTTAAATACCCTCAATAATTCTAGAAATTCATGGACTGTCCTCTTGTACAGAATTCTGAAAATGCCCTCAACAATTTTGAAAATTCTGAGGACTGTTCTCTTATCCAGAATTTCAAAAATACCCTTGACTATTCTAGAAATTTTGAGGACTATCCTCTAATCCAGAATTATGAAAATGCCCTTGATAATTCTGGAAATTCTGAACATGTCCTGATTTTCAAAAAAATAATTAATTAAATAGTTTAATTAATTATTATATATATCTAGTAATCCTACATATGATGTGATGTATGATGTGGATGGATAATCATGAGCCATGTGTTGTGATGTGTGTAATTATGATTATTATTATTATTGGGGCCTATGAGCCTATGTTTTTTTTCTCGTTTATTATTGGGCCTATGTGCCTGTGATTATTTGTAATTACATGGAGAGACATAGCGGGAGCGTGGTGGTTACAATGGGACCCACGATGCCGTGGCGGGAGATCACGATGCATGGTGATGCAATGATCCGACGGAACCGATGATGACGAGATCAACAATCACAAGGCATGGAGATGCACCAATGCACACATAGATCCTATTGTGAGTGAGTAGGCCCATTGGCTCGGGCTTAATCATATTAGGTGATGGCTCATGATTATCCGGTGTGGCTTGCATATGTGATGTGTTATACACCCACTAGATATATGTATATATATATTTGCATGTGATGCAGATATATATTAAATATGTATGTGTGACATGATATATTAGGAGACCGATAGAAAATAAAACCCCTCCTATGATAATATTATGTTGGTAAGAGTGAGGTAATAAGATTGACCCACGTGGCCTTCCATTGGTATAGGAAGAAATTGAATCATGACATAGGTTGAGTTGGTCGAGTCCCTCGAGGCTCACCTATCTACGTGATCGAGTTCTTGCCGACGACATAGAGATCTCACCGGTGACCTGAGGATATGGTATGCTTGGTCGAGTCCCTTGAGGGCATATCATCAAATCGGACTCATCTTGTAACGATGGCGATGCTTAATTGAATATCATGGTTGGTCGAGTCACTCGAGACCATGATGATTCGGAGGTAGAACATAACGGGAATCACAAGGAGTTGTGATTGACAAGAGTTGCCTACCTTTTGGGCTTAGTGTAATTGGTCGAGTCCCTCGAGGTTGCACTAAGATGTCAATTGGATCCCGATCCCCACTAGGAGTCTGCTGGAGACTTCTGTCTCACGTGTCGAGGGTGTTGCGTGATTCACTAAGAAAATAGTGGGAGTATATTAAGATAGAAGTTCATATCTTAATTAGTATTTTCTGTAAAATCTGCATGTTATTTATTTTTGCTATATCTTGTTTTGACAGAAACATGTCACTCACAAACCCCCTGCGTGGCATATTAGGTGACGGCTCATGATCATCTGGTGTGGCTTGCATATATATATATTTGCATACAATGTAGATATCTATTAAATATGTATATGTGTGACACGACATATTAGGAGATCGATACGAAACAAAAACCCCTCCTACGATAATATTAAGTCGGTAAGCGTGAGGCAATAAGATTGGCCCACGTGGCCTTCCATCGTTATAGGAAGAAATTGAATCACGCCATAGGTTGAGTTGGTCGAGTCCCTCGAGGCTCACCTATCTACGTGATCAAGTTCTTGCCTATGATGTAGAGATGTCACTAGTGACCTGAGGACATGGTATGCTTGGTCAAGTCCCTCGAGGGCATATCATCAAATCGGACTCATCTTGTAATGATGGCGATGCTTAATTGAATATCATGGTTGGTCGAGTCACTCGAGACCATGATGATTCGGAGGTAGAACATAACGGGAATCACAAGGAGTTGTGATTGACAAGAGTTGCCTACCTTTTGGGCTTAGTGTAATTGGTCGAGTCCCTTGAGGTTGCACTAAGATGTCAATTGGATCTCGATCCCCACTAGGAGTCTGCTGGAGACTTCTGTCTCACGTGTCGAGGGTGTCGCGTGATTCACTAAGAAAATAGTGGGAGTATATTAAGATAGAAGTTCATATCTTAATTAGTATTTTCTGTAAAATCTGCATGTTATTTATTTTTGCTATATCTTGTTTTGACAGAAACATGTCGCTCACAAACCCCCTACGTGGCATACTTGATGCCAACCGCCTCATTGGTCTAAACTATACAGATTGGCTCTACAATTTGAGAATTGTTCTCACGGCGGAGAAAATTGCATATGTCCTTGATACAATTCTTCCCACGCTGGAAGAAGGGGCAAGCGAGGATAAGATCGCTCACTATGTGAAGTATATAGATGATTCTAAGTTGGCAAAATGTTACATGTTGGCCTCCAAGAGAGCATGGATGCAGATTCTCTCCTTCATCTCCTTGTTTGAGAAACAGGGAAGAACTCAAAGATATGAGATATCTAAGAAACTCTTCCAAGCTAGGATGACAGAAGGGACATCGGTTGAGAACCATGTCCTAAAGATGATAGAGTGGATCGAGAAACTCACAGGTCTAGAAATAGTCCTAGAGGATAACCTGTGTGTTAATCTTATACTTCAGTCCCTACCATATTCCTTTTCTCACTTCATCATGAATTTTAACATGAGCAAGTTTGAGGTGAATCTCCCTGAGCTCCTTAATATGTTGAGGGAAGCTGAGAGTGCCATCAAGAAGGAGAAGCCAGTTCTCTATATTGGTGAGACCAAAAAGTAAAGGAATGCCAGCAAGACCCTTAAGAAGGGCAAGGGCAAAGAAAGATCAGGTAAGGCAAAGGTTGCCAAGAAATACTCGGGAAAGGATAAAGGACAATGCTTCCACTATGGCCAAGATAGACATTGGAAGAGGAACTACAAGGACTACCTTGCAGAGAAGGCGAGACAGAAGCTTGGAGAAGTTTCAGGTATATTCATGATCAGTCTCCATTTGTCAGATTTTCATGATAACACATGGGTATTGGATACCGAGAGTATTTATCATATCTGCAATTTGTTGCAGGTTCTGGCAAGACCTAGGAGATTGGCTAGAGACGAGATGGACCTCAAGATAGGCAATGGAGCAAGAGTTGCTGTAGTTGCTGTTGGAGAGGTCACCCTACATCTACCTGGTGGAGCTATTAGATGTATGCTATTTTGTTCCCTCTATTATCAAAAACATTATTTCTAACTCTTGTTTGACAATTAGTAGATATAAATTAGTTTTTGAGAATAATAGTTGTTTAATAATTATGGATGATGAGATCATTACTAGAGGGACCCTTATAAATGGCTTATATGTTTTACACACTTCTCCACATATCATAAATATAAATATGTCTGAGAGGAAAAGAGATAAGGTGAATAATGCATACCTATAGCATTATAAGCTAGGTCATATACATGAGGGAAGGATTCAAAAGTTGCTGAAAGATGGATACTTAGATCCATTTGACTGAGTCATATGTAACTTACGAACCTTGCCTTCGTGGAAAAATGACCAACTCTACTTTTAGTGGAACTAGAGAGAGAGCCACTGAGTTATTGAAACTCATACATAGTGATGTATGTGATCCTATATCGACTCAAGCTATAGGTGGTTACTCATACTTCATTATAGTCACCGATGATTTCTCTAGGTATGGACACGTGTACTTAATGATCTGAGGCCTTTAAGAAATTTAGGGAATATAAGAATGAGGTAGAGAACCAAATTGGAAAGAGTATTAAGACTCTTGAATCAGATTGATGAGGAGAGTACTTGAGTATGAAGTTCACCTATTTCCTCAGGAATAATAGGATTATATCCCAGTGGATACCTCCTTATACACCTCAGCTCAATGGTGTATCAGAAAGGAGGAATCACACGCTATTAGACATGGTGTGGTCCATGATGAGTTTCGCTGACCTACCCATTTCATTCTGGGGGTACGCCCTAGAGACTGCAGCTTACCTTCTGAATAGAGTTCCATCAAAGTCGGTAGTGTCTAAACCATATGAGATATGGAAAGGAAAGAAGCCTGATCTTAAGATTGTTAAGATTTGGGGTTGTCTTGCCCACGTTAGAAGACACAACCCCGATAAGTTGGAATCAAGGACAGAATGGTGCACATTCGTAGGATACCAAAAGGAAACTTGTGGGTATTATTTCTATCATCCCGAGGAACGAAAGGTCTTTATTGCCAAGAGAGCTGTGTTCCTTGAGAAGGAACACATTCTTGGTGGAAACAGTGGGAGTGAGATAGAATTGAGCGAGGTTGGAGAACCTAGCTCAAGCACCATTCCAGGGCCCGAGTCTGTTCAGGTACCTAACACACAAGTTCCAACTTTACGTACTTCTAGTAGAGTATCTCACCCTCCTGAAAGATATGTGGGATATATCAGTGGATATGACTCTAAGGATGTTAATCCTCAGACTACGAGTAGACTATTTTGAGTATAGACTCCGGGAAGTGGCAAGAAGCCATGAATTCTGAGATGGATTTCATGTCCTCTAACAAGGTTTGGAACCTTGTAGATGCACCTGACGGTATTGTACCCATCGGTTGTAAATGGATCTTCAAGAAGAAGATCGGAGTGGATGAAAAGGTAGAGACCTATAAGGCAAGGCTAGTAGCTAAAAGAAATCATCAAAGACAATGAGTTGACTATGACAAAACATTTTCACCTGTAGCCATGCTTAAGTCCATTAGAATAATTTTGGCCATTGTAGCACACTATGACTATGAGATCTGGCAGATGGATGTCAAAATGGCATTCATCAATGGCAACCTCGAGGAAGAGGTGTATATGATACAACCAGAGGGATTCGTATCCAAAGAGAGTCCATATGAAGTATGCAGGTTGCTTAGATCCATTTATGGATTGAAGCAAGCTTCCCGAAGTTGGAACATAAGATTTGATGAGGTGATCAAATCTTATGACTTGGTTAAGAACGAAGATGAGCCTTGTGTGTACAAGAAGGTAAGTGGAAGCGCTATTACCTTCTTGGTGCTATATGTGGATGACATCCTAATCATTAGGAATGAGGTAGGAATGTTCTCCACAGTAAAGGCTTGGCTATATGGAAACTTCTCCATGAAAGACTTGGGGAAAAATCCTATATTTTGGAGATCCATATCTATAGAGATAGATCCAAAAAGATACTTGGCTTATCCCAGTCTAGGTACATAGACTCCATTGTCAAAAGGACTAGCATGAAAAATTTCAAGAGAGGTCTCATACCGATGAGACATGGAATATCACTTTCTAGGAATATGTCCCCAATGACTCCTGAAGAAAGGGCATATATAAATAAGATACTTATGCCTCAGCGATTGGGTCTATCATGTATGCGATGCTATGTACTAGGCCTAATATAGCACATGCTCTGAGTGTCACGAGCAGGTATCAGCCAAATCTAGGTTAAGAACACAAGAAGGCAGTAAAGTGTATCCTTAAGAACTTGAGAATGACTAATGATCTTTTACTGGTATGTGGAGAAGGTAGCCTCCAGGTTGAGGGCACACGGACTCGAGTTTTCAGTCGAACATTGATGATAGCAAGTCAAATTCAGGGTATGTTTTCACCCTAAATGGAGGAGTAGTAAGCTAGAAGAGTTCCAAGCAAGATACTACTACTGACTCGACCATAGAGATGGAATACATTGCTGTAGTAGAAGCAGTAAGACGAATAGATGTGGATGAAGAAGTTCATCAAGGATTTGGGAGTCATACCAAGCAGCGTGGAGCTGATTCCCATATATTATGACAACGACATGGTGATAACTCTAACAAAGGAACTCAGGTCTCAACAGAATTGTTCCAAGGAGGTTCCATCTGATTAAAGCGATCATGTCCCAAAAAATATAGCAATGGAAATAGTTCCATCCGAAGATAACATTGCAGATCCACTGACGAAGCCACTAGCTTAGATTATATTTGAGCGTCACAAGGGTCTGATGAGGATCAGACATATAGGTGATTGTCTTTTGGTTTAGTGGGAGATTGCTAGTTACAGGTGCCCTGCAAGCCAATCACGTGAGTGATGACACGTGTGACAAGCTTTGTGATCTTTTTACTTATGATTAATATTAGCATATTCTCACATTATATTATTTGTTACATATATATTGTGATATCCTTGGTGTGCAATAGGAATCGGATCGTGATAAGATCACGATAATGAGATCGATTCACTTTTAAACATAGATCCTAAATAATCCCGGTCATAGGTTACTCAAGAGGGACATTGAGATAACCAGATAGATCAGTGTACTATATACCCGTCCATATGATGGAGGTGGCTGGTCTCATAGCCACTTGTGTGGAGACACTAAGGATATAGTACAGGTGCTCATTAGAGAATGAGTTCACTGATTGATCCGCTTATGGAATATTGTATGGTTAATGATACCTAATGTCAGAAAGCAATTCTATAGTCCCAGTTGTGTATTTGATCCTTAGACTTAAGACACCAAGGATGCCTTGTATGAGTACTCCATTCTTTGATGCTAGACTTATAAGTTTGGAAAGTTCCAGATCTGGTATAACTGGTTATCGAGATTGGTAGTCAACCTTACGAAGGCAATTGAGTGTCAATAAAGGATCATCCACTCTCGATATCATGAGAGAAATATCTCATATGTGCTTGCTCAGACAAATCCCTGGCCAGGGTCATTCGGATTGAGAGAGAAGGAGTTCTCTGCTAGAATCCGAATAGAGCAAAACAAACTAATTCTTCAACTGGGTGCCCTGTAGATGAAAGAGCTTTATCCAAAATCTACTTGTGAATACCTTGTCATGGTCGATCACAATCGACTTTGGCATCCCATGTAGTTTTACTATATGTTCCACAAAAAGTTAAGGAATACTAGCAGTAGTATAGGGATGTTTCATAGCACAGAAGTGAGAATACTTGGTTAGGCAATTTACTACCACAAAGATCATGCTTTTACCTTGGGATAGTGGCAGCCCCTCGATGAAATCCATAGAAATATCGGTCCATGCTGAGTCTGGTATGCGTAGTGGTTGTAGTTTCCTTGGTCTTGCCACTATTTCGCCTTTCTGCAATTGACATACATCACATTTGGATACATAATCATAAATTATTTTTTTTATACCCTACCAAAAGAAGTTTTGCTTCACCCTTTTATAAGTCCTCAGAAATCCAGAGTGCCCTGCTGAAGGTGAAGAATGCATCTCGTGTAAAATAATTTGATTGCAAGGGGAAGAAGGAACAATAAGAATTCGATCTTTGTAGCGCAAGTCCTTTTAATCCCACGAGTAGTGACTCATGGACCCCGGGTCTTTCTCCAATTTTTCTATGATAGCTCAGGCTTTTGGATAATTCTTCCCTTCCTCCCTAATATTGTCGAGGAAGTCGGTGGAGGGAAGGGAGATGGCTGAAATTTCAGCTTGTCCCGGTAATCGAGATAGGGCATCTGCAATAACATTCTCTTTTCCTTTTCGGTAAGTGATTTCATAATCAAAGCCACGGAGTTTAATTACCCATCATTGCTGCTCCGGGGAGAATATTTTATGCTCCAAGAAATATTTAAGGCTTCGGTGGTCGATCTTAATCTGGAAGCATCGGCCGATCAGGTAGGGTCTCCACTTTGTAACTACGTGTACGATAGCAAGCATTTCTTTGTCATACACGGATATTTTAAGATGTGAGGGAGATAAAGCTTTGTTGGTGTATGCAAGGGGTTAGCCATCTTGCATTAGAACATGCCCAATTCCAACTCCGGACGCGTCGGCCTCAATCACGAAAGTTTAGCTGAAATCGGGTAGTGCTAGGACCGGCGTCGTCGTCATGGCGGCCTTGAGTCTTTCAAAGGCTGCGGAGGCTTGATCTGACCATGAAAAAGAGTCCTTCTTGAGTAGGGATGTGAGTGGGGCATTGATCTTACCATAATCTTTCACAAACTTTCGGTAGTAGCCCGTGAGTCCAAGGAAGCCGCATAGTGATTTTACATTTATAGGTCTCGGCCATCCTTGCATTGCCTCTATCTTTGTCGGGTCTACCACCACTCCATCCTCTGATATAATGTGTCCTAGATACTCCACTTTAGGCTATAAGAAGCTGCACTTTGACTCTTTAACATAAAGAGTATTCTCTCAAAAAATGGTTAGAACAGATCGTAAGTGCTCAAAATGTATATCAAGCGTAGGGCTATAAATGAGAATATCATCAAACAATACCAATATGAATTTACGGAGAAACCTTCGAAAGATGTCATTCATCAAGCTATGAAAGGTAGAAGGAGCATTTGTAAGTCTGAAAGGCATTACTAAAAACTCGTAGTGGTCGTTGTGCATGCGAAATATAGTTTTCGGAATGTCCTCAGTGCATACCCGAATCTGATGGTATCCGGATCGGAGATCTAATTTAGTGAAGACGCAGACTCCTTTTAATTTGTCTAAAAGTTCATCTACGGCTAGGATAGGATATTTGTCCTTGACGATGATGGCGTTTAGAGCCCGGTAGTCAACGCACATCCACCACGTACCATCTTTCTTGTGCACTAGCAACACCGGTGAGGAGTAAGGGATGCAACTCGGTCGAATCATCCCGATGTCAAGCATCTCTTTAACAATATTCTCAATCTTGTCCTTCTGCAAGTGAGGATAGCGGTATGGTCACAAGTTTGCTGGAGGTTTGTCTGGCAAAATAGGAATTCAGTCGGTTAGGGGGCAGCCCACGCGGCTCTGAGAAAACATCCGCGAATTCATCCAGCAACAGGGCAAGCTTAGGATCTAAGATTTGTATGTTCTCCCCCTTAGATGGCTACTAGATATGCATCAAGAATCCACTATGTGCTTTGTGCAAAACTATCTCCATTCGTTGCGATGAAATGGTGAAAATATGGCTCCCGTGCTTGCCTCGTAACGTGACCTGTCTCCCTTTGCAATAAAATTTCATAATTAATTTAGAAAAATTTCAGGAGATATCACCTAGCATTGTTAGCCATTCGATCTCGAGTATGACTTCATAATCATCAATGGGTAGGAGGAAGAAATCAGCTACCACTTCTTGGTCTTGGAGGAGTAGTTTCACCCGCGGGCACCGTTGGTCACAATTGAGGATTCGGCCGTCGGCGACCTTTACGTCGAACTTGTTGCAATCTTCGATTTGAAGCATCAAACATGCAGCAACTTTACTATTGAGGAAGTTATTTGTGCTGCCCATGTCAATGAGAACGGTGATGGGTTGCTGTTTCAGAAGTCGTCCAACTTTCATCGTCTGCGGGTTGGAGTAGCCGGCTAATGCGTGCACTACGTAGTCGGCCGGTTGGGACTCTTCCTCTATGGCTTCTTCTTCAGGTTCAAGGGCTTCTTTAGATGGTTCATTGTCCTCATCCTCCATTGGTTCAATCATAAGGAGCCGACCCTTTTTGCAGTGATGTTCTCGGCTCCACGGTTCATCACAGTGCCAACATAATCCTTTGGCTTAGCGTTCACGAAGCTCATCCCTCGTCAATTTTTTTGGTGTGGGGGCTCGAATGGCAGTAGAGGGGGCTGTAGGCCTAGCATGGCTAGTCGGGGAGTGACCCTTGTCCTTCATGTCTCTTGGTTCAATCGTTCTTCTTGAATACGTGGAAAGGAAATTGCCACTATAAGAGTGTATGGTTGTCGTGCCTTTACTTCTACCCGAATCTTCGGCTTTAGGCCCTCGATGAAAGTCCCTAAAAGTTGTTTTTTAGACCAATCCACAGTTTGATTAGATAAATGTTCAAACCTTGTTTGGTATTCTTGTATTGTGGAGGTTTGACGAATCTTTGCCAATTGTCCGTCGATGTTGTCGAAATCGGTTGGTCCGAAGCAGTTAAGTAGTCCTTTCTTGAATCGCTACTAAGAGAGTCCTCCATGGGTGTGCTCAAACCAATTAAACCACTAAATAGCATCTCCCTCGAGGTGGATGGTAGCAATCACCACCCATGTGGCGTCGGCAGTTCGGTAGAACCGAAAATAGCACTCCGCACGTGAGATCCACCCGATCGGGTCTCCTTTTTCCTATCTAGGGAAGTCAACTTTCATGCATGGATTATTGAGACTAGAGGTGATGTGGCCATGTTCTTGAGGATCATCTCACCGATCTGAAGTTTCTCCGTGTTGTGATTTCCTTGGGCTCGACGGTCGGCCAATGCTCAATTTGGCGAAAAGGGATCGCATCTTCTCTTCCATGCGGTTTTCAAAGTTCTCTTCCATGCGGTTTTCAAAGTCTTCAAGCTTTGCATCGATAGCCTCCTCTGAGGCCATAGTATACACCTCTAGATCTGTAATATTGAGATCTTTTTTCTGTGTCGGGTTAGTGGCATGGGAATTTTGGAGAAGGGGGTGGCCGGTTGGAAGGTGAATCGGTTTGGATGGAAGTAGGTTGCAGTTTATGGCAAATTTGGGGGGTTGTTTGGTTTTGGTTTAGGGTAGGGTTTTGAAGGGTTTTTGATGAGGATGGTAGGGTTTTGAGATGAGGAAAAGACAGTCCAAAATCTCACAAAAAAATAGCACTCAAATATGATAGAATTCGGCGAAAAAAAATGCTACGATGTGTCCTGCTGAACCGATTTTACGTCAGAGAAACGACGACTTCTCTACGTAAATTCCAATGGAAAGTTCAAGAAAATGATACATAAACCCTTGGTTCTGATGTTGTTAATACTAGGAAGAAGTTTGACAAAATTTTGGCAGGATAACAGTAGAGAAATAGGGTGAAAGATGAAAGGCAGATTCCTTCATCGTAAAATTCTAGAATTGCATGATGGTCAAAGATTGCACAGGAAAACCAGTTCCAGAAGGAGTTTTTTTAGGAAATCAGATCCAGATGAAAGCCAACTTGAGAACTATGTAAAAATTTCGGCCAGAAAGGAGAAGAAATAAACTGGTTTCAAGAGGCAAAGACACGACTAAAAATTTCTGCAGCGTTTCACCTTCGTAACAACGATAACATTTACGATAAATAAAATTTGCAGCGGATAAAATTTGGAAAAAATCTTCAACGTGTATAGTAACGAATCTTGTAGTATTGAAGAGGCGTGGATGATAAAAAAATACCAGATTTCCATATCAAACGCAGGCGATAATGGCAGTTTGATTTGATCGGCGGTTGGGGTGGAAGGTGGAGGCGCGTGTCACAGCAATTGTGGGAATTGCTTGGGAAGGTGGAGGCATGGATGATGGCTATAGGGGTAGCAAGATCGTTGCTCTGATACCAAATGATAGAACCCCGGAAGGAGCTCTATGGATTTTGATCCTTGAGGGGGATCAACCCTTGGAATGTTGTAGGGGTTCCACCCTCCTAGACTCGGCACAAGGCTGAATTAAAATTATAGATTGCTTGATTCAAGGGGAGGGGCGGCTACATCTTTAAATAGGGATCAAAACCCTAGCCTAAGGGGGTGCTTGCCTAAGTAGAATTATCCCTTTGCCCCTCCTATAGCCAACCTACCTTAATAGGAACAAGAGGCGGCTAAGTGGCTCTATAGCTGACCTAAGCAGGGGGAAACCCTAGCCGACCAACCCAGTAAGGGTGTGGCAGCTGCTAAGCCCTAAGAGCTAATCTAGACCCTAGCCGTACTCCTTTATAAGATATGAGTGATTTTATTATAGTCTAACAGGATTGTTATTGACTAGTACTAAGATGATTAGGATTCAACCCAGCTGGAGTCCTATCAAGAAGCTTGTCCCTTTTAATTAAGTTTTGGTCAACCTGATCCACTTTGACTATACTAATTACATATTTAGGTATTACAAGGGGCGGTCAGCCATACAATGCCTCATAGGGGGTACATTAGTTGATGAATGATAAGTTATGTTGTACCACCATTTGGCCCAATGAAGTCACCTTGTCCACTCTTTAGGTCAGTCATCGGTGAAGCACCGTAAGTAAGTCTCGAGGCAACTGTTCACCACATCTGTTTGGCCATCCGTCTGTCGATGATAGGCTATGCTCATATTCAATTGGGTGCCTTGTAGTTGGAAGAGCTTGGTCCAAAATTTACTTGTATCGCTCACAATCGACCTTGGCATCCCATGTAGTTTTATAATATCTTCCACAAAGAGTTGAGCAATACTAGCAGCAGTATAATGATGTCTCATAGCACAGAAATGAGCATATTTGGTTAGATGATCTACCACCATAAAGATCCTGCTTTTACCTCGAGATGGTGGTAGCCCTTCGATGAAGTTCATGGAGATGTCAGTCCATGCTGAGTCCAATATAGGTAGTGGTTGTAGTTCTCCCGAACTTACCACTGTTTCACCTTTTTGCAGCTGGCATATATCACATTTAGATACATAATCAAATATCGATCTTTTTATGCCTCTCCAAAAGAAGTTTTGTTTCACCCTCTTATATATTCTCATAAATTCGGAGTGCCTTACTGAAGGTAAAGAGTGTAACTCATGCAAAATAATTTTGATACAAGGGGAAGAAGGAACAATAACAATTCGCTCTTTATAGCACAAGTCCTTCGAATCCCAAGTGTAGTGGCCCATGGAACCCGGATTCTTCTCCAATTTTTCTATGATGCCTCAAGTTTTTGGGTTGCTCTTTCACTCCTCTGTAATGTCTTTAACGAAGTCCATGGAGGGAAGAGAAATGGCTAAAATTTTGGCTTATCCCGATAGCCGAGATAGAGCATATGCAACAACATTCTCTTTCCCCTTTCGATAAATAATTTTATAATCAAAGCCAAGAAGTTTAGTTACCCATCGTTGTTGCTCTAGGGAAGATATTTTCTACTCCAAAAAATACTTGAGGCCTCGGTGGCCGGTCTTAATCTGGAAGCGACGGCTAATCAAGTAGGGTCTTTACTTCATGACGGCGTGTATGATGGCAAGCATTTCTTTATCATACATGGACATTTTAAGATGGGAGGGAGACAAAGTCTTGCTGGTGTAAGCAAGAGGTCGGCCATCTTGCATTAGAACAGCCCCAATTCTAACTTTGGATGCATCGGCCTCAATCACAAAGGTGCGACTAAAATCGGGTAGTGCCAGGGACCGGTGTCGTCGTCATGGCTGCCTTGAGTCGTTTAAAGGTTGTGAAAGTCTTATCCAACCATAAGAAGGAGTCTTTCTTCAGTAGGGACGTGAGTGGGGCACTGATCTTGTCATAATATTTCAAGAATTTCTGATAGTACCCCATGAGTCCAAGGAAGCCACGCAGTGATTTTATGTTTGTAGGTTTCGGCCATCCTTGCATTGCTTTGATTTTTGTCGGGTCTACCGCCACTCCATTCTCTAATATAATGTGCCCTAGATACTCCACTTTATGCTGTAGAAAGTTACACTTTGATTGTTTAACACAAAGGGTATTCTCCTGAAGAATTGTTAGAATAATTCGCAAGTGCTGAAAATGCATATCAAGTGTAGGGCTATAAATGAGAATATCTTCAAAAAATATCAACACGAACTTACGTAGAAACCTCTAAAAAATATCGTTCATCAAGCTTTGAAAAGTAGGAGTATTCGTAAGTGCGAAGGGCATTACCAAAAACTTGTAGTGGCTGTTATGCGTGCGAAATGCAGTTTTTGGAACATCTTCAATGCATACCTGAATCTAATGGTATCCGAAATGGAGATCCAATTTAGTGAAGACTCGAGCTCCTTTTAGTTCATCCAAGAGCTCATCTACTACTGGTATAGGATATTTGTGTTTGATGGTGATGGCGTTCAAAGCCCAGTAATCAATGCATATCCGCCACGTACCATCCTTCTTGCACACTAGCAACACCAGCGAGGAGTAAGGGCTGTAGCTTGGTCGAATCACTCCGGTGTCGAGCATCTCCTTAACAATGTTTTTAATCTCATCCTTCTGCAAGTGAGGATAGTGGTATGGTCTCAAATTTGCTGGAGGTTTGCCCAATAATATGGGGATGCGATCATGTGGTTGGTTAGGGGGCAGCCCATGCGGCTCCGTGAAAACATCCGTGAATTCGTCCACCAATAGTGCAAGCATAGGATCTGAATTTTGCACTTTTTTCTCCTTTTATGGATGTTAGATATGCATAAAAAATCTACCATTTATTTTCTATAGCACCTTCTCCGTTCGCTGTGTCGAAATGGTGGAGATATGGCTCTCATGCTTGCCTTGTAATGTGACCTATCTCCCTTTACAATAAAACTTCAAGATTAATTTAGAGAAATTCCAGGAGATGTCACCTAATGTTATAAGCCATTCAATCCTAGGCATGGCTTCGTAGTCATCGATGGGTAGGAGGAAGAAATCGGCTACCACTTCTTGGACTTGTAGGAGCAATTTTACCCGCGGGCACCATTGGTCGCAATTGAGGATTTGGACGTCGGTGACCTTTACGTCGAACTTGTTGCAACCTTCGATTTGAAGCACCATACATGCAGTAACCTTGCTATTGAGGAAGTTATTGGTGCTTTCCGTATCTATAAGAACGGTGATAGGTTGCTGTTTAAGGAGTCCTCCAATTTTCATCGTCTGCGAGTTGGAGTAGCAGGCCAGCACGTGCACTGCATAATCGGCCGGTTGGGGCTCTTCCTCCATGGCTTTATCTTCGAATTTAAGGCTTTCTTTGGATGGTTCACTGTCCTCATCCTTTACTGGTTCAATCACGAGGAGCCAGCCTTTTTTGTAGCGATGTTCTCGGCTCCACAGCTCATCACAGTGCTAATACAACCCCTTGGCCAATCGTTCACGAAGCTCGTCTCATGTTAATTTTTTTGGTGCGGAGGCTCGGATAGTAGTAGAGGGGGCTGAAGGCTTCAGCATGGCTAGTTGGGGAGTGACCCTTGTCTACTTCGTGGTTCAATCGTTCTTCTTGGATTCTTACGAAGGAAATCATCGCCATAAGAGTGTACGGTTGCCACACCTTTACTTCTCCTTGAATCTCCAGCTTTAGGCCCTCAATAAAAGTTCCTAAAAGTTACTTTTAAAACTAATCCATAGTTTGGTTAGATAAATGTTCAAATCTTGTTTGGTATTCGTTTATTATAGAGGTTTGTCAAATCTTCGCCAATTGTCCATTGATGTTGTCGAAATCGGTTGGTCTAAAGTGATTTAGTAGTCCTTCCTTGAATCGCTGCCAAGAGAGACCTCCATGGGTGTGCTCAAACCAATTGAACCACTGAATAACATCTCCCTCGAGGTGGATGGTAGCAACCTCTACCCTTGTAGCATCGGCGGTTTGGTAGAATCGAAAATAACGCTCCGCGCGCGTGATCCATCCGATCGGGTCTCCTTCCCATCTAGGGAAATTAACCTTCATGCATGAATTGTTTGGATCAGGGATGATGTGACCATGCTCTTGAGGATCATCTCGCCGATCTGAAGTTTCTCCTTCTTGTGATTTCTTCGGGCTAGGTGGTCGGCCCATGCTAAATTCGGCGAAAAGAGATCACATCTTCTCCTCCATGCAGCTTTCAAAGGCTTCAAACTTGGTGTTAATGGCCTCCTCTGATGCCATGGTGTAGGTCTCTAGGTCTGTAATGTTGAGGTCTTTTTTTTGTTATTGTGTTAGGGGCATAAGAGGTTTGAGGAAGAGGTGGCCGATTAGGTAGGTGGATCAGTTTTGATGGAAGTAGGCTGCGGTTTAGGGCTGATTTGGGTTGTTGTTTGGGGTCAATTTAGGGTGTGATTTGGAGGGGTTCTTGGTGAGGATTGTAGGGTTTGTAGATGAGAGAAAGAGAGTTCAAAAACTCGTAAAATATAGCACTCAAATATGATGGAATTTGACAAAGAAAGGTGCTTCGATGTGCTATCCTGCCAAACAGATTTTATGTCAGAGAAATGATGAATTCTAGACGTAAATCTAAGAAGAAAACTCAAGGAAAATATGCATAACTCCTTGATTCATATGTGGTTAATATCAATAAAAAGTTTGACAAAATTTCAGCAAGTAACAGTAGGGAAATAGCTGGAAAGATGAAGGATAGATTCTTCATCATAAAATTTTCAGCAATACGTGATGAAGAATTATAGCACAATAGAACCGGTTTCAGAGAAAATTCTTTTTAGAGGTTGATCTTCGATGAGGGCTAAGATGATCTATGAAATCATATAAAAATTTTGTCCAAAATAGGGGAGCATAAAACTGGTTTCAAGAGGTAATTAAATGGTTAAAAATTTCTGCAGCATTTCGCCTTTGCAATAACGACAATGTTTGCGACGGTTGAAATTTGCAGCAATGAAAGTATGGGAAAACCTCTTCAATGTGTAAGAGAAAGGAATAGTAGTAGCGAATAGGTGTGGGTGATAAAAATATACCAGATCTCCAATTTCAAACGCAGGGGCAACAATAGATTGATTTGATCTGTGGCTTGGGTAGAAGGTGGAGGCGCGTGTCAGAGCAATTATAGGAATTGCTTGGGAAGGTTGGGGCGGTAGAGATGGCAACAAGGGCAGCAGGAATGTTGCTCTGATACCAGATGATAGAACCCTAGAAGGAGCTTTACAGATTTTGATCTCTAAGGGGGATCAACCCTTGGAATGCTATAGGGGTTCCTCGCTCCTAGAACTCGGCACAAGGCTGAATAAAAGATTGATCTTGCTTGATAAAAGAGAGGGGGCAGCTACATCATTATATAGGGTTCTAAACCCTAGCCCATAAGGTGCTTGTCTAAGTAAAATTATCCCTTTACCCTCCTATAGCTGACCTAGCCGAGGGAAACCCTGGCCGACCAGCTCAATAAAGGGGGTGGCGGCCACTAAGCCCTAAGGCCCTAATCTAAACTCTAGTAATACTTCTTTATAGCATAGAAGTAGCTAGGTGGGGTTTTATTACAATCTCACAGGGTTTTTATTGACTACTCTTAGGGTGATTAGGACTCAGCCCTACTGGAGCCCTATCGCATGGGTGGTACTACCGCTGGCACCGTCGAAAAAGCACGAATATGCTTATCGATTCTTAGGTGGTATTACTACCTAGACCAAGCAGTATCACCATCCCCTACTTCAGATCACCGATTTGGCCTTCTAACAAGCCCAATTCAGTTCTGATTTAAGCCTAACGGGTTTCTTGATAAGTTGGCATGGTTTTAATCCAATACCAACTCAATTTAACCCGAAAAGACCTCGATCAAGATACAAATCTAACTATATATCTAACATAATTACAAAGCTTTTAGTAAATTGTCCGTATTTTGGCATGTCATCCGATTATTCAGCACTTTGTCTAAACACCTAGCATATCATTATTTCCTTTGGGATATCATCCGATCTATTATCATATTGACTTTCTTATAACATCTAATCTTTTAGCACAATACTCGATCATTCTGGCACGATGCTCAAACTTATAGCACGAAGTCCAATCTTTAGTATGTCGACTAATCTTCTAGCCTGATGTTCAATTTTCAACATAATATTTTTTTCCAATCCAACGTATGATTCTTCTACTTCGATATTTTATCCTTCGATGGTTCGAGTCAATGATCGAAGTATTTTCTGTATCACTACTCTCAAAAGCATATTAGTCCATAAACTCATTAATTGATTTCATTATTAAAATATGAGATTCAATACCTATGACTTTTTTTTATCCCTCCACATATTTCTCTTTCATCATCGTAGCCCCCCACCCACTCAGTACAACCATCCCCACCCACCCCCTCTCCCCTCCTTATAATTAGCACACACACCCCACCCCCCCCCCCCCCCCCCCCCCCCTCCCCCCAAAAAAAGTGTGAGTAAAAGCAGTGTAGGCACATAAAACTTGAGAACTTACAATGATGACTATATTGCATGAGTGCCCTATTTCGAAGGTTGAACATAGTGGTTTCAAAAGGTACATTAAAGCACTCCAATAATTATTTAATGTGATGTCTCCAAACATAATTACAAATGATATTATGAAAATATATAAAATTAAAAAGGATAAAATAATAAAATTGATTGAGCATGATCGTAGCAAGATTCTCATTACAATGGCATATGGACTTCTACTATCCATAAGAAGACATATATGGTTGTCATTGCTCACTTCAAAGATGATTTTTGGATATTACATAGTTAAATTTTTGAGTTATTAATTTTTATATGATTTGATTAGAATTTATATTTTTTGTTTTCTAATGAGATTATAATCTTTTTTATATGTGTACTCATTTATTTCAAATTTATGTATGTGCCATGTCCACACATCACTGAAGCACTTTCTTCCTCACTTGATGGAGTATTTGTTGGACTAGAACATTGATCGTAAGTTGTCTACTCTAACTATGGACAATTGTTCCATCAATGATGTTATGATTTCTATTTAAATCAACTTTCTTGTAATTCTCTTTTGTTGGGTGGTGAATTATTTCATATTCATTGTTGTGCCTACAAATTGAATTTGATAGTTAAGAGTGGATTGGGAGTGATTACTGAATGAATTGAGAGGATTAGAGATAGTGTTGCCAATTGAATAGCAGCACCAAAAGGATTTTAAAATTTTGAGGAAACTGCTCGCTAGTTGAGTATTTTGGGCACTTAGAAGTTGGCACTTGATTATAAAACTGGATGGAATTATACATATTTGATGCTTGACACAGCTTTGATTTTTATAAATATATTTTTTTCTTTTGAAGTAACAAGAATGTCAATATAAAAATGTGCGCCTGAAGAAGAAGATTTGATTGTGGCAAAAGTAATGTGTGACAAATTGAAGTTATGTAATAATATAATAAAAATATTTCCAGAACCAAGTACCCTACAACAAATCGTTTCTTTCTCAAGGTTTTAGTAGAGAAATTCTAGTTGTAATGAAATTAGAACAATAACAGCTAATATAGTAGAAAAGTTTGCTAAATATTGGAATGTAATTCATTGGATAATGGGAATTGCAATTGTTCTAGATCCAGGATTTAAGAAGCAATTAATTTATTATTTTCTAAAGATTTATGGTGTTGATTCATCATTTCAAATTACTAGAATTCAAAGGGCTTGTCATAATTTAGTGAAGGAGCATCAATAAAAATCTAAAGAAGAAGAAGGATCTTCCTATTTTGGAAGCTCAACTAGTTCCTCTAAATTAGATGTCATTTTCTTAGAAGAAGACGTTAAAACTTTTTAAATTTTAATCTATTTATAAGTAGCACCACTACTGGTGACAATGTCAATTTAAAGTGGGACAAGTATTTAGATGAATCTCTTTTGCCAAGAAGCTATGAGTTTGATATCCTTACACGGTGGGAAATGAATGGAATTAAGTACCTATTGTTGAATGATCCGTCGTGTCCGAGGAGTCAGCACGACGTGGTCTGGCCTATACGCGTAGGAGTAGCTCAGTAAGATTTGAAGCTCGGGGAAGATATAAGGGGCCTACTGGGCTGCGAAGTGTTTTGGTCATCTAAAGGTTTTTCTCTCGTTTTGTGGTCGGATACCTGCTAGAAAAGACCTTCGTCGGGGGGAGGGCCTCCCAACGAGATCCCTCCAATGGCTAAGTTAGCCTTGTGGATGGGAGCATCTCTGATGCCTTCTCGGCATCATAGCTTCCTTTTGTATGTATTGTGAGAGTGGCGAGAGTCCCCTGAGAGCCCCTAATATAACTTCAAAAGGAGCTCTACATATTTTGATCTTTGAGGGGGATCAACCCTTGGAACGCTATAGGGGTTCCTCCCTCCTAGACTCGGCATAAGACTGAAATAAAATTGATAATTGCTTGATAAAAGAGAGGGGGCGGCTACATAATTATATAGGGTTGCAAACCCTAGCCCATGGGGTGCTTGCCTAACTAAAATTATCATTTTACCCCTTTTATAGCCTACTTGCCTTAGAGGGAACAGGTGGCAGCTAGGTTGGCTCTGTAGCTGACCTAAGCAAGGGAAAATCCTAGCCGACTAGCCCAGTAAAGGAGGCGGCGACCACTAAGACCTAAGACCCCAAAATAAACCCTAGCCACACTTCTTTATAGGATATAAGTGACTAGGTGGAGTTTTATTACAATCTCACTGGGTTCTTATTGATTACTTCTAAGTGATTAGTACTCAACCCTGCTGGAGTCCTATCAAACCTACCATCTTCAAATAAGCCTTGTCCTCAAGGCTGAGGTTCTATGAGCTCCTCATATGATTCTCATGCTATCATCAACTGAACTTTGGCCTCCTCATTAGCTGGGGTGTTAGTTGGAAGGATTTGGGCTGAGTCGTCTTCTTTAAATTTCCATTTGAGGTGGGATACCCAGCGGATCAACTGTAATCTTGATCTGGTACGCGGATCTGATCTCCAGGTTAGGGCTCCAATGTGATCCCCAATTTTGCAACGCCCAAAGAAATAGGGGGACCTCTTCCTTAAGTCTCGAGTTTCCTGCTGATCGGGCTAGAGGTGTACGAAAACTCGATCTTTAATTTTGCGTCCATTCTGAAGTTTGTCAAGAGGCCATTTCTTCTTTGCATGTGCTGGCGTGAGCATGGATTGTAATTCTTTTAGGCTTACTCCTCTTTTGTGCCATGGACCATCTTGCATAAGGGTAACGCCGATCCCAACTCTGGATATGTCTTTCTCCTGTTCCTTCTTGCGATCGTGGGCCGTGGATCTGAGGTCATCATCAGGGAAGACTTTTAGCATCATGGTCCACTCCTCAGTGAAGTCGTGGAAGTAGCCCGGGATGAGGGAGCACTACATCAAAACCTATAGCTGGTTCAGCTGAATATCGCACTTCAGGAAGAGCTTATCCCTACAGACAAAGAGGCAAAGTTTTTGGAGATAAAATGTCATTGCAAGGGAAGGTTATGGTCGAATGATCCGTATGTCTCACATCTCTTGGACGATCTTTTTAGCTTCAGTCCTCTGAAAATGTGGACAGCAATATGACCGAATATGTGCTGGTGGTTCCCCTTGTAAGACCAACATACGGGGGTCGTGTAGTCTGGTAGGAAGGAGTCGGCTCGGTTCAGCGGACGTGCCTGAGATTTCAGCGAGCTTCTCTAAGCACTATGTCGAGATCATCTTTTCTTCATTCTCTCCTTTCCCACATAAGGTCACTTGTTTTCTTTTGTCATTCATCAGGTTGTTGGAGCTCCTAGTGTCGGCGAGGATGGTGACAGGCTGATGCTTGATGAAGCCGTCAATGTGCAATATCTGTGGTGGAGCATGAAAGGTGTGGGTAGCTGATTGTGGTTTTTCCTTCATATCCTTCTCCTCGGATTCGAGAGTCATATCTTTGAGTTTGGGTTCTTTAGTGGGCTCAACCAATAAAGGTCTCTCTTTTTTACAATGGTGGTCTTGGCTCCACAGTTTATTACAATGCCAACATAGGCCCTTTGTCGATCTGTCACGAAACTCTTCTCTTGTTAACTTTTTCGACTGAGGTGACCGGCTGGTGGTAGATGGGGCCGAGAGTCTCTGTGCTGTTGGCCGTGCAACGGCTTTGGTCCTCTGAGCATCTTGGTTCAGCCTACCTTTGTGTAGTCGTGCAAAGGAGATGACTACCTTAAGTGTATACGGTTGTCGCGCTTTAACTTCTTATTGAATCTTCGATTTTAAACCCTCAATGAAAGTCCTCAATATCTATTTTTTAGACCAATCACGAGTTTGATTAGTTAACCTTTCAAACCTGATTTGGTATTCTTGGATGGTAGAGGTTTGACGGATCTTTATTAGTTCTTTGTCAAGGTTCCTGTAATTGATTGGTGTTGAAGGTTTATATGCTTTTGGTTAGGATGTGGCTCTCATGCTCTGAGCATCTTGATTGAGGTGCCCTTTTTGAAGTTGTACAAAGGAGATTGACGTTGTCGAGGTATAGGGCTGCCATATCTTATCCTCGCTTCTTATCTCTGATGGGTTCCTTTTGTAATCAGAATTTGCTCCATGTTGTGATCTTCTTAGGCTTGGTGATCGGCCCAATCTAAACTTCTCGAAAAGAGTGCATAATTTAGCATCCATACACGTCTCGAAAGCCTCCAATTTGGCTTTGAATAAGCCCAGCGATGTCATGACGTAAGGATCTCAAACCTGTCAAACAAACCGACTGAAAAGTGTAGCTGCAATTTTTAGGTTGAAGGCAGTAAATGGCAGCAATGTCAGGACTGTGGGGGTGAAGTCTCCAAGTGGAAGATGGCAGCCAAGGGTAGCAGCGACAGTGGAGGAAGAAGAGGGCAACAACAATGTCGGTTGCGACTGCACTGCGACTTCATGGCTGCAAGTGATGTCGGTTACAGCAAGGGTGTGGCTGCAATTGGAGGAAGACGGGGCAGCGATGTACATGGCTATTGCAGAGGAGGGCAGCAGTGGTATGGAGCAAGAGATGACTGCTGTTGTATTCAATTTGTTGTTGACCACGATCAAGATAGTTGTCAGCGAACGATTGTTGTGGGCTGCGATGTAAATAAATTGCAATGAAAGATCGTTGTTGGTGGCTTTTTGCCGCAAGGATCGCTGCTGGCTATGATCAAGGCAGATGGCAGCAAGAGGTCACTGTTGGCAGTATTAGGTAGTGAAAGATGCATGCTGCGGTTGAAGGGATTTGGGAGATTGGGCGGCTGAAAGATTGGCGGACCGAAGGCTTCGATTTTTTGGTGCGGTTTGTGGTTGTCTTGGGTACGATTTGGGGCTGAGGTTTTATGGAGGTTAGGCTGCGAATTGATGTAGTTTTAGGGCTATGATAGTAGTAGATGAAGGTTAGGGAAATAGATTTTAGATCTGGGATAGACGGCAGCAAAGGTAGGTGCATCGGTAAGGAAAGTTGGCTGAAAAGGTAAGTGGATCGATAAGGAAGTAGGCTGCGGTTAGGGCTGATTTGAGTGGCTGTTTGGTTTCGGTTTAGGGTAGGGTTTTGAAGGGTTTTTGGTAAGGATGGTAGGGTTTGGTGATGAGGAAAAGAGAGTCCAAAATCCCACAAAAAATAGCACTGAAATCTGATAGAATTCGATGAAAAAAAGTGTGGCGATGTGCAATCCTGCCGAATAGATTTTACGTCAAAGAAATAATGACTTCTCGACATAATTTCCAAAGGAAAGTTTAAGAAAATTATACAAAAACCCTTGGTTTACATTTTGGGAATACCAGCAAAAAGTTTGGCAAAATGTTGGCAGTGTAACAATATGAAAATACGGGAAAAGACGAAAGGTAGATCCTTCATCATAAAAATTCCAGAACTGAATGCTGGTGAAAGATTGCACAAGAAAACTGGTTTCAGAAGGAAATTTTTTGAGAAACCAATCCCAGATGAAAGCGAAGTTGATCTTTGGAATTGTATAAAAATTTCGGCCAAAAAGGATGAACAAAAGTTCTATTTCAAGAGGCCAATATACGGAAGGCAGATTCTCCATCGTAAAATTTCAGCACTGCATGATGAAGAATCATAGTGCTATAAATCCCGATCCAGAAGGAGTTTTCTTATGAGATTGGTCTTAATGAAAGCTAAGACGATCTATGAAATTGTATAAAAGTTTCAGCCAAAAAGGATAATTAAAAGTTCAGTTCCAAGAAGCAACAATTAGTTGAAAATTTCTGTAGCATTTCACCTTTGCAACGATGATAACATTTGCGACAGTAAAATTTTGCAGCAAGGAAATTTTGAAAAAACTTCTCCCATGTATAAAATAGAGGAATAGTAGTAGCAAGAGGCATGGGCTTTAGAGTTTTTACCAGATCTTTGATGTTGATGCAGAGGAAGGCAGCAGATTGATGAATCTGTGGCTTGGTGGGCGACGATGGAGGCAACGTCAAAAGCAATTATGGGAATTATTTGGGAAGATGGAGGCGTGGATGATGGCTTCAGGGGTAGCAAAATCGCTGCTCTGATACCAGATGATAGAACCCCAGAAGGAGCTCTACAGATTTTGGTCCTTAAGGGGGATCAACCCTTGGAACGCTATAGGGGTTTCTCCCTCCTAGACTCGGCACAAGACTGAAATAAAATTGATAATGGCTTAATAAAAGAGAGGGGACGACTACATCATTATATAGGGTTGCAAACCCTAGCCCATGGGGTGCTTACCTAACTAAAATTACCCTTTTGCCCCTTTTATAGCCTACCTGCCTTAGAGGGAATAGGTGGCATCTAGGTTGGCTCTGTAGCCGACCTAAGCAAGGGGAAACCCTAGCTGACTAGCCCAATAAAAGGGGCGACAGCCACTAAGACCTAAGGCCCCAAAATAAACCCTAGCTACATTTCTTTATAGGATAGAAGTGACTAGGTGGGGTTTTATTACAATCTCACTGGGTTCTTATTGATTGCTTCTAAGTGATTAGGACTCAACCCTGCTGGAGTCCTATCAGCCCCCCAGGGGTGGCTTTTATACCTATTTATTAGTGGTCGATTGTACCTTTCCCATTAGTCTTTGCAGCGTCCACCACTGGAGTGTTTAATGCTGCAAGCACTGCTGGCGGCTGTCCGCACCGTGGACGAGCATGTCGTGTGTGGTTCCTGTCGTACTATTGTGCAATCTTTTCTGACCCACAAGATTTGATGGAGATTGTGTAGCGCCCAATGACACTGTGCATCGGCCTTCTCCCCCTATTATGGCGCATCGTTTGTAGGTGTCAGGGGGCACATCGCGTGCCTAGTTAGTCGATCCTGCTCCATGTCGGGCCTGTCCAGGCCACGTCAACCGGTTGGGGAGGGGGGCCATTATTACCCCTATCATTCTCCCCCTCCTCCGGGAGGAGGCTTCCCTGAGGAGGTTTGATGAGGGCGCGGGGAAGAGTCCTTTGGGTGCGGAGTTGTAGTGTGGAAGTGATCTGCATACCTGCACGGAGTTGCGCTATTTCGGCTATCGGTCGGTCTGACATTAGCGTGGTTATCATGCAGCTATCGGGCTTCACATGGGAAGCCTTCGGGCGAAGCGGAAAGTTCGCTTGGAGATGTTCGGGACTAAAAGCCCTTGGGTGAGGCTGAGAGCTTGCTTTGAAATGTTCGGGACTAAAAGCCCTTGGGCGAGGCTGAGAGCTCTCTTGGAGATGTTCGGGAAGTCAAGGGTGTTACGCAGTTGGCTTTCTGGCGGGGAGATTCTCCTTGGGATTGATGTTGATTCGTCTACCCATCAAACCCCTGGGTAGGTGACGCATGGCCTATGCAGTATCTTGTCGGGCGCGAAGCACGAAGCATCATAATGAGTTGTCCAACTCTTTGGGTAGGTGAAGCGCCAATCAGTGCCGGGGCAAGGTATTAATCCCTTCGATTTCTTTGTAGTCTCTCGCTACTCTTTTCGTGGCTACGTTGCTGATTGTCTTTATCGTATTTGGTACCGACTACGTCGTCGCTTACTACTTTCAAACCCCCCCCCCCCCCCCCCCCTTTTCTCCCTCGACGGTTTCTCGAGTAGGTCGGATGTCCTCCGCCTCCTCTCATTCTGAGTCTCGTTCGATCACAATTTTGACCCATTGGTCTGGGGTTTTAGATCGTCCCTCCGGGGACTCTAGGTTGACCTTTGTTCTTTCATCGATCGGGAGTGCAGCTCCTGTCGACTCCGAGGCCGCAGAGGTCTTAGCGACAATGCGGTCATGTTTCAATGTAGATTCGACCATGACGACCAGTCGGTTGGTCGAGGTTATAAAGCATTATTACATTCCTTCTGAGTATGAACTCCATGTGCCCCTGCCAGGGGAGCGTCCTTACGATGCCTTTTCGAGTGGTTTTAGTCTATCGATTGATGCCCTCGAGGCGGGCCTAAGGTTCCCGCTACACCCTGTGATTGAGGTGTGCCTCGAAGGGTGGCAAATCTCTCCTTCCTATATGGCACCCAACTCGTGGCGTTATCTAGTGGCTTTCCTGTGGGAATGCTACGGGTTAGGCTTAGTGGAAACCCGAGATTTGTTCATGACTTGTCTCCGCCTAAGTTGGGGATAGGTCGGGTATTACTTGATCGCTCATACTGGATTCCGAGTGGGAGGTGCGCCTTCCAGCAACAAAGTCTGGAAGTCATACTTTTTCTTCATTTCTTATCATTGGAGCTGGAGCTTCCTGACCGAGTGGACCTCTCGGACGGTGAACAACTTGGTCCCGGTGCTTTCGGCTGATGAGATCGAACTGGTCAAGATCCTCCAAGGGATCCTTTCTACTTCCAAGGGGGTGAAGGACATGAATGAAACATGGTTGGCCGAGGTGGGCCTCAGCCCGGTCCCTCGGGGTATGTTCTTCCTATTTGTTTATCATGCTGAGTATGTTTTTCTGATTGTACATTGTCATGTAGAAATGTTCAACCTCGAAAAGATGAAGTTCGGCAATGGGGCAAGTAGCAGATCGGTGGCTCCATCGGCGATCCATGTGTCTGCCTCTATAATAGCTGTTGGCTCCATGACTGAGAAGCGCCCCAGCATCGATGAGGGGTCGAGCCTGAGGAAGCGCAGCAAAAGGGTAACTCCCGAGCAGCTCACGGATGCCTCATGGAGCACCACTAGGGTCCCCGCTGAAAAGGGGAAGGAGCTGGTGGAACTCGAGGAGGCCCCCGAATGGGGGTATACCATCCGAGAGCTATGTGAGATGGAGGACCGGGTGAGAGTGGACAAGTATTTCGCTTCCATCATGACGTGGTTGAAGACCATCGAGGGCCAAGATCCTATGGTACCGAGGTGGTCGGCCATCTCCGGGTCGAGCTAGGTGTGGACCAAGGGTCTGTTGTCCAAGAACTATCTGCGGGGGGCTCTGCACCTCGCCCTAGCAAAACAAGTGTATGAATGCTCCTTGAGGAGCTCATGAATAGGGCCGGCAAGTCAGCCATCTAGGTAAGCAACCCTTCTCTTTTCTCCTACTCCTCATTTTCTTTCTCTCCTTCTAAGCTTTGCTCCCTTTTCTTTGCAAGGGCTTCACTTCGTCAGGGCTCTCATCGATCGGGTCCATGATGCAGGTCGGCTGGTTTGGAGCCAGCACGAGAGAATTCTAGTGCTTCGGGCCGCCAACAAGGAACTCAAGCTTGGGGCCAGCCAGGATTTGGTCACGGTCACCAAGCTTTGTGTGAATGGGCTAGAGGAGGACATCAATAAGCTACAGGCAGAGCTAGAGTCTCTCAAGAACCAGCGAAGGGAGATGGACCAAGAAGTCGGGGTTCAACGTTCCAACTTGGATGGGGCTCGGAATGACCGAGCCCGCCTAGAGGGGGATTTGCTATCGTTGACCGAGGCGATGGCACTTCTCAAGGCCGAGCTGAAGGCTGATGGATTGAAGGCAGTGGCCACCTACAAGGCATCTCAAGGGTTCGAGTCGGGCCTCAAGAAAATGAGGAGGGTCAACTACGAGTTCTGGTACCGGGTGGCCCTCAAACTGCTCCGGGGGAAGCCTCCGAAAATAGCGATCGAGTAGGACCTGTTCGCCAAGCGTCCCAATGACGCCAACATGGAGATGGATCTCAACCAACTCTTTGACAACAGCACCCTCTCGAAGAAATAGGTAACCTTGTAGTAACTTTTACTTTGTATGTTGGGCGCTAGAGCCCTATTTCATATTTATCGCCAGACTGACTTTGTAATCTTCTCCTTATTGAATGAAATTACCTCCTTTTTTAATGTCTTGCTTTATCTGAACTACCCCAGACATTTTGAGTCTTTATTCTGTCATTCTAGACATAAAACTTTTTCAAGTTTGACACATGCCAGGTCCGAGGGAGTGTCTTCCCCTCCATTGTCACTAGAGTGTAAGTTCCTTCTCAGATAACTCAGATGACTCGACACGAACCCTCCCATCTCAGGGCAAGTTTTTTGTGAGAATGCCCAAGATCGTTGACCTTGGCCTTTCTAAGGACTTGGTCTCCTATGCCGATTGGTCAGGGCTGAACTTTCTGATTATAGAGTCGGGCCACTGCCCTCTAGTAGCACAAAGTCTTTAGGTGGGCTTCGGCTCTGTGCTCTTCCAACAGATCGAGGTTCCCTCTGAGGTCGACTTCTGATACATCGGGGGTGAAGTGTTCGATCCTCAGGGTCAGGAAGAGTATGTCAGGAGGTAGGACGGCCTTAGTGCCATAGGCCAAGCTGTAGGGTGACTCCCCGGTCCGAGTCTTTAGAGTCGTCCGTAGAGCCCATAAGACACTTGGGAGCTCCTCAACCTAAGCGGCTAAGGCGCCCGCCACTCTTCTCCTCAACCCCTCGAGTATGGTTCTGTTAGTCACCTCGGCCAGCCCATTGACCTAAGGGTGAGCGACTGAACTGAACTTCAATTGTATGCGGTAAACTTGACAGAAGGCCTTGAACTTGGGATTGTTGAAATGCAATCCATTGTCGGTAACTATGATCTTCGAGATGTTGAATCTCATGATGAGGTTCTTCCATACAAATCCTTCCACATGTTTCTCGGTTGTTGGGGCTAAAAGCTCGGCCTCGAACCATTTAGTAAAATAATCTACCCCGATGATTACGAATCTCCGTTGTCCCACGGGTAGTAGGAAGGCGGGTTGGCGAGGGACGCGAAAGGCCAAGTGCAGCAAGTCGAGGAGAGTGGCAAGGTGGGTTGGCGAGGGACGCGGGAATGCTTCTAACATTCCATGCACTTTTGTATGTAGGCAATCGTGTCTGCTCGCATGGTCGACCAATAGTACCTGAGGTCGAGGATCTTGGAGGCTAGGGTGCGCCTTCCGATGTGTTCGTCGTATATCCCCTCATGGACCTCGATGAGCACAGTGTCAGCTTCCGATTTTGATAAGCATCATAGTAAGGGCTGATTGAAGGCTCTCCTATAGAGACGTCCATTGATGACGTTATACCATGCTTCAGCTCTCTTGACTCGTCGGGCGGCCTCTTTGTCGATCGGAAGGGTCACATCCTTCTTGTAACACAGTATTTCCTCCCTCCATTCCGTGTGAGTAGTTGATGTCGCTTTCTCAATTGTGGCGACCATCAGATGGTAGACGCTGGCAAGCGTCGAGGGGGTCGCTATTGGGAGTATCGGCAGAGGCTGACTTTGTCAGGGTAGAGGCCATAGAGTTCTCGATGCGAGGGACTTGAGAGATCTTGAAACACTTGATCATGTCAATCAATCGGCAAGCCTCGGTGAGGTATCGAACCATGCTCGGCCCTCGTGCCTTGAAACTTCCACCGACTTGGCCCGCAACCAGTTGTGAGTCGATAAATAACTCTATATGCTCCACTTGCATCTCGACCGCTAAGCGCAATCTGAACAACAACACCTCATACTCGACCTAGTTGTTTGTAGTCGAGAACTCGAGGTGCAGGTTATGCTCCCAATGTGCTCAGAGGGATCCCTTAGGATTATCCCGACTCCTCCTCTTAAGGCATTTGCTGACCCATCAACATGGAGGGTCCAAGTCATTTGTTGTTGCTCGGGCTCAGGGACCATTAGTTCTGAGGAGAAGTCAACTATTGCTTGAGCCTTGATCATCCTCCTCGGAGCATACACCAAGTCAAACTCACTGAGCTCCACCGACCACTTGAGCATCCGCCCTACAATGTCGAACTTAGAAAAGATTTGACGTAGCGGTTGGTCAGTGATTACCTTGATGGTGTGGGCCTAGAAGTATGGCCTAGTTTTCTGGCAGCAAGGACCAAGGCGAGGGTGAGCTTCTCAATCAGGGGATATCGCCCCCTAGGGCCCTATAGGACGTGGCTGTAGTAGTAGATAGGTCATTGGTTGTTCCCATCAATCTTGACCAGGACTGAGCTGATGGCTCGCTCTGAAGTGGAGAGGTATAGCTCGAGCTGGTCGCTCGGGCTGACAGAGGACATCCGAGGTAAGATCGCGAGGTGGGCCTTCAGCTCCTAGAAGGCTTGATAGCACTCGAGGCCCCAGCTAAAGCTTTTATTCTGTTTCAATGCCCATAGAATGGGGTAACTTCGGTCGCTAGCCAGAGATATGAACCGCCCAATCGTGACCAACCTCCCGACGAGGCACTGAACCTCCTTGACGATCTGGGGTGGCTTCATGTCGATGATGGCTCTTATCTTTTCTGGGTTCACATCTATCCCTCGCTGGTGAATGATGAAGCTAAGGAATTTTCCCGATGCCATGCCAGAGACGCATTTGGCAGGGTTGAGCTTCATTCCGAACTTCCTAAGGATTTGGAATGTCTCAGCGAGATTTGTGAGGTGTGTTTGTGCTTGTTTGCTTTTGACGATCATGTCATCCACGTAGACCTCCATATTTCTACCTAGCTAATCATTGAATAATTGATTGACTATTCTCTAGTAGGTAGCTCCAACGTTCTTTAGTCCAAACGACATCACTTTATAACAGTAGGTTCATTGATACGTGACGAAGGTCATCTTCTCCCAATCTTGAGGGGCCATTTGGATTTGGTTGTATCCTGAGAACACATCCATGAAGGAAAGAAGTTTGTATCCGGAGGTGGAGTCTACTAGCTGATCAATCCTCGGTAGTGGGTAGCAATCTTTCGAGCAAGCCCGGTTGAGATCGATGTAGTCAACACACATGTGCCACTTTCCATTAGCTTTTTTCACAAGGGCTACATTAGATAGCCAAGTCAAGTATCTAACTTCTGCTATGAACCCAACCTCTAGTAGCCGATCAACTTCTTCTTGAATGGCCTTCTATCAGTCGAGGGTGAAGTTTCTTGGCCTCTGCCGCACTGGGCAAGCAACTAGGGCGGTGCTCAATCGATGCTGGGCAATTTTTGGGTGTATGCTTGGCATGTCACTTAGTGACCAGGCGAAGACATTCGCATTGTGCCCGAGGAAGTCTATGAGCTGGATGTGTTGGTCCTCTGGTAGAGCCGACCCAACTCGGATCGTCCTCTTTGGACGATCTTTATCCAAGGGTACTTCTAGTATCGGTTTAGTTGGCTCTGATCGAGTGTCTGACTTAAAAGGTTCTCGAGGGTCGGGGACTGGGGTTTCCCTCTTGCCTCTTTTGGGAATGGTTATTGCAGCCAGGTAGCATCGCCTCGACTCCCGCTAGTCGTTCCTGACCTCCCTAGGCCCATCGCTAGTTGGAAACTTCATGCTGCGGTGATATGTAGAGACGATCGCCATTAGCTTGTTGAGAGTTGGTCGCCCAATGATCACATTGTATGCCGAGGGGAGTTCGACCACCATGAAATGAACCATAAAGGTTTTGGTTCTTGGCTCATCATCGAAAGGTATGGGGAGGGTTGCTATGCCTACTGGAGTTATCGCATCCCCGGTAAACCCTGTCAAAGTTAAAGTCATGGGGATGAGATCCCGGTTAGTCATGTTGAGCTTTTGAAAAGCATCAAGGTATAGTATGTCGGCGGAGCTCCCTGTATATATCATGATACGCTTGACGCAGGCGTTTGCAATGCGGGCCATGATCACCAGGGCATCATCATGGTCTGGGTATTTACTCTTGGATTCGAAAGTGATCTTAGGATCGCACCATGCTCAGGGTCTCTTTTGGACTTCTATGCGGGTATAAGCTTTCCTTGTCGAGGAGCTGTTGCCACCCGCTGTCGGGCCGCCTACTATGACGTCTATTTGCCTCTCCACGGGACCTTTCGGGTGGAGAGATGGCTCGTGCGGCTTTCTTATAAACCGATCGAGGTGGCTACGACATATGAGGTATTCAATCTGGTTCTTCAAGTCATAGCACTCCTCGATGTCGTGTCCATAGTCATGGTGTAAGCGACAGTAGCATCCACGGTCACATTCCTCGACTCGAGTCCTCATCGGGTTGGGGGTTTTGAGGAGTCCTTTCTCCCAGATCTGGAGGAAGATCTCGGTCCGAGTAGAGTTGAGTGGAATGCTAGGAAGTTGGGGAACAAAATGTTCAGCTCTCTCTGTCCTCTTCCTTAGGAGCGCGGGTGGTGGGCTTCAAGAGGATTCAGCCCACGGCGGCTTCTGGTCTTCGCGCTTCTCTGCCACTAGAGCCTTGGCGGTGACATATTGGTCGACCCTTTATAGCATTTTCAGCACAGTCGTTGGGGGTCACTCCATGAGCAACCAAAAGAGGCGGGAAGGCCTAATCTCGATCATGAATGCCTAGATAACTAATGACGGATGCGCGTCGGGAATGGCCCTGATCTCCTTTGTGAAATAGGCAAGATACAGGTCGAGGTGCTCATCTTCCTTCTACCTCATCTCGAGGAGGGACGTGGCAGTTGGTTTCAGCCAAGCACTAGCGAGAAAGTTGGCCTCGAACTCTCTCATGAGCTGGTCAAAGGAGTGGATAGAAGTGAGCGACAGCCAACCGTACCACCCTCGAGCGATCCCACACAGAGTTATCGAGAAAGCCCGACACATTATGGCATCTGACGTGCCATACAAAGCCATATGCGCTCGGAATGCGGCTACGTGCTCCATTGGGTCAGAGCCACCATCATACGCCTCCAGCGTCGGGAGGCGAAAGTGCTGTGGGATGGGTGTATCTTGGATTTCTTGGATAAAGGGAGAGCCTCTCGCCACGCTCGTCTTTCATCCTGATGGTCTTGTGGACATCGTCAATTCTTTGGTTCATTAGACGTAGTTGCTCCCTCAGGGAATCAATGGACTCCGAAGAGAGTGTATCGAGGTCTAGCACTAGGTGTAGGTGTCGGGCATCTAGTTGCGTCGTCCGAAGGGGCATGGTCAAACTTCGATGGGAACCGAGGCAAATCGTCGACAAGCTGGGTCACTGGAGGCTATCCTTCTAGTGACAGCATCGCCCCTTCCTGGGTTAGGGAAGCTGCCTGGGGCTGTGAGCTTGGCTACTGGGCGAGCTGCGGGATGTAGGGGATAATTGCTTGAAGCATTCCCGCTATGGCCTGGACCTAGTTGCCCCTAAAAAGCCTCAGGAGTTACCGCCAGGATCCTGAGATTAAGTGGGGTGGAGTTAGTCCGAAGTCATTGAATAGGTGCCAATACCACCTTGGAGTGCGAGAAGGTGGGTTCCCATCTCTGAATAAAGGGAGGGGAGGTGCCGGTTACGAGGCTCCCCCGGAGGTCGGTTGAGTCACCGGAGGAACGTCTTCCTTGAGGTTGCTAAGTGCTAAGCGTTCTTGCGACATCATGCCCTCCTTCTAGTGCCAAAATGTTGTTGGATGATCTGCCGTGTCCAAGAAGTCAGTATGACATGGTCCGACCTACACGTGCAGGAGCAACTCAGCAGGACTTGGAGCTCGGGGAAGATACGAGGGGCCTACCGGTCTGGGAAATGTTCTGGTCATTTTTTCCCTCGTTCCGTGTTTGGATACCTACAAGAAAAGACCTTCGTCGGGGGGAGGGCCTCTCAATGAGGTCTCTCTAATGGCTAAGTTAGTCTTATGGATGGGAGTATCTCCGGCGCCTTCTCGGCATCGGAGCTTCCTTTTGTATGTATTGTGAGAGTGGGGAGAGTCCCCTGAGAGCCCCCGTGGGTGTATTTTACATGTGTTTGTTGGTGATCGGTTATATCTTTCCCATCAATCTTTGTAGCGTCCTCCGCTGGGGTGTCTAATGCTGCAGGCACCGTCGGCGGTTGTCTGCACCATGGACGGGTATGTCACATGTGGTTCCTGCCTTGCTGTCGTGAAATCTTTTCTGACCCACAAGATTTGATGGAGATTGCGTAGCACCCGATGATGTTGTGCATCGGGCTTCTCCCCCTATTATGACGTGTCATTCATGGGTGTCAGGGGGCACATCTCGTGCATAGTCAGTCGGTCCCGCTCCACGTTGGACCTATTCAAGCCACGTCGACTGATTGGGGAGGGAGCATATTATTACCCCTATCAGTACCCCACACTACAAGGTATTGCCAGAGATATTTTAGCAATTCCAATATGTTCCTGGGTCCACGTCGTTCTAAACTTCTTCCAATTACTAATGTGTTCTCGAGACTAGTTATGGGATGAAATACAAAGTTTGAACTTTAATTTGAATGAAAATACTTAAACATCTATTTATTTAACATTAATCCTAATTTTTTCTAGTATAATAAATTAATATTTAATTGTATATTTAGAACATTGCAAATTTTTTGAAGAGGATAAAGATGATTGTGAGTTAATTGATAAATATTCTAGTTTTAGTAATATTATTTATTATTGTTTTATTAACTGACACTTTACATATGTATATTTTTATGGAGGATCAATCTTGCACGAATATATGACCATGGGAATTGGACTAGCGAGATTAATGAGAAAAATAATTAATTTATGGATTTTTTTGGATATTGTTGGTTTTACTTTTAATGAAGAACTTTGTTATTATATTTTTCATTTTGGACTTATTTGATTGTGAATAGTGATTATATTTGATTCTGTTTATATTTGAATATACCTATCTTTTGTTTATATTCAGTGTGGATGTGGTTATATTTGGGTGTCGATTCATCCTTTCAAATTTGTTACAATTGTTCTAGATCTATTTGGTAATTTTGATTCTATTTATATTTATATATGTTATCTTTTATTTTGTATAATTTTTTATATTATTAATTAGGTTTGTTAATATTTTTATGTTTTAATAATTAAATAAATTAATTATGCAGATATGTAAAACTTGTGAGATCCCGACCCCAACAAGGGTTCTTCATCCCCTTCTAAATGGGAATTGGATGGGTACGAAGAATGGGAGATAAGATAAGGATGTGGACGAGGGAAGCATTCCCCACCCCGCCCCCTTTATTGAGATCGTAATGGCACTAAAATGGGAGGGGTGGTGGTGAATTAATAGTATAGCAAATTTTAATAGATTAAAAATTGATCGATAGATCAATATCAAAAATGTGATTCACCAAAAATATGAGTAAGGGTTATAAATAAAGTAAATGAGTAAGCAACAACAAATAAAAAGTATGAGAAGCAATGCAAATCAATTTATAGTGATTCAGTCTTCCCGACCTACGTCTATTCTCGATTTCTCTTCCTTCGAGGCCATCGACTTTCATATAATCTTTTTTCTAACAGGCAAAGATCAACTACCATTGTTATAGATTTTTTTCTTTTAATAGGCTTAGGAGTGAACCTCCACACTCACTCATTTACAAGATCTCTCACATCCTACAATGTAGAATGTTTAATGACCTCTAAACTCAAGAAAGACGAGAGACTCAAATAATGCTCAAAGAGAAAGCTACAACCCCTTACAAACTCATAATTTGATGCTCCATCAACTAAGCCTCAATGAGATATTTATAGGCCTTTAAGAGGCTTCAAAAATGGAACCAAAAAATTTAAAACTCTGAAATTATGGGGTACGGGCGGTACTACCACTGACATATGACGATACCACCATTACAACTTTTGATGCCATAATTTTGAACTTTCAAGCAGTAACACCATCGTAAATTTTGAATTATGAGTGGTACCATTGTCACCTTAGGTGGTACCATCACCTACATAGATGGTACCACTATCGGCAATGCTAATAAGCACTATTTGTGCTTATCAACTGATTCAGGCAGTACCACCACCTGGACTTGGTGGTACCACCTCTTAGACCTACTTAAGACCACTATTTTGGCTTTCTAATAGGCCCAATTCAGCTTGAATCTAAGCTCATTGGCTTTCTCGATAAGTTGGGATGATTTGGGCCTAATACCAACACAATTTAATCCTAAAAGATCTCAATCAATACTTTAATAATCCAACCACATACCCGACACAATTATAAAGTTTTCAACACATTGTACACCATTCCAGCATGTCATTTGATCTTCCAGTACTCGTTCAAACCTCCAATGCATCATCCTTTCCTTTGGCATATTGACCAATCTATCAATATGTTGACTTTCCCATGATATTTGATCTTTCGACATGATACCCAATTCTTCTAGCACGATGCTCAAACTTATAGAACAAAGTCTAATCTTTGGCACATCGACCAATTCTTCGATTCAACGTCCAATTTTTGTATGATACATTTACCTAGCATAACATTTAATTCTTCTACTTTAATAATTTGCTCTTTGATGGTCTGTATCCATGATCAAATTATTTTTTGCATCACATATCTCAAGAGCATATTAGTCTATAATTTCATTAATTAATTTCATCATCAAAATTCAGGATTTAACAATCTCATTCTTTTTTTATAATGATAACCAATTGATGATGAAGTTTTAAACAAGCTCCCCATGTCTATATGCCATTCTAAAATATAATGAACTCGAATTCAAAAAATAATAACATGTCAGGATTAATCTTTGAATTCAAGTTGAAATAATTTTAATCATAAATCTTAGTGATTTTTCAATAGTAATCATCGCAAAAGTCATATGTATAATTTTAGTTAAAATATTAAAATAATCATTACACATAATATATGCATAATAATCATTGTATAAATTATATGTATATTTTCAACATCATCATCATCATAAGTTAAAATATCATATTTTTCTTATCTAATATACATAGTTACCATATCATCAAAAATTAAAAAAAATTCTCCCTTTTTGTCATCAACAAAAAAGAGAAATATATATACTACTCAAGTGGCGGTAGTCCAAAATGTCTAAATAAAGTATAAAAATATGTATCAAATAAGTATTTATGATTGAATCGTGGAGCAAAGATCATCACTGCAAAAGAGGGAGACTTTTGATGATTGAACCAATTGAAGATCCAGAACCCGAGGATATAAATCCTGAACTCAAGGAGGAAGATATAGAGGAAGAAGTTGAGCTGGTCATCAGCATGGTCCGTGCCCTAGCCGGCTATGCCAACCCTCAAACGATGAAGATCAAAGGATTCCTCAAGCACCTGTAGGTCACAATCCTAACCGACAACGGAAGCACTAACAATTTCATGGACAACAAGGTTGCTGCCCGATTAACCTATCGAGTTGAAGATTATAACAAGTTCAACGCAAAGGTAGCAGATGATCGAACCCTATCTTGCGGCCACAAGTGCCCGCAGGTGAAACTGATCATGTAGAGCCAAGAGATAACCGCGAACTTTTTCTTGCTGCCATTGGAAGACTACGCAGTGGCGCTCGACATTGAGTGGCTAACGACTCTATGTGATGTTTCCTAGAACTTCTCTAAACTCCTTATGCAGGTTTTTATTGATGGGAAATAGGTGATCCTAAGAGGTAAATGCGGGGACAAGGTTTCCACCATTACGAGTCAAAAGATGGAAAGGGTACTGCACAAGATGCATACCAGTTTCCTAATCCAATTGCAAGGGCTGCAACTTGATGAACCGATAATAAATCTCTCCTCCTTGCTTGCTAAATTTATGGACGTGTTTGCTAAACCGAAAGGACTTCCCCCTACTCGGCTGCATAACCACCAAATTCCCATCTTGCTGGGAAAAGCTTCAACAAACGTTCGGCCATACTGGTACCCCCATCTTCAGAGGGCTGAGATAGAGTGGATTGTCCAAGAGAATGCTAGAAACAGGGATCTTTAGGCTGAGTGTCAGCCCCTACTCTTCACCGGTCCTCCTGGTATGGAAGAAGGACAGGTCATGGTAGATAAATGTGAAATATTGGGCCCTCAACAGCATCACGTGAAGGACAAATAGTCAATCCCTGTGGTGGATGAATTGCTTGATGAACTGAAGAGAGCCCAACTCTTCACCAAGTTAGATTTGTGATCTGAATACCATCAGATCTAGGTGTAGGGAGAGGATATAAAACAAAAAATCACATTCGGGACACACAATGAGGACTATGAATTCCTGGTAATACCTTTCCGCCTAACCAATGCTTCTTCTACTTTTCAAAGTCTCATGAATGACATCTTTCGAGTTTACCTTCATAAGTTCATTTTGGTCTTCTTCAATGACATTTTGATTTACAGCTCCTCCTTCGAAAGCCATATCTCTCACTTGCGAATTGTTTTGATGACTCTATGAGAACATTCCCTTTTTGTCAAAAAGTCAAAGTGCGGCTTCATAAAGAGCGCGGTTGAATACCTCGGCCATATTATCTTAAAGGAAGGAATGGCAGTTGATCCTTCAAAGATTAAAGCGATGCAAGGCTTGCCACTACCGAAAATGATCAAAGCTTTGGGGGGATTTCTAGGGCTGATCAGCTACCACCATAAGTTCAAGAAGAATAATAGCAAGATCAGCGCTCCCCTCATGGTATTGCTGAAGAAGGATGTCTTCCAATGGTCGGAGGAAGCAACTGAAGCCTTTAATACCCTAAAGGCTATGATGACGTCTACACCGGTGCTAGCCTACCCGACTTCGATAAGGTGTTCTTGATTGAATTTGACATGTCGGGAGCCAAAATTGGTGTTGTACTAATGCAAGAAGGCTGACCACTAGCATATACTAGCAAGGTGTTGAATCTCATATTTTGATGATGAAATCAATTGATGGGTTATTGATCTAACAAGATTGTTAGAATTGATTGATGCAGGATTATTTACGATAAAATGATTATTACAATCAGGATTGGCCAAGGTCAAGTCCATGCATCGGGTCGATGCGGTTGAGAACTCACTACAAGTGCGTCGGGAGCTCGCCGAGGGTATTAAGAGTTTGCCAGGATGGCGCAAGGGAGTTCGCCAGAAGAAGACCGAGACTCACAGGAAGATTGTGGGGGATAGTCGAAAAGCTTGTCAGGAGTTAGGATGGTCTTGTAATGGATATTTGGTAATTATGATTGTATTTAATTAAGTCATAATTAGCATCGTGTAGGACTAACTATAATAGGAGCAATGAAGTTACAACCAAATGATGGGCCAAGATTAAGCTTAGGCATCGGGCCGGGTTCGGACGATGCAGTGGGCTCGCCAACGTTCGATATGAGATTCACCGAAGGGATCAGAAAACTCACTGGGAACACGTCAGGAGATCGCCAGAAGAAGACCGAAAGACTCATCGCAAGAATATCGAAGGCTGTCGGATTGGCAGGAGTTAGGTCTTGATTATCTTAATTAGTCATTAAGTGTTGTAATCATTGAGTCATATTAGGGTTTGAGTCCAAATTGAGTTAGATTTGGAAGGAATCCAAATCAACTCAATAAGACAATCGGGTCCACTATTGGGGTTTGATTTAGCTCAGGTTGAGCTCAATTGGTTGACCAGAGGGTTGGTCAACATCAGGTTCAAGCTGGAATTCGAAAAATGGAGAGAACCACTTTTGTGGAAATTTCGACGGGTAAACCGTCAGTGAGCGACGGGTGTACCGCCACAGCCTAGGATTTCGGGCGGCTGACTCACCCTGGTTGGGCGGTTGAACCGCCCGTACCCAGGAATCATGGTACTTTTGATGGTTGACCCGCCTAGGGCCGACGGGTAAACTGCCCATACCCAGGTGTTTGGGCGGCTGAGCCGCCCAAGTCTACGGGTGAAACGTCCGTACCCAAATTTTTCGGATACGGTTGGATTATGGCTCCGATTTTAAAGCAAATTTGGGGCCTATAAATACAGTAAGTTTTCTTACATTCTATACAACAATTTTGGGGATTATATTCTGAGAAAATATTGTGTGAGAATTGTAAGAAAAAGAAAAGGGGTAAGGGAGAGAGCTTAGAGTTAGAAATTTTCTCAAAGTCTCCCTTGTAAGCAAAGTGTAAGGGTTTGGTCTTCACCCAAAGAAGATCGATAGTGCACGTCGGTGTGCCTAAAGAAGGAGGACTCTAGAGTGGACGTAGGCCGTTGGCGCCGAACCACTATAAAAATCGTGAGTTCATCTTTTGCTTTCCTTATTAATGCTTCCGATCTTGTTTACTCTTTAAAAGCAAATATTTCACTTACGACATTTCTTACCTTTCGGACTTCTTTGCTCTTTCTTAAGTAATTAGTAAGCAAGTAACTTGGCAATATTCTTATCATTCACTTGCTTTATTTGAACAATAAGCTTTTGATCTTCCTATCGTGCTTAAACCAAAACATTTTTGTTTAAAACAAAAATTTTACACTTGCACTAATTCACCCCCCCCCCCCCCTCCTCTCTTAGTGCTAATTAATTCTAACAATTGGTGTCAGAGCCTCAATTTTTTTCTCATTTAGTTTAACACCTAAGAGAAATGGCTCTTATTAGATTTCAAGAGGGCTTTTCTATCGTTCGTCCTCCCATATTCAATGGGATGGACTACACTTATTGAAAAACTCGGATGAGAGTTTTCTTACTTTCTTTATACCTTGATTTATGGACTATTGTTGAAAATGGATTTGAAAAGTCTTCTCTTCCAATGAACGATTGGAATGATTTGGAGAAGAAGACTTTCTCTTTAAACGTAAAGGCTATGAATACCTTGCTTTATGCCCTTGATAAAAATGAATTTGATTGGGTTTCTTATTTTGATTTGGCTTTTGATATATGGCATGCATTAGAAATAACATATGAAATCACACTTAATATAAATGAATCATTAAATGAAAATACTTCTAAAAGTAAATAAAAAGAACACCTTCCTAAGAACCGTAAGGAATGTGAACCGGGAAGAACACATGACTCCTCGAGTGAAATCTCGAGTGATGAGGATCTTGAACTTTTGACAAATGAATTGAAAAAATTAACGAACTTGAACCTTAAAAATAATGTAAAGATAGACAAAACCTCTTGCTATGCACGTAAGAAGCCGAGGAGCTCTAAAGATCAAATGCGCAACCAAGAAGTGGAGAATCTTGCTCTTCTGGCCATCGACAATGAGGTTATTGATTCATTAAGCAATTCTTTTTTAGAATTATTAAATATGCTTCATGATTTGTTTGATGAATTTAAACAACTTAGTAAATCTTTTAAGTTGCTTAAACATGAACATGATTTGTTAGTTGGTAAAATTGATGAAATGCATGAGTTATTAGCATCACACAATCCTAGTTCTAAATGTGAAATGCTCGACAATATTAAAGAAGAAAACATCATGCTTAAATCAACACTAGAAAATTTTCAAATAGGGAACAAATATCTAAATATGATCCTTTCCAATAAGGGTCATATTAATAGTAGAAATGACATAGGCTTTGTTGGTAATGTACAACAAAAGCCAACCATCTTTACAAAATGACCTACATTAAATGTGCCACCAAAATCAACTATGAATTTTATGAAAGATTAGGACATATGGCTTACAGATATCCATTTAAAAACTATAGTCCTCACAAGTTAGTTTGGGTTCCTAAAGGAATTATAAACAATCTTATGCCATTAGAGAAAATTGGAAGAACATGTCATGAAGGACCCAATGTTAAATGGGTACCTAAATCAAAACCTCCCATAATATAAAGTTGTTTCCTAACAAGGTTAGGAGCAATAAAAATATTTTAAAAGCATATGCTCAAGTCATATTACTTGAGATCTAACACTCCTTCAAGCTTACTAGCCTAAGTAGTAATAAAAAAATTATTAAAATTAAAATTATTGATAATGAATCTTTTAATGGTTCATCATTATACAATTAATATTTGTGATGTATAGCTAGAGTATATAAGTATGAAAATGAATTAGAACCAATGAACCTTAGTTATTGAAGAACATATTTTGAGTGAATGCTAAAATCATTGGCTTGTTGAAGTGTAAAGACTATTGTTAAATGATTCAAATATTGACAAAATCTATGGAATGATTTATTTAAATGATTGAAATACTATGATTGAATGATTATGTTGAATGATATAATTTTAGCATAAAACAATATAGAAAAGGGAGAGAAAAATCATGCTTCATTGTTTAGTACTTTTGTAAATTAAAAATATATTTAATAAGAATAAAATGAGTATCGTAACTCACTACACTAAGTATAAAAATCATTGGAATTGAAATAAATCAAAGTTTTCATTTAAAAATATTTTATTACAATGATGTTGATGAAATTGTGTTTTTGAATTTAAATGACATTGCATTCTTCAAATAAATTTCAAAAGAAGGACAATTATTCTTGAAATAATTTTTATTCTATTAATCCTTCAACAAGAGACAAAATAATACTATTATTGTTGAATCTCTTAAAGTACAAAAATGGATTAAAGAATTTTAGCTATTGAAAAATAATCCATGATGCTTTCATTGAATTTTTTTAAAAGCGAATTTTGATGATGATTATGGATAAGTTTTCAAATAATTTTATTTTAAAAAGAGATTAATGAATTGATTATGTTATTTTTATGACTCTCTTGAACTATGAAAGTGATTTTGACGATTTGATGATTTGAACTTGAATAAATTATTATCATGATTTTGGCAAGTTTAGAAAATAAAACTGGAAAATCTAATATTTTATCATCTAAGAAGAGATTTAATAAATTAAACCATGTCTTTAATATTCATGAATGTCTTTTGATATCAATATTTATCTTGACATGATTTATTTTAAAACTCATGAATGACATAACTTATCAACAAAATTAATATTTCTTGAATTTGTGATAAGTTAAAAATTAAAAGAGATTTGTATCATCATGAGTATTCCCTTAATTTCTTGACTTGACTTATATGTTATGAGAATCACGTTATTGATCTCTATAATTTTCTCTTTTAAATAAAAATATGATTTATGATCTTAACAATATTAATTGAAGTTATTATCAAGATCATTCTTCTTTATTAAAAAGATTTAGCTTGGATGAATTGAGATTATCCCCTAAGACTCATTTTATTATTCACAAAAAAGGCAAAGAAACTTATTAAAGGAAATCATGTCTTTTGATATTCAAATATTTGATTTTATCTTTAATGACATGATCTCCTTATACTTTTTGGCATAATTTGAATATGAATGCTAAGAAGAAATTATGCCATCATATTTCTTTCTTGATAATAACAAAAAAGAGGAGAGATAAAATTATTAATATGATTAGAAGTAAATTGGATATGATAATCTTGAATGAGAAACAATTTACTTGGAAGAAAATTTAGAATTTTCTAAATGCATGCAAAATACTTGATTTACAATTTGAGCTTGATCTACTATCATGCCTTCTTATGAAATTCTTGATGCTTTTTATCAAAATTTACAATAGATGATCTTTTACTATACTTGAAATTACATGAGATGATTTTAAATGCATGAGTAGCTCTTAAACTTTTGAATCTCCTTGAATATCTTGAAGTTTTGAGCTTAATTTCAAAATTCACATCTATAAAATTTACATCTTTAAAATTGAGTATTTTTATGATATGATATTTTTCATTTCTCTACCTTCATTCTACTCTCTTGAAAGTGATTTTGATGATTTTGAAATTGAATGAGTGATTTATCTATATCGTGGTTTTGATTTCTTGGAATTATAACTTGAAATCTTTTACAATCATGAACTTGACAACTTAAGATTTCTTATGGATAAATCAAGAGATTTTATTTGTTTCTCCTATGACATGTCCCTTGATATTCATAATTTGTTTTCATAAATTGAATATCTCATCACCATGTTAATTTTTCTTAATATATTTCATGTGATGATTGGTATATTTCTTGATTTATTTCTTGAAAAATGATGTAATGGGAAAAGTTTTGCATTATTCTAATCATCCCTTCTTTCTGACAATGACAAAGGGGGAGCAAAACTTGTTAGCTTATAAAATTGTAGCTTAGACAATTCAAATAAAGTAAATATTTGCTAGCTTGCACTTCTCAAAAGAGAAGAATGAATTCACTAGCTTGCATGTTCTAAAGTAATAAAAAAATTGTTAAATTGATAAGCTTTCATATATCAAAAAACTTATTAATTGCACTTCTCCTTTTGTTAATGACAAAGAGGGAGAAGGTATAATGATGTGAAATTATGTATGATGATCATGCATGTAATGATAATTTTAAAAATCTACATAAAGATAATGATTTGTTATTGTTCGGATTTATTTGTTATATTTTCTTGAAATTTATATGAGAAAAATTTGTTGAGCTCATATTCAAAATTTTATATATACAAGATTGAGGTTGAGACCTAGAAATGTTAAATCATGAAAATATATAGATGGCTAATATAGATTTCATGAAATAAAGCCTTTTTGTGATAATATTTTTTTTTAAAAGCTTTCTCCATGATTTTATCTTATTGGTTTCACAAAAATAATTGCATGAAGATGTGTCATATTTGAAATTTACAAGAGATAATTTTTTATATCAAGAGATAATTTTTTATATCAAGAGATAACTTTTGCTACATTTGAAATACATAATTAATCTTTAAATCTCTTCAACTTTTGAGCTCATCTTAGTATTGCTTTTAAAATTTATTAAGAGCTCTTCTCTATGATGAAATGATTCAATAACACTTCCCTTATTTCTCTCCTTATTAAAGGGGAAGAAAATTTTATAATGCATATACTAAGGGAGAGTAATGTCATCCTGTGCTTTGAAATTATTAGCTATATTTTTACATTTTTATTTATGACAAAGGGGGAGAAATATATATTGATGACACATGATGAATACATTAATGACACATGATCTTGTTGAAATATATGAATATCCTGGATAAGGATATGAATTAGACATCTTGGATATAAATGCTTAATTCATTTTTACTTATAATTTGATGACTTGATTCATAAGTTAATGACTTAATACAAATTTATGTTGAAATTTATATAGAATGTTGATTACTTGAATTTAAGAGTCTGTGCTTCTCTTAAGTTTAAGTGACATGGATTTAGGGGAAGTTAAGATTAACTCCTATCGTCAATTATCATCATCAAAAAGGGAGAGATTGTTCAATCTTAGATTTTGATGATAAAATCAATGTTGGGAAACCTTAGCAGGTGCATCACATGCGCAACGAAAATCAAAACAAAAACTGGTTTCCCACGCAGATTAAATCATCGTGCAAAAGATTGAGATCGCGAGAAAAATCATAAAAATAAGAAAATCACGATGTGTGACAGATTGATTTTATCGATAGAGATTGTATATCCGTATATTCCATATCCGGATAGAGAAGATGAAGGAGGTCAAGCGTTCTCCTCTCTAGCAGTATCCACATGATGGATCTCTACAGCGAAACTCCTCCAATCTGATCTCACAACTCTTACATAGAGGGAGGGAGGAGAATACGAGGGGTCCCAAAGCTACAGCCTATCAACTATGAGTCTCTCCTCCTATTTATAGAGAGCCACCAAAAAACCCTATGGCTCCTTAGTGGGTATTGGATCATCATCCAATTACCCACTAACCTTGCATTATTGGATCTCTATCCAATAATCTCCTTAGGCCTCTAATTAGGCCTTAATCAAGGAGCCCATCAACATAGGGTCTCATCTAATGAGAATACGGGCTAATTGGATCTCCATCCAATCCTCTATTCACCGAAGCATCCACCATATGTGTGTGACCCTCTAGGCCCGATACCGAGCTGGTCGTGAGTCACTCCCATCATAACTTCTTCTGATATAGTGAATTATTATCCCCATAATAATTCACTCGACTCATCGACTAAGGACGTACTAGGCCACTACGCCATAATCCCTAGATGGTACAGGGGGATCGAATCCATTGGACCTGTCTATCCACAGTTACCGTGTATCTATACTCCCTCATCCAACTAATATCCCAGAGACCGTATATTGGACATTGTACTGTCAGGTCACATATGTAATCTGTCAAAGTCTCGCTATAATCGGATTCTCCTAGATAACTCTTTCTCTCTCAATCCGAATGACCCTAGCTAGAGATTTGTCTGAGCAAGCACATATGCAGATATTCCTCTCGTGATACCAAGAGTGGATGATCCTCTATTAACACTCAATTACCTTCGTAAGGTTGGCTACCAATCCCGATAACCAATAATACCAGATCTGGAACGTTCCAAACTTGTAAGTCTGGCGTCAAAGAAAGGAGTACTCATACAAGACATCCTTGGTGTCTCAAGTCTAAGGACCAGATACACAACTGAGACTATGGAATCACTGTCTGACATTAGGTATTATTAACCATACAACATTCCATAAGCGGATCAATCAATGAACTCATTCTACAATGAGCGTCTGTACTATATCCTTAGTATCTTATCCATGTATGTCCTTTCTTTAGGAGTTTTTGGGGACATACTCCTAGAAAGTGATATTCCATGTCTCATCGATATGAGACATCTCTTGGAATTCTCTATGTCAAACCTTTTGACAATGGAGTCTATGTACCTGGATTGGGATAAGCCAAGCATCCTCTTGGATCTATCTCTATAGATCATGATCCCCAAAATATAGGATGCTTCTCCTAAGTCTTTCATGGAGAAGTTTCTGGATAGCCAAGCATTTACTGTGGAGAGCATTTTTACATCATTTCCAATTATGAGGATGTCATCCACATATAGCACCAAGAAGGTCATAGTGCTCCTACTTACTTCCCACACACACAAGGCTCATCTTCGTTCTTAACGAAGTCACAAGATCTGATCACCTCACCAAATCTTATGTTCCAACTTCTAGAAGCTTGCTTTAACCCATAAATGGATCTAAGCAACCTGCACACTTTATCTAGACTCTCTTTGGATAAGAATCCCTCTGACTGTATCATATACACCTCCTCCTCAAGGTTGCCATTGAGGAATATCATTTTGACATCCATCTGCTAGATCTCATAGTCACAGTGTGCTGCAATGGCCAAAATAATTCTAATGGAATTAAGTATGGCTATATGTGAAAAGGTTTCATCATTAACAACTCCTTATCTTTGACGATATCCTTTAGCTACCAGCCTTGCTTTATAGGTCTCTACCTTTCCATCCACTCTGATCTTCTTCTTAAAGATCCATTTATTGCCAATGGGTATAATACCCTCAGATGCATCCACAAGGTTTCAAACCTTGTTAGAGTATTATGAAATCCATCTCAGACTTCATGGCTTCTTGCCATTTCCCAGAGTCTACTCATAACAGCCTCCTCGTAGATCTAAGGATCAACATCCTGAGAGTCATCTCCACTGATATGTCCCACATATCTTTCAGGAGGGTGAGATACTCTACTAGACCTACGAAAAATTGGAACTTATGCGTTAGGTACCTAAACAGACTCGGGCTCTGGAATGGTGCTTGAGCTAAGTTCTCCAACCTTGCTCAATTCTATCTTGCTCCCATTGTTTCCACCAAGAATGTGTTCCTTCTTAAGGAACACAGCTCTCCTGGCAACAAAGACCTTTCGGTCCTCGGGGTGATAGAAATAATACCCATAAGTTTCATTCAGGTATCCCATGAATGTGAATCATTCTGTCCTTGATTCTAACTTATTGGGGTTGTGTCTTCTAACGTGGGCAGGACAGCCCCAAATCTTAACAATCTTAAGATCGGACTTCTTTCCTTCCATATCTCATATGGCGTAGACACTACCAACTTTGATGGAACTCTGTTCAGAAGGTAAGCTGCAGCCTCTAGGGCATACCCCCAGAATGAGACGGGTAGGTCAGTGAAACTTATCACAAACCGCACCATGTCTAATAGTGTTCGATTCTTCCTTTCTGTTACACCATTTAGCTGAGGTGTATAAGGAGGTGTCCACTGGGATAGAATCTCATCGTCCCTGAGGAAATGGGTGAACTCTATGCTCAAGTACTCTCCTCCTCGATCTGATCAAAGAGTCCTAATACTCTTTCCAATTTGGTTCTCTACCTCATTCTTATATTCAATGAATTTCACAAAGGCCTCAAATTTGTACTTCATTAAGTACATGTGTCCATACCTAGAGAAATCATCAGTGAATGTAATGAAGTATGAGTAACTACCTATACCCTGAGTCGACATGGGACCGTATACATCACTATGTATCAGCCCCAATAACTCGATGGCTCTCTCTCCAATTCCACTAAAAAGAGAGTTGGTCATCTTCCCACGAAGGCAAGGTTCATAAGTTGCATATGACTCATAGTCAAATGGATCTAATTATCCATCTTTCGGCAACTTTTGAATCCTTCCCTCATATATATGACCTAGCCTACAATGCCATAGGTATGTATTATTCATCTCATCTCTTTTCCTCTTAGACATATTTATATTATAATATGTGAAGAAGTATCTAACACATATAAGCCATTTATAAGGGTCCCTCTAGTTCATCCATAATTATTGAACAACTATTATTCTCAAAAACTAATTTATATCCACTAATTATCAAACAAAAGATGAAAATAATATTTTTGATAATCGAAGGGATAAAATAACATGCATTTAATTCAATAATAACTCCACCAGGCAGATGTAGGATGGCCTCCCCAATAGCAATAGCAGCAACTCTTGCTCCATTGCCCATTTTGAGGTCCATCTCGCCTCTGGCCAATCTCCTAAGTCTTGCCAGAACCTGCAACGAATTGCATATATGATAAGCACTCTCGGTATCCAATACCCATGTGTTATCATGAAAATCTGACAAGTGGAGACTAATCATGAATATACCTGAAGCTTCTCCAAGCTTCTGTTTCGCCTTATCTGTAAGGTAGTCCTTACAGTTCCTCTTCCAATGCCCATCTTGGCCGTAATGGAAGCATTGTCCTTTGTCCTTTGCTGGATCTTTCTTGGCAACCTTTACCTTTGTCGGTCTTTCTTTGCCCTTGCCCTTCTTAAGGGTCTTGCTAGCCTTTCTTTTCTTTTTGGTCTCATCAATATAGAGAACTGGCTTCTCCTTCTTGATGGCACCCTCAGCTTCCCTCAATATATTGAGAAGCTTAGGGAGAGTCACCTCAAACTTGCTCATGTTAAAATTCATGATGAAGTGAGAAAAGGTATCTGGTATGGACTGAAGTATAAGATCAATGCACAGGTTATCCTCTAGAACTATTCCTAGACATGGTTCTCAACTGATGTCCCTTCTGTCATCCTGGCTTGGAAGAGTCCTTTAGATATCTCATATCTTTGAGTTCTTCCATGTTTCTCAAACAACTAACGGAGATGAAAAAGGATAGAATCTGCATCAATGTTCTCATGTTGCCTCTGTAACTCAGGAGTCATGGAGGCCAACATGTAACATTTTGCCAACGTGGAATCATCTATATACTTCATATGACGAGCGATCTCATCCTCGCTTGCCCCTTCTTCTGGCGTGGGCACAAATGTATCAAGGACGTATGCGATTTTCTCTACAATGAGAACAATTCTCAAATTATGGATCCAATCCGTGTAGTTTGAACCAGTGAGGCGATTAGCATCAAGTATGCCACGCAGGGGATTTGCGAGCGACATGTTTCTGAAAAAATAAGATATAGCAAAAATAAAAAACATACAAATTTCATAGAAAATACTAATTAAGATATGGACTTCTATCTTAATGTACTCCCACTATTTTCCTAGCGAATCACACGATACCCTCGACACATGAGATGAAAGTCCCCGACAGACTCTTAGTGGGGATCGAGATCCAATCAGCATCTTAATGCAACCTCAAGAGACTCGACCAACTACACTAAGCCCAAAAAGTAGACAACTCTTATCAATCATAACTTGTGATTCCCGTCATATTCAGCCTCCGAATCATCATGGTCTCAACTGCTCGACCAACCATGAAGTTCAGTTAAGTCATCATCATCGTTACAAGATGAGTCTGATTCAATGGATATGCTCTTGACTGCTCGACTAAGTCATACCTTGTCCTCAGGTCACTGGTGACATCTATATATCGTAGGCTAGAACTCGATCACATAGATAGGTGAGCCTCGAGTGACTCGATGAACTCAACCTATATCATGATTCAATTTCTTCCTATAACGATGGAAGGCCACGTGGGTCAATCTTATTGCCTCACGCTTACCGACTTAATATTATCATAGGAGGGGTTTTATTTTGTATCGGTCTCCTAATATGTCTTATCACACATATATATATTTAATATATATACATCGCATGTAAATATATATATATATATACATATATACATATATCTAGTAGGTGTATAACACATCACATATGCAAGCCACACCGAATGATCATGAGTCGTCACCTAATATGATTAAGCCCGAGCCAATGGGCCTAATCACTCACAATAGGATCTATGTGTGCATCAGCGCATCTCCATGCCCTTTGATTGTTGATCTCATCATCATCGGTTCCGTCAGATCGTTGCATCACCATACGGCATGATCTCCTGCCACGTCATCGTAGGTCCCGCTATTACCTTTATGCTCCCACTGTGCCTCTCCATGTAATTACAAATAATCACAGGCACGTAGGCTCGACAATAAACGAGAAAAACAAAGGCTCGTAGGCCCTAATAATAATAATAATCACAATTACACACATCACAACACATGGCTCATGATCATCCATCAACATCATACATCACATGTACATCACATCATACGCAGGATTACTAAATATATATATTAATTAATTAAACTATTTAATTAATTATTTTTCTAGAAATCAGAACATGCTCGAAATTTCCAGAATTGTTGAGGGTATTTTCTTAATTTTGGATAAGAGGATAGTCCTTGAAATTTTTAGAATTATTGAGGGTATTTTAGGAATTCTATACAGAAGGACAATCCTCAAAATTTTCCCATTTCACAAGGGAAAAATAGTTCTTTTCTCAAAAAGAATGCCCTCACCCCTCTTGCCCCCTCTGCGCCGCTACCCTCGAGCAGCACCTCGCGGGCGGGCAGTGCCGCCTTACGCGGGCGTTGCCCCTACTGGCGGCCAGCAGTCGCCCTTGTAGGAAACAGCCATGGCCGTGGGGCTACCCCTTGCAGCCTCGCCACGGGCAGTCGCCCCTTGTGGCATGGCCGCGGACGATGCTTATGCCCGTAAGCGCTGCCCCTATAGGCGCTAGCCATGCCCGCGGGCAACCACGGCTGTTGGTGACTGCCCCTTGCGAGATGGCTACCCTTGCAAGGGGCTTTGGCCATGGCCGACCACCCCTGGAGGTGGCTTGGACATGGCTAGCCACCCCTGCTGGGGGCCTGGTCGTGGCTAGCCACCCCTTTCCTCACTGTGTTTGCTATAAAAACGTAGCAAGAACACATAGAACGATTCTACATGATTCAATCTCATCACACGCAGTTTAAAATCATTCGCACAAAAACCTTAGCTCGGATACCACTATTGGGAAACCTCAGCGGGTGCATCAAATGCGCAACAAAAATCAAAACAAAAACTAGTTTCCCACGTAAATCAAATCGTCGTGCCAAAGTTTGGGATCGCGAGAAAAATCATAAAAATCAAAAAATCATGATGTGTGAGAGATTGATTTTACCTAGGGAGATCGTATATCCCTGTATTCTAGATCTGGATGGAGAAGATGAAGGAGGTCAAGTGTCCTTCTCTCTAGCGGTATCCATACGATGGATCTCTACAGCGAAATTCCTCCAATCTGATCTCGCAACTCTTGCGCAGAGGGAGGGAGGAGAATAGGAGGGGGAGGCCAAAGTTGCAGCCTATCAACCATGAGTTTCCCCTCCTATTATAGAGAGCCACCAAAAAATCATAGGGCTCCTTCCTTAGTGGGTATTGGATCTTCATCCAATTACCCACTAACCTTGTATTATTGGATCTCTATCCAATAATCTCCTTATGCCTCTAATTGGGCCTTAATCAAGGAGTCCATCAGCATAGGTTCTCATCTAATAAGAATATGGGCTAATTGGATCTTCATTCAATCCTCTATTCGCTGAAGCATCCACCATATGTGTGTGACCCTCTAGGCCCGATACCGAGCTGGCCGTGAGTCACTCCAATCAGAACTCCTTCTGATATAGTGAATTATTATCCCCATAATAATTCACTCGACTCATCGACTATGGATATACTAGGCCACTATGCTATAATCCCCATATTTTACAGGGGGATCAAATCCATCGGATCTGTCTATACATAATTACCGTGTATCTATAATCCCTCATCCAACTAATATCCCAGAGACCATATATTGGATATTGTACTGTCAGGTCATATACGGAATCCGTCAGAGTCTCGCTATAAATGGATTCTTTCGGAGAACACTTTCTCTCTCAATCCGAATGACCTTGGCCAGGGATTTATCTGAGCAAGCACATATGGGATATTCTTCTCGTGATACCAAGAGTGGATGATCCTCTATTGACACTCAATTGCCTTCGTAAGGTTGGTTACCAATCCGATAACCAATTATACCAGATCTAGAACGTTTCAAACCTGCAAGTCTGGCATCAAAGAAATGAGTACTCATACAAGACATCTTTGGTTTCTCAAGTAGTAAGGACCAGATACACAATTGAGACTATGGAATTGCTATCTGATATTAGGTATCATTAACCATACAGCATTCCATAATTGGATCAATCAGTGAACTCATTCTCCAATGAGCATATGTACTATATCCTTAGTGTCTCCACACAAGTGGCTATGAGACCAGTCACCTCCATTATATGAACGAGTATATAGTATATCGGTCTGTCCGGTTATCTCGATATCCCTCTCGAGTAACCTATGACCGGGATTATTTAGGATCTGTGTTTAAAGGTGAATCGATCTCATTATCGTGATCTCATCACAATCTGACTTCCATTGCACAGAACCAAGGACATCACAATATATATACAACAGATAATATAATGTGAAAATATACCAATATTAATCATAAGAAAAAAGATCACACAACGTGTCACACGTGCCATCACTCACGTGATTGGCTTGCAGGTCACCTATAACCAGCTATCAATTGATGAGTTATTAATCTAACATGATTGTTAGAATTGATTGATGCAGGATTAATTATGACAGAATGATTATTACAATCAGGATTGGCCAAGGTCAAGTCCATGCATCGGGTCGATGCGGTTGGAAACTCGCTAGGAGTGTGTCGGGAGCTCGCCGAGGATATCGTGAGTTTGCCTAGATGGCACATGGGAGTTCGTCAGAAGAACATCGAGACTTGCCGGAAGATTATCGGGGGTAGTCAAAAAGCTTGCCGGGAGTTAGGATGATCTTGTAATGGATGTTTGGCAATTATGATTGTATTTAATTAAGTCATAATTAGCATCATGCAGGACTAACTATGATATGAGCAATGAAGTTACAACCAGATAATGGGCCAAGATCAAGCTTGGGCATGGGTTCAGATGATGTAGTGGGATCTCGCTGACGTTCGCTAGGAGATTCGCTGAAGGGATAGAGAAGCTCGTTGGGAACACGCCGGGAGATTGCAAGAAGAAGATCGAAAGACTCACCGCAAGAATGTCAGAGGCTACCGGATTGGCGAGAGTTAGGTCTTGATTATCTTGATTGGTCATTAAATTAAGTGTTGTAATCATTGAGTCATAGTTAGGGTTTGAGTCCAAATTGAGTTGGATTTGGAAGGAATCCAAATCAACCCAATAAGACAATCGGGTCCACTCTTGGGGTCTGGTTGAGCTCAATTGGTTGACCAGAGATTTGGTCAATATCATGTTGAAGCTGAAATTCGAAAAGTGAAGGGAACCACTTTTGTGAAAATTTCAGTGGGTAAACCACCGGTGAGCTGACGCCGCCTTCCAGGTATTCAGGCGGCTTACGACGGCTGACCTGCCCAGGTTGGACGGTTGACCCGCCCAGTGCCGACGGATAAATCGCCCGTACCTAGGTGTTCGGGCGGCTGAGCCGCCCAAGCGACGGGTGAACCACTCGTATCCGGATTTTTTGGATACGGTTGGATTGTGGCTCCAGTTTTGAAGCCAATTTGAGGCCTATAAATACCTCAAGTTTTCTTACATTTTATATAATAATTTTGGGTATTATATTCTGAAAAAATATTATGTGAGAATTATAAGAAAAAGAAAAGGGGTAAGGGAGAGAGCTTAGAGTTAGAAATTTTCTTAAAGTCTCTCTTGTAAGTAAAGTGTAAGGGTTTGGTCTTCACCTAAAGAAGATCGGTAGTGGACGTTGGTGTGCCTCAAGAATGAGGACTCTTGAGTGGACGTAGGCCGTTGGCGCCCAACCACTATAAAAATTATGAGTTCATCTTTTGCTTTCCTTATTAACGCTTCTGATCTTGTTTACTCTTTGAAAACAAACATTTCACTTACGACATTTCTTATCTTTCGGATTTTCTTACTCTTTCTTAAGTAATTAGTAAGTAAGTAACTTGGCAATATTCTTATCATTCACTTGCTTTATTTGAACAATAAGCTTTTGATCTTCCTATCGTGCTTAAACCGAAATATTTTTTGTTTAAAATGAAAAATTTACACTTACACTAATTCACCCCCACCCCCCCCCCCCCCCCCCCCCCCCCTCTCTCTCCTCTTAGTGCCAATTGATCCTAACACAAGGCTCTCTCCCTAGCACATCTAAAAGTATTGGTCTACGACAAAGAGATGCTGGTCATCGTGCATGCGATTATAAAGTGGAGACCTTACTTGATTGGCTGGTGATTCTAAATCAAAACTGACCAAAAGAGCCTGAAATATTTCATGGAGCAAAAGATTTCCTCCCTTGAGCAGCAAAAATTGGTAACAAAATTGCTAGGATTTGACTATGAAATTATTTATAAAAAGGGGAAGGATAACGTGGTTGCATATGTGCTTTCTCGCCTCCCCGAGCATACTGAATTGGCAGCCATCTCCTTCCTGATTTGTGACCTCTTGGAAGACATTAGGAAGGAGTGGTATGGCAACTCGAAGACCTATGGGATCATCAAGAAATTAGATGAGAACCTGGGTTCAGTTGCACACTACAATTGGGACTCGAAAGATCTGTGGTATAAGGGTCGAATTGTATTGGTGCCTCACTTCCCTTACCAAACTGCCATCCTACAGGAGTTGCACTCATCACCTACGACTGCATTCAGGATTTCTTTGGACCTACAAAAGAATTCACCAAATTTTCTATTAGAAGGACATAAAGAAGATCATTGCAGAATTTATGGCTCGATGTGACGCATGTCAGTGGCACAAAGGAGAGACTGTAGCAAGTCCAGGAAAATTGTAGCCCCTACCCATATGGGACTCAACTTGAACTGACATCTCCATAGACTTCATCAAAGGGTTGCTATCATCTCAAAGGAAAGGTACCATCCTTATTGTTGTTGATCGCCTTACGAAATGCATCCACTTTTGTGCTATCCGAAATCCTTACAATGCCGTCAACATTGCTTGGATTTTTATGGAGAATGTATCTAAAGTGCATGGGATACCTCGCTCTATTGTAAGTGAACATGACAAGGTTTTCACCAGCAAGTTTTAGAAGGAGCTTTTTCGGTTACAGGGCACACAATTGAAGATGAGCACAGCCTATCATCCCCAAATCAGCGACCAAATAGAGGTGGTGAATAGGTGCTTGGAGAATTACCTCAGATGCTTCACCAGTGATAGGCCGAAGGAGTGCACTAAATGGCTTCCCTAGGCCGAATGGTAGTATAACACAACATATCATTCATCCACCAAATGTACTCTATTTGAAGTTGTTTATGGCTGGCCTCCTCTAGTAATCATCAAATATGTGGCCACTATATCAAAAGTAGATCAGGTAGATAGAGAATTGATTGATGATAGAGATAAAATTTTGCAGCTATTAAGGGACAACCTCACGCTAGCCCAAGCAAGAATGAAATAGTAAGCTAACAAACACAAGAGTGAAAGGGAGTTTGATGTTGGAGATTGGGTCTTCCTTCACCTTCAGCCCTACAAGCAAATATCCATAAAAACTCTGGACTCAATGAAGGTGTCTCCTCACTTCTTCAGACCCTACAAAATTTCATAGTACATTGGAGCCATGGCATACAAATTGGACTTACCCGTAAACTCCAAAATACATCCGGTCTTCCATATGTCCTATGTGAATCTCAGATTTTGATGATGAAATCAATTGATGATTGGTTTATCTAACATGTATATTAGAGATGATTAATGTAGGATTAACTATGATAAAGAGAAAATTACAATTAGATGTTGGATCAGAGTCAAGTCAGGGGCATTAGGCTGGGGTTCGGACAATGCAGTGGGAATTCGCTGAGAGACTCACCGGAAGCTTACCGAAGGTATTGAAAACTTGTTGGGAGTTCGTCGAAAGCTTGTCGAAAGTATCAGAAGCTTACCGGGAGTTCGCTAGGAGCTTGCCGAAGGTAATCGGGAGCTTGCTAGGATGGTGTCGGGAGTTTGCCAGAACAAGACCAAGAGACTCACTGGAAGATTATCAAGGGTTGTCGAAAAGCTTGCGGTGAGTTAGGAAGGTCTTGATTGGACTAGATGGTTATATTGATTGTAATTAATTAGTCATAGTTAGCATCGATTTGGTTTGAGTCATACTTGAGTTAGATTTGGAAGGAATCTAAATAAACTCAAATGAGGTAAACCGAGCCCACACTTGGGATTGGAATGAGCTCAATTGGTTGACTTAGAAAGGGGTTAGCTGAAAGCATAAGATAGGGTTGGAAAAGTGGAGGGAATCACTTTTCCTGGATTCCCAATGGTTGTACCGCTAGTGGACAGTGGTTGTACCACCCAGGTCGTGTTGGGAAACCTCAGTGGGTGCATCACATGCGTAGCGAAAATCAAAACAAAAAATCGATTTCCCACGCAGATCAAATCATCGTGCAAAAGATTGGGGTCACGAGAAAAATACAAAAACTGATAAAATCACGATGTATGAGAGATTGATTTTACCTAGGGAGATTGTATATCCTTATATTCCCGATCTGGATAGAGAAAATAAAGGAGGTCAAGCATCCTCCTCCCTAGCGGTATCCACACGATGGATCTCTATAGCGAAACTCCTCCAATCTGATCTTGCAACTCTTGTTCAGAGGGAGGGAGGAGAATAGGAGGTGGTGGCAGCCTATCAACCCTGAGTCTCCCCTCCTATTTATAGAGAGCCACCAAAACCCTAGGGCTCCTTCCTTAGTAGGTATTGGATCTCCATCCAATAACCCACTAATCTTGCATTATTGGATCTCTATCCAATAATCTCCTTAGGCCTATAATTGGGCCTTAATCAAAGAGCCCATCAACATAGGGTCTCATCTAATGAGAATAGGGGCTAATTGGATCTTCATCCAATCCTCTATTCGCTGAAGCATCCACCATATGTGCGTGACCCTCTAGGCCCGATACCGAGCTGGTCGTGAGTCACTCCCATCAGAACTCCTTCTGATATAGTGAATCATTATCTTCATAATAATTCACTCGACTCATCGACTATGGACGTACTAGGCCACTACACCATAGTCCCCAGACGGTACAGGGGGATCAAATCCATCGGATCTATCTATCGACAATTACTGTGTATTTATAATCCCTCATCCAACTAATATCCTAGAGATCATATATTGGACATGGTACTGTCAGGTCACATACGGAATCAGTTTGTCTTGCTCCAATCGGATTCTACCGGAGAACTCCTCTCTCAATCCAAATGACCCTGGCCAGGGATTTGTCTAAGCAAGCACATATGGGATATTCCTCTCGTGATGCCGAGAGTGGATGATCCTCTATTGACACTCAATTACCTTCGTAAGGTTGGCTACCAATCCCGATAACCAGTTGTACCAGATCTGGAGCTTTCCAAACCTGTAAGTCTGGTGTCAAAGAAAGGAGTACTCATAAAATGCATCCTTGGTGTCTCAAATCCAAGTACCAGATACATAATTGGGACTATGGAATCACTGTCAGACATTAGGTATCATTAACCATACAGCATTCCATAAGCGGATCAATCAGTGAACTCGTTCTCTAACGAGCACCTGTATTATATCCTTAGTATCTCCACACAAGTGACTATGAGACCAGCCGCCTCCATCATATGGACGGGTATATAGTACACCAATCTATCTGGTTATCTCAATGTCCCTCTTGAGTAACCTATGACCGGGATTATTTAGGATCTGTGTTTAAAGGTGAATCGATCTCATTATCGTGATCTCATCACGATCTGATTCTCATTGCACAGAACCAAGGACATCACAATATATATGTAACAAATAATATAATGTGAGAATATGTCAATATTAATCATAAGCAAAAAGATCATACAGCATGTCATACGTGTCATCACTCACATGATTGGCTTGCAAGGCACTTGTAACCAGCAATCTCCCACTTGACCAAAAACCAATCACCTATGTGTTTGATCCCCATCAGACCCCTGTGACGCTCAAATATAATTTGAGCGAGCAGCTTCGTTAGTGGATCTATAATGTTATCTTCGGATGGAACTCTTTCCATTATTATATCTTTTCGGGTCATGATCGCTCTAATCAGATGGAACCTCCTCAGAACAATTCTGATGAGACCTGGGTTCCCTTGCTAGAGTTATCACTCTGTCGCTATCACAATATATGGGAGTCAGCTCCACGCTGCTTAGTATGACTCTCAAATCCTTGATGAACCTCTTCATCCACACCCCTTCGTCTTGCTGCTTCTACTACAGCAATGTATTCCACCTTTGTGGTCGAGTCAACAGTAGGTTTGAATTATTCACCTCATCTCTTTTCCTCTTAGATATATATTTATATTCATGATGTGTGGAGAAGTGTCTAATACATATAAGCCATTTACAAGGGTCCCTCTAGTGATGATCTCATCATCCATTATTATTGAACAACTATTGTTCTCAAAAATTAATTTATATCCACTAATTATCAAACAGGAGATGGATATAATATTTTTTATAATAGAGAGAACAAAATAGCATACATCCAATGCAATGATAACTCCACAAGGCAGATGTAGGGTGACCTCCCCAAAGGCAACTGTAGCAACTCTTGCTCTATTGCCCATCTTGAGTCCATCTCGCCTCTAGCCAATCTCCTAGGTCTTGCTAGAACATGCAACGAATTGCAGATATGATGAACACTCCCGGTATCCAATACCCATGTGTTATCATGAAAATTTGACAAGTGGAGACTGATCATGAATATACCTGAAGCTTCTCCAAGCTTTTGTTTTGCCTTATCTGCAAGGTAGTCCTTACAGTTCCTCTTCCAGTGCCAATCTTGGTCATAGTGGAAGCATTATCCTTTATCCTTTGTCGGGTATTTCTTGGCAACCTTTGTCTTACCTGGTCTTTCTTTGCCCTTGCCCTTCTTAAGGATCTTGTTGGCCTTTCTTTTCTTTTTGCTCTCACCAATATAGAGAACTGGCTTCTCCTCCTTGATGGCACTCTCAGCTTCCCTCATCATATTGAGGAGCTCAGGGAGAGTCACCTCAAACTTGCTCATGTTAAAATTTATGATGAAGTAAAGAAATCTGGTAGGGACTGAAGTATAAGATCAACGCACAGATTATCCTCTAGGACTATTCCTAGACCTGTGAGTTTCTCGATCCACTCTATCATCTTTAGGACATGGTTCTCAACCGATGTCCCTTCTGTCATCCTAGCTTGGAAGAGTTCCTTAGATATCTCATATCTGAGTCTTCCCTGTTTCTCAAACAGCTGGCGGAGATGAAGAAGTATAGAATCTGCATCCATGTTCTCATGTTGCCTTTGTAACTCAGGAGTCATGGAGGCCAACATGTAACATTTTGCTAATGTGGAATCATCTATGTACTTCACATAGCGAGTGATCTTATCCTCGCTTGCCCCTTCTTCCGGCGTAGGCACGATTGTATCAATAACGTATGTGATTTTCTTCGTCATGAGAATAATTCTCAAATTACAGAGCCAATCTGTATAGTTTGGACCAGTGAGGCGGTTGGCATCAAGTATGTCACGTAGGGGGTTTGTGAGCGACATGTTTCTGACAAAACAAGATATAACAAAAATAAATAACATGCAGATTTTGTATAAAATACTAATTAGGATATGAACTTCTATCTTAATGTGTTCCCACTATTTTCTTAGCGAATCACGCGACACCCCTCGACACGTGAGACGGAAGTCTCCGGCAGACTCCTAGTGGGGATCGGGATCCAATTGGCGTCTTAGTGCAACCTCGATGGACTCGACTAATTACACTAAGCCCAAAAGGTATGCAACTCTTGCCAATCATAACTCCTTAAGATTTCCGTCACGTTTGGCCTCTGAATCATCATGATCTCGAGGAACTCGACCAACCATAATGTTCAGTTAAGTCATCATCATCGTTACAAGATGAGTCTGATTCAATGATATGCCCTCGAGGGACTTAACCAAGCATACAATATCCTCAGGTCACCGGTGATATCTCTATGTCATAGGCAAGAACTCGATCACGTAGATAGGTGAGCCTCGAGGGACTCGACCAACTCAACTTATGTCGTGATTCAATTTCTTCCTATAACGATGGAAGGCCATGTGGGTCAATCTTATTACCTCACGCTTACCGACTTAATATTATCTTAGGAGGGGTTTTTGTTTTCTATCGGTCTCCTAATATGTTGTGTCACATACATACATATTTAATATATATCTAAATCACATGCAAATATATATGTATACATATATCTAGTAGGTGTATAACACATCACATATGCAAGCCACACCGGATGATCATGAGCCGTCACCTAATATGATTAAGCCCGAGCCAATGGATCTAATCACTCACAATAGAATCTATGTGTGCATTAGCGCATCTCCATGCCCTGTGATTGTTGATTCGTCATCATCGGTTTCATCGGATCGTCACATCATCATGCATCGTGATCTCCTGCCACGGCATCGTGGGTCCCGCTGTAACCTCCACGCTCCCACTACGCCTCTCCATGTAATTACAAATAATCACGGGCACGCAGGCCCAACAATAAACGAGAAAAACGTAGGCTCGCAGGCCCCAATAATAATAATAATCATAATTACACACATCACACGTGGCTCGTGATCATCCATCCACAACATACATCACATGTACATCACATCATATGTAGGATTACTAGATATATATAATAATTAATTAAACTATTTAATTAATTATTTTTTTGGAAATCAGGATATGCTTGAAACTTTCAGAATTATCAAGGGTATTTTCATAATTCTGGATGAGAGGACAGTCCTCGAAATTTTCAGAATTATTGAGGGCATTTTTGAAATTCTGCACATGAGGACGGTCCTCAAAATTTCAAAAATAAGAGGGGTAGGATCATCCTTTTTCTCAAAAGGATGCCCTAGCCCTCTCCTTTGCCCCATTTGCGCCATCGCCGTCGCTGCCCTACGCAGGTGGTGGCACTGCACGCCGTCGGTGTGGGCAGGCGCTGCTGCCTTCGGGCAGCACCTCGTGGACTGGCGGCCACTCCTGCCGACGGTCGCCCTTGCAGGCGACAGCCCTGGCCGCGGGGCTGCCCCTTGCGGCCTTGCAACGGGTATAGGGGGATCGACTATGGACGTGCTAGGCCACTACGTCATAGTCCCCAGATGATATAGGGGGATCGAATCCATCGGACCTGTCTGTCCACAGTTACCATGTATCTATAATCCCTCATCCAACTAATATCTCAGAGACCATATATTGGATATGGTACTGTCAGGTCACATACGAAATTAGTTTATCTTGCTCCAATCGGATTCTACCGGAGAACTCCTTCTCTCTCAATCCAAATGACCCTGGCCAGGGATTTGTCTAAGCAAGCACATATGGGATATTCCTCTCGTGATACCTAGAGTGGATGATCCTCTATTGACACTCAATTACCTTTGTAAGGTTGACTACCAATCTCGATAACCAGTTGTACCAGATCTGAAGCTTTCCAAACTTTTAACTTTGGCGTCAAAGAAAGGAGTACTCATACAAGGCATCCTTGGTGTCTCAAGTCCAAGGACCAGATACACAATTGGGACTATGGAATCGCTGTCAGACATTATGTATCATTAACCATACAGCATTCCATAAGTGGATAAATCAGTGAACTCATTCTCTAATGAGCACCTGTACTATTTCCTTAGTGTCTCCACACAAGTGGCTATGAGACCAAGCGCCTCCATCATATGGATCGATATATAGTACATCGATCTATCCGGTTATCTCAATGTTTCTCTTGAGTAACCTATGACCGGGATTATTTAGGATCTGTGTTTAAAGGTGAATCGATCTTATTATCATGATCTCATAACTATCTGATTCTCATTGCACAGAACCAAGGACATCACAATATATATGCAACAAATAATATAATATGAGAATATGTCAATATTAATCATAAGCAAAAAGATCATGCATCATGTCACACGTGTCATCACTCACGTGATTGACTTATAGGGCACCTGTAACTAGCAGGTCGATGGTCGTACCGCCTAGGCTGGCGGTTGTACCACCGTCGTCCTATTTTTTGGGCAGCTTTTGGTGGTTGCACCGCCGGCGCCGATGGTTGTACTGCCCATACTTGATTTTTTTCTAAGTATGTTTGAATTTTTGGCTCTATTTCTAAATGTAATTTGGGTCTATAAATATCCTAAGATTTTTTGCATTTAGTACAAGATATTGGGCTAGAAATTTTATGAAAAATAGTATGCTAAAATTGTAAGAAAATGAAATAGAGCAAGTGAGTGATAAAAGGAGTTGTAATTCTTATAAAGTCCCTTGTGAATTTGTATGGTTCCTCTCTTGAGCCTGTAAAAAGGAGAGTGAAAAGTCTAAGGGTTTGGTCTTCACCTAAAGAAGGTTGATAGTGGACACCACTAGACCTCGGAGAAGAGGACTTGGGGAGTGGATGTAGACCAAATTGTGGCCGAACCACTATAAATATGTGAGCTCTCTACTCTTATCTTGTTTATTGCTTTTAATAGCTCTTGACTAGTTTAAAGAAGGATGCATGCATCATTTTATGACTTTCCTTTAAATCGATTGCTTATTCGTTTCTAACGAAATCCAAGAAATGCTTCCAATTTTCTTCTTTATTTTAAGCAAGTTTTTCGAATCGAGGATTTTCACACTTGCACTAATTTACTCCCCCTTTTAGTGCTAATTGATCCTAACAATTGGTATCAACGTCATGTGCTACTCATTGGACTAAACACCTAAGTGAGTAAATGGTTTTATTTGGCATGAACGAGAGATATTCTATTACACATCCTCCCATGTTCAATGGAACGGATTACACATGTTAAAAAATAAGAATGTGTATTTTTTTTATTTTTATGGACTTTGATTTATGGTATATTATTGAGAATGGCTTTGAAGAATCTTCTAAACCCATGAACGAGTGGAATGATTTTGAAAAGAAAATTTTTCCATTAAATGTAAAGGCTATGAATGCCTTATTTTGTGCACTTGATAAGAATGGTTTTGATCGGGTTTCTTCCTGTGATTCAACATTTGATATTTGGCACATATTAAAAATCACACATGAAAGCATAATTAAATTAAATGAATTAATGAATTAATGAATGAAGTGACTTACAAATATGAATAAGAAGAATATCTTTCAAAGAACATGAAGGATTTGACATTGAGAACCCAAGAACACCTTCCAAAGAATAGGAAGGAATTTGACCCGGAAAAAACATATGACTCCTTGAATTATATAAAATTTGAACCTTTGACAAATGAATCAGAAAAATAAATGAACATACATGAAGCATTAACATCATATAATTCTTGCTCTAAATGTGAAACATTAAAGGTAGTTAAAAAGGAAAATATCATGTTAAAATAAATTTTAGAAAAATTTAAAATATGGGACAAATCCCTAAACATGATCCTTACAAATAAGGGTCATATTCATAGGAAAGAAGGTATAGACTTTGTTGGCAATACTCAACAAAAGTTAACTATCTTCATTAAAAGACCTACTCTAAACTTACCACCAAAAATTAAATACAACTTTTGTGGTAGATTAGGATATATGACTTATAAATGTTCATTTAGAAAATATAGTCCACATAAATTAATTTACGTTCCTAAAGGAACCATAAACAACCTCAAGCCATTAGGAAAAATGGGAAGAACTTTTCATGAGGGACCTAAACTCAAATTGGTACCTAAATCAAAACCTCCCGTATTATAAAGTTATCTCCTAAAGAAGGCTAGGAGCAAAAAGAAATGGTATCTTGATAGTGGATGCCCAAGCTATATAACTTGAGATCTAACTCACTTATCAAGCTCTCTAGCCAAAATGATAAAAATAAGAAAAAATTATTTGAATCAAGATAATTGAAACTTAATGATCCTTGTTGGATTATAACAAATCTTTTTATTAAAAATAATTCATGGATATACAACTAATCTTGATGATGTATAAGTAGAGATACTAGTATGAAAATGAACTAGAACTAAAGAACCTTAGTTATTGTTAATAAAAAAAATTATTTATATTGAATTTTATGACAATAAGATTTTGATGATGGATTAAAAATTATTGGCGCAAATTATTGAAATATTGGATGGGTTATATGTTGACCTAAAGAATGTTGTATAATTGAATGATAGATCACTTTTGAATTTGAGTATAGAATAAATAAAATTTTAAAAATGAGTTTGTCAACTCCTTGCACTATGTGTAAAGAGTTAGATTTATTTAAATATTGAAATTGAGATAGGTCGAATTTTTACTTTAAAGATGTTTTATCATTTTGATGTGTTATAATAATGACCTTGATAATTCCTTCTAGAATGAAATTTAGTTTTCGATCTTAAATGATAATTCATTAATTTAAAAAGCATTCTTGAAACAAATCACATTAAAGGAGGATAATTCTTCTTTAAAAAATTTTATCCTATCAATCCTTCAAGATAAAATGATAGCATTATTGTTGAATCTCTTAAACTACAAAAATGAATTAGAGAACTTTAGCTATTTTCTTTTGAAAAATAATATATGTTGCTTTCATTGAAATTTTTTGAAAAGTTATTTTTTATAATAATTTTGGATATATTTTCAAATAAGTTTTTTAAAAGAGATTGATGAATCTATTTGACTTTATTGATATTTCGACTTTATTGATATTGTGACTTTGATGATTTGATAACTTAAATCATGATTTTGATATCTTAAGAGATTGAAACTTAAAATCCTTACATAAATCAAGTTCATTCAAAGAAGATTATATAAATAGATCATAATTGGTGTCTTCGGACCTATAACTTGAAAATCTTCTTATGAACCATATTCTTGACAATTTGAAGTTTCATAAATACAAATCAAGATCTTCTTTTTTTTCTTTTCTTCTTTGAAATTTACTTATGATCTTGATATTTATAATTGATATTTTTATAAATGAAAACTCTTCTTTGATCTCCTAATATTTCTAAAGTTTTAAATCTCATTTAGGAATAAATCTGCCAAAATAAATCATGTCCTTTGGTATTCATGATTTTAATAATAATATCCTTCATGACATGATTATTTATTACTTCCTTCTTAGTATAACTTATCATCAAAATTAATATTTCTTAAATTTGTGATTAGTTAAAGATTAAATTAGATTTATTTTATTATGAACATTCCCTTTATTTCTTGACTTCATTTATCCTTTATGGGTATTACGTTTAATCTCTATGATTTTCTTTTTAAAAAAAGATTTATGATCTTAATAATTATAATTGAGATTTTTTATTAAGATCATTCTTCTATTTTATTAAAAAATTTTATCTAAATGAATTAGGTGTCTTAAGATTTATCTTGGATGAATCAAGATTATTTAATCCCGTAAGACTCATTTTCATTACTTACAAAGAAAAAAAAAGGGCGGGTGGAGAGATTTATTAAAAGAAATCATATCTTTTGGTACTTATGATTTGATCTTTTATCTCTAATGACATGATCCCTTTGTGCTTACGGTCATTAAAAAAATATGTTATCATAATTCTTTTTTATAATAAAAAAAAGGGGAGACAAAATTATTAATTTGGTTAGAAGAAAATTTGGATATAAAAAAAATCTTCTGACATTGGATGAGGAGCAATTTGGTTATAAGAAAATTAGGAATTTTACATACATGAGATTTGCATGATTTGATTTCTATTTTACTTGGAATTTTAAATACATAGGATTTCTTAATTACTTATGTTAAAATCACAAAGAAAAAGGAGTCACAAATTTATTAATTTAAATCATTTCTTTTGATACTTAAAGATTTGATTTTTCATCTTTAATGACATGATTCTCTTGTACTTTTGGGCATAATTTGAATATGGATGTAAGGAAAAAATTATACCATCATATTCCTTTTTTTTTACAATGGCCAGAGGGGGAGATAAAATTATCAATATGATTCAAAGAAAATTGGATATGATGAATCTTATAAATAAGGAACCATTTGCTTTAAAAAATTAAAATTTTAAATTTTTAAAATACATGTGAAATGCATGATTTACAAATTAAGCTTGATTTACTATCATTTTTTTCTTTTGGAATTCATGACCTTTATAAATTGTGCTTATTATCAAAATTTACATAAGATGATATTCAAAAATAATGATTTACTATATTTCAGATTTATTGATTTGTTGTTGTATTTGAAATTTCACATAAAATGGATGCATAAGTGGATTTTGGATTTCTTGGATTTTTGAGCTCATCTTTAAAATAATATTTTTGAAATTTACATCTACAAGATTGAGCCCTATTTTGTTATATGATGTTTTTTCACTCCCCTCCCTTATTTCTACTACTTTCTTATTTAAAAAAAGGGAAGAAAAATTTCATGGGAAGATTATGTTTTTATCCTATTTTACTAAGGGGCAGCAATGAAGTATTAAATATTCAATCAATATATATTTTATAAAAATATAAAATTTTTGATACATGATAAGTTTATGTAGCATAAAAATACTTGATCATTATTTCACCTCTTTTAATTGATGACAAAGGGGGAGAAATAGCGTATTGATGACATAAATATGAAAAATGATACATATATGTTAAAGAGGGAGAAATAGTATATTGATGACAGAAATATGAAAAATGATACGTATATGTTAAAGGGGAAGAAATAGCATATTGATGAAAAATGGTAAATGGTAAAATGAGGCATTTCTTCTATTTAAAGAAGAAATTTTTTTAATTCATTGTAAGATGCATAGATTTTAAAATTCTTAAAATATTCTTGAAAATTAAATGATTCATGATTTCTTGGATGAAATTAATATTACATCATGTATCATTGATAATTTGATGATTTTGAAATTCAATGCATATCATTTGATAATTAGAAGTTTTGATACTTGAATTCAAGAGTGTTTGGTTATCATGAATTTAATTTTTCTCCATTTCAATTATGGCATGGATTTAAGAGGAGTAAGGTTTAATTCTCATTATCAATTGATTATCATCATCAAAAAGAAGGGAATTGTTGAATCTCGAATTTTGATGATGAAATCAATTGATGGGTTGTTGATCTAACATGTGTGTTAGAAATTATTGATGTAGGATTAACTACGATAGAGAGAAAATTATAATCAGATGTTGGGCCAGAGTCAAGTCAGGGGCATCGAGTCGAGGTTCGGACGATGCAATGGGAACTCGTCGAGAGACTCGTCGGAAGCTTGCTGGGAGTTCGCCTGGAGCTTGTCGAATATAATCAGTAGCTTGCCATGATGACATCGGGAGTTCGTCGGAAGAAGACCAAGAGACTTGTCATAAGATTGTCGAGGGTTGCCAAAAAGCTTACTGGGAGTTAGAAAGGTCGCGATTAGACTTGATGGTCACATTGATTGTAATTAATTATTCATAGCTAGCATCGATTTGGTTTGACTCGTACTTGAGTTAGATTTGGAAGGAATCAAAATTAACTCAAGTGAGGTAAACCGGGTCCACACTTGGGATTGGATTGAGCTCAGGTTGAGCTCAATTGGTTGACCTGGAAAGGGGTCAACTGAAGGTACAAGTCGAAGTTAGAAAAGTATAGGGAATCACTTTTCTGGGATTCCCGATGGTTGTACCGCCAATGGATGACGATTGTACCACCCAAGTCGATGGTCGTACCACCCAGGTGGGTGGTTGTACCATCATCGTCCTATTTTTCGGACAGCTTTCGGTGGCTATACTGCCAACATCAATGTTGTACCACCTATACCAGGTTTTTTCTAGACACATTTGAATTGTTGGCTCCATTTCTGAAACCAATTGGAGTTTATAAATACTCCAAGATTTCTTGCATTTAGTAGAAGACATTGGGCTAGAAATTATGAAAAATGATGTGTTAAAATTGTTCAAAAAAGAAAGGGGGCATGGGAGTGAGAAAAAGAGTTGTAATTCTTATAAAGTCTCTCTTATAAGTTTATAAGGTTCCTCTCCTAAGTCTGTGAAAAGGAGAGTAGGAAGTGTAAGGGTTTGATCTTCACCAAAGAAGATTGATAGTGGATACCGGTGGACCTCGGAGAAGAGGACTCGGGGAGTGGACGTAGGCCAAGTTGTGGCCGAACCACTATAAATCCGTGAGCTCTCTACTCTTATCTTATTATTACTTTTAATAGCTCTTGACTGGTTTAAAGAAAGACACATGCAATATTTTACAACTTTCCTTTAAATTGTTTGCTTATTCGTTTCCAACAAAATCCAAGAAACATTTTTGATTTTTTTCTTTATTTCAAGCAAGTTTTTTGAATCGAGGATTTTCACACTTGGACTAATTCATTCCCCCACTATCCCTCCCCTCCCGCCCCCCCCCCCCCCCCCCCCCCCCCCCACCTCTCCTCTTAGTGTCAATTGATCGTAACATCTTGCCTCAAATTGAAGCTAGGAGAAGATGAATCAACCCAGAGCCATCTACCTGACATCTCTATTGATGGATCCAGGTTCAGCCGGAGACCATATTGGACTACAAGATTGTGATGTGTCGTAGACACCCTTCAACTATAGTACTAGTATAGTGGACCAATTTGCTTGCTAATGATGCTACCTAGGAGTATTGTGAAGAATTGAAGATAAAATTTTCAGAGTTCATGGAAGCTCAGCCTTGAGGACAAGAATGATTTGAGAGTATCATAGAACCCTAGCAGGGTTGGGTCCTATTCTATTAAGCCGAGACCATTGATTGGGCCCTGTTGGCCTGCCTAGACCAGACATTGAGTCGGCTAGGAAATTATTTGAATAAATTGGCGCAAATCCTAGTTAGAGTTGGAGTTGGATTCGGCTAAAGTAGGAATCCTAGTAGAAGTAGGAGTTCTATTCCTAGTAAGACTCTTAGTTGGAGTCCAAGGTTAGGGGGTCACTTCATGGAACCCTATAAATAAGCATTTAATTCTTCTTTTTGGAAAAAATAAAAGATTGATTCTTGTTTTCAACCTTATGGCTGAAACTAGGAGGGTCGATCCCTTACAGAGATAGAAACCTTTGGGCATGCATTGGAGCCACATGAGAGTGTCCATTGGAAAAGGCCTCGAAGGATGTACTTTTGGGGATGGGCGGGAAAATGATATAGATGATTTTATCCCCTGCCAACTCATTCGTCAGAGGTCGACACATAAGTAGAGCTCCACGTCACTAGCCCCAAAATAGCACCACAGTATGCCTTAGTGATCGAAAATAACTGTCTCACATTTTTAAGATCAGGACCAGAATGATCAGGTGGTTAACCTGATCTTATCCCGAGCCAGCCCACAGGGAGGCCAAAGGATCAAGTATAAGAGGGACCCCTTAGCTCGTGCTAAAGGAGGATTCTGGTTCTCACTCTCTCTAAATTCACTGACTCAACCACATAGTTTATGTCGCTGTCTTCTTCCCTCCACTAAATTAAGCATCGGAAGGATAGTGTCGGGTAAGCACTAACGGTAATCTATTTTGCAGGACCGACGGACGACTAAGGATATGCAGATAACCCAACCCTTAGATAAAGAACCAAGTGTCTAGGAGGATTCTGATCTACCTGCCCGACTGCCCTGAGCCGAGTCCTCACCAACGGAATGGCTTTTGTATTGGACTAACCATGCGGTCTCCCCCCACCAAGTCTCTAATGTCAACCAGGAAGAGGCACCTAGGTGAGCTTACATCCTCACTAGTGGACTAATTGTGCTCACTCACCGATTGACGATAGTCGTGACACTGTCAAGAACTATATTTTTTAAGAGAGAATATATAATCATAGTGACCAAATCTTCCACTAAAATTATATTTTACTTTTGGAGAAATATGTAGTGCGAGTATTTTTTACAAATTTAATTAGCTTTTGATCTATGCCATTATTTATAAAACCAATACCTTCCTTTTTATATTCACAACTTTGTTTAGCAATAATCATATTAAGTGACCTGTTTTAAATTTAATTTTTTTTAATATTTATCGTAGTAACATGTTTTCCTTTTTAAGAGATCTTATTATATTAATACTATCAATTGATTCTTCTAAATAATGTTCTAGTTTTTTATTTATGTCAATTAGATCATTTTTCATATTTCTCAAAGCATATGTTTTATGAAATAACTCCTTTTTAAGTTCATGATTAGATAATTTAAAATCTTCACATTTAGAGTAAGGAGTACATGTTAATGTATATTTATCATGCATTATATCAAATTCATTAGTAAGTAATGCATTATCCCTTTTTAGTAAATTATGTTTCTTATCAATCTTTTTGAGTTCATCATATAAATAATGAAATGCATCATATTATTCATAAGATAAAGATATTTTGGGAGAGTCAAAGCATAATTTGTCACTTTATCTTTATTTATTTATTCTTCATATTTTGATGTATTTATTAAATGATTTCTTCTTCTTTTGGATAGATAACTTATTTTTCGGTTGTAGATATTACCTTGGCTTTCTGCATTCATAACATATGATTGCATCTTTATTAGGTTGACTTTTATTCTTACCTGTCTTGTAGGATTTGTCTTATTCCTTCTAATGAACTTTTTAAATCCCCTTGTAAGGAGTGCTATGTCATTGTCATTATTACTTGAGCTTTCGCTCGAGTAATCTTCTTTGGTTTTAAGTGTTGTATATTTTTTTTTTTCCTTAGGTAGGTTTTTTTTCTCTTCATTATCATGGGTTTTATATGTCATTTCATAGGTCATTAAAGATCTTATGAGTTCTTCAAGAGGAAAGTTATTCAAGTGTTTGGCTTCTTGAATTATTTTTACCTTTGGATTCTAGCTTTTAGAAAGAGATTTTAAAATCTTATTTACTAATTCAAGATTAATATAACTTTTACTAAAGGCTTTTAACCTATTGACAACATCCGTAAAACAGGTTTATATGTCACCAATGGTTTCACTTGGCTTTATTTTAAATAATTCATAACTATGTATTAAAAGATTAATTTTATATTCTTTTAATTTATTTATGCCTTCATGAGTAACCTCAAGTATATGTCAAATATCATATGCGGTGTCATAAGTAAAGATGTGATTAAACTCATTTTTGTCCAAGGTATAAAATAAAGCATTCATAACTTTAGCATTTAAGAGAAATATTTTTTTCTCAAAAACATTCTATTCATTTATCAGTTTAAAAGATTTTTGAAAACCAAACTCAATGACATACTATAGATCAAAATCCATATAAATTAAGAAAATTCACATTTATATTTTCCAATAGGTATAGTTTATCCTATTGAACATAGGAGTATGAGTGATAGTGTGACCCTTTTGATCGCCTAAAAAAGATATTAAATCTCTCCTAGGTGTTAATCCAACTAAGAGAACCAAGATTTGATACAAATTGTTAGGATTGTAATGCCACTAAGAGAGGGTTAAATTAATACTATAGCAAATTTTATCTAATTTTAAAAGTTTGATCGATAAACCCGTGTTAGGAATGCAATTAAAAAGTGAGAGTAAGATTTACAAGTAAGTAAATTAGCATGTAAGAATAAATCAAGGCAAGAGAAGGAATGTAAACCGATTTATAGTGGTTTAGTCATCTCGACCAACATCCACTCCTGATTCCTCCTCCCTCGAGGTCATCGGCTTTTGCTACTAATCTTCCTTTCAACAAGCAATGATTAACTATTATTGTTACAACTCTTCTCCTTTTAATAGGATTAGGAGAGAACATTCACACTTTTTCTTTTACAAGAGATCTCACACTTTTTATAATATAGAATCACCTCTAAACTCAAGAAGAAGTAAGAAACTCAAACACTACTCAAAGAGAGTTCACAATATTTTGTGCTTAAGAATTTGTTGCTCTATCAAGCAAGCATGAGTGAAAATTTTATAGACCCTAAAAGGCTTCAAAAATAGAGCTAAAAATTTAAATCTCTAAAATTTTAGGGTACTAGTGGTACTACCACCGACACCGTGTGGTACTACTACTATAACTAGGTTAGGAATCCAAGCTCTGTTCGTACCATCTCTGGCCTAGATAGTAACACTATTGCCTTGTACAGTACTATAGTTGGCATGGGTGGTACCACCACTAGCACCACCAAAAAAGCACAAACAATGCTTGTCGACTCTCAGGTGGTATTACTACCTAGGCCTAGCAGTATCACCATCCCCTACTTCAAGTCATTGATTTGGCCTTCTAACAACCCCAATACAATCCTGATTCAAGCTTAATGGTTTTCTTGATAATTTGGCATGGTTTCGATCCAATACTAACTCAATTTGACCCAAAAAATCCTCGATCAAGACTTTACAAATCTAACTATATATCTGATACAATTATGAAATTTTTAGCAAATTATCCAATATTTTGGCATGTCCACCGATCATTTAGCACTTTCTCTAAATAAGGGTTGGAGTGGGTGTTTGAATTAGTGCTATAGCAAATTTTAATTTATTTAAAATTTTAATTGATTTAAAATTTTAATTAATTAATCCATAAAAGTGAAGTAATATAAAGGGTTGTAAGTAAAGTAAATGAGAATAAGGGTTGTAAGTAAATTAAACGAATAAATAATAATAAATTAATTATAACAGAAGTAATGTAAAGTAAATGAGTAAACAACAATAAATTAAAAGCAAGAGAAGTAATGTAAAGTGATTTATAGTGGTTTGGTCTTCCTGATCTACATCCGCTCTTGATTCCTCTTCCATCGAGACCACTAACTTTTACTATGATCTTCTTCCAATCGATAAAGATCAGCTACCCATGTTATAACTTTTTTTCATTTTAATAGGCATAGGAGCAAATCTTCACGCTCACTCTTTTATAAGATCTCTTACCTCCTACAACGTAGAATCACATCTAAACTTAATAAAAAGGAAGAGACTCAAATAATGCTCAAAGAAAGAGCTATAACTCTTTACAAACTCAGAATTTGATGCTCCATCAACTAAAGCTCAATGGGGTATTTATAGGGCTCAAGAGGGTTCAAAAATGAAGTCAAAAAAATTAAATCCTTAAAATTTTGGGGTATAGGTTTATTACCACTAACACATGATGGTACCACCGTTGTAACCTTTAGCACTATAATTTTGAACTTTTGGGTGATACCACCATCGTAAATTTTTGAATTCTGAGTGGTACCACCATTGCCCTAAACGGTACCACCGCTACCCACTATCAACAATGGTGACAAGCATTATTAGTGCATATCGGCTAACTCAAGTGGTATCACCCCTAGGCCTCGGGATACTATTTCTTGGGCCTAGTGGCACCACCGCTAGGGTCTACTCAAGGCCACTATTTGAACCCTCTAATGGGCCCAAGCTCAGGTCCAAGCTAATTGGTTTTCAGGATAAGTTGACATGGTTTCGACTCAATACCAATATAATTTGACCTAGAAAGATCACAATCTAAACTTTAATAATCCAACCACATATCTAATATAATTATGAAGCTTTCAGCACATTGTACATCATATGATCTTCCAACATTTCATCCAAACCTCTAGTGCGTCGTCTTTTCCTTTGACATACCGCTCGATCCATCGACATGTCAACTTTCCCACGATATCTGATCTTTTAGTGCAATACACCGATCCTTCTAGTACGATGCCCGAACTTATAGCACAAAATTCAATCTTTTGCACTCGACCAATCCTTTGGCTTGACGTCTAATTTCTAATATGATACTTTTCCTCAGCATAACATATGATTCTCTTAGTTTGATAATTTACTTTTTGATGGTTTATGTCCATGATCGAAGTATTTCCTATATCACTTATCTCAAAAGCATATTAGTTCATAATTTTATTAATTAATTTCATCATCAAAATTTGATTTTAACACCTTACAATTCTTATGTACTATATGTACCAAACATTCAAAAGAACTTAGTTTATTGAGTAATAATAGTTTTATGTCTGTACTTAAATGAGGCAAATTTATACTCATATGGGTAGTGGGTACTTAGACGATAACTTAATGTATGCACACCACAATAATAATAATAATAATAATAATTAGTCTATCGATTAGGACATGTAAAGTTTAATATTTTATGAATATTTAATTATATATATATATATATATATATATTTAATTATATATATATTGCTTTCACTACATGCTGATCCTAAACATAAATGTGAAATATGTACGGGTCAAGTTGGCTAAAACACCTTTTTATTTAGTTGAAAAAATAATTATATCTCTAGAATTAATTCATAGTGACATCTATGACGTAAATTTTGGGCAATATAGAGGTGGGATAAAATTTCTGTGCCAAATAGAGGTGGGAAAAACAGTACTTTGTTGTTTTGATGGTTGCACAAGATACTATTGTGTATTTACTAAAAAGCAAAGATGAGAGCCCGAAAGTATTTAAACACTACAAGAATGAGGTTGAGAATTAACTTAGCAAACGAAAAAAAATTATTCAAAGTGATATTGATGAAGAATATGAAGCACCTTTTGAAGAGTTTGCTCTAAATATGGTATTTATTCATCAGATTGCCACTCCCTATTCACATCAATCAAAGGAAATTATCGAATGCAAGAATTGAACTCTTAAATAGATGATGAATGCTATGTCGGTAAGTTCTAATTTACCTAAGAATTAGTTGACAGAAGCAATTCTCTTGACAAACTACATTCTTGATAAGATACCTACAAAGGGTGGGGTAAAACTCCCTATGAGTTATAGAAAGGTCATCAACATTTCTACAAATACTAGGAAGTGTGAGGGTGTTTAGCTAAGGTAGGAATACCTCAACTAAGTCAAAATTAGGTCTAAGACAGTTGATTGCATATTTATTGGATATGCTCATAATAATAATGCATATCGATTCTTTATGCATAAATCAGATATTTTTGACGTATATGAAAATATAATAAAAAAATTACATTTTCTTATAAAGAGAAGAAAAAATAAATTCTTAAAAAAAACTTATGATACTGTAAGAGGTAGTCATCTAAGTGATGAGAAACCAAGATGTAGTAAAAGGGCCAAGACATCTAAGTCTTTTGGTCTAGATCTTCAAACTTATTTATTAGAAAATAAACCTAAGACATAAAATGAAGCTATGTTGACTTTAAAAGCTCAATTTTAGAAAGAAGCTATCAATAGCGAAATCAAATCTTTCATGCAAAATCATACATGTGAATTGATAGATCTTTCACTAGAAAACAAGCCTTTAGATTGTAAATGGATCTTCAAGTGAAAAATTAAAAACTGATGGATCAATAGATAAGTATAAGATTAGGGATCAATAGATAAGTATAAGATTAGGTTGGTAGGCAAAGGGTTTAAACATATTAAAGGTCTTAACTTTTTCGACACAAATTTATATATTACAGGGATGACGTCGACTAGAGTATTAATTGCAATCGTGGCATTGCATAATCTTAAAATCTATCAAATGGATGCTGACTGACACGGTGAATTAGAAGAGAAGAAAGTTTGCAAGCTTGTTAAATCTCTATATAGATTAACACTTGAGTAATGGGATAAAAATTTTGACAAAACTATGCCATCAAATGGTTTTAAAATGAATGAGTATGATAAATGTGTTTGATTAAAAGCACTTTAAGTTATTATATTATTTTATACTTATATGTTGACTATATGCTAATTAGTGAGAGTAGTCATGATATTATTATATCACCTAGGAAAATATTAAAACTTTCTAATATGAAGGTTGTGGGTGAGGCATCAAGGATTAAGATTTGTAAGATATTTGAAGGACTAGTACTGTCATGTTCTTATTATATTGACCATATTAAATAAATTAAATGCATATAAACTCTAGTATATTTAAATCTACATTTAGCCAAAAATAATGATGAAACTATATCATAGTTGAAGTATTTCCGCATCATAGAGAGTATTGTATATAATGAATTTTATGCACCCATATATAATGTATGCTATCAACAAATTAAGTAGATTTACAAGTAATCCAGGAAATGATCTTTGGAAGACATTGATCAGAGTTCTTAGGTATCTAAGATGTATCATAATTATGGAATTATTTTTATAAGATACTTAGTTGTATTAAAAGGATGTAAACTGGATATTGGACATCAAGATTTCGGTGGTGGATATATTTTTGCTATTGGATGAGCTATCATACCGTATAAGTCCTCAAAGTAAACATGTATAACCAGATCAATGATGGAATCTAAGTTTATCTCTTTAGATAAAGCTGGTAAGGAAATAAAATAACTTCCACTTTTTAGAGGAGATTCCTCGTGGGGCTAAACCTATGTCTATGATAAGTATATATTGTGATAGTTAGTTGGTTATTGGAAGGGCGCAAATGTATGATGATAAGTTTTGATATATTTATCGAAGATATAGTCTCATAAAATAATTATTCTTAAATGATAAATATTTGTTGATTATTTGAAACCAAAGAAGAATCTTGTGGAATAAGTATATTAATTATCTAGGAGAATTAGATTAAGATTTATCAAATAAAAAACTTCATAATGGTTTCCCAACCTTATTGACTAAAGATCCAACGATCTTAGTTCAGTGAGACAACCAAGTTATGAAAGATTCAGTGTAAGTACTTGGGAGTCTATTCCAACTCATTCCTATGCTAAACTAGTTTTACTTGTAAAGTGCATTAGGATAAGTTATAATTTTAATGATTACTATATCTTAGAAAATTTCATGTGCCGTGTAGTAGGATACTCCCAATAGCAAGTCATTTATATAAGTGTGAAGTGGAGCCATTCTTATAAGAATTTTTAAGGTTGAATCCAAGAATTCTTCAAAGCTAAAATGAATAAGACCGTGAGAACCTAAGGTGTGGGAGAAAAAATAATGTGGGTACTATTATCTTAGTTTACATTGATGGTTGAATAGTTCAAAATATCATATTCACTTACTTATTAGCTAAGTAAATTTCATGATATTCCACTAAAGATGGTTCAAATCCATAAGTTATCTCTCTTGATGCAATATATTTATGCATGTACTCTCTTTTAGTATTTGCATATTTATGTGTCTTTTACTAGATAATTTTTATTTATGTGGGGGATTGTTTGAAATGGTAAGCTAAGTGGTCTATGTATTTGACCAAAATCATTTTCAGATGAATGATAAATTATAGTTTTTTGGTCTAGAGACATGATATTTTGCCCAAATAGACATAACTTTTCGTTCGAACATACATGACCTTTTCACTGGGATGGGCATAACTTTCATCTCGATGAGTCTCTCTGACATTAATAGCCTTGATCTATGCATTTAATATGTGACTTATATTTTATTCATGCATTTATTCGATACCGATCAAAGAGAGAATACGAAAATATCTGAAATTTATTATTCTTATAATTTAGTGTATTACAATTGCAAGAAGTGATCGTTGTATCAAAAAAAATATTATCACTAAGCAGTGAGCATGGATAAATTTGTCTTAACAATAAAGAGTCTGATTCTCACCTAGATCAAATTTTTTCTTTTAAACTATATAAAAATAAATTTCACCAACAAATTATACAATGTATCATGTTAAAAATCAAACATAACCCTTATCAAGAAGTATATAAGCCAAGAGATCTGGTGTATACCTATGTTTGCTTTTATGTTCGTCTCTCCCGTCTTGTTTAATTTTTCAGTTTTCCTTCTATTTCATTGTAGCAAGTGATGGGAATAAAACAGAAATAAACTTTGTATACGAACAAATACTAGCAGACCGTCACACACAATGGAATCAAACAGAAATCACAATCAGATGAACACCAAGATTTACATGGAAAACTCCTTCAACTCGAAGGGTAAAAACCACGGGACAAGTCAGAGAAAATCCACTATTAAAATAATGAATATACAGATCTCAAGGCTTCTTGCCCAAGCCCAAAGCAATAGCCACAAGAGAATCACAGGGATACAAGGACTATAATCCTAAGCACAATATTCAAAACCTTTCCAAGAGATCACAGTAAGAATCCACTGCAAACTGATCTAACCTGAGATTTGAATGATTGAGAATAGTCTTTTTCTGCCCTTGTCTTATTCCTTTTCCTGGATCTCTTGTTTTCTGGCCTCTATTGTCAATCTGCAGTCTTCTTTCTTTCTCCCACGTTTTTAGCCGTCGCAACTCTCTTAATCTCAACCCTGGCCACCTAATCTAGGTTTTAGGTTAATATAAGTGAGGTTTTGACCTGTGGATTTCACTAAAACCCATTATGGACTGAATTTGGGTCATCTGCCCAATAGCAAGGAGCTAAAGTAGGAAGTAGCCTATATTACCTTAGCAAGATTAAACAAGGGACTAAAGTAGGAGCAAAAGAACAATAAAAAAATATAAGAAAGTAACATGGTGTATATATATATATATATATATAGTTTTTTAAAAACAAAAGTGAATACTAAATATTTTAATGCCCATTAATAAAAAATAGAGAATCAACATAGAGAAAATTCTGAAACAGGAAATATGACACCAGATAGTAATAAATATTTTAATACTATTATAAATTTTAAAATTCATGGTCGATAACGTGATCGCTACAAAGTGCTTTGTTACAATCTTCTGATAGAAAATAAATATATTTTTCATGTTAGACATAAAAAGAGAAATGAAGGTATGAAAATCCACTATACTTGGTTGGTGCCTCGCAAAAGTCTTCGTTGGCCGTTCGTTTATCACAAAGGCCATGTATCGTTTGAAGACCACCAAACTTCATGTCCCTGGTGCTCCTATTTACCCTTGTCTCCCATCACAAGCCTTCGATACTTCCTTTTCCTTGACCTTGTGCCACCCTCTCCGATGGACACTGACGACGACGGAGGATGGGGACTGTTTCCTGCCGTTCCTCGGGGGATACGAGAGGCGGCCCGGGCAACCTCGCCTCCTCCTCCTGGCGCCCAAGGCTACCACCCGACCGTGGCCCTGAGCATCGCTGCGGCTCATCGGTGGGCAGCCTACGCCGACTTTATGCTCGTTGTGAGGAGCCTCATGATGGTCGAGTATTGTGAACCATCGGCTCGTTCCGCCGTGCGGCGTGACCTAGTGCATCTTACTTCGCGGCCTTCACCCTTCGCCGTCGACCGACGGTTCCCGGCGGATGAGATCTACGTGTGCCTCGACCGGGCCCCGTTGAGCCCGCTGCTGCTGAGGGTCAACCGTACGATAACCGGCTTCAACCATGGCAGGTACTTCAATGCGGTGCGCGATTTGTTGGCTTCGCTGGAGGAGGGCGAGGGTGCGGCGCCGTTGCTTTACACCAGAAGCGTCTTTGAGTCGGCCTTCCTCGTCCAATGGCTCGACTGAAGGTCAACGAGAGTGTGTAATGCAACAGAAGTTGGTTGTTGTCTGCCTGCTGGTTCTTTAAGTGATAACACTAGTTATGAATGCAATGGAAGTTCTTAAACCATGGTCAATGTTTATTGCCTTGGTTTCCAAAAGACTCTTTGGTTGTCCTTTCCAAAAAAACTCAATCCTTTTTGGTGAATCGAATAGTCTCTTTTTCAAGAACTACTTGGGTGGGGTTTACGTGTTTGGTGATTCATGGATTTTTTCGTAGTTATCCTACATCACTGTTCCTTGTTCTACCTGATGAGTCAGAAATCTGGGTTACTTTTCAAGTCATCCTCGATCATTTTGTACATGCAAGGAGCACAACGAAATGCATTTGTATCATAACGCATTGACCCACATTGTCAATCAAAAATCATGGAACAATTTGGTGTATGCTATTACCGAAAAAGGAGTATCAAAACAAAAGTTTTACCTTATAAAACAATTATAAATGTCACATTAGAAAGAACACAAACTTTGTAAATTATTGTAATACCTCAATCTTGGAGTTGCTTTCGTTTGCTGTTAGGGGCTTTACCATTATGGTTTTGTTATAGAATGAGTACACGCACCATCCAATTCTCTCTCCTAAAAAACTTGAGTTTTAAGGATATTTCCTGGAGTTCCAAGACCAACTATTCTTCAATCTTGCCCTCTTTTGCTATAACTGTTGGGTTTGGTCAATAAGGAGAAAGCCAAGCTATTAATATTTTAACCCATGTACTTAAACCAATTAGAGTTATATATTTTTTAAGATACTCAAGACATAGCCGGAGATTTTAGAAAGAGAAGCTTTTAGGTCTTCCTAAAAGTTATTTAGTCATCTTTTTTGGATGATCAGAAGGTAAGTTTTTGTTGGATTGTACTGATATTTGATGAAAATTTTAGACTCAATGATCTTTATTATGAATGGTGGTGATATGGTTTAGAGATTATCTTCATCGATAGCTATTCATTGATTATTTTATCATCGATCAATTTTTTTTAACTCTTTATTATGTAGTATTCAACCATTGAATTTAGTTGAAATTTTATTCACAAGTATAACGCTTCTGATTGTGCATTTAGAATAGTGAACATCATAGTTGGAAGTATTTAAGTATCTATTTTTGCTATTTTCAATGAAGACTATGTTACTATTTTTATACTTCAAACAGATTTATCTCATTCAGCATTTGGATTATTATTTATGGTTCGATTTTGTTGATTTTTTATGAGCATGTTTAGACTAGTGTGTCAACAATCTGTACTATGAAGATTGTATTTGGATGTGGTAAACACTTTTAAGATCTTAACAACAACTACACTATATTATTCTTATATCTGTTTGACAAATATTTGAGTTGTGGGTCTTGAATTTGTTTTAAAATAAATTCGTTTATAGATCTCTGAATAATATTTTCCTAATAAAGATTTTAATTTAGAAGTTATTTAATTATTTATTGGTTATATACTTAAGATATTGATCTTAACAAGAAAAATTTTTTGATAATTAATTTTTTATACTCATATATTATTATCTATTTTTTTCAACAAAAACCACCATGAAAATAATTTGGCGCAAAGCTAAGGCATCATTTTCAAATATCTTAATTATATGGTTTGCCTCCTGGAACATACCAGACTCTCTCAGGATGCTGTTTCTGTGAATTTACCTTGTGATATGTTTTCTTTATTGACATTTCATGTCGACTTTTTTGCCCTTCTGATTCTTCCAGGTTGGCTTCCCCATGCACACTTGCATAAAATGAATGGCTGATACTAGAAACAATGTTCAGTAGCACGCCGCTGTCAAGGGCATCGAAGATCCACAATATTGATGTAATGCCTCCAATTTAAAGAAAAATTTAGGATGATATAATACCGTAATTTTATATATTTTTATAAAAATATAAAATCAAAGAACAAACAAAAAAAATTACAAAATATTTATTAATATAATTTAATCAACAATTTATCCACATGATATTTAATCGATTCAATAACTTTAAAAAAAATATAATATTTCAATCCAAGTAACATATATTTAAGATAACCTTAACATATAAAAATCTCAATAGATAATTACATAATTTAATTAATAATCAAACTACTATATTTATAATTTTAAAAAAATAAGAGGTAATTATATGAGTAAATCACAGCCAAGTATCATAACTCATATGGTAGTCAAAGCTTATCATAAATAAATATTTTTAAAATATATATGTTTATGTGTTCAATACATGCTTTCAAAATATGCATAAATATAAAAAAAAATTATGTTCATATAATTTATAAAATTTTAATTTTATGTACAATTCAAATTATTACTTGTTAACATAAAATACTTAAATACCAAATCTTTTGCCATGATTATATGTTTCATATATATTTCAAATCATGACTTCTTATTTTCATAATGAAAGTAACATTATAGCTAGTATCACATATAAACATCATAGTGCAAAGATTATCATTCATGTAAATATAACTAAGGGTTCATAAGATAAATATAACTAAGGTCTACATGTAAAAATAAAAGTGATGGTAGCATTTAATAGTTATGAATCATATTTATATCCCTACGACAAGACTTGAACCATGTTTAACCTCATGATGGGAAACTATTTTTTGAAACATATTCTAATGCATAGAATATATAACCCATTGATAGAATTCAGGTCATAGTCATACAATGAGCAGTTATCATATCACAAAAAATAACATATCAATCAGTTTCTTACAAAACTAAGAGTTTAAACAAATCCCTTTTACATATCTTTTCAAAAAGCATATAATCAAATATTATTTTTTTTTAAATTCAAATATAATATAATACTGAAAGAAATTTTCATATGAATCAGATAACATAAATTAATAAATATTTTTAATATAATAAATTATTATTCAAATCGTATACTTTTTCAAATAATCAATATATAATTTCTTTTGTAATACTTTTAAATAATAAAATAACTCATAATTCTTGTAAATCATAGATATTTATAAATTTCAAACATATGTATATGTATTAATACTTCAGTATACAAACTAAATAAAATCATCGAATACTTACTTTATCACATATCTTCAATACAAATATATTATGATCTTTTCTTTTATTTTCTTATTCTCTTAGTATAATCATTTGTCTCATTTTATTTTTATCCTAACATAAAAATTAATTAATTAATTAGGAACATAAAAATTAGTCAAACTATAATCGGATATATTAATCTAATTAATAAGAATATAAAAAATTAAAAACCATACCTAATATATCTGAATCCATCTGATATCAACAAGAATCCTCCTAACTTTCCTGTTATTCTTCTAACTTTTTTTTCACTTTTTTTTTTTTTTTTTGTGTACTCGGTCTCTTTCTTTCTTCCCCTTCTCTTTCTTCTTTTCTGTCACGGCAGGTCACTTCTCTGCGTCTCATTCTTCCCTCTTCTTCTTCTTCCCTTCGTATCTTTTTTTTCCCTTCTCCCTCTCTTCTCCTTTTTCTTCTCCCTCCTCTTATTTTCTTCCTCTCTTCTGTTTCGTTTCAAATTTTTTTACCTCTTCTTCTTCTATTCCTTTCTCCTTTTTCTTCTGTTTTGTTCCCTCTTCTGCTTGTTTCACATTTCTTTTATTTTTTTTTATCTTTCTTTCTTTCTTTTCCTTCCGTCCTCTGCTTCTCTCTTTTTCTTTCCCTTGTTTCTTCTCTTTTCCTCGTCTTCTTCCTCTTCTGTTCTTCTCCGCCTCTCCTCGCTATCTTTTCCCTCTTCTTCTTTCTCTTCTCCTCTATTCATTTTTCCTCTCTCACGCTCCCACGCATCGCCTCTTTTACTCCTGAGAGAGGCACTGGGAAGCGGTGGGCGAAAACCCTTATTTTCCTTTTGACCTTTTTGTATTTTATTCCCTGTAATTTCTGTTTTTACATCCAGGTGCTTAGGTAAAATTTGGGCGTTACGGTTGACCTTCATCTGAAGGTCCCACGTGAGACACAACCCCAGTTCTGGACTCGTTCTAAGCTGGACACGTTTTATCCATGTATGAAGCTGTTGGAAGCTGATACATTTATCACTTGTGTATTTTCTGTTTCCTTTTCAGTAAGTGGTTCTTTTATCCTGTATATGCCAGTCTATGTATCCAGTGCGTGTGTGCTACATCATTAACTATTAAAATGTCATCAGAAAAACAAGGCAGCCGGTTCTTGAGTCATCACTTTTATATCTTGACTTACCAAATCCCCAGTGAAAATGCACAGAAGATGTTGGAAAGATGCTGGCCATATGCTTGGTGACTTTCTCAGTCTCTTCAGTAGTGATTTCCTAGACACCGTCCGCATTGTAATTACCTGTTCTATAATTTAATAATTAAAACATAGTTATTATTGTATTATCCATTACTGTTACAACCAACGGCCCTTAAACCATCATTTTGTGTCTTCATCGACTAACAGATTGATTTCAACATACACAGTCAATCAAGTTCGTATGTCACTGTAACCCCCAATGTGTTGAATGTTCACCGAGAAGCATAATATGGAGCTACCAATGCCTTTTCTCAACAATTTACACCTCTCAACAGTCTGCACTAACACATAATAATCAACTAGGAAGTTCAGCAAGCTCTCTTTTTTTTTCCCCTCATTGACAGCGCCATAAGTGTGTGCTCATCAAGTCTTAACCAAAATTTGTTCTGTAACAACCACGTCTCCGCCCTTGACCATTGATATAATCCAATCGAAAATGCAGGATTCCTCTAAAAGATTAGATGATCGGTGGATGTGTGCTTTTTTACATCAATCAAACAGATAATCCAACGAGTGTATCTCAATGCAAATCCAGGAATTAGATTTACTGCACAAGTTTGTGCGATAACTTCTTCGTTATTTTGTGTAAATCATACACTGTCGAGTAAGTCTCAGCCCACCTATAGTTCCTCTTATCGCAAGACATAAACTCATACCACTCCATCAACAACCAGATTACTGCGTCCCCCCATCTTCTTTACACCTTATCTTCCCATAGTCTCTCTGATTTTGTTGGAGTAACTACACTTCCCTCTCTGCAAGCTCCAAATCTCCGTAGGATTTGCTTGAGCTTAGAATAGCTCCCCATATCTACTTGGCTTCATGGTACCTTTGCTATTACGTTTAGAGCCTCACTCAGCCGCCCCGACCGTGCTAAAAGATCAACCGCACACCCATAGCGCTCCACTCCAGATTTGATATTACATCCCTGCTTCATGGATTCGAAGATCCTTATCCCCTTATCCACCAGGCCAGCATGGCCGCAGACTGTAAGAACTGCAACAAAGGTCACACTATTTGGCATCAGACCCTCTTCTTGCATTTCATGGAACAGCTCTAAGAGCTTTGGCTCCAAAGCCATGAAAGGCAAGGCCAGTGATCGTAGCCGCCCAAAGTGTGACATCCTTCTCAGAAACATTCTCCAAAACCATAAAGGACCTCCAAATGTTACCACACCTAGGGTACATATCTATCGAGGCTGACGCAAAAAAAGCATCCAGATTTATATAAGCACCCAATCATATATATTAAAATAGGAAGGAGTAAGAAAATATCCATTGAATTTATATAGATGAAGATAGAAGAATTTTTCTTAACTAACGTATATGATTTCTGCTGATTATAAGTACCCTGCAAGCCAATCACATGAGTAATGACACATGTGATACGTTATATGATCTTTTTACTTATGATTAATATTGATATATTATTATATTATATTATCTATAGCATATATACTGTGATGTCCTTGGTTCTGTGCAATAGGAATCGGATTGTGATGAGATCACAATAATAAGATCGATTCAACTTTAAACACAGATCCTAAATAATCCCGGTCATAGGTTACTTGAGAGGGACATCGAGATAACCGGACAGACTAGTGTATTATATACCCGTCCATATGATGGAGGCGATTGGTCTTAGCCACTTGTGTGGAGACACTAACGATATAGTACAGGTGCTCATTGGAGAATGAGTTTACTGATTGACCCGCTTATGAAATGTTATACAGTTAATGATACCTAATGTCAGATAGCGATTTCATAGTCTCAATTGTGTATCTCGTCCTTCGACTTGGGACACCAAGGATGCCTTGTATGAGTACTCCTTTCTTTGACGCCAGACTTACAGGTTTGGAAAGTTTTAAATCTGGTACAGTTGGTTATCGGGATTGGTAGCCAATCTTACGAAGGCAATTGAGTGTCAATAGAGGATCAACCACTCGTGGTATCACGAGAGGAATATCACATATGTGCTTGCTCAGACAAATTTTGTATGTGACCTGACAGTACAATGTCCAATATACGGTCTCTGGGATATTAGTTGGATGAGGAATTATAGATACACGGTAACTATGGACAGATAGGTCCGATGGATTCGATCCCCCCTGTACCGTCTGGGGACTATGGCGTAATGGCCTAGTACGTCCATAGTCGATGAGTCAAGTGAATTATTATGGGGATAATAATTCACTATATCAGAATGAGTTCTGATTGGAGTGACTCACGGCCAGCTCGGTATCGGGCCTAGAGGGTCACACACATATAGTGGATGCTTCAGTGAATAGAGGATTGGATAGAGATCCAATTAGCCCCTATTCTCATTAGATGAGATCCTATGCTGATGGGCTCCTTAATTGAGGCCCAATTAGAGGCCTAAGGAGATTATTGGATAGAGATCCAATAATGCAAAGTTAGTGATAATTGGATGGAGATCCAATACCTACTAAGGTAGCCCTAGGGTTTTTGGTAGCTCTCTATAAATAGGAGGGGAGACTCATGGTTGATAGGCTGCATCTTTAGCCACCACCTCCTATTCTCCTCCCTCCCTCTGCGCAAGAGTTGCGAGATCAGATTGGAGGAGTTTCACTGTAGAGATCCATCGTGTGGATACGACCAGAGAGAAGGACGTTTGACCTCCTTCATCTTCTCCATCCGGATATGGAATATAGGGATATACGATCTTCCTAGGTAAAATCAATCTCTCACACATCGTGTTTTTCTGATTTTTATGATTTTTCTTGAGACCCTAATCTTTTGCATGACGATTTGATCTGCGTGAGAAACCAGTTTTTGTTTTGATTTTCACTACGCATGTGATGCTCCCGTTGAGGTTTCCCAACAGTGGTATTAGAGCGTTGGGAAACCTCAGCGGGTGCATCACATGCGCAGCGAAAATTAAAACATAAAACTGGTTTCCCACGTAGATCAAATCATCGTGCAAATATTGGGATCACGAGAAAAAATGTAAAACAGGAAAACCATGATGTGTGAGAGATTGATTTTACCTAGGGAGATCATATATCCCTGTATTCCAGATATGGATGAAGAAGATGAAGGAGGTCAAACATCCTCCTCTCTAGCGGTATCTATACGATGGATCTCTACAACAAAACTCCTCTTCTCTGATCTCGCAACTCTTGCACAGAGGGAGGGAGGAGAATAGGAGGTGGTGGCTAAAGCTGCAGTCTATCAACCATGAGTCTCCCCTCTTATTTTTAGAGAGCCACCAAAAACCCTAGGGCTCCTGTCTTAGTGGGTATTGGATCTCCATCCAATTACCCACTAACCTTATATTATTGGATCTCTCTCCAATAATCTCCTTAGGCCTCTAATTAGACCTTAATCAAGAAGCCCATCAACTTAGAGTCTTATCTAATGAGAATAGGGGCTAATTGGATCTTCATCCAATCTTCTATTCGCTTAAGCATCCACCATATGTGTGTGACCCTCTAGACCAATACCGAGCTGGTCGTGAGTCACTCACATCAGAACTCCTTCTGATATAGTGAATTATTATCCCCATAATAATTCACTCGACTAATCGATTATGGACGTACTAGGCCACTACGCCATAGTCCCCAAACGGTACAGGGGGGATCAAATCCATCGGACCTGTCTGTCCATAGTTACCGTGTATCTATAATCCCTCATCCAACTAATATCCTAGAGATCGTATATTGGATATGGTATTGTCAGACCGTATAAAGAATCTGTCATAGTCTCGCTCTAATCAGATTTTATTGGAGAACTCTTTCTCTCTCAATCCGAATGACCCTGGCTAGGGATTTGTCTGAGTAAGCACATATGAGATATTCCTCTCATGATACCGAGAGTGGATGATCCTCTATTGACACTCAATTGCCTTCGTAAGGTTGGCTACTAATCCCGATAACTAGCTGTACCAGATCTGGAACTTTCCAAACCTATAAGTCTGGCATAAAAAAAAGGAGTACTCATACAAGACATCCTTGGTGTCTCAAGTCTAAGGACCAGATACACAATTGAGACTATGAAATCACTGTCTGACATTAGGTATCATTAACCATACAACATTCTATAAGCAGATCAATTAGTGAATTCATTCTCCAATAAGCACATGTACTATATCCTTAGTGTCTCCACACAAGTGGCTATGAAATCAGCTGCCTCCATCATATGAATGGGTATATAGGACACTGATCTCTCTGGTTATCTCAATATCTCTCTCGAGTAACCTATGACCGAGATTATTTAGGATCTATATTTAAAGGTGAATCGATCTCATTATCATGATCTCATCACGATCTGATTCCCATTACACAGAACCAAGGAAATCATAATATATATGTAACAAATAATATAATGTGAGAATATACCAATGTTAATCATAAGCAAAAAGATTACATAGTATGTCACATGTGCCATCACCCACGTGATTGGCTTGTAAGGCACCTGTAACTAGCAATCTCCAACTTGACCAAAAGCTAATAAACCTATGTGTCAGATCCCCATCAGACCACTGTGACACTCAAATACAATCTGAGCCAGCGGCTTTGTCAATGGATCTGCAGTGTTATCTTCATATGGAACTCTTTCCATTACTATATCTTTTCGGGTCATAATCGCTCTAATCAGATGAAACCTCCTCAGAACAATTCTGATGAGACATGGGTTCCTTTGTTAGAGTTATTTCTCTGACGCTGTCACAATATATGGGAGTCAGCTCCACACTATTGGTATGACTCTCAAATCCTTGATGAACTTCTTCATCCACACCCCTTCCATTGCTGCTTCTACTGCAGTAATGTATTCCGCCTCTGTGGTCGAGTCAGTAGTAGTATCTTGCTTGAAACTCTTCCAGCTTACTGTTCCTCTATTCATGGTGAAAATATACCCTGAATTTAACTTGCTATCATTAATGTCCGACTGAAAACTCGAGTCCGTGTAGCCCTCAACTTGGAGGCTACCTCCTCCATATATCAGTAAAAGATCCTTAGTCATTCTCAAGTACTTAAGGATACACTTTACTGCCATCCAGTGCTCTCAACCTAGATCTGCCTGATACCTGCTCGTGACACTCAGAGCATGTGTTATATCAGAACTGGTACATGACATTGCATACATGATAGACCCTATCACGGAGGCATAAGGTATCTTATCTATGTCTATCCTTTCTTCAGGAGTCTTTGGGGACATACTCCTATAAAGTGATATTCTATGTCTCATTAGTATGAGACCTCTCTTGGAATTCTTCATGCCAAAACTTTTGACAATGGAGTCTATGTACATAGATTGGGATAAGGCAAGCATCCTTTTGGATATATCTATATAGATCCGGATCCCCAAAATATAGGATGCTTCCCCTAAGTCTTTCATGGAGAAGTTTCTAGATAGCCAAGCCTTTACTATGGAGAGCATTCCTACATCAATCCCAATGATTAGGATGACATCCACATATAACACCAAGAAGGTGATAGCGCTTCCACTTACCTTCCTATACATACAAGGATTCTTAACAAAGTCATAAGATCTTATTACCTCATCAAATCTTATGTTTCAACTTCGGGAAGCTTGTTTCAATCCATAAATGGATCTAAGCAACCTGTACACTTTATCTGGACTCTCTTTGGATACGAATCCCTCTGATTGTATCATATACACCTCCTCCTCGAGGTTACCATTAAGGAATGTCAATTTGACATCCGTCTATCAGATCTCATAGTTATAGTGTGCTGCAATGACCAAAATAATTCTAATAGACTTAAGCATGACTATAGGTGAAAAAGTTTTGTCATAGTCAACTCATTGTCTTTGACGATATCCTTTAGCTACGAGCCTTGCTTTGTAAGTCTCTACCTTTCCATCCACTCTAATCTTCTTTTTAAAGATTCATTTACAGCCGATGGGTACAATACCCTTAGGTGCATCCACAAGGTTCCAAACCTTGTTAAAGTACATGAAATTCATCTCAGAATTCATGGTTTCTTGCCACCTCCCAGAGTCTATACTTATAATAGCCTCCTCGTAGGTCCGAGGATCAACATCCTGAGAGTCATCTCCACTGATATGTCCCACATATCTTTCAGGAGGGTGAGATACTCTACTAGACCTATGTAAAATTGAAATTTGTGTGTTAGGTACCTGAACAGACTCGAGCTCTGGAATGGTGCTTGAGCTAGGTTCTCCAACCTCGCTCAATTCTATCTCACTCCCACTATTTCCACTAAGAATGTGTTCATTCTCAAGGAACACAACTCTCTTGGCAACAAAGACCTTTTGGCCTCGGGATAATAAAAATAATAACCACAAGTTTCCTTTGGTTATCCCATGAATATGCAATATTCTGTCATTGATTCTAACTTAATAGGGTTGTGTCTTCTAATGTGGGTAGGACAGCTCCAAATCTTAATAATCTTAAGATCGGGCTTCTTTCCTTTCCATATCTCATATGATGTAGACACTACCAACTTTGATGGAACTCTGTTCAGAAGGTAAGCTGCAGTCTCTTGGGCGTACCCCCAGAATGAGACGGGTAGGTCAGCGAAACTCATCATGGACCGCACCATGGATAACAGCATGTAATTCCTCCTTTCTAATACACCATTGAGCTGAGGTGTATAAGGAGGTGTCCACTGGGGTATAATCCTACTGTTCCTGAGGAAATGGGTGAACTCAATACTCAAGTACTCTCCTCCTTTATCTGATCGAAGAGTCTTAATACTCTTTCCAATTTGGTTCTCTACCTCATTCTTATATTCCCTGAATTTCTCGAAGGCCTTAGATTTATACTTCATTAAGTACACGTGTCAATACCTAGAGAAATCATCAGCGAATGTAATGAAGTATGAGTAACCACCTATAGCTTGAATCGACATGGGACCATATACATCATTATGTATGAGTTCCAATAACTTAGTGGCTGTCTCTCCAGTTCCACTAAAAGGAGAGTTGGTCATCTTCCCACGAAGGCAAAGTTCACAAGTTACATATGTCTCATAGTCAAATGAATCTAAGTATCCATCTTTTAGCAACTTTTGAATCATTCCCTCATGTATATGACTTAGCCTACAATGTCATAGGTATGCATTATTCACCTCATCTCTTTTCCTCTTAGACATATTTATATTCATGATATGTGGAGAAGTGTCTAACAATATATAAGTCATTTATAAGGGTCCCTCTAGTGATGATCTCATCATCTATAATTATTGAACACCTATTATTCTCAAAAACTAATTTATATCCACTAATTATCAAACAAGAGATAGAAATAATATTTTTGATAATAGAGGGAACAAAATAGCATGCATCTAATACAATAATAGCTCCATTAGGCAAATGTAGGGTGACCTCTCCAACAGCAATTGCAACTCTTGCTCCATTGCCCATCTTGAGGTCCATCTCGCCTCTAGCCAATCTCCTAGGTCTTGCCAAAACCTGTAATGAATTACAGATATGATAAACACTCCCGGTATCCAATACATATGTGTTATCATGAAAATTTGACATGTGGAGACTGATCATGAATATACCTGAAGCTTCTCCAAGCTTCTGTCTCACTTTCTCTACAAGGTAGTCCTTACAGTTCCTCTTCCAATGCCCATCTTGGCCACAGTAGTAGCACTGTCCTTTGTCCTTTGCCAGGTCTCTCTTGGTAACCTTTGTCTTACCTGATATTTCTTTGTCCTTGCCCTTCTTAAGGATCTCGCTGGCCTTCCTTTTCTTTTTGGTCTCACCAATATAGAGAAATTGCTTCTCTTTCTTGATGACACTCTCAGCTTCCATCAACATATTGAGGAGCTCAGGGAGAGTCACCTCAAACTTGTTTATATTAAAGTTAATAATGAACTGTGAAAAGGAATCTAATAGGGACTGAAGTGTAAGATCAATACACAGGTTATCCTTTAGGACTATCTATATACTTCACAAAGCGAGCGATCTCATCCTCGCTTATCCTTTCCTCCAGCGTGGGCACAATCATGTTAAGGACATATACAATTTTCTCTTCCGTGAGAATAATTCTTAAATTACGAAGCTTTTGGACCAATGAGGTGGTTGGCATCAAGTATGCCATATAGGGGTTTTGCAAGCGACAAACAAGATATAGTGTAAATTAAATAACATATAGATTTTATAAAAAAATACTAATTAAGATATGGACTTCTATCTTAATGTACTCCCATTATTTTCTTAGCGAATCATGCGACACTCACGACACGTGAGACGGAAGTCTCCGGCAGACTCCTAGTGGGGATCGGGATCCAATTGACATCTTAGTGCAATCTCGAGGGACTCGACCAATTACACTAAGCCCAAAAGGTAGACAACTCTTGCCAATCACAACTACTTGTAATACCCGTCATGTTTGACCTCTAAATCATCATGGTCTCGAGGGACTCGACCAACCATAATGTTCAGTTAAGTCATCACCATCGTTACAAGATGAGTCTGATTCAATGATATGCCCTCGAGGGACTCGACCAAGCATATCATGTCCTCAGGTTACCGGTAACATCTCTATGTCGTATGCAAGATCTCGATCATGTAGATAGGTGAGCCTCGAGAGACTCGACTAACTCAACCTGTGTCATGATTCAATTTCTTCCTATAACGATGGAAGGCCACGTGGGTTAATCTTATTACATCACACTTACCGACTTAATATTATCTTAGGAGGGGTTTCTGTATCGGTCTCCTAATATGTCGTGTCACACACATACATATTTAATATATATCTACATCGCATGCAAATATATATATATATATATATATATATATATATATATATATATATATATATATATATATATATATATATATATATATATATATATATATATATATATATATATATATATCTAGTAGGTGTATAATACATCACAAATGTAAGCCACACCGGATGATCATGAGCCATCACCTAATATGATTAAGCCCGAGCCAATTGGCCTAATCACTCACAATAGGATCTATGTGTATATTGGCACATCTCCATACATTGTGATTGTTGATCTCGTCATCATCGGTTCCGTCGGATCGTCGCATCACCATGCGTCGTGATCTCCCGCCACGGCATCATGGGTCCCGCTATCACCTCCACGCTCCCGCTGCGCCTCTCCATGTAATTACAAATAATCATAGGCACGCAGGCCCAACAATAAACGAGAAAAACGTAGGCTCGCATGCTCCAATAATAATAATAATCATAATTACATACATTATAATACTTGACTCGTGATCATCCATCCACATCTTACATCACATGCACATCACATCATATGTAGGATTACTAGATATATAATAATTAATTAAACTATTTAATTAATTATTTTTTTGAAAATCAGGACATGCTCGAAATTTTCAGAATTATCAAGGGTATTTTCATAATTCTGAATGAGAGGATAGTCCTCAAAATTTCTAGAATTGTTGAGGGCATTTTTGAAATTCTGAACACGAGGACAGTCCTCAAAATTTTTAAAATTTAAAGGGGTAGGATCATCCTTTTCTCTAAAGGATGCAATAACCCCTCTTGCCCTATCTACGCCGTCGTCGTTGCCACTGCTGCTCCTGCGCAGGCGGCGATTGCCCTTGCCCGTCGACAGCCACCCTGCCAAGGGGCGGCCACCCCTGTGGTCGACGCCACCGCCCCTACTTGCGGTAGGGCTGGCCGTGGGTGGCAGCCCCTTGCGGGTGCCCTGTAGCTGGCCACCTTTGTGGGCACCGCGCTGCAAATGGGTGTGCCCACGGGCGGCTGCGGCCCTTGCGAGCGGCACCGACCTCCCTTGCGGGCTGGTCCTGGCCGCAGTCGGCCGCCCCCTTGCAGGGGGGCTTTGGTCGTGGCTTGGCCGTGGGTGGCCGGCCCTACATGGGGGCTGGCCATGGCTGGCTGCCCCTCCTCGCTGCCTTCGCTGCGAAAATGCAGCAAGAACGCGTAGAATGATTCTACGTGATTCAATCTCATCACACACAGTTTAAAACCAATCTTTCGCACAAAAACCTTGGTTCTGATACCATTATTAAGAAACCTCAGCGGGAGCATCACATGCGTAATGAAAATTAAAATAAAAACTGATTTCCTATGCAGATCAAATCATCGTGCAAAAGATTAGGGTCGCAGTATATGAGAATTGGTATCAGAAAAGAGGAATCACACGTTGTTAGACATGGTGCAGTCTATGATGAGTTTCCTTGACCTACCCATCTCATTCTTGGGGTACGCCCTAGAGACTGCAGCTTACCTTCTGAACAGAGTTTCATCAAAGTCGGTAATGTCTACATTATATGAGATATGGAAAGGAAAGAAGCCCGATCTTAATATTGTTAAGATTTGGGCCTGTACTACCCACGTTAGAAGACACAACCTCAATAAGTTAGAATCAAGGACAGAAGAATCAATGACAAAATGGTGCACATTCATGGGATACCCAAGAAAAACTTGTGGGTATTATTTCTATCACCCCGAGGACCGAAAAATCTTTGTTGCCAAGAGAGCCATGTTCCTTGAGAAGAAACATATTCTTGTTGGAAATAGTGGGAGCAAGATAGAATTGAGCGATGTTGGAGAACCTATCTTAAGCACCATTCTAGAGCCCGAGTCTATTCAGGTACCTAACACATAAATTCCAATTTTACGTAGGTCTAGTAGAGTATCTCACCCTCCTGAAAGATATGTGGGACATATCAGTGGAGATGACTTTCAGGATGTTGATCCTCAAACCTACGAGGAGGCTATTATGAGTATAGACTATGGAAAGTGGCAAGAAGCCATGAATTCTGAGATGGATTTCATGTACTCTAATGAGGTTTGGAACCTTATGGATGCACCTGAGGGTATTGTACCTATCGATTGTAAATGGATCTTCAAGAAGAAGATCGGAGTGGATGGAAAGGTAGAGACCTATAAAGCAAGGCTAGTAGCTGAAGGATATTGTCAAAGAGAGTCCAGATAAAGTGTGCAGGTTGCTTAGATCCATTTATGGATTGAAGCAAGCTTCCCGAAGTTGGAACATAAGATTTGATGAGGTGATAAGATCTTATGACTTCGTTAAGAACGAAGATGAGCCTTATGTGTATATGAAGGTAAGTGGGAGCGCTATCACCTTCTTGGTGCTATATGTGGAAGACATCCTAATCATTGAGAATGATGTAGGAATGCTCTCCACAGTAAAGGCTTGGCTATCCAGAAACTTCTCCATGAAAGACTTAGGGGAAGCATCCTATATTTTGAGGATCCGAATCTATAGAGATAAATCTAAGAGGATGCTTGGCTTGTCCCAATCGAGATACATATACTCTATTGTCAAAAGGTTTGACATGAAGAATTTTTGCGGCTACCAGCCCGCAGGGGCAGCAACCGCCCGTAGGCACACCCGCTTATAGCGCGACGCCCGCAAGGGGTTGCCGCTCGCGACCAGCCGTACCGCCAACAGGGGCGGTGGCGCCGGTCGCAGGGGTGGCCACCCCTTGGCAGGGTGGCTGCCGGCGGGCAAGGGTAGCCGCTGCTTGTGTAGGGGCAACAGCGACGGAGACGACTGCGCAGATAGGGCAAGAGGGGTTAGGGCATCCTTTTGAGAAAAGGACGATCATACCCCTTTAAATTTTAAAAATTTCGAGGATTGTCCTCGTGTACAGAATTCTGAAAATGCACTCAATAATTCTAGGAATTTCGAGGACTGTCCTATCATCTAAAATTATGATAATACCCTTGATAATTCTGGAAATTTGAGCATGTCCTGATTTCTAGAAAAATAATTAATTAAATAGTTTAATTAATTATTATATATATATCTAGTAATCCTACATATGATGTGATGTATATGTGATGTATGATATGGATGGATGATCATGAGCCAAGTGTTGTGATGTGTGTAATTGTGATTATTATTATTGGGGCCTGCGAGCCTATATTTTTCTCGTTTATTGTTGGGCCTACGTGCTATTGATTATTCGTAATTACAAGGATAGGCACAACGGGAGCGTGAAGGTTACAACGGGACCCACGATGCCATAGCGGGAGATTATGACATATGGTGATGCGACGATCCGACGAAATCGATGATAACGAGATCAACAATCACAAGACATGGAGATGCGCCAATGCACACATAGATCATATTGTGAGTGATTAGGGCCATTAGCTCGGGCTTAATCATATTAGGTGACGGCTCATGATCATTCGGTGTGGCTTGCATATATAATGTGTTATACACCTACTAGATATATGTATATATATATATATATATATTTGCAAGCGATGTAGATATATATTAAATATGTATGTGTGTGACACGAATATTATGAGATCGATACGAAACAAAAACCCTTCCTACGATAATATTAATTCGATAAGAGTGAGGCAATAAGATTGGCCCACGTGGCCTTCCATCGTTATAGGAAGAAATTGAATCACGACATAGGTTGAGTTGGTCGAGTCCCTCGAGGCTCATCTATCTACGTGATCGAGATCTTGCCTACGACATATAAATGTCACCGGTGACCTGAGGACATGGTATGCTTGGTCGAGTCCCTCGAGGACATATCATCGAATCAGACTCATCTTGTAACGATGGTGATGACTTAACTAAACATTATAGTTGGTCGAGTCCCTCAAGACATGATGATTTAGAGGTCGAACAAGACGGGAATTACAAGCAATTGTGATTGGCAAGAGTTGTCTACCTTTTAGGCTTAGTGTAATTGGTCGAGTCCCTCGAGATTGCACGAAGATGTCTATTGGATCCTGATCCTCACTAGGAGTCTGTCGGAGACTTCTGTCTCACGTGTCGAGAGTGTCACGTGGTTCGCTAAGAAAATAGTGGGAGTACATTAAGATAGAAGTTTATATCTTAATTAGTATTTTCTGTAAAATCTACATGTTATTTAATTTACGCTATATCTTGTTTATCGCTTGCAAAACCCCTACATGGCATACTTGATGTCAACCACCTCATTGGTCCAAAAGCTCCATAATTTAAGAATTGTTCTCATGAAAGAGAAAATTGTATATGTCCTTAACATGATTGTGCCCACGCTGGAGGAAAGGATAAGCGAGGATGAGATCGCTCGCTTTGTGAAGTATATAGATAGTCCTAAAGGATAACTTGTGTATTGATCTTATACTTCAGTCCCTATCGGATTCCTTTTCACAGTTCATTATTAACTTTAATATGAACAAGTTTGAGGTGACTCTCCCTGAGCTCCTCAATATGTTGAGGGAAGCTGAGAGTGTCATCAAGAAGGAGAAGTCATTTCTCTATATTGGTGAGACCAAAAAGAAAAGGAAGGCCAGCGAGATCCTTGAGAAGGGCAAGGACAAAGAAAGACTAGGTAAGACAAAGGTTGCTAAAAGAGACCAGGCAAAGGACAAAGGATAGTGCTTCCACTGTGGCCAAGATGGGCACTGGAAGAGGAACTGTAATGACTATCTTGCGGAGAAGGCGAGACAGAAGCTTGGAGAAGCTTCAGGTATATTCATGATCAGTCTCCACTTGTCATATTTTTATGATAACACATGGGTATTGGATACCGGGAGTGTTTATCATATCTGTAATTCATTGCAGGTTCTGGCAAGATCTAAGAGATTGGCTAGAGGCGAGATAGACCTCAAGATGGGCAATAGAGCAAGAGTTGCTGCAGTTGCTGTTGGAGAGGTCACCCTACATCTGCTTGGTGGAGATATTATTGCATTAGATGCATGCTATTTTATTTTATCTATTATCAAAAATATTATTTCTATCTCTTGTTTGACAATTAGTGGATATAAATTAGTTTTTGAGAATAATAGTTGTTTAATAATTATGGATGATGAGATCATCACTAGAGAGACCCTTATAAATGACTTATATGTGTTAGACACTTCTCCACATATCATGAATATAAATATGTCTAAGAGGACAAGAGATGAGGTGAATAATGCATACATATGACATTGTAGGCTAGGTCATATACATGAGGGAGGGGTTTAAAAGTATCAGGTCATATACACTTCTCCACTTTTATGCCTCAGCAATAGAGTCTCTCATGTATGCGATGCTATGTTCCAGGATTGATATAGCATATGCTCTGAGTGTCACGAGCAAGTATCAGGCAGATTCAGGTTTAGAACATTGGAAGGCAGTAAAGTGTATCCTTAAGTAATTGAGAAGGACTAAGGATCTTTTACTGGTATATGGAGGAGGTAGCCTCCAGGTTGAGGGTTACACGAACTCGAGTTTTCAGTCCGACATTGATGATAGAAAGTCAAATTCAAGGTATGATTTCACCCTAAATGGAGGAGCAGTAAGCTGGAAGAGTTTCAAGCAAGATACTACTGCTGACTCGATCACAGAGGTGGAATATATTACTGCAGTAGAAGCAGCAAAGGAAGGGGTGTGAATGAAGAAGTTCATCAGAGATTTGAGAGTTGTACCATGTAGCGTAGAGCCGATTCTCATATATTGTGATAGCAACAGGGCGATAACTCTAACAAGGGAACCCAGGTCTTATCAGAATTATTCTGAGGAGGTTCCATCTGATTCGAGCGATCATAACCTGAAAAGATATAGCAATGGAAAGAGTTTCATCCAAAGATAACATTGCAGATCCACTGACGAAGCCGCTAGCTCAGATTATATTTGAGCGTCACAAGAGTGTGATGGGGATTAGATATATAGGTGATTGGCTTTTGGTCAAGTGGGAGATTACTGGTTACAAGTGCCCTACAAGCTAATCCCATGAGTGATGACACGTGTGATGATGTGTGATCTTTTTGCTTATGATTAATATTAGCATATTCTCATATTATATTATCTGTAGCATATATACTATGATGTCCTTGGTTTTGTGCAATGGGAATCGAATCGTGATGAGATCACGATAATGAGATCGATTCACCTTTAAATATAGATCCTAAATAATCTCGGTCATAGGTTACTCATTGAGATAACTAGACATACCGGTGTATTATATACCCGTCCATATGATGGAGGCGGTTGGTCTTATATGCATTTGTGTGGAGATACTAAGGATATAGTACATGTGCTCATTGGAGAATGAGTTCACTGATTGATCCGCTTATGGAATGCTGTATGGTTAATGATACCTAATGTCAGATAGCAATTCCATAGTCTCAATTGTGTATCTGGTCCTTCAGACTTGAGAAACCAAAGATGTCTTGTATGAGTACTCATTTCTTTGATGCCAGACTTACAGGTTTGGAACATTCTAGATATGGTACAATTGGTTATAGGATTGGTAGCCAACATTACGAAGGCAATTGAGTGTCAATATAGGATCATCCACTCTCGGTATCACGAGAAGAATATCCCATATCTGCTTGCTCAGATAAATCTCTAGCCAAGGTCATTCGGATTGAGAGAGAAAGTGTTCTCCGGGAGAATCCGTTTATAACAAGACTCTAACGGATTCCATATGTGACCTGATAGTACCATGTCCAATATACGATCTTTAGTATATTAGTTGGATGAGGGATTATAGATACAAGGTAACTGTGGACAAATAGGTCTGATGGATTCGATCCCCGTATACCGTCTGGGGACTATAGCGTAGTGGCCTAGTACATCCATGTCGATGAGTCGAGTGAATTCACTATATCAGAAGGAGTTTTGATAGGAGTGACTCACGACCAGCTCGATATCGGGCCTAGAGTCACACACATATGGTGGATGCTTCAGCGAATAGAGGATTGGATGAAGATTCAATTAGCCCCTATTCTCATTAGATGAGACCCTATGCTGATGAGCTCCTTGATTGAGGCCCAATTAGCGACCTAAGGAGATTATTGGATAGAGATCCAATAATGCAAAGTTAGTGGGTAATTGGATAGAGATCTAATACCTAATAAGGCAGAAGCCCTAGGGTTTTTGGTAGCTCTCTATAAATAGGAGGGGAGACTCCTGATTGATAGGCTGCAGCTTTAGCCACCACCTCCTATTCTCCTCCCTCCCTCTGCGCAAGAGTTACGAGATCAGATTAGAGGAGTTTCGCTGTAGAGATCCATCATATGGATACTATTAAAGAGGAGGACATTTAACCTCCTTCATCTTCTCCATCCGGATCTGGAATATAGGGAAATACGATCTCCCTAGGTAAAAGCAATCTCTCACACATCGTGTTTTTCCGGTTTTTGTGGTTTTTCTCGAGACCCCAATCTTTTGCACGACGATTTGATCTGCGTGGGAAACCAGTTTTTATTTTGATTTCTGATACGCATGTGATGCTCCCGCTGAGGCTTCCCAATAATTTTCTCATTCAGTTGGGAAAATCATATCTAAATCCTATCTTCTATCATGCTCCCGCAAGATCGAGCTCCTGTAAGGACGTCGATCTTGAACTAAGGACGCTGATCTTGAACCGATGATAATGAATTTGAATGAAGGAAACCATTGTGTTGTCAACCGCGGTGAAGATCTAACGCGGTTGACTTTGACGACGATGTCAACCTAGCTGAGAAGGAGGCATTGTGTTGTCAACTGCGATGAAGATTAATAGCGATTGACTTTGACGGTAATATCAGCCTGGTTGAGAAAGAGTAGATGATTCTACTAGAGCCAAGTTAAAAAATATGATTAGATCGGACTATCATGCCCTCGCAAGATCAAGCTCTTGTTAAGGACGCAGATCTTGAACTGATGCCAATGAACCTGAAGGAAGGAAACCGCTATGTTGTCAACCATGGTGAAGATCTGACAGCAGTTGACTTCGGCGACTATGTAAGGCTTGGCTAAGAAGGAGACTGCAGGCATGGCAGGAATGGCAGGAAGAGGAGGTCTAGCATGGGGCAAACACAGTAGAAGATGGTGCATAAGCTATCGTTGGACAACGAAAGAGAGATTGGCCGAGATTGCAGCAGCTGTGGGCCTCGCGGCAGATAAGTGAGAGACTAATTGCTACAGGCACCGCTAGTGGGGTGGCGCTTGCGGTGTTGCAAGAGGCGGCTGGGCAGCATTAGGAGGGCGCTGTTGGGAGAGCTGGACTTAGCGAATTGCAAGAGCTGGAGGTTACATCAGCAAGTGGAAGGAGCGGTTGGTCGAAGATCAGATCCGGCGACAGTAAGCATAGGTTGCTATGTTTCTGATCACAGTGTCCAACCGAGATTGATGCAGAGGTGAGAAGAAATCTTGCTCTAGGCAAGCGCCTACACTGATCACAGGCTACGGCAGCACGAGGTAGTCACAACCGGTGGAGGGTGGGCGCTTGTCGTTATACGCTTGAGATGAAAAGGGCACGACTGTAGTAAAAGCAGGTGGAGCAGCCACCTGCGGAAGTCAGCGTCGTTGGACTGACATGGAGAAATCGGCTCTGTTTCTCTTTGATCAGCTCGAGCTATCGAAGAAGCAAGCAATTGCGAGGGTGTCGAGACCGAGGTTGACGATCGCGATGCAGTGGGTGTGCCAGCAACTACACTCGCCGCAACCGGCGTAAGGATGGTGCGTCTGCTGCACGATGGAGACTTGCACACTACTGCATTGACAGGGAAAGCAGCGGTTGGGAGAGGCAGCTGGCAAAGAGGCCGCGATCGTCGGTGGAACTTGCATGGGTAATGGTAGGCAACTTTCTTACGATCAGCCCGTGAACTCCCAAGGCGCACATCTTTCAGCAGGCCACAGCACGTCAGAAGGCCAACAATGGTGTCCGCGTCCGGCTTGATACCTGAAGCTTGCATATCTCCAAACAACCTGAGAGCTCCCGTAGAGCATCCTTGTCTTGCCAGCCCGGATAGCATGATATTGCACGAAACGACATCGTGTTCGGGCATCTGATCAAACACCTGACGGGCAGAAGCTACATCCCCACCATCCAAGTACATCTTCACGAGGGAATTCTGCATACAGATACACGCGCGGAGCCACAAACAATGACATGGACATGGACCTGCTTACTGACTGATGGAAGATTTTAAGGGAAAGGAAGGTCTTTCCATTAGGATCCACATCTGACGAAAGCATACACTTGTAGAGATCGAAGGACTGGCCTGGCGAGAAAGATAGAGCTGAAATCATGATGTTGTAGATGCAAAGATTGGGACGAGGGGTGAAGTGGCGGAAGAAGAGAAGGGCATAATTCAGGTGCTCAGGGTGGGAGACCGCAGAGAAGTTTAGCCAGTGAGAAGGAGCCTCATCATCTGGGCCAAGATCTGCTTGAAGTGGGTTGGCGTGTGGCAATTCTCGAGAAGAACAAGGGCGGGGTGATTGAGCCTCAGCGAGACCGATGGATTCCAGGTGCTGGAATGCATGCATGATCCGTGACTAGCAAAGCAGAGTAAGGAAAGATGCTATCATGGAGGATGAAGTTGGCTTCTCCTGAGTGCTATCATGGAGGATGAATTGGAATAGCTGCAGCAGCAACCGAATACCGAGGGCAAAGTCGCATTTTCTGGTGTTCATAGTGACGGAATAGATGCACCATAGGCTTGGCCCATGGGCCTTATCCCCCAAACAAACCCGTTAGGGTCATTGAGGTAGAGGGTTGGGTTGGGCCGCCTATTTGGATATCCGTCCTATCAGAAAGCTTCATTGCCTGGATCAAATATGTAAGTGGTGAGTACTATCACCACCTACCTACAGAAATGGTATCGAACTAGTGTACACCAATTCATGCACAGTGAGAGAAGGCGAAGAACTAAAGGCGAGGGCGACAGCGTCCATAAAGGGAAACCGAAAAGGATGTGACAGAAGAGGAAGGAGGAAGATGCGGAGGAGAAGAAGGTGCTCGGTAAGCAAGCTGCCGATCCCTCTCGGCCTCTGGTTGGCATGGTGTGTGTGTCTTGGGGAGTAGCTGCATGGTGGTGTGTACCTGTCGGTCCCATCCCCACTTTTCCGGATCCCTTGTCTCTCCTCCAATCTAAACCAGCAAAATCGACAACATGTATTATCATCCGCTTTCATGTGCCCTGCCCTCTCTATCGATCATTCACTACCAAACGCAGTCTCTCTCTCTCTCTCTCTCTCTCTCTCTCTCCACCCACCTCTATATGTCCCTCTCACCTCATTTTCTCTCCCACTCTCTTTACCTCCAATCCTCTTCTCCATTCTAGACAGATATGTCTTTCAATGCTAATGATCAGGAAGAAGACAACACCGTCTTGTTGCTCTCGCTTTGGCCTCCTGGAAGCCAATCCTCACCAGCTTCTTCCCCCTGCTCTTCTTCTACTTCCACTTTTGTTGCTTCTAACTGGCTCCGCGCAAGCTCGAAACCGCAGTATCACTTCACCCACTCTTCAAACCAAGTGGACGATGACTCCTCAGTGACGATCGAACTCTCCATTGCCCCCCCGAATGCGAGGCCTAGGGCAAGCACAAGCACCGTGGCCACCACCGCCGCAGGTTTGAACCTCGTGCCTAGTCGCTACTGGATTCCTTCTCCCGCCGAAATCCTCGTTGGCGCCACCCAGTTCTCCTGCACCGTGTGCAAGAAAACCTTTAATCGCTTCAAGAAAATGCAGGTCGATGAACGTCATGTATGAGGTCCCTACTCGCTTTTCACTTCGAGATACTGTTTCTTCCGTTCCTAACTTTGCATGTTGCTGTCCAATCAGATGCACATGTGGGGTCACGGATCGCAGTTTCGGAGGGGATCGGAGTCGCTTCGTGGCATAACGAGGCAATTACCCTCGCCGTCTCTGTTGAAGCTGCCGTGCTACTGCTGCGCGGACGGGTGTAAGAACAACATTGAGCATCCTAGGTCACGGCCGCTCAAGGGCTTTCGGACGCTGCAGACGCATTACAAGCGCAAGCACGGAGTGCGGCCTTTCGCGTGCCGTAGGTGTGGCAAGGCATTCGCAGTGCGCGGTGACTGGCGCACCCACGAGAAGAACTGTGGGAAGCTGTGGTTCTGCATCTGCGGCTCCGACTTCAAGCACAAGCGATCTCTCAAGGACCACGTGAGATCCTTCGGCAGCGGCCATGCACCTCATGTCGCAGAGCCGATGAGCATTGATGAAGAGGTGGGGGAGCTAGAAGTTAAGGACAGTGACGAGCTAGGAGGGTAACGAGGACAATGATGATGTTTTATCTTGTTATCTAGTGAGATAAATATTACAATAAATTTCACGATCTTTGGGTCTCATAGAGAGACGGAGAGAGAAAGAGAGAGAGAGAGAGAGAGAGTTTGAAAGAAAGCAGGGTAGACGCATGTTAGGTTTTCTTAAACTGGAGCTTTCTGTCAATTTCTTTACCTTTTCTTACTGTTATGTACTGTCACTATGTCTTGTGCTTGAAGGGGGAGAGAACAGCTACTTATCGGTCTGTGCCTGTATCATATGAAATCTTGCATGCCTGGTCAGTTTAATTGCAATGCATTTGTCATATACGCACAGAAGCCTCAAAAGAACAGTAAGTTAGATTCTATCTCTTAATCACTAACTTAATTTGACAGTTGCCATGTACGTATACAATTATTAAAAGAACGGGAACTGGGATTCTTCCATTTAATCATAACAGCTTTAGTGTGCATACCTTGCATGCAACTGAACGAGGAACTCTGGTTGCTCAGTTGAGAGAAAATTTTTTTTCTTAATAAATTTTTCAGTCTATAAATAGAGTTGATGAACATATAAACAAATTAATGAAATTAATTCTTGTTTACTTTAACATTGTATCAAAATACCTCTCTCTTTAAGATAGTTTTTATTTATTTCTTTGTTGTCAAACGACAACATCTTTCGTCGTCGATCGTCTCCCATCCTGGTCTCCTCCCCTATTATTACCGGTCACCTTGATGTTGAGTCTCCACACGTCACACGGCACCAACAGCAACGAGGACGAGGTCCTCTGCTTCCTCGGCATGACGCACACTCGGTACAAGTCGACCATGGTGATGGGGTCATTGTCCTTGACTTCTTAGCTACCGGCACTAACCACTCCCACCTCTCGCCTGCTTCCTGCTGTGCTTGCCCCATGCCGCGCCTACTGTTGGGCAGATGGCCCAGATTCAGCCCATAATGGGCTTTAGTGAAGCCCACAGCCAAAAACCTCACTTATATTAACCTAAAACCTAGATTAGGTGGCTAGGGTTGAGATTAAGAGAGCAGCGGCGGCTGAAAACGTGGGAGATAGAAAGAAGACTGTAAATTGACAGTAGAGGCCAGAAAATAAGAGATTCAGGAAAGGGAAGAAGACAAGGGTAGAAAAAGACTATTCTCAATCATTCAAATCTCAGGTTAGATCAGATTACAGTGGATTCTTACTGTGATCTCTTGGGAAGGTTTTGGATATTGTGTTTAGGATTATAGTCCTTGTATCCCTGTGATTCTCTTGTGGCTATTGCTTTGGGCTTGGGCAAGAAGCCTTGAGATCTGTATATTCATTATTTTGATAGTGGATTTTCTCTTGCTTGTCCCGTGGTTTTTACCCTTTGAGTTGAAGGGGTTTTCCACGTAAATCTTGGTGTTCATCTGATTGTGATTTCTGTTTCATTCCGCTGTGTGTGACGGTCTGCTAGTATTTGTTCGTATATAAAGTTGATTCATATTTTATTCCCATCAACTGGTATCAGAGCAGGGTTTTGGTGGTATTTAATCTTTTGTATCTGAACATGGAGGCCGGTAATATTTCTCGCATGATTAGTTTAAACGGAAATAATTGGATGATATGAAAACTAAGAATGAAAGATCTCTTGTATTGCAAAGATTTGTATGGACCTTTGCAAGGAGATAGTGCAAAGCCCACATCTATAACAGATGATGAGTGGAAGTGGTTAGATCAAAAAATAGTTGGCTTTATTCGACAATGGTTAGATGATAGTGTCTTTCACCATGTTTCTACTGAATGTTCTGCTTACTCTCTTTGGAAAAAGTTAGAAGGTCTTTATGAAAGAAAAACGGTTGGCAACAAAGCTTTTCTGATTAGAAAACTTGCGAACTTCAAATATAAAGATGGTACTTCTATTCCTGAGCATTTAAATGAAATGCAGAGTATTACTAACCAGTTATCCTCTATGAAAATGTCTCTTGATGATAAGTTGCAAGTATTGTTACTTCTCAGTTCTTTGTCAGAAAGTTGGGAGACACTAGTGGTTTCTCTCAGTAATTCGGCACCAGATGGTATTGTCACCATAAGTCAAGTAACAAGCAGTTTGTTGAATGAGGAGTTAAGGAGAAAGAATTCAACAACTTCTCAGATTGATTCACAAGCACTTGTCTCAGAGAACAGAGGAAGGTCAAAGTCAAAAGATAGAAGTGGTTCACGTGTGGGTAGAAGCAAGTCAAGGTCAAGAAAAGATATTATTTGCTACAATTGTGGTGAGAAAGGACATTACAAGAATCAGTGCAAGCAACCTAAGAAGAACAAGAAAAGGGGGAAAGAAGTGGAGCATACAGAGTCAAAAGAGAATATCACAGCTACAGTACAAGGTAGTGATTATTTGATTTTGTCTACTTCCGGTGATATTTTTTCTTGTGTGTGCTAGGATCTCGAGTGGATAATTGACACAGGTGCTTCTTATCATGCTACACCATGGAGGGAGTTCTTTGCTACTTACAGGTCTGAAAATTTTGGTGTTATCAAGATGGGCAACTATGACACAGCAAACATCATTGGCATGAGAGATATCCATATAAAGACCAACCTTGGTTGTAAGTTGGTACTTAAGGATGTGAGGCATGTGGTTGACTTAAGACTGAATTTAATTTCAGTTGGAAGGCTGGACGATGAAGACTTTGATGTCAGATTTCATAGAGGGCAGTGGAAGCTCAGTAAGGGTTCTCTTATTGTAGCTAATGGGAAGAAATGTCATACATTATATAGATTGCAGCCTAAAGCTTGTGGTGAGCAGTTGAATGCTACAGAGAAAGACTCCAGCATGGAGTTGTGGCATAGGCGACTATGACACATGAGCGAGAAGGGGCTGCAAGAACTTTCCAAAAGAGAGGTATTGCCATCCCTCAGAGGTACACGTTTGAACCCTTGTATTGATTGTTTGGCTGGTAAACAACATAGAGTTTCCTTTGTTAGTCCTGCCTTATCTAGAAAAATGCATGCCTTGGACCGTGTCTATACAAATGTGTGTGGTCCTTTGAGGACAAAAACTCCTGGTGGATCTGTTAATGTTCCTAGTATCAGTGGTGCACTTTATTTTGTTACTTTTATAGATGATTTTTTCAGAAAAGTTTGGGTCTATGCTTTGAAGACTAAAGATCAAGTTATTAATGTCTTCAAAGAGTTTCATGCCAGAGTTGAAAGGGAGACAGAAAGATAATTGAAATGTATAAGATCAGATAATGGTGGTGAATACACAAGATTGTTTAATGATTATTATAGGTCACATGACATCCAGCATGAGTTGACAGTCTCTGGTACGCCTCAGCATAATGAAATTGCAGAGAGGATGAACCGCACCATCATGAAAAAGATCAGATGTATGCTTTCACAGGCCAAGCTACCTAAAAGATTTTGGGATGAGGCTTTAAGGACTGCAGTTGATGTAATTAACTTATCACCATGTACAACTCTAGATGGTGATATTGCAGAGCATGTATGGTCAGGGAAAGATGTCTCCTATAGGCATTTAAGAGTGTTTGGTTATCGTGCATTTGCACATGTTCCAAATAATGAAAGGTCCAAGTTGGATGGTAAGACAAAAGAGTGTATTTTTCTTAGTTACTCACATGATCAGTTTGGTTACAGGCTTTGGGATCCAGAAAAGTAGAAGGTGTTCAGAAGCGGAGATGTTGTTTTCTTTGAGTATCAAATCATTGAGGATTTAAAGGAGGAGGCACCAACTAAGGCTTCTGTAGAGAGATTTGTAGACTGTAACCCAGTTATTCCTCCAGTATATCAGGGTGATGGGGGAGATGTGCAGGAAAATGGTGCAGAGCCAGATGTTGATCTACCTGCAGGACATGTTGAGCAGGAAGAAGAAAGAGAGCAAGTTTCCACAGAACCTCAGTTAAGAATATCTTCTAGACCACGTCAACCTTCCAAAAGATACTCTACAGATGAGTATGTGATGCTTACTGTTGCAGGTGAACCAGAGAGTTACCAGGAAGCAGTTGAAAGTGAGCAGAAAAAGAGAGACAGGAGATGTGCCGACAGTTGGTCGGCATGGCTTCACATTGAGGAGTCATGAGACAGCCTCCCTTATGGGCTGAAGGGGGAGGTTGTTGGGCAGATGGCTCAGATTCAGCCCATAATGAGCTTTAGTGAAGCCCACAGCCCAAAACCTAACTTATATTAATCTAAAACCTAGATTAGGTGGCTAGGGTTGAGATTAAGAGAGCAGCGATGACTGAAAACGTGGGAGAGAGAAAGAAGACTGCAGATTGACAGTAGAGGCCAAAAAATAAGAGATCTAGGAAAGGGAAGAAGACAAGGGCATGAAAAGACTATTCTCAATCATTCAAATCTCAGGTTAGATCAGTTTGCAGTGGATTCTTACTGTGATCTCTTGGGAAGGTTTTGGATATTGTGCTTAGGAATATAGTCCTTGTATCCCTGTGATTTTCTTGTGGCTATTGCTTTGGGCTTGGGCAAGAACCCTTGAGATCTGTATATTCATTATTTTGATAGTGGATTTTCTCTGGCTTGTCCCGTGATTTTTAGCCTTCGAGTTGAAGGGGTTTTCCACGTAAATCTTGGTTTTCATCTGATTGTGATTTCTGTTTCATTCCGCTGTGTGTGACGGTCTGCTAGTATTTGTTCGTATACAATGTTGATTCCTATTTTATTCTCATCACCTACCACCTACTGCCTACCCCCTCCTTTTTGGCGAGAACTATACTTCCAGGCTGTTGCCTTCGCCACACATCTTCCTCGGTGATTACTATGATTGCGGCCCCCACACCCGCTCTTCCGTCGGATCTCATCCCACAAGCAATAGTTTATGTCGCGCACAATCCCTGCTCGTCGGACCCCCTTCCTTAAGAACCTCTCCTGCTGCAGTCACCACCAACGCCCACTATAACTCCTTGGTCTACATGCAGTCCCTAGCGCTCTGCCCTCCCCCTCCGGCCATCCACTCGATCGCTAAACTCGACTGGAGTAGGTCGCACCAGTCACTGCCATATCTACACCAAAATCCACCCTCTGATCCATCTGCCTTTGGTGCTATGCTCTTAACCTCCTTGGTTACGGCATCTTCAACGTCGATGGCTATTGCTGGCCCCTGCTCGATCGAACGATCAATTTCTCAATCGGGCGACTGACCCCCTCTCTTACTCTTCCTGCGACAGCTCCTCCTCTTCCTTCAATGGTCGATCCCCCTCTCCGCTGTTCTGTCGATGACCTACAGTGCATGATGCTTCCCTCCTCATGCGGTCCAACAACCTTTGTCGTGGGCTCCTCTTCCTCACCGAGAACCCACGAGGAAGACATTTCTTCCCTATGTCGCAGCCCCTTCCCCTGTGCCATAGCCCTCATCTTCCAGATCCAACTGCTCTACTGCTTCAACTCAGTACTCTCTCTTAGCCGAGCAGCAACGACAACAAGGTGTGGATTGCTTCCTTCCCTCTAGTGCAGGGCTTCACCTCCTCCTGCCTTGTTGACGGTCACCACTGGTTCTTGTTGCTTTCATGCAGTAGGGCCACCTCTAAATTGGTTGCAGTCGACTAACGCCATCTCTTCCTCTTCTTCTCCGCTCCTACGCTCATGTGCGCCTCTCATCATGCAGTGTCTGTCAGGGCCACCACTGCCTTCTCCTCTGTGTCGCTACTACTCCCGTGGTGTCCCAAGCACCAGCAGCTGCATTAGCAATCTCTTCTACAAATAGTTGCTTCTGATAATTTGTGGAGGCCGCCATCACACCAAGCTCTCTTCCCTGGAACTTGCCTCACCGCCTAGCACCTTTATAGGAATACCGACACCATTATGGGCCGCCATAGACACTATTGTTGTTGCGCCGCTTCCATTGCCCTCCTCACGTCTTCACTGCCCAACAGTTAACACACCTTCTTTGCTCGGGTGCTGCGTCCTTGAAACAGTGAAGGCAGAGGGTCAGTGATCACTGGAGTCGTGCCTTTTTGAACTGGACACTGTTGGAAAACAAGTGGTTCTTCTTCCCCCTGTCCAACTCCCCTACACCAGACAACAAGAACCAGCTTGTCATCGTCACCTTCTTGAAGCCGACACAATGATTGGTATCTTTCCTCTCAATTTCTTCATCATCTACCTCTCATGTTCCCATCACTGTCCCCGCAGGGAATCATAGCACTTCTCAAAATATAGGGCTTATCTCCATCAATGTTGCAGCTCTCATCCCTGTTGCTACAACGTTACTCTTAGAGGTACAACCACCTTCACCTAGACCTAATATCACTAAAGCTCCTTAGTCTGACTCGAACCATGTTCGTGACTCTTCTAATAATATTGTAGTCTCTGGGCATCCCACAACAACTCATTCCAAAAGTGGTATTTTTAAACCATGTCATGTTCTTGATCTATACACTAGTACAAAATTTTCACCTAAGGCTGTTGAACCAACTTCATTTACTCAAGCCCAAAAATCTTCACACTAGCGTAAAGCCATGTGTGAGGAATATGATGCTCTCCTCCGTAACTCTACATGGACCTTAATTCCTTATCATCACACATAAAATATCATCGGGTGTAAATGGGTCTTTCGAATTAAGCAGAACCCGACAAATCAATTGCCAAATATAAAGCATGTCTAGTAGCAAAAAGGTTTCATCAACGATCTGGTGTTGACTTCACGGAGACATTTGGTCCCGTTGTAAAACTCACCACAATCTAACTTATCCTAAGTTTGGCTATCTCAAAAGACTAGTGCTTAAGACAATTGGATATTAAGAATACTTTTTTGTAGGGGCCTCTTACTAAATATATCTTTATATAATAACCTCTTGGCTTCATTCATCCTCAGCCAAGGCATGTTTGTAAGTTGCAAAAAACTATTTATAGACTTTGTCAAGCTCCAAGAGCTTAGTATACTAAACTTGGTTTATTTTTGACTTCTATTGGCTTCGTTAACTCTAAATCTGATACATTACTATTTCTATGACAATAACTTGGAGGCACAATATATCTCTTAGTATATGTGAATGATATTATTGTCATAAGTAATAATTCTTTGGAGGTTCAGACATTCATCACGCAATTAACAGATTGATTCTTTCTCAAAGATCTGAGAGCCTTGAGTTACTTTTTGAGAGTAGAGGCAATATATATGTCTTTACGATTCTTTCTCTCACAAAGAAAATTTATTCAAGATCTATTATCAAAGACGAATATACATGATGCAAAAGAGGTTACCACTCTACTCTCTACTAATATATATATCAAATTATTTAGCTCTCACTCGTCTAGACATCTCATTTGTAATTAATAAACTATCATAATTCATGTATCAGTTATCTACTATACATTGATATGTAGTTAAATAAATCTTACGTAACTTAAGGGGACAATCAATCATGGTATCTTTCTCAGCAAACACTCTTCGATTTATCTGCATGCATTCGTTGATATTAGTTGGGCCGAAAACTCTAATAATAAAACATCAACATCAAGATATCTTATTTTCTTTAGATTTGATCCAATTAGTTAGAGTTCTAAGAAGAAGAAGATAATCACATGGTCTATAACTGAAGTTGAATATCGTGCCATAATTATTGTTGCTACTAAACTCAATTGGATCATGAAAATGCTCAAATAACTTAATCTCACTTTCACTCTTACTCCCATAATATATTATGATAATATTAGAGTCATTTACCTATACGTCAATCCAATATTCCACTCATGCATAAATCACATTGCTATTGACTTCTACTTCGTGCGAGATTAAGTTGTTCGGTGTCAAGTACGTGTCTCTCATGTCCATATGACTGATCAACTAACATACTCCCTTACGAAGCCTCTTGCCAGGAAACTCTTTTTATTATATCGTCTAAGATTGATATCATTGACATGAGCATAATCTTGTGGTAGCATGATAACAGATAAGATTTTCTTCAACTGAACGAGAAACTCTCGTTGCTCAATAGAATAAAATCATCTTTCTCAATATATAAGTACAACTGATATACACATAAATAAATTAATAAAATAAATATTATCAAATAATTTTTCTATAGTTTAACTTAAAAAAAAAAGTCAATACTAAAAAATATTGAGTTACTGATATGTTAACGCGTACTATTCAATAATGTTTCCTGTTAGTCAGTCACTCTGGCGCTGTCACTTCCACGACCACTGAAGTTCGCACTTACGCCATTTTCGGAAGTGTCAGCATTGTACCTGCACGCAGAGACAGGCTACTGTCATTATGTGTCTTTCATAAGGATTTGGCCAAGGCACTGTTGCTTCCTCAGCCAAAAACACCGTTGCATGCCTGGTTGCACCAGCTTGCACCTAAAGATAAAGCCGGGCTCAAGTTGTGAATGTTAATCAGCAAGCTTTTTTTAAGGTAGCCAACAAGATTGAAGGTTGAATATCTCATGTATGTCTGATCCATAGGTAGGGATTTTTCGTCATGAAAATATTATGTTTGCCGCTGAGCATTTTTTGAGATTCTGCATGGTTTCCAATACCGGAGCTACAAATTATCTTTCAATGTCACTGTGATTCCTATTATCATCATATCTATATACAGTAGTTTATATTGACATGATGCGTACGAAATAAAATAAATTGATCCTATAAGTTAGTCTTTAATCTTAGGATCATAATTATTGAAACCTACCTAATAACAACCTGGTCATGCATTGGGTCATTGGTCAAACCATAAGATCAACTATTAAAAATACATATTTAATAAGTTTTCAAAATATAGAAGTAATAAAAAATCCATGAAATAGTCAGGAAACATTATGTAAAAAAAAATAGAAATATTAAACTATTTTGTTCATTAGAAAAATTCTAAATTTTTACGGGTCATAAAAAACGAATCGCTCAATCGGTTTAAAATGATCTATACTCAATGGCGATTCACTTAATGAATCAGATTAGTTATTTGGTGTTGTTTTGATAATTATGTATATAATATGGGTGTGAGATCACATGGTTTCATCTTTGATCGAAACCATTATGTTCCCGTACGTCATCATTCGTAAAGATGTATACGAAGGGCCCCAAGATAGCGTATCGTATAATTCACAGGTATGTGTATTTGAGTTAACGTACCAACGCCTTTAAGACAAGGGCCACCATGCGTATATGATTAATTTGGAAGTGTTGTCACGATCGGACTCAATGTTCGGTTAAAAGAGAACCTTAATGCTGTTCGAGATAATGTGCATCAATTCTTTAAATTAATCGAGTCGCGTCTTAAGTCGGAAACCCAGAGAGAGAGAGAAAGTCGTCATCTTCGCCCACCTTCGCTGAACGAGTGGAGGAATGATGAGCGGGTCGCGCGAGCATGTGGGGGCTGGTCCACAAGAGGACCAGTCCACGCCCTGGAGGGCGTGTTCCCCACGCGCGTGGGGCCCATGCAGTAGCCGGTCGAAGGCCTCGGCGAAAGGGTCGGTCGCGGCTCGTTGGTGTGCTCCGGCCACGCCAGAATACGTCAAAGCCCAAACCCCATTAACACTGTTCAAAGGTCTTCCATCGGTGCCGTTACCTTGAAGAGCTTTGACCGCAGGACACGCCTCCTCAATAGATGCCGGAGACGCAACATGGGCCTCCTCGTGGGACCTCCGACATGCCGTGGCATCAGCTCTTAGCGCTGCAGCGAGAGGGAGGAGCTCTCATCTAATGCATGAATACGACATGTCCCAAAAGGAAAGCTCGACGATCGAGAACTCACCATTACTTGCTTTTGATCTGCTAAAAAGCTATTATGGAAGAGCAAAACTTCGGTGTAAAATGGTGGGAAGAGCTTGCAATTTTGAGCAAGCAGCTTACAAAGTTATCATGAACTCGAACGGCGTTTCCAGTTCATTTACGATACGTGAGATAGCTCATAGAGATCAATGATTGGGGCCATAGTAAGTCAAATCATTATAAGCAAATCCCATCTTTTAAGTTGAATATTATACAAGTCAAATATATATATATATATATATAGTGGGCTCCCTCCTCGATCGGTCGACATGGCTTGAGCGCATCCAACCTGGAGCGGGACCAGCTGACTGGGCAGGCGATGGGACCCTTGACGCCTGCAAATGACATGTCGTAACAAGGAGAGAAGCCCAATGCGCAGCATCACTAGGCGCCGCACAGTCTCTGTCAAATCTTAAGGAATCAGAAGAAATCATACGACAACAGAGCAGAAACAACATGCAACACGCTCGCCCGAAGCACGGATGGTCGCCAGGTGCCTGCAGCAATAAACATTCTGACAGAGAACGCTAGAGGAATGATGAAGGGGAGACACAACCGACCGCCAACATACAGGTATAAAAGTCACCCCGGGGGGGCCCTTAGGGGTGTCTCTCTCTCTCTCATTCTAATTTTACAACACTGAAAAGGAAAGCTCCGACGCCAGAAAGGCGCCGGAGACGCTCTCATCTATAATGCTAACTTAGCCATCGGAGGGACCTTGTTGGGAGGCCCTCCCCTGCCCAACCCCCCCCCCCCCCCCCCCCCCCCCCCGCCCCCCCCCTTCGACGAAGGTCTTTTCTTACAGGTATCCGGCCATGGGACGAGAGAAAAGCCCCCAAACGACCAAAACACCCTGAGCCAAGCACCATCCTCGTGTCTTCCCCGAGCTCCATGTCCTACCAAGCTAGTTCTACGCGTGCAGGCCGGACCTCGTCGTGTTGACTCCTCAAACATGGAGAATCATCTAGCAACATTTTGGCGCTAGAAGGAGGGCTCGATGTCGCAAGAACGCTCAACACCTGGCAACCCCGAGGAAGATGTCCCTCCCGCGATGCAACCAACTTCGGGGGTAGCCATTCAACTCCCTCTTCCACTCCCTTTGTTCGGAGATGGGAACCTGCCTTCCCACACCCTAGGGCGGTACTGGCGCCTATTCAACGACCTCGGACTAACTCCATACCCACTTAATCCTGGGACCTCGATAGTGACTCCATAGGGTTTTTAGGGTCTTACCAACGAGGTCCAGGCCATAGTGGACAGCCTCTGGCGACCCAACCTGTCGACAACCTGTCTCGGTTCCCCCGGAGTCTGACCAGGCCCCTTCAGGTGATGCACCTAGGTGCTTGACATCTACACCCAGTGCATCAGTCCGTAGCTTGCCGGACCCCGACACATTCTCTTCGGATTCTACTGATTCTCTGAAGGCACAACTGCGTCTGATTAACCAAAGAATTGACGACGTCCACAAGACCATCAGGATGAAAGATGAGCGTGGCGAGAGTCCCCTTTGTGGCTCTCCCTTTATCCAAGAAATTCAAGATACACCCATCCCACAGCACGTCCGCCTCTCAACGCTAGAGGCGTATGATGGTGGCTCCGACCCAATGGAGCACATAGCCGCGTTCCAGGCATAGATGGCTTTGTATGACAGGTCATACACCATAATGTGCTGGGCTTTCCCAACGATTCTCTATGGGATCGCTCGAGGTTGGTACGATCGATTGCTGCTCGCCTCCATCCACTCTTTTGATCAGCTTGTGAGAGTGTTCGAGGCCAACTTCCTCACTAGCGCACGGTCGAAGCCGATCGCCGCGTCCCTCCTCGGGATGAGACAGAAGGAAGATGAGCACCTCAGCCTGTACCTCACCCGCTTCACAAAGGAGATCAGGGCCATTCCTGACACGCATCGATCATTGGTTATCCAGGCTTTCATGATTGAGATTAGGCCTTCCTGCCTCTTTTGGTCGCTCGTGGAGCAACCCCCGACGACCGTGCTAAAAATGCTATAAAGGGCCAACCAATATGTCACCGCCGAGGCTCTAGTGGTGGAGAAGCGTGAAGATCAGAAGCGCCCGTGGGCTAAGTCCTCTCAGGGCCCACCTCCTGGGCTCCTGAGAAAGAGGACAGAGAGGGCTGAGCAGGCTGTTCCCCGGCTCCCCACTATTCCGCTCAACTCCACCCGGAGTGAGATCTTCCTTTAGATCCGGGAGAAAGAACTCCTCAAAACCCCCAACCCGATGAGGACTCGAGCTGAGGAACAGGACCGTGAACACTACTGCCACTTCCACCGCGACTACGAACACGACACCGAGGAGTGTTACAATTTGAAGAACTAGATTGAGGACCTCATACGTCGTGGCCACCTCGACCGGTATATAAGAAAGCCACACGAGCCGTCCCTTCGCTCGAAAGGCCCCATGGAGTGACAAGTAGACGTTATAATAGGTGGCCCGGCCGCGGGCGACGACAGCTCCTTGGCAAGGAAAGCTTATGCCCGCGCAGAAGTCTAGAAGAGACCCCGAGCATGGGGTGATCCTGGGATCACCTTCGAATCTGAGAGTGAATACCCAGACCATGACGTCGCCCTGGTGATCACAGCCCACATTGCAAATGCCCGCGTCAGGCACATCATGATAAATACAGGGAGCTCCGTCGACATACTATACCTTGACGCTTTTCAAAAGCTCGGCATGACTAACCGGGATCTCATCCCCATGACTTTAACTTTGACATGGTTTACCGGGGACGCGATAACTTTAATGGGCATTGCAACCCTCCCCATGACTTTCGACGATGTGCCAAGAACCAAGACCTTCATGGTTCCTTTTGTGGTGGTCGAGCTCCCCTCGGCATACAATATGATCATCGGGCGGCCAACTCTTAATAAGCTAAGGACAGTCATCTTTATATACCACCGCAACATGAAGTTCTCAACCAGTGCGGGGCCGGGGTAGGTTAGGAGTGACCCATGAGAATCAAGGTGATGCTACCTAGTGGCAACAGCCATCCCCAAAAGAGGCAAGAAGGAGACTCCGGTCCCCAACCCCCGAGAACCTTGCAAGCCAGATACTCGACCCGAGCCCACTGAACCGATATTGGAAGTGCCATTGGAAAAAGACCATTCGGAGAGGATGGTCCAAGTTGGGTCGGCTCTACCCAAGGACCAACACATCCAGCTCATAGACTTCCTGGGGCGCCATGCAGACGTCTTTGCCTGGTCGCCAAGCGACATGCCAGGCATACACCCGGAAATTGCTTAGCATCGATTAAGCACCGCCCTAGGGCCTCGCCCAGTGCAGCAGAGGCTAAGAAAGATCACCCTCGACCGACAGAAGGCCATTGAAGAAGAAGTTGATCGGCTACTAGAGGTCGGGTTCATAGCAGAAGTTAGATACCCGACTTGGTTATCTAATGTTGTCCTCATGAAAAAAGCTAATGGAAAGTGATGCATATATGTTGATTACACCGATCTCAATTGGGTTTGCTCGAAGGACTGTTACTCATTGTCGAGGATTGATCAACTTGTAGACTTCACCTCTGGATATGAACTTCTTTCCTTCATGGACACATTCTCGGGGTGCAACCAAATCCAAATGGCCCCTCAGGATCGGGAGAAGACGACCTTCATCACACATCAAGAGACCTACTATTATAAAGTGATGCCGCTTGGACTAAAGAATGCTGGAGCCACTTACCAGAGAATGGTCAATCAGTTATTCAAAGATCAGTTAGGCAGGAATATGGAGGTCTATGTGGATGACATGATCGTCAAAAACATACAAGCACAGACGCACCACGCGGATCTCGTTGAGACATTTCGAACCCTTAGGAAGTTCAGAATGAATCTTAACCCCACCAAATGCATCTTCGGCGTGGCATCGAGAAAATTCCTCGGCTTCATCATTCACCAATGAGGGATAGATGTGAACACGAAAAAGATAAAAACTATTACCGACATGAAGCCACCCTAGACCGTTAAGGAGGTTCAACACCTCGTCGAGAGGTTGGCAGCGATTGGGCAGTTCATATCTCGGGCTGGTGACCAAAGTTACCCCATTCTTCGAGTATTGAAACAGAAAAAGAGCTTCGGCTGGGGCCTTGAGTGTGATCAAGCCTTCTAGGAGTTGAAGGCCCATCTCACGACCTTACCTCGGATGTCCTCGGTCAGCTCGGGGGACCAGCTCGAGCTATACCTTGCCACTTCGGAGCGGACCGTCAGCTCAATCCTGATCAAGCATGACGGGAATGACCATCAGCCTATTTACTACTCCAGCTATGTCCTGCAGGGTGCTGAGGAGCGGTAAGATAGAGAAGTTACGATTGTACTTCCAAGGCCACACTATCAAAGTAATCACCGATCAACCGCTACGTCAAATTTTCTCTATATTTGACATTGCAGGATGGATGCTCAAGTGGTCAGTAGAGCTCAATAAGTTCGACCTGGAGTACGCTTCGAGAAGGGCGATTAAAGCTTAAGCTATTGCTGACTTTTCCTCGGAGCTAATCGCCCCCGAGCCCGTCCAATGAAAGCCTACTTGGATCGTTCATGTTGATAGATCAGCGAATGCCTCTAGGGGAGGGGCCGAGATAGTCCTAAGAGATCCCGACAGACAGATTTGGGAGCACGCCATGTACCTAGAATTCTCAACTACCAACAACGAAGTGAAATACAAAGAGTTGATGGTTGGACTGTGATTGGCAACCGAGCTGCAAGTTGAGCACCTGGAGGTGTTCACCGACTCCCAGCTGGTCGTCGGCCAAGTCGACGAGAGTTTCAAGGCTCGCGAACTGAACATGGCCCAATATTTTACTAAGGCTCATCGGCTGATAGGTATGACCAAGTACTTCAAAATCTCCCAGATCCCACGCCTTGAGAACTCTAGGGCCGACGCTCTGGATAGGTCAGCCTCCACCGATATTGCTGGTGTGTTGTTGGCCATCCCTAGCCTCCACTGATTGACAGTCGCCACTGTCAAAACGACAACCACGGTTGCCCATCCCGACTAGAGGGAGGAAATTCTACACTACAAGAGGGATGCGACTCTCCTGGCGGACAAAGCGATCGCCCGTCGAGTCAAAAGAACTAAAGCATGGTCACCAATGGGTGCCTCTATAGAAGAGCTTTTAGCCAACCCCTACTACGGTGCTTATCAGAATCCAAGGCTAATATGGTGCTTGTTGAGGTCCACAAGGGGATATGTGGCAAACATATCGGAGGGCGCACCCTGGCTTTCAAAATCCGCTGCCTCAGGTACTACTGGCTGACCATGTAAGTAGATGCAAAAACTTACATCCAGAAGTGTTTGGAATGCCAGAAACATGCTCGCATTCCTCACCAACCAGCTTTGCCACTCTCCCCGACCCACTACGCTTGGCTTTTTGTGTAATGGGGGATGGACCTTTTCGGCCCATTCCAACAAGCCGCGGGGCAGCGCAAGTTCTTAATCATCTGGGTAGACTATTTTACCAAGTGGGTCGAGGCCGAGCCTTTATCCTCGACCACTGAGAAGCAAATGGAGAACTTCGTCTGAAGGAACATCGTAACAAGGTTCGGCATCCCAAAGATCATAGTCATAGATAATAGGATGCAATTCAACAACCTTAAGTTTAAGGCTTTCTGCCAAAACTACCAGATCCAACTAAAGTTCAGTTCGGTGGCCCACCCCTAGGCCAACGGATTGGCCGATGTAACCAATAGAAGCATACTCGAGGGACTAAGGAGGCGAGTAGCAGGAGCTCTAACAGCCTGGGTCAAGGAGCTCCCAAGTATCTAATGGGCTCTACGGACAACGCCGAAGACCCCCACGAGAGTCGCCCTACAGTATGGCCTTTGGCACTGAGGCCATTCTGTCGCCCGAGGTTATCTTCCTGACCTTGAGGATCGAGAACTTCACCCCCGAAGCATTAGAAACAAGCCTTAGAGAGAACCTTGATTTACTCGAAGAGCGTAGAGCCGAGGCACACTTAATAACCGTACACTACTAGAGGGCAGTCGCCCGACTCTACAATCGGAGTATCCGACCTCGACCAATCAGCACGGGAGACCTAGTCCTTAGGAAGGTCGAGGTCAGTGACCCTGGGCACTCCCGCGGAAAACTCATCCCATGATGGGAGGGTCCGTATCGCGTCACCCAAGTCGTTCGAGATGGGACCTATATTCTAACAACAATAGAGGGGAAGACACTCCCTTGGACTTGGCATGTGTCAAATTTGAAAAAATTCTACGTCTAGAATGATAGAATAAAGATTCAATGTCTGATGTAGTTCAGATAAAGCAGAACATTAAAAAAAGAGGCAATTTATAAAGCTGACTTAGCGACAAATATGAAATAGGGCTTCAGCACCCGACATACAAAACAAAGATTATTACAAGGTTAGCTACTTCTCCGAGGGGGTACTATCGTCAAAGGGTTGGTTGAGGTCCATCTCCACATTGGTGTCTTTGGGACACTCAGCGAAGAGGTCCTGCTTGATCACTATCTCGGGATGCTTCCCCCGAAGCCGTTCAAGCACCACCTGGTACTCGAACTCGTAGCTGACCCTCCCCATCTTCTCGAGGCCCGACTCGAACCTTCGAGATGCCTTGTAGGAGGCCACCACCCTCGGTCCCTCGGCCTTTAGCTCGGCCTCGAGAAGTGCCACTGCCTTGGTCAATGACAACACGTCCCTCTCGAGGCAGGCCCGATCATTCCGAGCTCCATCCAAGCTGGACTGTAGAACCCTGACCTCCTGCTCCAGCTCTCTTCACCGGTTCTTGATGGACTCCAACTCCACCCGTAGCTTCTTAACATCCTACTCCAGCCCCTTCACCAAGATTCTCTCATGTTGGGTTTGCACCAATCGACCCGTATCATGGACCCGATCGATGAGGGTGCTAACAAAGTGAAGCCCCTGCAAGGAAAAGGGAAGAAAGCTCAAAGGGAAGAAGAGAAGAGAAGAGAAAAGAGAGCAAAAGCGTTGCTTACCCAGACGACCGACTTGCCGACCCTATTCATGAGCCCTCATACACCTATTTTGCCAAGGCGGGTGTAGAGCCCCCCGCAGATACTCCCCGGACAATAGACCCTCAGTCCACACCTGGCTCGACCTAGAGATGGTCGACCACCTCGGTACCAGAGGATCTTTGCCCTTGACGATCTTCAATCGCATCATGATAGAGGCAAAATACTTCTCCGCCCCCACCCGATCCTCCACGTCGCACAGCTCTTAGAAGGTATACCCCCATTCGGGGGCATCCTCAATCTCCATCGACCCTTTCCCCTTTTCAGCAGGGGTCCTAGTGGGTGCTCCCTGAGGCACCCGCGAGCTGCTCGAAAGTCAATTTCCTGCTGCGCTTTCCCTTCACCGATGCTGGGGCGCTTCTCAGTCATGGAGCTGGCAACATCTATAGTGGTGGACGTGCAGGTCGTCGATGGAGCCGCTGATTCACTACCCGACCCATTGTCGGACTTCATCTTCCCAAGGTTGAACATCTCTACATGACAAGGTATAATCATAAAAACACTCAGCATGATAAACAAATAGGAAGAGCATACCTCGGGGCCGGGCTGAGTCCCGCCTCAGCTAACCATGCCTCGTTCATGTCCTTTGCCCCCCTGTAACTAGAAAGGATCCTCCGGAGGATCTCGACCAGCTCGGTCTCATTGGCTGTGAGCGCTGGGACTGAGTTGTTCATCGTCCGAGATATCCACTCAGTCGGGAATCTCCAGCCTTGACGACAAGAGATGAAGAAAAAACGTGACTTCCAGCCTTTGTTGCTGGAAGGTGCACCACCTACTCGAAATCTAGTATGAGTGGTTAAGTAATACTCTGCCTGTCCCCGACTCAGGCAGAAATAAGCCATGAACAAATCTCAGGTTGCCACTATACCCGACCCATAGCATTCCCACAGGAAAGCCACCAGATAGTGCCATGAGTTGGGCGCCATCTGGGAAGGAGAGATCTGTCATCCTTCGAGGCACTCCTCGATCATAGGGTGTAGTGGGAACTTTAGGCCCCCCTCGAGGGTATCAGTCGATAGACTGAAACCACTCAGAAAGGCATCATAAGGATGCTCCCCCAGTAGGGGCACATGGAGTTTGTACTCCGAAGGAATGTAATAATGCTTTCTAACCTCGACCAACTGACGGGTCATCACGGTTAAATCTACATTAAAACACGATCGCATCAATACCAAGGCCTCCATAGCCCTGGAGTTGGCAGAAGCCGCACCCCCGGACGATGAATGAACGACGGTCGACCTAGAGTCCCCGGAGGGACGATCTAAAACCCTAGACCTACGAGTCAAAATTGCGACTGAACAAGACTCAGAATGAGAGGAGGCAGAGGACATCCGACCTGCTTGAGAAACCATCAAGGGAGCAAAAAGAAGGGGGGTTGAAAGCAGTGGGCAATGAAGCAATCGACACCAGAGATGACGAAGGCAATCAACAACATAGCCACAGAAAGAGTAGTGAGAGACTGTAAAGAAACCGAAGGGGATTAATACCTCACCCCGGCACCGGTTGGTGCTTTATCTGCCCAAAATGTGGGATAGTTCATTATGAAGCTTTGCGCTCCATGCCTGATGAGATACTGTGCGGGCCACACGTCACCTTTTGAAGGGCCTTGATTGGCGAACGAATCATCATCAATCCCAAGAAAAATCTTCGTGCCATAAAGTAAGTTGTGTAACGTTCTTGATTGCTTGATTATTCTCCAAGCGAGCTTTAAGCCTCGACCAAGGGCTTTTAGTCTCGACTTCATCTGAGTGAGCTCCCAGCCTCGTCCAAGGGCTTTCAGTCCAAAGCATCTTCAAGCGAGCTCTCAGGCTCACCCAAGGGCTTTCAGTCCTGACTATCTCCAAACAAGCTTTCAGCCTCGCCCGAGGGCTTTCAGTCCGGACTTCATCCGAGCGAGCTCTCAGCCTCGCCCAAGGGCTTTCAGTCCCAAGCATCTTCAAGCGAGCTCTTAGACTCGACCAAGGGCTTTTAGTTCCGCCTTCATTTGAGTGAGCTCTCAGCCTCGCCCAAGGGCTTTCAGTCCCAAACATCTTCAAGCGAGCTCTCAAACTCGCCCAAGGGCTTTTAGTCCCGACTTTCTCCAAGCAAGCTTTTAGCCTCGCCTAAGGGCTTTCAATCCTGACCATCTCCAATTAAGCTTTCAGCCTCGCCCGAGGGCTTTCATTCTTGACTTTCTCCAAGTGAGCTTTCAGCCTCTCCCCAGGGCTTTTAGCCCCGACCATCTTCAAGTGAGCTTTCAGCCTTGCCCGAGGGCTTTCAGTCCTGACTTTCTCCAAGCGAGCTCTTAGCCTCGCCCAAGGGTTGTCAGTCTCAAGCATCTCCAAGCTAGCTTTAAGCCTCGCCCAAAAGCTCCCATTCCCAGCCATTCCCCCCAACGAGCTTTCCACCTTAACCAAAGGCTTCCAACGAACGGGTCACTACCCATAAAGACTCCAAATCCGAATGACCCTTCCCCGTGCTTTTAACAAATCTCGACGAAGCCTCCTCCTGGGGGGGGGAGTAAGAAGGGGATTGATAGGGATAATAGTGGGCCCCCTCCCAGATCAGTCGACATGGCCTGGGCGCATCCAACCTGGAGCGGGACTAGCTGATTGGGCAGGTGATGAGACCCTTGACGTCTGCAAACGACGTGTCATAACAAGGGGAGAAGCCCAATGTGCAACGTCGCTAGGCACTGCATAATCTCTGTCAATTCTCAAGGAATCAGAAGAGATCGTACGACATCAGAGTAGAAACAACACACAACACGCCCGCCCGCAGCATGGACGACCGTCGATGGTGCCTGCAGCATTAAACATTCTGACATAGAACGCTAGATGAATGATGAAGAGGAGGCATGATCGGCTGCCGATGTACATGTATAAATGCCACCCCAGGGGGGGCTCTTAGGGGTTGTATATACGTATGTTTGTGGAGTTTTGGATTATGGTACTCCTCCACACTCCTCTTCAATCCCTTTTGGCTATGCTTGAGACTTTGCCATCATTATCTTGGAAATTTTGCCATCCTAATGAATATGGAATGGATTTAGAAGAATGAGTCATATCATGTTCATGAGAAACTAACTTAATTAAAAAAAATTAAAGTCTCTTTCAAGAACATCGGGGTAAAAAATTTATAATATCTAGAATTTTAAAAGACAAGAGAGATCAAGGATGGCCATTAAGAAAAGGCAATATAAGTTGCTCTAATCTTTCTAAATAGGTGTTCTAGAGACCTGTCTAGCCGAGGAGACCAAATTCTTATTTGGCTCTTGCATCAAATTCTCACTCCTCTTCCTCTCTATCTCTCATTTTCTTTTCTTATCAAAGAAAATAAAAAGAGAATTGTAGTATCTTCAAGTTCTTAGTCTTATAAAAAAGAATAAATAGAATTGTAGCATTCAAATAACCCTTAACAGATAAGAGAATTGTAGCATTCAAATAAAAAAGAATAAAGAGAATTGTAGCATCAAATTCTCACGATGTCTGAATTTTCGGATATATGAGAGGTGATAGAGAGAGACTCTGATGAGACTCAAGATGATGGCATTCATAGCTTGAAGGAGTTGAGAAAAAAAGAAGATAAGAATGTGTTCCCCCTTATCTATTAAGGGTTAGATGGAGGTAACTTTAAGATAGTTATCGCAGCTAACACCTCTAAAGAAGCTTCAGAGATTATTCAAAACTTTTTTAAAGAGTTGAGAACATGATAAAAATTTGAGTTGAATCACTTACAACCGAACTTAAAACTTTGTGTATGAGTGTATCTGAGATTATTTTAGACTATTTTATAGGACTTCTCACCATTGTGAATAAAGTAAGAAAAAATGGCGAGATAATAGACAATGCTATTGTAGTCTAGAAAATACTTTGATAATTGCATAAGATTTTTAACTTTATCATGATCTTTATTAAAAAATAGAAAAAATTATATCATATGACTATTGATAAGCTAATGAGTTCCATGTAATTTATACCAAAGAAATGAGCATATAGCCAGCAAGAGAAAAACAAATGTAATTGAGTTTGTAAAGAAAGAGAAGATCACATATAAGTACAATCCTTTTTCAAATAGTAGTAACAAGATATTACTAGTCCAAGATCAAACAAAATAGAAGAAACATAAAATCAAGGTAAATTTTTTTTTTATTGAACTTCTTAAATAGAAAAACGCTTATAGAGAACAATTTTTAAACTTAACTTGACTACTTGAAACTTAAAATGATCTACATGAAGATTCTACCTATTTATAGATGTAAAAAATAAAAGTGTCTAATCTCTACAACTCTATCTAATTTTATTTGAAATCTTTCAAAATATATTTTAAACTAGGAAGTCCTTATCCCTAAAACACTTATATAATCTTATTTAAAATATAAAATATTAATTTATTATATTTTAAAATATAAATTAATTTCTTAACTCTCCCCCTTAAATTATACTTTTGGAGGTATGTCCCGACTTGATCTATAAGGTCATACTTATAACTGCCACTAAGTATTGGATCACTCATAGAAATACAGCCCTGGCCGAAGTGTTCTCCAGGGTGCATGTGAATGTTACCATCTAGATCCTTTCTTATATTTCCCGGAGAACTACTTGAATCAAATTGCTCCATTCGGAAACTTCTAGGACTATCTAGAATACCTCTTGACCTAGAGCCTAATTGAAACTTACTAGATGGAAGATCACTAAAATCTCTAATTACACTTCGTGTAGAAGGCATAACATCCATATGATGGCTGAATTCAAGAATAAGCTTGTGCAAATAAGAAATAGCACCAAATTTCTCACATAAACCAATAGGCCTTGACACAAGATCCTAGTTTCATTTTTACGAAGAGCATGCATTTCTTCATTCATGGCATCCTCTCACACTTTAACACCTTTGGCTTAATCAAAACAAGTAGGCTCAAGATCATCAATTGATTTAGAAAATCAATAGTGACATATGTTTACATTGTCTCCATCTTTATTACATGCTAGTTTGATAATTGTTCTTTTTGATCTTCTCAATGTTTGAATTATTGAATCCTAGATTTTGATGATGAAATCATTTGATGAGTTTGTGGACTAATATGCTTTTGAGATAAGTGATGCAAGAAAACTTCAATCATGGACTCAAACCATCGAAGGGTAAACTATCAAAGCAGGAGAATCAGACGTTGGGCCAAATAAGTATTATGTTAAAAATTGGATGTTGAGCCAGAGGATTGGTCGACATGTTAAAGATTGAACTTCATGCCCGTGCATTGTACTAGAAGGATCAAATATTGTGCCAAAAGATAAGATGTTGTGAGAAAGTCAACATGCCGATAGATCAGGCGATATGCTGAAGAAAAGGATGATGCTTCGGAGGTTCAAACGAAGTGTTGGATAACGGATGACATGTCGAAATGTTGGACAAGGTGTCAAAAACTTCGTGATTGTGCCAGATAGGTGGTTGGATTATTTAAGTATTGATTGACGTCTTTTGGGCTTAAATTAAGTTGATATTGGGTCGAAAGTATACCACCTTATTGAGAAAGTCAATGAGCTTGGACCCGGGCTGAATTGGGTCCATTAGAACAGTTGGGAAACCAAGCAGAAGTATCACATGTGCAGTGAAAGATCAAAACATAACATGTTTCCCACGCAGATCAAATTATCGTGCAAAAGATTGGGTCACGAGAAAGCCACAAAATCAAAAAATTGAATCGTGTGCGAGATTGTTTACCTAGAGAGATTGTATATCCCTATTTTTTCAGATCCCGATAGAGAGAATGAAGGAGGTTAAATGTCCTCCTCTTTAGCAATATCCACACAATGGATTGTTGCAGCGATACTCCTCCAATCACAATCCTAGGTCTCGTAACTCTTGCGCAGAGGGAGGGAGGAGAATAGGAGGGGGCGGCCCAAGATGCAGCCTATCAACTATGTGCCTCCCCTCCTATTTATAGAGAATCATAAAAAATCCTAGGGGTCCTGCCTTAGTGGGTATTGGATCTCCATCCAATTACCCACTAACCTTACATTATTGGATCTCTATCCAATAATATCATTTGGCCTCTAATTGGGCCTCATCCAAGGAGCCCATCAATGCATGGTCTCATCTAATGAGAATAGGGGCTAATTTGATCTCTATCCAATCCTCTATTCGCTGAAGCATTCACTATATGTGTGTGACCCTCTAGGCTCGATACCAAGCTGGCCGTGAGACGCTTGCATTTCTGATATAGTAAATTATTATCTCCATGATAATTCACTTGACTCATTGACTATGGACGTACTAGGCCATTCTGCCATAGTCCCCAGACGATACAGGTGGATCAAATCCATCGGACCTGTTTATCCATAGTTATCGTGTATCTATAGTCCATCATCCAACTTATATCTCAAAGATCGTATATTGGATATGGTATTGCCAGGCCACAGACAAAATTCATCTGAGTCTCGCTCTAATCAGATTCTCCCGGAGAACTCCTCCCTCAATCCAAATGACCCTGACTATGGATTTGTCTCAACAAGCACATATGAGATATTACTCTCGTAATACCGAGAGTGGATTATCCTTTATTGACACTGAATTGCCTTCGTAATGTTGGCTACCAATCCCAATAACTAGTTGTACCCGATTTGGAACTTTTCAAACCTATAAGTTTAGCGTCAAAGAAAAGAGTACTCAAACAAGACATCTTTGGTGTCTCAAGTCTAAAGACCAGATACACAACTGAGACTATAGAATCGCTGTCTGACATTAGGTATCATTAACCATATATCATTCCATAAGTGGATTAATTAGTGAACTCATTATCTAATGAGCACCTATAATATATCCTTAGTGTCTCCACATAAATGGCTTTGAGATCAGCCGCCTCCATTATATGGACAGCTATATAGTATACTGGTCTATCTGGTTATCTTGATGTCCCTCTCGAGTAACTTATGATCAACATTATTTAGGATCTGTATTTTAAGGCAAATCAATCTCATTATCATGATCTCATTACGATCCGATTTTTATTGCACAGAACCAATGACATCATAATATATATATGCAACATATAGTATAATGTGAGAATATGCCAATAATAATCATAAACAAAAAGACTACATAGCGTGTCACACGTGCCATCACTCACGTGATTGGCTTGCAGAACACATATAACCAGCGATCTACCACTTTACTTAAAGCCAATCACCTATATGTCTGATTCCCATCAGACCCCTGTGACGCTCAAATACAATCTGAGCCAATGGCTTTTTCAATGGATCTACAATATTATCTTCAGATGAAACTCTTTCTATTACTATATCTTTATGGACTATGATCTCTCTAATTAAGTGGAACCTTCTCAGAATGTCTGATGAGACCTAGGTTCAATTGCTAGAGCTATTGGCATGTCATTGTCATAGTATATAAGAATAAGCTCCACACTGCTCGATTGACTCCCAAATCTATGATAAACTTCTTCATCTACATCCATTCTTTTGCTGCTTGTGCTACAGTAATGACTTCCACCTCTATAGTCAAGTCAGCAATAGTATCTTACTTGGAACTCTTCCAGCTTACTGCTCCTCTATTCAGGGTGAAAGCATACCCTGAGTTTGACTTGCTATCATCAATGTTGGACTGAAAACTTGAGTCCATGTAGCCTTCAACTTGGAGACTACCTCATCCATATACCAGTAAAAGATTATTAGTCCTTCTCAAGTACTTAAGATACACTTTGCTGCCTTTCAGTGTTCCAAACCTAGATCTACCTGATACCTGCTTATGACACTCAGAGCATATGCTATATCAGCCCTGGTAGCATACAAGATAGACTTATCACTGAGGCATAGGGTATCATATCCATGTCTGCCCTTTCTTCAGGTGTCTTTGGTGACATACTCCTATAAAGTGATATCCATGTCTCATCGATATAAGACCTCTTTTGGAATTCTTTATGCCAATCCTTTTAACTATGGAGTCTATGTACCTAGACTGGGATAAGCTAAACATCCTCTTGGATCTATCTCTATAGATCTGGATCCCCAAAATATAGGATGCTTCTCCAAAGTCCTTCATGGAGAAGTTTCTGGATAGCCAAGTCTTGACTGTGGAGTGCATTACTATATCATTTCGAATGGTTTGGATGTCATCCACATATAGTACCAAGAAGGTGATAGCGCTCCTACTTACCTTCCTTTACACACAAGGCCCATCTTCGTTCTTAATGATGTCATAAGATCTGATCGTCTCATCAAATCTTATGTTCCAACTTTGGGAAGCTTGCTTCAATCCATAAATGAACTTGAACAACCTACACACTTTATCTGAACTCTCTCTAGATATGAATCCCTCTGGCTATATCATATACACCTTCTTCACGAGGTTGCCATTGATGAATGTTATTTTCACATCTATTTGTTAAATCTTATAGTCATAATGTGCTGCAATGGCCAAAATTTTTTTGATGGATTTAAGCATAATTACCGGTAAAAAGGTTTTATCATAGTTAACTCCTTGCCTTTAATGATATCCTTTAGCTACTAGCCTTGCCTTATAGATCTCCACCTTTCCATCCACTCCGATCTTCTTCTTAAATATCTATTTGCAGTCGATGGGTACGATACCCTCAGGAGCATTCACAAGGTTCCAAAACTTTTTAGAGTATATGGAATCCATCTCAGAATTTATGGCTTCTTCCCACTTCCTGTAATCTATACTCATAATAGCCTCCTCGTAGGTCTGAGGATCAACATCCTAAGAGTCCTCTCTACTGATATGTCCCACATATCCTTCAGGAGGGTTAGATACTCTGCTAGACATGTGCAAAGTTAAAACTTATGTACTAGATACTTGAATTGACTCGGGCTTTGGAATAGTGCTTGAACTAGGTTCTCCAACCTTGCTCAACTTTATCTCATTCCCACTATTTCCACCAAGAATGTGTTTCTTCTCAAAGAACACAACTCTCTTGGCAATAAAGACCTTATGGTCCTTGAGATGATAAAAATAATACCCCAAAGTCTCCTTAGGGTATCCCATGAACGTGCACCGTTTTGTCCTTGATTCCAACTTGTCGGGGTTGTGTCTTCTAACATAGGTAGGACAGCCACGAATCTTAACCATCTTAAGATTAAATTTCTTTCCTTTCTATATCTCATATGGTGTAGACTCTATCGATTTTGATAGAACTCTGTTTAGAAGGTAAGCTGTGATCTTTAGGGCGTATCCCCAAAAAGAGATGAGTAGGTCAATAATGCTGGGAAACCTCAGCGAGAGCATCACATGCACAGTGGAAATCAAAATAAAATAGGTTTTCTATGCAAATCAAGTTGTCGTACAAAAGATTGGGTATGGAGAAAGTCACAAAACCCGAAAAATCACATTATGTGAGAGATTATTTTACCTAGGGAGATCGTATATCCCTATTTTTTCAGATCCAGATGGAGAGGATGAAGAAAGTCAAGCATCATTCTCTCTAGCGGTATCCACACGATAGATCTCTACAGTGAAACTCCTCTAATCTGATCTCGTAACTCTTATGCAGAGGGAGGGAGGAGAATAGGAGGGGGTGGCCAAAGTTGTAGCCTATGAACTATGAACCTCCCTCCTATTTATAGAGAGACACTAAAAACCCTAGGGGTCATGCCTTAGTGGGTATTGGATCTCCATCCAATTACCCACTTACCTTGCATTATTGGATCTCTATCCAATAATCTTCTTTGGCCTCTAATTGGGCCTCATGCAAGGAGCCCATCAGTGTAATGTCTCTTCTAATGAGAATAGGGGCTAATTGGATCTCTATCTAATTTTCTATTCGTTGAAGCATCCACCATATGTGTGTGACCCTCTAGGTCTGATACCGAGCTGGCCATGAGTCACTCCCATCAGAACTCCTTCTGATATAGTGAATTATTATCCCTATAATAATTCACTCGACTCATCGACTATGGACATACTAGGCCACTACGCTATAGTCCCCAGACAATATAAGATAATTAAATCCATCGGACCTGTCAGTCCATAATTGCCGTGCATCTATAATCTCTCATCCAACTAATATCCCAAAGATCATATATTGGACATGGTACTGTCAGGTCACATACGAAATCCGTTTGAGTCTCGCTCTAATTAGATTCTCTCGGAGAACTCCTTCTCTCTCAATCCGAATGACCCTGGCCAGAGATTTGTTTGAGCAAACACATATAGGGTATTCCTCTCATGATACTGAGAGTGGATGATCCTTTATTGACACTCAATTGCCTTCATAAGGTTGGCTACCAATCCCGATAATCGATTGTACCAGATCTGAAACTTTCCAAACCTGTAAGTCCAGTGTCAAAGAAAGAAGTACTCAAATAAGGCATCTTTGGTGTCTTAAGTTTAAGGACCAGATACACAACTGGGACTATGAGATCGTTGTCTGACATTAGGTATGATTAACCATATAACATTCAATAAGCAGATCAAATAGTGAACTCATTTTTCAATAAGCACGTGTACTATATATCCTTAGTGTTTCCACACAAGTGGCTATGAGACTAGTCGCCTCCATTATATTGACGGGTATATAGTACACCGGTCTGTCTATTTATCTCGATGTTCCTCTTTAGTAACCTATGGCTGAGATTATTTAGGATTTGTGTTTAAAGGTGAATCAATCTCATTATCGTAATTTCATCATGATTCGATTTCCATTGCACAAAATCAAGGACATCATAATATATATATACAATAAATAGTATATTATGAGAGTATACCAATGATAATTATAAGCAAAAAGATCACGCAACGTGTCACACGTGCCATCACTCACGTGATTGGCTTGTAGGGCACCTGTAACCAGCAAGTGAAACTTATCATGGACCGCACCATGTCCAACAACGTGCGATTCCTCCTTTCTGATACACCATTGAGCTGAGGTATATATGGAGGTGTCCTATTAGGATAAAATCTTATGGCTCTTGAGAAAATATGTGAACTCTGTACTCAAGTACTCTCCTTCTTGATCTTATCGAAGAGTCTTAATACTCTTTCCAATATAGTTCTCTACCTCATTCTTATATTCCTTGAATTTCTCAAAGGCTTCAGACTTGTACTTCAGCATGTATACATGTCTACACCTAGATATCATCAGCGAATGTAATAAAGTATGAGTAACCACTTATAGCCTGAGTCGATATGTGACCACATACATCACCCTGTATGAGTTCCAATAACTTAGTGGCTCTCTCTCCAGTTTCACTAAAAGGAGAGTTGGTCATCTTTCCTCGAAGGCAAGGTTCACAAGTTACATATGACTCATAGTCAAATGGATCTAAGTATCCATTTTTCAGTAACTTTTGTATCATTCCCTTATGTATATGACCATGCCCATAATGCCATAAGTATGTATTGTTCACCTTATCTCTTTTCTTCTTGGACGTATTTATATTCATGATGTGTGGAGAAGTGTCCAACACATATAAGCTATTTATCAAGGTCCCTCTAGTGATGATCTCATCATCCATAATTATTGAATAATTATTATTCTAAAAAACTAATTTATATTCACTAATTATCAAATAAGAGATGAAAATAATATTTTTGATAATAGAGGAAACAAAATAGCATACATCCAATGCAATGATAGCTTCACCAGGCATATGTAGCAACTCTTACTCCATTGCCCATCTTGAGGTCCATCTCTCCTTTGGCCAATCTCCTTGATCTTGCCAGAACCTGCAACGAATTACATATATGATAACCACTCATAGTATCTAATACCCATGTGTTATCATAAAAATCTAACAAGTGAAGACTAATCATGGATATACCTGAAGCTTCTCTAAGCTTATGTTTCGCCTTATCTATAAGATAGTCCTTATAGTTCCTCTTCTAGTGCCTGTCTTGGTCATAGTGGAAGCGCAATCCTTTTTCCTTTGTCAGATCTTTCTTGGCAACCTTTGTCTTACCCGGTCTTTCTTTGCCCTTGCGTTTCTTAAGGGTCTTACTAGCTTTCCTTTTCTTCTTGGTTTCACCAATATATAGAACTAACTTCTCTTTCTTGATGATACTCTCAGCTTCCCTCAACATATTGAGGAGCTCAGGGAGAGTCACCTTGAACTTGCTCATGTTAAAATTCATGATGAAGTGAGAAAATAAATCTGGTAGGGACTGAAGTATAAGATCAATGCACAAGTTATCCTCTAGGACTATTCCTAGACCTGTGAGTTTCTCGATCCACTCTATCGTCTTTAGGACATGGTTCTCAGCCGATGTCTCTTATATCATCCTGGCTTAGAAGAGTCTCTTGGATATCTCATATCTTTGAGTTTTTTCCTGTTTCTCGAACAATAGGTGGAAATGAAGAAGGATAAAATCTGCATCTATGCTCTCATTTTGCCTCTGTAACATATGAGTCATGGAGGTCAACATGTAACATTTTGTCAATATGGAATCATCTATATATTTTATAAAGTGAGTGATCTTATCCTCACTTTTCCTTCTTTTAGCGTGGGCACAATTGTATCAAGGATGTATATGATTTTCTCAATTATGAGAATAATTCTCAAATAACGGAGCCAATCCGTGTAGTTAGGATCAGTGAGCGCTTGCTATCAAGTATGCCACGCAGGAGGTTTGCGAGTGACATGTTTCTAATAAACAAGATATAGCATAAATAAATAACATGCAGATTTTACAGAAAAAAATAATTAAGATATGGACTTCTATCTTAATGTACTCCCACTATTTTCCTAGAAAATCACGCGACGCCCTTGACACATGAGATAGAAGTCTCCGGCAAACTCCTAGTAGGGATCGAGATCCAATTAACGTCTTAATGCAAGCTTGAGAGACTTGACCAATTACACTAAGCCCAAAAGCTAAGCAACTCTTGCATCATGTTGGGCCTTTGAACCATCATGGTCTCAAAGGACTCGACTAACCATGATGTTCCGTCTGGGGACTACGGCGTAGTGGCCTAGTATGTCCATAGTCGATGAGTCGAGTGAATTATTATGGAGATAATAATTCACTATATTAGAAAGAGTTCTGATGGGAGCGACTCACGACCAGCTCGATATCAGGCCTAGAGGGTCATACATATATAGTGGATGCTTCAGCGATTAAAGGATTGGATGGAGATCCAATTAGCCCCTATTCTCATTAGATGAGACCCTATGCTGACGGGCTCCTTGATTGAGGCCCAATTAAAGGCCAAAAGAGATTATTGGATAGAGATCCAATAATACAAGGTTAGTGGATAATTGGATGAAGATCCAATACCCACTAAGGCAGGAGCCCTAGGATTTTTGGTGACTCTCTATAAATAGGAGGGGAGACTCATGGTTGATTGGCTGCAGCTTTGGCCTCCCCCTCCTATTCTCCTCTCTCTCTCTACGTAAGAGTTACGAGATCAGATTGAAAGAGTTTTGCTGCAGAGATCCATCATGTGGATACCGCTAGATAGGAGGACGCTTGGCCTCCTTCATCCTCTCCATCCGAAACTAGAATACAAAGATATATGATCTCCCTAGGTAAAATCAATCTCTCACACATCGTGGTTTTTTCGATTTTATGATTTTTCTCGTGACCCTATTCTTTTGCACGACGATTGATCTGCGTGGGAAATTGGTTTTTTGTTTTGATTTTCACTGCGCATGTGATGCACCAACTGAGCTTTCCCATGGTATTAGAGCTAAGGTTTTCATGTGAAAGATTGGTTTTAAATTACGTGTAATGAGATTGAATCGCGTATAACTATTCTATGTGTTCTTGTTGCATTTTTGCAGCGAAGGCAGCGAGGAAAAGGGTGGCCAGCCATGGCCAGGCCACCTGCAGGGGTGGCCAACCACCGCCAAGGTCCCCTGCAAAGGGGCTGTCGGTTGTGGCCTGGACAGCCCGCAAAAGCGGCCGACGACGGCCAACCCGAAAAAGTGGCCGACAACGGCCAGCCCGCAAGAGCGACCGGCGACGGCCAGCCCATAGCCAGGCCGTGGCTAGCCTGCGGCAGAGGATGCCCGCAAGGGGAAGCCGCTCGTGGCTAGCTTGCGGCAGGGGCTACTGAAGGTGGGCAATAGCCCGCGGTAGGCTGCAAAGGCAACCGCCTGCAGGGTCGATGCCTGCGCGCACGGCGCACGTAGGCAGGCCGCCTGCGGGCAGAAGCTACCACCTGCCAGGGTGACTGCTCGCAGGAAAGCCCGTAGGGGCGACGTCCATGGAGGTGCATCCCGCGGGCACGATGCCGGCCGCAAAGGCAGTAGCGCTCGCCCCTTGGCAGGAAGGCTACCGGCGGGCAAGGGTGCGGGCAACGACGCGGGGGGGGGGGGGGGGGGGGGGGGGGGGCAAGAGGGGTTAGGGCATTCCTTTTGATAAAAGGACTATTTTGTCCCTCTAAATTTGGGAAATTTTGAGGAATGTCCTCGTGTACAGAATTCTCAAAATACCCTCAATAATTCTAAAAATTTTGAGGACTGTCCTCTTATCAAGAATTATGAAAATATCATTAATAGTTCTAAAAATTTCAAGCATGTCCTGATTTTCAAAAAAATAATTAATTAAATAGTTTAATTAATTATTATATATATAGTAATCCTACATATGATGTGATGTACGTATGATGTATGATGTGGATGGATGATCACGAGCCATGTGTTTTGATGTGTGTAATTGTGATTATTATTATTATTATCATCATCATTATTGGGGCCTGTGAGCCTTTATTTTTCTCATCTATTATTGGGCCTACGTGCCTGTGATTATTTGTAATTACATGGAGAGGCGCAGTGAGAGCGTGGAGGTGATAGCGGGACCCACGATGTTGTGGTGGGAGATCACGACGCATGGTGATGCGACGATCCGACGGAATCGATGATGATGAGATCAACAATCACAGGGCATGGAGATGCGACGTTGCACACGTAGATCCTATTGTGAGTGATTAGGCCCATTGACTCGGGCTTAATCATATTAGGTGACGGCTCATGATCATCCGGTGTGGCTTGCATTTGTGATGTGTTATACACCTAATATATATATATATATATATATATATATATATATATATATATATATATATATATATATATATATATATATATATATATATATATATATATATATATATATATATATATATATATATATATATATATATATATATATATATATATATATATATATATATATATATATATATATATATATATATATGCATGTGTTGTAGATATATATTAAATATGTATATGTGTGACATGACATATTAGGAGATCGATACAAAATGAAAACCTCTCCTACAATAATATTAAGTCGGTAAGCGTGAGGCAATAAGATTGACCTACGTGACCTTCTATTATAGGAAGAAATTGAATCACGACATAGGTTGAGTTGGTCGAATCACTCGAGGCTCACCTATCTATGTGATCGAGTCTTTGCCTACGACATATAGATGTCACCTGTGACCTGAGGACATGACTTGGTCGAGCAGTCGAGAGCATATATATCGAATCAGACTCATCTTGTAACGATGGCGATGACTTAACTGAACGTCATGGTTGGTCGAGCAGTCGAGACCATAATGATTCGGAGGCCGAACATGATGGTAATCACAAGGAGTTATGATTAGCAAAAGTTGTCTACCTTTTGGGCTTAGTGTAATTGGTCGAGTCCCTCGAGGTAAATAACTAGAAGTCTACCGGAGACTTTCGTCTCATATGTCGAGGGTGTCGTGTGATTCGCTAGGAAAATAGTGGGAGTACATTAAGATAGAAGTCTATATCTTAATTAGTATTTTATGTAAAATCTGCATGTTATTTATTTTTGCTATATCTTATTTTGTCAGAAACATGGTGCTCGCAAACCCCCTGTGTGGCATACTTGATGCCAATTACCTCACTAGTCCAAACTACATGGATTGGCTCCATAATTTAAGAATTATTCTCATTGTAGAGAAAATCGCATATGTCCTTGATACATTTGTGCCCATGCCAGAAGAAGGGGCAAGCGAGGATGAGATCGCTCGTCATATAAAGTATATAGATGATTCCACATTGGCAAAATGTTACATGTTGGCCTCCATAACTCCTGAGTTACAAAGGCAATATGAGAACATGGATGCAAATTCTATCCTTCTTCATCTCCACCAACTATTTGAGAAATATGGAAGAACTCAAAGATATGAGATATCTAAGAGACTCTTCCAAACTAGGATAACAGAAGGGATATCGGTTGAGAACCATGTCCTAAAAATGATAGAGCGGATCGAGAAACTTACAGGTGTAGGAATAGTCCTAGAGGATAACCTGTGCATTGATCTTATACTTCAGTCCCTACCAGATACCTTTTCTCACTTCATCATGAATTTTAACATGAGCAAGTTTGAGGTGACTCTCCCTGAGCTCCTCAATATGTTGAGGGAAACTGAGAGTGCCATCAAGAAGGAGAAGCCAGTTCTCTATATTGGTGAGACCAAAAAGAAAAGGAAGGCCAGCAAGACCCTTAAGAAGGGCAAGGGCAAAGGAAGACTAGGTAAGGCAAAGGTTGCCAAGAAAGATCCAGCAAAGGACAAAGGATAGTGCTTCCATTACGGCCATGACTGGCATTGGAAGAGGAATTGTAAGGACTACCTTGCAGATAAGGCAAAATAGAAGCTTGGATAAGCTTTAGGTATATTCATGATCTGTCTCCACTTGTCAAATTTTCATGATAACACATGGGTATTGGATACCAGAGTGCTTATCATATCTGCAATTCGTTGTAGGTTCTGACTACCTAAGAGATTCGTTAGAGACGAGATGGACCTCAAGATGGATAATAGAGCAAGAGTTGCTGCAATTGTTATTGGGGAGGTCATCCTACATCAGCTTGGTAGAGTTATTATTACATTAGATGCATGCTATTTTGTCCTTTCCATTATCAAAAATATTATTTCCATCTCTTATTTGATAATTAATGGATATAATTAGTTTTTGAGAATAATAGTTGTTCAATAATTATGGATGATGAGATCATCACTAGAGGGACCCTTATAAATGGCTTATATGTGTTAGATACTTCTCCACACATCATGAATATAATTATGTCTAAGAGGAAAATATATAAGATGAATAATGCATACTTATGACATTGTAGGCTAGGTCATATACATGAGGGAAGGTTTCAAAAGTTGCTGAAAGATGGATACTTAGATCCATTTGACTATAAGTCATATGCAACTTACGAACCTTGCATTCGTGGGAAGATAACTAACTCTCCTTTTAGTGGAACTGGAGAGAGAGCCACTGAGTTATTGGAACTCATACATAGTGATGTATGTGGTCCCATGTCGACTCAGGCTATTGGTGGTTACTCATACTTCATTATATTCACTGATGATTTCTCTAGGTATGGACACATGTACTTGATAGTGATGTATGTGGTCCTATGTCAACTCATGCTATTGGTGGTTACTCATACTTCATCATTCACTGATGATTTCTCTAGGTATGGACACGTGTACCTGATGAAGTATAAGTCCGAGGCCTTTGAGAAATTCAGAGAATATAAGAATGAGGTGGAGAACTAAATTGAAAAGATTATTAACTCTTCAATCAGATCGACACCTCAGCTCAATGGTGTATCAGAAAGGAGGAATCGCATACTGTTAGACATAGTGTGATCCATGATGAGTTTCACTGACCTACCCGTTTCATTTTGGGGATACGCCCTAGAGACCATAGCTTACCTTATGAATAGAGTTCCATTAAAATCGATAGTGTATACACTATATGAGATATGAAAAAGAAAGAAGCCCGATCTTAAGGTAGTTAAGATTTGGGGTTGTTATGCCCATGTTATAAGACACAACCCTGATAAGTTAGAATCAAGGACGGAATGACGCATGTTCGTGGGATACCCTAAGGAGACTTTGGGGTATTATTTCTATCGTCCCGAGGACCAAAAGGTCTTTGTTGCCAAGAGAGCTATGTTCCTTGAGAAGGAAACATTCTTGGTGGAAATAGTAGGAGTGAGATAGAATTGAGCGAGGTTGGAGAACCTAGCTCAAGCACCATTCCAGAGCCCGAGTCTGTTTAGGTACCTAACACATAAATTCCAACTTTGCGTAGGTCTAGTAGAGTATCTCACCCTTCTGAAAGATATGTGGGACATATTAGTGGAGAGGACTCTCAGGATGTTGATCCTCAGACCTATGAGGATGCTATTATGAGTTTAGACTCTGAGAAGTGGGAAGAAGCCATGAATTCTGAGATGGATTCCATGTACTCTTACAAGGTTTAGAACTTTGTAGATGCGCTTGAGGGTATCGTATCCATCAGCTACGAGTGGATCTTCAAAAAGAAGATCGGAGTAGATGGAAAGGTAGAGACTTATAAGGCAAGGCTAGTAGCTAAAGGATATCGTCAAAGATAAGGAGTTGACTATGACAAAATATTTTCACATGTAGCTATGCTTAAGTCTATTAGAATTCTTTTGGCTATTATAGTACACTATGACTATGAGATCTAATAGATGGATGTCAAAATGACATTCCTCAATGGCAACCTCGAGGAGGAGGTGTATATGATACAGCCAGAGGGATTCGTATCAAGAGAAAGTCTAGATAAAGTGTGAAGGTTGCTCAAGTCTATTTATGGACTAAAGCAAGCTTCTCGAAGTTGGAACATAAGATTTGATGAGATTATCAGATCTTATGACTTTGTTAAGAACGAAGATGAACCTTATATGTACAGAAAGATAAGTGGGAGTACTATCACCTTCTTGGTATTGTATGTGGATGACATCCTAATCATTAGGAATAATGTGAGAATGCTCTCTACAGTAAAGACTTGGCTATCTAGAAACTTCTCCATGAAGGATTTAGGGGAAGCATCCTATATTTTGGGGATCCAGATCTATAGAGATAGATCTAAGATGATGCTTGGCTTGTCCCAATCTAGGTACATAGACTCTATTGTCAAAAGGTTTGACATGGAGAATTCCAAGAGAAGTCTCATACCGATGAAACATGAAATATCACTTTCTAGGAGTATGTTTCCAAAGACTCCTGAAGAAAGGGTAGACATGGATAAGATACCTTATGCCTCAGTGATAGGGTCTATCATATATGCTATGCTATATACCAGGCCTGATATATCATATGCTCTGAGTGTCACGAGCAGGTATCAGGCGATCCAGGTTTAGAACACTAGAAGGCAGTAAAGTGTATCCTTAATACTTGATGATAGCAAGTATAGAGGAGGTAGCCTCTAGGCTGAGAGCTAATAGACTCGAGTTTTCAGTCCGACATTGATGATAGCAAGTCAAACTCAGGGTATGTTTCGGGGAGGCTGACCTTTGCGGACGGTCTTGCAAGGGTGCCGCACGACTTAGGCAAAACTAGCTAAATGATAGGACTCTAGCAGTGTTGAGTCCTAATCTCCCTAAGAAGTAGTTAATAAAACCTTGCTAGATTTTAATAAAGCCACTCCTATCTTATAAAAGAGTATGTTTAGGGTTTAGATTAGCCCTTAGGGCTTAGCAGCCGCCACACTCCTTATTGGGTTGGTCGGCTAGGGTTTCCCCCTTCTTAGGTTGGCTATAGAGCCACTGTTCCTATTAAGGGAGGTCGACTATAGGAGGGGCAAAGGGATAATTTTACTTAGGTAAGCACCCCCTTAGGCTAGGATTTTGATCCTTATTTAAAGGTGTAGTTGCCCTCTTGTTGAATCAAGCAATTATCAATTTTATTTCAGCCTTATGCCGAATCTAGGAGGGAGGAACCCCTGTAGCGTTCCAAGGGTTGATCCCCCTCAAGGGTCAAAATCTATAGAGCTCCTTCTGGGGTTCTATGATAGGACTCCAGCAACGTAGAGTCCTAATCATCTTAGTACTAGTCAATAAAAACCCTGTTAGATTATAATAAAGCCACTCCTATCTTATAAAGGAGTATGGCTAGGGTTTAGATTAGCCCTTAGGGCTTAGTAGCCGCCACACCCCTTACTGGGTTGGTTGGCTAGGGTTTCCCCCTACTTAGGTCGGCTATGGAGCCACTTAGCCGTCCCTTGTTCCTATTAAGGCAGGTTGGCAATAGGAGGGGCAAAGGGGTAATTCTATTTAGGCAAGCACCCCCTTAGGCTAGGGTTCTAATCCCTATTTAAAGATGTAGCTGCCCCCCTCTTGAACCAAGCAATTATTAATTTTATTTCAGCCTTGTGCCGAATCTAGGAGGGAGGAACCCCTACAGCGTTCCAAGGGTTGATCCCCCTCAAGGATCAAAATCTAGAGAGCTCTATCTGGGGTTCTATCATCTGGTATTAAAGCTGCATTCCTGCTGCCCTGTAGCCATCTCAGTCGCCTCCACCTTCCCAAGCAATTTCCATAATTGCTACGACACACGCCTCAACCTTCCACACTAGCAGTAGATCAAATCAGTCTACCGCTGTCCCCTACGTTTGATCTGGAATTCTGATATATTTTTATTACCCATGCCTCTTCAATACTGCAAGATCCTTCATATTATACATGAGAAAAGTTTTTCCAAAGTTTGCTTGCTGCAATTTTTTACCATTGCAAACGTTATCATTGTTGCAAGGGCGAAACGCTGCAAAAATTTATAGCCGACTGTTGCTACGTGAAACCGAACTTTTGTTCATCGTTTTTGACCAAAATTTTTATAAAATTCAAAAAATCAAGGTGGATTTCATCTAGATTTGATTTCATGAAAAAAACTCCTTCTGAAACTGGTTTTCTTGTACGATCTTTCACCATTACGTAGTTCTGGAATTTTACGATGAAGGAATCTGCCTTGTATCTTTTGCCCTATTTCCCTACCGTTATGCTACCATAATTTCGTCAAAATTTCTACTGGTATTGACAACATCTAAACCAAGGGTTTCTGCATAATTTTCTTAAACTTTCCCTTGGAATTTATGTTGAGAAATCATCATTTTCCCGATGCAAAAATCGGTTCAACAGGACAGCACATCGCAACACTTCTTTTCACCGAATTCTATCAAATTTGAGTGCTATTTTTTGTGGGATTTCAGACTCTCTTTTCCTCATCTCCAAACCCTACCATCCTCACCAAAAACACTTCCAAATATTACCCTAAACCGAATCCAAACAGCCCCACAAATCAGCCACCCAAATTAGCCTACTTCCTTATCGATCCACTTACCTTTTAAGCTAACTTTCCTTACCGAGACACCTACCTTTGCTGCCATCTATTTCAGATTTAAAATCTACTTTCCTAACCTTCATCTACTGCTATCATAGCCCTAAAACCACACCAATTTATAGCCTAAACTCCACAAAACCATAGCCCCAAATATGCCCTAAACCGCAGCCTACTTCCATCCAAACGATTCACCTTCCAACCGGCCATCCCTTCTCCAAAATTCCCATGCCACTAACCCGACAACAAAAAAAAAGATCTCAATATTACAGATCTAGAGGTGTATACTATGGCATCAGAGAAGGCTATCGATGCAAAGCTTGAAGCCTTTGAAAATGGCATGGAAGAGAAGATGCGATCCCTTTTCGCCGAATTTAGCATTGGTCGACTATCGAGCCCGAGGAAATCACAACACAGAGAAACTTTAGATCGGCGAGATGATCCTCAAGAACATGGCCACATCACCTTTGATCTCAATAATCCATGCATGAAGGTTGACTTCCCTAGATGGGAAGGAGACCCGATCGGGTGGATCTTGCGCGCGGAGCGCTATTTTCTGTTCTATCGAACCGCCGACACCACACGGGTGGAGATTGCTGCCATTCACCTCGAGGGAGATGCTATTCAGTGGTTTATTTGGTTTAAGCACACCCATGGAGGACTCTCTTGGCAGCGATTCAAGGAAGGACTACTGAACCACTTCGGACCAACCGATTTCGAGAACATCGACGGACAATTGGCAAAGATTCATCGAACCTCCACAATACAAGAATACCAAATAAGGTTTGAACGTTTATCTAATCAAACTATGGTTTGGTCTAAAAAACAACTTTTAGGTACTTTCATCGAGGGCCTAAAGCTGGAGATTTGGGGAGAAGTAAAGGCGCGGCAACCGTACACTCTTATGGCGGCGATTTCCTTTGCGCATATTCAAGAAGAACGATTGAACCAAGAGGCACGAAGGACAAGGGTCGCTCCCCGACCAGCCATGCCAAGGCCTACAGCCCCCTCTATAGCCATCCGAGTCCCTGCACCAAAAAAATTGACGAGGGATGAGCTTCATGAAGGATCAGCCAAAGGATTATGTTGGCATAGTGACAAACCGTGGAGCCGAGAACATCGCTGCAAAAAGGGCCGGCTCCTTGTGATTGAACTAGTGGAGGATGAGGATAATGAACCATCTGAAGAAGCCCTTGAACATGAAGAAGAAGCCATAGAGGAAGAGTCCCAATCGGTCGACTATGCAGTGCACACATTAGCCGGCTACTCCAACCCGCAAACGGTGAAAGTTGGAGGATTTCTAAAACAGCAACCCATCACGGTTCTCATCGACACGGGCAACACAAATAACTTCCTCAACAGTAAGGTTCCTACACAATTGGCACTTCAAATCGAAGGTTGCAACAAGTTCAACATAAAGGTCGCTGATGGCCGAATCCTCAATTGTGACCAACGGTGCCCGGGGGTGAAACTACTCCTCCAAGACCAAGAAGTGGTAGTTGATTTCTTCCTCCTACCCATCGATGATTATGAAGCCGTACTTGGGATCAAATGGCTCACAATGCTAGGTGATATCTCCTGAAATTTTTCTAAATTAATTATGAAATTTTATTGCAAAGGGAGACAGATCACGTTACGAGACAAGCGCGGGAGCCATATTTCCACCGTTTCGTCACAACGAATGGAGAAAGTTTTGCACAAAGCACATAGTGGATTCTTGATGCATATCTAGCAGCCATTTAAGGGGGAGAACATACAAAACTCAGATCCTAAGCTTGACTTGTTGCTGGATGAATTCGCGGATGTTTTCTCGGAGCCGCGTGGGTTGCCCCCTAACCAGCAGCATGACCACCGCATTCTTATTTTGCCAGGCAAACCTCCAGCAAACTTGTGACCATACCACTATTCTCACTTGCAGAAGGATAAGATCAAGAACATTGTTAAAGGGATGCTTGACACCGGGGTGATTCGACCGAGTTGTAGCCCTTACTCCTCACTGGTGTTGCTACTGCGTAAGAAAGATGGAACGTGACAGATGTGCATTGACTACTGGGCTCTAAATGCCATCACCGTCAAGGACCAATATCCAATCCTAATCATGGATGAACTTTTGGATGAATTAAAAGGAGCTCGAGTCTTCACTAAATTGGATCTCTGATCCGGATACCATCAGATTCGAATATGCACTAAGGATATTCCGAAAACTACATTCTGCACGTATAACGGTCACTACAAGTTTTTGGTATTGCCTTTCAGACTTACAAATGCTCCTTCTACATTTCAAAGTTTGATGAATGACATCTTCTGAAGGTTTCTACGTAAATTCATATTGGTATTCTTTGATGATATTCTCATTTATAGCCCTACGCTTGATATACATTTTGAGCACTTACGAACTGTTCTAACCGTTCTTCGAGAGAATACTCTTTATGTTAAACAATAAAAGTGTAGCTTCTTACAACCTAAAGTGGAGTATCTAGGGCACATTATATCAGAGGATGGAGTGGCGGTCGACCCGACAAAGATCGAGGCAATGCAAGGATGGCCGAGACCTACAAATGTAAAATCACTACGCGGCTTCCTTGTACTCACGGGCTACTACCGGAAGTTTGTGAAAGATTATGGCAAGATCAGTGTCCCACTCACGTCCCTACTCAAGAAGGAATCCTTTTTATGGCCAGATCAAGCCTCCGCAGCGTTTGAAAGACTCAAGGCCACCATGACGATGACGCTGGTCCTAGCGCTACCCGATTTCACTTTTGTGATTTAGGACGACGCGTCCATAGTTGGAATTGGGGCTGTTCTAATGCAAGATGGCTGACCCCTTGCCTATACCAGTAAAGCTTTATCTCCCTCACATCTTAAAATATCCATGCATGACAAAGAAATGCTTGCTATCGTACACGCGGTTACAAAGTGGAGACCCTACCTGATCGGCCGGCACTTCCAGATTAAGATCGACCACTGAAGCCTTAAATATTTCTTGGAGTAGAAAATATCCTCCCCGGAGCAGCAACGATGGGTAACTAAACTCCTTGGCTTTGATTATAAAATTACTTACCGAAAAGAAAAAGAGAATGTTGTTACAGATGCCCTATCTCGGCTATTGGGACAAGCTAAAATTTCAGCCATCTCCCTTCCCTCCATCGACTTCCTCGACAATATTAAAGAGTAATGGAAGAATGATCCAGAAGCCTGAGCCATCATAGAAAAGTTGGAGAAAGACCCGGGGTCCATGAGTCACTACTCGTGGGATTCAAAGGACTTGCGGTACAAAGATCGAACTATTATTATTCCTTCTTCCCCTTGCATTCAAATTATTTTACATGAGATGCATTCTTCACCCTCAGCAGGGCACTGTAGATTTCTGAGGACTTATAAAAGGGTGAAGCAAAACTTCTTTTGGAAGGGCATGAAAAAATCAATTTATGATTATGTATCCAAATGTGATGTATGTCAACAGCAGAAAGGCGAAACAGTGGCAAGATCGGGGAAACTACAGCCACTACCCATACCAGACTCAGCATGGACCAACATTTCTATGGATTTCATCGATGGGCTGCCACTATCCCAAGGTAAAAGTACAATCTTTGTGGTGGTAGATCGCTTAACCAAGTATGCTTACTTCTGTGCTGTGAAACATCCCTACACTTCTGCTAGTATTGCTCAACTTATCATGGAACATATAGTAAAACTGTATGGGATGCCAAGGTCGATTGTGAGCGACCGTGACAGGGTATTCACAAGTAAATTTTGGACAGAGCTCTTTCATCTACAGGGCACCCAGTTGAAGATGAGCACAACCTATCATCCCCAGATAGACGACCAAACAGAAGTGGTGAATAGATGCCTCAAGACATACCTATGGTGCTTCAGCAGTGATCAGCCCAAAGAGTGGACAAGGTGGCTTCCTTGGGCTAAATGGTGGTACAACACGACATTTCATTCATCAACTAAATATACCCCTTATGAGGCATTGTATGGCCGATTGGCCCCTGTAATATCTAGATATGTGCTTGGTTCGGCCAAAGTAGATCAGGTCGACCAAAATTTGATTAACAGGGATAAACTACTGCAACTACTAAAAGACAACTTGAATGCCACTCAAGCTCGCATTAAGCAACAAGCAGACAACCACCGGAGTGAGCGGGAATTCACAGTGGGAGATTGGGTCTACCTTCGGCTCTAACCATACAAGCAGCTATCAATCAATGCAAGAGCATCAATGAAGCTATCTCCACGATTTTATGGACCATACCAAATCTTAGAGCGAGTTGGGGCTGTGGCATACAAATTAAAGCTTTCAGATGACACTAAAATACATCCCGTCTTCCACGTGTCCTTATTAAAGCTAAAGTTGGGAGAACATGAGAAGGCCCAGACTCAGCTTCCAAGCACCACTAATGATGGTGAAATCAAAGCCCAACCTGAAGCTATACTTGATCGGAGGATTGTGATGCGCCGACGATGCCCTTCAACCGAAGTACTTGTGAAGTGGACTAATTTACCCTCCGAAGATGCAACATGGGAGTCACACGAGGAGTTGAAGATTCAGTTTCCAGAGTTTATGGACCCTCAGCCTTGAGGACAAGACTGATCTGAAGAGGGCGGACTTGATAGGACTCCAGCAGGGTAGAGTCCTAATCATCTTAGTACTAGTCAATAAAAACCCTATTAGATTATAATAAAGCCACTCCTATCTTATAAAGGAGTATGACTTGGATTTAGATTAGCCCTTAGGGCTTAGTAGCCGCCACACCCCTTACTAGGTTGGTCGGCTAGGGTTTCCCCCGACTTAGGTCGGCTATAGAGCCACTTAGCCGCCCCTTGTTCCTATTAAGCCAGGTTGGCTATAAGAGGGGCAAAAGGGTAATTCTACTTAGGCAAGCACCCCCTTAGGCTAGGGTTTTGATCCCTATTTAAAGATGTAGCTGCCCCCCCTCTTGAACTAAGCAATTATCAATTTTATTTCAACCTTGTGCAGAATCTAGGAGGGAGGAACCCCTACAGCATTCCAAGGGTTGATCCCCCTTAAGGATCAAAATCTATAGAGCTCCATCTGGGGTTCTATCATTCTATGATCTGGTATCAGAGCAGTGATCTTGCTGCCCATATAGCCATCTCAGCCGCCTCCACCTTCCCAAGCAATTCCCACAATTGATGCGACACGCGCCTCCACCTTCCACCCCAACCGCAGATTAAATCAATTTGCTACTGCCCCCTGTGTTTGATATGGAATTCTAGTATTTTTTCATCATCCAAGCCTCTTCAATACTGCAAGATTCCTTACTTGACATGTTGAAGATTTTTTCCAAATTTTATCCACTACAAATTTCGTTTGTCGCAAACGTTATTGTTGTTGTGAAGGCAGAACGTTGCAGAAATTTTCAATCATGTTTTTTCCTCTTGAAACTAGTTTATTTCTTCTCCTTTTTGGCCAAAATTTTTACATAATTCTCAAGATCAAGTTGGCTTTTATTTGGATTTGATTTCTTGAAAAAACACTTTCTGGAACTGGTTTTCTTGTACAATCTTTCACCATCATGCAGTTCTGAAATTTTACGATGAAGGTATCCATCTTTCGTCTTTTGCCCTATTTCCCTACTATTACGCTGGCAAAATTTTGTCAAACTTTTTATTAGTATTAACAACATCTAAACCAAGGGTTTTTGCATAATTTCCTTGAACTTTTCTCTAGAATTTATGTCGAGAAGTCATCGTTTCTCCGACAAAATCGGTTCAGTAGGACAGCACTTCGTAGTACCTTTTTTCATCAAATTCTATTAGATTTAAGTTCTATTTTTTATGAGATTTTGGACTCTCTTTTCCTCATCTCTAAACCCTACCATCCTCACCAAAAACTCTTCCAAATCTTACCCTAAACTGAACCCAAACAGCCACCCAATCAGTCCTAACCGTAGCCTACTTCCTTATCAATCCACTTACCTTTTCAGACAACTTTCCTTACCGATACACCTACCTTTGCTGCCATCTATCCCAGATCTAAAATCTATTTTTCTAACCTTCATCTATTGCTATCACAGCCCTAAAACCATACCAATTTGCAGCCTAAACTCCAAAAAACCATAGTCCCAAATTGCACCTAAAATAGCCATAAACCACACCTAAAAATCGTAGCCTTCGGTCCACTAACTTTTCAGCCGCCCAATCTCCCTTATCCCTTCAACCGTAGCATGCATCTTTCACTGCCCATCGCTGCCAACAACGACCTTTTGCTGTAATATGTTTACATCGCAGCCCACAATAATCGTTCACTGTCAACTATTTTGATAACGGCCAGCAACAAATTGAACACAATAGTAGCTGTCTCTCACTCCATACCACTGCTACTCTCCTCCGTAATAATCATGTACATCGCTGCCCTGTCTTCCTCCTATTGCAGCTGCACCTTTGCTGCAACCGACGCCATCTGCAGCCACAAAGTTGCACCGCAGCCGCAGCCGACGTTGCTGCTGCCCTCTTCTTCCTCCATCGTCACTGCTGCCTTCCAACTCAGATCTCTTGGCTGCCATCTTTCGACAAATATTAGTCACCAAAAAAATGATAGCCTTAACGACATTGCAGTGTCAACATTGCAGTATACCGAAGGATCGCAACCGACATTACTGCTGCCATTTTCTTCCTCCATCGTTGCTGCTACCCTTGGCTACCATCCTCCACTTGGAGACTTCATCCCCGCATTCCCGACATTGCTATCATTCACTGCCTTCAACTTGAAAATTGCAGCTGCACTTTTTAGTCGGTTTGTTTGACAGGTTAGAGATTCTTACGTCATGACATCGTTGGGCTTATTCGAAGCCAAATTGGAGGCTTTCGAGATGCGTATGGATGCTAAATTATGCGCTCTCTTCGAGAAGTTTAGATTGGGCCGATCACCAAGCCCAAGAAGATCACAACATGGAGCAAAATCTGATTGCAAAAAGAACCCATCAAAGATAAAAAGCGAGGATAAGACATGGCAGCCCTACACCTCGACGACATCGATCTCCTTTGTACAACTTAAAGAAGGGCACCTCAATCAAGATGCTCAGAGAATAAGAGCCACATCCCAACCAAAAGCATATAAACCTTCAGCACTAATCAATTACAAGAACCTTGACGAAGAACTAACGAAGATCCGTCTAACCTCTACCATCTAAGAGTACTAAATTAGGTTTGAAAGGTTAACTAATCAAACTCATGATTGGTTTGAAAAATAGATATTGAGGACTTTCATTGAGGGCTTGAAGCTGCAGATTCAAGAAGAAGTTAAAGCACGACAACCATACATAATTAAGGTAGCCATCTCCTTCGCATGACTACACGAAGATAGACTGAACCAAGATGCTCGGAGGACCAGAGCTGCCGCACGACCAACAGCACAAAGACTCAGCCCCATCTACCACCAACTGATCACCTCAACCGAAAAAGTTAACAAGAGAAGAGTTTCGTGACAGATCGGCAAAGGGCCTATGTTGACATTGTAATAAACAATGGAGCCAAGACCACCATTGTAAAAAAAAGAGACCTCTATTGGTTGAGCCCACTGAAGAACCCAAATTCAAAGACATGGCTCTTGAGTCTAAGGAGAAGGATATGAAGGAAAAACCACAATCAGCCGCCCGCACCTTTCATGCTCCACCACAAATATTGGACATTGATGCCTTCATCTAGCATCAGCCCGTCACCATCCTCGCCGACACCAGGAGCTCTAACGACCTTATGAATGACAAAAGAAAATAGGTGACCTTATGTGGGAAAGGTGAGAATGAAGAAAAGATGATTTCGACATAGTGCTTGGAGAAGCTCGCTGAAATCTCAGGCACGTCCGCTGAACTGAGCCGACTGCTTCCTACCAGACTGCACGACCCCCGTATGTTGGTCTTACAAGGGGAACCACCAGCACATATTTGACCATATTGCTATCCACATTTTCAGAGGACCAAAGCTAAAAAGATCGTCTAGGAGACGCGAGAGATACGGATCATTCGACCATAACCTTTCCTTGCAATGACACTTTATCTCCAAAAACTTTGCCTCTTTGTTTGCAGGGATAAGCTCTTCCTGAAGTGCCATATTTAGTTGAACCAGCTATGGGTTCTGATGCAGTGCTCCCTCATCTCGAGCTACTTCCACGACTTCACCGAGGAGCAGACCATGATGCTAAAAGTCTTCCCTGATGATGACCTCGGATCCACGGCCCACAATCGCAAGAAGGAACAGGAGAAATGTATCCACATGACTCCCACAGCCATGATGCCATCTATATCGATGCTAGCATTACCTGAACGTGGCAATGTGTTCGTACTTAGGGCAGACACATCTAGAGTTGGGATCGACGTCACCCTTATGCAAGATGGTCCGTGGCATGAAAGAGGAGTAAGCCCAAAAGAATTACAATCCATGCTCACGCTAGCACACGCAAAGAAGAAATGACCTCCCGACAAACTTCAGAATGGACGAAAAATTGAAGATCGAGTTTTCTTACACCTCAAGCCCGATCAGCAGGAAACTCGAGCCTTAAGGAAGTGGTCTCCCTATTTATTTGGGCCTTGCAAAATTGGGGACCATATTGGAGCCATAACCTGGAGATCAGATCCGTAAACCAGATCAAGATTACAGTTGATCCGCCGGGTATCCCACCTCAAATGGAAATTTAAACAAAATGACTCTGTCCAAATCTTTCCAACTAACACCCCAGCTGATGAGGATGCCGAAGTTCAGTTAATAATAGCATGATAATCATATGGGAAGCTGAAGACCCGGTTCCCTGAGTTTATGGAACCTCAGCCTTGAGGACAAGGCTAATTTTAAGACGGTGGGTTTGATAGGACTCCAGCAGGTTGAGTCCTAATCTCCCTAAGAAGTAGTTAATAAAACCTTGCTAGATTATAATAAAACCACCCCTATCTTATAAAAGAGTATGGCTAGGGTTTAGATTAACCCTTAGGGCTTAGTTACCACCACGCCCCTTACTGGGTTGGTCTATTAGGGTTTCCCCCTGCTTAGGTCGGCTATAGAGCCACTTAGCTGCCCCTTGTTCCTATTAAGGCACCCCCTTAGGCTACCGAGGCCGAACATGACGAGAATCACAAGGAGTTGTGATTGGCAAAAGTTGCTTACCTTTTGGGCTTAGTGTAATTGGTTGAGTCCCTTGAGATTGCATTAAGACGCCAATTGGATCTTGATCCCCACTAGGAGTCTACCGGAGACTTCCGTCTCACGTGTCGAGTGTGTCGCGAGATTCGCTAAGAAAATAGTCGGAGTACATTAAGATAGAAGTCCATATCTTAATTAGTATTTTCTATAAAATCTGCATGTTATTTATTTTATGCTATATCTTGTTTGTTGCTTGCAAAACCTCTACATGGCATACTTGATGCCAACCGCCTCATTGGTCCAAAAGCTCTGCAATTTGAGAATTGCTCTCACGAAGAGAAAATCGTATATGTCCTTAACACGATTGTGCCCACGCTGGAGGAAATGACAAGTGAGGATGAGATTGCTCACTTTGTGATGTATAAAGATAGTCCTAAAGGGTAACGTGTATGTTGATCTTATACTTCAGTCCCTACCAGATTTCTTTTCACTGTTCATTATTAACTTTAATATGAACAAGTTTGAGGTGACTCTACCTGAGCTCCTCAATATATTGAGGGGAGCTGAGAGTACCATCAAGAAAGAGAAGCCAGTTCTCTATATTGGTGAGACCAATAGGAAAAAGAAGGCTAGTAAAGACCCTTAAGAAGGGCAAGGGCAAAGAAAGACCAGGTAAGGCAAAGGTTGCCAAGAGAGACCCGACAAAGGACAAAGGACAGTGCTTCCACTATGGCCAAGACATGCATTGGAAGAGGAATTGTAAGGACTACCTTGTAGATAAGGTGAAACAGAAGCTTAGAGAAGCTTAAGGTATATTCATGATCAGTCTTCACTTGTCAGATTTTCATGATAACACATGGGTATTAGATACCGGGAGTGCTTATCATATCTGTAATTCATTGCATGTTTTGACAAGACCTAGGAGACTGGCCAGAGGCAAAATGGACCTCATAATGGACAATGGAGTAAGAGTTACTACAGTGGATATAAATTAGTTTTTGAGAATAAATTATATCCATCTCTTGTTTGATAATTAGTGGATATAAATTAGTTTTTGAGAATAATAGTTATTCAATTATTATGGATGATGAGATCATCACTAGAGGGACCCTTGTAAATGACTTATATGTGTTAGACACTTCTCCACACATCATGAATATAAATATGTCTAAGAAAAAAAGAGATGAGGGAAGGATTCAAAAGTTACTGAAAGATGGATACTTAGATCCATTTGACTATAAGTTATATGCAACTTACGAACCTTGCCTTCGTGAGAAAATGACTAACTCTCCTTTTAGTGGAACTGGAGAGAGAGCCACCGAGTTATTGGAACTCATACATAATGATGTATGTGGTCCCATGTTGACTCAGGCAATAGGTGGTTGCTCATGTTTCATTACATTCAATGATGATTTCTCTAGGTATGGACACGTGTACTTAATGAAGTACAAATCTGAGGCCTTTGAGAAATTAAGGGAATATAAGAATAAGGTAGAGAACCAAATTGGAAAGAGTATTAAGACTCTTCGATCAGATTAAGGAGGAGAGTACTTGAGTATGAAGTTCACCCATTTCCTCAGGGACAATGAGATTCTATCCCAGTGGACACCTCCTTATTCACCTCAGCTCAATGGTGTATCAGAAAGGAGGAATCGCACGCTGTTAGACATGGTGCGGTCTATGATGAGTTTCATTGACCTATCCGTCTCTTTCTGGGGGTACACCCTAGAGACTGCATCTGACCTTCTGAATAGAGTTCCATCAAAATCGATAGTGTCTACACCATATGAGATAGGGAAAGGAAAGAAGCCCGATCTTAAGATTGTTAAGATTTGGGGCTGTCCTGCCTACGTTAGAAGACACAACACCACTAAGTTGGAATCAAGGACAGAATGGTGCACATTCGTGGGATACCCGAAGGAAACTTGTGGGTATTTTTTCTATCATCCCGAGGACCGAAAGGTCTTTGTTGCCAAGAGAGCTGTGTTCCTTGAGAAAGAACACATTCTTTGTGGAAACAGTAGGAGTGAGATAGAATTGAGTGAGGTTGGAGAACCTAGCTTAAGCACCATTCTAGAGCCCGAGTCTGTTCAGGTACCTAACACACAAGTTCCAACTTTATGTAGGTCTAGTAGAGTATCTCACCCTCCTGAAAGATATGTGGGACATATCAGTGGAGATGACTCTCAGGATATTGATCCTTAGACCTACGAGGAGGCTATTATGAGTATATACTCCGGGAAGTGGTAAGAAGCCATGAATTCTAAGATGGATTCTATATATTAACAAGGTTTGAAACCTTGTGGATGCACCTGAGGGTATTGGACCCATCGGCTGTAAATGGATCTTCAAGAAGAAGATCGGAGTGGATAGAAAGGTCTATAAAGCAAGGCTGGTAGCTAAAGGATATCGTTAAAGAGAAAGAGTTGACTATGATGAAACCTTTTCACCTGTAGCCATGCTTAAATCCATTAGAATTATTTTGGCTATTGCAGCACCCTATGACTATGAGATCTGGCAGATGAATATCAAAACGACATTCCTCAATGGCAAACTCGAGGAGGAGGTGTATATGATACAGCTAGAGGGATTCATATCCGTTGAGGTTTTTGCGTTTTTCTCGTGACCCCAATATTTTGCATGATGATTTGATCTGCGTGAGAAACCAATTTTTATTTTGATTTCCGCTGTGCATGTGATGCACCCGCTGAGGTTTCCCTACACTTCATGTTCTCCTCCTTAGGTTCAAGGTCATCTTCTTCAGATTCTTCTATAGGTTCTATCATGGAAAGCTCCCCTTTTTTACAGCTATGGTTGTAGCTCCAAAGTTCGTTGCAATGCTAACAAAGGCCCTTTGCCGATCTGTCATGTAGCTCTTCTCTTATCAATTTTTTAGCAGTGAATAATGGCTGGGAGCAGAGGGAGGTTTATATGCTACTGGTCTAAGAGTGGTTCTCATCCTCCCAACATCTTGGTTTAACCATTCCTCTTAGATTCGGGCGAAAGAGATTGCGGCCTTCATGGTGGGGGGCTACCGCACTTTAACCTTTCCTTTAATTTCTAGCTTGAGTCCTTTGATGGACGTCCCTAATAATTATCTGTCAGACCAATCATGAGCAAAGTAAGATAATTCCTCAAACCTGGTATGGTATTCTTGGATCATGGAGGTTTGTCGGATCTTGGCAAGTTGTCCATTGATATTCTCATACTTGGTCGGCCCAAAGCGGTTCAGTAGCGCATACTTGAATTGTATCCACGTTGGAGTCCCATAGTTATATTCAAGCCAATTGTACCATCATATAGCATCTCCTTCAAGGTAGATGGCAATGATGTTCACCATGGAATCCTTCGGTGTTTGGTGACGATAGAAATAACGTTTAGCGCACGAAATCCATCCCGTCGGGTCTCCTTCTTCCGATCAAGGGAAGTCGACCCTCATGCATGGCTGCCTTATATCAGTGGCTCATACTTCCTTTTTGAGAGACCTCTTTGAACTTGCACTTTGCTGGAATTTTGTTGGGCTCAGAGGTCGGCCCAATCCGAATTCGACGAATAAGGCATGCAATCTATCATCCACACGTGATTCAAACACCTCCAACTTGGCATCAATTGAATCTTGAGATGCCATTGCATGTGCCTTTAGAACTAAGATGTTAATATCCTTCTCCAATTGGTGCGTTAGTGATATAAAATGGTTTGGTGGATTGATGGCCGAAAGAGGTGGTGGATCAAGGGTAGATGATTGTGGTTTGGGGCTGAAAGGTTACTATTTTTGGTTGCTGCTGGGGCTATGATTTAGGGCTACTATAGGGGTCGTATAGGGGTTATAATGGCTGAGGTTTATAGTTAAAGGAGTGGGTTAGGGTTGCTATTGATGATAGCAATGAATTTGGTAGGAATTGGGTGTGGATGTAGCAAGTAGTACCGAAGGTAGTGTAGCAAAATTTTTCGGCAAAGAGGGTGCTATTGATGCTACTATTTGGGGTTGTTGCAGAGGCTGTAAATGGGGGTTTGATGATAGAGATTTAGGGTTATAAGGGTGGCTTAGGGTTGCTATTGATGACAGCAACCAGTTTGGTAGGGATTGGTGGCGAAAAGGGTGACGGATCAAGGTTGTGGTTTAGGGTTGATAGCTTGCGGTTTAGGTTATTGTTGGTGCTACGGTTTTAGGGGGCTGTAGAGGCTGCAAAAGATTTTTATGGTAGTGGTTTGTGGTTGGGAAAGAAGGTTTAGGGTTCCTGTTGGGGCAGCAACCGGTTTGGTAAGGTTCGGTGGCTGCAGAAGATTATGATCGGTGGAAGGTTTGGTGGCTGTGGAAGATCGTTGTTTGGGCTGCAGTTTGGGTTGGCTATAGAAATAAAAAAAAAAGTTACGATGGCTGTGTTTTAAGGCTATAGGGGTGCCATAATGATGACATGGGTGGCAGCAACAATTTTGGTAAGGATCAGATATGGGTGTAGCAAAAAACACCGAAAGGTAGTGCTGCAGAATTCTGCGTCGATAGGCTGCAATAGTCGCTATTTTGGGCTACGATTTTGGGTGCTATTAGGGTAAGAAAAATAGGTTATGAGGGTGGTGTCTTAAGGCTAAAGGGATGCCCTAAGGATATCTTGGGTGGTTGCAGCAAGTTAGTTGGGTTTCGGTGGGTTAAGGAGAAGAAGAAAGACAAAGGTGTAGCAGCAGATTTTTCATCAAAAAAATTCCAGCAGTGAAGACGTAATTTTTTTCAGAAGTTCTCAATGAAAATTCAAGTGAAACTCAATGGGAATCTACTGGTAAGGAAGAGTTAATATTGTCAAAAATTTCATGGAAGGAAATGACAGCAAAAGGTTTGGCAAAATCAAAGTTTACGAGAAGGTGTTGCTGCAAAATTTTTTCGATGAAAGATTTCAGTAGTATACTCAAAATTTTTTGCAGTAGTGCATAACAAGGAATCGAGTAAAACTTAATAGGAATCCACTAGCAAGGGAAAGATAATGCTGTCAAAAAATTTGTGGAAGAAATCGGCAACAAAAGTTTTGGCAAGATTAAGGAATACAAGAAGGTACTGCGACAGAATTTTTTCATCGAAAGATTTCAGCAGTATAGAAGAGATTTTTTCTCCAGCAGTTCAAAATTAGGATTCAACTAAACTTAAAGAGAATCTGCTGGTAAGGGAAAGATAATGCCGATAAAAAATTCATGGAAGAAAATGGCAACAAAAGGTTTGACAAAATCGAAGATCACGAGAAGGTACTGCAGCAGATTTTTACGTCTAAACTGAAGCAGCTTGGACGTAAAAGATGAGTAGGTTATCTTGATGATTTTTTGATGAAACCAAAGGGAGATATGAGGATAGGAAGTTATAAAGCTGTGGTTGAAATTTCATAGAAATTTGATCAGTAAAAATGCAACAGCAAATCAAAGAGTAAGGGGTGTGCAGTTGGAATTCTGTGGCGTAACTTTCATCATAAAGATGGAAACTTTGCAACAAAAAGTTTATGCAGCAATATGGGAATGATTTTTTGGGTTTTTGGATTAAGGATAACTAAATTGCAGTAGAAGTAAGGTAGAAAATCAGAATCTGTTACAATTCACGGGGAGATCAAAGGTTGATCTGCGATAGTGGAGATGACGACGGAGTTTGGTGACGATCTTCTAGCAATTGTGAGAATTGCTTTAGATGGCTGTGGAAGGGCAACGAGATGCCAAGAACACTACTCTGATACCAAGTGTTAGAACACTAACGGATTCTAAGCTTGGGGTGATCTCTATAGTGGATCGACCTCCTTGGAACTCTATAGGGGTTCCTCCCTCCTTGGTACTCAAGCCATTGGCTAAAGAAAGATTGATCTATTCATGATAAAAAGTGGATGATTACATGGCTATTTATAGGCCTTCAATCCCTAATTCCTAAGAGGACTCCTACTTCAAGACTCCTACTCCTAACAAGTCCTAACAACTCCTACTCCAACTCTAATAAGGAACTCCTCCTTCCAACAACTCCAACTCTAACTCTAAGAAACAACCTCCAAACTAATCCTAATTCTATTCTAACTTAACCCCTCCTCAACCAACCCCTCTTTAACTAGGATAAGGGGTGGTTAATTAAGGTAACATACATCTTACTTTCCCCTCAAATATCTTTCTCAACTAATCCTAACCTAGCCGGCCTCCTTACTTTCCTTAATAGGGGTCAGCTAGATAGAATTTACATGAATGCCCCTTAGATTTTACATGATTACACTCTTTCATGAAACTAAATTAGGACTCCCCTAGCTAGAGTCTAAACAAACCCTTTAGGCCCGATACTGAGCTAGCCGTGAGTCGCTTGCATCAGAACTCCTTATGATTTAGTGAATTATTATCTCCATAATAATTCACTTGACTCATCGACTATAGACGTACTGGGCCATTGCGCCATAGTCCCTAGACAGTACAGGGGATCAAATACATCGGACTAGTCTGTCCATAGTTATCGTGTATCTATAGTCCCTCATCCAACTTATATCCTAGAGACCGTATATTCAATATGGTATTGTCAGGCCATATGCAGAATCTGTCTAAGTCTTGCTATAATCAGAGTCTTTCGGAGAACTCATTCTCCCTTAATCCAAATGACCATGGCTAGGGATTTGTCTGAGCAAGCACATATGAGATATTCCTCTCATGATACCAAGAGTGGATGATCCTTTATTGACACTTAATTACTTTCGTAAGGTTGACTACCAATTCTAATAACCGACTATACCAGATCTGAAACGTTTTAAACCTATAAGTCCCACGTCAAAGAAAGGAGTACTCAAATAAGACATCTTAGGTGTCTCAAGTCTAAGGATCAGATGCACAACTGGGACTATGGAATCCTTGTCTGACATTAGGTATCATTAACTATACAGCATTCCATAAGTAGATCAATTAGTGAATTCATTCTCCAATAAGCACCTGTACTATATCCTTAGTGTCTCCACACAAATGACTATGAGACTAGCTGCTTCTATTATATGGATGGGTATATAGTACACTGATCTATCCGGTTATCTCGATGTCCATCTCGAGTAACCTATGATCGAGATTATTTAGGATCTATGTTTAAATACGAATCAATCTTATTATTATGATCTCATCACGATCTGATTCCCATTGCATAGAACCAAGAACATCATAATATATATATAATAGATAGTATAATATGAGAATATATTAATAATAATATAAATAAAAAGATCACGTAGCGTGTCACACATGTCATCACTCACGTGATTAGGTTGCAAGTCACCTATAATCAGCAAAAAGGCCAAATCACTGGTCTTAAGCAGGTTTGGACGATGGCACAGCTAGGCCTAGATGGTACCGTCAGAGATAGCTGACAAGCACTATTTATGCCTATTAGCACCACCGAAGGTGGTACCACCTCTTTGTGTGGTAGTACCGGTTGGCGCAATGATGATACCATCTAGAATTCAAAAATTATCATGGTAATATTGCCCAAAAGTCCAAAATTATGACATCAAAGGTTACAACTACATGATAATCTAAATCTCCAAATTTTTGATAATTTAAAATATTTTGCTCTATTTTGAAGTCAGCTATAAATACCCCAACCAAGGCTTGGATTAGAAAAAGAAATAAGTGGTGAAGTTTGCAAGGGTTGTAGATCTCTTTGGGTCTTGCTTAGTCTGTTGAATCTTGAATTTTGATGATGAAATCAATAGAAGGTTTATTGATTTAACATGTGTTAGTGATGATTGATGCAGGATTAACTATGACAGAAAAAGAAAATTACAATAAGATGTTGGGCTAGAGTCAAGTACGGGCATCCGACCGGAGTTCGGATGATGTAGTGGGAACTCATCGAAGGTATCAGAGGCTTGCTGGGAGTTCGCTGGGAGCTCGACGAAGGTAATCAGGAGCTTACTAGGTAGGCATCGGGAGTTCGCTGTAAGAATACTAAGAGACTCTCCAAAAGATCATTCGAGGTTGTCAAAAAGCTAGCTAGGATTTAGGAGGGTCATGTTGGACTTGATGGTCACAATGATTGTAATTAATTAGTCATAGTTAGCTTTAGTTAGGTTTGAGTCATACTTGAGTTAGATTTGAAAGGAATCCAAATTAACTCAAGTGAGACCAACCGCGTCCACACTTGGGTTTGGATTGAGCTCAGGTTGAGCTTAATTGGTTGACCTAGAAAGGGGTCAACTGAAGGTGCAAGTCGGGATTGAAAAAGTGGAGGAAACACTTTCCCGGGATTCTTAGCAGTTGTATCGTTGGTAGGCAACGATTGTACCACCAAGGTCGACGGTTATACCACCTAGGTCGGCGATTGTTCTGCCATTGCCTTATTTCTGGGTAGCTTTCGGAGGCAGTATCACTGACGCTAGCGATAGTATCACCCGTATATGTTTGAATTTTTTGCTCTAATTTTTGAAGTTAATTGAGGTCTATAAATACCCCAAGTCTTCTTCTATTGAGCATAATAATTGGGCTAGAAATTTTGTAAAAAATTATGTGCTAAAATTATGCAAGAAAAAGAAAGGTGGCTAGGGAGTGAAAAAAAAAAGATTTGTAATTTTGTAAAAGTCTCCATTGTGAGTTGTAAGTGTAAAGCTTATAAGGTTCCTCTCCTATGACTATGAAAAGGAGAGTGGAAATTGTAAGGGTTTGGTCTTCACCTGAAAAAGATCGGTAGTGGACACCCGTGTATCTCGAGGAAGAGGACTCGGGAAGTGGACGTAGGCCAAGTTGTGGCCGAACTACTATAAACTATGAGTGTCTCTTATCTTTCCTTTTGGATTTGTATGTTCTTACTGGAGCCTTCTTTAAGTAAGAAACTTAGCATCATTCTATAAGATTAAAGTGCTCACTTACTCTACTTGAACGAGATGCTTCAAGTAGACACTCATAGTTTTCTTAAAACCAAAGTTTTCACCCCCTCCTCTTAGTGCCAATTGATTCTAACAATTGGTCTCAAAGCGAGGTTCTACTTATTGGACTAAACACCCAAGTGAGTAAATGACTTCATTTGGCATGAACGAGGGATATTCTATTGCACATTCTTTTATGTTCAATGAGATGGATTACACATATTGGAAAATAAGAATGCATATTTTTTCTGATTTTTATAGATTTTGATTTATGGAACATAGTTGAAAACAGTTTTGAAAAGTCTTCCAAACCAATAAACGAATGAAATGATTTGGAAAAGAAGGCTTTTTTGTTAAATGTAAAAGCAATGAATGCTTTATTTTGTGCTCTTGATAAAAAGGAGTTTGATTGAGTTTCTTCTTGTGATTCAGTTTTTTGATATATGACATACATTAAAAATCACATATAAAAGCACAACTAAATTAAATGAATCTTTAAATGAAAAGACTTGCAAAATGAATTTGAAGAACACATTCCAAAGAATAGGAAGGAAATTACTTTGAGAACACAAGAATAAGACCTTCCAAAGAATAGGAAGGATATTGAACTGAGAATGACATATGACTCCTCGAGTGAACCTCGAGTGATAAGGACTTTGAACTTGAGCTCTTGATAAAAAAAATAAAAAAATTAATGAATATAAATAAAAACCATAAAAAAGAACTTAAAATGGATAAAATCTCTTACTATGAATGCAAGATGCTGAGGCACTTTAAAGATGAAGAGCACAATAAAAAAGAAGTAGAGAATCTCGCACTTATGGTCATCAATAATGAGGTAAGTGATTCCTCCAATATCTAATTTACTTTTGGTTAATTATCAAATATTTTTATGAGCTTTATGATGAATTTAAAATGATTAGCAAATCCTATAAACTACTTAAGAAAGAGTATGCATCATTAATTAGTAAACTTGAAGAAATGCATGCTGCATCACACAATTTTTTCTCTAAATGTGAAACATTAGAAGTAGTTAAAAAAGAAAATATCATGTTAAAACAAACTTTAGAAAAATTTAAAATAGGAAATAAATCCCTAAACATGATCCTTGCAAATAAGGGTCATGTTCATAGGAATGAAGGTATTGGCATAATGAGCAATACTAATCAAAAGTCAACTACCTTTATTAGAAGATCCACATTACACTCTTTGCCTAAAAATAGATATAATTTTTGTGGTAAATATGGATAAATTGCCTATAGGTGTTCATTTAGAAAATATAGTCCAAATAAACTAATTTGGATTCCTAAAGAAACCATAACAACCTTAAGCCATTAGATAAAATGACAAGAACCTTTTATGAGGGACCCAAACTCAAATGGATACCTAACCAAAATCCCCCGTATTGTTGAGTTGTCTCCTAACAAGGCTAAGAGTACTAAATAATATTTTGAAAGTGGATGCTTAAGACATATGACTTAGATCTAAAATAATCTTTCAAACTCATTGGTCTAAGTAATAACAAGAAAAAAATATTAAAAATAAAATTATTGGTAACAAATCTTTGGATGACTCATTTTTATAATTAATCTTGATTGCTTTAATTTAGCATACTAGTATAAAAATGAATTAGAATAATAATATAAAAAAGAGGAAGACCTTAGCTATTTTTAATGGAAAATTATATATAGTCAAATATATGAAAGAGGGATTTTGATGATGATTACACTTGTAAGCTTGTATTGACTTGTAAATGAGTGTACATTGTCTTAAGATACAATTGAATAGATGATTAAATACTGAATTTGAACTTAAATATATATATATATATATAATCATGTTTTATTTTCTAAAGTGGTTGAAAAATTAAAAAAAAATTAAATGAGAAGGAAAATTTCTTGGTAACATATTAGACTCATTTAACAAAGAAAAATCGTTAGATTAAAAATAAATCAAATTTGTTTGAAAATATCTTGTTGTAATAATCATTTTGATTTCGTTTGAAAATGTCTTGCTCGTTTGAAAATTTCATATTGTAATGACCTTGATGATATTATGTTAATGTTAGTGTTGAAGAAGTGACTTGAAATATGATTGAATGGTTATTGTTGAATATTAGAATTTGAGCATAAAATAAAATATAAAAGAGAGAGAAAAATCATGCTTTATTTTTTAGTATTTTTAAAAAATAAAAAATATTTTTGAAATGAAAATGAAATGAGCATCGTAACTCATTTCAAAAAGTCTGAAAAGTTAGATTTGAAGGGAATCACTTTTTTGGGTTTTTCGACGGTTGTACTATCGTCGCTCAGGTTTTCGGGTAGCTGACAACGGTTGCACTACCCAGGTCAACGATTGTACTGCCCATACCCTATTTTCAGGGTTGCTTTCGGCGGTTGCACTACTGGCGCCGACGGTTGTACCCCCATACCCAGATTTTATGGGTGAGTTTGAATTTTGGCTCTATTTTTCTAAAGCCAATTAGAGCTTATAAATATCCCAAGTTTTCTTGCATTTAGCATAGATTTTTACACAACAATTGGGCTAGAAATTGTGTGAAAAACTGGGTGCTAAATGTGTGCAAGAAAAAGAAAAGGGGAAGGGAGTGAGCTAAGTGTTGTATTCTTGTAAAGAGTCTCTCTTGTAAGTTAAAAGCCTGTAAGGGTTTGGTCTTTACCCAAAGAAGCTCAGTAGTGGACACCGGTGGATCTCGGAGAAAAGGACTCAGGAGTAGACATAGGCTAGGTTGAGGCCGAACCACTATAAAATTATAAGTGTTCTCTATTTGGCTTATTCTCTACTTTTAATTGTTCTTAATTATAAAAGCAAGAGCATTATCTTTTAATTGGGGTTTTAAATTATTTACTCATTTGCTTTCAAGTCCAAGAAACACTTCCGATTTCGGTTTTGCTCCAAACAAAAAGTTTTCCTTAAATTGTGATTTTATACTTGTACTAATTCACCCACCACCCACCACCCCCCCCCACCCCCTCCCCCTCTTAGTGTCAATTGATCCTAACAATTGGTATTAGAGCCACATTTTTTCTCATTTGGTTTAACACCCAAGAGAAATGGTTCTTTTTGGCTTTCAAGAGGGCTTTTCTATCGTTTGTCCTCCTATGTTCAATAGGACGAACTACACTTATTGGAAAACTCGATGAGAGTTTTCTTGCTTTCCTTGAACCTTGATTTATGAAATATTGTTAACAATGGATTTGAAAGGTCTTCTCTTCCATTGAACGATTGGAATGATTTGAAGAAGAAGACTTTCTTTTTAAATGCCAATGCTATGAGTGTCTTATTTTGTGCCTTAGACAAAAATGAATTTAATCGGATTTCTACTTGCGAAATCACTTTCGATATTTGGCACTCTTGAAACTACATACGAAGGCACTAGTAGAGTAAAAGATTCTAAGATAAATCTTTTAATGTGTGATTTTGAATTGTTTCGTATGAAACCAAGTGAAACCATTAGAGATATGTACACCTGTTTTACAGATATCATCAATGGTTTAAAAGCACTTGGTAAAAGTTTTTCGAATCTTGAATTTGTTAATAATGTTTTACATTCTCTTCCTAAAAATTAGGATCCTAAATTAACAGCAATACAAGAGGCAAAAGACTTAAACAAATTTTCACTTAGGAACTTATTGTGTAATTAATAACTTATGAAATGATATGCAAGGCACATGATAAACTCTATGAACATGAGAACAATCTTCCAAAGAACAGGAAGGATTTGATACTTAGAACAAATGAAGACCACTCAAGCGAAAGCTCAAGTGATGATGACTTTGAACTCTTACCGATAAAGATTAAAAAAACTCTTAAAATAAGAATCCAAGAATAAAAATGAACCTAAAAAGAACAAGCTACAAAAGAAGAAGAAAACACTCAAGGTGGCTAGGGACGAATCAAGTTCATCCAAAGATAAAGAACAAACCAACGAAGGTGAGGTGGCAAACTATGCCTTAACGGACTTCGACGAGGAGGTAACCAAAACCCCTTTGCTTTATTTTGAAATTACTTAATGCTATTTATGAGTTATTTTTTTAATTAGTATATAAAATAAAAAAATAATTAAAATAAAATAATAAATAAATAAAAGGGGATCATGCCTTTCTTTCTAATGATTTTGAGAAATTATATTAATCATGAAATTACATGTTTTATGATAAAGGAACAAAATGTTAGACTTAAATCTAATGTTTAAGATAAATCCTATGTATGCTTTTAAGAAAAAATAGTATATATCTTGATGATTTTCGTATTGCTTTTTTATTTTGATTGAAGATGCTTTATGTTCAATGAAACCATGCTTGATGATTTAATGATGCATAGTGATCATGCTTAATGAGTTTATATTTCAAAATTATGCATGATGATCTTTGTGATTTATCGCTTATTGATCTTTGCCGTAATGAAAGTTCTTTTTTGGTTTTAAATGATGATGCATATTTTTATTTGGCATAAAAGATAAAGCATGCTTGTATGAAATAAAAAGGGAATACATTTTTCTTGAAAAATTCTTTATCTTATTAATTTTTTTAAAAAAAATTAATGAATTGATTTTGTTATTTTTTATGAATCTCTTTAACTATGAAAGTCATATTGATGATTTAATGATTTAAATTTAAATAAGTTTTATCCAAATCATGATATTGATTCCTTGATATTTATAAATTGAGATTTATTATGAGTCAAGATTTTTCATTCTTTATACTCCTACGATTCCTTTGGCTATTCACCAAAAAGGAGACATATCCTAATAAACCATGATATGATACTTGACATCTTGATAATTTATGACTTGAAGTTTTGTTATATATTATTCTCATTTTTCTTCTTTCTTATTTACAATGACAAAAGGGATAAAGTAAATCACTAGCATTTCAAAAGATCGATAAGTCTATTTATTTCATTTTAAATCTCTTGAAAGCGATTTTGATGATTTGAAATTGAATGAGTTTTTACCTATATCGTGATTTTGATCCTCGGAATTATAACTTGAAATATTTTATGAATCAAAATCTTTTTTTATGTGTTCTCGTATTATTTAAAAGAAGATTTTTGTATAAATCATGATCTTGACAACTTGAGATTTCTAATGCATCAATCAAGATATTTTATTTATTTCTCCTATAATTTGTCTCTTGATATTCATAATTTGTCTTCATGAATTATATATCTCATCACAATGTTAATTTTTCTTGATATATTTCATATGATGATTTGAAAAATGATGTAATGGAAAAAGTTTTACACTATTGTACCATCCCTTCTTTTTGACAATGACAAAGGGGGAGCAAAACTTATTAGCTTGCTGATCTCAAAAGAGAAGCAAAAGGTGCTATCTTGTAAATCTCAAGAGAAGCAAATATTTTACTTAATCTCACATTCTCAAAAAATATGCTAAGAGAAGTAACACTTGCCAACTTATTAGCTCGCATGATATAAAATTGCATGCTTGAACATTGCAAAGGAAGCAAAAATTTACTAGCTTGCACTTCTCAAAAGAGAAGAAATAACTCACTAGATTACATGTTCTAAAGTGATGAAAAATTTGCTAAATTACTAAGCTTTCATATCTTGAAAACTTGCTAATTGCACTTCTCCTTTTTGTTGATGACAAAGGGGGAGAAGGTATGATGATGTGAAATTATGTATGATGATCATGCACGTATGATGATGTGAAAGCATATCTGATAATCATGCATGTACTGATGATTTTGAAAATATACATGATGATTTGGAATAATGCATGCAATACTCATGATTTTATTATGATGATATGATGTATTGCATATGATGTGATTAAAATAGTTTCACCTTGGACTAAAAGGTCATTATTTATTTGAATGATGCTTTCTATCAATATGACATATTGATAGGGGGAGTTTCGTTTAATCCCCCATCATCAATTGATTGTCATCATAAAAAAGAGAGAGATTGTTGAATCTCATATTTTGATGATGAAATCAATTGATAGATTATTGATCTAACATGTGTATTAGAGTTGATAGATGCAGGATTAACTACGTTAGAGAGAAAGTTACAATCAGATGTTGGGCCAGAGTCAAGTCCGGGGCATCGGGCCGGGGTTCGGACGATGCAATGGGGACTCACCAAGAGGCTCGTCGGAAGTTTGCCAAAGGTATCGGAAGCTTGCCGGGAGTTCGCCGAGAGCTTATCTAAGTGATCAGAGGCTTGCCGAGAGTTCGTCGAAAACTTACTGAAGGTATCAGAAGCTTGCTGGGAGTTCGCCGGGAGCTTGCCGAAGGTGATCAGAAGCTTGCCAGGATGGCATCGGGAGTCCGCCGCAAGAAAACCAATAGACTCATCGGAGGATCGTCGGAGGTTGCCGAAAAGCTTGTTGGGAGTCAAGAGGGTCTTGTTGGGCTTGATGGTCACATTGATTGTAATTAATTAGTCATAGCTAGCATCATTAGGTTTGAGTCCAACTTGAGTTAAGTTTGGAAGGAATCCAAATTCACTCAAGTGAGGCAAACCGGGTCCATTATGGGGTTTAGATTGAGCTCAGGTCGAGCTCAATTGGTTGACCTGAGAATTGGTCAACAGGAGGTACAAGTCGGAATTAGAAAAGTTAAGGGAATCACTTTTCTAGATTTTTCAACAATTGTATCACTGCTGCCCAGGTTTTCAGGCGGTTGATGGCAGTTGGACTACCCAGGTCGACGGTTGTACTGCCCGTACCCAGATGTTTTAGGTGAGTTTGAATTTTGCCTCCATTCTTTTGAAGCCAATTAGGGTCTATACATATCCCAAGTTTTCTTGCATTTAGCATAGGTTTTTACACAATAATTGGGCTAGAAATTGAGTGAAAAATTAGGTGCTAAAAGTGTGCAAGAAAAATAAAAGGGAAAGGGAGTAAGCTTAGTGTTGTATTCTTGTAAAGAGTTTCCTTTGTAAGTTCAAAGCTTGTAAGGGTTTAGTCTTCATCTAAAGAAGATTAGCAGTGGACACCATTGGACCTTGGAGAAGAGGACTTGGGAGCGGACGTAAGCCGGGTTGAGACCAAACCACTATAAAATCATAAGTGTTCTCTATTTGGCTTATTCTCTACTTTCAATTGTTCTTAATTAGAAAAGCAAGAGCATTATCTTTTGATTGAGTTTTTAAATTGTTTACTCTGAATTGAGGCCAAACGCTTCCGATTTTGGTTTTGCTCCAAACGAAAAGTTTTCCTTAAACCGTGATTTTACACTTGCACTAATTCACCACCCACTCTCTCCCCCCCCCTCATAGTGCCAATTGATCATAAGAGGATTCACTTAAGAAAGAAAAATCATTGGAAATCAAAACTCTTATTTGAACATTTTTATTGCAATGATCTTAATATTTTTTTTGAACTCAGTTTGTGATTTTAAATGGCAGTGCATAAAGGCATTCTTGAAACAAATCACATGAAACAACTAAAAAGGAGGATATTTTTTTCTTGAAAATATCTTTATTCTATTCAATAAGAGAGAAAGTGTTATCATTATTATTGAATCTTTTAAACTATAAAAATAATTTGATGATTTAAACTTAAAAATGTTATTGTTAAAATCATAATCTTAACATCTTGAAAATTATAATTTCAGATCTTCATATAAATCAAGATCGTTTATTATGATTATTATGTTTTATTAAAAAAATTTATCTAAAAGACTCATGATCTTGATTTTTATAACTTGTTAAATGAAGACCCTTATTACTATTTGATCTCTTAAGAATGTTTTTTATTATTTAAGAAGAGATTTGTCAAAATAAGTCATGTCATTTAGTATTCATGATTTGATATTAATATCCTTCAAGACATGATTATTTATGACTTCCTTCTTAGTATAACTTATCACTAAAATTAATATTTCTTAAATTTATGATAAATTAAAAATTATATGAGATTTATTTTATCATGAACATTCCCTTGATTTCTTGACTTGACTTATCCTTTATGGGAATCACGTTTAGTTTCTATGATTTTCTTTTTTTATAAAAAGGAGATTTATGATCCTAATAATTATAACTAAGATTTTTATCAATATCATGATAGGACTCCAACAGGGTTGAGTCCTAATTACCATAGAAATAATTAATAAGAACCCTGTTAGATTGTAATAAAACTCCACATAGTAACTTCTATCATATAAAGTATTGTGGCTAGGGTTTATTTTGGGGCCTTAGGGTTTAGTGGCTGCCGCCCCCTTTACTGCGTTGGTCGGCCAGGGTTTCCCCCTACTTAGGTTGGCTATAGAGCCAACCTAGTCGCCACCTATTCCTACTTAGGCAGATCGGCTATAGAAGAGGAAAAAGGGGGAATTCACTTAGGAAGCAACCCTCTAGAGCTAGGGTTTGGAGCCTATACAAGCATGTAGCCTCCACCTTTTTTCATCAAGCAATTATCAACTTTTATTCAGCCTTGTGCCGAGTCTAGGAGAGAGGAACCCCTACAGCGTTCCAAGGGTTGATCTCCCTCAAGGGTCAAAATCTATAGAGCTCCTTCTGGGGTTCTATCATATGTTATTAGAGTCATATTCCTGTTGCCCTGTAGCTATCTCTACCGCCTCTATCTTCCAAGCAATTTTCATAAGTGGTTTTGACGTCGCCTTCATCCACTGTCGCCCACCAAGCCGTTGATCCATCAATTTGCTGTCGTCCTATGCGTCAACATCATAGATCTGGTAAAAACTCTAAAATCCATGCCTCTTGCTACTACTATTCCTTTATCTTATATGTGGAAGAAGTGTTTTACAAAGTTTTCTTGCTGCAAAATTCTATCGTCGCAAACGTTATCATCGTTGCGAAGGGGAAACGCTGCAGAAAAATTTCAACCGATTGTTGCTTCTTGAACCTGAACATTTGATTGTCCTTTTTGGCTGAAACTTTTACACAAATTCCTAGATCATCTTAGCTTTCATCTAAGATTGATTCTTGAAAAAATTCCTTCTAGATCTGGACTTATAGCACTGCAATTCTTCATCGCGCAGTGCTAAAATTTTATGATGAAGAATCTGCCTTCCGCTTATTGGCCTTTTGAAACCAAATTTTGTTCATCCTTTTTGGTTGAAACTTTTACATAATTTCATAGATCATCTTAGCTTTCATCTATGATTGATCTCTGAGAAAAAATCTTTCTAAAACTGGAATTATAGTGCTACAATTGTTCATCACACAGTACTGAAATTTTATAGTGAATAATCTGGCTTCCGCCTTTTGGCCTCTTGAAACTGAACTTTTGTTCATCCGTTTTGGCCATAACTTTTACACAATTTCATAAATCAAATTAACTTTCACTAAGATTGATCTCTAGAAAAAATTCCTTCTGGAACTAGTTTTATTGTGCCTTCTTTTGTCATCATGCAGTACTGGAATTTTATGATAAAAAATTCCTATGTCAAAATTTTGTCAAATTTTTTTCTGATATTGACCACATCTGAACCTAGGGTTTCTATATATTTTTCTTAAATTTTCCTCTAGAATTTATGTTGAGAATTCATCATTTCTCTGACATAAAATCTATTCGGTAGGACAACACATCGTACCACCTTTCTTCATCGAATTCCATCGATTTTGAGTGCTATCTTTTGTGGGATTTCAGACTCTCTTTCTCTCATCTACAAACCCTAACATCCTCACCAAAAACCCTTCCAAATGGTACCCTAAACTGATCCCAAACAGCCACCCAAATCAGCCCTAAACCGCAGCCAACCTTCCTTTCCGACCTACCTACCTTTTCATCCAACCTTCCTTATTGATCCACCTACCTTTGCTGCCATCTATCCTAGATCCAAAATCCCTTTTCCTAACCTTTATCAACTACTATCATAGCCCTAAAACCACACCAAATCATAGCTAAAACTCTACAAAACTGCAGCCCCTAACCGCACCCAAAACTGCCACAAAACCAACCCCAAAAAATTGTAGCCTTCGGTCCACCAACCTTTCAGCCACCCAATCTCCCTTATCCCTTCAACCATAGCATGCATCTTTTTTTGCACAACACTGTCAATAGTGACCTCTCATTGCCATCCTCCTTGATCGCAGCTAGCAGTGATCCTTGCGGCAAAAAGCTACCAACAGTGATCTTTCACTGCAATCTATTTACATCGCAGCACACAATAATTGTTCGCTGTCAACTATCTTGATCGTGGCCAGCAACAAATTGAACACAACAGTAGCCATCTCTCGCTCCATACCGCTGCTACCCTCCTCTGCAACAGCTGTGCACACTGTTGCCCATCTTCCTCCTATTGCAACCGCACCCTTGCTGCAACCGATGCCACTTGCAGCCACAAAATCACAGCGCAGCCACAGCCAATGTTGCTGCTACCCTCTTCCTCCTCCATTGTCACTGCTACCTTTTGACTCAAATCTCTTGGCTATCATCTTTCGACATATATCAATTACCTAAAAAATTACAGCCTCGACGACATTGTAGCATCAACATTGCAGAATCACCGAAGGACTGCAGCCGACATTGCTGCTGCCATCTTCTTCCTCCATCGTCCTACCCTTGGCTGCCATCCTTCACTTGGAGACTTCACCACCACAGCCCCGACATTGCTGCAATTCGCTTCCTTCAACCTGAAAATTGCAGCTACACTCTTCAGTCAGTTTATTTGACAGGTTGGAGATCCTTACGTCATGACGTCGGTGGTCTTATTCGAAGCCAAATTAGAGGCTTTCGAGGCATGTATGGATGCTAAATTACGGGCTCTCTTTGAGGAGTTTAGGTTGGGCTGATCATTGAGCCTAAGAAGATCACAACGTGATGCAAATTCAGATTATCAAAAGAACCCACCAGTGATAAGAAATGAAGTTAAGACACGACAACCCTACATCTCGATGACATTAACCTCCTTTGTACAACTTCAAGAAGGGCACTTCAATCAAGATGCTCAAAGCATGAGAGCCACATCCCAACCAACAGCATATAAGCCTTCAGCACCAATTGATTGCAAGAACCATGATGAAGAACTAACGAAGATTCGTCAAACCTCTACCATCGAAGAGTACCAAACTAGGTTTGAAAGGTTATCTAATCAAACTTATGATTGGTCTGAAAAGCATATATTGAAGACTTTTTTTAGGGCTTGAAGCCGGAGATTCACGAAGAAGTTAAAGTACGACAGCCATACACACTTAAGGCAGCCATCTCCTTCATACGACATCATGAGGAGTGGTTGAACTATGAAGCCTGGAAGACTAGGGTCACTCCCCGACCAACGGCACCAAAGCTTTCGCCTCCCCCTACTATCAGCCGATCCCCTCAACCAAAGAAACTAATAAGAGAAGACTTTCATGATGGATCAGCAAAGGAACCCAAACTTGAAGATATGATTCTCGAGCCTAAGGAGAAGGATACACTACAACTGGCCACCCGAACGGTCCCTACCTTAGCCGACCACACTAAACCTGCAAAAATTAAAGATCGAAGGGTTTCTCGAGCAGCCATCCATCATCGTCCTTGTTGACGTTGGGAGCACACACAACTTGATGAGCAGTAAGGTTGCTGCCCACTTAATACTCCAAAAAGAAGATTACAACGGGTTCGAATTCAAGGTAGCTAACGGTTAAATGAGCCTACAAGAGCAAGACATAGTTGTTGATATTTTCCTCCTCCCTCTTGATGGTTTTGATATAGTGCTTGGCATTGATTGATTGTCCATGATTGGAGATATTTTTTAGAATTTTTCGAAGCTAACCATGAAATTTTTCAGAAAAGGAAAGCAGGTGATTCTACGAGGGAGCCCAACGACTACAACCATAACACAACACTTGGTGGGGGTACCAAAAGAAAAATCCAATGGTTTTCCAATTCAAATTCAAGGGTTTCATCAGTTTGAAATAAGAACCTCTCCCACAGCTTGCTGAAATTTTGGATGTCTCCACCAAACCGAGCCAATTACCTCCTCTAAAGTTGTCCGACCCCCCTATGCTGAACAGGCCAAAACTTCTACCAGTTGTTGCTCGGCCAGATTGCTTCCTACAACCTCAGAAGGTCGAAGATAAAAGGGTCATCCAAAAGATGATAGAGACACAAATTGTTCGGTGATACTTATTTTCCGCTATGACACATCCCTACATCCTTTTCCCCGGAGATACGCTACTTCTAAAGTGTTACATCCCGCCGAACTCACCATAGTTGCTGATCTCAAGTGACTTCCACGTCTTTCCTCAGGATTGAACCATGATGCTTAAAGACTTCTTTGATGATGACCTCCGATCTACGGTTCAAGACCGCGAGAAAATTGAGCCCCTCTAATGGCGAAATCAGAAAAGAGGAAGGATCATTCGCAAGACTCAACAAAGTATGAACATCATCTCTCTCATTATAAAGAAAGATGCACCATCTTGGTCGAGTGAAACTATAGCCCTCACGACCACGATGTTGTCCATACCAAATCATGGCCAGATGTTTATTATTGGAGTAGACACATCCAGAGTGGGGGTCAACACCATCGTCATGCAAGATGGTCAACAGCATGAAGTGAAAATGGGGCCCTAAAAATCACTACTCCTACCCACCTCAGACTCAGATCAGGCTCACACCACTAGAGATTTTATCAGAGGACAACCCTCACTCCAAAAGAAGGCACAACTACTATTACAGAGCAACTACGTGGTAGCCCATACAAGGAAGAAACTTCCTCCTATCAAACATCGGAGCAGAAGAAAAATTCTTGAGAAAGATCAAGTCCCCTTTTATCTCTAGCTCTACCAACACGGTATATAGTACATCGATCTGTCCGGTTATCTCAATGTCCCTCTCGAGTAACCTATGACCGGGATTATTTAGGATCCGTGTTTAAAGGTGAATCGATCTCATTATCGTGATCTCATTACGATCCGATTCTCATTGCACAAAACCAAAGACATCACAATACATATGCAACAAATAATATAATATGAGAATATGCCAATATTAATCATAAGCAAAAAGATTACGCAGTGTGTCACACATATCATCACTCACGTGATTGGCTTGCAGGGCACCTGTAACTAGGAATAATCACCCAAGAAGTAATTAATAAGAACCCTGTGAGATTGTAATAAAACTCCACCTAGTCACTTCTATCATATAAAGAAGTGTGGCTAGGGTTTATTTTGGGGCCTTAGGGCTTAGTGGCAGTCGCCCCCTTTACTGGGCTGGTTGGCCAGGGTTTCCCCCTGCTTAGGTCGGCTATAAAGCCAACCTAGTTGCCACTTGTTCCTACTTAGGCAGGTTGACTACAGAAGGGGCAAAAGGAGAAATTTACTTGAGAAGCACCCCCCTAGGGCTAGGGTTTGGAGCCTTATATAAGCATGCAGCCTCCACCTCTTTCCATCAAGCGATTATCAACTTTTATTCAGCCTTGTGCCGAGTCTAGGAGGGAGGAACCCCTATAGTGTTCCAAGGGTTGATCCCCCTCAATGGTTAAAATCTATAGAGCTCCTTCTGGAGTTCTATCAGATCATTCTTATATTTTATTAAAAAGATTTATCTAAATGAATTAGGTGTCTTAAGATTTTTCTTGGATGAATTAAGATTATTTAATCCCCTAAGACTTATCTTTATGATTTACAAGAAAAAAAGGGGAGATAATTCTTAAAAGAAATAATGTCTTTTGGTACCTACAATTTGATTTTTCATCCTTAATGACATGATCCCTTTGTACTTATGGTTGCAATTAGGATATGGATGTAAAAAGAAAAATTATACTATCATATATTTTTTTTCACTGACTAAAGGGGGAGATAAAATTATTAATATGATTAAAAAATTGGATATGATGAATCTTATAATATTGAATGAGGAACAATTTGCTTAGATGAAAATTTTGAATTTGAAAATTTCTAAATGTATGATTTAAATTTGAGATTGATTTACTATCATATTTTCTTTTGGATTTTTTGACCTTTATAAATTGAGCTTCTTATTAAAATTTACATGAGATGATCTTCAAAATGCATGATTTACAATTTGAGCTTGATTTACTATAATATTTTCTTTTGGATCTCCTAACCGAGCTTCTTTTTAAAATTTACATGAGATGATCTTCAAAATGCATGATTTACTATTTTTTCAGATTTCTTGATTTGCTATTTATGTTTAAAATTTACATAAGATGAATGCATAAGTAGCTCTTGGATTTCTCAGACTTTTTAGCTCCCCTCCCCCGACTTAATTTCTTTGGAACACTAAAATTGTGAATCTTTAATTTCACCCAATTTCTTCTTCTTTCTTATTCACAAAGGGGAAGAAATTTTTTTTTGATGAGAAAATTATGTCTCTTATCCTATTTTGCTGAGGGGGTGCAACGAAATAAATTTTTAATGTATTGAATGTTTAGATATGTATTCAATACTTCTCATTTTATTGATAACAAATTGGGAGAAACTTGAAATATGATGAACATTTGTCTTAAAATTATTTGCTCAACATTTCACCTTTCCATTGATGACAAAGAGGGAGAAATGGTATATTGATGACAAATGTAGAATGAAAAAATGGTAAAATGGGCATTTCTCTCTTTTGTTGATAACAAAGGGGGAGAAATAATTGATAACTTAAGAGGGTGAATTTGAAATTGATATGATGTTGCATCTTTGATGTATTGATAAAAATTGATTGAAATGTTATATCATTTCTGAAATTAATGTTGCATCTTTGATATATTGATTGAAATTATTTTGAAGTGTTATATCATGATATTTGAATTCAAGAGTGTTTGTTTCTCTTGAATTTAAGTTTTTCTTATTTCGATTATGACATGAATTTAGGGGGAGTAAAGGTTAACTCACCATCAATTGATTATCATCATAAAAAAGGGGAGATTGTTGAATCTCGAATTTTGATGATGAAATCAATTGATGATTTGTTGATCTAACATGTGTGTTAGAGATGATTGATGCAGGATTAACTACAACAGAGAAAGAAAATTACAATAACATGTTAGACGGGAGTCAAATCTGGGCATTAGGTCGGGGTTCGAACGATGTAGTGGGAACTCATCGAGAGACTCGTCGGAAGCTCACCAAAGGTACCAAAGGCTTACCGAGAGCTTGCTAGGAAGACATTGGGAGTTCATCGGAAGAAGACCAAGAGACTCACCCGAAGATCGTCGGAGGTAGTCGACAAGCTTGTCGGGAGATAGGAGGGTCTTTTTGGACTTGATGGTCACAATGATTATAATTAATTAGTCATAGTTAGCATCAGTTAGGTTTGAGTCCTACTTAAGTTAGATTTGGAAGGAATCCAAATTAACTCAAGTGAGGCAAACTGGGTCCTCACTTAGGTTTGTATTGAGCTCAAGTTACGCTCAATTGGTTGACCTAGAAATGGATCCAATGAAGGTACAAGTCAAGATTAAAAAAGTAGAGGAAACACTTTTTTGGGATTCCCAATGGTTGTATCATCGGTGGGCAACGATTGTACCACCCAGGTCGACGATTGACCGTAGCCACCCTATTTTTGGGTAGCTTTTGGCTGTAGTACTACCGGCGCTGACGATGGTACCGCCCATACCCAAATTTTTTGGATACGCTTAAATTTTTTGCTCTAATTTCTGAGGCCAATTGAGGTCTATAAATACCCCAAGTCTTCTTACATTGAGCATAATAATTGGGCTAGAAATTCTATGCAAAATTATGTGCTAAAATTGTGCAAGAAAAAGAAAGGGGGCAATGGAGTGAAAAAAAAAGAGTTGTAATTTTTGTAAAAATCTCCTTTGTGAGTTGTAAGTGTAAAGCTTGTAAGGTTCCTCTCCTAAGCCTATAAAAAGGAGAGTGAAAAGTGTAAGGGTTTGGTCTTCAGCCGAAGAAGATCAGTAGTGGACATTAGTGGACCTCGAGGAAGAGGACTCGAGAAGTGGACGTAGGCCAAGTTGTGGTCGAATCACTATAAACTGTGAGTGTCTTTTATCTTTCCTTTTGAATTTGCATGTTCTTACTTGAGCCTTCTTTAAGCAAGAAACTTAGTATCATTTTATAAGATTAAATTGCTCACTTACTCTATTTGAACGAAACGCTTTCGATATGACTTTTGCTTCAGACGAAAGGTTTCTTAAAACTGAAGTTTTTAGCACTTACACTAATTCACCCCCCCTCTTAGTACCAATTGATCCTAATAGAGTCTCTTCCTCGTCTTTGAGTTTAGAAATGATTTTCAGTTATAGGATGTGTGAGGTCTCTTATCAAAGAGTGAGTGTAGAGGTTCTCTCCTAAGCCTGTTAAAAGGAGAAGAGTTGTAACAAGGGTAGTTGATCTTCACCCATTGGAAAGAAGATCGATAGTGAAAGTCGATAGCCTCAAGGAAAGAGGAATCAGGAGTGGATATAAGTCGGATGTCTGAACTATTATAAATTGAGTTGCATTATTTCTATTGCCTTGATTTGTCATTGTATACTTATTTACTTACTTATAACCCTTACTCACTCTTTTTGCTAATCATATTTTTGATACAGATTTATTAATCGATAGGACATACTACAACTATTGAAAAACATGAATGTGAAATTTTTTTTTGTTTAAGATGGATTTTGATCTATGAAACATCATTGAATATTTAAAAAACTTATAAACCAATGAATGAATGAAATAATTTTAAGAAGAAAATGTTTTCTTTAAATGCTAAAAGTATGAATGCTTTATTTTATACTTTAGACAAAAATGAGTTTAATCGTGTTTCCAATTGTGACACTACACATGATATTTGACACACATTTGTAGTTGCTCATGAAGGCACAAATAGAAAAAAAGAATCTAAGATTAATCTTTTAGGATATAGTTATGAAATATTTAAAATGATACTGAAAGTATGCTTTAACTTGAAAAAAGCTAAAAGAAGTTAAACCATAAAGCAATAATAATGAAGAGCATAAAAGGAAATGCATATCGAATTTAGAGTAGTTCGATCGACGTGACCTACGTCCATTTTTTATTCCTCCTTTATCGAGGTCAGCGGCTTCCACTATTGATGTTTTTTCAATGGATGAAGATCAACCGCCCTCTTACAACTCTATTCTCCTTTTCATAAGTTTAGAATATAACCTTTATTATTTTTTTGGCTCTCCCTTACACAGAAATCACACTTAGAGAATAGGAGGAGAACTTTTAAGGAATTACAATAGAGTTTTCACAAGTTTTCATTCAACTTTCTTGCTATCCCAAGCAAGAATACTTGGGGTATTTATAGACTCTAATTGACTTAAAACATTAGAGTCAAAAAATCAAACACCCTGAGATTTCAGGGTACGGGCGATACCACCGTCTGCACCAATGGTACCACCACCGAACAGAGCTCAGTTTTCTGGGCATGGGTAGTACCACCATCTGAAATAGATGGTACTACCATTGATTAGTGACACTACTGGCGGTACCATCATCTAGGATTCCAAAAAAGTACTTTTAGTACTTTTTATACCTAAACTATACCATCTCTTGACTTGATTGTACCTCCTTTTAGGTTAATGAAATAAGCCTTTTAGGTCCAATAGGCCCTTAATTGAGTTAATAGGATTTCTCCCAAAAATAACTCAAATTGAAACCCTAACTACGATGGTTAAGACTAAAATAATTACAATGCAAGCAATCTCAATTGTTCGACACATCAATTGTTCATGTGAACTTTCAGTGAATGATAGAACCTTAGATGGAGCTCTATAAATTTTGATCCTTGAGGGGGATCAACCCTTGGAACGTTGTAGGGGTTCCTTCTTCCTAGATTCGGCATAAGGCTGAAATAAAATTGATAATTGCTTAATAAAAATAGGTAGAGGCTACATGCTTATATAGGGCTCTAAACCCTAGCCCTAGGGGGTGCTTGCCTAACTAAAATGATCCTTTTGCCCCTTTTATAGCCTACCTGCCTTAGAGGGAACAAGTGGTAGCTAGGTTGCCTCTATAGCCAACCTAAGCAAGGGGAAACCCTAGCCTACCAACCCAGTAAGGGGGGCGGCGGCCACTAAGCCCTAAGGGCTAATCTAAACCCTAGCCATACTCATTTATAAGATAGAAGTGACTTTATTACAATCTAGTAAGGTTTTATTGACTACTTCTATGGAGATTAGGACTCAACCCTGCTAGAGTCCTATCAAACCCGCCCTCTTAAAATCAGCCTTGTCCTCAAGGTTGAAGTTCCATGAACTCAGGGAACCGGGTCTTAAGCTCCTCATCAGCTTGGGTGTCAGTTGGAAGAACTTGAGCTGAGTCGTCGGCTTTAAATTTCCATTTGAGGTGGGATACTTGAAGATTCAACTGTAATTTTAATCTAGTGCACGGATCTGATCTCCAGGTTATGGCCCCAATGTGATCCCCAATTTTGCAAGACCCAAAGAAATAAGGAGACCACTTTCTTGAGGCTTGAATTTCGTGTTGGTGGAGCTGGAGATGAAGGGGGACTTGATCTTTCTCAAGAAACTTTCTTCTGCTCCGACGTTTATTAGGGGAAAGTTTCTTCCTTACATGGGCTACCACGTGGTTGCTCTATAATAGTAGTCGTGCCTTCTTTTGGAGTGAGGGCTATCCTCTATTAAAATCTCTAGTGGTGTGAGCCCGATCTGAGTCTGAGGTGGGTAGGAGTGGTGATTTTTCAGGGCCCATTTTTACTTCTTCGTGTTGTTGACCATCTTGCATAAGGTTAGTGTTGACCCCCACTCTGGATGTGTCTGCTCCAATAATAAATACATGGCCACGATTTGGTGTGGATGACATCATGGTCGTGAGGGCTATAGTTCCACTCGGCCAAGGTGGTACATCTTTCTTTATAATGAGAGGGATGATGTTCATACTTCGTTGAGTCCTACGAATGATCCTTCCTATTTTTTGATTTTACCACTGGAGGGGCTCAATTTTCTCACGGTCTTGGGCCGTAGATAAGAGGTTATCATCAAGGAAGTCTTTAAGCATCATGGTCCAATCCTGGGGAAAGTCAAAGTCACCTAAGATCTGGAAGTGCTGCATTAGCAATCATGGTGAGTTCAACAGGATGTAACACTTTAGAAGTAGCTTATCTCCAGGGAAAAGGATATAGGGACGTGTCATAGTGGGAAATAAGCATGGCCAAACAATCCGTATCTCTGTCATCTCTTGGACGACCCTTTTATCTTTGAACTTCTGAAGTTGTATGAAGCAATCTGGTCAAGCAACAACTGGTAGAAGTTTCGACCTGTTCAGCATAGGGGGGTCGGCCAGCTTCAGAGGAGGTTGTCGGCTCGGTTGGGTGGAGACGCCCAGAAATTCAGTAAGCTGTGGAAGTGGTTTTTTATCTTCAATCTCATGAAACTCTTAATTTTGAATTGGGAAATCATTGGATTCTTCTTTTGGTACCCCCTCCAAGTGTGGTGTTGTGGTTGTAGCCGCTGGGCTCCCTCGTAGAATCACCTGCTTTCCTTTTCTGAAAAATTTCATGTTTAGCTTCAAAAAATTCCAGAAAATATTTCCAATCGTAGACAACCAATCAATGCCAAGCATTATATCAAAACCATCAAGAGGGAGGAGGAAAATATCAGCAACTACATCTTGCTCCTGTAGGATCAGTTTTACCCGCGGGCACTTCTGGTTGCACTTCATAATTTGGCCGTTAGCTACCTTGACTTCAAACCCTTTGTAATCTTCTTTCTGAAGCATTAAGTGGGCAGCAACCTTACTACTCATGAAGTTGTGTGTGCTCCCGGCGTCAATGAGGATGCTGACGGACTGTTGCTTGAGAAACCATTCGATCTTCAATTTTTGCAGGTTGGTGTAGCCGGCTAAGGTAGGGACCGTGTGGGTGGCCGGTTGTGATGTATCCTTCTCCTGGGGCTCGAGAGTCATATCTTCAAGTTTGGGTTCTTTAGTGGGCACAATCATCAGCGAGTTGGAATAGCCGGCCAATGCGTGCTCTACGTACTTGGCCGATTGGGATTCTTCCTCCATGGCTTCTTCTTTAGGTTCAAGGGCTTCTTCAGATGTTTCATTGTCCTCATCCTCCGCTGGTTCAATCACAAGGAGCTGGCCCTTTTTGCAGTGATGTTCACGGCTCCACAGTTCATCGCAATGCCAACACAACTCCTTGGCCGATCGTTCGTGAAGCTCGTCTTTTGTCAACTTTTTTAATGCAGGGGCTTGGATGGCAGTAGAGGGGGTAGTAGGCCTTGGCATGGATGGTCAGGGAGCGATCCTTGTCCTTCGTACCTCGTGGTTCAATTGTTCTTCTTAGATACGCGCGAAGGAAATTACCGCCATAAGATTGTACGGTTGCCGCACCTTTACTTCTCATCGGATCTCCGACTTTAGGCCCTCGATAAAAGTACCTAAAAGTTATTTCTCAGACCAACTCTTAGTTTGGTTAGATAAACACTCAAACCTTATTTGGTATTCTTATATTGTAGAGGCTTGACGAATCTTTGCCAATTGTCCGTCGACGTTGTTGAAATCGGTTGGCCCGAAGCGGTCTAGTAGTCCTTCCTTGAATCGCTGCCAAGAGAGTCCTCCATGGGTGTGCTTAAACCAATTAAACCACTGAATAACATCTCCCTTGAGGTGGATGGTAGCAATCTCCACCCGTGTGGCATCGGCGGTTCGGTAGAGCCGAAAATAGCGCTTCGCGCGCGAGATCCACCCGATCGGGTCTCCTTCTTCCCATCTAGGGAAGTCAACCTTCATGCGTGGATTATTGAGATTAGAGGTGATGTGGCCATGTTTTTGTGGATCATCTTGCTGATCTAAAGTTTCTCCGTGTTGTGATTTCCTCGGGTTCGATAGTCAGCCAATGCTGAATTCGGCGAAAAGGGATCGCATCTTCTCTTCCATGCGGTTTCCAAAGGCTTCAAGCTTTCCATTGATTGCCTCCCCTGATGCCATAGTATACGCCTCTAGATATATAATATTAAGATCTTTTTTCTATTGTCGGGTTAGTGGCATAGGAATTTTGGAGAAAGGGGTGGCCGGTTGGAAGGTTTAGAAGGTGAATTGGTTTAGATGGAAGTAGGCTGCGGTTTAGGGCTGCAGTTTTGTGGAGTTTAGGCTGCAAATTGGTATGGTTTTAGGGTTGTGATGGTAGTAGATGAAGGTTAGGAAAATTGATTTTAGATCTGGGATAGATGGCAGCAAAGGTAGGTGTCTCAGTAAGGAAAGTTAGCTAAAAAGGTAAGTGGATCGATAAGGAAGTAGGCTGATTTGGGTGGCTGATTTGGGGGGCTGTTTGGTTTCAGTTTAGGGTAGGGTTTTGAAGGGTTTTTGGTAAGGATGGTAGGGCTTAGTGATGAGGAAAAGGGAGTCTGAAATCCCACAAAAAATAGCACTCAAATCCGATAGAATTCAACGAAAAAAAGTGCGGTGATGTGCAGTCCTGCCGAACAGATTTTACATCGGAGAAATGATGACTTCTTGACATAATTTCCAGAGGAAAGTTTAATAAAATTATGCAGAAACCCTTGATTTAGATGTGGGGAATACCAGTAAAAAGTTTGGCAAAATTTTGGCAGTGTAACAGTAGGGAAATAGGGCAAAAGATGAAAGGTAGATCCTTTATCGTAAAAATTCCAGAACTGCATGATGGTGAAATATCATACAAGAAAACCAGTTCCAGAACAATTTTTTTCATGAAATCAAATCCAGATGAAAGCCAACTTGATCTTAAGAATTGTATAAAAATTTCAGCCAAAAAGGATGAACAAAAGCTCAGTTTTCAAGAGGCCAATCGACGGAAGGCAGATTCTCCATCGTAAAATTTCAGCACTGCATGGTGAAGAATCACAGCACTATAAGTCTGGATCCAGAAGGAGTTTTTTCATGAGATCAGTCTTAGATGAAAGCTAAGATGATCTATGAAAGTATAAAAGTTTCAGCCAAAAAGGACGATTAAAAATTCAGTTTCAAGAAGCAACAATCGGTTGAATATTTCTACAGCATTTCGCCTTTGCAACAATGATAACGTTTGCGACGAACAAAATTTGCCGCAGATAAAATTTGGGAAAAATCTTCAACATGTAAAGTAAGGAATCTTGTAGTATTAAAGAGGTGTGGATGATAAAAAAATACCAACTTTCTAGATCAAACGCAGGGGGCAGCAATAGATTGATTTGATTTGCGGCTGGGGTGGAAGGTGGAGATGCGTGTCGTAGCAATTATGGGAATTGCTTGGGAAGGTGGAGGCATGGATGATGGCTACAGGGGCAGCAAGATCGCTACTCTGATACCAAATGATAGAACCCCAGATGGAGCTCTATAGATTTTGATCATTGAGGGGGATCAACCCTTGGAACGTTGTAGGGGTTCTTTCCTCCTAGATTCAGCAGAAGGCTGAAATAAAATTGATAATTGCTTAATAAAAAGAGGTGGAGGCTACATGCTTATATGGGGCTCCAAACCCTTGCCCTAGGGGGTGCTTGCCTAACTAAAATTATCCTTTTGCCCCTTTTATAGCCTACCTGCCTTAGAGGGAATAGGTGGCGGCTAGGTTGGCTCTATAGCTGACCTAAGCAAGGGGAAACCCTAGCCTACCAACCCAGTAAGGGGGGCGGCGGCCACTAAGCCCTAAGGGCTAATCTAAACCCTAGCCATACTCCTTTATAAGATACGAGTAGCTTTATTACAATCTAGTAAGGTTTTATTGACTACTTCTAGGGAGATTAGGACTCAACCATGCTGGAGTCCTATCAGTAAACTTTTGATGAACTCTCAGCAAACTTCCGACAAACTCTTAATGATCTTTTGGTGAACTTTTGGCCAACTTATGTGTTAGGACCCTAGCTAAGTGGGGTGCTAAATTTATTAGGTCACAAGAGTCATGAGTCATGTAAACCCTAAACTAGTCGCCACTCACTTTAATTAAAGAGGTCAGCTAGGGTTAGGGAGAAGTATTATTGAGTAGGAGTCTTCTATAGCTGCCGACCACACCATTGGTAGAAGTCAGCTAAAGGTTAGGAGTTGGTTAGGAGATGAAGTCTTAGAAGTAGGAGTCATATTAGAAGTTAGGGTTTTGAGACCCTATATAAACACTTGTAGCTACAACCTTTTTTATCATGAATAGATCAATCTTTCTTCAACTTTTGTAGTTGAATATTAAGGAGGGAACCCCTATAGAGTTCCAAAGAGGTCGATCCACTTTAAAGATCAATCCAAGATTAGAATTCTGCAGGGTTCTAACACTTGGTATCAGAGCCGTGTTCTGTTGAATCTAAGATTTTGATGATGAAATCAATTGATGGGTTATTGATCTACCAAGATTGTTAGAGTAGATTGATGCAGGATTAATTATGATATATTATAATAAGAGGTTTGGCCAAAGTCAAGTCTAGGCATTGGGCCGGATTGAGGACTATGCGGTTGGAAACTCGCCTGGAGTGCATTGGGAGCTCGTCGAGGGCATCGGGAGCTTGCCAGGATGGCGCAAGAGAGTTTGTCGGATGAAGACCGAGACTCACCGAAAGATTATCGTATGGTAGCTGAAAGGCTTGCCGGGAGTTAGGTAGGTTTTTAAGTGAATTTGTTGGTCATCATGATAATGAATTAAGTCGTAGTTAGCATCGTGCAGGTTTAACCACGACGGTGAAAAGGAGTTACAGACTAGACATGGACCCACGATCAAGCTTAGGCATCGGGCCAAGGTTTGGACAATATAGTGGGAGCTCGTTGGGAGTTGGCTATGACTTCACCAAAGTAATTCTTATAAGTCACTTAAAAATGAACATAATTTGTTAGTTGGTAGATTTAATAAAATGCATGATTCATTAGTATCACATAACCTTTGTTCTAAATATAAAATGCTAGAAAATATTAAAAAAGAAAATATCATGCTTAAGACAACATTAGAAGATTTTAAAATTGGGAACAAATCCCTAAATATGATCCTTGCCAATAAGGGTTATATTAATAGAAAAAATGGTATAGGCTTTGTTGATAACATTCAACAAAAGTCAACCATTTTTGTTAAAGGACATACCTTAAATTTGTCACTGAAAATCAAATATAATTTTTGTAAAAAATTAAGACATAAGGCAAACAAATGTTTATTTAGAAAATATAGTCTACACCAATTAGTTTGAGTTCTCAAAAGAATAATAAACAACCAAAAGCCTTTTTTAAATTTATCTCCTAAAAGGCTAGAAGCATTAAATAATATTTTAGATGTTCAAGACATATAACTTCAGATCTAACAAGCTCACTAACCTAAATACTAACAAGATAAATTATTAAAAATAAAAATAAATATTCTTTATGATGGTGCCTAACCCTTTCGTTGAATGCTAAAATTAGAAAGAAGAAAGATTAGCTAGCTTTAATGAAAAATTATGAACATGAAAGGGAGATTTTGATGATGATGAATGTATTGATTTGTGTGCTTATATTTGTGTATGTTATCTTGAGATTAAATAACCAAATATTGAATTTGAATATAAAAGTCATATACAAAATCATTTTTCTTTAAAAGAAAAACATCTTGATAACATGATAGAATTTTCTAACATATATAAAAAAAATTATCATTGGGTTTTGGTTGAAGAATATCTCGTAGTAATGACTCAACTTGAAAGTGATTTACTTATTTGGATTTATTTTATCATAACCTTGATTGATAATGTATAGTTAGAGCATACTAGTATGAAAATGAACAAGAACTAAGGAACCTTAGTTATTGTTAATGAAAAATATCTATATTGAAACTTATGAAAATGAGTTTTTGTTGATGATATATTAGTTTCTATGATTTGAAAGGTATTATATATATAAAACAATTCTCATGACTCCTAAATATATTTATCAAAACAAAGATCTTTTTATATGAGTCTATTTTTATCAAGATTACGACTAAGGATCTTTCTAAATAAACCATGATATTCTAAAATATGTTTAATGATTGATTTGAATGTTATATTAGATGAACTTGAAATATGTTGCCTAGTTGAATATTAGATCATTCTTGAATTGAGACTTGAAATAAATAAAAAAAATTTGAAATGAGTTTGTCAACTCCTTGCACTATGTGTAAAGAGTTAGACTCATCTAAATGTTGGAATTGAGATTGGTTGAATTTTTAATTGAAGATGCTTTATGTTTAATGAAATTTTTTTATTGAAATTTTTTTTTTATTGACAAAGGCATTTCTTTATCTTATAAATTTTTCAAAAAGAGATTAATGAATCGATTATGTTTTTTTTATCTCTTGAACCTTGAAAGTGATTTTGAATGAGTTTTGATTATTTGAAATTGAATGAGTTTTTCCTCGGAATTATAACTTGAAATCTTTTATGATCAAAATCTCTTATTATGTGTTCTTGTATTATTTAAGAGGAGATATTTATATAAATTATAATACTGACAACTTGAGATTTCTTATGCATGAATCAAGATATTTTATTTATTTCTCTTATGATTTGTCTCTTGATATTCATAATTTATCTTCATGAATTATATATCTCATCACCATGTTAATTTTTCTTAATATATTTCATGTGATGATTTGAAAAATGATATAATGGGAAAAGTTTTGCACTATTGTAACCATCCCTTTTTTTTGACAATGACAAAGGGGAGCAAAACTTGCTAGCTTGCCTATCTCAAAAGAGAACCAAGAAATGCTACCTTGCAAATCTCAAGAGAAGCAAAAATTTTGCTTAACCTCGCATTCTCAAAACACATGCTAAGAGAAGTAACACTTGCCAATTTGTTAGCTTACATGATGTAAAATTGCTAGCTTGAACATTGCAAAGGAAGCAAAAATTTGCTAGTTTGTACTTCTCAAAAGAGAAGAAAGAACTAACTAGCTTGCATTTCTAAAGTGATGAAAAATTTGTTAAATTGCTAAGCTTTCATATCTCAAAAACTTGCTAATTGCACTTCTGTTTTTGTCAATGACAAAGAGGGAGAGGGTATGATGATGTTAAAATCATGTATGATGATCATGTATGTAATGATGATCATAAAAATATACATGATGATTTGGAATAATACTCATGATTTTATTATGATGATATGATGTATTGCATATGATGCTTTTGAAAACCACCTCATTGATTCTATCTTCTTGTTTACAAAAAGGGGAGAAAATCTACATTAATATGATGATTTGCTATTTTTTAGGATTTACTTGCTGCGAGAAGGATTTTTAAGCTCATATTCAAAATATTCTTTTTAAAATTTATATCTATAAGATTGAGGTTCAGAGCTAGGAATGCGAAACTACGAGAATGCATGAATTACTTTATTTATAAATTTTGAAATTGCATAAATAGTTCCAAATTAACTTAAGATCCAAAATTCACTTTATCTATTTTGTGATGATGTTTCTTAAGTCCCTATCTTATTTCTACTCTCTTATTTACAAAAAAGGGGGAAGAAAGTTTTCATGAGAAAAATAAGTTTTTATCCTATTAAGGGGGAGCAATGTGAAATTTATTTGCTAGTTATTTCAATGCTTTTTGTTGATGACAAAGGGGGAGAAATAGTGAATTGATGACATAAAAATGATACATATATGTCAAAAGAAAAATGATATATACATGTCAAAAGAAAAAAAATTTCATGAGAAAATTATTGACATATGTGCCTTGAAATAATTTGCGCTAACATTTCACCTTTTTATTAATGACAAAGAGGGAGAAATGGATATTGATGACGCATGAATATTGATGCACATACTTGGATATTGATGCATAATTTTTTAAAATTCATGCTTCGATGACTTGATACAAATTTTTATTTGCTTGGTATATTGATTGCCTCAGGATACTTGAATTCAAGAGTGTGTGATTCTCTTGAATTTAAGTTTCCTTATTTGAAGTATAGCATGAATATAGGGGGAGTAAGGTTTAACTCCCGTCATCAATTGATTGTCATCATTAAAAAGGGAGATATTGTTGAATCTTAGATTTTCATGATGAAATCAATTGATTGATCTAACAATGTTGTTAGAGTTGATTGATGCAGGATTAACCATGACATATTACAATTAGAGGTTTGGCCAAATCAAGCCTTGGGTCAGAGTAATGACTATGCGATTGGGAACTCGCCTGGAGTGTGTCGGGAGCTCGCTGAGGGCATCGGGAGCTTGCTAGGATGGCGTAAGGGAGTTCGTTGAAAGAAAACTAAGACTCGCCGAAAGATTTTCGGGGGTAGCTGAAAGGCTTGCCAGGAGTTGGGAAGGTTTTCAAGTGGATTTGTTGGCCATGATTATAATTAATTAAGTTATAGTTAACATCATACAGGTTTAACCACGATGGTGAAAATGAGTTACAAACCAGACGTGGACACAAGATCAAGCTTAGGCATCGGGCCAAAGTTTGGACGATGTGGTGGGAGCTCGTCGGGACTTTGTTAGGACTTCGCTGAAGGTACTGGGAAGATCGCTAGGAACACGCCGGGTGATCGCCGAAGGAGGACCATGAGACTCACCGTAGAGAATGCCAGAGGTTGCCAGATTGCGGGAGTAAGATCATTAAGCTTGGTGGTCATGTATAATTGTAATCCTTAAGTCGTAGGTTAAGTTTGAGTCCAAATTGAGTGTAATTTGGAAGGAATCCAAATCAACTCAAATAGGTAATCGGGTCCACAAAAGTGGATTGATTGAGCTCAGATTGAGCTCAATTGGTTGACTAGAGAATTGGTTAACAAAAGGTTCAAGTCGAAATTCAAAAATTGGAGGGAACCACTTTTCCAAAAATTTCGACGGCTGAACCACTAGTGAGCGACGGTGTCGTATGTTAAGTTTAAGTCCAAATTGAGTATGATTTGGAAGGAATCCAAATTAACTCAAAGAGGCAATCGGGTCTACAAAAGGGGATTAATTAAGGTCAGGTTGAGCTCAATTGGTTGACTAGAGAATTAGTCAACATAAGGTTCAAGTTGAAATTCAAAAATTAGAGGGAACCACTTTTCAGAAATTTTGACGGCTGAAACACCGATGAGCGACGTTGTCGTATGTTAAGTTTAAGTCCAAATTGAGTGTGATTTGGAAGGAATCCAAATCAACTTAAAGAGGCAACTGGGTCTACAAAAGGGGATTGATTAAGCTTAGGTTGAGCTCAATTGGTTGACCAAAGAATTGGTTAACATAAGGTTCAAGTCGAAATTTAAAAAGTAGAGGGAACCACTTTTCCAAAAATTTCGACGGCTAGACCACCGGCGAGCGGCGGTTGTACCACCGTCGCCTTGTTAAGATCAATTGGCACTAGGGGGGGGGGGAAGAATTAGTGCAAGTGTTATAAACAAAATTTTTCTACTTTAAGCAAGATAGGACAATCCAAAGCTTTTCATTCAGGTAAAGTAAGTGAGTGATGAAAAGAAGATTGCTATGTTAGTTGCTTACAAATTATTTAAGAAAGAATAAGGAAATCCCAAAGATAAGCAACGTCATGAGTGAATTACTTGATATGAAAACTTTACTTTCAAAGAGTAAATTAAACCGGAAGTGTCAATACAAAATTAGTAAACAAGGAAAGCAAAAGATGAACTCACAAGTTTTATAGTGGTTTGGCACCAACGAGCCTACGTCCACTCCCGAGTCCTCCTCCTTGAGGCATACCAACGTCCACTATGATATTCTTTGGGAGAAGACCAAACCCTTTTACCTTGCTTACAAGGGAGACTTTAAGAATTTTCTAACTCTAAGCTCTCTCCCTTCCCCTTTTCTTTTTCTTACAATTCACACCCAATTTTTTTATAGAATGTAATCCCCAAAATTATTGTTTGGAATGCAAGAAAATTTTGGATATTTATAGACCCCAAATGACTTCAAAAATTGGAGCTAAAAATTTAGACATACTTGTAAAATCTAGGTACGGGCGGTTCAGCCACAAGCCTGGGCAGGTCAACCGCCAAAAGGATCCAGAATTCTGGGTACAAGCGGTTCAACCGCCCAGCTTGGGTGATTAACCCGCTGTCAGCCACATGGAAACCTGGTACGAGCGATTTCCTTATCGACCTGGGCAGTTTAGCCACTGACAACCGCTGGCTACCGCCTTGTTTTCAGGGTACGGGCGGTCCAATCGTCGCTCACCGGTGGTTTATTCGTCGGAATCTCCGGAAAGTGGTTCCATCCACTTTTTGAATTCCAACTTGAACCTAATGTTGACCAATTCTTTGGTTAACTAATTGAGCTAAACCAAACTCCATAGTGGATCTGGCTGACTTATTGAGTTGATTTAGATTTCATCTAAATCTAACTCAATCCCTAACTACTACTCAATGATTACAACTCTTGATGACTAACAAGCTAAATCACGACCTAACTCTCACCAATCCGGTAGCCTCCGACATTCTTGTGGCGAGTCTTCCAGTCTTCTTCCGGTGATCTCCCAGTGTGTTCCCAGCAAGCTTCCCAATCTATTCCGCGAATCTCCTAGTGAACTCATGGCGAGGTCCCACTACATCATCCGAACTTGGCCCGATGCCCAAGCTTGATCTTGGTCCATCATCTGGTTGTAACTCCATTGCTCCTATCATAGTTAGACCTGTAATTTTTTCTCTAATACACATATTAGATTTAAACACTCATCAATCTTTTTTATCATCAAAATCCGAGATTCAACAATCTACCCCTTTTTTATGATGATAATCAATTGATGACGGGAGTTAATCCTAACTCCCCCTGAATTCATGCCATAATACAAAAGACTTAAATTCAAGAGAATCACACACACTTGAATTCAAGTAAATCAAGACAATCAATATTCCAAGCAAATCATATTTCAAGGATACTCATATATCAACAAAAGATTGCTTTTAAATTATCAAGTCATTAACTCATCAAGTATTTTCATGAACTTTAAACATTTAAAAATTTTAACTCATCAAGGATTTTCATGAACTTTAAACATTTAAAAATTTTAACTCATCAAGGATTTTCATTAACTTTAAATATTTAAAAATTTTAACTCATCAAGGATTTTCATCAACTTCAAAACATTTAAAAATTTTCCCTTAAGTTATTACATAAGTCATCAATATCCATTTCTCCTCCTTTGTCATCAACAAAAAGGTGAAATGTGGGGCTAAACATTTAAGGCTTACTAGTTTTTGCTCCCCCTTTTTAAAATACAGTATGAGTTATAAAGAATTTTCTTCCTCTTGAGAACAAGAAGGAAAGAAAAATGAGGCATTATAAAACATCATTAAATATAGCTCTCAATTTTGTAAAGGTGAATTTCAAAGATGAACTAAAAACTCCAAAAAATTCAAGGAGATTCAAAAGTTTAAGAGCTACTCATGCATTCAAAATCATCTCATGTAATTTCTAGCAAATAAGTCTGTAAACTAGCAAAACATCATGTAAATTTTCTCCCTTTTTGTGAATAATAAGATAATAATCTCATGCGAATAAGAAAATTTTAAAAATATTTTCATAAAGAAAAAATAACTCATTTTCATGAAATCAAGCAATTCATATGTTTTTATCATTTAGCATTCCAAGTTCTCTTCTAAGAAAATCAAATTATTCTTCGTTGAAGAAAAATATCCGCTAATTGATGCTTAGTATCAATAAATTCTAAAGAGATATCTTGACAATTTACATGATCCCTTATAAAATGATGTCTAATATCGATATGTTTGGTTCTTGAATGTTGAATATGATGTTTAGTTAAACATATAACACTTGTATTATCACACATTATAGGAATATTTTTTAATTTTATTCTATAATCTTTTAGTGTGTTTTTCATCCAAATGACTTGGGCACAATGTACTAGCTGCAATGTATTCTTCTTCTGTAGTAGATAAAACTATTGAATTTTGTTTCTTGGAAGTCGAAAAAATAAGTGCATGTCCTAAAAATTGACACCGGTAGTGCTTTTTCTATCTATTCTAGATCCACCAAAATCGATATCAAAATATGCAATCAAGTCAAAGTTCTTTGATTTTAGATACCATAATCCTAGTTTAGATGTTCCTTTTAAGTATCTAAAGATTCATTTAACTTCTTTCAAATGAGAGAGTTTAGGATTAGATTAAAACCTTGTAAACAATCCAACACTAAACATGATATCCGGTCTAGTAGCAGTTAAGTATAATAAACTTCCTATATTTCCTCTATATGTTTTTTGATCAAAGTTTTCTCCTTCATTATCTAAGTCCAACTTTGTAGATGTGCTTTTGGGAGTGTTTAATGCTTTAGTATTTTTCATCCCAAACTGTTTTATCAAGTTCAATGTGTATTTAGTTTGACTAATAAAAATACCATCATCAAGTTGTTTTATTTGTAATCCTAAGAAAAATGTTAACTCACCCATTAGACTCATTTCAAATTCTTGGCTTATTTCTTTAGTAAAAGACTCACATAAAGATTCATTTGTAGATCCAAAAATAATATCAACATAAAATTGAATAACAAGTAAATCATTTTTAAAATACTTAAAAAATAATGTGGTATCAATCTTGTATTTTAAAATTTTATTTAAAATAAGAAAAGAACTACGTCTTTCATACCAAGCTCGAGGGGCTTGTTTTAATCCATAAAGAGCTTTTGTAAGTTTGAAAATATGATTAGGAAGAAGATTATTTTTAAAATCGGGGGGTTGTTCAACATACGCTTCTTTAGAAATAAAACCATTTAGAAAAGTACTTTTAACATCCATTTGAAATAACTTAAAATTTTTAAAAGATGCAAAGGCAAGGAGCATCCTTATGGCTTCAAGTCTAGACATGGGAGTGAAGGTTTCATCATAATCGATTCCTTCTTGTTTGAAACCTTTGGTCACTAATCTTTTCATCTTGCTTGTTTCTAAATACCCATTTAGTACTGATCACTAAATGGTCATTAGGTCTAGGAACAAGCTTTCATACCTTATTTTTCTCAAATTGATTAATCTCTTCATGCATTGCATTAACCTAAGAATCATCTCTTGGGGCCTCATCAATGCACTTTGGCTCAATTTGAGAAAGAAACGCGACATTCACACAAAAATTTCTAAAAGAAGATCGAGTTTAAACTCCTTTTGATGTTTCTCCTATTATAAGCTCCTTAGGATGATCATTCACATACTTCCAATCCTTGGGTAAGGATTTGGAAGAAGATTCATCCCATTTGCTTTTAGGAGTATTATTATTTAAATTCAAGTTACCGAGATCAACTTCATCATCAAAATCAATCTTTTCAAATTTGAAAAACTCATTAAAAATAACATGAATGGATTCTTCTATTACTAATGTTCTTTTATGAAAAACATGATAAACTTTTGAAATAAAAGAATAACCTAGAAAAATACCTTTATTGGATTTTGCAAAAAAAATTTCTAAAACATCCTTTTCATTTAAAATAAAATATTTGCAACCAAATATTTTAAAATAAAAAATATTAGGATTTTTACCATTCCATAATTAGTAAGGAGTTTTATTGACTAATGATTTTACAAGAATCCTATTTAAAACATAGCATGTCGTATTAACAATTTTGGCTCAAAAATATTTAGGTAGACTATGGTCATTCAACATTGTTCTAGCCATTTCTTGTAAGCTCCTATTTTTCCTTTCTACTATCCCATTTTGTTGTGGATTCCATGGAGTAGAGAAATTATGGATATACCCATTCGAATCATAAATTTTAAAAATCATTATTTTGAAATTCTAAAGAAATCATACATCCTTTTTCATTTTAAATAATTTTACAAAATCTTATAAAATATTTAAATGTTATGAGCCATGAAATAGGTCCAAGTATATCTACTAAAATCATCCGTTATAACAAATGAATATTTACTACAACGTAAACTTGCAATGTCAATTGGTCCAAATAAATCTATATGGATCAATTGAAGTGGCCTAGAGGTACTTATTTGATTTTTGAACTTCAAGCTACTCTTTATTTATTTTCCTAATTGACAAGTGTCACATACTTTATCCTTGATAAACTTAAGATTAGGTAAACCGATTACTAGTTCCTTAGTAGAAATTTGGTTTAGAAGTTTCATGCTAGCATGACCTAGTCTTTTATGCCAAATCCAAGCATCATCATTCAAAGTCTAAAAATAAGTTTCATCACAAATTTTTCAATATCTATTGTGTACACATTGTTGTTTCTTAAGGCAATTAAGGATTTATTTTTATATGGCAATTCAATTATGTAAGCATTAGGTTAAAATTTAACCACATATCCTTTATCACATAATTAGCTAATACTAAGTAAATTATGTTTCAAGCCATCAACTAACAATACATCTTCGATTAAGAGATTTGATGTGTTACATATTATTCATTTTCCAATGATTTTACCATTGTTGTTGTCTCTAAAGGTTTCAACTCCTTTTTTTAAGCTAGTGAGCTTAGAAATATAAGTTGGATCTCCAGTCATATGCCTTGAGCATCTACTATCAAGATACCATTTGGTACTCCTAGCTTTAGTTTGAAGATAAACCTATGAGAAAGATATTTTTGGTTTAGGTACCCATTTTACATTGGCTCCTTTATAAAGAACTTTATCTATCTTTTCTAATTGTTTGTAGTTGTATAGAGTTCGCTTGGGAACCTATACAAGTTGATGTGGACTACATTTTCTAAATAGGTATTTGTTTGCCTTATGTCCTAATTTACCATAAAAATTATACTTGGCTTTTGGTGGCACATTTAAGTTGGTCTTTTAATAGACATAGTTGGCTTTGTTGAAGGTTACCAACAAAGCCTATGACATTCCTTCTATTAATATGACCCTTATTGGCAAGGATCATATTTAGGGATTTGTTCCCAATTCAAATTTTTCTAGTGTTATTTTAAGCATGATGTTTTCTTCTTTAACACTATCTAGTATCTCACATTTAGCACATGTGTTATGTGATACTAGTGAATCATGCATGTCATCAAGTCTAATAATTAACAATTCATGTTCATTCTTAAGTAACTTAAAAGATTTACTAAGTTTTCAAAACTCATCAAACAAATCATGAAATGTACTTAATAATTCTAAAAATAAATACATAAAGACTCACTAACCTCATCTTTGATTGCCATTAGAGCATAGTTAGCAATCTCTTCTTTGGATTGGTCTTCATCATCCGAAGAACTTGAATCATCCCAAGTGGCCGAAAGTGCTTTCTTCTTGAGCGTCAACTTCTTCTTCAATTGAGGATATTCATTTTAGAAATATTTCGATTTTTTTGCATTCATAGCATATGACATTGTATTCTTCAGTTCCTTTTTATTTTTATAGTTTTTATTCTTTTTTATAATTTTTTTAAATTTTCTTGATAACAATACAATATCATGGTCCTCATCACTCGAGAAGTCATTTGTTGTCTAAAATGCTATATCCTTCCTATTATTTAGAATGGGTTCATCAAGCTCATCATGAGCTTTACAATTTAGTTCATTTGTCATAAGAGAGCCAATCAGTTCTTCAAGAGGTAAGTTATTTAAGTCTTTGGCCTCATGAATAGCAATTACTTCAGGATCCCAACTTTTAGGTAAATATCTCAAAATTTGACTAACTAATTCAAAATTCAAAAAATATTTTCTAAGTGTGTTAAGGCCATTGACGACATCCGAGAAATATGTATACATGTCTCCAATGGATTTACTTGGTTTCATTCAAAACAACTCATACTTATGAACTAAAATATTTATCTTAGATTCTTTTACTCTACTAGTCCCTTCGTGTGTGATTTCTAGTGTGTGCCAAATATCAAAACCCGATTCATAAACGGAAACACGATTAAACTCATTCTTATCAAGAGCACAAAATAATGTATTCATAGCCATTGCATTTAAATAAAAATTCTTCCTCTCTAAATCATTTAGCTCATTTATTGACTTGGAAGATTTTTCAAATCCATTCTCAACAATATTCCATAAACCAAGGTCCAAAGAGATAAGAAAAATGTGCATCCATGTCTTCCAATATGTGTAATCTATCCCATTAAATATGGGAGGACGTGAAATGGAATGTCCCTCATCCATGCCAAAATAAGTCATTTTCTCAAGTGAGTGTTAATCCATTGAGTAACTACCTTACTCTGATACCAATTGTTAGGATCAATTAACACTAGGGGGGGGTGAATTAATGCAAGTGTAAATTTTTATTTTAAACAAAAACTTTTTGCTTTAAGCAAGATAGGATGATCCAAAGCTTTTCGTTAAAGTAAAGCAAGTGAGTGATTAAAAGAAGATTACTAAGTTACTTGCTTACAAATTTCTTAAGAAAAAATAAGAAAATCCCAAAGATAAGCAACGTCGTAAGTGAAGTGCTTGACGTGAAAACCTTACTTTCAAAGAGTAAATTAAATCAGAAGCGTCAATACAAAATTAGTAAGCAAGGAAAGCAAAAGAAGAACTCACAAGTTTTATAGTGGTTTGACACCAACAGGCCTACGTCCACTCCCGAGTCCTCCTCCTTGAGGCACACCAACATCCACTACTGATCTTCTTTGGGTGAAGACCAAACCCTTACACTTTGCTTACATGGAAGACTTTAAGAATTTTTTAACTCTAAGCTTTCTCCCTTCCCCTTTTCTTTTTCTTATAATTCATATACAATTTTTTCATAGAATATAATTTCTAAAATTATTGCATGGAATGCAAGAAAACTTTGAGTATTTATAGACCCCAAATGACTTCCGAAATTGAAATAAAAAACTCAAATATACTTGTAAAATCTGGGTACGGGCAGTTTAGCCGCAGGCTTGGGCGGGTCAACCGCCGAAAGCACTTAGAATCCTAGGTACGGGTGATTCAGCCACCCAGCCTGGGCAGTTTATGCTGGTTACAGGTGCCCTGCAAGCCAATCATGTGAGTGATGGCACGTGTGATACGTTGTGTGATCTTTTTGCTTATGATTAATATTGGTATATTCTCACATTATTTGTTACATATATATTGTGATGTCCTTAGTTCTGTGCAATGAGAGTCAGATCATGATAAGATCACGATAATGAGATCGATTCACCTTTAAATACAGATCCTAAATAATCCTAGTCATAGGTTACTCAAAAGGGACATTGAGATAATCGGACATATCGATGTACTATATACCCATCCATATATGATGGAGGCGACTGGTCTCATAGCCACTTGTGTGGAGACACTAAGGATATAGTACAGGTGCTCATTGGAGAATGAGTTCACTGATTGATCCGCTTATGGAATGCTGTATGGTTAATGAGACCTAATGTTAGACAGCGATTCAATAGTCCCAGTTGTGTATCTAGTCCATAGCCTTGAGACACCAAGGATGCCTTGTATGAGTACTCCTTTCTTTGACACCAGACTTACAGGTTTGGAAAGTTCTAGATATGGTATAGTTGGTTATCGGGATTGGTAGCCAACCTTACGAAGGCAATTGAGTGTCAATAGAGGATCGAACATCCACTCTCGGTTTCACGAGAGGAATATCCCATATGTGCTTGCTCAGACAAATCCTTGACTAGGGTCATTAGGATTGAGAGAGAAAGTGTTCTCCGGGAGAATCTGATTAGAGCGAACTATGATGGATTCCGTATGTGACCTGACAGTACCATGTCCAATATATGGTCTCTAGGATATTAGTTGGATGAGGGATTATATATACATGGTAATTGTGGACAAACAGGTTCGATGGATTTGATCCCCCCTGTACCGTCTGGGGACTATGGTATAGTGGCCTAGTACGTCCATAGTCGATGAGTCGAGTGAATTATTATAGAGATAATAATTCACTATCTCAGAAGGAGTTCTGATAGGAGTGACTCATGGCCAGCTCGGTATCGGGCCTAGAGGGTTACACACATATGGTTGATGCTTCAGCGAATAGAGGATTGGATGGAGATCCAATTAGCCCCTATTCTATTAGATGAGACTCTATGCTGATGGGCTCCTTGATTAAGGTCCAATTAGAGGCCTAAGGAGATTATTAGATAGAGATCCAATAATACAAGGTTAGTGGGTAATTGGATGGAGATCCAATACCCACTAAGGAAGGAGCCTTAGGGTTTTTCGTGGCTCTCTGTAAATAGGAGGGGAGACTTATGGTTGATAGGCTCCAGCTTTAGCCACCACCTCCTATTATCCTCCCTCCCTCTGTGCAAGAGTTACGAGATCAGATTGGAGGAGCTTCGCTGCAGAGATCCATCGTGTGGATACCGCTAGAGAGGAGGATGCTTGACCTCCTTCATCTTCTCCATCCGGATCCGGAATACAGGGATATACGATCTCCCTAGGTAAAATCAATCTCTCAACATCGCGGTTTTATCAATTTTTGTATTTTTCTCACGATCCCAAAATTTTGCATGACGATTTGATCTACATGGGAAACTAGTTTTTGTTTTGTTTTCCACGGAGCATGTGATGCACCCACTGAGATTTCCCAACAGTTTACCCACCGTCAACTGCTCGAAAACTACGTACGGGCAGTTTACCTGCCGACTTGGGTGATGCAGCCACTGACAGCCATTGGCAGCCGCCCTGTTTCTAGGGTACGGGCGGTCCAACCGTTGCTCACCAACAGTTTACCCATTGGAATCTCTGAAAAAGTGGTACCCTCCACTTTCGAATTCTGGCATTAACCTGATGTTAACTAATTCTTTGGTCAACTAATTAAGCTCAACCTGAGCTCAACCAAAACCCATAGTGGACCCGATTGCCTTATTGAGTTAATTTGTATTTCATCCAAATCCAACTCAATTAGTACTCAATCCCTAACTATGACTCAATAATTATAACTCTTAATGACCAACAATCTAAATCAAGTCCTAACTCCCGCCGATCCGATAGCTCCAGCATTCTTGCGGTTAGTCTTTCGGCCTTCTTCCGATGATTTCCCGGTGTGCTCCCAGCGAGCTTCTCGATCCATTCGGCGAATCTCCTAGCAAACTCCCGACGAGGTCCCACTGCATCGTCCGAACCTGGCCCGATGCCCAAGCTTGATCTTGGCCTATCATCTGGTTGTAACTCCATTACTGCTGTCATAGTTGGACCTGCAATTCTTCCTCTAACACACATGTTAGATTTAAATACTCATCAATCAATTTTATTATTAAAATCCAAGATTCAATATGCCTAGGTTTTCGAGTGGCTAACGTTGGCTGAACCACCCAAGACAGCGATTGAACCGCCTGTACCCTAGATTCAAGGATGATTTCGGTGGCTGCACCGTCAGCACCGATAGGTGAATAGCCCATAGTGAGATTTTTGGGATATGTTTGAATTTTGGCTCCAAATTCTGAAGCCATTTGGGACCTATAAATACCCCAAGTTTTCTTACATTCTATACAATAATTTTTGGGATTAAAATTATATGAAAAACTTGTGTGAATTGTAAGAAAAAGAAAAGGGGAAGGGAGTGAGCTAAGAGTTGTAACATTCTTGTAAAAGAGTCTCCCTTGTAATCTCAAAGTTGTAAGGGTTTGGTCTTCACATAAAGGAGATTGATAGTGGATGTCGGTGTGCCTCAAGGAGGAGGACTCGTAAACTGGACGTAGGCTAAGGTTAAGCTTGAACCATTATAAATTGTGAGTTCTCTTTACTTATCTTGTTTACTTCTTTATATTGCTTCTAATTAGTTCATAGAAAATTACGATCTTCATCGTCATGATTTTTTTAATCAGGTTCTTAATTGTTTTCAACAAAATACCGAAAGACGCTTTCGACATTATTTACTTTTGAAAGCAAGGCTTCGAAATCAAGCATTTTTCTTACGACGTTGCTTATCATTTTATTCAGATTTATTTATTCTTTCTTGAGTCATCTTTAAGCAAGAAGCTTAGCATTTCTTTATAAGATTAAATTACTCACTTGAACGAAAAGCTTTCTTTGCTTCAAACAAAAAGTTTTCGTTAAATGATCAATTTACACATTGTTGGCACCTCGTTGCTCTTCCACCCTTGCTGCTACTATCCAGCCGCCCATCATCCTCCTAAGTAATTCTCATAATTGCTGATCTTATCACCGACTCTATCATCATCACCACTGTTGTAGCAACATCATCTGCAGCCTCCACTAAAAATTGCATCAGGTTCTAGTATCTACCTTTTTGCTGTTGCAATTTACAGATCCAAAAAAAGGTAAAAGAAGAGTTACAATCTACCATTGTTACAATCCTTGCTTCTATCTATCTTGTTGAAATAAAAAACTACTACAACGATCTTTCAACGTTGATGCAAAATTTCAGCCAAATACTATCTTCTTGCCAATAGCTTGTTGTTATATTCTTTTCCATATTTTGCATTGACTTGGCTTTCGTCGTTATCTACCCCTTATTGTAATACATTGCTTCTTCCTTATATTGTTGAAAAAAATTACTCGATGCAAAAATTTCTCATCGCAAAGTTATCATCTTTATGACGAAAGTTGCGCTACAAAATTTCAACCACATAGTTGTTGTCATATCTCTGATCTTTCTGCCGATAACTTGTTGCTATATTCATCTTCATATTTTACATCAGCTTGGCTTTTCTCACTAGTGGATTCTCATTGAGTTCTTCGTATTTGGCAAACCACTGAAAACTTTTCATTGAATCACTATTCTTTGATGTAAAATTCTGCTACTGCATCCTTTCGGTTTTTCCACCGCATACACCACCAAATCTTATTGAATCTATTGCTACCACCCACATCACCCTTAAAGCACCATTTTAACCCTAAGATGCAGTTGTCGTAGCCCAATTCTAATCCTTACAGACAACCCTAACAGCAGCATGAATTGCAGCACAAACTTCAACCTTTCACCTCCAATCCTTATCTTCCACAACCATCCATCTCTCCATCAACCTATTCCCTTAACCTGCCAGTAGAAAAAGGATTGTAATATTTCAGATCTAGAGGCATACGTTATTATATTAGAAGATATGATTGATGCCAAGTTGGAGGCCTTCGAGGCACATATGGAAGACAAACTATGTGCTCTCTTTGCATAATTCAGATTGGGATGATCATCGAGCCCGATGAGAAGCAACAAGGCGAGAGTCTAGATCAAAAGGAGAACCCTCTGGAGAAAGAAGAACACGCAATGGAACTAGCATCTACAAGCATGTGGGTGGACTTTCCCTGATAGGAAGATGGTGACCCGATGGGATGGTTTTCGCACGCGGAACGCTACTTCCATTATCACCAGACCCTGGAGGCTTCCATGGTGGACATCGCTGCTATCCACATTGAAGGAAATGTTATACAGTAGTATAATTGGTTTGAACATACTCAGAGAGTTCTGACATGGAGGCAATTCAAAAGCGGTCTACCGATCCGCCCTAGATTGTTCGAGTATGAGAACATCGACCAACAATTTACAAAAATTTGACAAACCTCTGCGATCCAAGAATACCAAACTAGGTTTTAAAGATTATGTAACCAAGCCTATGATTGGTAAGAAAAATAACTGCTAGGTACCTTTATCGAAGGATTTAAGCCGAAGATACGAGGATAAGTTAAGGTACAGCAACCTTATACATTGATGGTAGTGATCTTCTTTGCACGACTTCAAGAGGAGAGGCTTAATCAAGATGTTTGGAGGACAAGACCCACACCATGACCAGCAGCATATAAACCTCCATCCGCTTCTAGCCGACCCCCTCAACCAAAGAAATTTACAAGAGAAGAGCTTTGCAACAGATCCGTGAAGGGGTTGTGTTGGCATTGCAATGAACCATGGAGCCGGGACCACCGATGCAAGAAAGGATGACTTCTCCTGATTGAACCCACTGATGAATTTGAATAGGAAGAAGAGGACCTTGGACATGAGGAGGAAAACACAGAGGAAGATCTACAACTGACCGATTGTACGGTTCATGCTCCTACCGGCTACACGAACCCGCAAATGATGAAGATTGGGGGTTTCCTCAAGCAACAGTCTATCACCATCCTTGTAGATACAAGAAGCACCAATAATTTCATGAACAGTAAGTTGCTACATGGATGATGCTTCAAATTGAGGGTTGCAGCCGGTTCTACTAGTTACAGGTGCCCTACAAGCTAATCACGTGAGTGATGGCACGTGTGACACACTGCATGATCTTTTTGCTTATGATTATTATTGGCATATTCTCACATTATATTATTTGTTATATATATATTATGATGTCCTTAGTTCTATACAATGGGAATGAGAATCATGATAATAAGGTCGATTCACCTTTAAACATAAATCATAAATAATCCTAGTCATATGTTACTTGAGAGGGACATCGAGATAACCGGATAGATCGATGTACTATATACCTATCCATATGATGGAGGCGGCTAGTCTCATAGCTACTTATGTGGAGACACTAAGGATATAGTGTTAGGATCAATTGACACTAAGAGGGGCGGGGGCGGGGGGTGGATGGGTGGGGGTGGAGTGGGGGGTGGGTGGGGATGAATTAGTGCAAGTTAAAATTCTCGTTTTAACAAAAAGCTTTTGGATTGAAGCAAGATAGAAAAATCTGAAGCTTTTCGTTCAAGGAAAGCAAATGAGTGATTAAAAGAAGATTACTAAGTTACTTGCTTAAAAGTTACTTAAGAAAGAACAAGAAAACCTGAAATATAAGCAACGTCGAAGGGAAATGCTTGACTTGAAATTTCGGTTTCAAAGAGTAAGTAAAAATCGGAGGCGTCTAATTGATATTTAGTTTAAAGTGATTAAGAACTCGATAATTATAAGTAGTAAATGCAACAAAAAATAAAACACTTACAATTATAGTGGTTCGGCACCAACCAACCTACGTCCACTCCCGAGTCCTCCACCTTGAGGCACACCAGCGCCAACTATCGATCTTCTTTGAATGAAGACCAAACCCTTACACTTGAGCTTACAAGGGAGACTTCAAGAATTTTCTAACTATAATTCCCAAAATTATAGAATATAATTCCCAAAATTATTGTATAGAATGCAAGACATCTTGGAATATTTATAGGCCCAAATAGCTTCAAAAATTGAAGCCGAAATTTAAACATACTCGAAAAATCTAGGTACGAACAGTTTAGCTGTAGGCCTGGGTGGGTCAACCACCGAAAGCACCCAAAATCCAGGGTATGAGCAGTTCAGTCACTGATAGCCATCCAAAATCCTGGTACGGGTGGTTTACCCACCCGCTCTGGGCGGTTAGCTGCTCGAAGACCTGGGCAATGCTGGTTAAACCACCACTCACCAATGGTTCATCCGTCAGGAATCACGAAAAAGTAATTCCCTTCACTTTTTCAATCCTGAATTGAACAATACATTGAACAATTCTCTAGTCAACTAATTGAGCATAATCTAAGCTCAATCAAACCCTTTTAGTGGACTCGGTTGCCTCTTTGAGTTAATTTAGATTCCTTCCAAATCACACTCATCTCGGACTCAACCTTAACCTATGACTGAAGGATTACAATCATACATGACCACCAAGCTTAATGACCTCACTCCTGTAATCCGACAACATCCGACATTCCTTGTGGCGAGTCTCACGGTCCTCCTTTAGTGATCTCCCGATGTGTTCCTGTCGATCTTCCCGATACTTTTGGCGAAGTCCTAATGAGCTCCCATCGTATTGTCCAATCCTTAGCTCGATGCCTAAGCTTCATCCTAGGTCTATGTCTGATCTGTAACTCCGTTTCACCGTCATGGTTAAGCTTGCATAATGCTAACTACAACTTGATTAATTATAATCAACATGGCCATAAATCCACTTTAAGACATTCTTGTTGGGAAACCTCAGCGGGAGCATCACATGTGCAGCGAAAATCAAAACAAAAAACTTATTTTCCACTTAGATCAAATCGTCGTGCAAAAGATTGGAGTCGTGAGAAAGCCACAAAAACTAAAAAAATTGCATCATGTGAGAGATTATTTTTACCTAGGGAGATCGTATATCCCTGTATTCCAGATCCAGATGGAGAGGATGACGAAAATCAAGCGTCTTCCTCTCAAGCGATATCCACACGATGGATCTCTGCAGCGAATCTCCACCAACCTGATCTTGCAACTCTTACAGAGGGAGGGAGGAGAATAGGAGGGGGAGGCCAAGGATGCAGCCTATCAACCATGAGTCTTCTCTCTTATTTATAGAGAGCCACCAAAACCTTAAGGGTCCTACATTAGTGGGTATTATATATCCAACCAATAACCTACTGACCTTGCATTATTGGATCTCTGTCCAATAATCTCCTTAGGCTTATAATTGGGCCTTAAGCAAGGAGCCCATCAGCATAGGGTCTCATCTAATGAGAATAGGGGCTAATTGTATCTCCATCCAATCCTCTATTCGTTGAAGAATCCACCATATGCATGTGACCCTCTAGGACCGATATTGAGCTGGCCGTGAGTCGATCCCGTCAGAACTCCTTCTGATATAGCGAATTATTATCCCCATAATAATTCACTTGACTTAACGACTATGGACGTACCAGGCCACTACACCATAGTCCCTAGATGGTATAGGAGGATCAAATCTGTCAGACCTGTCTATTCACAGTTACCATGTATCTATAATTCCTCATCCAACTAATATTTCAGAGACTGTATATTGAACATGGTACTGTTAAGCCACATACGAAATCAGTTTATCTTGCTCTAATTGGATCTACCAGAGAATTCTTTCTCTCTCAATCCGAATGACCTTGGCCAGGGATTTGTCTGAGCAAGCACATACGAGATATTCCTCTCGTGATACCGAGAGTGGATGATCCTTTATTGACGCTCAATTGCCTTCGTAAGGTTGGCTACTAATCCCGATAACTAGTTGTACCAGATCTAAAACTTTCCAAACCTGTAAATCTGGCTTCAAAGAAAGGAGTACTCAAACAAGGCATCCTTGGTGTCTCAAGTCTAAGGACTAGATACACAACTAAGACTATGAAATTACTGTCTAACATTAGGTATCATTAATCATACAATACTCTATAAGTGGATCAATTAGTGAACTCATTCTCTAATAAGCACTTGTACTATATTCTTAATATCTCCATACAAGTGGCTATGAGACCAATCGCCTCCATCATATGGATGAGTATATAATATACTGGTCTATCTGGTTATCACGATGTCCCTCTCGAGTAACCTATGATCAGGATTATTCAGGATTTGTATTTAAAGGTGAATCGATCTCATTATCGTGATCTCATCATGATCCGATTCCCATTACACAAAACCAAGGACATCATCATAATATATATATATATATATATATATATATATATATATATATATATATATATATATATGTAATAGATAATATAATGTAAGAATATGTTAGTAATAATCTTAAGTAAAAAGATCATGTAGCGTGTTACATGTGCCATCACTCACATGATTGGCTTGCAGGGCACCTGTAACCAGCAATCTCCTACTTGACCTAAAGTCAATCACCTATGTGTCTGATACCCATTATAACCCTTTGACGCTCAAATACAATCTGAGCCAATGGCTTTGATAGTGGACCGACAATGTTATCTTCGGATGGTACTCTTTCCATTGCTATATCTTTTTAGGTCATGATCACTCTAATCAGATGGAACCTCCTCAGAATAATTCTGACTAGGTTTCCTTGCTAGAGCTATCGCCCCATCGCTGTCGCAATATATGGGAATCAGCTCTATGCTGCTTGGTACGACTCTCATATCATGATGAACTTCTTCATCAATACCCCTTCTTTTGCTGCTTATGTTGCAGCAATGTATTTCGCTTCTATGGTCGAGTCAGTAATAGTATCTTACTTAGAACTCTTCCAATTTATTGTTCCTTTATTCAAGATGAAAATATACCCTGTGTTCGACTTGCTATCACCAATATCAGACTAAAAACTTAAGTTAGTGTAGGCCTCAGCTTAGAGGCTACCTCCTCCATATACTAGTAAAAGATCCTTAATCCTTCTCAAGTACTTAAGGATACACTTTACTACCTTTTAGTGTTCTAAACCTGGATCTGCCTGATACCTGCTTGTGACACTCAGAGCATGAGATATATCAGGCCTGGTACATAGCATAGTATATATGATAGACCCTATTGTTGAGGCATAAGATATCTTATCCATGTTTGTCCTTTCTTCAGTAGTCTTTGGGGACATACTCCTAGAAAGTGATATTTCATGTCTCATCGGTATGAGACATCTCTTGGAATTTTTTATATCAAACCTTTTGATAATGGAGTCTATTTACTTAGAATAGGACAAGCCAATCATCCTCTTAGATCTATCTCTATAGATCTGGATCCCTAAAATATAGGATGTTTCCCCTAAGTCTTTCATAGAGAAATTCCTGAATAGCCAAGTCTTTACTGTGGAGAGCATTCCTACATCATTCCCAATGATTAGGATGTCATCCATATACAATACTAAGAAGGTGATAGCACTCCCACTTACCTTCCTGTACACACAAGGCTCATCTTCATTCTTAACAAAGTCATAAGATCTGATTGTCTCATAAAATCTTATGTTCCAACATTGGGAAGCTTGTTTTCATCTATAAATAGACTTGAGCAACCTACACACTTTATCTGGACTCTCTCTAGATATGAATCCCTCTGGCTATATCATATATACCTCCTCCTCGAGGTTGCCATTGAGGAATGCCGTTTTGACATCCATTTGGCAGATCTCATAGTCATAGTGTGCTGCAATGGCCAAAAGAATTCTAATGGACTTAAGCATGACTACAAGTGAAAAGGTATCGTCATAGTCAACTTCTTATCTTTGACGATATCCTTTAGCTACTAATCTTGCCTTATACGTCTCCACCTTTCCATCTGCTCCAATCTTCTTTTTGAAGATCCACTTGTACTTAATGGGTACTATACCCTTAGGTGCATTCATAAGGTTCCAAACCTTGTTAGAGTACATGGAATCCATCTAAGAATTCATAGCTTCTTGTCACTTCCTAGAGTTTATACTCATAATAGGCTCCTCATAGGTTTGAGGATCGATACCCTAAGAGTCCTCTCCACTGATATGTCCCACATATCTTTCAGGAGGGTGAGATACCCTGCTAGACCTGCGCAAAGTTGGAACTTGTGTGATAGGTACCTGAACAGACTCAGACTCTAGAATGGTGCTTGAGCTAGGTTCTCCAACCTTGCTCAATTCTATCTCACTCCCACTGTTTCCACCAAGAATATGTTCCTTCTCAAGGAACACATTTCTCTCGGGCGTAGCCCTAGAATGAGATGGGTAGGTCAGCGAAACTCATCATAGACCGCACCATATCAAACAGTGTGTGATTCCTCCTTTCTTGATACACCATTGAGTTGAGGTGTATAAGGAGGTGTCCACTAGGATAGAATCTCATTGTCCTTGAGAAAATAGGTGAACTCCATACTCAAGTACTCTCCTCTATCTGAATGAAGAGTCTTAATACTTTTTTCAATTTGGTTCGCCACCTCACTCTTATATTCCCTGAATTTCTCAAAGGCCTCAGATTTGTACTTCATCAAGTACACATATCCATACCTAGAGAAATCATTAGTGAATGTAATGAAGTATAAGTAATCACCTATAGCCTGAGTCGATATGGGACCACATACATCACTATGTACGAGTTCCAATAACTTAGTGGATCCCTCTCTAGTTCTACTAAAAGGAGAGTTGGTCATTTTCCCACGAAGGCAAGGTTCACAAGTTGCATATGACTCATAGTTAAATGAATCTAAGTATCTATCTTTCAGCAACGTTTGAATCCTTCCCTCATATATATAACCTTGCCTACAATGCCATAGGCATGCATTATTCACCTCATCTCTTTTCCTCTTAGACGTATTTATTTATATTCATGATGTATGGAGAAGTATCTAACACATAAGCCATTCATAAGGGTCCCTCTAATGATGATCTCCTCATCCATAATTATTGAACAATGATTATTCTCAAAAATAAATTTATATCCACTAATTGTCAAATAAAAGATGGAAATAATGTTTTTGATAATGGAAGGGATAAAATAGCATGCATCTAATGCAAAAATAGCTCCACTAGGTAGATGTAGGATGACCTCCCCAACATCAATTGTAGCAACTCTTGCTCCATTGCCAATCTTGAGGTCCATCTCGCCTCTAGCCAATCTCCTATGTCTTGCTAGAACCTGCAAAGAATTACAGATATAATAAGCACTCCCGGTATCTAATACCCATGTGTTATTATGAAAATATGACAAGTGAAGACTGATCATGAATATACCTGAAGCTTCTCCAAGCTTCTATTTCGTCTTCTGTACAAGGTAGTCCTTACAGTTCCTCTTCCAATGCTCATCTTAGCCATAGTGGAAGCACTATCCTTTATCCTTTGTCGGGTCTTTTTTGGCAACCTTTGCCTTACCCGGTCTTCCTTTGCCCTTGCCCTTCTTAAGGATCTTGCTGGCATTCCTTTTCTTTTTTATCTCACAAATATAGATTGGCTTCTCCTTCTTGATGGCACTCTTAGCTTCCCTCAACATATTGAGGAGCTCAGAGAGAGTCACCTCAAACTTGCTCATATTAAAATTCATGATGAAGATAGAAAAGGAATCTGGTAGGGACTGATATATAAGATCAACGCACAGGTTATCCTCTAGGACTATTCCTAGACCTGTGAGTTTCTCGATCCACTCTATCATCTTTAGGACATTGTTCTTAACCGATGTCCCTTATGTCATCCTGGCTTAGAGGAGTCCATTAAATATCTTATATCTTTGAGTTCTTCCCTGTTTCTCAAACAGTTGGCGGAGATGAAGAAGGATAGAATCTGCATCTATGTTCTCTTGTTGCCTCTGTAATTCAGGAGTCATAGAGGCCAGTATATAACATTTTGCCAATGTGAAATCATCTATATACTTCACATAGCGTGCGATCTCATCCTCGCTTGCACCTTCTTCTGGTGTGGGCATAATTGTATCAATGACATACGCGATTTTATCTGTCGTGAGAATAATTCTAAAATTACGGAGCCAATCCGTGTAGTTTGGACTAGTGAGGCAGTTGGAATCAAGTATGCCATGCAGGGGGTTTGTAAGTGACATGTTTCTAACAAACAAGATATAACATAAATAAATAACATACAAATTTTGTAGAAAATACTAATTAAGATATGGACTTCTATCTTGATATACTTTTATTATTTTTCTATTAAATCACGTGACACCCTCGACACGTGAGACGAAAGTCTCCGGCAAAGTCCCGGTGGGATCGGGATCCAATTGGCGTCTTAGTGCAACCTCGAGAGACTCGACCAATTACACTAAGCCCAAAAGGTAGGCAATTCTTGCTAATCACAACTCCTTATGATTCCTGTCATATTCGATCTCTGAATCATCATGGTCTTAAGGGACCCGACGAACCATGATATTCAGTTAAGTCATCACCATTATAACAATATGAGTCTAATTTTGTGATATGCTCTCGAGGGACTCGACCAAGCATACCATGTCCTCAGGTCACCGGTGACTCTCTATGTCGTAGGTAAGAACTCGATCACGTAGATAGGTGAGCCTCGAGGGACTCGACTAACTCAACCTATGTCGTGATTCAATTTCTTCCTATAACGATGGAAGGTCACGTCGGTCAATCTTATTGCATCACGCTCACCAACCTAATATTATCGTAGGAAGGGTTTTTGTTTCGTATCAGTCTCCTAATATGTCATATCACACATATATATATTTAATATATATATATATATATATATATATATATATATATATATATATATATATATATATATATATATATATATATATATATATATATATATATCTACATCGCATGTAAATATCTATACATATATCTAATAGGTGTATAATACATCACATATGCAAGCCACACCAGATGATCATGAGTCGTCACCTAATATGATTAAGCCCGAGCCAATAGGCCTAATCACTCACAATAGGATCTATGTGTGCTTCGGCGCATTTCCATGCCTTGTGATCATTGATCTCGTCGTTATCGATTTCGTCAGATCGTCGTTGCATCACCATGCGTCGTGATCTCTCGTCACAGCATCGCGGGTCCGACTGTCACCTCTACACTCCTACTGCACCTCTCCATATAATTACAAATAACTACAAGCACACAGGTCCGGTAATGAACGAGAAAAATGAAGGTTCGTAGGCCCCAATAATAATAATCATAATTACACACATAATAAAACATGGCTCATGATCATCCATCCACATTATACATCACATGTACATCACATCACATATAGGATTACTATATATATAATGATTAATTAAACTATTTAATTAATTATTTTTTAGAAATCAGGAAATGCTCAAAATTTTTAGAATTGTCAAGGGTATTTTCATAATTCTGGATAAGAGGACAGTACTCAAAATTTCTGGAGTTGTTGAGGGTGTTTTGGTATTCTAGGCATATGACAGACCTCAGAATTTCTCAAATTCTAAGGGGCATAACCATCCTTTTCTCAAAAAATGCCCTAGCCCTCCTTCACCCTCATTGCGCCGCTGCCGCTGCTGTCATCGCCACCGTTGCCCCTGCATAGGCGACGACTGCCCTTGCCCGTCAATAGCCGCCCTGCCAAGGGGCAGCCACCCCTGCGGCCGGCGTCGCCGCCCCTGCTGGCACTAAGGCTGGCTGCCGCGGTAACCCTTGTGGGCGCCCTACAGCTAGCTGCCCCTACAGGCTGGCCGTAGCCGAAAGTGCCCACGGGCGGTCGCCACGGGCTACTGTCTCTATCAGTGGCTGCCTGAGGCCTGTTGTGCCTATGGGCAGCCGCCTTCGGGCATCGAACCGCCCCTTGCAGGGAGCCTTGGCTGCAGCCGACTGCCCCTACAGCTAGCCTGGCCGTGGGTGGCTGCCCCCGCAAGGGGCCTGGCCATGCTCAGCCACCCTTACATGTGGCATGGCCATGGCTGGCCACCCCTCCTCATTGTGTTCACTACAAAAATGCAGCAAAAATGCGTAGAACGATTTTACACGATTTATTCTCATAACACACAGTTTAAAACTAATTTTTTGCACAAAAACCTTGGCTCTGATACCACTATTGGGAAACATCAGCGAGAGCATCACATATGCAGTAGAAATCAAAACGAGAAATGGGTTTCCCACGCTGATCAAATCGTTGTGCAAAAGATTGGGTTCGTAAGAAAGCCACAAAAATTAAAAAAATCACATCATGTGAGAGATTATTTTTACCTAGGAAGATTGTATATCCCTGTATTCCAGATTCGGATGGAGAGGATGAATAAAGTCAAGCGTCTTCCTCTCTAGGAGTATCCACATGATGGATCTCTATAGTGAAACTCCTCTAATCTGATCTCGCAACTCTTGCACAGAGGGAGAGAGGAGAATGGGGGGAGGGGGCAATGCTGTAGCTTATCAACCATGAGTCTCCCCTCCTATTTATAGAGAGCCAAAAAAAACCTTAGTGCTCCTGCCTTAGTGGGTATTAGTGATAGGACTCTAGTAGGGTTGAGTCCTAATCATCTTAGTACTAGTCAATAAAAACCATGTTAGATTATAATAAAGCCACTCCTATCTTATAAAGGATTATGGCTAGGGTCTAGATTAGCCCTTAGGGCTTAGTAGCTACCACACCCCTTACTGGGTTGGTTGGCTAGGTTTTCCCCCTGCTTTGCTCGGCTATAGTGCCACTTAGCTACCTCCTGTTCCTATTAAGACAAGTTGGCTATAGGAGGGGCAAAGGGGTAATTCTACTTAGGCAAGCACCTCCTTAGGCTAGGGTTTTGATCCCTATTTAAAGATGTAGCCGCTCCCCCTCTTGAATCAAGCAATTATCAATTTTATTTCAGCCTTGTGCCGAATCTAGGAGGGAGGAACCCCTACAGCGTTCCAAGGGTTGATCCCCCTCAAGGATCAAAATCTATAGGGCCCCTTCTGGGGTTCTATCATCTGATATCAGAGAAGTGATCTTGCTGCCCCTGTAGCCATCTCAGCTGCCTCCACCTTCCCAAGCAATTCCCATAATTGCTGTGACACGTGCCTCCACCTTCCACCCGAGTCGCAAATCAAATCAGTCTACCGCTGCCCCCTGTGTTTGATTTGGAAATCTGGTATTTTTTTATCATCCATGCTTCTTCAATACTGCAAGATTCCTTACTTTACACGTTGAAGATTTTTTCTAAATTTTATCTGCTGCAAATTTTGTTTGTCGCAAACGTTATCGTTGTTACGAAGGCGGAACACTGCAGAAATTTTCAGCCGTGTTTTTGCCTCTTGAAACCAGCTTATTCCTTCTCCTTTCTGGCCAAAATTTTTACACAATTCTCAAGATTAAGTTGGCTTTCATCTGGATTTGATTTCTAAAAAGGAACCTCCTTCTAGAACTAGTTTTCTTGTGCAATATTTGACCATCATGCAGTTTTGGAATTTTACGATAAAGGAATATGCCTTTCGTCTTTTGCCCTATTTCCCTACTGTTATGCTGCCAAAATTTCGTTAAACTATTTACTGGTATTAACAACATCTGAACCAAGGGTTTCTGCATAATTTTCTTGAACTTTCCTCTAGAATTTACGTTGAGAAGTCATCGTTTCTCCGATGTAAAATTGATTCAGCAGGACAGCACATCGCAGCACTTTTTTTCGCCGAATTCTATCATATTTGAGTGTTATTTTTTTATGAGATTTTGGACTCTCTTTTCCTCATCTCAAAACCCTACTATCCTCACCAAAAACCCTTCAAAACCCTACCCTAAATTGAAACCAAACAGCCCCCCAATTCTGCCCTAAACCACAGCCTACTTCCATCCAAACCGATTCACCTTCCAACCGGCCACCCCCTTCTTCAAAATTCCCATGCCACTAACCCAACAACAAAAAAAGATCTCAATATTACAGATCTAGAGGCATATAATATGGAATCAGAGGAGGCTATCGATGCAAAGCTGAAGCCTTTGAAAATCGCATGGAAGAGAAGATGTGATCCCTTTTCATCGAATTCAGCATTGGCCAACTGTCGAGCCCGATGAAATCACAACACGGAGAAACTTCAGATCAGCGAGATGATCCTGAAGAACATGGCCAAATCACCTCTGATCTCAATAATCCATGCATGAAGGTTGACTTCCCTAGATGCGAAGAAGGAGACCCGATTGGGTGGATTTCACGCGCGGAGCACTATTTTTGGTTCTACCGAACAACCGTCGCCACACGGGTGGAGATTGCTGCCATCCACCTTGAGGGATATGTTGTTCAGTGGTTTAATTGGTTTGAGCACACCCATGGAGGACTCTCTTGGCCGCGATTCAAGGAAGGACTACTAAACCGCTTCGGACCAACTGATTTCGACAACATCGACGGACAATTGGCAATGATTTGTCAAACCTCTATAATACAAGAATACCAAACAAGGTTTGAGCATTTATCTAACCAAACCGAGAATTGGTCTGAGAAATAACTTTTAGGTACTTTTATCGAGGGCCTAAAGCTAGAGATCCGAGGAGAAGTAAAGGCGCAGCAACCGTACACTCTTTTGGCGATGATTTCCTTCGCGTGTATCTAAGAAGAACAATTGAACCATAAGGTACGAAGGACAAGGGTCACTCCCCGACCAGCCATGCTGAGGCCTACAACCTCCTCTACTGCCATCCAAGCCCCTGCACCAAAAAAGTTGACAAGAGAAGCCATGGAGAAAGAGTCCCAACCGGCCGACTACACAGTTCACACATTGGCTGGCTACTCCAACCCGCAGATGATACAAGTTAGAGGACTTCTAAAACAGCAACCCATCACCATTCTCATCGACACGGGCAGCACCAATAACTTCCTCAACAGTAAGGTTGCTGCACGTTTGGTGCTTCAAATCAAAGGTTGCAACAAGTTCGACGTAAAGGTCACCGATGGTCGAATCTTTAATTGCGGCTAGTGATGCCCGCGGGTGAAACTACTCCTCCAAAACCAAGAAGTGGTAGCTGATTTCTTCCTCCTACCCATCGATGATTATGAAGCCATACTCAGGATCGAATGGCTCACAACATTAGGTAATATCTCTTGGAATTTTTCTAAATTAATCATGAAATTTTATTACAAAGGGAGACAGGTCACGTTACGAGGCAAGCGCAGGAGCCAAATTTCCACCGTTTCATCGCAACGAAAGGAGAAAGTTTTGCACAAAGCACATGGTGGATTCTTAATGCATCTTCAGCAGCCATCTATGGGAGATAACGTATAAAACTCAGATACTAAGCTTGCCCTTTGCCTGAATGAATTCGCAGATATTTTCTTGGAGCCGCGAGGGCTGCCCCCTAACCTGCTGCATGACCATCACATTCCTATTTTGCCAAGCAAACCTCTAGCAAATTTGCAACCGAACCACTATCCTCACGTGCAGAAGGATGAGATCGAGAATATTGTTAAAGAGATGCTTGACACCGGGGTGATTCGACCGAGTTGCATCCCTTACTCCTCACCGGTGTTGCTAGTGCGCAAGAAAGATGGTACGTGGTGGATGTGCATTGACTACCCGGCACTAAACGCCATCACCGTCAAGGATAAATATCCTACCCCATTCATAGATGAACTCTTGGATGAATTAAAAGGAGCCCGAGTCTACACTAAATTGGATCTCCAATCCAGATACCATCAGATTCGGGTATGCACTGAGGATATTCTGCAAACTGCATTCCGCATGCATAACGACCACTACGAGTTTCTGGTAATGCCTTTCCGACTTACGAATGCTCCTTCTACTTTCCAAAGCCTGATGAATGACATCTTTTGGAGTTTTCTACACAAGTTCGTATTGGTATTCTTTGATGATATTCTCATTTATAGCCCTACGCTTGATATACATTTTCAGCACTTATAAACTGTTCTAACGATTCTTTGGGAGAATACTCTTTATGTTAAACAGTCAAAGTGCGGCTTCTTACAGTGTAAAGTGGAGTATATTGTAAAATAAAAAATTGGTTTCCCACGGAAATCCAATCATTGTGCAAAAGATTGGGGTCACGAGAAAGTCACAAAAACCGATAAAATCATATCATGTGATAGATTTATTACCTAAGGAGTTTGTATATCCCTGTATTCTAGATTCGGATGGAGAGGATGAAGGAAGTCAAGCGTCTTCCTCTCTTGCGGTATCCACTCGATGAATCTCTACAGCGAAACTCCTCCAATCTGATCTCACAACTCTTGCATAGAGGGAGGGAGGAGAATAGGAGGGGAGGCTTAAGCTGCAGCCTATCAATCATGAGTCTCCCCTCCTATTTATAGAGAGCCACCAAAAACCCTAGGGCTCCTGCCTTAGTGGGTATTTGATTTTCATCTAATTACCCACTAACCATACATTATTAGATCTCTATCTAATAATCTCCTTAGGCCTCTAATTGGGCCTCAATCAAGGAGCTCATCAACATAGGGTCTCATCTAATGAGAATAGAGGCTAATTGGATCTCCATCCAATCCTCTATTCGCTGAAGCATCCACCATATGTGTGTGACCCTCTAGGCCCGATATTGAGCTGGCTGTGAGTCACTCCCATCAGAACTCCTTCTGATATAGTGAATTCTTATCTTCATAATAATTTACTCGACTCATTGACTATGAACGTATTAGGCCATTACGCTATAGTCCCCAGACGGTACAAGGGGATCAAATATATCAGACATGTCTGTCCATAATTAACGTGTATATATAATCCCTCATCCAACTAATATCCCAAAGATCATATATTAGACATGGTACTGTCATGTCATATACGGAATCAGTTTGTCTTACTCTAATCGGATTCTACTGGAGAACTCTTTCTCAATCTAAATGACCCTAGCCATGGATTTGTCTAAGCAAGCACATATGTGATATTCCTCTCGCGATACCAAGAGTGGATGATCCTTTATTGACACTCAATTGCCTTTGTAGGTTGGCTACCAATCCCGATAACCAACAGTACCAGATCTGAAACTTTTCAAACTTGTAAGTTTGGCATAAAAGAAAGGAGCACTCAAACAAGGCATCCTTAGTGTCTCAAGTCTAAGGACCAGATACATAACTGCGACTATGGAACTGCTGTCTGACATTAGGTATCATTAATCATACAACATTTCATAAGCGGATCAATAAATGAACTCATTCTCTAATGAGCACATGTACTATATCCTTCGTGTCTCCACACAAGTGGCTATAAGACCATCCGCCTCAATCATATGGATGGGTATATAGTACACCGATCTATCTGGTTATCTCGATGTTCCTCTCGAGTAACCTATAATTAGGATTATTTAGGATTTATGTTTAAAGGTGGTTATCTCATTATCATAATCTCATCACAATCTGATTCTCATTGCACAGAACCAAGGACATCACAATTTATATGCTATAGATAATATAATGTGACAATATGTAAATATTAATTATAAGGAAAAAAGATCGCACAGCGTGTCACACGTGCCATCACTCTTGTGATTGGCTTGCAGGGCACCTGTAACCAGTAGGATGGAGATCCAATTAGCCCTTATTCTTATTAGATGAGACCCTATGTTGATGGGCTCCTTGGTTAGGGCCCAATTAGAGGCCTAAGGAGATTATTGGATAGAGATCAAATAATACAAGGTTAGTGGGTAATTGGATGGAAATCCAATACCCACTAAGGCAGGACCCCTAGGGTTTTTGGTGGCTCTCTATAAATATGAGGGAAGACTCATGGTTGATAGGCTATAGCCTTGGCCTCCCCTCCTATTCTCCTCCCTCCCTTTGCAGGAGTTGCAATATCAGTCTAGAGATCCATCGTGTGGATACCGCTAGAGTGGAAGACGCTTGACTTCCTTTATCCTCTCCATCCGGATATGGAATATAGGGATATACGATCTCCCTAGGTAAAACAATCTCTCACATGATGTGGTTTTTTAAGTTTTTATGGCTTTCTCGTGACCCAATATTTTGCATGATGATTTGATCTGTATGGTAAATTGGGTTTTGTTTTGATTTCCTCTACGCATGTGATGCTCCTGCTGAGGTTTTTCAATAGCGGCATCAGAGCCAAGGTTTTCGTGCGAAAGATTTGTTTTAAACTTCATGTGATGAGATTGCATCGCGTAGAACTCTTCTACACATTCTTACTGCATTTTCGTAACGAAGGCAGCGAGGAAAGAGGGTGGTTGGCCACGGCTCGGCCCTCTACAAGGGTGGTTGGCCATGGCCCGGCCACTTGCAAGGGGTCGGTGTTGGGAAACCTCAGCGGGTGCATCACATGCGCAGCGGAAATCAAAACAAAAACCAGTTTCCCACGTAGATCAAATCGTCACACAAAAGATTGGGGTCATGAGAAAACCTGTAAAAATTAAAAATCGCGATGTGTGAGAGATTGATTTTACCTAGGGAGATCGTATATCCCTGTATTCGAGATTCGGGTGGAGAAGATGAAGGAGGTCAAGCGTCCTCCTCTCTAGCGGTATCCACACGATGGATCGTTACAGCGAGACTCCTCCAATCTGATCTTGCAACTCTTGCTCAGAGGGAGGGAGGAGAATAGGAGGTGGTGGCTAAAGCTGCAGCCCATCAACCATGAGTCTCCCCTTCTATTTATAGAGAGCCACCAAAACCCTAGGGCTCCTTCCTTAGTGGGTATTGGATCACCATACAATAACCCACTAACCTTGCATTATTGGATCTCTATCCAATGATCTCTTTAAGCCTATAATTGGGCCTTAATCAAGGAGCCCATCAACATAGGGTCTCATCTAATGAGAATATGGGCTAATTGGATCTTCATCTAATCCTCTATTCGCTGAACCATCCACCATATGTGTGTGACCCTCTAGGCTCGATACCGAGCTGGTCGTGAGTCACTCCCATCAGAACTCCTGATATAGTGAATTATTATCCCCATAATAATTCACTCGACTCATCGACTATGGACGTACTAGGCCACTACGCCATAGTCCCCAGACGCTACAGGGGGGATCAAATCCATCGGACCTGTCTGTCCATAATTACCATGTATCTATAATCCCTCATCCAAACAATATCTCAGAGACCGTATATTGGATATGGTACTGTCAGGTCACATACGAAATCTGTTTGTCTTGCTCTATTCAGATTCTACCAGAGAACTCCTTCTCTCTCAATCCGAATGACCCTGGCCAGGGATTTGTCTAAGCAAGCATATATGGGATATTCCTCTCGTGATACCGAGAGTGGATGATCCTCTATTCCTAAGGTTGACTACTAATCCCGATAACCAGTTGTACCAGATCTGAAACTTTCCAAACCTATAAGTCTGGCGTCAAAGAAAGGAGTACTCATACAAGGCATCCTTGGTTTCTCAAGTCTAAGGACCAGATTCACAATTGGGACTATGGAATCACTGTCTAACATTAGGTATCATTAACCATACAACATTCCATAAGCAGATCAATCAGTGAACTCATTCTCTAATGAGCACCTGTATTATATCCTTAGTGTCTCCACACAAGTGGCTATGAGACCAGCCGCCTCCATCATATGGACGGGTATATAGTACACCGATCTATCCGGTTATCTCAATTTCCCTCTTGAGTAACCTATGACCGGGATTATTTAGGATCTGTGTTTAAAGGTGAATCGATCTTATTATCGTGATCTCATCACGATCTGATTCCCATTGCACAGAACTAAGGACATCACAATATATATGTAACAAATAATATAATGTGAGAATATATCAATATTAATCATAAGCAAAAAGATTACACAGCATGTCACACGTACCATCACTCACGTGATTGACTTGCAGGGCACATGTAACCAGCAGTCGGTTGGCTGTGGCCAAGGCCCCTTGTAGAGGCACTGAGGACATTCCAAAAATTGTATTCCACACGTATAACGGCCACTATGAGTTTTTGGTAATGCCTTTTAGAATTATAAATGCTCCTTCTACCTTTTAAAGTTTGATAAATGACATATTCTAAAGGTTTCTACACAAATTCGTATTTGTATTCTTTGATGATATTCTTATTTATAACCCTACGCTTGATATACATTTTGAGCACTTACGAACTATTCTAACCGTTCTTCGAGAGAATACTCTTTATGTTAAATAGTCAAAGTGCAGCTTCTTACAGCCTAAAGTGAAGTGTCTTAGGCACATTATATCAGAGAATGGAGTGCGGTGGACCCAACAAAGATCGAGGCAATGCAAGGATGGCTGAGACGTACAAATGTACAATCACTACGCAGTTTCCTTGGACTCACGGGCTACTACCAAAATTTTGTGAAAGATTATGGCAAGATCAGTGCCTCGCTAACATCCTTACTGAAGAAAGACTCATTCTTATGGTTGGATAAAGCCTCTGCAGCCTTCGAACGACTCAAGGCAACCATGACGATAACGTCGGTCCTAGCGCTGCCCGATTTCGGCCGCACTTTTGTCATTGAGGCCGATGCGTCAGGAGTTAGAATTGGGGCTATTCTTATTCAAGATGGTTGACTCCTAATTTACACCGAGGCTTTCCCCACACTTCATACGAGGTTTTTACAAGAGATACTAATTACTACCAAATTTAAAATATGGTTGGATATAGGTCCATGGCACGAAAGAGGAGTAAAAACTAGAAGAATTACAATCTATGCTCACGTCAGACTGGGCTCTCATCATCCTGAACCATACTAGAGGGCAGTCACCATTCCAGAAGAAAGATTAGTTATCACTAAAGACTAACCATATGGCAACACATGCAAAGAAGAAACGACCACCCGATAAACTTCAGAATGGACAAAAAATTAAAGATAGAGTTTTTCTACATCTCCAACCTGATCAGCAGGAAACTTGAGCCTTAATGAAGTGGTCTCCCAATTTCTTTGGGCCTTGCAAAATTGAGGATCACATTGGGGCCCTAACCTAGAGATCAAATTCGTGCACCATATCAAGATTACAGTTGATCCGCCAGGTATTATCTCACCTCAAATGGAAATTTAAAGAAGACGACTCAGCCCAAATCATTCCAACTAACACCACAACTGATGAGGAGGCCAAAGTTCAGTTGATGATAGCATGAGAGTCACATGAGGAGTTGAAGATCCAGTTTCCAGAGTTTATGGACCCTCAGCCTTGAGGACAAGACTGATCTGAAGAGGGCGGACTTGATAGGACTCCAGCAGGGTTGAGTCTTAACCATCTTAGTACTAGTCAATAAAAACCTTGTTAAATTGTAAGAAAGTCACTCTTATCTTATAAAGGAGTGTGACTAGGGTCTAGATTAGCCCTTAGGGCTTAGTAGCTGACACACCCCTTACTGGGTTGGTTGGCTAGGGTTTCCCCCTGCTTAGGTCGGCTATAGAGCTACTTAGTCGCCTCCTGTTCCTATTAGGGCAGGTTGGCTATATGAGGGGTAAAGAGGTAATTCTACTTAGGCAAGTACCCCCTTAGGCTAAGGTTTTGATCCCTATTTCAAGATGTAGCTGCCCCCACTCTTGAATCAAGCAATTATCAATTTTGTTTCAGCCTTGTACCGAATCTAGGAAGGAGGAACCCCTATAGCGTTCCGAGGGTTGATCCCCCTTAAGGATCAAAATCTATACAGCTCCATCTAGGGTTCTATCAGGCAGTCATCTGTAGGGGCAGCCGCCTACAGCGTGACGCCCACAGGAGCGGCGACCTGCAGCGTGACTCCCACCCGTAGCGACGGCCGCCTACGGGCACAGTGCTCGTGGGCGGGCCTGTAAACCAGGTGGCCACACGAGGCTGCATCGCCAGCCCGCAGGTGCTACCACCTGAGGGCAGCAATGCCCAACCGTGGGAAGAGGCAACCGCCAACGACGTGCAACACCGTCGCATACGCTTGCTCAAACAATTGAGTGGCCAACTTTATGAAGGTAATTGAGTGTTAATAACAGATCATCCACTCTCGGTATCATGAGAGGAATATCCCATATATGCTTACTCAGACAAATCCCTGGCTAGAGTCATTCGGATTGAGAGAGGAGTTTTTCGAGAGAATCCGATTAGAGCGAGTCTTAGACGAATTCGTATGTGACCTGATAGTACCATATCCAATATACAGTCTCTAGGATATTAGTTGAATGAGGGATTATAGATACACGGTAACTGTAGACATACAGGTCCGATTGGGGACTATGACACAGTGGCCTAGTACGTCCATAGTCAATGAGTTGAGTGAATTATTATGAGGATAATAATTCACTATATCAAAAGAAGTTCTGATGGGAGCTACATATGGTGGATGCTTCAGCAAATAGAGGATTGGATGGAGATCCAATTAGCCCCTATTCTCTTTAGATGAGACCCTGCACTGATGGGCTCCTTGCATGAGGCCCAATTAGAGGCCAAAGGAGATTATTGGATAGAGATCTAATAATGCAAGGTTAGTAAGTAATTGGATAGAGATCCAGTACCCCCTAAGGCAAGACCCCTAGGGTTTTTGGTGGCTCTCTATAAATAGAAGGGAATGCTTATGGTTGATAGGCTATAGCTTTGGCCACCCCCTCCTATTCTCCTCCCTCCCTTTACGCAAGAGTTACGAGATTTGATTGGAGGAGTTTTACTGTAGAGATCCATTATGTGGATACCGCTAGAGAGGAGAACGCTTGACCTTCTTTATCCTCTCTATTTGGATATGGAAAAACATGGATATACAATCTCCCTAGGTAATCAATCTCTCACGTATCGTGGTTTTCTCTATTTTATGGCTTTCTCGTGACCCAATCTTTCGCATGACGATTTGATCTGCATAAGAAATATATTTTTATTTTTATCTTCTACTATGCATGTGATGCTCCTACTAAGGTTTCCCAACAGGTTCGACATAAAGGTGTTGATGGTGACATCTTGAAGTGCAATCAAAAATCCCACGGTTGAGATTGGTGCTGCAAGGACAAAAAATTATTATTGATTTCTTCCTCCTCCCACTTGATGATTATGAAGCCGTGCTCAGCATAGAATAGCTATCAATACTAGGTGATGTTTCGTAGAATTTTTTAAAATTAATTATGAAATTTTTCAACAAAGGAAAATATTAGGACCCCAACTGAGTCGAGTTCTAATCGAGTCCTTAGACTGGGCTTTGTTGGCCAGCCTAGACCTGACATTAGATCAGCTAGGAGGAGATTTGAGTCAATTAAAATAAATCAGTCCAAATCCTAGTAGGGTTAGGATTTGACTGAACTAGAGTCGGAGTTGGATTCGGGTCGAAGTCAATCAAGTCAAGCTTATAACTACCCAATGGGTTGCCTACCTTGATGAGTGGAAGTGGGCTAGGGTTAGAGAGAGGAGGAGTTTCACTTAGATGGGACTCTCTCTAGAGTTGGTTAAGAGTTAGATTAGGAGTTAGATTCTTGGTTTAGTAGGAATCTTGGTTTAATTGAAGTATGAGTCTTATTAGGAATTGAGGTTTGAAGTTGCTATATAAAGCATGTAGCTACCACCTCTTTTACCAAGCAATAGATCAATTTTTTTCAGCCATTGTAGCTAACTACCAAGGAGAGAGGAACCTCTACAGAGTTCTAAGGAGGGTCGATCATATATAGAGATCAACCCCAAGCTTAGAATCCGCAAGGGTTCTAACACTTAGTGTTAGAGTCACATTATTGGCACCTCGCTACTTTTCCACCTTTCACCGCTGCTATCAAGCCGCACACCATCCTCCCAAGCAATTCTCACAATTGTTGTTATCATCGTCGACTCCGTCGTCATCACCATTGTTATAGAAACATCATCTACAACCTCTTCCAAAATTATATCAGGTTCTGGTATCTACCTAAATGCTGTTATAATTTTTATCTTGCTGTGCTTACTGCAAAAAAAAATTGTTGCAATGATCTCCGTTGTTGATGCAGTTTTCAACCGAATACTATCTTCTTGCTGATATCTTGCTGTCGTATTCTTCTTCATTTTTGCATCGATTTCGCTTTCGACATCATCTATTCCTTGCTATAATACGTTGCATCCTCCTTGTCTTGCTGCAAAAAATTGCTCATTGCAAAAACTTTTCAATGTCTGCAAAAAGTTATCATCTTTATGACGAAAGTTGCACTGCAAAATTTTAGCCGTGTATTTGCTATCTTATCTTTGACCTTGCTATCGATATCTTACTGCCATATTTATCTTTATATTTTATGTCGGCTTGGCTTTCCTTATTAGTGGATTCTCACTAAATTCTTATTTTATTCTTTGACAAACCGCTGAAAACTATTTATCAAATTGTTGTAAAATTCTGCAGTTGCATCCTTTCGGTCTTTCCTACAACATACACCACTCAATCTTACAGAATTTGTTGCTGCCATATCACTATCATCTATAGTGCTACTATCTTTGTTGATTTCATGCTACCATATTGCTCAAAATACTATTGCAATATTGTTGAAACTTTTGCTGTAAAACTGCTATCTTTCGACGAAAAATTTTGTTGCCATATTTTTTGGTGTTTCTTGCTGCATACACATATGATCTTTGCCAAATTTGTTGCTCCCACCCACATCAATTTTAAGACACCCCTCTAGCCTTAAGATGTGGCCATCGTAGCCCACTTTTAATCTCTATAGTCGGCCCAAACAGCAGTGCAAACTGCAGTCCAAACAGCAACCTACCGCAGTCCTGTTCTCGGGTACTTCTTGCCGTAACCACAAAAAACTAGTTGCTGCCCCTAACAGAAACCCAAAAACTCCCTTCCCAGCCTCAAACCACTACCACTGAAATCCTTTCCAAACTCCACAACACCCTCAAACTGTAGCACCAATAAGTAACCTAAACCGCAAGCTATCAACCCTAAACTGCAACTTTGATCAAACACCCTTTCAGCCTCCAATCCCTACCAAACTGGTTGCTACCATCAATAATAACCGTAAGCCACCCTTCTAACCCTAAACATCTATCACCAAAGCCCCCTTACAGCTTCTACAACAGCCCCAAATAACAACATCAATAGCACCCCTTTTGATGAAAATTATGCTGGACTACCTTCGGTACTACTTGCTGCATCCACACCTGATCCCTATCAAATTCATTGCTATCATCAATAGCAACCCTAAGCCATCCCTCTAACCTTAACCCGCAACCATCATACCTCCTATGCAACCCCTATATCAGCTTTAAACTATAGCCCAACATCAACTTATCAGCCCAAACCATAGCCATCTACCCTTGATCCACCACCTCTTTCGGCCACCAATCCATCCAACCGGTTCATACCATTAACCCTTACACTATAGCATCAATAGATCTGATTGGTGCCAAGTTGGAGGCCATCGAGACGCATATGGAGGACAAACTACGTGCTCTCTTCAAGGAGATTAGATTGGGCTGATCACCGAGCCCAAGAAGATCATAGCACAGTGGGAGTTTCGATTGCAAGAAGAACCCAACAAAGACAAAAGAATAAGTGATAGACTCATCATGCCTACTCACAAGGGTGGACTTCCTTCGATGGGAAGATAAAGATCTGATCGAGTGTATTTCATGTGTGGAGTGATACTTCCGCTATCATAGGACCCTAGAGGCTTTTATGGTCGACATTATTGCCATCCATCTAAGAGGAGAAGCTGCTCAATGGTATGATTGGTACAAGCACACCCATAGTGTCCCAACATGGAGGCAATTCAAGAGCGGATGGCTACTCTGCTTTGGACCATCCGAGTACGAAAATATCGATGGCCAACTCACAAAACTCCACTAAACCTCCACAGTTCAGGAGTACCAGACCAGGTTTGAAGGATTCTCTAACCAAACAAGATACTGGTCTATAAAAATAGTTGTTAGGGACTTTCATCGAGGGGTTGAAGCCAAAAATCAGAGAAGAAGTCAAAGCGTGATGACCCTACACGATGACGACAACTATCTCCTTTAAATGACTACAAGAAGAAAGGCTGAACCAAGATGCTAAAAGGACCAAAGTCATCGCACGACAAGCAACACAGAGACCCTCGGCCCCATCTACCACCAGTTGGCCACCTCAATCGAAGAAGTTAACGAGAGAAGAACTTCATGACAGATCCATGAAGGGCTTATGCTGGCATTGAGACAAACTTTAGAGCTATGACTATTGCAACAAAAGGGGAGGCTTCCCATGATAGACAAGAATCTAAAGAACAGGACCTTGAACCTAAGAAGGAGAACACGAAGGAGGACCCGCAGTTAGCCGAATGCATGACTCACACTCTACCCAGTATACGAATCCACAAACAATGAAAGTTAAAGAGTCCCTTAAGCAATAGCCCATCACCTTCCTCACCAACAAGCTTATAAACGGCAATGGAGAACTAGTGACCTTACATGGGAAACGTGGGAGTGAAGTAATGACGGTCTTGACATAGCACTTGGAGAAGCTTACCGAAATTTTAGGGGCCTCCGCCGAACCGAGCCGACTACAAGACCTCCATATATTGATCTTGCAGGAGGAACTGCCAGCCCATATTCAGCCATATTGATGTCCACATCTTTAGAAAGCTGAAGCTAAGAGGATCGTCCAGGAGACATTGGAGACACATCATTCAGTCGTGATTTTCTCGCTCAGCAGCACTTTGCCTCCAGAAGTTCTATATCTTTTTCTACAGGGACAAACTCTTTCTGACATGCTACATCCAGCCGAATCAGCTATGGTTTATGATGCGGTACTCCCAGATCTCGGGCGACTTTCACAACCTCTCCTAGAAACAGACCATTATCTCTCCCTTACCGTAAGAAGATCAAGCTCATCCAACAGCAATACCGGAGTAAGAGAGGGATCAATTGTGAGACTCAACAAAACATAAAGACCCTTATGCTAAACATATCCAGCCACTCCAGCAAGATCATCACCTCCCTCACTATGAAGAAAGATGTCCTCCCCTGGCTGAGTGGAACTATAGCCCTTACGGCCACAATACCATCTATATCAATACTAGATCATGGCCAGATGTTCATGATTGGAGCAGACACATCAACAGTTGGGATCAACGCCACCCTCATGCAAGATGGCCAACCCCTAATCGATATCAAAGCTCGCTCTCCACCTCACCCAAGGCTTTCAATCTACAATGAGAAGATACTAATCATTGCTAAAATTGAGGCTTGGCATGATACAGGTCAACAGCTTAAAGTAGAGACAAAGGTAAGCCTGGGGTGATTATAGCTTCTCCTCACTCCAGACTTAGATTAGGCTCACATCACCATGGACCTTATTAGTAGGCAGCCACCATCTAGGAGGGAAGCTTGGCGAACATTAAAGAACAACTACACGACCGCCCATGCAAGAAAGAAGCGGTCGCCTAACAAATATCAAAGCAAGAGGACGTTTGCTATTAAAGACCGATTCTTCCTTTATCTTCAACCCTACTCGCAGGAATCTATGAAAATGCGAGCCTCGAGGAAGTGGTCTCCTTATTACTTTTGACCCTACAAAATTGGAGAATACATTGGAGCTGTGCTCTACAAATCGAATCTATGTGTCGATTCAAAAGTATACCTAATCCTCTATGTGTCCTATCTTAAGTGGAAGTTTAGAGAGGATAACTCCAACCAGATCCATCCACCTGACGCCCAAGTTGATGAAGAGGCTCAGTTCTAGTTAGAGATCGCATGGAATCGTAGGATCACGATGCATCACCGTCCAAACACTACTTCTGATGCTGGATCATAGGAGCATAATGCATCTACTACAGGGGCCACATAGGAGCCTCATGAGGAGTTGTAGATCAAGACCTGGAGTCATGGAGTCTCAGCCTTGATGACAATGCTGATTTGAAGAGGGTGGGCCTATTAGGACCCTAATGGAGTCGGGTCCTAGTCGATTGAGTCGAGTCTAGATTAGGCCTTGTTGGCCAGCCTAAACCTGACATTAGGTCAGCTAGGAGGAGATTTAAGTCAATTATAATATATCATCCCAAATTCTAGTAGGGTTAAGATTCTGCTGAACTGGAGTCGGAGTTGGATTTGGGTCATAGTTAACCAAGTCAAGCTTGTAATCAACCCAATGAGCTCCCACCGTAATGAGGGGCAGTCGACTAGGGTTAGAGAGAAAAGGAGTTTCACTTAGATGGGACTCTCTCTAGAGTTGGTTAAGAGTTAGGTTAGGAGTTGGAGCCTCGGTTTAGTAGGAGCCTTAGTTTACTTGAAGTAGGAGTCCTGGTTTAGTTGAAGTAGGAGTCATATTAAGAATTAGGGTTTGAAGACCTTATATAAAGCATGTAGCTACCACCTCTTTTGCTAAGCAATAGATCAATTTTTATCAGCTATTGTAGCTGACTACCAAGGAGAGAGGAACTCCTATAAAGTTTCAAGGAGGGCCGATCCCCTATAGGGATCAACCCCAAGCTTGTAATCCATAAGGTTTCTAACACGAAACAAGTGATCTTGCACAGGAAACTTGGGAGCGATGTAACGACAATTTTGACGCAGTGTATGGAGAAAGTCCTACAGAAAATGCATATCGGCTTCTTAATCCAACTTTAGCAGCTATATATGAAGAAGCCGATAAAGATTAAAGATCTGTGTTAGAACCCTTGCGGATTCTAAGCTTGGGGGTTAATCTCTGTAGGGGATCGACCCTCCTAGAACACCATAAGGGTTCCCTCCTCCAAGGTATTCAGCACAAGGGTGAAGAATGATTGATCTATTGATGATGAAAAGGGTGTGGCTACAAGTGTTTATATAAGGTCTCAAAATCCTAACCCCTAATAGGGCTCATACTTCTAATAGACTCCACCTCCTAACCAACTCCTAACTCCTAGCCAATGTCTACCAAAGGTGTGGCCGACAGATATAGAAAACTCCTACTTAAATTAAACACCTCCCTAACCCTAGCCGACATCTTCAATTAAAGGGAGCGGCTACTAGTTTAGGGTTACACGACTAATGACTCCTATGTCTTAATAAATTTAGGACCCGACTCAACTAGGTTCCTAACAAACCTGCCCTCTTCAAGTCAGCCTTATCCTCAAGATTGAGGCTTCATAAACTCCGAGAATTTGATCTTCAAGTCTTCATAGAGCTCCAATGTTGCATCTTCTATGGGTAAATTTATCCATTGTACCAATATCTCAATAGCGGGACGTCGACGGTATGTCACGATCTGATAGTCAATGATTGCCTTCGGTTAAATCTGGATTTCTCCATGGGCAGTAGTAGTCAGTAGATGACTTTGAGCCATCTTGTTCTATCTAAGTTTAGGCTTCAGACATGACATATAAATAACTAGGTGGATCTTGGAGTCTACGGGTAGGTTCAGCCTGTATGCAATTGCTTCAATGCGCTCTATTATCTAATAAGGCCCGTAGAAGTGAGGTGGTAGCTCTATGGATCCTCTAGTGTGGACGGATGTTTGCTTATAGGGTTGGAGTTGAAGAAAGACCTAATCTCCCACCGAGAATTTCCTCTCACTTTTGCGCATGTCACACTATTGCTTCATCCTTGCTTAGGCCGTCGAAAGATTATCCTTATGTAATTTTAAAATTTTATTGATATAACCCCATAGGATTCTATCAAGGATGAAGATGAAAAAAGGGGGGATAAATGATCACTTCGAGGGGATCAGGCCTCCTAGATCACTTCGAGGGGATCTGCCTCCTAGAGTTTTATCTTTTGGCTAAAACTAGATTTCTTCATTTATTGATTCATGAAAGAGTTTATATCATTATTTATAAGGTGCTACTAAGAGCCCCTCTAAGCTTAGACTCAGAGTTCCACTAAACTTGGACTCTTAACTAAGTGATAGACTCTTAACTTAAAATAATAACTGACTCCATCATAACTAAAGATAATAGCCAACTCCAACCAACTCATACTAACTCGATTGGGCTCACTCGACCCATAATCGACTTCGACTGAATAGACTAACATGACTCAGCTTGAATTAATTATGAATAAATATACCCGACTTAGCTAGGGTCCGAACAGACCCACTCATTTCAAATCAGCCCTGTCCTCAAGGCTAAGCAATATTAGATTTTGGGAGCACTTCAATATTTGCCATGCATCATAACTCTTTGATCAATTAAGTAGGGTCTCCACTTGGTTTAAGCAATGGTTTGGTCTTCTCGTGCAATTGCCATTGCAGTCTTTTGAATAACCATTTTCATTCGATAGCTAGTGGTAGTATCATGTCTTATTTTGAGGATCACCACCTATTATCACAAATTAGGATTCGTCCATTAGCAATATTGTCTTCGAATTTGGCACAGCATTTGTGATCGGACTCCACATTGTCAATTTTTAATTCCTTCTTAGTTGGTTCAATTGTCAGAAGTTTATCACAGCCTTCATGAACAGACTCCACATTATCAATTTTTTATTCCTCTTTAGTTGGCTCGATTGTCAGAAGTTGCTTTTATTTGTGATTGTTTATGTTGACCACTTTGAAGTCGTCATTTTTTTTATTTTTACAATCTATAGAAGCTTCTATTTCGATGAGTGCCTGTATTGATTTTTCCTTCATGCATGCTAGCAAACGATATAGCTGCTATCATGGTGCAGGAATGATGAGCTTTAACTTTGCACTGAATCTCGGCATTAAGTCCCTTAATAAATTTTCTCACCAATTATATCTCGGACCAATCTTGGGTTTGGTTCGACAGGCGCTCAAATATGCTCTAGTACTCCTATACTATGGAAGTCTGATGGATTTTGGTGAGTTGTCTATTAGTGTTCTTGTACTCCAACAATTCGAAGCAAATCTGGAGCTCTCTCTTGAACTATCCTCACGAAGGGACTCCACGATAGGTCTTGTATAAATCATACCACTGGATCACATCACTTTTTGGTTGAGTGGAAGCTATCTCCACCACCGATTCCTCCAAACACCTGTGAAAATTTAAAAACTTTTTATCACGAGAGATCCAATCAGTGGGAGCTCCATCTTCCCATATGAGAAACTCCTTGGGTGGGTATCCTATGTCTCACGCTTGATTATATTTTTCAGATTTGTTCCCTTTTAGACTGGAACTTTCATCATGCTGAGATTTGTTGGGGTTCTCTGATAAACTTCTTTTAAACTCATTGAAGACTTCTTGCAGTATATTCACCATACAGGCTTCGAAGGCTTCAAATCTCGCATCAATCGGTGTTTGCTGCTAAGATGAGGTCGTCGAGGTTGCAGCGGCTAGGGCGATGCTAGGATGAGGTGTTGCTGATAGTAGCAGAAGAGGATGCAGGGGAGAATGTTGAATATTAAATTTTGATGATGAAATCAATTGATGAGTGCTTAATCTAACATATGTGTTAAAGGAAGTATTGCAGGTCTAACTACGATGGAGGAATTGGGTTACAGTCGGATGATGGGGGGGGATTAAGCTTGGGCATCGGGCCAAGGTTTGGACGATGCAGTGGGACCTCGCCGGGAGTTTGCTAGGAGTTCGCTAAAGGGATCGGGAAGCTCGCTAGGAACATGCTAGGAGATTGCCAAAAGAAGACCATAAGACTCGCCGTAAGAATTTCGAAGGTTGCCAGATTAGCGGTAGTTAGGTCTTGTTTAAGCTTGATGGTCATTATGGTTGTAATCATTGAGTCGTAGTTAGGGTTTGAGTCCTAATTGAGTTGGATTTTAAAGAAATCCAAATCAACTCAATGAGGCAACCAAGTCCACTATGGGGTTTGATTGAGCTTAGGTTGAGCTCAATTAGTTGACCAAAGGATTGGTCAACATCAAGTTCAAGTCGGAATTCAAAAAGTGGAGGGAACTACTTTTCCAGAGATTTCGACTGGTAAACCGCTAGTGAGCGATAATTGTACTATCGCTGCTAAGGTTTCCAGGAGGCTGATGATGGGTAGACCGCCTAGATTAGCGAGTGAACTGCCCGTACCCTAGAATCAGGCTGTTTCGACGATTTAACCAATGGCGTCGACGGGTGAACTGCCCGTACCAATTTTTTCAGGTATGTTTGAATTTTGGCTCCAAAATTTTAAAGCCATTTGGGGCAATAAATACCCCAAGTTTTCTTGCTTTCCATATAATAATTTTGGGGATTATATTCTGTAAAAAAATTGAGTATGAATTGTAAGAAAAAGAAAAGGGGAAGGGCGAGAGCTTAGAGTTAGAAAATTCTTGAAGTTTCTCTTGTAAGCAAGTTGTAAGGGTTTGATCTTTACCCAAAGAAGATCGGTAGTGGACGCTGGTGTGCCTCAAGGAGGAGGACTCAGGAGCGGATGTAGGCCGATTGGTACTGAACCACTATAATTATGAGTGTTTTTACTTGTTGCATTTACTACTTGCAATTATCGAGTTCTTAATCGTTTTGAACTAAATACTAATAGATGTTTCTGATTTTTACTTACTCTTTGAAAGAAAAGTTTTGAGTCAAGCACTTCTCTTCGACGTTGCTTATCGTTTTATTAGGATTTGCTTGTTCCTTCTTAAGTCATTTTTAAGCAAGAAACTTAGCATTTTCTTTGAATCATTCACTTGTTACGAAAAGTTTTAGATTTTCTATCTTGCTTAAAGCAAAAATTTTCTTTTTGTTGAAACAAGAATTTACACTTACACGGATTCACTCACCCCCCCCCCCCCCCCCCCTCTCTAAGTGCTAATTAATCCTAACAATTGATTTCAAAGTAAGGTTGTTACTCATTGGATTAACACCCACTTAAGTAAATGGCTTGTTTTGGCATGAATGAGGGACATTTCATTTCACGTCCTCCTATATTCAGTGGATTAAAGCACTTGAAAAATATTTTTCAAATTTTGAACTTGTTAGTAAAATTTTAAGGTCTTTACCGAAAAATTGGGATCTTAAAGTAACCACCATTTAAGAGGCTAAAGATTTAAATAACTTGCCTCTTTAAGAACTAATTGGCTCACTCATGATATATGAACTAAACTATAAAGCTCATGATGAGCTTGATGAACCCCTTCCAAAGAATTGGAAGGATGTAGCACTTTGGACAACAAATGACTCCTCGAGTGATGAAGACCATGATATTGTACTGTTATCAAGAAAATTTAAAAAATTTATAAAAAAATAAAAACTATAAAAATAAAAAAGAACCGAAGAAGGACAATGTCATATGCTATGAATGCAAAAAACTGGGACATTTCAAAAATGAATGTCCTCAATTGAAGAAGAAGTCGACGCTTAAGAAGAAAGCACTTTCGGCCACTTGGGATGATTCAAGCTCTTCAGATGAAGAAGACCACTCCAAATAAGAAGTTGCTAATTATGCTCTAATGATGATCGAATATGTGGTTAGTAAATCATTATGTGTTTCTTTTTTGGAGTTATTAAATATGTTTCATGATTTGTTTGATGAATTTAGAAAACTTAACAAATCTTTTAAGTTGCTTAAGAATGATCATGATTTGTTAGTTAGTAGATTTGATGAAATGTATGATTCATTAGTATCACATAACACATGTTCTAAATGTGAGATGTTATATAATGTTAAAGAAGAAAATATCATGCTTAAGACAACATTAGAAAATTTTAAAATTGGGAACAAATCCCTAAATATGATCTTTACTAATAAGGGTCATATTAATAGAAGAAATGGCATAAGCTTTATTGGTAATATTCAATAAAAGCCAACCATCTTTGTAAAAGAACCTACCTTAACTGTGCCACTAAAAATCAAATATATTTTTAATGAAAAAATAGGACATAAGGTAAACAAATGCCTATTTAAAAAAATATAGTCCACACCAACTAGTTTGGGTTCCCAAGGGAACTTCATATAATAAAAAATGATTAGAAAAGAAAGATAAAGTTTTTTATTAAGGACCCAGTGTAAAATGGGTACCTAAATAAAAAAATATCCTTCTTGTAGGTTTGTCTCTAAACTAAAGCTATGAGCACCAAATGGTATCTTAATAGTGGATGCTCAAGACACATGACCGGAGATCCAATATATTTTTCTAAGCTCACTAGCTTAAGTGAAGGAGTTGTCACTTCCGGAGATAACTAGGGTAAAATTATTGGAAAAAGAACTATAAGTAACACATCAAACCTCTTGATTGAAGATGTATTGTTAGTTGATGGCTTGAAAAATAATTTGCTTAGTATTAGCTAATTATGTGATAAAGGATATGTGGCTAAATTTTAACATAATTCTTACATAATTGAATTGTCACACATAAATAAATCTTTAATTGCCTTAAGAAAGAATAATGTATACATCATAGATATTAAAAAATTTTGTGATGAAACTTGTTTTTCGGCTTTGAATTATGATGCTTGGATTTTGCATAAGAGATTAGGACAAGCTAGCGTGAAACTTTTAAATCAAATTTCTTCCAAAGATCTAGTAAGAGGCTTACATAATCTTAAGTTTATCAAAGACAAAGTATGTGATACTTATCAATTAGGGAAACAAATAAAAAGTAGCCTTAAGTTGTAAAATTAAATAAACACCTCTGGACCACTTCAATTGATTCATATGGATCTATTTGGACCAATTGACATTACAAGTTTAGGTGGTAGCAAATATACTTAGACCTATTTCTTAGTATATAAAATGTTGAATCTTAGATTTTGTTGATGAAATTAATTGATAGGTTATTGATCTAACAGGATTGTTAGAATTGATTGATGAAGTATTAATTATGATAGAATGATTATTACAATCATGATTGGCTAAGGTCAAGTCCATGCATCGGGTCGATGCGGTTACGAACTTGCCAGGAGTGCGTCGAGAGCTCGCCGAGGGTATCAGGAGTTTGCCAAGATGGCATAAGGGAGTTTGCCAAAAGAAGACCGAGACTCACCAGAAGATTATTGGGGGTAGCCAAAAAGCTTTCCGGGAGTTAGGATGGTCTTGTAATGGATGTTTGGCAATTATGATTGTATTTAATTAAGTCATAATTAGCATCATGTAGGACTAACTATGATAGGAGCAATGGGGTTACAACCAGATGATGGGCCAAGATCAAGCTTGAGCATCGGGCCAGGGTTCGGACGATGTAGTGGGATCTCGTCGAAATTCGCTAGGATATTTGCCGAACTGTCACGAATGGTTATCGCTCAACCGCAGCGCCTTCGCCCGACAAATCATTCATGACTTTTACTTGTTTGTACAGATGTTTGACAGCTTGTTTTGCCTTGAGTTTATGTGTTTTTACCTAAGAAATATGAGCGAAAGTAGTGTAGAAGATTGCAGAATGATCGCTTGCTGCGCGGAGCCAAAACAACCCAAAACAGCCCCATTTTTGGGTCTTTTTCGTGTGCTGCGGTGACCACTCTAAGCGGTGCAAAATGTCAGCCATTTCAGCACCTTGGAACCCCCCGGATGGCACCGGGCTAGATGGGGTTTCGAGTATATGTCGGGCATAGGCTTTCATCAACAATTGAACTTATCTTATGTTCAATACCTTGGGAACCATCGTTTGTGGACTTGCGACCGTTCTTACAACCCTCTAAAGTCATGTTTTGCACTCTTTCTCTCTTTTCTCCGCTGCACTCAAGATGTTCGATGAATTGCTTATATAGCTTTCGGCTTTGCGAGACGTCGAAACTTGTCCATCGCTCGTTTCTAAACTAATCAACTTCTTCTTTGTAGGTCCTACGGGATTGCACGAGGTTGCAAGTGGGTTGACCCTTTGTGAACAGATAACGCTTTGGGCGTTTCATGACATAGGTAATCCCAGCTAAGTCTGGAACAGTAGGCAAGGTTGCTTCACGACTTAGGCAATTTAAGCTAAGTCTTCGAGAGTGCCGCTAGGGTGCCGCACGGCTTAGGCAAATTCAGCTAAGTTCATGACAGTGTGGTATCAGAGTAGGCAAGCAATTCAAATGAACAGCAAAGAAGATTCGCAATCTCGCCATGGTGAAACATCATGGTGAATCGAGCAAGATGGGGCAAGCCGGACCCTTGCTCCATATAGCCACAAGTGGGCTACAAGTGCAAACTCGCATGCAAACTGTTGGAGCCACTCATGAGGAGCATGGCAGTGAACAAGATGAGCCTGAAGTTGGGTATTCTCCACGAGTAGAGGAGGTGCCATCTAGAGCGTCAACTGGAAAAAAGAGCCACAAGGAGAGACTTTCAACGACAGAAACCCACCTTGATGTTCTTGAAGCGAGCTTCGAGGAACTCTACTAAGGCCAATGAAGGCTACTTGGGGTAGAGAGCTTGCAAGAAGAAGTTGAATCTCGGATCAAGAAAGTTGAATCCCTGATCGATCAACTGACAGAGGACATCAAAGATTCCGTACGACATCTACACGAAGTTGTGGCAGAATTCACGGCTAAGGTGATGGTGTTAACAAGGACTCTTGATGCAGGAGGGAACAATACCCACGTTACTCCACCATAAAACTTTAGGGCATCGGAGCTGCATTGTTACGGGGGTGCTAGGGATGCCAAAGAGCTTGAAAATTTGATGTTCAACATGGAACAATATTTTCGTGCTACAAGGCTCAATTTTGAAGAGACCAAAGTTGCTATAACAATAATGTATCTGAATGGGGATGCAAAACTTTGGTGGCGAACCCATTGGGAAGAGATCCAACAAGGCCGATGTCGAGTGGATACATGGGGAGACTTGAAGCAAGAGTTGAGAACTCAGTTCTTACACGAGAACACAGAGTTTATCACAAGAAGGAAACTGAGATAACTTCGCCAAAGTACTACAATCCAAGACTATGTGAAATAATTTTCAGCACTGATGCTGGATATACAGGACATGTCTAAAAAAGATAAGCTATTAAGCTTCCTCGATTGCTAGAAGCCATGGGCATAACAAGAACTACATCGGAGGAATGTCACCGACGTAATCGGGATAATTGTAGCTGGAGAAAGGCTAACTGACTTTGTTTCTTCAGAGGATTTAAGAAAGAAGAAACAATCTTCGGGAAATCACCCAATGAAATACTCTCGAGTGAAGGAGTCTAGGGGTGAACAAAAGAAGAAGAATTTCCATAAGGGACCGAGCTCAATAGGTAAAGTCCCAAAGTCTGGTGGATGCTTCTTGTGTGGAGGATCCCACATGGTGAGGGAGTGCCCACAAAAGCAGGCACTCAATGCTTTAACTGTATCGATTCAGCCCCGTAAGTCAGACAAGGGCAAAGCTATCACCCTTAGTTCGAGCAGTTCTGAATCCAGTAGCGATAGTGAGGCATCACAAAGACCCAAGATGGGAGCAATGTATTTATTGAATGCGTTACGGGGTCAAATGGGGGAGAACACAAAGGCAAAGCCACCGAAGGCAAGAAGCAGCGAGTTGATGTATGTGGACATCAAGCTTAATGGCCGAACAACCCGTGCAATGGTAGACATGGGCGCGACCCATAATTTTATTACCGATCGAGAAGCTAAGCGACAGGGACTGATCTTGGAGAAGAGCCCAAGTCGTATGAAGGTTGTGAACTTAAAGGCCAAGCAGATCTCCGGACGAGCAAAGGGGGTCCCCATCAAGATCAGAACATGGAGCGGGAGCACAAACTTGATGGCGGTACATTGGACGACTTCCAAGTGATTCTTGGAATGGAGTTTATGCACACGGTAAAGTTGGTGCCAATGTCATTCCTGAACTTCCTTTGTCTAATAGGAGGCGACGATCCCTGCATGGTTCCAGTTTCTCGAGGAGGAACCAAGGACCCACAACAAATATCAGCTTTACAATTGAAAAAAAGGGTATGAAAAGGTGAATCAACCTTTGTAGCTACTATGAAGCTAGAGACACTTGACGGGGAGGCCATTCAAGAACCTGCTATTGTGGCGAACATCCTGAAGGAGTTCTTAGATGTGATGCCAATGGAGTTGCTGAGAACTCTACCACCACGTAGAGGCGTGGATCATCGAATTGAGCTTGAGCCAGGAGTTAAGCCTCCAGCAAGACCACCATACCGCATGGCCCCTCCAGAGTTGGTAGAACTGAGGAAGCAGTTAGACGAACTGCTAAGCGGTGGTCTCATCCGTAGTTCAAAAGTACCTTTCGGAGCTCCAATCCTCTTTCAGAAGAAACAAGATGGGAGCCCTCAACAAGATGATAGTGAAAAACAAGTACCCCATCCCGCTCATCGTGGACTTGTTCGATCAATTGGGCAAGGCAAAGTACTTCTCCAAACTTGACCTTCGGTCAGGGTATTAGCTGGTGCGTATTGTAGAAGGTAATGAGGCGAAGACTACTTATGTGACCAGGTATGGAGCATTCGAATTCTTGGTGATGCCTTTCAGCTTAACCAATGCTCCGGCCATATTCTGCACTCTAATGAACCAACTGTTCAATGAGTATTTGGACAAGTTTGTGGTCGTCTACTTAGATGATATTGTTGTCTATAGCCAAACACTTGAGGAGCATGTTAAGCACCTCCAAATAATTTTCAAAGTTCTCAGGGAGAACACCTTGTTCGTGAAGAGGGAAAAGTGCTACTTCGCCCAAACGGAGATTTTATTCTTGGGGCATCGAATCGGCAATGTTTCCATCCGAATGGACAAGTCTAAGGTACAAGCTATGACGAACTGGAGAGCACCAAAGTTTTTACCAGAGTTGAGATCCTTCCTTGGGTTCGTTAACTATTATCGGTGCATCATAGTTGGATATTCGAAGCACGCAGCTCCATCGACGAAGTTGCGAAAGAAGGAGCAGTCTTGGAGATGGTTGGAGAAATGTGAAGCGGCATTTCAAGACCTAAAGACTGCTGTGTTGGTGGAATCTGTACTCAGATTACCAAACTATGGAAAGTCTTTTGAAGTCCATACAGATGCTTCTGACTTTGCTATTGGGGGAGTTCTTATGCAAGAGGGTCATCCAGTGGCCTACGAGAGTCGCAAGCTCAACGAGACCGAGCGACGATATCCTGTGCATGAGAAGGAGATGACAGCGGTGATCCACTGTGTACGAGTGTGGTGACACTACCTTCTGGGAGCACTATTTGTGCTAAGGACAGACAATGTCGCATTGAGTTACTTCCAATCTCAAAAGAAACTTTCCCTAAAGCAAGCACGATGGCAGGACTTCTTGGCTGAGTTCGATATGGTAATAGAGTATAAACCCGGAAAAGCAAACGTCGTGGCTAATGCATTAAGCCGGAAAGTGGAGCTAGTGAATGCTATATAGTTAGAGGGCGGAGGCCAAGCAAGTCAATTGCACTCCAACTTCCTTTCTAGGATCAGGAATGGACTATACCGAGATCCTCAGGCAGTAACTCTAATGCAACTCATCAAAGAGGATAAAGCACGACGAGTGGAACAGAGTTCATATTCCGTGAGTGGATAACTTGAGGCATGAACTCTTGAAAGATTGTCACGATTCCCTTTAGGCTGGACATCTGGGTATCCACCGAACAATGGCTCTCATGGAGAGGGCCTTCTTTTGGCCAAAAATGGAGACATATGTGGAGGAATATGTTCGAACATGCCTTACTTGTCAACATGACAAGGTAGAGCAGCAGAAGCTAGTGGGACTTTTGGAGCCGCTGCCCATGCCAGAGAGGCCATAGGAGAGCATTTCCTTGGACTTTATATCAAGCTTACCCGCAGTAGGGGGACTTGGATCGATACTAGTGGTAGTTGATCAGTTTTTGAAGTATGCAACATTCATTGCTGCACCCCTACATTGCTCAGTGGAGGAGGCAGCTAAGTTGATGATGAAGAATGTAGTGAGGTATTGGGGAGTCCCACACAACATCATTAGTGATCGAGATTCTCGGTTCTTAGGATGATTTTGGATCGAGTTGTTCAAGTTGTTGGGATCTAAATTATACTTCTCCACAAGCCTCCATCCCCAAACAGATGGCCAAATAGAAAGAATCAACTCACTCTTTGAGCAATATCTCTGGCACTACGTGAGTGCCAACCAACGAGATTGGGTGAAGCTATTAGACATAGCCCGATTCTCCTATAACTTGTAGTGGAGCTTTGCATCCAACAAGAGCCCATTTGAGATTATTACGGGATAACAGCCATCAACTCCTCACACCTTGGTTATTGGTTATATAGGGAGTAGCCCATCAGCCTATCACTTCACAATGGAATGGCATCGCAATGCAGATATTGCACGGGCTTACTTGGAAAAGGCGGCCAAAAAGATGAAGTGGGCAAACTTAGGAAGGCGACCATAAGAGTTTAAAGTTAGTGACATGGTGTTGGTGAAGCTCTAACTAGCATCACTCCAGTTCTTTAAGCACAAAGTGCACAAAGGATTGGTACGCAAGTATGAAGGGTCTGTCCCAATCATCAGTAGAGTAGGCAATGTCTCATACAAGTTACAATTACCAGCATGGTTTAGAATTCATAACGTCTTCCATGCGAGCAACTTGAAAGCCTACCGCTTAAATATGCAAGATGATTCTCAAAATATTCCAACTCGACTACCCCCACCAGAGCCTCTTACGAGAAGCGACTTGAAACTATTCTGGCGGATCGTAAAACAAAGCTACCCAATGGAGCATAGCAAATCGAGTACTTGGTGCAGTGGCAAAAGCTTCCTCGAACAGAAGCCAGTTAGGAGCCAAAAGACGCCCTATGACATGAAGAAGCCCGCGTCAAAGCCTACCAACAAGCATCGACAAGGGCGTCGACAGTTTAAGTGGGGGAGAATATCACGAACGGTCATCGCTCAACCATAGCGCCTTCGCTCGGCAAACCGTTCATGGCTTTTTCTTGCTTGTATAGATGTTTGGCAGCTTGTTTTGCTTTGAGTTTATGTGTTTTTACCTAAGAAATAGGAGCAAAAGTAGTGTAGAAGGTTGTAGAACGATCGCTCACTGTGTGGAGACAAAAAGCCCAAAATAGCCTCATTTTTGGGTCTTTTTCGTGTGCTGCGGTGACCACTATAAGCAGTGCAAAATGTCAGCCATTTTAGCACCTTGACACCCCTCGGGTGGCACTTGGCTGGATGGGGTTTCGGGTATATGTCGAGCATAGGTTTTCATCAACAATTAAACTTGTCTTGCATCCAATACCTTGGGAACCATCGTTTGTGGACTTATGATCGTTCTTACAACCCTCTAAAGTCCTATTTTGCTCTCTTTCTCCCTTTTCTCCACTGCACTCAAGGTGTTCGATGAATTACATGTATAGCTTCCTACTTTGTGAGACATCAGGACTTGTCCGTCGCTCGTTTCTAAACTATTCAATTTCTTCTTGGCAAGTCCTACGGGACTGTACGAGGTTGCAAGTGGGCTGACCCTTTGCGGACAGATAATGCTTTGGGCGTTTCATGACTTAGGCAATCCTAGCTAAGTCCAAAACAGTAGGCAAGGTTTCTTCATGACTTAGACAATTTCAGCTAAGTCTTCGAGAGTGCCACTAGGGTGCTGCACGGCTTAGGCAAATTCAGCTAACTCCGTGACAGAAGGGATTGGGAAGCTCACTGGTAACACGTTGGGAGATCGTCAGAAGAAGACCAGAAGACTCACCGCAAGAATGCTGGATTGGTTGGAGTTAGGTCTTGGTTTAGCTTGTTTGTCATTAAGAGTTGTAATCATTGAGTTATAGTTAGGAATTGAGTCCTAATTGAGTTGGATATGGATGAAATCCAAATCAACTCAATAAGGCAACCGGGTCTACTGTAGGGTTTAGTTGAGCTCAGGTTGAGTTCAATTAGTTGACCAAAGGAATGGTCAACTGATGGTTCAAGCCAAAATTTGAAAAGTGGAGGGAACTACTTTTGCAAAAATTCTATCGGGTAAACCGCCATTGAACGGTGGGTGTACCTCGCCGCACAGGCTTTCGGGCGGTTGACAATGGCTGACCCGCTCAGACTGCATGATTGAACTGCCCATACCCAGGAATTTGGGTACTTTCGATGGTTGACCCGCCAAAGACTGACGTGTAAACCGCCCGTACCCAGTTTTTTTGGGTCTGTTTGATTTTTGGCTCTAAAAATCTGAAGCCACTTAGGACCTATAAATACCCCAAGTTTTCTTGCATTCTAGACAACAAATTTTGGGGATTAAATTATGAGAAAATATTATGTGAGAATTATAAGAAAAAGAAAAGGGGTAAGGGAGTGATCAAAGAGTGTAATCTTGTCTCCCTTCTAAGCAAAGTGTAAGGGTTTGGTCTTCACCCAAAGAAGATCGGTAGTGGACACCGATGAGCCTCAAGAAAGAGGATTCAGGAGTGGAAGTAGGTCGTTGGTGCTGAACCATTATAAAAATTATGAGTGTTTCCTTGCTTACATATTTTTGTATTGACGCTTCCGATTTAACTCAACTCTTTGAAAGTAAAGTTTTCACGATAAGTTCTTTCCATCAAACGTTGCTTATCTTTCTAGTTTGCTTATTAACTTAGCAACTTTCTTTTAATCACTCACTCATTTTACTAAGAACGAAAAGCTTCGGATTTCCTATCTTGGTTTAATCGAAAAGTTTTCATTTAAACTGAAAATTTACACTTGCACTAACACCCACTTGAGTAACTGTCTTATTTTGGCATGAATGAGGAACATTCTATCTCACGTCCTCCCATGTTCAATGGGACGAATTACACATTTTGAAAGACTCGGATACGAATTATTCTTATCTCTTTATTTCTTGATTTATGTACTATTGTTGAAAATAGATTTGAAAGGTCTTCTCTTCCAATGAACAATTGGAATGATTTAAAGAAGAAGTGTTTCTCTTTAAATGCTAAGGCTATGAATGCTTTATATTGTGTACTTGATAAAAATGAATTTGATTAGGTTTCTTATTTTGATTCGGCTTTCGATAAATGGCATGCATTAGAAATAACATATGAAAGCACACTAAATCTAAATAAATTATTAAATAAAATATCTTACAAAAATGAACAAGAAGAACACCTTCCAAAGAACAGGAAGGAACTTGAACTGAGAACATATGACTCCTCGAGTGAAATCTCTAATGATGAAGACCTTGAACCCTTGACAAATGAACCGGATAAATTAATGAACATGAACCTTAAATATAATCTAAATATAGACAAAACCTCTTATATGAACGCAAGTAGCTGAGGAGCTCCAAAGATGAAATGCACAACCAAGAAGTGGAGAACCTAGCTCTTATGGCCATCGAATATGAGGTTAGTAAGTCTTTAAATATCTTTTTTCTGAATTATTAAGCATGTTTCATGATCTGTTTGATGAGTTTAGAAAACTTAGCAAATCGTTTAAACTACTTAAGAATGATTATGAATTGATAGTTAGTAGCCTTGACGAAATGCATGACTCACTAGTATCACACAACAACACATTCTCTATATGTAAGATACTGATAGTGTTAAAGAAGAAAACATCATGCTTAAATCAACACTAGAAAATTTTCCAATAGGAAACAAATCATTAAATATGATCCTTTCTAATAAGGGTCATATTAATAGTAGAAATGACATAGGCTTTGTTGGTAATGTTCAACAAAAGCCAACCATCTTTACAAAAGAACCTACATTAGATATGCCATCAAAAATCAAGTGTAATTTTTGTGGAAGATTAGGACATATAGCTTACAAATGTCCATTTAAAAATTATAGTCATCACAAGCTAGTTTGGGTTCCTAAAGGAACCATAAAAAATCTTATGCCATTAGAGAAAATAGGAAGAAAATGCTATGAAGGACCCAATATTAAATTGGTACCTAAATTAAAACATCACTTAATATAAAGTTATTTCCTAACAAGGCTATGAGCAATAAAAATATTTTGAAAGTAGATGCTTAAGTCATATTATTTGAGATCTAACACTCCTTCAAGCTTACTAGCATAAGTAGTAATAAGAAAATTATTGAATTTAAAAATATTAACAATAAATCTTTTAATGGTTCATCATTATGTAATTAATATTGATGATGCATAGCTAGAGTATATAAGTATGAAAATGTATTAGAACCAAAGAACCTTAGTTATTAAAAAATATATTTATATTGAAACTTACAAAAAATGAGATTTTGAGTGAATGCTAAAATCATTAGCTTGTTTAAATGTAAAAACTATTGTTAAATGGTTTCAATATTGACAAAGTCTATGGAATGATTGATTTAAATATTACATTGATGAAAATGCTATGATTGAATGATGGTGGTGAATGATAGAATTTTAGCATAGAACAATATAGAAAAGGGAGAGAAAATCATGCTTCATTGTCTAGTATTTTTGTAAATTAAAAATATATTTAATGAGAATGAAATGAGCATAGTAACTCACTACACTAAGCCTAAAAATCATTGGAATTGAAATAAGTTAAAGTTGTTGTTTGAAAATATTTTATTACAATGATGAAATTTTATTTTTGACTTTAAATGATATTACATTCTTAAAATAAATTTTAAAAGAAGGACAATTATTCTTGAAAGAATTTTTATCCTATTAATCCTTCAACAAGATATAAAATAACACTATTATTATTGAATCTCTTAATCTACAAAAATGGATTAGAAAACTTTAGTATTCAGAAATAATCTATGATGCCTTCATCGAACTTTTTGAAAAGCGATTTTTTATGATGATTCTGGATAAGCTTACAAATAATTTTATTTTAAAATGAGATTGATGAATTTATCCAACGTTATTGATATTTTGATGATTTTATCATAATCTTGTCAAGGTTAAAAAAATTACACTTTGAAATCCTTATATAAATTCGTTCCAAGAAAGTCATATGAATGAATCATAATTTGTTTCTTCGGATCTATTACTTGAAAATCTTCTTATGAACCATATTCTTGAAAACTTGAAGTTTCATATATATAAATCGAGATCTTATACTTTTTTCTTCCTTAAAATTAACTCATGATCTTGATATCTATAATATGATATCTTTATAAGATAAAGACTTTCCTTTATTCTCCTATGGTCCTATTTTATTATCTAAGAAGAGATTCATAAAATTAAATCATGTCTTTTGTTCGGAAACCTCAGCGGGTGCATCATATGCACAGTGGAAATAAAAAAAAAAACTGATTTCTTACGCAGATAAAATCATCGTGCAATATTGGGGTCGCGAGAAAAATGCAAAAATCGATGGAGAAGATGAAGGAGGACAAGCGTCCTCCTCTCTGGCGGTATCCACACGATGAATCTCTACAGTGAAACTCCTCCAATCTAATCTCGCAACTCTTGCACAGAGGAAGGGAGGAGAATAGGAGGTGGTGACTAAAGCTGCAGCCTATCAACTATGAGTCTCCCCTCCTATTTATAGAGAGCCACCAATCACCCTAGGGCTCCTGCCTTAGTGGGTATTAGATCTCCATCCACTTACCCACTAACCTTGTATTATTGGATCTCTATCCAATAATCTCCTTAGGTCTCTAATTGGGCCATAATCAAGGAGCCCATCAGCATAGAGTCTCATCTAATGAGAATAGAGACTAATTGGATCTCCATTCAATCCTCTATTTACTTAAGCATCCACTATATATGTGTGACCCTCTAGGCCCGATACCGAGTTGACCGTGAGATACTCTCATCGGAACTCCTTCTTATATAGTGAATTATTATCCCCATAATAATTCACTCGACTCATCAACTATGGACGTACTACGCTATAGTCCCTAGACAGTATAGGGGGATTGAATCCGTCAGACCTATCTATCCACAGTTACCGTGTATCTATAATCCCTTATCCAACTAATATCCTAGAGACCGTATATTGGACATGGTACTGTCAGGTCTCATACGAAATCCATCATAGTCTCGCTCTAATCAGATTCTCCCGGATAACTCTTTCTCTCTCAATCCGAATTACCCTGGCTAGGGATTTGTCTGAGCAAGCATATATGAGAAATTCCTCTCGTGATACCGAGAGTGGATGATCCTCTATGACACTCAATTACCTTCATAAGGTTGGCTACCAATCTTGATAACCAATTGTACTAGATCTGGAGCTTTCCAAACTTGTAAGTCTGGCATCAAAGAAAGGAGTACTCATACAAGGCATCCTTGGTGTCTCAAGTCAAAGGACCAGATACACAATTGAGATTATGGAATCGCTGTCTAACATTAGGTATCATCAACCATACAGCATTCCATAAGCAGATCAATTAGTGAACTTATTCTCCAATGAGCACCTGTACTATATCCTTAGTGTCTCCACACGAGTGGCTATGAGACCAGTCGTCTCCATTATATGAATGGGTATATAGTACACTGATCTATCCGATTATCTCGATGTCCCTTTCGAGTAACTTATGACCGGGATTATTTAGGGTCGTGTTTAAAGGTGAATCGATCTGATTATTATGATCTCATCACAATCCGATTCCCATTGCACAGAACCAAAGACATCACAATATATATGCAACAGATAATATAATGTGAGAAAATGCCAATATTATTCATAAGTAAAAATATCACATAGCGTGTCACACATGCCATCACTCACGTGATTGGCTTGCAGGGCACCTGTAACCAACAATCTCCTACTTGACCAAAAGCCAATCACCTATGTGTCTGATCCCCATCAGACCCCAGTGACGTTCAAATACATTCTGAGCCAACGACTTCGTCAGTGGATCTGCAATGTTATCTTCGGATGAAACTCTTTCCATTGCTATATCCTATCGGGTCATGATCGCTCTAATCAGATGGAACATTCTCATAATAATTCTGATGAGACCTGAGTTCCCTTGCTAGAGTTATCGCTCTATCGCTGTCACAATATAAGGGAGCCACCTCCACGCTACTTGGTATGACTCCCAAATCCTTGATGAACTTCTTCATCCACACCCCTTTCTTTGCTGCTTCTATTGTAGCAATGTATTCTGCCTCTATGGTCATGTCAGTAGTAGTATCTTGCTTTGAACTCTTCCAGCTTATTGCTCCTCCATTCAGGGTGAAAACATACCCTGAGTTTGACTTGTTCTCATCAATGTCAGACTGAAAAGTCGAGTCCATGTAGCCCTCAACCTGGAGGCTACCTCTTATATATACTAGTAAAAGATCCTTAGTCCTTCTTAAGTACTTAAGGATACACTTTACTACCTTCCAGTGTTCTAAACCTGGATCTGCTTGTTACTTGCTCGTGACACTCAAAGCATGTGTTATATCAGGCCTTATACATAGCATCACATATATGATAGACTCTATCGCTGAGGCATAAGGTATCTTATCCATATCTGTCCTTTCTTTAGGAGTCTTTGGGGATATACTCCTAGAAAATGATATTTTATGTCTCATCGGTATAAAACCTCTCTTGAAATTCTTCATGCCAAACCTTTTGACAATGGAGTCTATGTACCTAGATTGGGACAAGCCAAGCATCCTTTTGGATCTATCTCTATAGATCCGGATCCCCAAAATATAGGATGCTTCCCCTAAGTCTTCCATGGAGAAGTTTCTAGATAGCCAAGTCTTTACTGTAGAGAGCATTCCTATATCATTCCCAATGATTAGGATGTCATCCACATATAGCACCAAGAAGGTGATAGCGCTTCCACTTACCTTCCTATACACACAAGACTCATCTTCGTTCTTAACAAAGTTATAAGATCTGATCACCTCATCAGATCTTATGTTCCAACTTCGGGAAGCTTGCTTCAATCCTTAAATGGATCTAATCAACCTACACACTTTATCCAGACTCTCTTTGGATACGAATCCGTCTGGCTGTATCATATACACTCCTCCTCGAGGTTGCCATTGAGGAATATCGTTTTGACATCCATTTGCCAGATCTCATAGTCATAGTGTGCTGTAATGGCCAAAATAATTTTAAGGACTTAAGCATGGCTACAGGTGAAAAGGTTTTGTCATAGTCAACTCATTGTCTTTGACGATATCCTTTAGCTACCGGCCTTGCTTTATAGGTCTTTACCTTTCCATCCACTCTGATCTTCTTCTTGAAGACCCATTTGCAACCGATGGGTACAATACCCTCAGGTGCATCCACAAGGTTCCAAACCTTGTTAGAGTATATGGAATCCATCTCAGAATTCATAGCTTCTTGCCACTTCCCAGAGTCTATACTCATAATAGCCTCCACGTAGGTCTGAGGATCCATATCCTGAGAGTCATCTCCACTAATATGTCCCACATATCATTCAGGAGGTGAGATACTCTGCTAGACCTACGCAAAGTTGAAACTTGTGTGTTAGATACCTGAACAAACTCGGGCTCTGGAATGGTGCTTGAGCTAGGTTCTCCAACCTCGCTCAATTCTATCTTACTCCCACTATTTCCCCCAAGAATGTGTTCCTTCTCAAGGAACACAGCTCTCTTGGCAACAAAGATCTTTCAGTCCTCGGGATGATAGAAATAATACCCACAAGTTTCCTTTAGGTATCCCACGAATGTGCATAATTCTGCCCTTGATTCCAACTTATCGGGGTTGTGTCTTCTAACGTGGGCAGTACAGCCCCAAATCTTAACAATCTTAAGATCGGCCTTCTTTCCTTTCCATATCTCATATGGTGTAGACACTACCGACATTGATGAAACTCTATTCAAAAGGTAAGCTGCAGTCTCTAGGGCGTACCCCCAGAATGAGACGGGTAGGTCAGTGAAACTCATCATGGATCGTACTATGTCCAACAGCGTACGATTCCTCCTTTCTGATACACCATTGAGGTGAGGTGTATAAAGAGGTGTCCACTGGGATAGAATCTCATTATCCCCGAGGAAATGGGTGAACTCAATACTTAAGTACTCTCCTCCTCGATCTAATCGAAGAGTCTTAATAATCTTTCCAATTTGGTTCTCTACCTCATTCTTATATTTCCTGAATTTCTCGAAGGCCTCAGATTTGTACTTCATTAAGTACACATGTCCATACCTAGAGAAATCATCAGTGAGTGTAATAAAGTATGGGTAACCACCTATAGTCTGAGTCAAAATGGGACCACATACATCACTATGTATGAGTTCCAATAACTCAATGGCTCTCTCTCTAGTTTCACTAAAAGGAGAGTTGGTCATCTTCCCACGAAGGCAAGGTTCGCAAGTTTCATATGACTCATAGTCAAATGGATCTAAGTATCCATCTTTCAGCAACTTTTGAATCATTCCCTCATGTATATGACCTAGCCTATAATGTCATAGGTTTGCATTATTCACCTCATCTATTTTCCTCTTAGATATATTTATATTAATGACATCCATAATTATTGAACAACTATTATTCTCAAAAACTAATTTATATCCATTAATTATCAAACAAGAGATGGATATAATATTTTTTATAATAGAGAGAACAAAATAGCATGCATCTAATGCAATGATAGCTCCACCAAGCAGATGTAGGGTGACCTCACTAACGGCAACTGTAGCAACTCTGGCTCCATTGCCCATCATGAGGTTCATCTTGCCTCTGGCCAGTCTCCTAGATCTTGCCAGAACTTACAACGAATTGCAGATCTGATAAACACTCCCGGTATCCAATACTCATGTTGTATTATGAAAATCTAACAAGTAGAGACTGATCATGAATATACCTGAAGCTTCTCTAAGCTTCTATCTCGCCTTCTCTGCAAGGTAGTCCTTACAGTTCCTCTTCCAATGCCCATCTTGGCAGCAGTGGAAGCACTATCCTTTGTCCCTTATCGGGTCTCTCTTGGCAACATTTACCTTACCTAGTCTTTCTTTGCCCTTGCCCTTCTTAAGGGTCTTTATTAGCCTTCCTTTTCCTATTGGTCTCACCAATATAGAGAACTAACTTCTCTTTCTTGATGGTACTCTCAGCTCCCCTCAATATATTGAGGAGCTCAGGTAGAGTCACCTCAAACTTGTTTATATTAAAGTTAATAATGAACAGTGAAAAGGAATCTGGTAGGGACTGAAGTATAAGATTAACATACAAGTTATTCTTTAGGACTATCTTTATACTTCACAAAGTGAGTAATCTCATCCTCACTTGTCCTTTCCTCCAGCGTGGGCACAATCGTGTTAATAACATATACAATTTTCTCTTTTGTGAGAACAATTATCAAATTATGGAGCTTTTGGACTAATGAGGCGGTTGGCATCATTAAATAAATAACATACAGACTTTATAAAAAAATAGTAATTAAAATATACACTTTTATCTTAATGTACTCCCACTATTTTCCTAGCGAATCATGCGACACCCTCGACACGTGAGACGAAAGTCTCCAGCAGACTCCTAGTGGGGATCGTGATCCAATTGGCGTCTTAGTGCAACCTCGAGGGACTCGACCAATTACACTAAGCCCAAAAGGTAGACAACTCTTGCCAATCATAACTCCTTGTGATTCCCGTCACGTTCGACCTCCAAATCATCATGGTCTCGAGGGACTCAACCTATGATATTCAATTAAGTCATCACCATCATTACAAGATAAGTCTAATTTAATGATATACCCTTGAGGGACTCGACCAAGCATACCATGTCCTCAGGTCACCGGTGACATCTATAGGCAGTTGTGTGGAGACACTAAGAATATTGTATAGGTGCTCATTAGAGAATGAGTTCATTGATTGATCCGCTTATGGAATGTTGTATGGTAAATGATACATAATGTCAGACAATAATTCAATAGTCCTAGTTGTGTGTCTAGTCCTTAGACTTGAGACATCAAGGATGTTTGAGTACTCATTTCTTTGACATTGGACTTACAGGTTTGGAAAGTTTCAAATATGGTACAGCCAATTATCGAGATTGGTAGCCAACCTTTAAAGATAATTGAGTGTCAATAAAGGATCATCCACTCTCAGTACCGCGAGAGGAATATCTCATATGTACTTGCTCAGATAAATCTCTGGCCAGGGTCATTTGGATTGAGAGAGAAGGAATTCTCCAAGAGAATCTGATTAGAGCGAGTCTCAAATGAATTTTGTATGTGACTTGATAGTACCGTATCCAATATATGGTCTCTAGGATATTAGTTGGATGAGAGATTATGATAGAACCTCAGATGGAGCCCTATAGATTCTGATCTTTGAGGGGGATCAACCCTTGGAACGCTATAGGGGTTCCTCCCTCCTAGAACTCGGCACAATGCTGAATAAAATATTAATCTTACTTGATTAAACGAGGTGAAGGTTATATGCTTATATAGGGCTTGAAACCCTAGTCCTAGGGGGTGATTCCTAAGTGAATTCTCCCTTTTGCCCCTCTTATAGCTACCATGCATAAATAAAAGGGGGTGGCGACCTAAGTGGTTGCACAAGTCATGCCCCTCTGCTAGAAACTCTAGCTGACCAACCTAGTAGGAAGCCCGAAGGCCCCAAAATAAACCTTAGCCACACTTCTTTATAGGATAGAAGTGACTAGGTGTGATTTTATTATAATCTTACAGGGTTCTTATTGATTACTTCTAGGGTGATTATGACTCAACCCTGCTGGAGTCCAACAAGTCCACCCTCTTTGAATCAGCCTTGTCCTCAAGGCTGAGTGTCCATGAACTCTGAGAACCGGGTCTTCAACTATTCATATGATTCCCATGCGATGATTAATTCAACTTTGGCCTCCTCATTAGTTTGGGTGTTAGTTGGATAGATTTGAGCTGAGTCATTTTTTTAAATTTCCATTTGAGGTGGGATACCTGGAGGATTAACTATAATCTTGATTTAGTGTGCGGATCTGATCTCCAGGTTAGAGCCCAAATATGATCCCTAATTTTGTAAGGCCCAAATAAATAGGGAGACCACTTTCTTGAGGCTTAAATTTTGTGCTAGTGGAGCTGAAGATGAAGGGGAACTTGATCTTTCTCAGGAAACTTTCTTCTGCTCTGGCGTTTGTCAAGGGGTAGTTTCTTCCTTGCATGGGTTGCCACGTGGTTACTCTATAATAGTAGTTGTGCCTTCTTTTGGAATGAGGGTTGTCCTCTGATAAAATCTCCGGTGGTGTGAGCCTAATCTGATTCTGAGGTGGGTGAGAGTGGTGATTTTCAGGGTCCATTTTCACTTCTTCGTGCTGTTGACCATCTTGCATGAGGATGGTGCTGACCCCCTCTCTGGATGTGTCTGCTCCAATAATAAACATCTTGCCATAATTTGGTGTGGATGACATCGTAGTCGTGAGGGCTATAGTTTCACTCAGCCAAGGTAGTGCATCTTTCTTTATAGTGAGAGGGACGACGTTCATGTTTCGTTGAGTCTTGCGAATGATCCTTCCCCTTTTTTTATTTCGCCACTAGAGGGGCTCAATTTTCTCATAGTCTTGGGTCGTAGATCGGAGGTCATCAACAAGGGAGTCTTTAAGCATCATGATCCAATCCAGGGGAAAGTCGTGGAAGTCACCTGAGATCTAGAAGTGCTACATCAACAACCATGGTGAGTTCGATGGGATGTAACATTTCAGAAGTAACTTATCCCCGGGGAAAAGGATGTAAAGATGTGTCGTAGCGGGAAATAAGCATAGTCGAACAATCCGTGTCGCTTTTGGTACCCTCTCCAGATGCTGTGTTGTGTTCGTAGTCGCTTGGCTCCCTCATAGCACCACCTGTTTTCCTCCGCTAAAAAAATTTATGGTTAGCTTTGAAAAATTCCAGAAAACATCTTCTAGCGTGGATAACTAATCAATGATGAGCACTATATCAAGACCATTAAAAGGGAGGAGGAAAAAATAAGCAACTACGTCTAGCTCCTGTAGGATCAGTTTTACTCGCGGGCACTTCTGGTTACACTTTAGAATTTGGCCATTAGCTACCTTGACTTTGAATCCGTTATAATCTTCTTTTTTGAGCTTTAAACGGGCAGCAACCATACTGCTTATGAAGTTGTGTGTGCTCCCGGCGTCGATGAGGATGATGACAGACTCTTTTAAAAAAAATCTCAGAAGGAGCTCTATAGATATTGATCCTTGAGGGGGATCAACCCTTGGAATGCTGTAGGGGTTTCTCTCTCCTAGACTCGGCATAAGGCTGAATTAAAATTGTAGATTGCTTGTTTCAATAGGGGGGTGGCTACATCTTTAAATAGGGATCAAAACCCTAGCCTAAGGGGAGGCTTGCCTAAGTAAAATTATCCCTTTGCCCCTCCTATAGCGACTTGTCTTAATAGGAATAGGGGGCAGTTAGGTTGGCTCTATAGCCAACCTAAGCAAGGAGAAACCCTGGCCGACCAACCCAATAAGGGAGGTACCGGCCACTAAGCCCTAAGGGCTAATCTAAACCATAGTCATACTCCTTTATAAGATATGAGTAGCTTTATTACAATCTAGCAAGGTTTTATTGACTACTTCTTAGGGAGATTAGGACTCAACCCTGCTGGAGTCTTATCAAACCCATCCTCTTAAAATCCGCCTTGTCCTCAAGGCTGAGGTTCCATGAACTCGAGGAACCGGGTCTTCAGCTCCTCATATGATTCCTATGCTATTATCAACTGAACTTTGACCTCCTCATCAGCTGGGGTGTTAGTTGGAAGGATTTGGGCTAAGTCATCTTCTTTAAATTTCCATTTGAGGTGGGATACCCAGCGGATCAATTGTAATCTTGATCTAGTGCACAGATCTGATCTCCAGGTTAGGTCCCCAGTATGGTCCCCAATTTTACGAGGCTCAAAGAAATAGGAAGACCACTTCCTTAAGGCTCCAGTTTCCTGCTGATCGGGCTGGAGGTGTAAGAAAACTCGATCTTTAATTTTTCACCCATTCTAAAGTTTGTTGGGAGGCCATTTCTTCTTTGCATGTGCTGGCATGAGCATGGATTTTAATTCTTTTAGGCTTACTCCTCTTTCGTGCCATGGACCTATATCCAGCCAAATTTTAAATTTGGTAGAAATGAGTATCCCCTTTAAAAATCTTGTGTGAAGTGTGGGGGAAGCCTTGGTATGAATTAGGAATCGACCATCTTGCATAAGGGTGACGCCGACCCCAACTCTGGATGTGTCTTTCTCCTATTCCTTCTTGCGATCATGGGTCGTAGATTCAAGGTCATCATCAGGGAAGACTTTTAGCATCATGGTCCGCTCCTCGATGAAGTCATGGAAGTAGCCTGAGATGAGGGAGCACTGCATCATAAATCAAAGCTAATTTAGCTGAATATGGCACTTCAGGAAGAGCTTATCCTTGCAAACAAAGAGGCAAAATTTTTGGAGATAAAGTATCATTGCAAGAGAAGGTTATGGTCGAATGATTCATATCTCCTGCGTCTCTTGGACAATATATTTAGCTTTGGTCCTCTGAAAATGTAGACAGTAATATAGCCAAATATGTGCTGGTGGTTCCCCTTGGTCTTTATGGGGGTCGTGCAATCTGGTAGGATGGAGTCGGCTCGGTTCAGCGGACGTGCCTAAGATTTCAACGAGCTTCTCCAAGCACTATGTCAAGATCTTCTTTTCTTCATTCTCTCCTTTCCCACATAAGGTCACCTATTTTTTTTTGTCATTCATAAGATCGTTGGAGCTCTTGGTGTCAGCGAGGATGGGGACGAGCTGATGCTTGATGAAGCCATCAATGTCCAATATTTTTGGTGGAGCATGAAAGGTGCGGGCGGCCGATTGTGGTTTTTCCTTCATATCCTTCTTGTCGGACTCGAGAGCCGTTTCTTTGAGTTTGGGTTCTTCATTGGACTCAATCAATAGAGGTCTCTCTTTTTTATAATGGTGGTCTCGGCTCCACAGTTTATTACAATGCTAACATAGGCCCTTTGTCGATCTGTCATGAAGCTCTTCTCTTGTTAATTTTTTCTGCTGAGGTGACCGACTGGTGGTAGATGGGGCCAAGAGTCTCTATGCTGCTGGTCGTGCAGTGGCTTTGGTCCTCTGAGCATCTTGGTTCAGCCTGTCTTCGTGTGGTCATGCGAAGGAGATGACTGCATTAAGTGTGTACGGTTGTCGCGCTTTAACTTCTTCTTGAATCTCTGGCTTCAAGCCTTCAATGAAAGTCCTTAATGTCTGTTTTTCAGACCAATCATGAGTTTGATTAGTTAACATTTCAAACCTGATCTGGTACTCTTGGATGGTAGAGGTTTGATAGATCTTTATTAGTTCTTCATCAAGGTTCTTGTAATTGATTGGTGCTGAAGGTTGGGATGTGGCTCTCATGCTCTGAGCATCTTGATTGAGGTGACCTTCTTGAAGTTATACAAAGGAGATCGACGTCGTCGAGGTGTAGGGCTGTCATGTCTTATCCTCGCTTCTTATCTCTGATGGGTTCTTTTTGCCATCAGAATTTGCTCCATGTTGTGATCTTCTTGGGCTTGGTGATCGGCTCAATCTAAACTCTTCGAAGAGAGCGCATAATTTAGCAACCATACGCATCTCAAAAGCCTCCAATTTGGCTTCGAATAAGCCCAGCAATGTCATGATGTAAGGATCTCCAACCTGTCAAACAAACCGACTGAAGAGTGTATCTACAATTTTCAGGTTAAAGGCAGTGAATGGCAACAATATCAAGACTGTGGGGGTGAAGTCTCCAAGTGGAGGATGGTAGCCTAGGGTAGCAGTAACAGTGGAGGAAGAAGATGGCAGCAACATTGTCGGTTGTGGTCCTTCGGTGATTCTGCAATGTTGATGCTGCAATGTCATCAAGGCTGCGATTTTTTAGGTGGCTGATATATGTCAGAAGATAGCAGCCAAGTGATCTGAGTTGGAAGGCAGCAGCGATGATGGAGGAAGAAGAGGGCAGCAACAATGTCGGCTACGACTTCATGGCTGCAAGTGCCGTCGGTTGTAGCAAGGGTGCGGTTGCAATAGGAGGAAGATGGGGCAGCGATGTACACGGCTATTGCAGAGGAGGGCTGCAGTGGTATGGAGTGAGAGATGGTTGTTGTTGTGTTCAATTTGTTGGTGGCCACGATCAAGATAGTTGGTAGAGAATGATTGTTGCGGGCTGTGATGTAAACAAATTGCAACGAAAGATTACTGCTTATAGCTTTTTGCCACAAGGATCACTACTGGCTGTGATCAAGGAGGATGGTAGCAAGAGGTCACTATTGGCAGTGTTAGGTAGTGAAAGATACGTGCTGCGGTTGAAGGGATATGGGATATTGGGCGGTTGAAAGGTTGGTGGACCAAAAGCTTCGATTTTTGGGTGCGATTTGTGGCTATTTTTGGTGCGATTTGGTGCTACAATTTTGTGTAGTTTAGGCTTCAAATTGGTGTGATTTTAGGGCTATAATAGTAGTAGATGAAGGTTAGGGAAATAGATTTTAGATCTGAGATAGATGGCAACGAAGGTAGGTGTAACGGTAAGGAAAGTTGGCTGAAAAGGTAAGTGGATCGATAAGGAAGTAGGCTGCGTTTAGGGCTAATCGGGATGGCTGTTTGGTTGCAGTTTTGTTTGGGTTTTTTGGGGAGTAATAGTAGGAATTAAAGATGAGAGGGGGAGTCTCAAATCTGAAAAATGTGGCAGCAAGATCTGATAAAATTTTGATGAAAGATTGCTGCGGTATACACTATACTGCCGAACAGAATTCCCGTCAAAGAAGTAGTAGTTTCTCGATGTTAATTCCAGCAAAAGTCTGAGAAATTTATGAACAATTTCAATATCAAAATATTGGTTCAGATGTGACAGTAGTAGTAATGTGGATCAAGAAAATTTTTACAGTATCACGGTAGAAAAATTGTTGCAAACAATATCACGGAATTCTCATCGTAAAATTTCAGTACTGCATGACGAAGAATTGCATCATTATAAGTCTGGATCCAGAAGGAGTTTTTTCTAGAGATTAATCTTAGATGAAAGCTAAGATTATCTATGAATTTGTGTAAAAATTTTGGCAAAAAAGGATGAACAAAAGTTCAGTTTCAAGATGCCAATAGGCGGAGGGCAGATTCTTCATAGTAAAATTTCTAGCACTGCATGATAGTGAAATATTGCACAACAAAACTGGTTCTATAAGGAGTTTTTTCTAGAAATCAAATCTAGATGAAAGCCAAGTTGATCTCTAGAATTGTCTCAAAATTTCAGCCAGAAAGGAGAAGAAATAAACCAGTTTCAAGAGGCAAAAACACAGCTTAAAATTTCTGCAGCATTCCACCTTCGCAACAATGATAATGTTTGCGACAAACGAAATTTGCGGTGGATAAAATTTAGAAAAAATCTTCAACATGTCAAGTAAGGAATCTTGCAGTATTGAAGAGGCTTGGATGATAAAAAAATATCAGATTTTCATATCTCATGGGGGCGGCAGCAGATAGATGGATCTGCGGCTTGGTGGGCGATGATGGATGGAGGCGACGTCAAAAAGCAATTGTGGGAATTGCTTGGAAGATGGAGGCATGGATGATGGCTACCGAGCTGCAGGAACGCAGCTCTGATATCAGATGATAGAATCCCAGAATGAGCTCTATAGATTTTGATCCTTGAGTGGGATCAACCCTTGGAATGCTGTAGGGGTTCATCTCTTCTAGACTCGGCACAAGGCTGAATTAAAATTGTAGATTGCTTGTTTCAAGAGGAGGGCAGCTACATCTTTAAATATGGATCAAAACCCTAGCCCAAGGGGATGCTTGCCTAACTAAAATTATCCCTTTGCCCCTCCTATAGCTGACCTACCTTAATAGGAACAGGGGACGGCTAGGTTGGCTCTATAGCCGGCATAAGCAGGGGGAAACCCTGGCTGACCAACCCAGTAAGGGAGGTAGCGGCCACTAAGCCCTAAGGGCTAATCTAAACCATAGCCTTACTCTTTTATAAGATAGGAGTGGCTTTATTATAATCTAGTAGGGTTTTATTGACTACTTCTTAGGGAGATTAGGACTCAACCCTACTGGAGTCCTATCACTGTTGCTCGAGAAACCCTTCGATCTTCAATTTTTGAAGGTTTATGTAGCCAGCTAAGGTAGGGACTGTGCAGGTGGCCGGTTGTAGCGTATGCTTCTCCTTGGGCTCGGGAGTCGTATCTTCAAATTTGGGTTCTTCAGCAGGCGCAATCATCAGCGGTGTCTCCTTTTTATATTGGTGTCCTAGGCTCCACAGTTTATCACAATGCCAACATAGGCCCTTTGCTAATCTATCACGAAGCTCTTCTCTTGTTAACTATTTCAGCTGAGGTGGCTGGCTGTTGGTAGATGGGGCTGAGGGTCTCTATGCAGCTAGTTGTGCGATGGCTTTGGTCCTCTGAGCAACTTGGTTTAGCTTGTCTTCATGTAGTCGTGTGAAGGAGATGGCTGCCTTAAGTGTGTAGGGCTGTCGCGCTTTAACTGCTTCCGGAATCTTTGATTTCCAGCCCTCAATAAAAGTCCTCAATATCTATTTTTCAAACCAATCGTAAGTTTGATTAGATAATCTTTCAAACCTGGTTTGGTACTCTTGGATGGTGGAGGTTTGATGAATCATCGCTAGTTCTTCGTTAAGGTTTTTGTAATTTATTGGTGCTGAAGTTTTATATGCTTTTGGTTGGGATGTGGCTCTCATGCTCTGAGCATCTTGATTGAGGTGCCCTTCTTGAAGTTGAATAAAGGAGATCGATGTCATCGAGGTGTAGGGCTACCATGTCTTATCCTCGCTTCTTATCTCTGATGGGTTCTTTTTGCAATCAGAATTTGCTCCATGTTGTGATCTTCTTGGGCTTGGTGATCGATTCGGTTTAAACTCCTCGAAGAGAGTGCATAATTTAGCATCCATGCGCGTCTTGAAAGCCTCCAATTTGGCTTCGAATATGCCCACTGATATCATGATGTAAGGATCTCCAACCTATCAAATAAACCGACTGAAGAGTGTAGTTGTAATTTTCAATTTGAAGGCAGCGAATGACAGCAATGTCGGAACTGTGGTGGTGAAGTCTCTAAGTGAAGGATGGTAGCCAAGGGCAGCAGTGACAGTGGAGGAAGAAGATGGCAGCAGCAACGTCGACTGCGTGTCTACGGTGTTGTTGCAATGTCATCGAAGCTGCGATTTTTTAGGTGGCTAATATCTATCGGATGATGGTAACTGAGAGATTTGAGTTGGAAGGCAACAATGATGATGGAGGAAGAAGGGGGCAACAACAACGTCGGCAACGGCTTCGCTGCGACTTCGTGGCTACAGGTCACATTGGTTACAACAAGCATGTGGCTGCAATAAAAGGAAGATTGGGCAGTGATGTACACGGCTGTTGCATAGGAGGGCAGTGGCAGTATAGAGCGTGAGACTGCCACTATCGTGTTTAACTTGTTGCTGGCCGCGTTCAATATAGTTGGCAGCGAACGATTATTGCAGGCTACGATGTAAATAGATTGCAACGAAAGATTATTGCTGGTAGCTTTTTGCTGCAAGGATCGCTACTGGCTATGATCAAGGAGGATGGTAACGAGAGGTCATTATTGGCAGTGAAGGGATAAGGGATCTTAGGTGGCTGAAAGGTGGGTGGACCGAAAGTGGAAGGTTACAGTTTTTGGGTGCGGTATGTGGCTGTTTTGGGTGCTGTTTGGGGCTGCGATTTTATGGAGTTTTGATAGGACTCCAATAGGGTTGAGTCCTAATCATTCTAGTAAAAGTCAATAAAAACTCTACTAAATTATAATAAGGTCTCTCCTATCTTATAAAGGAGTATGGCCAGAGTTTGGATTAGCCCTTAGGGCATAGTAGTCGTCGCTCCCTTACTGGGCAAGTCGGCCAGGGTTTCCCCTGCTTAGGCTATAGAGCCAACCTAGCCACCCCTTGTTCCTATTAAGGTAGTATGGATATAGGAGGGGCAAAAGGGTAATTTAACCTAGATAAGTGCCCCGTTAGGCTAGGACTTGATCCCTATTTAAGATGTAGCCCCCCCCCCCCTCTTTGAAAGCAAGCAATTATCATCTTCAATTCAGCCTTTGTGCCGAGTCTAGGAGGGAGGAACCCCTATAGCGTTCCAAGGGTTGATCCCCCTCAAGGATCAAAAACTCCTTCTAGAACTGGTTTTCTTGTATGATATTTCACCATCATGCAGTTCTAGAATTTTACGATGAAGGAATCTGCTTTGCATCTTTTGCCATATTTCCCTACCGTTATGTTATCAAAATTTCATCAAAATTTCTATTGGTGTTAACAACATCTAAACCAAGAGTTTCTGCATAATTTTCTTAAACTTTTCCCTTGAATTTATGTTGAGAAATAATCGTTTCTCCGACGTAAAAATTGGTTCAGCAGGACAGCACATCGCAGCACTTCTTATCACCGAATTCTATCAGATTTGAGTGCTATTTTTTGTGGGACTTCAGACTCTCCTTTCCTCATCACCAGACCCTACCATCCTTACCAAAAACCCTTTAAAACCCTACCCTAAACCGAAACCAAACAGCCACCAAAATCTACCCTAAACCGTAGCCTACTTCAACCCAAACCGATCCACCTTCCAACTGACCACCCCTTCTCCAAAATTCCCATGCCACTAACCCGACAACAGAAAAAATATCTCAATATTACAGATCTTGAGGTGTATACTATGCATTGGAGGAGGCCATTGATGCAAAGCTTGAAGCCTTTGAAAACCGCATGGAAGAGAAGATGTGATCCTTATTCGCCGAATTCAGCATAGGCCGACCATCAAGCCCGAGGAAGTCACACCATGGAGACTTCAGATCAGCGAGATGATCCTCAAGAGTATGGACACATCACCTCTAATCCCAACAATCCACGCATGAAGGTTGACTTCCCAAGATGGGAAGAAGGAGACCCGATCTGATGGATCTCGCGCGCGGAGTGCTATTTTTGGTTCTACCGAACCGCCGATGCCACATGGGTGGAGATCGCTGCCATACACCTCGAGGGAGATGCTATTCAGTGGTTCAATTAGTTTGAACACACTGATGGAGGACTCTCTTGGCAGCAGTTCAAGGAAGGGCTTTTAAACCGCTTCGGTCCAACCGATTTCGACAACATCGACGGACAATTGGCAAAGATTCGTCAAACCTCTACAATACAAGATTACCAAACAAGGTTTGAGTGTTTATCTAACCAAACTAAAGATTGGTCTGAGAAACAACTTTTAGGTACTTTCATTGAGGGCTTAAAGCCGAAAATCTGAGGAGAAGTCAAAGCACGACAACCGTACACCCTTATGACGGTAATTTCCTTCGCACGTATCCAGGAAGAACGATTGAACCATGAGGCACAGAGGACAAGGGTCATTCCCCAACCAGCCATACCGAGGCCTATTGCCCCCTCCACTACCATCCGAGCCCCCGCACCAAAAAAATTGACAAGAGACGAGCTTCGTGAACGATCGGCCAAAGGATTATGTTGGCATTGCGACGAACCGTGGAGCCGCGAACATCGCTGTAAGAAGGGTCGGCTCCTCATGATTGAACTAGTGGAGGATGAGGACAACGAATCATCTGATGAAGGCCTCGAACCCGAAGAGGAAGCCATAGAGGAAGAGCCCCAACCGGTCGACTACGCAGTGCATGCATTGGCCGGCTACTCCAATCCGCAGATGATGAAAGTTGGAGGACTTCTAAAGCAGCAACCCATCACCGTTCTCATCGACACAGGTAGCACAAATAACTTCCTCAATAATAAGGTTGTTGCACATTTAGCACTTCAAATCGAAGGTTGCAAGAAGTTCGACGTAAAGGTCGCTGATGATTGAATCCTTAATTGCGACCAACGATGCCCGCGGGTGAAGCTACTCCTCCAAGACCAAGAAGTGGTAGCCGATTTCTTTCTCCTACCCATCGATGACTATGAAGCCATTCTTGGGATCGAATGGCTCATAATGTTAGGTGATATCTCCTGGAATTATTCTAAATTAATTATGAAATTCTGTTGCAAAGGGAGATGGGTCACATTACGAGGCAAGCGCGGGAGCCATATCTCCACCGTTTCGACACGACGGATGGAGAAAGTTTTGCACAAAGCACATGGGGGATTTTTGATGCATATCCAGCAGCCATCTAAGGGGGAGAATATACAAATTTCAGATCCTAAGCTTGCCCTCTTGCTGGATGAATTCGCAGATATTTTCATGGAGCCGCGCGGGCTGCCCCCTAACCAGCAGCATAACCACCATATTCCTATTCTGCCGGACAAACCTCCAGCAAATATGCATCCATATCACTACCCTTACTTGTAGAAGGATGAGATCAAGAACATCGTCAAAGAGATGCTTGACACCGGGAAAATTCGACCGAGTTGCAGCCCTTATTCTTCACCGGTGTTGCAAGTGCGCAAGAAGGACGGTACATGGCAGATGTGCATTGATTATCGGGCCTTAAACGCTATCACCGTCAAGGACAAATGTCCTATACTCATCGTAGATGAGCTCTTGGATGAACTAAAAGGAGCTCGAGTCTTCACTAAACTGGATCTTCGTTCCGGTTATCACCAGATTCGAGTATGCACTGAAGATATTTCAAAAATCGCATTCCGCACGCATAACGGCCACTACGAGTTTTTGGTAATGTCTTTTGGACTTACGAATGCTCCTTCTACTTTCCAAAGCCTAATGAATGACATTTTTTGGAGCTTTTTACGCATCTTCGTATTAGTATTCTCTGATGATATCCTCATTTATAGCCCTACACTTGATATACATTTTCAGCACTTACGAACTGTTCTAACAATTCTCCGGGAGAATACTCTTTATGTGAAACAGTCAAAGTGTAGTTTCTTATAGTGTAAAGTGGAGTATCTTGGCCATATTATATCAGAGGACGGAGTGGCGGTAGACCCGACAAAGATCGAGGCAATGCAAGGATGGCCGAAACCTACAAACGTAAAATCACTGCGTGGCTTCCTTGGACTCACGGGCTACTACCGGAAATTCGTGAAAGATTATGGCAAGATCAGTGCCCCGCTCACTTCCCTACTAAAGAAAGACTCCTTATGGTCAGAACAAGCTTCTACAGCCTTTGAATGACTCAAGGCCGCCATGACGACGACGCCGATCCTAGCATTACCTGATTTCAAACCGCACCTTCGTGATCGAGGCTGACGCACCTGGAATTAGGATTGGAGTTGTTCTAATGCAAGATGGCTGACCTCTCGCCTACACTAGCAAGGCATTGTCTCCCTCACACTTGAAAATATCGGTATATGATAGAGAAATGTTTGTCATTGTACACGCCGTCACAAAGTGGAGACCCTCCCTGATCGACCGGTGCTTCCAGATTAAGACTGACCACCGAAGTCTTAAGTATTTCTTGGAGCAAAAAATATCCTCCATGGAGCAACAACATTGGGTAACTAAACTTCTCGGCTTTGATTATAAAATTACTTATCGAAATGGAAAAGAGAATGTTGTTGTAGATGCTCTATCTCGGCTCCCAGGGCAAGCAGAAATTTCAGCCATCTCCCTTCCCACTACTGATTTCCTCGAACATATTAGGGAGGAGTGGAAGAATGATCCGGTAATCCGAAGCATCATAGAAAAATTGGAGAAGGATCCGGATTCCGTAGGGCACTACACGTGGGACTCAAAGGACTTATGCTATGAAGACCGAATTATTGTTGTTCCTTCTTCTCCTCACATTCAAGTTATTCTGCATGAAATGCACTCTTCACCTTCGGCAGGGCACTCTGGATTTCTGAGGACTTATAAAAGGGTAAAGCAAAACTTCTTCTAGAATGGCATAAAGAAATCAATTTATGACTATGTATCTAAATGTGATGTATGTCAGCGGCATTGGCAAGTCCCGGTAAACTACAGCCGCTACCTATACCAGATTCGACTTAGATAGACATCTCCATGGATTTCATCGAAGGACTGCCACTATCTCAAGGTAAAAGCATGATCTTTGTGGTGGTAGATCGCCTAACTAAGTATGCTCATTTTTGTGTTGCGAGATATCCCTATACTGCTGCCACTATTGCCCAGATTTTTATGGAAAATATTATGAAATTGCATGGGATGCCAAGATCGATAGTAAGCGACCGTGATAGGGTGTTTACAAGTAAATTTTGGACCTAGCTCTTCCATCTATAGGGCACCCAATTGAAGATGAGCACAGCCTATCATCCACAAATAGACAGCCAAACAGAGGTGGTGAACAGATGCCTCGAGACTTACTTATGATGCTTCACCAGTGACCGGCCCAAAGAGTGGACAAGATGGCTTCCCTGGGCCAAATGGTGGTACAACACAACTTTTCATTCATCGACTAAATGTACCCCTTACGAGGCACTATATGGCCGACCGCCCCCTATGATTCCCAGATATGTACTTGGTTCGACCAAAGTGGATCAGGTCGACCAAGACCTAATTAACAGGGATAAACTGCTACAGCTACTAAAGGACAACCTAACTGCCGCTCAAGCCCGTATGAAACAACAAGCAGACAATCACCAGAGTGAGCGAGAATTTTCGGTAGGAGATTGGGTTTACCACCGCCTACAACCATACAAGCAGCTATCCATCAATACCAGAGCATCGATGAAACTATCTCCATAATTTTATGGACCATATCAGATTTTGGAACGCATTGGGGCCGTGGCATACCGACTTAAACTTCCAGATGATGCCAAAATTCATCCCATCTTCCATGTATCCCTACTGAAGCCGAAATTGGGTGAACATGAACTGGCTCTTACTCAATTACCGAGCACTACAATTGAAGATGAAATCCAAGCCCAACCTGAAGCTATACTTGATTGAAGAATTGTGATGCGCCAATGAAGTACTTGTGAAGTGGAATAACTTACCATCTGAAGACGCAACATGGGAGTCACACGAAGAGCTGAAGACTCGATTCCCAGAGTTTATGGATCCTCAGCCTTGAGGACAAGGCTGATTCTAAGAGGGCGGACTTGATAGGACTCCAGCAGGGTTGAGTCCTAATCATTCTAGTAGAGTCAATAAAAACTCTGCTAAATTGTAATAAGGCCTCTCCTATCTTATAAAGGAGTATGGCCAGAGTTTGGATTAGCCCTTAGGGCATAGTAGTCGCCGCCCCCCTTACTGGGCAAGTCGGCCAGGGTTTCCCCCTGCTTAGGTCGGCTATAGAGCCAACCTAGCCACCCCTTGTTCCTATTAAGGTAGTATGGCTATAGGAGGGGCAAAAGGGTAATTTAACCCAGATAAGTGCCCCCTTAGTCTAGGACTTGATCCCTATTTAAGATGTATCTGCCCCCCTCTTTGAAAGCAAGTAATTATCATCTTCAATTCAGCCTTTGTGCCGAGTCTAGGAGGGAGGAACCCATATAGCGTTCCAAGGGTTAATCCCCCTCAAGGATCAAAATCTATAGGGCTCCTTTTGGGGTTCTATCAAGTTTTGGCTACGAATTGGCGTGGTTTTAGGGCTATGATAGCAGTAGATGAAGGTCAGGAAAAAGGGTTTTAGATTTGGGATAGATGGCAGCAAAGGTTTGATAGGGATCGTGATAGGACTCTAGTAGGGTTGAGTCCTAATCTCCTTATAAGTAGTCAATAAAACCCTGTGAGATTGTAATAAAACCCCACCTAGCCACTTCTATCCTATAAAGAAGTGTGGTTAGGGTTTAAATTGGGGCCTTAGGGTTTAGTAGCCACCGCCCCCTTTACTGGGCTGGTCGGCCAGGGTTTCCCCCTGCTTAGTCTATTATAGAGCCAACATAATCGCCACCTATTCCCTCTAAGGCAGGTTAGCTATAGAAGGGGCAAAAGGATAATTTTAGTTAGGCAAGCACCCCATAGGGCTAGGGTTTGGAGTCCTATATAAGCATGTAGCCTCCATCCCTTTTTATCAAGCAATCATCTATTTTATTTCAGCCTTGTACCGAGTCTAGGAGGGAGGAACCCCTATAGCATTCCGAGGGTTAATCCCCCTCAAGGGTCAAAATCTATAGAGCTTCTGGGGTTCTATCATCTAATATTAGAGCTGCATTCCAGCTGTCTTGTAGCCATCTCAGCCACCTCTATCTTCCAAGCAATTCCCACAATTGCTTTTGACATCGCCTCCATCCACCGTCGCCCACCAAGCCGCAGATCCATCAATTTGTTATCGTCCTCTGCATCAACATCATAGATCTGGAGATCTGGTATATTTTTATCACCCACACCTCTTTAATACTGTAAGATCCTTTACCTTACACGTTGAAGAATTTCTCCAAATTTTATCCACTGTAAATTGCGTTCGTCCCAAACGACATCATTGTTGCGAAGGTGAGATGTTGTAGAAATTTTTAGCCGCCTATTTGCCGTTTGAAACTGGGTTATTTCTTCTCCGTTTTGGCCAAAAATTTCACACAATTCCATTGATTAACTCAGCTTTCATCTGAGATCAATTTCTGGATAAAATTCATTCTAGAACCAGTTTTATGGTGCCTTCTTTCATCATCACGTAGTGTGAAATTTTTACGACAAAGAATCTGCCCTTCGCATATTGGCATCTTGAAACCAAACATTTGTTCATCCTTTTTGGCTAAAATTTTTACACAAATTCATAGATCATCTTAGCTTTCATCTAAGACTAATATCTAGAAAAAATTCCTTCTGGATCCGGACTTATAGTGCTGCAATCCTTCATCACGCAGTGCTGAAATTTTACGACGAGAATTATGTGCTCTTGTTTGCAACAAGTTTTCTACCGTTACGCTATCAAAATTTTCTTGGTCCACACAACTACTACTGTCACCATCTGAACCAAGATTCTGATATTGAAATTCTCCATAAATTTCTCAGATTTTTACTGGAATTAACGTCAAGCCATGCTGCTTCTTCGACGGGAATTTTGTTCGGTAGTACAACATATACTGCAGCGACCTTTCCTTTAATTTTATCATATCTCGCTATTATCTTTTCCAGATTTGAGACTCCCTCTCTCATCTTCAATTCCTACTAATACTCCTCAAAAAACTCTAACAAAATCTCAGCAAAACAACCATCTCAATCAGCCCTAACCGTAGCCTACTTCTTTAACAATCTACTTACCTTTTCAGCCAACTTTCCTTATCGATACACCTACCTTTGCTGCCATTTATCCCAGATATAAAATATATTTCCCTAACTTTCATCTACTGCTATCACAGCCCTAAAACCACACTGATTCGCAGCCTAAACTCCACAAAACCGTAACCCCAAATAGCACCCAAAACAGCCACAAATCGCACCCAAAAACCGAAGCCTTCGGTCCACCAACCTTTCAGCTAAACAATCTCCCATATCCCTTCAACTGCAGCACGCATCTTTTGCTACCCAATGCTACCAACAGTGACCTCTTGTTGCCATCCTCCTTGATCATAGCCAACAGCGATCCTTGCGGCAAAAAGGAACCAGCAGCGATCTTTCGCTATAATATGTTTACATCGCAGCCTGCAACAATCGTTCGCTGTCAACTATCTTGATCACGGCCAGCAATAAATTGAACATAACAGCAGCCGTCTCTCGCTCCATACCGCTGCTACCCTCCTCTATAATAACCGTGTACATCGCTGCCCCATCTTCCTCCTATTGCAACCGAACCCTTGCTGCAACCGACGCCACCTGCAGCCACGAAGTCGCACCGCAACCACAACCAACATTACTGCTACTCTCTTCTTCCTCCACCATCACTACTGCCTTCTGACTCAGATCTTTTAGCTGCTATCTTTTGACAAATATCAGCCACCTAAAAAATCACAGCCTCGACGATATTGTAGCGTCAACATTGCAACATCACCGAAGGATCGCAACCGACGTTACTGCTGCCATTTCCTTCCTCAACTATTGCTGCTACCCTTGGCTGCCATCATCCACTTGGAGACTTCACCACCGTAGGCCCGACATCGCTGCCATTGCTGCCTTCAACCTAAAGATTGCAGCTACACTCTTTAATCGGTTTGATTTGACAGGTTGGAGATCCTTACGTCATGACAACAGTGGGCTTATTCGAAGCCAAATTGGAGGCTTTTAAGATGCGTATGGATGTTAAATTATGCGCTCTCTTTGAGGAGTTTAGATTGGGCCAATCATTGAGCCCAATAAGATCACAACGTGATACAAATTTGGATTGTAAAAAGAACCATAGCGAAGAACTAGCGATGATCCGTCAAACCTCCACCATCCAAGAGTACCAAACCAGGTTTGAAAGGTTATCTAATCAAACTTATGATTGATCTAAAAAATAGATATTGAGGACTTTTATTTAGGGCTTGAATCCAGAGATTCGGGAAGAAGTTAAAGCACGACAGCCGTACACACTTAAGGCAACCATCTCCTTTACGCGACATCAAGAGGAGCGATTGAACTATGAAGCTCGGAAGACTAGAGTTGCTCCCCAACCAGCGGCACTAAAGCTATCACCTCCTCCTACTATCAGCCAGCCCCCTCGGCCACAGAAATTAACAAGAGAAGACCTTCATGATAGATCAACAAAGGGCCTATGTGGGTATTGTGATAAATTGTGGAGCCTAGAACACAAATGTAAAAAGGAGACACCACTGATGATTACGCTCACTAAAGAACCCAAACTTGAAGATACGACTCTCGAGCCCAAGGAGAAGGATACGCCACAACCGGCCACCCACACGGTCCCTACCTTAGCTGGCTACACCAACCTGCAAACATTGAAGATCGAAGGGTTTCTCAAGCATCAATCCGTCATCATCCTCATCGACGTCGAAAGCACACACAACTTCATGAGCAGTAAGGTTGCTACTGACTTAATGCTCCAAAATGAAGATTACAATAGGTTCGAAGTCAAGGTAGCTAACAGCCAAATTCTGAAGTGCAACCAGAAGTACCCACGGGTAAAACTGATCCTACAGGAGCAAGACATAATTGCTGAATTTTTTCTCCTCCCTCTTGATGGTTTTGATATAGTGCTCGACATTGATTAGTTTTCCATGATTGGAGATGTTTTCTGAAATTTCTCGAAGCTAACCATGAAATTTTTCAGAAAAGGAAAGCAAGTGATTCTACGAGGGAGCCCAGCGACTACAATCACAACACAACACTTGGAGGGGGTACCAAAAGAAAATTCTAGTGTTTCCCAATTCAAATTCAAGGGTTTCATGAGATTGAAGATAAGAACCCTCTCCCACAGCTTGCTGAAATTTTGGGCGTCTCCACCAAACCAAGCCAATTACCTCCTCTGAAGCTGTCCGACCCCCCTATACTGAATAAGCCGAAACTTCTACTCGTTGTTGCTCGGCAAAATTGCTTCCTACAACCTCAGAAGGTCGAAGAGAAAAGGGTTGTCCAAGAGATGATAGAGATACATATTGTTCGACCATGCTTATTTCCCATTACGACATATCCCTACATCCATTTCCCCAAAGATAAGCTACTTCTAAAGTGTTACATCCCGTCGAACTCACCATGGTTGCTAATCTCAGGTGACTTCCACGACATTCCCAAGGATCAAACCATGATGCTTAAAGACTTCCTTGATGATGACTTTCGATCTACGACCCAAGACCACGATAAAATTGAGCCCCTCCGGTGGTGAAATCAAAAAATGGGAAGGATCATTCGCAGGACTCAACGAAGCATGAACATCATCCCTCTCATTATAAAAAATAATGTATCAACTTGGCCGAGCGAAACTATAGCCCTCACGCGAGTGATGGCACATGTGACACACTGCATAATCTTTTTGCTTATGATTAATATTGGCATATTCTCACATTATATTATATGTAGCATATATATTATGATGTCCTTGGTTCTGTGTAATGGGAATCAGATCATGATAAGAACACGATAATGAGATCGATTCATCCTTAAACATAGATCCTAAATAATCTCGGTCATAGGTTACTCGAGAGGGACATCGAGATAATCGGACAGACCGGTGTACTATATACTCATCCATATGATGGAGGTGGCTAGTCTCATAGCCACTTATGTGGAGACACTAAGGATATAGTATAGGTGCTCATTGGAGAATGAGTTCACTGATTGATCCGCTTATGAAATATTGTATGGTTAATGATACCTAATGTGAGATAGCGATTCCATAGTCCTAATTGTGTATCTGGTCCTTAGACTTGAGACACCAAAGATACCTTGTATGAGTACTCCTTTCTTTGACGCCAAACTTACAGGTTTGGAAAGCTCCAGATCTGGTACAACTGGTTATCGGGATTGGTAGCCAACCTTACGAAGGAAATTGAGTGTCAATAGAGGATCATCCACTCTCGGTATCACGAGAGGAATATCTCATATATGCTTGCTTAGACAAATCCATGGCTAGGGTCATTCGGATTGAGAGAGAAAGAGTTCTCTGATAGAATCCGATTAGAGCAAGACAAACTGATTCTATATATGACCTAACAGTACCAAGTCCAATATACGATCTCCGGGATATTAATTGGATGAGGGATTATAGATACATGGTAACTGTGGACAGATAGGTCCGATGGATTTGATCCCTCCTGTACCGTCTGGGGACTATGGCATTGTGGCCTAGTACGTCCATAGTCGATGAGTCGAGTGAATTATTATGGGGATAATAATTCACTATATCAGAAGAAGTTCTGATGGGAGTAACTCACGACCAGCTCAGTATCGGGCCTAGAGGGTCACACACATATGGTGGATGCTTCAGCGAATAGAGGATTGGATGAAGATCCAATTAGCCCCTATTCTCATTAGATGAGACCTTATGTTGATGGGCTCCTTGATTAAGGCCCAATTATAGGCCTAAGGAGATTATTGGATAGAGATCCAATAATGCAATATTAGTGAGTTATTGGATGGAGATCCAATACCCACTAAGGAAGGAGCCCTAGGATTTTGGTGGCTCTCTATAAATAGGAGGGGAGACTTAGGGTTGATAGGCTACAACTTTAGCCACCACCTCCTATTCTCCTCCCTTCCTGGGTGCAAGAGTTGCGAGATCAGATTGGAGGAGTTTCGCTATAGAGATCTATCGTGTGGATACCGGATATCTCATTAAATCATCATAGATTTAGATGATTATATTATAAAAATATATATGATTTTTTGGGGTCCTTGCTAATCTCATGTCATGATTTCTTTAGAATTATGACGATATTTAATCAATATAAATATATATATTTAATCAATAGAAATATATATATGATTTTTTGGGATCCTTACTTGATGGGACCAATAATGGTCAGTCCAACGAGGCAAAGAACATCGCGTCCCCACCTCGGTCATGTCACGACTCAGCCACGTCGGGCCTGCGTCGCGCGCCCGACCCGACCACGGCGTATCCTTTAGCAGTCTTGCGGTCAACTAACTGTCCCCCTTGACAACGGGCGGCACAGCAGAGCCGACGTGCTAGACCAACCCTTGACCAATGCCCCTGTCCCATGTCAGCTGGTGACAGGCAGCGTGTCAGGGCAGACGCAGTAGTCGACTGGCGAACAGTGCCCCTGACAACGGGCGGTTGGGGACTTGTCAGGCACAATAGCGATGACGTGGCCCACGTACGACCAACTCACCTACACAGGTGTAAATGTCCCCTTACCACCTCCGAGTCGAGGGGGGCCCGAAGGAAAGGGAAAAAAGGATTGGATCTCCTCATTCAATCCGACCGATCCCTGACTTGATCGTCGGAGGGACTCGACCAAGCCCAAACAACTCAGCCTGAGTCTTTTGCAGGACTCACCACTGACCAACCGAGGAAGTTGCTTGAAGAGTGGAGTTGAGCTACCACGTCATTGGACCATGGAGGCGATCTTGCGTACACGGGAGACCTCATCCGGGTGATCCGTCATCCAACATTACGGGACAACCCCAACATTACTAATCTCATGTCAAGAGCGGTACCCTCAGCTTTAGGATCCCATGTGGTTTGGACCTTCGTAAGGGTCACATGGCTCAACTGCTAGACTTGGAACGGGCGAGTCGAATTATTCAACACGGCACCTAACCCACTCGAGCCGATCACAACATCCCACCATAATATTGCCCTCGCTAGGGTTACAAGCCAACGCTACTAGGTTTGGCAATCGTTGCACTTTCACAGCATCGTATACCGGCTTATGTCGTACAATGTGGGAATTAGATTTTTTTTTAAAGATTCTAATATATGTTATGAACGATAGTTATGCCCTTTAGAAATCAAATACTTTCATTATATATCCCATAGAAAATTATAATTTTATAGTTCAAAAATTAAAATGGTGAGGTTGTTGACTGGTCGCATGCGAATAGCTACACAATCGCGGGCGACATGTCGACAACAAATGGTTAGTGCACCGTCGATGAGACCGCAAGTGTGGGCACGATGAAATGACGATAACATGAATTAGTTTTTTTTAAAGAATATATTTACTCCTCAAAAATCAAAAGATTCCTCCTTAAATCAACTTTGATAATTATGCACTTCAGAATTTAATTATTTTCATTATATATCTTATATAAAATTATAATTTTATCTTTCAAAAATTAATAGTTCCTAGGTTCGAATAGTACATTCCTTAAAGGCAATATATACTAGACATTATATATTTGCATGATATATTGGGATCGCCGAGTGCATCTTCGTATAAGATCATATCTCTTAAAGGTTTTCTACTGATATAATCATCAGAGCAAATAATCAAAATTAGAATTCTTGAAACGATACAGCACTAATTGTGACTAAACATAAACTAAAAAGGAATTCGTCGAGTGACACAACATAAATTGTGACTAGACTTATTGTGACTAAACATAAACTAAAAAGGAATTCGTCGAGTGACACAACATAGATGGTGACAAGACTTGATCGATTCTAGATAATCGATATATACATAATGAACACCAAATTATGGATCTATAAATCTCAAGTCGAGTACAAACAAATTATTTTTTCATGTATTAAATGTTTATATCTCGGGTTACAAAAAATTGTGGTCTGATCAGTGCTAAGCCTGATGGGCAAGGCGAGTTCGGCGTACACCGGCCCTGTAATCCTTCCACCGTCAAGAGCGAGAGGTAATCGTTGCTCTGTGAAGCCAGCCTGACGCGGTGTCCTCCGGCTTTAGGATCGCAGGTGGCTCGGGCCTTCACCCGGGCTGCATGGATCAACTACTTGACTTGGAACGGGCAAAGCCAAGTCCTGCACGATCGAACCCATCCCAATCCGACTTCTCATAACATCCCACCACCTTATAATGCCCCCTGCTCGGGTTACAAGCCAATGCTAACGGGCTCGGGGATCGAGGCACTTCCACATCCTTATATAACGGCTTATATCATATGAAGGATTATCTATGTGGGACTAAATAGTAGTTCCCTGCTCCTTCCTTTTTCCCTCTCCTAGGATTCATGCACACACCGCCGCATGCTTTTCAGGAAAACCCCAACTGCATCAAAACACTCGATCATGCAAATCATTTCATCCCCAAGGCTTTTCTCGACCGTCTAACTCCGGATCTTGAAACATTAGATACCCAAATGCGCTCCTACATTAGAGATTCAATATGTTTCAAGTTAAATTTTTCTAGGGGAAAAACTCTTGTGCCTACCCAATAGATGCGATCTAGATCATGCCTACTATAAATACCTTAAGTGGGAAGCGCGGGACACTATTAGCTGGAATTCTGTGTTTCTTTTCTTTTTTTACTAGGCGCAATACAACAAGAGCTGGATTCCCGGTTGACTCGGCACAAGAAAAAAGTGGATCAGTAGCTAAAGGTAAAGTTGTTGAATGAAGATCAACTGCTGATTTGTCTTTTGCCTAGAAAGAAAAAGATTCAATGAAACCTTTCCTTGGCGCAATACGTTCAGAAAGGAGAGAGAGTTCCAGAAGTGGAAGTGAAAAGCAACAGAAGAAGCTGCGCGAATTAAGTCTGGAAAGAAGGCTGTTAAGAGCAGTCTTTAACATCCGAAACGTAACTCGAATCAGGAACTCCACCTTTCATAATAGCACTCAACAGGGTGTGTGAGGTTGTTTAGTTTGCCTGTGAGGCTTTGTAGGAGTAAACAGTGAGTCAGCTTCAGAAGCAGTGTTGGCCGACTACACAGTGTTTGTTATAGGCTGTCGCTCCTTGTCCTAAAGTAGTGGAGTATCTTTGCTTTGGGTTCAAAGTCTAGGCAGAACTCGCTAACGTTGAAAAGGACTTCTTGTACCGAGGAAGGAAAGGATTCAACTCTACTTTCAGACTCAACTGGACTTGCAACTCAATAAGAGCAATTATAGTAGGAGAACTGTAGAGGGTCTCGTGTAGAATTAATTGTCTGATCGAAAGAAAGTACCACCGACATTACTTAAAAGTATTGACTTGAATTAGGAAACTGATCTAGTTGAAGACCCCGATCTGGTAGACTTTCCTCTTACTGCTGAAGATCCCGCCCATGAGTCTGCTGGAACTCCACCTGTTTCCCTCACTTGACTTTCAACAAATCATTCCAAAATTCCTGTTAGCGACGAACTTCTATTGTAGACAAAGACAAGAACAGAAAGATACTTTACTGCTTAAGCATGGCGTGGGTATTCGAACTTTTACTCTAATTCTTCTCTCTCTCTCTCTCTCTCTCTCTCTTTGCGCAAGAAAGAAAAGTCACAGTATAATCCGTTAAGTCGACAAGAGAATCTGCAGTATCATAGACAGTATCAAGAGAATCCGTTGTAAAAGAAGCAACAGATGGAAAGTATAGTTCTGGGAAATAATCTAGTACTGGCTCTGGCTTTGAAGCGCTAAGTTACGTTCTGTTATTGGCAGTTGGGGCCCATAATAAAAAGGGTTTGTATACTGATCACTACTCAACTCGCTCGGTGTTGGCTTCATCATACTTTGCATTTCTCTAAGTTTAAGCTATGGTCAACTAATCTTCTGCGGGGAATTACCTATCTGTGGCTTTGTCCAGCTGTTCTAATGCATTTGTAGCCGTGCCATCTTTCAACCCTTGCTTCCTCCTGGCAGCAAAACTGCCCTTACTTTTATGCTTTAACTAATAGATATGCACTTTCCTATCTGGCGAATGTAGCCGGGAATACAGGACACACCTACCGACCACAAGGCTTTGGTACTAGTGAGCTAATCTGATCTATTAAGTAAGAAATCAACTACTACTAACATATAGTCTAATACAATAGATAAAGCCTAATAAATAGTACCTACCCTTACTCTTTTTCTTATTCAATTGGGGGTCTTCTATTAATGAGATATATCGTATACAGGAATAATAGAATCTCTGCTAATAGCAAACTACTGGAATTACTATAAGAGAACTAATAGCGAATAGAATATGAAAAAACACGCATATCCATATAAGTAAATAGAATCATCAATAAGAACACGGAATCCAACTAGCGTAAACAAGACTTACTACCAACCCAACGGATAAGACCGAGAATCCAGACAATGTTATCTCACGGCGACTACGCTTCCAAGAAACTTAAAGTCTCGCCTCCTACCCACGGCGTCCGAGACTCAAGCAAGGCATCCCCGAAGCCCGAACCGGTCCAAATTCCCTTAGATCCAAGGATCCCGGACAAAACCATCCAAATTGGCTTAATGCTCCCGGAGGAACAACGCATTCAACTGATCAAATTCCTCGGGAAAAACGTGGACATCTTCGCCTGGTCCCCAAATGACATGCCCGGGATCGACCCTAGAGTGGCTCAACACCATCTCAACATAGAGCCTATTGCCCGACCCGTAAAGCAGCGGCCGAGGAAGTTCGCCCCCGACCGACAAAAGGCCATCGAAAAGGAGGTCGCCCGTTTATTAGATGCGGGACTCATCTCCGAAGTGAAAGTATCCTACTTGACTGTCCAATGTTGTTTTGGTCAAGAAAAGTAATGGAACTTGGTGGATGTGCATTGACTACACCAGCCTTAGTCGGGCTTGCCCGAAAGATTGTTATCCTCTCCCACGGATCGACCTTTTGGTCGACTCTACCTCTGGATACGAGCTGCTTTCATTCATTGATGCCTTCTCGGGATACAATCAGATCCGGATGGCTCCGGAAGATCCGAAAAGCACGGCCTTCATTACCCACCACGGCACCTATTGTTACAAAGCCATGCCTTTCAGATTAAAGAACGCTGGTGCAACCTACCAAAGAATGGTCAATCGATTGTTCGAAAAATAAATCGGGCGGAACATAGAGGTGTACGTCGACGACATGATAGTCAAAAGTCGGGAAGCAGCCACGCATCTGGACGACCTAGCCGAGACGTTTCAGACGTTAAGGCAATACTGGATGAGACTGAACCCAACCAAGTGTGTGTTTGGGGTCGGATCCGGGAAGTTCCTCGGGTTCATCATCCACCAAAGGGGGATCGATGTGAACCCGAAAAAAGTAGATGCCATCCTTCAAATGCGTTCTCCCTGAACAATTAAGGACATCCAACGGCTCACTAGAAGACTGGCAGCACTGAGCCGGTTCGTCTCCCGAGTCAGAGATAAGAGCTTCCCCTTCTTCCGAGCCTTGAGACGAGCAAAAGACTTCGAGGGGGATTCCCAATGCGAAGAAGCTTTCCAACAATTGAAGATGCATATTGGCCGCCTCCCGCGCCTCACCTCAACCGATCCTGGGGAGCCCCTCGGGATCTACTTGGCGACCTCAGAGGTGGCGGTTAGCTCGGTCCTAGTCCGGTTTGGAAAAGATGGGCAGGAACCGGTATATTACTGCAGCCATATCCTGAGCGGTCCCGAGGAGCGGTATCCACAAATTGAAAAGCTCGCCCTGGCATTAATCTTAGCCTCAAGGAAGCTGAGGCCTTACTTCCAAGCTCACCCCATTAAGGTAATTACCGACCGACCTTTGCGTCAGATACTCTCAAAGTTTGATGTTGCAGGTCAGATGCTCAAGTGGTCAGTTGAGCTTGGGGAATTCGATCTCGAGTATATTCCGAGGACCGCGATAAAAGCTCAGGTCCTAGCCGACTTCATATCAGAATCAACAAGTCGAGAGGAATCGCCACCGACCATGAAGTGGATGCTTCATCCAACGCGGAGCGCGGAGGGGCCGGGCTCGTCCTCAAAGGGCCCTGACAGTCAAGTCTTCGAGCATGCGCTCCGGCTCGAATTCAAGGCCACAAATAACGAAGCTAAGCATGAGGCATTGTTGTTCGACTTAAATCTCGTCGTCGAGCTCCGTGTCGAGGACATTGAAGTCTTCACCGACTCTCAGCTCGTCGCCGGGCAGGTCAACTAAGAATTCGAAGCCCAAGACCAGTCGATGATCCACTACTTGACAGAGGTACGATGTTCCACCCAATAGTTTAACCGCTCTGTCATAACAAAAATATCTCGGACAGACAACATAAAGGCCGACACCTTGGCTAGACTAGCCTTAACCCGCGGTTTGGCACCATGCCTGACATGGGTAGCCAAGATCGCGATTCCTTCGACGGCCGTCGAGGTGGCTGCAACCGAAGTTGACTACGATTGGGTCCAAGAGATCCTCAAATTCGAGGGCAAAGACATGTTTCCCCAAGACCGCAGTGTCGCTCGACGCGTAAAGAGAGCGAGTTCATGGTATTGCATCTTCAACGGACATCTCTACCGACGAGGGTTCGCACAACCACTTCTCCAATGCCTATGACTGACCGAGGCGCAAACTACGCTGGCCGAGATCCATGAGGGGATATGTGGAGAGCATGTCGGAGCCCGAACCTTGGCCCATAAAATACACAGGCAAGGGTATTACTGGTCGACCATGCAGCAAGATGCACAGGTTTACGTGCAGAAATGTGAAAGATGTCAAAAGCATGTCAGGATCCAACACCAATCGGCGGTCCCGATGTCCACCCTGGATTGCGCCTGGCCGTTCGCCCAATGGGGAATAGATTTGCTCGGCCCCATTCCCCCGCCTCGGGGCAACGGAGATTCCTCATAGTCGGAGTCGACTACTTTTCTAAATGGGTGGAGGTCGAACCACTGGCATCCATCATCGAGAGGCAAGTCGAATGGTTCGTTTGGAAGAACATCATTACTCGGTTCGGTATCCCGAGGGCAATCGTCATCGATAATGGAACACAGTTTAACAACCCAAAATTCAGGGCATTTTGTGAGAGCTATCAGATCCAGCTGAAGTTCAGCTCCGTCGCCCACCCACAAACGAACGGACTGGCCGAAGTCACCAACCAGGCCATCCTTGACGGGCTAAAGAAAAGAGTACAAGGTGCGCGAGGGACTTGGGTGGATGAGCTCCCAAGCATCCTGTGGGCATCCCGGACAACCCCCAGATGCACCACTGACGAGTCGACGTTCAGCTTAACCTTTGGGACCGAGGCGATTCTCTCGCCTGAGGTGGTCTACCCAACCTTTCGGGTAGAATTCTACGAAGACGTCGCGTCAACCGACCGACTAGGAGAGAATCTTGATCTTCTCGAGGAACGGAGAGCCGCGGCACATTTGCGAGCCCTCGAGTATAAGAAGGCGGTAGCAAGACTTTACAACCACCGAGTTCGCCCTCGCGAGATCAGGGCGGGAGACTTGGTACTACGGAAGGCCGAGGTAAGTGACCCTACATGTTCCCGAGGTAAGCTCGTGGTGAACTGGGAAGGACCGTACCGAGTAGAGACTTCACCCCGGGAAGGCACCTTCACCCTGACTACTATGGAAGGGAAAAGACTACCGAGAACTTGGCACATTTTAAATTTATGAAAGTTCTATGTTTAGATAATCCCGAGCGTTTTCAATAAAAGAGAGCGCTTTGCATTGATCTAAGGTAAGTACAACTGTTATTTGAGGTCCGACATACAAAAGAGGAAGAAAGAGGAACTCCCGACAGACAAAAAGAAAAAGAAAAACAACAACTCATTCTTCGGTAGGTCCTCCCGGAGAGTCTCCTTGGACCGAGCCAGATCCAGCAGCTCGGTCTCCATTTGGCGTACTTGGGCCCTCGCACTCCGGAGTTGGCCCTCGGAGTCGCCCAACCGTTCCCGGAGATCGGCAAGCCGCCTTTCCAGGCTAGCCGATTCTAACCGAGTCTTTTCCAGCTCCGCCTCTAACAACGCCCGGCGACCGTTTGCTTCTTGAGGCTCGATCCGGAGGTGCTTGGCTATGGATTGAGACTCGGCGGCTCGGACCTCGGCCACAGCCACCGCATTTGGATTTCCCCCCTCCTTCAAATCTTGGAGTTCTTGGCGCAGGAGGGTCATCTTCCCGTCCAAGGAAGTGATCACACGACCCGCGTCATGTACTCGGTCGAACAAGGCCGCATGAAAGTGTTGGTTCTGGAAACCGAGCGGTCGGTCAGTAAAAAAAAAGGGAAAGTGCAAGAAAAGCCCGAGAAGGTACTTACCAATACCATGGCTTTGGCCGCCCCGTCCATCAACACCTTGGATGGAAGAGTATACAGGTCCGACGCCAGCCGCGGGAGTAACACACCTCGGATGTATGTTGCTGAGGCCTCCCTGCTCTGCCAGGCCGGCGTTCCATGCATCAACGGTCTGAGGTCGGGATCAAGGGGAGCGTCGAAGCTTATTTCGGAAGGTTGTACATCCGGATGGTTTGATAATCGCGGCCATCAACCCCGTCACGGGCGCTGCACAGCTCCCTCACCGACTTGGGCCTTTGTCTAAGGGCTGGAGGCTCGACCAAGGTGTCGGCGGGCCCTTTTCCCCTTGTAGCTCTGTCGACCTTGTGAGGGGATTTGTGTCGGCCCTTCTTCTTTTGGCCAACAGAATCCCCCCCCTCCTGCCCCCCCTTGATGTTCGAGAGGCTTCTGGCGCACCCATGGCCTCCTCGACGGGGATCTCCTGCACGTCGGAGGTTGACCCGGACTCTGTGGGCAGGATCGACGAAGGCGGCGGTGCTAGAGCCAGAACCGAGGGTGCAGTCCCAGGACCACCTCCCCCCCCCCCCCCCCCGACACGGGGATTTCCACGCATCAAGCTCATGCTCACCATCTCTGCAGAACCAACCATGAGTAGGGAAATCATATAGCGAAGTTTTAACAAAAGGACAAGGCATACCGCGAGAAGCTGGACTGAGGCCTGCCTCGACCAGCCACTCCCCGGTCAAGTTTCTAATGGCCCAAGACGCGGACAGGATGCCCTTCAGTCGCTCGACCACGTTCGTCTACTCATCAAAAAGGTTTGGGGGGACGTGGCTAATAAGATGGGTCGACCACTCGATACCAAAATCTCATCCCTGACGCCTACTTACGAACAAAAACCGTGACTTCCAGTCTTTGTTGTTGGAAGGGGCACCCCCGACCCTGAATCCCGACTAAGTAGTTAAATAGTAACCCCCTGACCCCTACACAGACGAAAGCAAGATAGGAACAAGTCCCGACTCGGGATGATTCCCGATCCCCTACATTCCCCGAGGAAGGTTATGATATAACGCCAAGAGTTTGGCGCGATCTAACCGGGTGACACCTGCCACCGATCAAGACACTCCCCGATGACGGGGTGAAGAGGGAACCTCAGCCCTGCCTCCAAGGCGTCGATGGAAATGCCAAACCCCTAGGACAAGGGTGGTACGATCGCTGCCCCGACCTAGGCGCATGAAGGACATACTCGTTCAGAATGCTAAAATGCTTTCGAACCGACCCTAAGGACTCTAGACAAACTGTTGAGTCGAAGTCATGGTGCGACTTCATAACCTCCAAGGCTTGAAGGGCCTTAGCTTTAGCCCCGGTCATCACACCCGAGGACGAGCTCTCAGGAACCGACTGATTCCCCAAGGAATCATTGGACCAACGTCTTTCCTCTCGGGGAGGAGGAACAGGAGAGGAAAGAGAAGAAGAGAAACTGAAAACTGAGAAGGAAAGGGTGGACACCATTCCGACCTGATCGGTAAGGAAGCAGAAAGGGACGGAGCGACCGAGAGGTGTGAGGTCCGAAGGCTCAACAAAGGGAGGAAGAGAATGAGAAGTGATCATTCGCCACCATCAACGAGAGGTTTATATGGACAGCGTCGTTTCGATTTCCCGAGTAGGCAGTGGAACCACCTAGGGAATATGCGAGCCGCCCCTTCAACGGTACGTAGATAAGAGTAAACATCACCACGTCAGCCCATCCCTCCTCGCGTTACCCCTCGTTATCTCACATCGCGTGCACGGGCAGCGCTCGCCGTAATTGAAGGACGTTTAGACACCAGTCCGTCAGTTCTTTGCCCGAGTCGTGTGTCTCGACCAGTCCATCCTTCGCCCGAGTCACGTGTCTCGGCCAGTCCGCCCGTTCTTGTGCAAGATCGTCATCCCTGAGACGGCCCAAGGAGCAAGCCGACCGAGCTCTGCGTCGAGGATCACCGAGGGAGCGTCAACCCACGCAGGAAGTTTCGACCCCCACCGACGTAGGCGGACTTGCACACTCGGACGAGAACAAGTCGAGCCGACACCTCAGCTCGACTTATGAAAGTTATGTAACAGTATAAAATCATAAACTAAAAAGGAATTCATCGAAGTGACACAACATAAATTGTGACAAGACTTGATCGATTTTAGACAATCGATATGTACATAATGAACGTCACCAAATTATGGATCTACAAATCTCAAGTTGAGTACAAATTATTTTTTCATGTATTAAATGTTTATATCTCGGGTTACAAAAAATGGTGGTCTGATCAATGCTAAGCCAGATGGGCAAGGCGAGTTCGGCGTACACCGGGCCCTGTAATCCTTCCACCGTCAAGAGCGGGAGGTAATCGTTGCTCTGTGAAGCCAGCCTGACGTGGTGTCCTCCGACTTTAGGATCGCAGGTGGCTCGGGCCTTCACCCGGGCCACATGGATCAACTACTTGACTTGGAACGGGCAAAGCCAAGTCCTGCACGACCGAACCCATCCCCAATCCGACTTTCTCATAACATCCCACCACCTTATAATGCCCCCGCTCGGGTTACAAGCCAATGCTACCGGGCTCGACGATCGAGGCGCTTCCACATCCTTATATAATGGCTCGTATCATAAGAAGGATTAGCGATGTGGGACTAAATAGTAGTTCCCTACATCAAAACACTCGATCGATCATGCAAATCATTTCATCCCCAAGGCTTTTCTCAACTGTCTAACTCCTGAAATTTTAGATACCCAAATGCACTCCTACATTGGAGATTCAATATGTTTCAAGTTAAATTTTTCTAGGGAAAAAACTCTTGTGTCTGTCCAGTAGATGCGGTCTGCTTCCATGTTTGTTGAGCAAGCACTACTGATTCAGGCCCGTGTACGCTAGCTCGCCCACGGTCGTCTCGGCGCAGAGTTGGAGCTCGGGTCGGGGGAAAAGGGCCCCGGGTCTGACTTGAGAGGTCAGCTGCTAGAGTAGTGGAGCTCAGGTCGGGTGGAGATGTTTCAGCTCGGGTCGGTCGCTGGTTCCTGCAAGAAGGTCAGGTTGGGTCGGGTCCCGACGTGACCCCTCCGACGGTCAAGTTAGTTTGGTTGTTGATTTTGCGATCCCCCCGCTCCATAGAGGTGCAGGGGCTTTTATAGTAATGGTTACGAGGCACCCGTACTTGAGATCCTTACTACGTCTGTTGCTTACCATTCGTATTTCGTCGCGACTTCCGTGGTCCTCGCGGTGTGCCTCCTGCCACCGGGGAAGGTCGGTTTTGCCCCCCCCCCCCCCCCCCCCCTTACCTCTGTCAGGTCGGCCATATGACGGTTGACACTCCCATGCGTGTGTCAGGCCGTGCCCAATCACGTCGGGTCGGCCACGTCATTGGTCTAGCTGTCCGGGGGCGCAAGGACGTGGCAGCAACGTCAACATTCGTCATATCATCCCCCCCCCCCCCAGAAGACCTTCTCGAGGTTCCTAATTTGGGTGCCGAAGATGAGGTCTTGTAATGAGCCGTCAGGTTGTAGCGAGGACAGGCTGGTCTTCGACCAGGGTGAGCGTGAATTGATTCGACCGAGCGATGGACTCTGGAGATGATCCGATTGGGCAGGAGCTTGGGAGCTGATCAGACAGAACACGGGCTCAAGAACTAATCTGACTGAGCATGAGTTGATCGGACCGAGCAGGGGCTCGGGAGACGATCCGACCGGGCAGGAGCTCGGGAGCTGATCAGACTGAACAGGGGCTCAGGAACTGATCTGACTGAGCATGAGTTGCTCCGACCGAGCAGGGGCTCGTGATACGATCTGATCGGGCAGGAGCCCAGGAGCTGATCAGACTGAACAGGGTCTCAGGAACTGATCTGACTGGCGTGGGTTGATCCGACCGAGCCGGGGCTCGGGAGATGATCCGACTGAGCAGCGGCTCGGGAGCTGACCTTAGCGACTTTGCCGAGGGGTGATCTCGAGTGTAAATTATGGGGATTTGGTCGAGAAGGTGACATCGGGCACAAATCTTGAGGATTTGGTCGATGAGCTGATCTCAGGCACGAATCCTGGAGATTTTACCGAGGAGCTGATCTCGGGCACAAATCCTGGGGATTCGGCCGAGAAGTTGACCTCGGGCACAAATCTTGGGGATTTCACCGAGGAGCCGATCTCGGGCGCGAATCCTGGAGATTTTACCGAGGAGCTGATCTCGGGCATAAATCCTGGGGATTTGGCCGAGAAGGTGACCTCAGGCACAAATCTTGGGGATTTGGCCGAGGAGCCGATCTTGGGCACGAATCCTGGAGATTTTGCCGAGGGGCTATCTCGGGCACAAATCTTGTAGATTTGGCCGAGGAACCGATCTCGGACACAAAACTTGGGGATTTGGCCGAGAAGGTGACCTCGGGCACAAATCTTGGGAATTTGGCCGAGGGGTTATTTGCATCGTGCCATTGTTATCATTTTTATTTAATACTATTATATGTGTATTTTATTATTATTTCTCTTGCATCATGGTACCCTCAATGCGATGGTGCATTTAATGCATTTGGTGGTTTGGGATGGCACCTTGTTCTGCCTCGGGAAGCTGAAACGACACTCTTGGGCCTTATAAATTTCTTACGACCAGGTTGAGACCTCACTTGCTCATTTTGCTCCTCTTCGCTTCTCCCTCGGGAATCCCTTAGCCACCCAGTGTCCCTTCAGTAGGAGTCTTTTTGAACAGGTCGGAATGACCTCCTCGGATTCTTCGAGTAGTGTTAGGGTCATCTCTTCCCCAGGATCGGGGGGAGTGAGTCAGAGTGATCCTGAGGCCAATTCATCGGGAGCGTCTTCGGGGCCCTTGTCGTCGATCGACTCAAGGGCCCGGGAGGTCATGAAAGCGGATCATGACTTAGATACGGTAGTGACCGTGGGGTCCCTTGCCATGATTAGGGAGCGGTATAGCATCCCGATCGAATATGGGTTGCATGTTCTGCAACCCGGGCAGCGCCCTTTCAGTTTGGACGCGCCCGGTATGTGCATCTTGGTGGAAGCTATGGAAGCCGATCTCCGGTTTCCACTACATCCCCTTATAGAAGAGTGCCTTAAGTGGTGGAGGATCTCCCCTAGCCAAGTAGCGCCCAACTCGTGGCGTTACCTGGTCGTGTTTTTAGGCGAGTGCCGAGGGGTCGGGATCATCCCGACTCGGGGCTTGTTCATGGCGTGCTTTTGCCTTTGTAAAAATCGGGGTGGCTACTATCTTACCGCCCGAGTCAATTTCCAGGTCAGCGGAGCGCCTTCCAACAACAAAGGTTGGAAATCCTGCTACCTTTTCGTGAGTGGTCCGGTCTGGGGGTTTAGGCTTGACTGGTCGGCACACCCAATCGGCAATGCCCCCCGTACTTATCCGAGGAATTCGTCCTGGTCGGCAGACTGAAGGGAATCATTTCCTCTTCACGCGCGATCAAGGAGATGACCGAGCTTTGGCTGGTCAAGGCGGGTCTCAGCCCGACCTCTAGGGGTATTGTTATTTTACCCTATTTTAGCTTTTCAAGTTGTTTTCTAACCTGTTAGTCGGGATGCAGATCGGATGGATCTTGACGAGTTGCGCGGGATGCCCAAGGTGTCTGGCGGCAAGGCCCCCTCTACTCGCACCGTCCCCCCAGCCCGGGAGGTCGTCACTTCTCCAGCGAGGGAAACCCCGAAGGCCTCATCCAAACGACCGAGCGATGCCTCAACCGAGCAGGTCAACAATCTAGCTCGACGACCGAAGAAGGTGAAGGTGCTGACGAGGAGGCACAAGTCTCGACATGGCGAGGGGGAAACTCGCTCCCGCTCCAATGGCAAGGAGCCAGCAGCACCGTCGGAGGAGCTCGAGACGCCCGTTGAATCTGATGAGGGGGGCGCATTGTCGGTACACCACCGCTCGAGGTCCATGAAGGACCTCTTCAAGACTAAGGTTCATAAGGACGATGCAGGGTACTACACCCTACATATGTCCGATCTGGGTCACCAAGACCCCGACAAGGAAATGAAGGCCATGTGGAGGGGGTTGAAGAATTCGACAAAAATCTGGAATGATTCGTCGGCCGCGGAGGAGTTCGAGAGGGGACTTCTCCACCCTTAGCTAGCACGGGAGCTATACACGCTCCCCTCAGAAGTTCCGCTGGCCCGGGCTGCTAAAGAGATGGTTCTGGTAAGTTCCCGACCCTTGTCTCAGCGTCACTAGATTTCATCGTAGTCGAGTTCTTACAATTGCCGCTCTGTGCAGAGCCAACATTTCCAGATGGCGCTCTTTGATCGAAAACATGACGCGGGCCGGTTAATCACATTCATGGACTACCGGATCTCCAATCTTCAACAGGAGCTCAACGCCCTAAAATCTGGAGGGGGTCCGGAGGCGGTCGCCAAGGCCGAGGAGCGAGCTTCCGAGCTGGAGCAGGAGCTCGGGAAAACCAAGCAGGAGCGGGATGTGACGCTCCAACGGCTCGAAGCCTCCGAGAAGGAGTTGACTAAGGTTAGGAGCAACCTAGCTGAGATTCAGAGGTTGTTGAAGGTGGCGCGGGTTAGAGCTCAGAAAATGGACGACGATCTCTTACAATCTGTGAAGGCTTTGGAGAGCGCCCAATCCGAGCTGCCCAAGCAAGCGGTCGACCGCTATAAGGAGTCGGCCGGCTTTAAGGAGTGGCTGAAGCGGATGGGTCGGGTCAACTATGAGTACGGGTATCGGGTGGCATTAGCCCGCTTCCGCGCTTTGCACCCGAACTCAGAGGTGGGGGAAGACCTCTTCACCATCCATCCCGAGGACGATCTGGTGCCGATGAAGAGGCAGCAGGCGTTCGACGATCTCTTACAATCCGTGAAGGCTTTGGAGAGCGCCCAATCCGAGCTGCCCAAGCAAGCGGTCAACCGCTACAAGGAGTCGGCCGGCTTTAAGGAGGGGCTGAAGCGGATGGGTCGGGTCACCTATGAGTACGGGTATCGGGTGGCATTAGCCCGCTTTCGCACTCTGCACCCAGACTCAGAGGTGGGGGAAGACCTCTTCACCATCCATCCTGAGGACGATCTGGTGCCGATGAAGAGGCAGCAGGCGTTCGACAACTCGGACCCGCCCGAGTCCTGACTATGTAATTTACGGGTTGTCATTCTGTGATTTGGGTCGGGAAAAGCCTCATTTTGTTCCCGACGTCTTTTGTAATCATATTTTCATCAATACAACTCGGGGCACATTTTTTTATATTATGTGTAAAATTTTCGTAGATTTGAAATGTGCCATGTTCTCGGTAGCACCCATCCCTCCGTTGTTGCTAGTGTATAAGTCCCTTCTCGGACAACTTCGATGACTCGGTAAGGACCCTCCCAGTTCGGAGCCAGCTTCCCACGGGATCGAGTCGGGTCGCTGACCTCAGCTTTTCGTAGCATTATGTAGCCCATCCTGACGAGCCGAGGGCGCACTCGACGATTGTAAAGCTTGGCGACAGTCCTTCTACAAGCTAGTGTCCGCAGATGGGTGTCGGCTCACTTTTCCTCTAGTAGGTTGAGGTTTTCGCGCAGTCGTTGGTTAGACGCCTCTTTGCCATGGGTCTGGAAAACCACCTCGGGAGGTAGTATAGCCTCGGTTCTGAAATCCAAGCTATAAGAGGATTCCCCCGTTAGGGTTTTTGGAGTCGTCCGAGATGCCCAGAGAATGCTCGGATATTCCTCCACCCAAGAGGTCGGGGCTCCGAAAATTCTTTTCTTCAACCCATCAAGAATGGCTCGATTTGTCACCTCGGCAAGTCCGTTAGCTTGGGGGTGGGCGACCGAGCTAAACTTTAGTTGGATGCAATAGCTTTGACAAAATGAATTGTATTAAGTATGAGATGTTAGGATGGACGACGTGAGTTGGGGAATTAGTTAGTCGAATTCCTCTTGGAAGCTGATAGAATCCAACTATAGCTCATTGTTCTGCTGACGAGCTCTTACAATCTGTGAAGGCTTTGGAGAGCACCCAATCCGAGCTGCCCAAGCAAGCGGTCGACCGCTACAAGGAGTCGGCCGGCTTTAAGGAGGGGCTGAAGCGGATGGGTCAGGTCACCTATGAGTACGGTTATCCGGTGGCATTAGCCCGCTTCCGCGCTCTGCACCCGGACTCAAAGGTGGGGTAAGACCTCTTCACCATCCATCCCAAGGACGATCTGGCGCCAATGAAGAGGCAGCAGGCGTTCGATGACTCGAACCCGCCCGAGTCCTGACTATGTAATTTACTGGTTGTCATTCTGTAATTCGGGTCGGGAAAAGCCTCATTTTGTTCCCGACGTCTTTTGTAATCGTATTTTCATCAATACAACTCAGGGCACGTTTTTCCATATTATGTGTAAAATTTTTGTAGATTTGAAATTTGCCAAGTTCTCGGTAGCACCTGTCCCTCCATTGTTGCCAGTGTATAAGTCCCATCTCGAACAACATCAACGACTCGATAAAGACCCTCCTAGTTAGGAGCCAGCTTCCCACGGGATCGAGTCGGGTCGCTGACCTCGGCTTTTCGTAGCACTAGGTCGTCCATCCTGACGAACCGAGGGCGCACTCGATGGTTGTAAAGCTTGGCGACAGCCCTTCTATAAGCTAGTGTCCACAGATGGGCGTCGGCTCGCTTTTCCTCCAGTAGGTCGAGGTTTTCGCGCAGCTGTTGGTTAGACGCCTCTTCGTCGTGGGTCTGGACCCGGAGGCTTGGGAAAACCACCTCGGGAGGTAGTATAGCCTCGATTCCGAAAACTAGGCTATAAGGGGATTCCCCCGTTAGGGTTTTTGGAGTCGTCCGAGACATCCAGAGAATGCTCGGAAGTTCCTCCACCCAAGAGGTCGGGGCTCCGAAAATTCTTTTCTTCAACCCTTCAAGAATGACTCGGTTTGTAACCTTGGCAAGTCCGTTGGCTTGGGGGTGGGCGACCGAGCTAAACTTTAGTTGGATGCGATAGTTTTGACAAAATGCCTTGAACTTTGCATTATTGAATTACGTTCCATTGTTTGTGATTATGACTCTAGGAAGGCCGAACCTGGTTATGATGTTCTTCCACACGAATCCTTCAACTTGTCTTTCGGTAATTGAGGCTAATGGCTCGAGGCCGAGCCATTTGGTGAAATAATCGACTCCTACTATTATGAACTTCTGTTGTTCCGAGACTGGGGGGAAAGGGCCGAGGAGGTCCATTCCCCATTGGGCGAAAGGTCAAACGCAGTCGGCAGTTGTGAGCGGTACCATCGGTTGATGTTGGAACCGGGCGTGCTTCTGGCATGGCTCGCAGCTTTGCACGTAAGTCTGAGCATTTTTACGCAGGATGAGATTCTCATTATAAGTTACGCAGAACATGACACAAAACTCCTCGTTGCACAAGTAACTCCGTACCATTGCCCATCTCATAGGCTTTAGAATAGCTACAAAACACACAGCGTCGTGGTACCGCGAGAAGACAATTTTAATGGACCGCATAAGGCCGGGAGATGATGAATGGTGATAGGTTGAGCTCTATTGTTGCAGTATGATGGAATTGATTTGATTGAAGCATATCTCTGCATGGCCCATGCATCGTATCATTCGAAGTGCATGGCCTGCAAAGCTCAGGCGTCCCTGTGATGTGGTCGAAGAACAGGAGGTGATCGCTCCTCCTGTGAAGCCAGCTTAACGCAGTGTTCCTCCGCTTTAGAATGACAAAAGATTTGTGAGTTCGCCCCACACGACAGAAGCTCATCTGCCTGATTTGGAATGAGAATGACCAGTCTCCATGAAGCCGCACCCAAGCTACTCGAGCACAAACACGACATCCGACATAACCATTGCACGCGTTCTCGTTCCTTAGCGCGCACCAAATACTATGGAGAATAACACAAGCTTGGATGCTGCTGTAACTGTACGCCTCCTCCGTTTTCGAAGAGCCGGGAATTGAACTCCACTGGATTCTACTCCTTCCTACTCTGCCCTGAATGATACAAACCAATTGTTAGAGATTTTAATCTCTGAAATTATTAGCATCAAGTTTAAAGTTAGTCATATATATATATATATATAAGTTGAAATTTCTAGCAGAATTGAAAGCATCGATCATATGTACACCACGAAGGCCTCTCATATATGCTACTTTTTAATTTTTATTTTATCTTTTGCATAACTTCTTATATAATTCATCCCAACGATGCTAGTTGAATCTTAAGAAAACAGCAACGATAATAACTATTATTATTATATTTCTTTCATCCAGTAATATGATATTGAATAATTAAACGGTATATAAGAACACATAATATTAAGAAGACTACCTTAGGATTTTTACAAAGCAAAAAAAAAAAAAAAAACAACATAAATAGTTCACATCAATGAGTGCATAAAGACTATCTTTTATAAATCTCAAACTTATTATCAATGTTGGGATGTAGCATGATATCTCATTAAATCATCATAGATTTAGATGATTATATTATAAAAATATATATAATTTTTTGGGGTCCTTGCTAATCTTATGTCATGATTTCTTTAGAATTATGACCATATTTAATCAATAGAAAAATATATACTTGATCGATTCTAGACAATCGATATATACATAATGAACATCACCAAATTATGGATCTACAAATCTCGAGTTGAGTACAAATTATTTTTTCATGTATTAAATGTTTATATCTCGGGTTACAAAAAATGATGGTCTGATCAGTGCTAAGCCAGATGGGCAAGGCGAGTTCGGCGTACACTGGGCCCTGCTAATATCTCATTAAATCATCATAGATTTAGATGATTATATTATAAAAATATATATGATTTTTTGAGGTCCTTGCTAATCCCATGTCATGATTTCTTTAGAATTATGACCATATTTAATCAATAGAAAAATATATACTTGATCGATTCTAGACAATCAATATATACATAATGAACATCACCAAATTATGGATCTACAAATCTCGAGTTGAGTACAAATTATTTTTTCATGTATTAAATGTTTATATCTCGGGTTACAAAAAATGGTGGTCTGATCAGTGCTAAGCCAGATGGGCAAGGCGAGTTCGGCGTACACCGGGCCCTATAATCCTTCCACCGTCAAGAGCGGGAGGTAATCGCTGCTCTGTGAAGCCAGCCTGACGCGGTGTCCTCCGGCTTTAGGATCCAATGTGGTTCGGGCCTTCACCCGGGCCGCATGGATCAACTACTTGACTCGAGATCTACAAATCTCGAGTTGAGTACAAATTATTTTTTCATGTATTAAATGTTTATATCTCGGGTTACAAAAAATGGTGGTCTGATCAGTGCTAAGCCAGATGGGCAAGGTGAGTTCGGCGTACACCAGGCCCTGTAATCCTTCCACCGTCAAGAGCGGGAGGTAATCGCTGCTCTGTGAAGCCAGCCTGACGCGGTGTCCTCCGGCTTTAGGATCCAACGTGGTTCGGGCCTTCACCCGGGCCGCATGGATCAACTACTTGACTTGGAACGGGCAAAGCCAAGTCCTGCAAACGATCGAACCCATCCCAATCCGACTTCTCATAACATCCCACCACCTTATATTGCCCCCCGCTCGGGTTACAAGCCAATGCTAACGGGCTCGGCGATCGAGGTGCTTCCACATCCTTATATAACGGCTTATATCATATGAAGGATTATCGATGTGGGACTAAATAGTACTTCCCTGCTCCTCTCCTAGGATTCATGCACACACCACCCCATGCTTTTCAGGAAAACCCCAACTGCATCAAAACACTCCATCGATCATGCAAATCATTTCATCCCCAAGGCTTTTCTCGACTGTCTAACTCCTGAAACATTAGATACCCAAATGCACTCCTACATTGGAGATTCAATATATTTCAATTTAATTTTTTTTAGGGGAAAAACTTTTGTGTCTGTCCAGTAGATGCGGTATGCTTTCATGTCTGTTGAGCAAGCACTGCTGGTTTAGGCACGTGTACGCTAGCTCACCCACGGTCGTCTCGGCGCAGAGTTGGAGCTCGGGTCGGGGGAAAAGGGCCCAGGTCTGGCTTGAGAGGTCAGCTGCTAGAGTAGTGGAGCTCAGGTCGGGTGGAGATGTTTCAGCTCGGGTCGGTCGCTGGTTCCTGCAAGAAGGTCAGGTCGGGTCGGGTCCCGACGTGACCCCTCCAACGGTCAAGTTAGTTTGGTTATCGATTTTGCGATCCCCCCGCTCCGTAGAGGTGCGGGGGCTTTTATAGTAATGGTTATGAGGCACCCGTACCTGAGGTCCTTACTGCGTCTGTTGCTTAACATTCATATTTCGTCGCAGCTTCCGTGGTCCTCGCGGTGAGGTGCGCGGTGTGCCTCCTGCCACTGGGGAAGGTCGGTCTTGCCCCCCCTTACCTCTGTTAGGTCGACCGTATGACGGTTGACCTCCCATGCTTGTGTCAGGCCGTGTCCAATCACGTTGAGGAAGAGAGGGGAACGATGCTTACCCGGACCATGACGACGCGCTGGTAATCTCAGCCCAGATCGCCAATGCCCAAGTAAAAAGAGTCATGGTGGACACGGAAAGTTCTGCTGATATTTTATATTTTGGTGCTTTTCAGAAGCTCGGTTTAACTGACAAAGATTTGCTTCATGTGGTAACAACGCTAACAGGATTCACGGGGGATTCAATTTCTCCCGTTGGAACAGTTGTCCTCCCAATCACCATCGGGGATGAGCCGAGATCAAAAACACTGTTGGTATCGTTCATCGTGGTGGCGCTCCTCTCGGCGTACAATGCCTTCATTGGCAGAACCACGCTTAACAAACTCAGGGCGGTGGTCTCGACGTACCATCAAGTCATGAAATTCCCGACCATGGCTGGGTAGGAGAAGTCCGAAGCGACCCCTGAGAATCCAGACAATGTTATCTCACAGCGACTACGCTTCCAAGAAACTTAAAGTCTCGCCTCCTACCCACGACGTCTGAGACTCAAGCAAGGCATCCTCGAAGCCCGAACCAGCAGAGAAGGTAGTCCAAATTCCCTTAGATCCAAGGATCCCGGACAAAACCATCCAGATTGGCTCAATGCTCCCGGAGGAACAACGCATTCAATTGATCGAATTCCTCGAGAAAAACGTGGACGTCTTTGCCTGATCCCCAAATGACATGCCCGGGATCGACCCTAGAGTGGCTCAACACCATCTCAACATAGAGCCTACTGCCCGACCCGTAAAGCAGCGGCCGAGGAAGTTCGCCCCCGACCGACAAAAGGCCATCGAAAAGGAGGTCGCCCTTTTATTAGATGCGGGACTCATCTCCGAAGTGAAAGTATCCTACTTGACTATCCAATGTTGTTTTGGTCAAGAAAAGTAATGGAACTTGATGTGCATTGACTACACCAGCCTTAGTCGGGCTTTCCCGAAAGATTGTTATCCTCTCTCACGGATCGACCTTTTGGTCGACTCTACATCATGGACGCCTTCTCGGGATACAATCAGATCTGGATGGCTCCGGAAGATCAAGAAAGCACGACCTTCATTACCCATTATGGCACCTATTGTTACAAAGTCATGCCTTTCGGATTAAAGAACGCTGGTGCAACCTACCAAAGAATGGTCAATCGATTGTTCGAAAAACAAATCGGGCGGAACATGGAGGTGTACATCGACGACATGATAGTCAAAAGCCGGGAAGCAGCCACGCACCTAGACGACCTAACCGAGACGTTTCATACGTTAAGGCAATACAAGATGAGACTGAACCCAACCAAGTGTGTGTTCGGGGTCGGATCTGGGAAGTTCCTCAGGTTCCTCATCCACCAAAGGGGGATCGATGTAAACCCGAGAAAAGTAGATGCCATCCTTCAAATGCGTTCTCTCTGAACAATTAAGGACATCCAACGGCTCACTGGAAGACTGGCAGCACTGAGCCGGTTCGTCTCCTGAGTCGGAGATAAGAGCTTCCCCTTCTTCCGAGCCTTGAGACGAGCAAAAGACTTCGAGTGGGATTCCAAATGCGAAGAAGCTTTCCAACAATTGAAGATGCATATTGGCCACCTCCCGTGCCTCACCTCAACCGATCCTGGGGAGCCCCTCGGGATCTACTTGGCGACCTCAGAGGTGGCGGTCAGCTCGGTCCTAGTCTGGTTCGGAAAAGACGGGCAGGAACCGGTATATTACTGCAGCCATATCCTGAGCGGTCCCGAGGAGCGGTATCCATAAATTAAAAAGTTCGCCCTCGCATTAATCTTAGCCTCAAGGAAGCTAAGGCCTTACTTCCAAGCTCACCCCATTAAGGTAATTACCGACTGACCTTTGCGTCAGATACTCTCAAAGTTTGATGTTACAGGTCGGATGCTCAAGTGGTCAGTCGAGCTCGGGGAATTCGATCTCGAGTATATTCCGAGGACCGCGATAAAAGCCCAGGTCCTAGCCGACTTCATATCAGAATTAACAAGTCGAGAGGAACCGCCACCGACCATGAAGTGGACGGTTCATCCAACGCGGAGCGCGGAGGGGCCGGGCTCATCCTCAAAGGGCCCTGACAGTCAAGTCTTCAAGCATGCGCTCTGGCTCGAATTCAAGGCTACAAATAACGAAGCTGAGCATGAGGCATTGCTATTCGGCTTAAATCTCGTCGTCGAGCTCCGTGTCGAGGACATTGAAGTCTTCACCGACTCTCAACTCGTCGCTGGGCAGGTCAACTGAGAATTCTTACAATTGCTGCTCTGTGCAGAGCCAACATTTTCATATGGTGCTCTTTGACCGAGTCCATGACGTGGGCTGGTTAATTACATTCATGGACTACCGGATCTCCAATTTTCAACAGGAGCTCGACGCCCTAAAATCTGGAGGGGGTCCGGAGGCGGTCGCCAAGGCCGAGGAGTGAGCTTCCGAGCTGGAGTAGGGGCTTGGGAAAACCAAGCAGGAGCGGGATGAGGCGCTCCAACGGCTCGAAGCCTCCGAGAAGGAGTTGACTGAAGTTCGAAGCAACCTATCTGAAATTCAGAGGTTGCTGAAGGTATACAGCACTTATTGTGACTCACTTATAGGAAGAAATTGAATCACGACATAGGTTGAGTTGGTCGAGTCCATCGAGGCTCACTTATCTACGTGATCGAGTTCTTACCTACGACATAGAGATGTCACCGGTGACTGGAGGATATCGAGTTCTTACCTATGGTATGCTTGGTCGAGTCCCTCGAGGGCATATCATTGAATCAAACTCATCTTGTAACAATGGTGATGATTTAACTGAAGGTTATGGTTGATCGAGTCCCTCGAGACCATGATGATTCGGAGGCCAAACGTGACGGGAATCACAGGGAGTTGTGATTGGCAAGAGTTGCCTACCTTTTGGGCTTAGTGCAATTGGTCGAGTCCCTCGAGGTTGCACTAAGATGCCAATTGGATCTCGATCCCCATTAGGAGTCTGCCGGAGACTTCCGTCTCACGTGTCGAGGGTGTCACGTGATTCGCTAAGAAAATAGTGGGAGTACATTAAGATAGAAGTCCATATCTTAATTAGTATTTTCTACGAAATCTGTATGTTATTTATTTTTGTTATATCTTGTTTTGTCAGAAACATGTCGCTAACAAACCCCCTACGTGGCATACTTGATGCCAACCGCCTCACTGGTCCAAACTATACAGGTTGGCTCCGTAATTTGAGAATTATTCTCACAATGGAGAAAATCGCATACGTCCTTGATACAATCGTGCTCACGCCGGAAGAAGGGGCAAGCGAGGATGAGATCACTCACTATATGAAGTACAAAGATGATTCCATGTTAGTAAAATATTACATGTTTGCCTCCATGACTCCTGAGTGACAAAGGCAACATGAGAGCATGGATGCAGATTCTATTCTTCTTCATCTCCGCCAGTTGTATGAGAAATAGGGAAGAACTCAAAGATATGAGATATCTAAGAAACTCTTTCAAGCTAGGATGACAGAAGAGACATCGGTTGAGAACCATGTCCTAAAGATGATAGAGTGGATCGAGAAACTCACAGGTCTAGGAATAGTCCTAGAGGATAATCTGTGCGTTGATCTTATACTTCAGTCCCTACCAGATTTCTTTTCTCACTTCATCATGAATTTTAACATGAGCAAGTTTGAGGTAACTCTCCCTGAGCTCCTCAATATGTTGAGGGAAGCTGATAGTGCCATCAAAAAGGAGAAGCCAGTTCTCTATATTGGTGAGACCAAAAAGAAAATGAAGGCTAGCAAGACCCTTAAGAAGGGCAAGGGCAAAGAAAGACCAAGTAAGGCAAAGTTTGCCAAGAAATACCCGACAAAGGACAAAGGACAATGCTTCAACTATGGCCAAGACGGACATTGGAAGAGGAACTGTAAGGACTACCTTGCAGAGAAGGCGAGACAGAAGCTTGTAGAAGCTTCAGGTATATTCATGATCAATCTCCACTTGTCAGATTTTCATGATAACACATGGGTATTGGATACCGGGAGTGTCTATCATATCTGTAATTCGTTGCAGGTTCTGACAAGACCTAGGAGAATGGCTAGTGGCGAGATGGACCTCAAGATGAGCAATGGAGCAAGAGTTGCTGTAGGTGCTATTGGAGAGGTCACCCTACATCTGCCTGGTGGAGCTATTATTGTATTAGATGCATGCTATTTTGTTCCCACTATCATCAAAAACATTATTTCTATCTCTTGTTTGATAATTAATGGATATAAATTAGTTTTTGAGAATAATAGTTGTTCAATAATAATGGATGATAAGATCATCACTAGAGGGACCCTAATAAATGGCTTATATATGTTAGACACTTCTCCATATATCATGAATATAAATACGTCTAAGAGGAAAAGAGATGAGGTGAATAATGCATACCTATAGCATTGTAGGCTAAGTCATATAAATGAGGGAAGGATTCAAAAGTTGTTGAAAGATGGATACTCAGATCCATTTGACCATGAGACATATGCAACTTGCGAACCTTGCCTTCGTGGGAAGATGACCAACTCTCCTTTTAGTGGAACTGGAGAGAGAGCCACCAAGTTATTGGAACTCATACATAGTGATGTATGTGGTCCCATGTCGACTCAAGCTACAGGTGGTTACTCATACTTCATTACATTCACTGATGATTTCTCTATGTATGGACACGTGTACTTAATGAAGTACAAATCTGAGGCCTTCGAGAAATTCAGGGAATATAAGAATGAGGTAGAGAACCAAATTGGAAAGAGTATTAAGACTCTTCGATCAGATCGAGGAGAGTACTTGAGTACGAAGTTCACCCATTTCCTCAGGGACAATGAGATTCTATCCTAATGGACACCTCCTTATACACCTCAGCTCAATGGTGTATCAGAAAGGAGGAATCGCACGCTGTTAGACATGCTGCGATCCATAATGAGTTTCGCCGACCTACTCGTCTCATTTTGGGGGTACGCCCTAGAGATTGTAGCTTACCTTCTGAACAGAGTTCCATCAAAGTCGGTAGTGTCTACACCATATGAGATATGGAAATGAAAGAAGCCCGATCTTAAAATTGTTAAGATTTGGGGCTGTCCTGCCCACGTTAGAAGACACAACCCGATAAGTTAGAATCAATGATAGAATGGTGCACATTCGTGGGATACCCAAAGGAAACTTGTGGGTATTATTTCTATCATCCCGAGGATCGAAAGGTCTTTGTTGCCAAGAGAGTTGTGTTCCTTGAGAAGAAACATATTTTTGGTGGAAACAGTGGGAGTGAGATAGAATTGAGCGAGGTTGGAGAACCTAGCTCAAACACCGTTCTAGAGCCCGAGTCTGTTCGGGTACTTAACATACAAATTCTAAATTTACGTAGGTCTAGTAGAGTATCTCACCCTCCTGAAAGATATGTGGGACATATCAGTGGAGATGACTCTTAGGATGTTGATCCTCTGACCTACAAGGAGGCTATTATGAGTATAGACTCCGGGAAGTGGCATGAAACCATGAATTCTGAGATGGATTCCATGTACTTTAACAATAAGGCAACTATGGAGGATGGCAGCCAAGGGTAGCAGCAATGGTGGAGGAAGAAGATGGCAGCAGCAATGTCGGTTGTGGTCCTTCGGTGATTCTGTAATGTTATTGAGGCTGTGATTTTTTAGGTGGCTGATATATGTCGAAAGATGGCAGCCAAGAGATCTGAGTTGGAAGGCAGCAATGATGATGGAGGAAGAAGAGGGCACCGACAATGTCGGTTGCGACTGCGCTGTGACTTCGTGGCTGCAAGTGCCGTCAGTTGCAGCAAGGGTGCGACTGCAATAGGAGGAAGATGGGGCAGCGATGTACACAGCTGTTGTGAAGGAGGGCAGCAGTGGTATGGAGCGAGAGACGGTTGCTGTTGTGTTAAATTTGTTGCTGGTCACGATCAAGATAGTTGGCAACGAATGATTGTTGCAGGCTACGATGTAAACAAATTACAGCGAAAGATCACTGCTGGTAGCTTTTTGCTGCAAGGATCACTGCTGGTTGCGATCAAGGAGGAATGTAGCAAGAGTCACTGTTGGCAACATTGAGTAATGAAAGATGCGTGCTACAGTTGAAGGGATAAGGGAGATTGGGTGGTTGAAAGGTTGGTGGACCGAAGGCTTCAGTTTTTAGGTGCGGTTTGTGGCTGTTTTGGGCGCAATTTGGAGCTACGATTTTATGGAGTTTAGGCTACGAATTGTTGTGATTTTAGGGTTGTGATAGCTGTAGATGAAGGTTAGGAAAATATATTTTAGATATAGGATAGATGACAGCAAAGGTAGGTGTATCGGTAAGGAAAATTGGCTGAAAAGGTAAATGGATCGATAAGGAAGTAGGCTACGATTAGGGCTGATTTGGTTGGCTGTTTGGGTTTAGTTTAGGGTAAGAATTGGAGGCATTTTTGGTGAGGATGGTAGGGTTTAGAGATGAGGAAAAGAGAGTTTGAAATCCCACAAAAATAGCCACAAGGAGTTTTTTCCAGAGATGATGAAAGAAGGCATAATAAAATCGGTTCTAGAATGAATATTACCCAGAAATCAATCTCAAATGAAAGCTAAGTTGATCTATGGAATTTTGTGAAAATTTCAGCCAAAAAGGAGAAGAAATAATCTAGTTTCAAAAGGCAAATATGTGGTTGAAAATTTTTGCAACGTTTCACCTTCGCAACAATGATGATGTTTACGACGCATGAAATTTACAGCGGATAAAATTTGGAGAAATTCTTTAATGTATAAGGTAAATGATCTTGCAATATTGAAGAGGCCTGGGTGATCAAAATATACCAAATCTCCAGATCAAACGCAGGGAGCAGTGACAAATTGATTTGATCTATGGCTGGGGTGGAAGGAGGCGACGTGTGTCGCAGCAATTATGGGAATTGCTTGGGAACATGAAGGCGGCTGAGATGGCTACAGTGGCAGTAAGATCGCTACTCCAATACCGGATGATAGAACCCCAGAAGGAGCTCTATAGATTTTAACCCTTGAGGGGGATCAACCCTGGTAACGTTGTAGGGGTTCCTCCCTCCTAGATTCGGCACAAGGCTAAAATGAATTTGATAATTGCTTGATAAAAAGATGTGGAGGCTACATGCTTATATAGGACTCCAAATCCTAGCCATAAGGGGTGCTTGCCTAACTAAAATTACCCTTTTGCCCCTTCTATAGCCTACTTGCTATCACGGGCTTAGCTGATTTTGCCTAAGTCGTGCGGCACCCATGCATGTCCGTCCGTAAAGGTCAACCTTCCTCGAGATCTCCTAGGGTCCCTTAGACTTACAAAAGAGAAAATGGGCCAGAAGAAGCAATTGCAATGAGATCCACAAGCAACTGCTCAAGTAAACACTTTATAAAGCCAAATAGAAATTATACCCATATACATTACAAACTCCGAAAGGTTGCACACAAAAGATAATGGTTCATTATAGACCGAAGTCTCCACAAGTGCTTACAAGACATACTCGTATTTACAAGCCAAAATTGACCACAAAGTAAACCAAACTAGGGCTGCTAAGCCTACTGTAAGTCCGCTACTCGTTGTACAAGGTATGTACGCAAACCGAAGGACACAGACAAACATGATCATTTTATCAAACACCTTGTTTACATTATTGTCCGTGACATTCTCCCCCACTAATTCCTTTAATGTCTTCATCGAAGTTACTGTAGACGCTACATCTCCTTGCATTTTGTTGAATCTTCAATCTTTTGCTTTGGCTGTAACATGCCCCTTTGGCTCCCAGCCGCTCTCTGTTGCTGTTGTTGAGTAGTCAAACTCTAATCTGCTATGCTGCTTCCACTCACCAATGACTGAATCTGGTGTGGGGTTAGCTGAGTTATGTTGATCTTTGTTGGTTCTTGCAGATCCTTCTGATGAAGGAAAAGACCTGCCTTATTATGCGCTAGTATCGCAGTATACTCATTTTGCTTGAACTGGATGGATACTTGTTGGAACTTTGATGAGCATCGCCTCGCAGACTTTAAGGTTTTTGAGGTCCTTCCTCCATAATGTTTGCCCATTGAACTTTCTTTCATGTTTAGTTGTCACTTCCAAGTAGGTTTACATCACTCCCGCTTTCGATTAGTCAATTGGAAAATAAAGCGGACAATCTACACTCAGTAGTACTAATCACCAATGTCGAGGATTTGACAACTATTGTCTTCCATAAGCTTTCTTTGAAAGGTCACTAAACTTATGCAGAGCTCCTCTATGGGATAAGTAAAAGAACTAGGATACTCGACTTCACCTATTCTCTTAGTAGTTGAGAAGGCAAGATTACTTGGCTTCGCTCACCTTTAAGAGAAATGAGGTACTTAGTTTCGCTCATTCTCTTGAGTTGATAAGGCAAAGGTTACTTGATTTCGCTTGCCTCCTCGAGTTTGTACTTCATGCATTGAGTTGGTTACTAATATTCGCCCGCTCTTTGCTCACACTTCTGAAGCACTTGAAGTGTTTGCACTCCTTGTGTTAAGTTAGCTACTGTGATTCGCCTTCCCACTGCCATTGAACTTCTGGAATGCAAGAAGTTTTGCTCGATAAGAGCAAAAAGTTTACCCCGACTTGGAGTCCCCTAACTTGGAGTAAGTCTTTGATAGTTCTGGTCGCCTTTGGGATTATACCATCTTCTCCATCACCTTTGTCGCTTACTCCTCTGAGTAGAAAAGGTACAGTACCATGTACTGCCTACTTCGTTCCTTGGTCGAGCACCCCTGCATCAACCCGAAGTCCCTCACTTTTGGCTATCTTGATGAGAAGCCCATCGACACCGGTCTTATGAAGTTCCTTGGCCTCTACCCTTCCGCCCTGTCTTAGTACTTGGAGTTTGCCTTTGCATTCTCCACCTCCTCAGCCACTTTTACGACCAATGCTCTCCCTCCATGAGAGCAAGGGATCAATGACACCACAGAAGTCCTGCCTCTGTGGTACCATGGTGCTGCCAAGCCCATAGCCCTACTATTCGTTGCCTTGCATCTGCATCTCTTTCTTCATGATCGGTAGATCCGCCTCTGCGACACTGTGGTGCTCCTCCGAGTCCACCTCCTTTATAACCGACACTTTACTTTTTGGTAGCTGAGCCCCACTAGACTTGTCGTCGTTTCCTCGCCCCTTTCGACCACCTGCTTCAACACCACTGTGTCCTCCTAGCAGTTCTCCTTGGTCGATGGAAAGATAGACTACAACTCTCATGCATGGCCTTTGCCATCTTGTTGCAGGGCTCATGTCGATTCTATTCTCCTTAGCTTCCTTGGTAGCAACGTTCACTTACTTGGCCTTGTCCTCTGACTTGTCGGGCTCCCTTAAGCGAATGCGAGCACTGAAGCAGTCTAACTCTCCAGTCGCTCCGATCATACATTTGTATGATCAAGTCCCCTCCATAAGACTCACTGGTACTTGCAATCTGACTTCTCCCTCGGTGGTTTACAGACCCCATATGTTGATGACCAAGATTTTCATCTGATGTAAGCTTTGATGCACACACACGGAAGACCCGCCTATGCGGTACCATGGTATTCATCCCTTGAATCCACAGCCCTTCTTGTCATTGCATTGTTCACCAAAGTGGAGCTTCCAACAGCTCCTGATCATTCACATGATCACATCCCCCTCCAAAAGACTCATTGATACTTGCACTTGGACTTCTTTCTCGGTGGTATACATCCCCCATATGCTGATGACTACGACTTTCATCCAATGTAAGCTCCGATGCACACACGAAGACCCACCTCTGCGGTACCATGGCATTCACTCCTTCAATCCATAGCCCTTCTTCTTGTTGTGTCGTACACTAAAGTGGAGCTCCAAATAGCTCCTGATCATACCTCCACATGATCGTGTCCCGATCGCCTGTGTTGCATTGCCACGAACTATTCCACCACGATCCACTACACCATGTCACCTCCTGGTGACATCTCCATTGCATACAGATTCTCATGTGATGAACTCGGACTATGACTTCTCTATGTGTGGCCTTTACCAACACCTTGTAGGGCCTCTGCCATCTCTGATTTTTGGTTCTCTCCCTTGGCAATTCACCTTCGTCACCCACTCTTGAGTCACACCTGGACGAAGCATAGCTCTATGATAGTCCATCGCCTAGTAGCTCCTGAAGTCCTCTGACTTCACTAGAATTGGTGCACCATTGTCTGGATCCTAGGCCTCTATCCCCTACCAGCATAATCTCCACTAGACACCACTTGTTCCTAACAACTCGAATGATAACATTGTGGCATATTCTTCAAGAGTACCCGCCTCTGTATCCTCTTTCCCCGTGCTAAGGTCTCATGATCCCAACTTCGTCTCCCCAAGTTGAATCACTTTAGTTACTCCGTCAAATGTATCTCTGAGGTAAGGTGCATGTGCGTCGAAGCTCTCTTCGTCTCTGGCATCATGCAAGAGAATTTTGCCCCATCAGAATGAAGAACCTATGGAACGACATGATCCCACTCTTGCCTCTACAAGATTTCATGCCTTTGACCTTTGTCCAAGGAAAGCTTCGTGCCTCCGCTCCATGTTCCATCTTCTATGTCGACTCCCTTCATGCGGCTTGGATACTTCACCAAGTTTCACCCTAGTCGCTCCGCTCCTCAATTTCCATTGAGTTGATAGTGGCTCTCGCGTCCACCATTCTACGGGTCAGCCCTTCGTTGAGTTTGATTTCCACATCGACTCCAAGTATACCTTCATATGATGTTGTCTTAGATTGCTCCCCCACTTGATCTCGAAATACATCCACCAATCCATTACCTCATCCGAGATCATATGATGATTCCTTGTCGCTCGCTCGGTCCATTAAACTTTGTGAAGATATAACCTCGAAGAACTCTTCCTCCATATATGCTGTCTGTTGCACATGATTCTCCCTCTAGAGAACTAGAACTTATCCCTCTTAGATATCGGTCTTGTTGGAGCAACTTTCCTCTTTACATTCTTCCCACTGAAAGTTTTGGAGACCACCATCCCCTTTGGACTACTCCGTCTTGCTGAACAACTTGTGCCTTGTTCTGCCCGTGCAAATGCACTTGCTAAATTGTGACCCTTCGCCAATATAGTCCCCACTGCACCCTTCAAGGTCTAGCGATGTGTCGTACTTGTTGCACATTTCAGCAGCCTACGGATGTATCCTTTCTATATTGAAGAGAAAGTTCTGATGCTCCATGGCATCGAGTTCCGATCGTGCCTTGGGATGGCCACGAACATTCCATCATCCGTGTAGAAGCCTTGCATGAGTACCGAATCCTTCGAGTTAGCAATTCCCCTCACCTTTGGGAGCTTTGCATAACTCTTTCGGTCATTGTGCAACACCTTCCACTTTGCACAGTCTCATCTTTCACCAAGCGTCCCACTTGCCTTGAGCACCGTCAAGTTTGGTTGCCAATGTCGAGCCATAGCTCAAAACTCAACCATTCCAATCTTTGTGCGTTACACATTTTTCTTCGCTTGCTTGTCCTCATGGTGCCTCTCGCGCAAAGGGTTGGCCATTCCTCTGAATGCCAAAATATGGTTGTCCACTCCTCTGAGCGACTCATTTCCCTACATCTCAATATCCATTTCCCCCAAACGGTTGCGCGTGTAAGCTGTCCTCCATATAGCCCAGCTAGGTTGCCCACGTTTGTATGGCGAGTGTTTCTACGTATGCTTGTCTTGCTCTGATACCACAATATCATGGGCTTAGCTAATTTTGACTAAGTCGTGCGACAACCATATGTGTCCGTCCGCAAAGGTCAGCCTTCCCCAAGATCTCCTAGGGTCCCTTAAACTTACAAAAGAGTAAACGGGCCAGAAGAAGCAAATCTAACGGGATCCACAAGCAACTGCTCAAGCAAACACTTTATAAAGTCAGATACAAATTACACCCATGGACATTACAAACTCTGAAAGGTTGCACACAAAGGATAATGGTCCATTACAAACTGAAGTCCCCACAAGTGCTTACAAGACACACTCGTATTTACAAGTCAAAATCGGCCACAAAGCAAACCAAACTAGGGCTGGTAAGCCTAATGCAAGCCCACTACTTGCTATATAAGATATGTACACAAACCGAAAGACACAAAAAAACATGAGCATTTCATCGAACACCTTGTTTACATTGTTGTCTGTGACACTGCCTTAGAGGGAACAGGTGGCGGCTAGGTTGGCTCTATAGCCGACCTAAGTAGGGGGAAACCCTGGTCGACCAGCCCAGTTAAGGGGGCGGCGGTTACCAAACCCTGAGGCCTCAATCTAAACCCTAACCACACTTCTTTATAGGAAATAAGTGGCTAGGTGGGGTTTTATTATAATCTCACAGGCTTTTATTGACTACTTCTAGGGAGATTATGACTCGACCCCACTGGAGTCCTATCAGATTTTGAGTGAATGCTAAAATCATTGGCTTGTTTAAATGTAAAGACTATTGTTAAATGGTTCAAATATTGATAAAATCTATTGAATGATTGATTTAAATATTACATTGATTGAAGTGCTACGATTGAATGATTGTGTTGATTGATATAATTTTAGCATAGAACAATATAGAAAAGGGAGAGAAAAATCATGTTTCATTGTCTAGTATGTTTGTTAATTAAAAATATATTTAATGAGAATGAAATGAGCATGGTAACTCACTACACTAAGTCTAATAATCATTCGAATTGAAATAAGTCAAAGTTTTTGTTTAAAAATATTTTATTACAATGATGAAATTTTATTTTTGACTTTAAATGACATTATATTCTTGAAATAAATTTCAAAAGAAGGACAATTATTCCGGAGAGAATTTTTATCCTATTAATACATCAACAAGAGATAAAATAATACTATTATTAATGAATCTTTTAAACTACAAAAATGGATTAGAAAACTTTAGCTATTGAAAAACAATCTATGATGCCTTCATTAAACTTTCTGGAAACTGATTTTTTATGAAGATTTTGGAGAAGTTTATAAATGATTTTGTTTTAAAATGAGATTGATAAATCTATCCAACGTTCTTGATATTTTGATGATTTTATCATAATCTTGATAAGTTAAAAAAAATTATACTTTGAAATCCTTATATAAATTCAATCAAAGAAAGTCATATGAATGAATCATAATTTGTCTCTTTGGATTTATTACTTGAAAATCTTCATATGAACCATATTCTTGAAAACTTGAAGTTTTATATATATAAATCAAGATCTTCTACTTTTTCTTCTTTGAAATTTATGATCCTTATATCTATAAAATGATATCTTTATGAATAAAAACTCTTCTTTAATCTCTTAAGATTCTATTTTATCATCTAAGAGGAGATTTATTAAATTAAATCATGTCTTTAATATTCATGAATGTCTTTTGATATCAATATTTATCTTGACATGTTAAAACTCATGAATGGCATCACCAAAATTAGTATTTTTAAATTTGTAATAAGTTAAAAATTGAAATAGATTTGTATTATCATGAATATTTCCTTAATTTCTTGACTTGACCTTTACGTTATGGGAATCACGTTATGGATCTCTATAATTTTCTTCTTTTAATAAAAAAGAGATTTATGATCTTAACAATAATAATTAAAATTTTTATCAAGATCATTCTTCTTTTTTATTAAAAAAATTTATCTTGGATGAATTAAGATTATCCCCTAAGACTCATTTTTATTATTCATAAAAAAAGGGGAAAAGAAACTTATTAAACGAAATCATATATTTTGATATTTAAAAATTTGATTTTTTCTTTAATGACATGATCTCCTTATACTTTTTGGTGTAATTTGAATATGAATGCTAAGAAGAAATTATGTCATCATATTTATTTCTTGACAATGACAAAAAAAAGGGAGAGATCAAATTACTAATATGATTAGAAGTAAATTTGGATATGATAACATTGAATGAAGAACAATTGCTTAGAAAAAAATTAGGACTTTCTTTCTAAATGCATGCAAAATACTTGATTTACAATTTGAGCTTGATCTACTATCATGCCTTCTTATGAAATTCTTGATGCTTTTTATCAAAATTTACAATAAATAATTTTTTTTGCTATACTTGAAATTGCATGAGATGATTTTAAATGTATGAGTAGCTCTTAAACTTTTGAATCTCCTTGAATATCTTGAAGTTTTGAGCTTAATATCAAAATTCACATCTACAAAATTTACATCTTTAAAATTGAGCATTCTTGTGATATGATATTTTTCATTTCTCTACCTTGATTCTACCTTCTTCTCACATAAAGTGGAGAAAGGAAATCACTAGCATTTTAAAAGACTAATAAGTCTATTAATTACATTTTTAATCTCTTTAAAGTAATTTTGATGATTTTGAAATTGAATGAGTGATTTACCTATATCGTGGTTTTGATTTCTTGGAATTACAACTTGAAATCTTTTATGAATCAAAATCTTTTGTTATATGTTCTCGTATTATTTCTTTTGAATAAATCAAGAGATTTTATTTTATTTGTTTCTCTTATAATTTGTCTCTTGATAGTCACAATTTGTCTTCATGAATTGTACATCTCATCACTATGTTAATTTTTCTTGATATATTTCATGTGATGATTTAGAAAATGATGGGAAAAGTTTTATACTATCTCTTCTTTTTGACAATGACAAAGGGGGAGCAAAACTCGTTTGCTTGCATGATGTAAATTGCTAGCTTAAATATTATAAAGAAAGTAAAAATTTGCTAGCTTGCACTTCTTAAAAGAGAAGAACTTACTAGCTTGCATGTTCTAAAGTGATAAAAAATTTGCCAAATTACTAAGCTCTCATATATCAAAAACTTGCTAAATGCACTTCTCCTTTTTGTTGATGATAATGGGGGAGAAGATATGATGATGTGAAATCATGTATGACGATAATGCATGGTGATTTTTGAAAATATACATGATGATTTGGAACAATAATCATAATTTTATAATATGATCTATTGCATATGATGTGGTTAAAATAGTTTCAACTTAGACTTTTGAGCTCATCTTAGTATTCTTTTTAAAATTTATTAATAACTCTTCTTAATGATGTTTTACAACTCCTCTCTTATTTTCTTTCCTTCTTTTTCACAAGAGGAAGAAAATTATTTATGACTCATGTTGTGTTTTACAAGGGGAGAGCAAAGAGTCATGTGCCTTAAAATCCTTAGCCCTATATTTCACCTTTCTGTTGATGACAAAGGGGGAGAAATATACATTGATGACACATGATATTGATTGATGACTCATGATATTGATGATATACACTAATAACACATGATATGGATATGGATATGGATTGGACATATTGGATATGGATATGAGTGCATAATTCTTATTATGATTTGATGAATTGATGAAATTCATGATTTGATGACTTATGCAAATTTGTGTTGAAATTTATATAAAATGTTGATTGCTTGAATTTAAGATTGTGTGATTCTCTTAAATTTAAGTGACATGGATTTAGGAGGAGTTAGGATTAACTCCTGTCATCAATTGATTATTGTAACATCCCTCGTTTGTGAAGAAATATAGTTTATGTTATTGCTAAGACTTAGTTATAAAAATTTGAGGACCTGTTTGTAAAATCCAAAGGACCTACTCGTAAATATTAATAATAGAAGGACTAAAGTGCAAAATACACTACATAGCAAATCTCCACCGCCTCTACATAAAAATCTCCACCGCCTCTGCATCTCCACCGCCTCTTCATTCCTTAAGAAGACCTGAGAAGACTTGAGTCGGTGAGGAAAAGAAAACAATAAAAAAAAAATAAAGAGAGAAGGAAGAGGAGGAAACAAACATTGATTTGGGGCTTAGGGTGTTGTTTGCTCAAAATCCATTCATTTTAGATCAAAGGCAAGTGTTCTATCCTATTTCTTTTCCTTATTCTGACATTTTATCATTGTTGTTTTGCCTTGCATTCCAAAATAAATTGCTGTAAAATCCGAAATCTGTTTTGTGGGTTCCAAAGCTTCCAAAACTTGAATCAAAAAATTGATTTCAGTTCTGACCTTTCTGCCTTGTTCTGGCTCTAGATTACTGTACTGATTTCTGATTGTGGTGAAATATTGTTGTAGGAATCTAGACTGAATGATCTTTCTTTTGACACTAGACTTGAAATATTTGGAGTTCGATAGCCTGATTAAACATTTGTTTCAAATGGTACTAGGAAATCTGTAAAACAGAGTTTACAGTTTTTAACCTTTTGTCACTAAATTAGGTAGAACTCCCTGTTGAAGTCTATGATTTATATAAAACTTACTTTTTGAGAATTTAGACTGAGAAACCTTTCTTTTGACACTAGACTTGAAATATTTAGAGTTCGATAGCCTGATTAAACATTTGTTTCAAGTGGTACTAGGAAATCTGTAAAATAGAGTTTGCAGTTTTTAACCTTTTGTCACTAAATTAGGTAGAACTCCCTGTTGAAGTCTATAATTTATATAAAACTTACTTTTTAAGAATTTAGACTGAGAAACCTTTCTTTTGACACTAGACTTGAAATATTTGGAGTTCGATAGGCTGGTTAGACATTTATTTCAAGTAGTACTATGTAAGCTGTAAAACAGAATTTTTGTCTATTCTCACTTCATTCATGTGAAAGTTCAATTCATGCTAGAGTTCCCTCTTGAAGTGAGTTTTATATGATTGCTCTCACTTATTTCATGCTCTTAAGCGTTAGTTTATGTCCCACTGTATGATTCTGTATAGGCGCATGCATGTTTCGTTGTTTCGCATGTGCTTCCGATGCATACCAATTTCATTATTCACACATCCTTTTGTACTCCGGTGTTTGTGGGATAATATGAACCTTTGCCAGTAATGGTAAAGGGAGTTATGCTTTGAGCCCACGATGCTCTGCCGGCCCCTTCTGACTTCACCCAGACGTGGGTGGATGGAGCTCCTAGACGTGGGAGACTTCTGTTCTGGTGGTCATTCAGAAATGGATGAATCACATTCTGTCTGTATCCCACTTCACCCTCTGTATTTTTGATATGATATCCAAGGTATTGCTTGTGAGTTAATTATGTGCTTTGGATAAAACCAAGGATGGAATGTCCGTCATGTTTGTTCTAATTTATGAATCTACTGTTCCTTGTTTGTTTTCTGATACACTCTAAAAAAAAAAAAAAAAAAAACTTACGCCTTTGACATGTTGATACTTGCTGAGCTTTGTAGCTCATTCCGTTGATGCTAATTTTTTAGATTAGCTTATCATACTGAAGCGTTTGAAACTAGGCGGAGACAGTTGAAAGCTAGAAGGTTTTGGGCAAATCGTATAGCAGTTGATATGTTTTGATTGTATAAGAAATTCCTAATGTTTCATGAAATGTTATTGGTAGATGTTGAAGTGTGGATTTAAATACCTCTCATGTTTAGCATTTTGGAACGTCAAGTTAAACTTGTATAACGATATGGACATTGTGGTAGTTGTTACTTTTGTGATCAGATAGATTTCCACTCGTGTGAATTATGTTGTGGTTAGTGTTCAGTTGAGTTAGTTATGACTCACCAAGTGATGCGATGTATGATTATAAACTGCCCAAGTTTTTTTTGTATCCTCAAATGTTTGATTGGATCCTGGATAAATTATGCTGTGTCTAAAATTATCAATTTATGACATGGTCACACCTCTCTAAGGGGGGGGGGGGGGCGTGACAGAGGTGGTATCAGAGCCTATAATTTGAGGATCATTACGATAGTTGTATTGTGTTGATAAGCTAAATGTGTAAGATATTTTGAGGTTTGGTAACTTTATAGAATGATTGACAAAAAAAAAAAAAAATTCGCTCTTGATGTTTTTAGGAAGCAAGTATGACGAGGTCATCGGATTCTCCCGGTACATCGACTTCTTCTCAGTTGAGTGGGATTATGAGGACCCTTGAGACTATGACACGTGTTATGCAACAACAAGTCCAACAAGGAGGAAATGCTAAAGCAGGGACATCAACTCAGATTGAATTGGGAATAGAACAGTTCAAAAAGCTTAATCCTCCAAGTTTCAGCGGGGAACCTGATCCAATGGTGGCGGAACAATGGGTGATGCGGATAGAGAAAATATTTGACGTCTTAAATTGCCCTGATGATCAGAAGGTTTCTTTTGCCACCTTTATGTTAGATGGGGAAGCTGAACATTGGTGGAGAACAATAAATAGAATTTCCGAAATCAGACATGAGCTCATTACTTGGAAGGTATTCATGGAAAAGTTCAATGATAAATACTTTCCAGATTGTATCAGAGAGCAGAAAGAATTGGAGTTCTTAAATCTTATTCGAGGAAATTTGACAGTAGCGAAATATGAAGCTAAATTCACTGAACTCTCGAGATTTGCCACTCATATGACCGATGATGAATCTAGAAAGGCTAAAAGATTTGAGAGAGGTCTAAGACTGGCAATAAGGAGTCGAATTTCAGCTTTAAAACTTTCAACATATGCTGATATGGTAGAAAGGGCTTTGATAATCGAAAGAGACTTAGGGGAGATTCAGGAAATCAGGGGTAAGAGTGGTAAAGATAGGTTTATCAGCAAAAGTAAGAGCGGAAATGAACTCGAGAGCAGTAACAAGAAGATCAAAATATCTAATTCTGGAAAAGAAAAGCCGCCGCAGAGTAAAGTGTATTAGGCAGAACCAGGTTTAGAACATTGGAAGGTAGTAAAGTGTATCCTTAAGTACTTTAGAATGAGTAAGGATCTTTTACTGGTATATGGAGGAGGTAGCCTCCAGATTGAGGGCTACATAGACTCGAGTTTTCAGTCCAACATTGATGATAGCAAGTCAAATTCAGGGTATGTTTTCACCCCGAATGGAGGAGTAATAAGCTGGAAGAGTTTCAAGCAAGATACTAGTACTAACTCGACCACAGAGGCGGAATACATTGCTGTAATAGAAGCAGTAAGATGAAGAGGTGTGGATGAAGAAGTTCATCAAGGATTTGGGAGTCATACCAAACAGCGTGGAGCTGACTCTCATATATTGTGACAGCAACAGGGCGATAACTCTAACAAAGAAACTCAGGTCTCAACAGAATTGTTCTAAGAAGGTTCCATCTGATTAGAGCGATCATGACCCAAAAAGATATATTTGAGTGTCACAAGGATCTAATAGAGATCAGACACATATGTGATTTGCTTTTGGACAAGTGGTAGATTGCGGGTTACAGGTGCCCTGCAAGCCAATCACGTGCATGATGGCATGTGTGACACGCTGTGTGATCTTTTTGCTTATGATTAATATTGGTATATTATCACATTATATTATTTGTTACATATATATTGTGATGTCCTTGGTTCTATGTAATGGGAATCGAATCGTGATGAGATCACTATAATGAGAGCGATTCACCTTTACACCCAGATCCTAAATAATCCCGGTCAAAGGTTACTCGAGTGGGACATCGAGATAACCGGATAGACCGGTGTACTATATACCCGTCCATATGATGGAGACGGCTGGTCTCATAGCCACTTGTGTGGAGACACTAAGGATATAGTCCAGGTGCTCATTGGAGAATGAGTTCACTGATTGATCCGCTTATGGAATTCTGTATGGTTATTGATACCTAATGTCAGACATTGATTTCATAGTCCCAGTTGTGTATCTAGTCCATAAACTTAAGACACCAAGGATGTCTTGTATGAGTACTCCTTTCTTTGACGCCAGACTTACAGATTTGAAAAGTTTCAGATCTGGTATTGCTGGTTATCGGGATTAGTAGCCAACCTTACGAAGATAATTGAGTGTCAATAGAGAATCATCTACTCTCAGTATCACAAGAGGAATATCCAATATGTGTTTGCTCAAACAAATCCCTGGCCAGGATCACTTGGATTGAGAGAGAAGTTCTCTGGTAGAATCTGAATAGAGCAAGACAAACTGATTCTGTATGTGACCTGACAGTACCATGCCCAATATATGGTCTCTGGGATATTATTTCGATAAGGGATTATAGATACACAATAACTGTGGACAAACAGATTCGATGGATTTGATTCCCCCATACCGTCTGGCGACTATGGCGTAGTGGCCCAATACGTCCATAGTCGATGAGTCGAGTAAATTATTATAGGGATAATAATTCCCTATATCAAAAGGATTTCTGATGAGAGTGACTCACGGCCAGCTCGGTATCGGGCCTCGAGGGTCACACACATATGGTGGATGCTTCAGCGAAGAGAGGATTGGATGAAGATCCAATTAGCCCGTATTCTCATTAGATGAGACCCTATGTTGAAGAGCTCCTTAATTAAGACTCAATTATAGGCCTAATGAGATTATTGGACAGAGATCCAATAATGTAAGGTTAGTGGGTTATTTGATGAAGATCCAATACCCACTAAGGAAGGAGCCCTAGGGTTTTGGTGGCTCTCTATAAATAGGATGGGAGACTCATGGTTGATAGGCTACAACTTTAGCTACCACCTCCTATTCTCGTCCTTCCCTCTAAGCAAGAGTTGCAAGATCAAATTGGAGGAGTTTCGCTGCAGAGATCCATCGTGTGGATACCGCTAGAGAGGAGGACGCTTGACCTCCTTCATCTTCTTTATCCAGATCTGGAATACAGGGATATACGATCTCCCTAGGTAAAATCAATCTCTCACACATCATAGTTTTTTTATTTTTGCATTTTTCTTACGACCCCAATCTTTTGCACGATAATTTGATCTGCATGGGAAATCGGTTTTTGTTTTGATTTCCGCTGCGCATGTAATGCACCCACTGAGGTTTCCCAACACTTGGCTAAGTGTAACTATAGCTCTCACGACCATGATGTCGTCTACACCAAATCGTGGCTAGATGTTTATTATTGGAGTGGACACATCCAGAGTGGGGGTCAGCACCATTCTCATGCAAGATGGTCAACAACACAAAGAAGTGAAAATGGGCCCCGAAAAATCATCACTCTTACCCACCTTAGACTCAGATCAGGCTCACACCACTAGAGATTTTATCAGAGGACAACCCTCACTCCAAAAGAAGGCACGACTACTGTTACAGAGCAACCACGTGGCAGCCCATACAAGGAAGAAACTTCCCCTTGACAAACACCGGAGCAGAAAAAAGTTTTCTGAGAAAGATCAAGTCCCCTTTCATCGCCAGCTCCACCAACATGAAATTCAAGCCTCAAGAAAGTGATCTCCTTATTTCTTTGGGCCTTGCAAAATTGGGGATCACATTGGGGCCCTAACATGAAAGTCAGATCCGTGCACCAAATCAAAATTATAGTTGATCCTCCAGATATCCCACCTCAAATGGAAATTTAAAGATGATGACTCAACATAAATTCTTCCAACTAACACCAAAGCTGATGAGGAGCTGAAGACCCAGTTCCTAGAGTTCACGGACCCTTAGCCTTGAGGACAAGACTGATTTTAAGAGGGCGAGTTTGATAGGACTCTAGTAGGGTTGAGTCCTAATCTCTCAAGAGGTAGTCAATAAAACCTTGTGAGATTGTAATAAAACCCCACCTAGCCACTTCTATCCTATAAAAAAATGTGGTTAGAGTTTAGATTGGGGCCTTAGGGTTTAGTAGCCGTTGTTCCCTTTACTAGGCTGGTCGGCCAAGGTTTCCCCCTACTTAGGTCAGCTATAGAGCCAACCTAATCACCACCTAAGTAGGTAGGCTATAGAAGGGGCAAAAGGATAATTTTAGTTAGACAAGCACCCTCTAGGGCTAGGGTTTTGAGCCTATATAAGCATGTAGCCTTCACCTCTTTTTATCGAGCAAGATCTATCTATAATTCAGCCATATGGCCGACTACTAGGAGGGAGGAACCCCTATAGCATTCCAAGGGTTGATCCCCCTCAAAGATTAAAATCTATAGAGCTCCATCTGGGGTTCTATCATAAACCCTAATCTAGCCACCACCCCCCCCCAATAAGGAGGTGGTTGGCTAGGGTTAGAGAGGAGTCCTTATGGGATGGGAGTCTTCTAGCCGCCTCCTCCACTTAAAAGAGGTCGGTTAGGGCAAGAGGGGGAGAGTCCCACTTAGTTTGGACTCTCTCTATGATGGAATAAGAATAAAATTAGGAGTTGGAGAACCCTACAGCCACCAGCCATATCATGGTTAGGAGTTGGCTACGGGTTAGGAGTTGAGGGAAAGAGGAGTCTTGGTTTACTTAGAGTAGGAGTTGATTCGGAGTTGGAGTTGGTTAGAGTAGGAGTCCAATTATGAGTTAGGGTTTAAAAGCCCTATAAATACCTTGTATTCTCTTCTCTTTTTATCATGAATATATGAATCCTTTCAGCAACCTTTGAGCAATAACTTAGAGGGTGGAACCCCTATAGAGTTCCAATGAGGCCGATCCTCTATAGAGATCACCCCAAGCTTAGAATCAGCAAGAATTCTAACAAATTTCCTACTAGTAGGATTGGAAGTGTAGGGAAGCTTGATCTTTAAGTTTACTAGGAGGTCATTTCTTCTTTGCATTGACTGTTATATGGTTAGTCTTTAGTAGTAGTCAATCCTTCTTATGGAATGGTGACTACCCTCAAGTATGGTTCAGGATGATGAGAGCCCATTTTGCCGTGAGCAAGGGTTGTAATTTCTCAGGACTTACTTCTCCTTTATGGCATAGGCCTGTATCGAGCCAAACTTTAAGTTAAGTAGCAATTAGTATCCCCTTTCGAAATCTCGTGTAGAGTGTAGGGAAAGCCTCGGTGCAGATTAGGAGTTGGTCATCTTGCGTAAGGGTGATGTTGATCCCAACTCTTGATGTGTCTACTCTAATCCTGAACATCTGGCCATGACTTGACATGGACGACATCGTGGTCATGAGGGCTATAGTTCCACATTGCCAAGATGGGGCATCTTTCTTCATAGTGAGAGGGATGATATTCGTATTTCATTGAGTCCTGCAAATGATCCTTCCCTTACTCTGATTCTGCTACTGGAGGGACTCAATTTTATGATGGTCTCGGGCCATGGATCAGAGGTTATCATGAAGGAAGATTTTGGGCATCATGGTCTGATTATGGGGAAAGTCGTGGAAGTCACCTGAGATCTGTAAGTGCCACATCAGCAACCATGGTGGTTTCGGTGGGATGTAATACTTCAGAAAAAACTTATCCATAGAGACAAGGATGTAGGGATGTGTCGTAGTGGGGAAAAAGCACTGCTGAATAATCCGTGTCTTTGTCATCTCCTGTGCGACAATCTTAGCTTCGATCTTCGGTGGGTAGCAATCTAGCCATGCATCAATTGGTGGCAATTTTGATCAGTTCAGCATAGGGGGGTCAGGCATCTTGATAGGAGGTAGTTAGCTCAGTTTGGTGGAGACTCCCAAAATTTTAGCAAGCTATTGGAGAGGGTTCTTGTGATAGATTAGCCCTTCGGGCTTAGAAGTTGCAGCCCCCCTTATTGGGCAAGTCGGCCAGGGTTTCCCCCTGCTTAGGTCGGCTATAGAGCCAACCTAGCCGCCCCTTGCTCCTATTAAGGTAGGATGGCTATAGGAGGGGCAAAAGGATAATTTCACCTAGATAAGTGCCCCCTTGGGCTAGGACTTTGATCCCTATTTAAGATGTAGCTGCCCTCCTCTTTGAAAGCAAGCAGTTATCATCTTCAATTCAGCCTTTGTGCTGAGTCTAGGAGGGAGGAACCCTTATAGCGTTCCAAGGGTTGATCCCCCTCAAGGATCAAAATCTATAGGGCTCCTTCTGGGGTCTTATCATCTGGTATCAGAGCCGACCTAGTATTCGGGCATGGTGAGGGGACCCCCGTCGGAAAGGGCTACTTGTGTGTATAGAGTGCTCTGAACTCCCGAGTGCTCTGAACTTGACACAATGTGGAGCCACCACTGGGCTAAGCCTCACATGCACCATGCTAGGGTTCGATCTGGGATATGTTCGACCTTGACGAGGACGTTAAGTATATAAGTTGGGGAGAATGTAACACCCCTTAGTCCCACATTGGAAAAGTAGGAACATATGAATGTCTTATAAGGGTTGATGAGTGTACTATTGGTAATTCTCAGTTTGAGCATTTTGGCCAGTGGTTGGGTTAAACTGTAGCCATTAGGATAGTTAGCTTGTCAAACTGGGTTATGACATTTGGTATCAGAGCAGTGATCTTGCTGCAAAATTCTATCGTCGCAAACATTATCATCGTTGCGAAAGCGAAACGTTGCAGAAATTTTCAACCGATTGTTGCTTTTTGGAACATAACTTTTAGTCATCTTTTTTGGCTGAAACTTTTGTACAATTTTGTAGATCATCTTAGCTATCATCTAAGACTAATCTCATAAAAAAACTCTTTCTAGATCCGGACTTATAGTGCTGTGATTCTTCATCGCACAGTGCTGAAATTTTACGACGGAGAATCTGCCTTCCGTCGATTGGCCTCTTGAAAACCGAACTTTTGTTCATCCTTTTTGGCTGAAATTTTTACACAATTCTCAAGATCAAGTTGGCTTTCATCTGGATTTGATTTCATGAAAAAACACCTTTTGGAAATGGTTTTCTTGTATGATCTTTCACCATCATACAGTTCTGGAATATGCTTTGCATCTTTTGCCCTATTTCCCTACCGTTATGCTGTCAAAATTTCATCAAAATTTCTACTAGTGTTAAAAACATCTAAACCAAGAGTTTCTACATAATTTCTTAAACTTTTCCCTGGAATTTATGTTGAGAAATCATCGTTTCTCTGACGCAAAAACCGGTTCAGTAGGACAGCACATCACAGCACTTCTTTTCACCGAATTCTATCAGATTTGAGTGCTATTTTTTGTGGGATTTCATACTCTCCTTTCCTCATCACCATACCCTACCAACCTTACCAAAAACCCTTTCAAATATTATCCTAAACTGAATCTAAACAGCCCCCAAATCAGCCACCTAAATTAGCCTACTTCCTTATCGATCCACCTATGTTTTTAGAAAACCTTCCTTACCGAGACACCTACCCTTGCTGCCATCTATCTCAGATCTAAAATCTATTTTCCTAACCTTCATCTACTTCTACCACAGCCCTAAAACCATGCCAATTTGCAGCCTAAACTCCACAAAATTGTAGCCCCAAATCTGCCCTAAACCGCAGCCTACTTCCATCCAAACTGATTCACCTTCCAACCGGCCACCCCCTTCTCCAAAATTCCCATGCCACTAACCCGACAACAGAAAAAAGATCTCGATATTACATATCTTAAGATGTATACTATGGCATCGGAGGAGGCTATCGATGCAAAGCTTGAAGCCTTTGAAAACCGCATGGAAGAGAAGATGCGATCCTTGTTCGCTGAATTCAGCATAGGCCGACCATCAAGCCCGAGGAAGTCACACCATGGAGAGACTTTAGATCAGCAAGATGATCCTCAAGAGCACAGACACATCACCTCTGATCCTAACAATCCATGCATGAGGGTTGACTTCCCAAGATGGGAAGAAAGAGACCCGATCAGATGGATCTCGCGCGCGGAGTATTATTTTTGGTTCTATCGAACCGCCGATGCAACACGGGTAGAGATCGCTACCATACACCTCGAGAGAGATGCTATTCATTGGTTTAATTGGTTTAAGCATACCCATGGAGGACTCTCTTAGCAGCAATTCAAGGAAGGACTGCTAGACCGCTTCAGACCAACCGATTTTAACAACATCGACGGACAATTGGCAAAGATTCGTCAAACCTCTACAATACAAGAATACCAAATAACGTTTGAGCATTTATCTAACCAAACTAAGAATTGGTCTGAGAAACAACTTTTATATACTTTTATCGAGGGCCTAATGTTGGAGATCCGAGGAGAAGTAAAGGCACGGCAACCATACACTCTTATGGCGGTGATTTCCTTTGCGCGTATCCAATAAGAACAATTGAACCATGAGGTACGAAGGATATGGGTCGCTCCCCAACCAGCCATGCCAAGGCCTACAGCCCCCTCTACTGCCATCCAAGCCCCTGCACCAAAAAAGTTGACAAGAGACGAGCTTCCCGAACGATCGACTAAGGAGTTGTGTTGGCATTGCAACGAACCGTGGAGCAGCGAACATCACTGCAAAAAGGGTCGGCTCCTCGTGATTGAACTAGTGGAGGATGAGAATAATGAAACATCTGAAAAAACCCTTGAACCTAAAGAAGAAGCCATGGAGGAAGAGTCCCCACCGGCCAACTACGCAGTGCATGCATTGGCCGGCTATTCCAACCCGCAGATGATGAAAGTTGGAGGACTTCTAAAACAGCAACCCATCACGGTTCTCATCGACACGGGCCGCACCAATAACTTCCTCAATATTAAGGTTGCTGCACATTTGATACTTCAAATTAAAGGTTGCAACAAGTTTGACGTAAAGGTCACCAACGGTCGAATCTTTAATTGCGACCAACGGTGCCCGAGGTTGAAACTACTTCTCCAAGACCAAGAAGTGGTAGCTAATTTCTTCCTCCTACCTATCGATGATTATGAAGTCAAACTTAGGTTCAAATGGCTCACAACACTAGGTGATATCTCCTAGAATTTTTCTAAATTAATCATGAAATTTTATTGTAAAGGGAGATAGGTCACGTTACGAGGCAAGCGTGGGAGCCAAATTTCCATTGTTTCGTCGCAACAAATGAAGAAAGTTTTGCACAAAGCACATGGAGGATTTTTTATGCATATCCAGCAGCCATCTAAGGGGGAGAATATACAAATTTCATATCATAAGCTTGCCCTCTTGTTGGATGAATTCACAGTCATTTTCATAGAGCCGTGCGGGCTGCCCCCTAACCGGCATCATGACCACCGTATTCCTATTCTGTCGGGCAAACCTCCAACAAACTTGCGTCCATATCACTACCCTCACTTGCAGAAGGATGAGATCAAGAACATCATCAAAGAGATGCTGGACACCAGGGTAATTCGACCGAGTTGCAGCCCTTATTCTTCACCGGTGTTGCTAGTGCGCAAGAAGGGCGGTACATTGCGGATGTGCATTGATTATCGGGCCTTGAACGCTAACACCGTCAAGGATAAATATCCTATACCCGACATAGATGAACTCTTGGATGAATTAAAAGGAGCTCGAGTCTTCACTAAACTGAATCTCCATTCCGGTTATCACTAGATTCGGGTATGCATTGAAGATATTTCGAAAACTGCATTCCCCATGCATAACGGCCACTACGAGTTTCTGGTAATACCTTTTGGACTTATGAATGGTCCTTCTACTTTCTAAAGCCTGTTGAATGACATCTTTCGGAGTTTTCTACGCAAGTTCGTATTAGTATTCTTTGATGATATCCTCATTTATAGCCCTACGCTTTATATACATTTTCAGCACTTACGAACTGTTCTAACAATTCTCCGGGAGAATACTCTTTATGTGAAATAGTCAAAGTGCAGTTTCTTACAGCATAAAATGGAGTATCTTGGGCATATTATATCAGAGGACGGAGTGGCGGTTGACTCGACGAAGATCGAGGCAATGCAAGGATGGTCGAGACCTACAAACGTATAATTATTACACGGTTTCCTTGGACTCACGAGCTACTACCAAAATTTTGTGAAAGATTATGGCAAGATCAGTGCCCCACTCACATCCTTACTGAAGAAAGACTCCTTCATATGGTCGGATAAAGCCTCTGTAGCCTTCGAGCGACTCAAGGCAGCTATGACGATGACGTCGGTCCTAGCGCTACCTGATTTCGGTCGCACTTTGGTCCTCGAAGCTGATGCGTCAAGAGTTAGAATTTAGGCTATTCTTATGCAAGATAGTCATCTCCTAATTTAGATTGAGGCTTCCCCTACACTTCATATAAGGTTTTTACAAGAGATACTAATTACTACCAAATTTAAAATATGGTTGGATACAGGTCCATGGCACGAAAGAAGAATTAAACTAGAAGAATTGCAATCCATCCTCATGCCAGATTAGGCTCTCATCATCCTGAACGAAACCAGAGGGCAGTCACCATTCCAGAAGAATAATTGGCTATCACTAAAGACTAACCATGTGGCAACCTATGCAAGAAAAAAATTTCGCCCTGACAAACGCCAAAGTAGAAGAAAATTTCATGAGAAAGATCAAGTCCCCCAACATTTCCAGCTCCACCAACATGAAATTCAAGCATCAAGAAATTGGTCTCCCTATTTCTTTAGGCCTTGTAAAATTGGGGATCATATTGGGGCCCCAACCTGGAGATCAGATAAGTGCACCAGATCAAAATTACAGTTGATCCTCCAAGTATCCCACCTCAAATGAAAATTTAATGACGACGGCTCAGCTCAAGTTCTTCCAACTGACACCTAAGCTAATGAGGAGCTGAAGACCCGGTTCCATGAGTTCATGAAACTACAGCCTTGAGGACAAGGCTGATTTTAAGAGGGCGGGTTTGATAGGACTCCAGCAGGGTTGAGTCCTAATCTCCCTAGAAGTAGTTAATAAAACCCTGGTAGATTATAATAAAGTCACTCCTATCTTATAAAGGAGTATGGCTAGAGTTTAGATTAGCCCTTAGGGCTTAAAAGTCACTGTCTCCCTTATTGGGCAAGTCGGCCAGGGTTTCCCCCTGCTTAGGTCGGCTATCGAGCCAACCTAGCCACCCCTTGTTCCTATTAAGGTAGGATGGCTATAGGAGGGGCAAAAGGATAATTTCACCTACATAAGTGCCCCCTTGGGCTAGGACTTTGATCCCTATTTCAGATGTGCTGCCCCCCTCTTTGAAAGCAAGCAATTATCATCTTTAATTCAGCCTTTGTGCCGAGTCTAGGAGGGAGGAACCCCTATAGCATTCCAAGGGTTGATCCCCCTTAAGGATCAAAATCTATAGGGCTCCTTCTGGGGTCTTATCATCTTATCTTCAATCTCCATTGGCTTCATCTCCTGAAACTCTTGAATTTGAATTTGGAAGCCGCTGGATTCTTCTTTTGCTACCTTCTCCAGGTGATGTGTTGTGATCGTAGTAGCTTTGTTCCCTCATTTCCATGTAGGATGACCTATTTTCGTTTGCTGAAAATTTTCATGGTTAACTTTCAAAAGTTCTAGAAAATATCTCCTAATGTGGATAACGAATCAGTGTCGAGCACTACTTCAAAATCATCGAGAGGGAGGAGGAAAAAATTAGTAACTACGTCTTGATCCTGTAAAATCAGTTTCACCCATGGGTACTTTTGGTTGCAGTTAAGGATTTGGTCGTTAGCTACCTTGACATAGAACCTACTATAATCTTCTTTTTGGAGCATCAAATGGGCAGCAACCTTGCTGCTCATGATGTTGTTCAAGCTCCTAGTGTTGATGAGGATGATGATGGGCTACTACTCAAGAAACCCTTCGATCTTCATTTTCTGCAAGTTTGTGTAGCCGGCTAAGATATGGACTATGCGGGCGACCGATTATAGTGTATCCTTCACTTTGGACTCAAGAGCCGTATCTTCGAGTTTGGGTTTTTAAGTGTTCTAGGCTCTACAGTTTATCGCCATGCCCATATTGGCCTTTTGCCGATATGTCGTGTAGCTCTTCTCTTATTAATTTCTTCGACTGAGGGGGATGGCTGGAAGTGGATGGTGCTGAAAGTTTATTTGCTATTGTTTGGGATGTGATTCTCATGCCTCAAGCATCTTGATTGAGGTGTCTTTCTTGAAGTTATGCGGAGGAGATCGCTGTCGTCAAGGTGTAGGGCTCTCATGCCTTAATTTTGCTTCTTATCTCCAATGGGTTCTCTTTACAATATGAATTCACACCATTCTATGATCTTCATGGGCTTAGTGATCAGCCCAATCTAAACTCCTCAAATAGAGCACGTAGTCTAGCCTCCATACGCATCTCTAAGGCCCCCAACTTGGCTCCAATTAGGTCTATCGATGCCATGATGTAGGAATCACCAATCTGTCAAATAGACTGATTAGAGATGTGGCTGCAATCTTCAGGTTGAAGGTAGCAGTGGCAACAAGAGAATGAGAAATGGCGGCTATGATGATGCTGTAAAATTATCCAGGATGCGGTGGTGCAGTTTCCAAGTGGCTGCTATGTTATTGGAGGGTGGCAGTCGAGGGAATCTGGATCGTGAAGCAACAATGATGGTGGAGGAAGAAACGGGTAGCAGCAATGTCGGTTGTGGCTGTGATGCAACTGTGTGGGCTACAAGCGGAGATGGTGGCTGTTTACAAGCGGCTATGGTGGAGGTGGGTGTAGCAAAGGTGCGACTACGACAGAGGAAAGAAGGGGCAACAGAGTGCACAATTATTGTAGAGGAGGGCAGCTACGGTGTGGGGCGAGAGACCGCTACTAGTAACTTGCATTATGAGGGAGCGCTGTTGGCTGCAAGAGATCTCTATTGGCAGCATTGTGCAATGAGAGATCATAACTATGAACTAAAATATTAATTTTAGAACATTGATGACATCCGTGAACTGGGTGTACATGTCTCCAATGGACTCACTTGGTTTCATTCTAAACAATTCATAACTATAAACTAAAATATTAATTTTAGACTCTTTAATTCTACTAGCAGGGTTGAGTCCTACTCACCTTAGTAGAGTCAATAAAACTATGAAATTGTAATAAAACACCACCTAGTCACCTTTATGTTATAAAGAAGTGTGGCTAGGGTTTAGTTTGGGGTCTTAAGGCTTAGTGGCCATCGCCCACCTTACTAGGTTTGTCGACCAAGGTTTTCATCTGCTAGAGTCGGCTATGTAGCCAATTAGGCTGCCGCCTATCCCTATTAAGGCAAGTTGGCTATAGGAGGGGCAAGGGGATAATTTTACTTAGGTAGCACCCCCATTGAGCTAGGGTTTAGAGCCCTATATAAGAATGTAGCCTCCTCCTCTTTTAATCAAGCAAGATCTCTTCTATTTTAGCCTTGTTGGCCAACCCTAGGAGGGAGGAACCCTTATAGCGTTCCAAGGGTTAATCCCCCTCAAAGATCAAATTCTATAGAGCTCCTTCAGGGGTTCTATCATCTGGTATCAAAGCCTTATTCCTGCTACCCCTACTGCCATCTCTACCGCCTCCACCTTTCCAAGCAATTCTCATAATTAATACAACATGCTCCTCCATCTTCCACCCCAAGCCATAGATCAAATCAGTCTGCTGCCCCTAGCGTTTGAATTGGAAATATGGTATAATCTCATCACCCACGCCTATTTACTACTGCAATCCCTTTGCCTTACACGTTGAAGAAGCTTCTCCATAATTTCTTCACTGTAAAATTCCACCGTCGTAAATGTGATCATCGTTGTGAAGGAGAAACACTACAGAAATTTTCAACCGTATTGTTGCTTCTTGAAACTGGTTTATTACTCCTCTATTTTGGCTGAAACTTTCATATGATTTCATAGATCATCTTAGCTCTCATCTAAGATCGATCTCTGGAAAAAAATTCTTCTCTGAAACTAGTTTTATTATGATGTAATTCCTCATCGCATATTGCTGAAATTTTATGACGAAGAATCTGCCTTCCATTTTTTCATCTATTTTCCTACCATTATGCTGCCAAAATTTTATCGAACGTATTTGTTGATATTGGCCACATCTAAACCGAGGATTTGTTGATAAATTTCTACATAATCTCCTCGGGTTTTCCTCTGGAATTTATGTCGAGAATTCATTGTTTATGCGATGCAAATTTCGTTCGGTAGGACAACACATACACAGCACTTTTTTCATCGAATTTCATCATATTTAAGTGCTGTTTCTTTTGGTTTTTTGGACTCTTCTTCTTTACCTCAAACCCTACCATCACTATCCAAGAGCCCTATTAAATTGCACCCTAAACTGATCCCAATCAGCCTCCCAAAACTAGCCCTAACCGTAGCCTCTATCTCCACCGATCCACCTATCTAACCGGCCACCGCTTCCCCAAAATTTTTCATGCCCCTAAGCCAATAATAGAAGAATGACCTCAACATCATAGATCTAGAGGCCTATACCATGGCATCTAAAGAGGCTATTAATGCTAAGTTTGAAACCTTTGAGAACCGTATAGATGAGAAGATTTGGTCCCTCTTTGCTAAATTCAGCAAGGGTGATAGGACTCCAGCAGGGTTGAGTCCTAATCTCCCTAAAAGTAGTCAATAAAACTTTATTGATAGGACTCCAGCAGGGTTGAGTCCTAATCTCCCTAGAAGTAGTCAATAAAACATTGCTAGATTGTAATAAAGTCACTCCTATCCTATAAAGGAGTATGGCTATGGTTTAGATTAGCCCTTAGGGCTTAGAAGTCGCCGCCCCCCTTACTGGGCAAGTCGGCCAGGGTTTCCCCCTGCTTAGGTCGGCTATATATCCAACCTAGCCACCCCTTGTTCCTATTAAGGTAGGATGGCTATAGGAGGGGCAAAAGGGTAATTTCACTTAGATAAGTGCCCCCTTGGGCTAGGACTTTGATCCCTATTTAAGATGTAGTCGCCCCCCTCTTTGAAGGCAAGCAATTATCATCTTCAATTCAGCCTTTGTGCCGAGTCTAGGAGGGAGGAACCCCTATAGCGTTCCAAGGGTTGATTCCCCTCAAGGATCAAAATCTATAGGGCTCCTTCTGGGGTCTTATCATCTGGTATCAGAGCAGCGATCTTGCTGCCCCTATAGCCGTCATCCACGCCTCCACCTTCCCAAGCAATTTCCACAATCGCTACGACACGCGCCTCCACCTTCCACCCCAGTTGCAGATCAGATCAGTTTGCCATTGCCCCCTGCATTTGATCTGAAATTTTGGTATATTTTTATAACTCACGCCTCTTCAATACTATAGGATCCTTCCTATTACATGTGGGAGAAGTTTTCTAAAGTTTCCTTGCTGCAACTTTTTTTACCGTCGTAAACGTTATCATCGTTGCGAAGGTGAAACACTGCAGAAATTTTTTTAGCCGATTATTGCTACTTGAAACTGAACTTTTGTTCATCGTTTCTGACCAAAATTTTTACACAATTCTCAAGATCAAGTTGAATTTCATCTAGATTTGATTTCATGGAAAAACTTCTTTCGGAACTAGTTTTCTTATGCAATCTTTGACCATCACGCAGTTTTAGAATTTTACGACGAAGGAATATGTCTTTCGTCTTTTGCCTTATTTCCCTTCTGTTATGCTGCCAAAATCACGTCAAACTTTTTACTGATATTAACAACATCTGAACCAAGGGTTTCTACATAATTTTTTTAAACTTTCCCCTGGAATTTACATTGAGAATTCAGCGTTTCTCTGACGCAAAAATCGGTTCAGTAGGATAGCACATCGCAGCACTTCTTTCCACTGAATTCTATCAGATTTAAGTGCTATTTTTTGTGAGATTTCGGACTCTCCTTTCCTCATCACCAAACCCTACCATCCTCACCAAAAACCCTTCCAAATATTACCCTAAACCGAATCCAAACAGCCCCCAAATCAGCCACCCAAATTAGCCTACTTCCTTATCGATCCACCTACGTTTTTAGAAAACCTTTCTTACCGAAACACCTACCCTTTCTGCCATCTATCCCAAATCTAAAATCTATTTTCCTAACCTTCATCTACTGCTATCACAGCCCTAAAACTACACCAATTCGCAGCCTCAACCCCACAAAACCGTAGCCCCTAATCTACCCTAAACCGCAGCCTACTTCCATCCAAACCGATTCACCTTCCAACCGGCCACCCCCTTCTCCAAAATTCCCATGCCACTAACCCGACAATAGAAAAAAGATCTCAATATTACAGATCTTGAAGCATATACTATGGCATCAGAGAAGGCTATCGATGCAAAGCTTGAAGCCTTTGGAAACCGCGTGGAAGAGAATATGCGATCCCTTTTCACCGAATTCAGCATTGGCCGACCGTCGAGCCCGAGGAAATCACAACATGGAGAAACTTCAGATCGGTGAGATGATCCTCAAGAACATGGCCACATCACCTCTAATCTCAATAATCCACGCATGAAGGTTGACTTCCCTAGATGGGAAGGAGACCTGATCGAGTGGATCTCGCGCGTGGAGCGCTATTATCGGTTCTACCGAACCGCCGACGCCACACGAGTGGAGATTGCTTCCATCCACCTCGAGGGAGATGCTATTCAGTGGTTTAATTGGTTTAAGCACACCCATGGAGGACTCTCTTGGCAGTGATTCAAGGAAGGACTACTAAACCGTTTCGGACCAACCGATTTCAACAACATCGACGGACAATTGGCAAAGATTCATCAAACCTCTATAATACAAGAATACCAAACAAGGTTTGAGCATTTATCTAACCAAACTAAGAATTGGTCTGAGAAATAACTTTTAGGTACTTTTATCGGGGCCTAACGCTGGAGATCCGAGGAGAAGCAATGGTGCGGCAACCGTACACTCTTAGGGCAGCGATTTCCTTCACACGTATCCAGGAAGAACAATTGAACCACGAGGTACGAAGGACAAGGGTCACTCCCCGACCGACCATGCCAACGCCTACTGCCACCTCTACAGCCATCGAAGCCCCCGCACCAAAAAGTTGACAAGAGACGAGCTTCGCGGACAATCGGCCAATGGGTTGTGTTGGCATCGCGACGAACCGTGGAGCCATGAACATCACTGCAAAAAGGGCCAACTCCCCATGATTGAACCAGCAGAGGATGAGGATAATAAAACATCTGAAGAAGCCCTTGAACCAAATGAAGAAGCCATGGAGGAAGAGTCCCAACCAGTCGACTACGCAATGCACGCATTGGCCGGCTATTCCAACCCGCAGATGATAAAAGTTGGAGGACTTCTAAAACAACAACCCATCACGGTTCTCATCGACACGGGCAGCACCAATAACTTCCTCAGTAGTAAGGTTGCTACACGTTTGGTGCTTCAAATCAAAGGTTGCAACAAGTTTGACGTAAAGGTCGCCGACGACCTAATCTTTAATTGCGACCAACGGTGCCCGCGGGTGAAACTACTCCTCCAAGACCAAGAAGTGGTAGCTGATTTCTTCCTCCTACCCATCGATGATTATGAAGCCGTACTCGGGATCAAATGGCTCACAACACTAGGTGATATCTCCTGAAATTTTCTAAATTAATCATGAAATTTTATTGCAAAGGGAGACAGGTCACGTTACGAGGCAAGTGTGGGAGCCAAATTTCCATCGTTTCGTCGTAACAAATGGAGAAAATTTTGTACAAAACTCATGGAGGATTTTTTAAGCATATCCAGCAGCCACCTAAGGGGGAGAATATACAAATTTCAGATCCTAAGCTTGCCCTCTTGCTGGATGAATTCGCGGACGTTTTCAAGGAGTCGCGCGGGCTGCCCCCTAACCGACAGCATGACCACCGTATTCCTATCCTGCTGGGCAAACCTCTAGCAAACATGCATCCATATCACTACCCTCACTTGCAGAAGGATGATATCGAGAACATCGTCAAAGAGATATTGGACACCGGGGTAATTTGACCGAGTTGCAGCCCTTATTCTTCACCGGTGTTGCTAGTGTTTAAGAAGGACGGTACATGGCGGATGTGCATTGATTATCGGGCCTTGAACGCTATCACCGTCAAGGACAAATATCCTATACCCATCATAGATGAGCTCTCGGATGAATTAAAAGGAGCTCGAGTCTTCACTAAACTGGATCTTCGTTCCGGTTATCACCAGATTCGGGTATGCATTGAAGATATTCCGAAAACTACATTCCACACGCATAACGGCCACTACGAGTTTTTGGTAATACCTTTCAGACTTATGAATGCTCCTTCTACTTTCCAAAGCCTAATGAATGACATCTTCTGGAGTTTTCTACGCAAGTTCATATTAGTGTTCTTTAATGATATCCTCATTTATAGCCTTACGCTTTATATATATTTTCAGCACTTACAAACTGTTCTAACAATTCTCCGGGAGAATACTCTTTATGTGAAACAGTCAAACTGTAGTTTCTTACAGCGTAAAGTGGAGTATCTTAGGCATATTATATCAGAGAATGGAGTGGTGGTAGACCCAACGAAGATCGAGGCAATGCAAGGATGGTTGAGACCTACGAACGTACAATCATTACGCGGTTTCCTTGGACTCACGAGCTACTACCAAAATTTTGTGAAAGATTATGGCAAGATCAATGCCCCGCTCACGTCCTTACTGAAGAAAGACTCCTTCTTATGGTCGGATAAAGCCTCCACAGCCTTCGAGCGACTCAAGGCAGCCATGACGATGACGTCGGTCCTAGCGCTGCCCGATTTCGGCCGCTCTTTGGTCCTTGAGGCTGATGCATCAGGAGTTAAAATTTGGGCTATTCTTATGCAAGATAGTAAACTCCTAATTTACATTGAGGCTTCCCTTACACTTGATATGAAGTTTTTACAGGAGATACTAATTACTACCAAATTTAAAATATGGTTGGATACAGGTCCATGGCACGAAAGAGGAGTTAAACTAGAAGAATTACAATCCATGCTCACACCAGATTGGGCTCTCATCATCCTGAACCATACCAGAGAGCAGTCACCATTCCAGAAGAAAGGTTGGCTATCACTTTAGACTAACCATGTGGCAACCTATGCAAGGAAAAAACTTCCCCCTGACAAACGCCGAAGCATAAGAAAATTTTCTGAGAAAGATCAAGTCCCCCTACATCTCCAGCTCCACCAGCATAAAATTCAAGCATCAAGAAATTGGTCTCCCTATTTCTTTAGGCCTTACAAAATTGGGGATCATATTGGGGCCCCAACCTGGAGATCAGATCCGTGCACGAGATCAAATTACAATTGATCCTCTAAGTATCCCACCTCATTGATCCATGTAATCCACATCTAGACTTCCCTAGATGGGAAGAAGGAGACCCAATCGGATAGATCTCGCGTGTAGAGTGCTATTTTCGATTCTACCAAACCGCCGATGCTACCATGGTGGAGATCGCTGCAATCCACCTCGATGGAGATGCTATTCAATGGTTCAATTGGTTTGAGCACACCCACAAAGGTCTCTTTTAGCGATAATTCAAGGAAAGATTATTGAATCACTTTGGACCAACCGATTACAATAATATTGACGGGCAATTGGTGAAGATTCAGTAAACCTCTACAATATAAGAAGACCAAACAAGGTTTGAATGTTTATCTAACCAAACTATGGATTGGTTTGAAAAGCAACTTTTAGGGACTTTTATTGAGGACCTAAAGCCAGATATTCGAGGAGAAGTAAAGGCGCGGCAATCGTACACTTTTATGGCGGCAATTTCCTTCGCGAGAATCCAAAAGGAATGACTAAACCATGAAGCACTAAGGACAAGGGTCACTCCTTGATTAGCCATGTTGTAGCCTTCGGCCCCGTCTACTGCCATCCAAGCCCCTGCACTAAAAAAATTGACAAGAGACAAGCTTCGGGAACGATCTGCCAAGGGGTTATGTTGGCACTGCTATGAACCATGGAGCCGAGAACATCACTGCCAAAAGGATGGCTCCTCATGATTGAACCAGTATAGGATGAGGACACCAAACCATATGAAGAAAGTCTCATACCCGAAGATGAAGCCACGAAGGAAGAGCCCCAATTGACCGACTATGCAATGCATGTGTTGGTCGGTTACTCCAACCCGCAAATGATGAAAGTTGGAGGACTCCTTAAACAATAACTCATCACCGTTCTCATAGATACCAGCAGCATGAATAACTTCCTCAATAGCAAGGTTACTGCATGTATTACGCTTCAAATCAAAGGTTGCAACAAGTTTGATGTAAAGGTCACCGACGGCCAAGTCTTCAATTGTGACCAACGGTGCCAGTGGGTAAAATTGCTCCTACAAGATCAAGAAGTGGTAGCTGACTTCTTCCTCCTACCCATCGATGACTATGAAGCTGTACTTGGGATTGAATGGCTCACAACATTAGGTGACATTTACTGGAATTTCTCTAAGTTAATCATGAAGTTTTATTTAAGGGGAAACAGGTCACCTTGTGAAGCAAACGCGGAAGCCATATCTCCACCGTTTCGATGTAGCGGATGGAGAAGGTGCTATACAAGAAATATGGCAGATTTTTTATGCATATCCAACAGCCATCAAAGGAGGAGAACATGCAAATTCTAGATCCTAAGCTTGCCCTATTATTGGACAAATTCACAGATGTTTTCACAGAGCCGCATGGGCTTCCCCCTAACCGACCGCATAACCACCGCATCCCTATACTGTCAGGCAAACCTCTAGCAAACTTAAGATTGTACCACTATCCTCACTTGCAGAAGGATGAGATTGAGAACATCATTAAGGAGATGCTCGACACCGGAGTAATTCGACTAAGCTGCAGCCCTTACTCCTTGCAGGTGTCGCTAGTGCGCAAGAAGGATGATACGTAACGGATGTGCGTTGATTACCGGGCTTTGAACACCATCATCGTCAAAGATAAATATCCTATATCAGTAGTAGATGAGCTCTTGGATGAACTGAAAGAAGCCCGAGACTTTACTAAATTAGATCTCAGTTACGGGTACCATCAGATTCGGGTATGCACTGAAGATGTTTTAAAAATAGCATTCCGCACACATAATGGCCACTATGAATTTTTGGAAATGCCCTTTGGACTTACAAATGCTCCTTCCACTTTTTAAAGCTTGATGAACATCTTCCAGAGGTTTCTATGAAAGTTTGTGCTGGTATTTTTTGATGACATCCTCATTTATAGGCCTATGTTTGATATGCATTTAAAGCATTTACGAATTGTTCTAACGATTTTTGGGGAGAATACCCATTGTGTTAAATAATTAAAGTGTAGATTCTTATAGTGTAAAGTGGAATACCTATGACACATTATATCAGAGGATAAAGTGGCGGTAGACCCGACGAAGATTTAAGTGATGCAAGGATGGCCAAGACCTATGAACATAAAATTGCTGCACGCCTTCCTTGGACTCACGTGCTACTACTGGAAGTTCGTGAAAGATTATGGCATGATCAGTGCCCTACTAAAGAAAGACTCCTTATGGTCAGATAAAGCTTCCACAACCTATGAATGACTCAAGGCAGCCATGACGATGTTGCCGGTCCTACCGCTGCACGATTTCAGTCGCCCCTTGTAATACCGAAATATGTAATTGGTGCAACTAATGTAGATCAGGTCGACCAAAACTTAATTGACAGGGATAAACTTCTGCGGTTGCTAAAGAACAACTTAACTGCCGCCCAAGCTCGCATGAAGTAACAAGTTGACACTCATCGAAGTGAGTAGAAATTTTCAGTAGGAGATTGGGTCTACCTTCGCCTACAACCATAAAAGCCGTTGTTAATCAACACTAGAGAATCGATGTAGCAATCTCCTCAATTCTATGGACCATATCAGATTTTGGAGCGTATTGGGGCCGTGGCATATAGATTGAAGCTATCGAAAGACGTTAAGATTCATCTTGTCTTCCATGTATCCTTGCTAAAGCCCAAATTAGGAGAGCATGAGTGAACCTCGACCTAGTTGTCGAGCACTACAAACGACGGCGAGATTCAAGATTTACCACAAGCCATACTTGATTGAAGGATTGTGATGTGTCATCGACGCCTCTCAACGAAAGTATTAGTAAAATGGAACAACTTACCATATGAAGATTCTACGTGGGAGTCTTATTAGGAGTTGAAGACCCGGTTCCATGAGTTCATGGATCCTCAGCCTTGAGGACAAGGCTGGTTTAAAGAGAATGGGCATGGCAGGACCCTAGTAGGGTTGGGACCTACTCACCCTAGTAGAGTCAATAAAACTCTATGAAATTCTAATAAAAACCCCACCTTGTCACATCTATCTTATAAAGAAGTGTGGTTAGGGTTTAGTTTGGGACCTTAGGGCTTAATGGCCATCGCCCCCCTTACTGGGTTGGTCGGCCAGGGTTTTTATCTGCTAGAGTAACTATATAGCCAATTATGTCACCATCTATCCCTATTATGGTAGGTTAGCTATAGGAGGGGCAATGGGATAATTTTCCTTAGGCAGCATAGCCCTTGGGCTAGGGTTTAGAGCCTTATATAAGCATGTAGCCTCCTCTTTTAATCAAGCAAGATCTATTATATTTCAGCCTTGTTGGCCGACCCTAGGAGAGAGGAACCCCTATAGCGTTTCAAGGGTTGATCCCCCTCAAAGATCAAATTCTATATAGCTCCTTTAGGGGTCCCATCAAAGCGCTTCTTGAGTTTCATTGGAAATGAATAATCAAACGATTTAAGAGAAAGTGACAAAATGATCCTCGTATCTTTCTTTATACTAGTTAAGAGCAATTAAAAGCAGTAAATAAGATAAGAGTAGAGAGCTTACAGATTTATAATGGTCTGGCCACAAGGGGTTGTGTTGGCACTGCAATGAACCAGAGAGCCGAGAGCATCACTGCAAAAAAGGATGGCTCCTCATGATTGAACTAGTAGAGGATGAGGACACTGAACCATCAGAAGAAAGCCTTGAACACGAAGATGAAGCCACGAAGGAAGAGCCCCAATCGACTGACTATATAGTGCATGTGTCGGTCGATAACTCTAACCCACAAACAACGAAAGTTGGAGGACTCATTAAACGACAACCCATCACCATTCTCATAGATACAGGCAACACAAATAACTTCCTCAACAGCAAGGTTGCTGCACGTATGGCACTTCAAATCGAAGGTTGCAACAAGTTCGATGTAAAGGTCACCGACGGTCGAGTCCTTAATTGCGACCAACGGTGCCCGCGAGTAAAATTGCTCCTAAAAGATCAAGAAGTTGTAGCCAACTTCTTCCTCCTACCCATTGATGACTATGAAGCTGTACTTAGGATTGAATGGCTCATAACATTAGGTGACATCTACTAAAATTTCTCTAAGTTAATCATGATGTTTTATTGCAAGGGGAAATAGGTAACCTTTCGAGGCAAGTGCGAGAGTTATATCTCCATCGTTTCGACGCAACGGATGGAGAAGGTGCTACACATGAAATATGGTAGATTTTTTATGCATATCCAGCAGCCAGCAAAGGAGGAGAACGTATAAATTCTAGATCCTAAGCTTACCATATTATTGGATGAATTCATAAATGTTTTCACGGAGTCGCATTGGCTTCCCCCAAACCGGCTGCATGACCAATGCATCCCTATACTATCAGGCAAACCTCTAGCAAACTTAAGATCGTATTGCTATCCACACTTGCAAAAGGATGAGATTAAGAACATCGTTAAGGAGATGCTCGACACCAGAGTAATTCAACCAAGCTGCAACCCTTACTCCTCGCTGGTGTCGCTAGTGCGCAAGAAGGATGATATGTGGTGGATGTGCGTTGATTATCGGGCTTTGAACAACATCACAGTCAAAGACAAGTATCCTATACCAGTAGTAGATGAGCTCTTAGATAAACTAAAAGGAGCCCGAGTCTTTACTTAATTAGATCTCAGTTACAGGTACCACCAGATTCGGGCATGTACTGAAGATGTTTCAAAAATAGCATTCTGAACACATAACGACCACTATGAATTTTTGGTATTGCCCTTCGGATTTACAAATGCTCCTTCCACTTTTCAATGCTTGATGAACGACATCTTCCGAAGGTTTCTATGCAAGTTTGTGCTAGTATTTTTTGATGACATCCTCATTTATAGCCCTACACTTGATATGTATTTTCAACACTTACGAATTCTTCTAACGATTCTTTGAGAGAATACCCTTTATGTTAAACAATCAAAGTGCATATTCTTATAGCATAAAGTGGAGTACCTACGACATATTATATCAGAGGATGGAGTAGCAGTAGACCCGACAAATATCGAAGCGATGCAAGGATGGCCAAGACCTATGAACATAAAATCGCTGTGCGGCTTTCTTGGACTCACGGGCTACTACCAGAAGATTGTGAAAGATTATGGGAAGATCAGTACCCCACTCACATCCCTATTAAAGAAAGACTCCTTCTTATGGTCAGATAAAGCTTCCACGACCTATGAACGATTCAAGGCAGTCATGTCGATGATGTCGGTCCTAGCGCTGCATGATTTCTGACACCCCTTTGTGATTGAGGTCGATGCTTCCGGAGTTGGTATTGGGGCTATCCTAATTCAAGATGGCTGACCCCTTGCCTACACCAGCAAGGCATTGTCTCCCACTTACCTTAAAATGTCCGTGTAGGACAAAGAAATGCTCGCTATCTTACACACCGTCACGAAGTGGAAACCCTACCGAATCGACGGATGCTTCTAGATTAAGACTAAGCACCGGAGTCTCAAATACTTCTTGGAGCAAAAAATATCTTCCCTAGAGCAACAACGATGGGTAACTAAAATCCTAGGTTTTGATTATGAAATTGCTTATCGAAAGGGGAAAGAGAATGTTGTTGTAGATGCTTTATCTCGGCTGCTGGGACAGGCCGAAATTTCAGCCATCTCCCTTCCTTCCACCAACTTCCTCAAGGACATTAGGGAGGAATGGAAGAATGACCTAGAGACCCGAGGCATCATAGAAAAGTTGGAGAAGAATCCGGGTTCCATGGGCCACTACACTTGTGATTCAAGGGACCTATGCTGCAAGGGCCAAATTGTGATTGTTCCTTCTTCCCCTTGCATCAAAATTATTTTGTATGAGATGCACTCTTTACCTTCAGCAGGGCACTCTAGATTTCTGATAACATACAAGACGGTGAAACAAAACTTCTTTTGGAGAGGCATTAAAAGATCAATTTGTGATTATGTATCTAAATGTGATGTATGTCAGCGGTAAAAAGGTGAAACGATGGCAAGTCCGGGAAAGCTACAACCACTACCTATACCGGACTTGGCATGGACTGACATCCCCAACGACTTCATTGAAGGGCTACCACCATCTCAAGGTAAAAGCACAATCTTTGTGGTGGTAGATCATCTAACCAAATATACTCATTTTTGTGCTGTGACACATCCTTATACCGTTGCTATTTTCTCCCAAATCATTACAGAAAATATTGTTAAATTACATGGGATGCAAAGATCGATTGTGAGCGATCGTGATAGTGTGTTTATAAGTAAATTTTGGACCAAAATCTTCTAATTACAGGGCACCCAACTCAAGATGAGCACAGCATATCATCCGAGACGGATGATCAAACATAAGTTGTAACAAGATGCCTCGAGACTTATCTACGGCGCATCACCAATGACCGACCAAAAGATTGGACAAAGTGGCTTCCTTGGTCTGAATGGTGGTACAACATAATCTATCAGTCATAAACCAAATGTACCCCCTATGAGGCATTCTATGGCATATCGCCCCCTGTAATACCTAAATATGTAATTGGTGCAACTAACATAGATCAGGTCGACCAAAACTTAATTGACAGGGATAAACTTCTGCGGTTGCTAAAGGACAACTTAACTGTCGCCCAAGCCCGCATGAAGCAACAAGCTGACACTCATCGAAGTGAGCAGAAATTTTTAGTAGGAGATTGGGTCTACCTTCGCCTACAACCATAAAAGCAGCTTTTAATCAACACTAGAGCATCGATGTAGCAATCTCCTCGATTCTATAGACCATATCAGATTTTGGAGCATATTGGGGCCGTGGCATATAGATTGAAGCTACCGGAAGACGCTAAGATTCATCTTATCTTCCATGTATCCTTGCTAAAGCCCAAACTAGGAGAGCATGAGTCCGCCTAGACACAATTGCCGAGCACTACAAACGACTGCGAGATTCAAGCTTAACCACAAGCCATACTTGATTGAAGGATTGTGATGCATCGTCGATGCCTCTCAACGAAAGTATTAGTAAAATGGAACAACTTACCATCCGAAGATTCTACGTGGGAGTCTTATGAGGAGTTGAAGACCCGGTTCCAGGAGTTCATAGACCCTCAGCCTTGAGGACAAGGCTAGTTTAAAGAGAATGGGTTTGACAGGACGCTAGCAGGGTTGGGTCCTACTCACCCTATTAAAGTCAATAAAACTCTATGAAATTATAATAAAAACCCCACCTAGTCACCTCTATCTTATAAAGAAGTATGGTTAGGGTTTAGTTTCGGGCCCTAGGGCTTAATGGCCGTCACCTATATAGCCAATTAGGTCACCGCCTATCACTATTATGGTAGGTTGGATATAGGAGGGGCAAGGGGGTAATTTTACATAGGTAGCATCCCCCTTGGGCTAGGGTTTAGAGCCTTATATAAGCATGTAGCCTCCTCCTATTTTAATCAAGCAAGATCTATTCTATTTCAACCTTGTTGGCCGACCCTAGGAGAGAGGAACCCCTATAGCGTTTCAAGGGTTGATCCCCCTCAAAGCTCAAATTCTATATAGCTCCTTTAGGGGTCCCATCAAAGCGCTTCTTGAGTTTCATTAGAAATGAATAATCAAACAATTTATGAGAAAATCACAAAATGATGCTCGTATCTTTCTTTAAACTAGTTAAGAGAACTTAAAAGTAGTAAATAAGATAAGAGTAGAGAGCTCACAGATTTATAGTGGTTTGGGCACAAGGGGTTGTGTTGGCACTGCAATGAACCATAGAGCCGAGAGCATCGCTGCAAAAAAGGATGGCACCACATGATTGAACTAGTAGAGGATGAGGACACTGAACCATCAGAAGAAAGCCTCGAACCCGAAGATGAAGCCACGAAGGAAGAGCCCCAATCAACCGACTATACTGTGCATGTGTCGGCCGGTAACTCCAACTCACAAACAATGAGAGTTGGAGGACTCCTTAAACAACAACTCATCACCGTTCTCATAGGTACAGGCAACACAAATAACTTCCTCAACAATAAGGTTGCTGCACGTATGGTGCTTTAAATCGAAGGTTGCAACAAGTTTGATATAAAGGTCACCGACGGCAAGTCCTCAATTACGACCAACGGTGCCCGTGGGTAAAATTGCTCCAACAAGATCAAGAAGTTGTAGCCGACTTCTTCCTCCTACCCATTGATGACTATGAAGCCATGCTTGGGATTGAATGGCTCATAACATTAGGTGACATCTACTGAAATTTCTCTAAGTTAATCATGAAGTTTTATTGTAAGGGGAAACATGTCACCTTTCGAGGCAAGCGCGGGAGCCATATCTCCACCGTTTTGACGTGGTGGATGGAGAAGGTGCTACACAAGAAATATTGTAGATTTTTTATGCATATCTAGCAGCCATCAAAGGAGGAGAACGTATAAATTCTAGATCCTATGTTTACCCTATTATTGGATGAATTCACAGATCTTTTCACGGAGTCACATGGGCTTCCCCCAAACTGGCTGCATGACCAATGCATCCCTATACTATCGGGCTAACCTCTAGCAAACTTAAGATCGTACAGCTATCCTCACTTGCAGAAGGATGAGATTGAGAATATCATTAAGGAGATGCTCGACACTAGAGTAATTCGACCAAGCTGCAACCCTTACTCCTCGCTTGTGTCGCTAGTGCGCAAGAAGGATGATATATGGAGGATGTGCGTTGATTACCGGGCTTTGAACGCCATCACAGTCAAAGACAAATATCCTATACCAGTAGTAGATAAGCTATTGGATAAACTGAAAGGAGCCTAAGTCTTTACTAAATTAGATCTCAGTTATGAGTACCACCAGATTCAAGCATGCACTGAAGATGTTTCAAAAATAGCATTCCGAACACATAACGGCCACAATGAATTTTTGGTAATGCCCTTCGGACTTACAAATGCTCCTTCCACTTTTCAAAGCTTGATGAACGACATATTTCGAAGGTTTCTACGTAAGTTTGTGCTATTTTTTTTTTATGACATTCTCATTTACAGCCCTACGCTTGATATGTATTTTCAACACTTACGAATTATTCTAACGATTCTTTGAGAGAATACCCTTTATGTTAAACAATCAAAGTGCATATTCTTATAGCATAAAGTGGAGTACCTATGGCACATTATATCAAAGGATGAAGTAGCGGTAGACCCGACAATTATCGAAGCGATGCAAGGATGGCCAAGACCTATGAACATAAAATTGCTGCGCGGCTTTCTTGGACTCACGGGCTACTACTAGAAGTTTGTGAAAGATTATGGGAAGATTCGTACCCCACTCATATCCCTACCAAAGAAAGACTCCTTCTTATGGTCAGATAAAGCTTCCACAGCCTATGAAGGACTCAAGGCAGTCATGTCGATGATGCCGATCCTAGCGCTGCACGATTTCAGCCGCCTCTTTGTCATTGAGGTCGACGCTTCTAGAGTTGGTATTAGGGCTATCCTAATGCAAGATGGTTGACCCCTTGCCTACACTAGCAAGGCTTTGTCTCCCTCTTACCTTAAAATGTCCGTGTAGGACAAAGAAATGCTCGCTATCTTACACATTGTCACGAAGTGGAAACCCTACGTAATCGACGGATGCTTCTAGATTAAGACTAAGCACCGGAGTCTCAAATACTTCTTGGAGCAGAAAATATCTTCCCCAGAGCAACAACGATGGGTAACTAAACTCCTAGGTTTTGATTATGAAATTGTTTATCGAAAGGGAGAAGTGAATGTTGTTGCAGATGCTGTATCTCGATTGTTGGGACAAGTCAAAATTTCAGCCATCTTCCTTCCTTCCACAAACTTCCTCAAGGACATTAGGGAGGAATGGAAGAATGACCCAAAGACCCAAGGCATCATAGAAATGTTGGAGAAGAATTTGGGTTCCATGGGCCACTAAACTTGGGATTCAAGAGACCTACGCTGCAAGGGCCGAATTGTGATTGTTCCTTCTTCCCCTTGCATCAAAATTATTTTGTATGAGATGCACTCTTCACCTTCAGTAGGGCACTCTAGGTTTCTGAGAACATACAAGACGGTGAAGCAAAACTTCTTTTGGAGAGGCATGAAAAGATCAATTTATGATTATGTATCTAAATGTGATGTATGCCAACGGCAAAAAGGTGAAATGATGGCATGTCCGGGAAAACTAAAACCACTACCTATACCGGACTTAGCATGGACTGACATCCCCAAGGACATCATTGAAGGGCTGCCACCATCTCAAGGTAAAAGCACAATCTTTGTGGTGGTAGATCGTCTAACCAAATATACTCATTTTTGTACAGTGACACATACTTATACCACTGCCAGTATCGCTCAAATCTTAGTCAAAAATATTGTTAAACTGCATGGGATGCTAAGGTCGATAGTGAGCGACCGTGATAGGGTGTTTACAAGCAAATTTTGGACCGAACTCTTCCAATCACAGGGCACCCAACTCAAGATGAGCACAACATATCATTCGAGACGGATGATCAAATAGAAGTGGTAACAAGCTGCCTCGAGACTTATCTACGGTGCTTCACCAATGACCGAGCAAAAGAGTGGACAAAGTGGCTTTATTGGACCGAATGTTGGTACAACACACTCTATCATTCATCAACCAAATGTACCCCCTATGAGGCATTGTATGGCCGATCGTCCCCTGTAATACCTAAATATGTAGTTGGTGCAACTAACATAGATCAGGTCGACCAAAACTTAATTGATAGGGATAAACTTCTGCGATTGCTAAAGAACAACTTAACTGTCACCCAAGCCCGCATGAAGCAACAAGTTGACACTCATCGAAGTGAGCAGGAATTTTTAGTAGGAGATTAGGTCTACCTTCGCCTACAACCATATAAGCAGCTGTCAATCAACACTAGAGCATCGATGTAGCAATCTCCTCGATTCTATGGACCATATCAGATTGCTGAGCACTACAAACGATAGCGAGATTCAAGCTTAACCACAAGCCATACTTGATTGAAGGATTGTGATGTGTCATCGACGCCTCTCAATGAAAGTATTAGTAAAATGGAACAACTTACCATATGAAGATGCTACATGAGAGTCTTATGAGGAGTTGAAGACCCGGTTCCAAGGGTTCATAGACCCTCAGCCTTGAGGACAAGGCTGGTTTAAAGAGAACGGGATTAATAGGACCCTAGCAGGGTTGGGTCATACTCATCCTAGTTGAGTCAATAAAACTATATGAAATTATAATAAAAACCCCACCTAGTCACCTCTATCTTATAAAGAAGTGTGGCTAGGGTTTGGTTTGGGGCCTTAAGGCTTAGTGCCCGTCGCCCACCTTACTGGGTTGGTCGGCCAGGGTTTTTATCAGCTAGAGTCAACTATATAGCTAATTAGGTCACTGCCTATCTCTATTATGGCAGGTTGGCTATAGGAGGGGGGGCAAGGGTATAATTTTACTTAGGCAACACCCCCCTTGGGCTAGGGTTTAGAGCCTTATATAAGCATGTAGCCTCCTCCTCTTTTAATCAAGCAAGATCTATTCTATTTCAGCCTTGTTGGCCAACCCTAGGAGGGAAGAACCCCTATAGCGTTCCAAGGGTTGATCCCCCTTAAAGATCAAATTCTATAGAGCTCCTTCAAGGGTTCCATCATAGCGCTTCTTAAGTTTCGTTGGAAATGAATAATCAGACGATTTAAGAGGAAGTCATAAAATCATGCTCATACCTTTCTTTAAACTAGTTAAGAGCGATTAAAAGCAGTAAATAAGATAAGAGCAGAGAGCTAACAGATTTATAGTGGTTCGGCCACAACTTGGCCTACGTCCACTCCTCGAGTCCTCTTCTCCGAGGTTCACCGGTGTCCACTATCAATCTTTTTTGGGTAAATACCAAACCCTTATATTTCCCACTATCCTTTTCATAGGCTCAGGAGTGGAACCTTACAAACTCACAAGGGAGACTTTACAAGAATTAGAACTCTTTTTCTCACTCTCTTGCGCCTTTTTTTTTCTTACATAATTTTAGCACACTATTTTTCACATATTTTCTAACCCAAAGTATTGTGTTAAATGCAAGAAATCTTGGGGTAATTATAGACCCCAATTGGCATCAGAAATTGAGCCAAAAATTCAAACATATCTGGAAAACTAGGTACAGGCGGTACAACCGCTGGCGCCGATGGTGCAACCATTGAAAGCTGCCCGGAAAACATGGTGGTGGTGGCACAACTATCGACTTGGGCAGTACAAACGTTGACCTGGGTAGTAAAACCGCCATCTACTAGCGGTACAACCATCGAGAAATTATTTCTAATCTCGACTTGCACTTTCAGTTGACCCATTTCTTGGTCAACCAATTGAGCTCAACCTGAGCTTAATCCAAACCCAAATGTGGACCTAGTTTGCCTCACTTAAGTTAATTTAGATTTCTTCCAAATCTAACTTAGGTAGGACTCAAACCTTAATTGATGCTAATTATGACTAATCAATTACAATCAATGGACCATCAAGTCCAACAAGACCCTCCTAACTCCCGACAAGCTTTTCGGTAACCCTCAATGATCTTCCAGCTAGTCTCTTGGTCTTCTTTCGGTGAGTCTCTCAGGAGTTCCCATTGCATTGTCCGAACCCTAGCCCGATGCCCGATGCTTCGGACTTGACTCTGGCCCACATCTGATTATAATTTTCTTTTTTTGTCATAGTTAATCCTACATCAATCATCTCTAACACATATGTTAGATCAACCCAATAATTGATTTCATCATCAAAATCCGACATTCAACACCGCCCAGAGAGCTATAAAGCACTGTTTGTTTTTTCCCATGTATTCTAGCGGTGGTACCACCCCTTATTGATGGTAGTAGCACCCAACGAAAGTGGTACCACCTAGGCCAGCGATAGTACCACCAAAGCCTAGATTTTTGGGCTCCATTCAGTGGTAGTATCGCTCGGGGTCAATTCAGTGACCTAAAATTGGCCAGCACGGTGGTACCACTCAGACAACCAAAAAGTACTATTTGTTTTTTTTTTAGTATTCTAGCGGTGGTACCACCCCCAACCAACAATTGTATTGCCCAACGATAGTGGTACCATCTAGGCTACCACTATAGTCTAGATTTTTATGCTATGTTTGATGATAGTGCCGCCCAAGTCCAATTCAGTGACCTAAAATTGGTGTACACGATGGTACCGCCTAGCTAGTCGGAAAACACTGTTTGTTTTTTTTTTAGTATTCTAGTTATGTTACCGCCCCATACCAACAGTAGTATCATCCAACAATGGTGGTACCACCTAGACTAGTAATGGTACTACTAGAGCCTAGATTTTCGAGCTCTGTTCGATAATAGTATCATCCGGTACCGGTGGTATCGGTACCACCTAGATTAGTAATGGTACTACTAGAGCCTAGATTTTTGAGCTCTGTTCGATAATAGTATCGTTCGGTACCGGTGGTGATACCACCGGTACCCAGAAAAATCAGAGATTTAAAATATTGGCTTTATTTTTAAAGTCTAAGGGATCTTTCAAGACCCTACTCATGCTTGTTTAATGCATGGGTGAACAAGAATGAAAACTTGTGAATTGAAGTGTGTAAACTCTTTTGAAAGTGGTTGAGTCTCTTCCTCCTTGAGTTGAGAGGTTATTTTAAGGAGGTGTGAGGTCTTTTATAAAAGATTTAGTGTAAAGGTTCTTACCTGAGCTTGGTAAAAGGAGAAGGGTTGTAATAAGGGTAGTTGATCTTTGTCCATTGAAAAGAAGCTCGGTAGTGAAAGTCGGTGGCCTCGAGAGAAGAGGAATCCAGAGTGGATATAGATCATGACGACCGAACCACGGAACCTTATTGCAAGACACTATTATTGGATAAAAGGAAACTGAAGTCTTACCTCCAGAGCATCTAAGACAAGCAAAATGACCTAAACATGGGGTCGAATGGATGGTGATCAGGTCGAGGGATTTACAGATCAAACTCAACTACGATGAAGCACTTGATTTGTAAGTGATCTCGGATTTGTGCACTCACCACTGAGCCTTTATCGTATGTACTTTTCATAGACTCTAAGGCTTGAAGAACCTTAAGTTTCACAGGAATTGACTCCCCCTAATGGTGGGGGAGGTCGAGAATCCCCCTACCCTTAGGTTGTCTAATGAAGAAGCATCGACCTCCTCGACCTGTTAGGACCAAATTTGACACTAAGAGGGGGGCGAGGGGTGAATTAGTGCTTTCGAAAAACTTCCATCGGTCTGATGATTCATTCGAAAAAGCTTATAAAGGAAAAGTATTTAAACTTCAAAATGATCATAAGACTTTAATGAGCAAGTAAAGTAATTTGTAAAGTGATTAAATAGCAAAGAAAGAAGACATACTAATTTTATAGTGGTTCGATCATCATGACCTACTCCACTTCTGATTCCTCCTTCGTTGAGGTTACTGACTTCCACTATTGGTCTTCTTTCAACGGGTGAAGATCAAACACCCTCTTATAGCTTTATTCTCCTTTTCAAAGGTTTAGGAGATAACCTTTATAATTCTTTTGACCCTCCCTTAAACAAAAATCATAATTAGAGAAGAGAAAGGGAACTCTCAAGAATCACAATAGTATTTTCTCAAGTTTTTATTCTACTTTCTTACTATCCCAAGCAAGAATACCTGAGATATTTATAGACCCCAATTGGTTTTATAAATTAGAGCCAAAAAATCAAGTACTCTGAGATTTTGGGGTACGTGTGGTACCACCACCGAATGGTGCTTAGGTTTCTAGGCACGGGAAGTACCACCATTGGGAATAGGCGGTACTACCATCGATAACCAATGGTACCATTGTTCAGGATTCCCAAAAATATACTTTACATACCTGAGCTATACCATCTCTTGACTTGGCTCTATCTCCTTCTAGGTCAACGAAATGATCCTCCCAATAGGCTCAAATCAGCATTAATTAAGACTTAATCAAGGCCTAATAGGCCCTTAATTGAGTTGGCATGGTTACACACAAAACCAAGTCAATTACAATCACAACTACTTCAATATAGACAAAATTGATGAAAGAAAAAGAATAATAAGTTGTATGGCATGTCATTAGTTCATCCGGCACTTCGTCCAAACATTCAGTGCATCATCATCTCTTGTAGCGTATTACCTAAATGGCATGTTGACCTCTATAACATTTGATCTCCTTGGCGCAATGTCCGATCCTTCTAACCCTATTCTTGAACTCATGGCATGAAGCCCTTATGTCGGCACATCGATCATTCCTCTAGCCCGACGTCCAATTTTTTGACAAGTTCAAGTTTGGCCCAACATATGATTCCATGGCTTTAATCCATTTGCCTCTCCTTGATCGAAGCTAGTCCTACATCATTGAAACATATATTAGATTATAACTTTATTAACTGGTTTTATCATCACAATATGGGATTCAACAATCTCTCCCTTTTTGTTGATGACAACAAATTGATGACGGAGTTTAACTAAAATCCCCCTATCAATATGCCAAATTGATATAAACTTTGAATGTAGAAAATCATGAGAATTTCATGCATAATCATATCATGCATGATCAACATCAAACCTTCTCCCCCTTTGTCATCAATAAAAAGGAGAAGTGCAACTAGTAAGTTCTTGAAACATGCAAGCTAGTAAGCAAGCTTCACTTTATCTTGTAAGATATCAAATTGGCAAGTTTTACTTCTCTTTGAAGTATAAAAGCTAGCAAGTTTCTAAGAATGTGAAGTTAAGCAAAATTTTTACTTCTCTAGATGTGAAAGAGAGTAACTTTTGCCTCAAGCTAGTACTTCTCTTTAGATGTGCAAGCACTTTAGGTTCTCTTTAGATGTACAAGCAGTAGTATTGCTTTTCTTGAGATGCTAGCAATTTTTGCTTCCTTTACAATATGCAAGCTAGCAAGTTTTGCTTTTCTTTACGATGCGCAAGCTAGCAAGTTGTGATTTCTTTACAATGTGTAAGCTAGCAAGTTTTGTTTTTCTTTGCGATGTGCAAGCTAGCAAGACTTTCTTCCTCTTTGTCATTGTAAAAAAGAATGGAAGAATACAATGATATAATTTTTCTTTTTATAATAATGCTCAAATCATAACATAAGGTATACAACCTTAAATAAAAGGGAGTCTCGAAATATAAAAAAATCAATTTATGCATACAATGTTTCAAATATCAAAGCACATCATCTCAAGTTGTGAGTATCAAAAAAAATCAAGGAAATATTATAATTCATTTATACAAATATTCTTTTTAATAAAATGAGAGAATCATACAAGAACAAAGAGTGAGAGATCCTGATTCATAAAAAATTCTCAAATTATAAATATCGAGAAGTTGAGATCATGATTATGATAAAAACTTTTTTATAGTAAATAGCAAGAAAGAGACACAAGAAAGCAAATAAAAGATCTCGATTCATGTATAAGAAATCTCAAGTCATGAAAATCATGATTCAAAGAAAATCTTAAGTTATAATTCTCTACAATAAAATGAAAGAGTCATAGTGTACAATCTTAATTTATGTAAAAATCTCAAGTTATAATTATCAAGATCATAATTCTCTTTTTAGTAAACAATAAAACAAAGAAATTATAGAAGTTAAAAAAAATTTGACTCCCATCAAGGGAAAGTTCATGATTCGGTTTAAAAATAATCTCGTTCAAATTCATATCATCAAAATCACTTTTATAGTTCAAGAGATTCAAAAATAACATGAATAGATTAATTAATCTCTTACTGAAAACTTGATAAGATAGAGACTGATAAATTGACAAGAAAAATATTTTCCTCCTTTTAGTTGTTTCAATTCGTGCGATTGATTTCATACAAGCATGTCCAAGTTCTTTTTTTAATGTCAAAACCATGCATCATATTTAAAATCGAAAGACAAGTTTTATCATGAAAATCATAATCATATAAGCATTAACGATCTTTCATCAAAAGATTTATTAAAACAAAATCATCACGTTTCAATTATATATATAATTAATTACTTTTGTTGAACAATTTATATTTCTTACTAACCTTTTACATCACACAATTTATGAACAACATTATGTAATTCATTGTAAGGTAAAAAAGATTTGCATGAGTCACTTACCTCGTTGTGTGCCTCATCTTCACTTGTTTGCTCCTCATTTTTGAATGCACCTGATTCGTCCGAAGTTGCCTTGATTACTTTCTTCTTCTTTTTCAACTTCTTCAATTGGGGACATTCACTTTTGAAGTGCCCTAGCTGATTGCATATATAGCAAGTTATTGTGTTCCTTTTTTGTTTATTTTTATTCTTACATTTATGTTCTATAAAATTTTTAAAGTTTCTTGTAAGATGCTTTCACTCGAGTGGTCTTCCTTTGTTCTATGTGTTAAGTCCTCCTTGTTCTTTGGAAGATATTTCTTATGTCCATCATGTGATATACATTTCATTTTGTAGGTCATCAAGGAACCGATAAGTTCTTCAAGTGGATAATAATTTAAGTTTTTTGCTTCTTAAATGGTTGTGACTTTTAGATCCCAACTTTTAGGAAGTTATCTTAGAATTTTATTAATGAGTTCAAGGTTAGAAAAATTTTTACCTAGTGCTTTCAAACCATTAAACATCCGTAAACCGAGTGTATATGTCTCCGATGGTTTTGCTTGGTTCCATTTGAAACAATTCAAAACTATGCATCAAAAAATTAATGTTAGAATCTTTAACTCTACTTGTGCTTTCGTGTGTGATTTCAAAAGTGTGTCAAATCTTATTTATAGTTTCACATATCGAAATCCGAATAAATTAATTTTTATCAAGAGCATAAAACAAAGCGTTCATCGCTTTAGCACTCGAAGAGAAAGATTTCTTCTCCAAATCATTTCATTTATTCATTGGTTTGGAAGACTTTTGAAACTCATTTTCAGTGATATTCCATAAATTGAAATCCATATAAAGCAAGAAAACACTCATTCGAGTTTTTTAATATGTGTAATCCGTCCAATTGAACGTAGGAGAACGAGTGATAGAATAACCTTCTTGATAGCCGAAAAAAGTCATTTAGTTTCTTTTGGGTATTAAACTAATTGAGAAAAACTTGGCTCTGATACCAACTGTTATGACCAAATTTGACATTAAGAGGGTGGGGGGGTGAATTGGTACTTTTGAAAAACTTCCATCAATTTAAATATTCGTTTGAAAAAGCTTGTAACGAGAAAGCATCTAAACTTGAAAATGATCATAGGACTGTAAAGAGTAAGTAAATTAATTTGTAAATTGATTAAATAGTAAAGAAAGAAGGCACACCAATTTTATAGTGGTTCGATAATCGTGACCTACTCCACTCCCGATTCCTCCTCTGTTGAGGTCACCAGCTTCCACTATTGATCTTCTTTCCATGGTTGAAGATCAACCACCCTCTTACAGCTCTATTCTCCTTTTCAAAGGCTCAGGAGATAATCTTTACAATTCTTTCAGCCCTCCCTTAAACAGAAATCACACTTAGAGAAGAGGATGGGAACTCTCAAAGAATTACGTTTTCTTAAGTTTTTGTTCTACTTTCTTGCTATCCTAAGCAAGAATACTTAAGGTATTTATAGACCCCAAGTGACTTTATAAATTGGAGCCAAAAAATCAAATACCCCGATATTTCAGGGTATGGACGGTACCACTTCCGACACTAGTGGTGCCACCACTGAATAGAGCCTAGGTTTCTAGGCACAAGCAGTACCACCACCCGAAATAGGCAGTACTATCATTGGCAACTGATAGTACCACCACCAAGGATTCTAAAAAAAAGTACTTTTTAGTACTTTTTCTACTTGAGCTGTACCATCTCTTGACATGGCTATACCTCCTTCCATGTTAACAAAATGAGCCTCCTAATTGGTTTAAATCAGTCGTAATGATGAAATTAATTGATGGATTATTGATCTAACAAATGTGTTAGAGATGATTGATACAGGATTAACTATGATAGAGAGAAAATTACAATCATAAGTTTGGCCGAAGTCAAGTCCAGGCATCGAGCCAGGGTTATGATGATGCTGTTGAGAACTTGCCTGGAGTGTCTCAGAAGCTTGCCGGAGGTTCGCTGAAAGCTTGCTGAAGGAGGTCAGGAGCTTGCCAGGATGATGAAAGGGAGTTCACGAGAAGAAAACCGAGAGACTCGCCGGAGATTGTCGAGGGTAGCCGAAAAGCCTGTCGGGAGTTAGGCAGGTTTTGAATTGAATTTGTTGGCCATATTGATTGAAATTAATTAAGTCGTAGTTAGCATCATTTGTGGTTTGAGTCTTACTTGAGTTAGATTTGGAAGGAATCCAAATTAACTCAAGTAAGGCAAATCGGGTCCACTATGGAGAGTGGATTGAGCTCAGGTCGAGCTCAATTGGTTGACCTAAGAAGTGGTCAACATAAGGTACAAGTCATAATTGGAAAAGTGGAGGGAATCACTTTGTCAAGTTTTTCGATGGTTGTACCGTCGATAAGTGATGGTCGTACCACCCAGGCCGATGGTTGTACCACCCAGGCTAGCGGCTGTACCACCCAGACTAGCGATTATATCGTTGCCACCCAGGTTCCAGGTAGCTTTCAGCGTTTGTACCATCGACGCTGATAGTTTACCGCCCGTACCCAGATTTTTCGGATACGTTTGAATTTTGGCTCCAAATCTGGAAGCCAATTGGGGCCTATAAATGCCTCAAATTTCTTGCATTTTATACAACAATTTTAGGCTAGAAATTCTGTGATAAATTGTGCGTGAAAATTATAAGAAAAAGAAACGGGATAAGGGAGAGAGGAAAGTTTTGTAAAACTTGCAGTTCTCCCTTGTAATATTGTAAGGTTCATCTCCTAAGCTTGGTAAAAGGAGAGAGAAAGCTTTAAAGTTTGATCTTCACCTAAAAAAGATTTATAGTGGATGCTGGTGGACCTCGACGAAGAGGACTTGGGAGTGGATGTAGGCCAGGTTGAGGCCAAACCACTATAACTGTGAGTCTTTCTTATTTGCTTTACATTTTACTTTGATTGCTCTTAATCACTTGATATTTAGATACGGGCTTCAATTTCTCCACTTTTTTTAAATCAACTTTTGGATCAATTTTAACAAAATATAGAAAAGAAGCTTCAACTCTTCTTCTTCACTTTTTGAAAGTAAGGTTTTAAAATGAGCACTATTAATCTTGCACTAATTCACTGCCCCCCCCCCCCCCCCTCTTAGTGCTAATTGATCCAATCAATTGGTATCAGAGTCATGTGTTACTCATTGGACTAAAAACCCAAGTGAGTAAATGACTTTGTTTGGCATGAATGAGGGACATTTTATTTCACATCCTACGATGTTCAATAGAACGGATTATACGTATTGGAAAACAAGGATGTGTATTTTTCTCATTTCTATGGATTTTGATTTATGGTATATTATAGAAAATGATTTTGAGAAATCTTCTAACCCCATGAATGAATGGAACGAATTTGGAAAGAAGACTTTTTCATTGAATGCGAAGGCTATGAATGGTTTATATTGTGCTCTTGACAAAAATGAATTTGATTGGATTTCCTCTTGTGATTTGGCTTTTGAGATTTGATACATTAGAATTGGCACATAAAAGCACACTTAATCTAAATGAATCAGTAAATGAAACATGTTACAAAAATGAACAAGAAGAATATCTTCCTAAGAAAAAGAAAATTTTGATATTGAGAACCTAAGAACACCTTTCAAAGAACAAGAAGGAATTTGAAGTAAAGAAAATATATGACACCTCGAGTGAAATCCCGAGTGATGAGAACTTTGAACATTTGACAAATGAACTTGATAAATTAATGAATATAAACCATAAAAATGATCTTAATATAGACAAAACATCTTGCTATGAACACAAGAAGCTGAGGCACTCCAAAGATGCAGAGCACAATCAGGAAGAAGTGGAGAATCTTACGTTTATGGCTATCGACAATGAGGTAAGTGAGTCTTTAAATATTTCTTTTACTGAATTATTGAATATGTTTCATGAACTTCATGATGAGTTTAGAAAAATTAGTAAGTCTTATAAATTACTAATGAAAGAGCATAATCCTTTAGTAAGTAAATTAGAAGAAATGTATGGTGCATCACCATTACGCAATTCTTGCTCTAAATGTGATACATTAGAAGAAGCTAAAAAGAAAAATATCATGTTAAAATAAATATTAGAAAATTTTAAAATAGGAAATAAATCCCTAAACATGATCTTTGCAAATAAGGGTCATGTTAATAGGAATGAGAGTATAGGTTTTGTTGGAAACACTCAACAAAAGCCAACTATTTTTGTTAAAAGACCCATACCATCAAAAATTAAATATAATTTTTGTGAAAAATTAGGACATAAAGCCTACAAATGTTATTTAAAAAATATAGTCCATACAAATTAATTTGGGTTCCTAAAGGAACCATAAACAACCTCAAGCCATTAGAAAAAATGAAAAAATATTTCATGAGGGACCCAAACTCAAATGAGTACCTAAAACAAAACCTCTCATCTAGTAGAGTTGTCTCATAACAAGGCTAGGAGCAAAAATGAATCGTATCTTGAAAGTGAATGCTCAAGCCATGTTACTTGAGATCTAACACTCCTTTCAAGCTCACTAGCCTAAGTAATAATAATAATAATAAATATTGAAATTAATTTTATTGATAAGAAATCTCATGATGGTTCATTAATCTTAATTGTGTTTCGATTATGAATGATGATGCATAGCTAGAGCATACTAGTATGAAAATAAACTAGAACCAAAGAACCTTAGTCATTGAAAAATATGTTTTACATTAAAATTTATGGAAATGAGATTATGATTGAATGATAGGTTCAAAATCATTGACTTGAATATTTGTTGATTTAAATGCTAAGGCTATGACTTAAATATTATGGTATTTTTGGCTAAGCTAAAAATTATTGTTGAATAATTGATTTAAATATTATGTGATTTAAATGCTTCGATAGTTGTATGGGTTGTATGATTAAATGAATATTGTTGACTAATAGAATTAGAGTATAGAACAATATAGAAAACCGAGAGAAAAATTAAAAATATTTTTGAAATAAAAATGAGATGAGCATGGTAACTTATTTCACTAAGTCTAAATAATTAGACTCACTGAAGAAAGAAAAATTATTAGAATTAAAATAAATTGAAGCTCTTGTTTAAAAATACTTTATTGTAATGATTTTGATGATTTCTTATAGAAATGATTCTTGGATTTTCGGTTTTTGAAATGTTTGAAAATATTTATTTGGTTGAAAATATTTATTATGATTTTGATGTTTTCTTTTATAAATGAAACTCAATTTTTAATGACAATGCATTATGCATAAAGGCATTCTTGAAATAAATCATATGAAACAACTAAGATGGATGATATTTCTTCTTGAAAATTTCTTTATACTATCAAGGCTTCAATAAGAGATAAAGTGACATCATTATTGTTAAATCTCTTAAACTACAAAATTGATTTGATGATTTAAACTTGAAAGAGTTTTTGTCCGAATCTTGATCTTAAAATCTTGAAAATTGTAACTTGAGATCTTCATATAAATCAAGATCATTTACCATGATTCTTATATTTTAGAAAATTATCAAAATGAACTATGATCTGGTTCTTTTATTTGTTCTCCTATGTTTCATTTGTAACTTACTAAAGAAAGTTTTCATCCTAATCATGATCTTGACTTCTCAATATTTATAACTTGATATTTCTATATGAATCAAGATCCATCTTATTTGATCTCTTAAGATTCAATTTTATCATCTAAACAGATATTTATTAAAAGAAATCATGTGTTTCAGTACTTATCATTTCATCTTTTATCTCTAATGACATGATTCATTTGTGCTTATGGTCATAAAAAAAACATATCATCATAATCCTTTTCGACACTAAAAAGGGGGGGAGTTAAAATTATTAATTTGGTTAGAAAAAAATTCGGATATAAAAAATCTTCTAACATTGGATGACGAGTGATTTGCTAAAAAGAAAATTAGGAATTTTTAGATATATGAGATTTGCATGATTGGATTTTTATTTTACTTGGAATTTTAAATACATAAAAATTCTTGAATACGTATATTGAAATTCACAAACAAAGAGGAAGGAGCAAATTTATTAAATCATGTCTTTTGGATTTGAATTTTCATTTTTAATGACATGATACCCTTATACTTTTGGGTGTAAATAGAACATTGATGTAAAAAAGAAAAATTATACTATGGTATTCCTTTTCTTGACAATGACAAAAAGGAGAAAATAAAATTTTCAATATTATTAGAAACAAATTAGACATGATGAAACTTATAACATTGAATGAGAAATTATTGGGAAACCTCAGTAGGTGCATCACATGTGCAATAGAAATCAAAACAAAAAATCAGTTTCCCACGTAGATCAAATCGTTGTGCAAAAGATTGGGGTCGCAAGAAAAAAAAATGCAAAACCCAAAAATCAAATAATGTGTGAGACATTAGTTAACTAGAGAGATCATATATCCCTGTATTTCATATCCGGATGGAGAGGATAAAGGAGGTCAAGCGTCCTCCTCTCTAGTGGTATCCACACGATGGATCTTTGCAGCGAAACTCCTCCAATCTGATCTCGCAACTCTTGCACAGAGGGAGGGAGGAGAATAGGAGGAGGCGACTAAGGCTGTAGCCTATTAACCATGAGTTTCCCCTCCTATTTATAGAGAGCCACCAAAAAACTCCAAGGCTCCTACCTTAGTGGGTATTGGATCTCCATCCAATTACCCACTAACCTTACATTATTGGATCTCTATCCAATAATCTCCTTAGACCTCTAATTAGGCCTCAATCAAGGAACCCATCAACATAGGCTCTCATCTAATAAGATTAGGGGTTAATTGGATCTTCATCCAATCCTCTATTCGTTGAAGCATCCACCATAAATGTGTGACCCTCTAGGCCTGATACTGACATGGCCATGAGGCGCTCGCATCAAAACTTCTTCTGATATAGTAAATTATTATCCCCATAATAATCCACTCGACTCAACATCTATGGACGTACTAGGCCACTACGGCAGAGTCCCCAAACGGTATAGGGGGGATCGAATCCATTGGACCTGTCTGTCCATAGTTACCATGTATCTATAATCCCTCATCCAACTATCATAGACTATATATTGGACATGGTACTATCAGGTCACAAACGGAATCAGTTTGTCTTGCTCTAGTCGGATTCTACCGAAGAACTCTTGCTCTCTCAATCTGAATGACCCTGGCCAAGGATTTATCTGAACAAGCACATACAAGATATTCCTCTCATGATACCGAGAGTGGATGATCCTTTATTGACACTTAATTACCTTCGTAAGGTTGGCTACCAATCCCGATAACCAGTTATACCAGATCTGAAACTTTCCAAACTTGTAAGTTTGGCATCAAATAAAGGAGTTCTCACATAAGGCATCCTTAGCGTCTCAAATCAAAGGACTAGATACACAACTAGGACTATGGAATCACTATCTGACATTAAATATCATCAACCATATAGCATTCCATAAACAGATTAATCAGTGAACTTATTCTCCAATGAGCACCTGTACTATATCCTTAATGTCTCCACACAACTGGTTATGAGACTAACCGCCTCCATCATATGGACGATTATATAGTATCTCGATTTGTCCGGTTACCTCGATGTCCCTCTCGAGTAACCTATGACCGGGATTATTTAGGATCTATGTTTAAAGATGAATCAATCTCATTATCATGATCTCATCACGATTCGATTCCTATTGCATAAAATCAAGGACATCATAATATATATATGCTCTAGATAATATAATGTGAGAATATGCCAAAATTAATCATAAGCAAAATGATTATGCAGTGTGTCACACGTGCCATCACTCACATGATTGGCTTGTAGGGCACCTGTAACTAGCAATCTCCTACTTGATCAAAAGCCAATCATCTATGTGTCTGATCTCCATTAGACCCATGTGATGCTCAAATACAATCTGAGCCAACGGCTTTGTCAATGGATGTGCAATGTTATCTTCGGATGGAACTCTTTCCGTTGCTATATCTTTTTGGGTCATGATCGCTCTAATCAGATGGAACCTCCTCAGAACAATTCTGATGATACATAGGTTCCCTTGCTAGAGTTATCGCCTTGTCGTTGTCACAATATATAGGAATCAGCTCCACGCTACTTGGTATGACTCCCATATCATGATGAACTTCATCCATACCCCTTCTTTTATTGCTTCTACTGTAGCAATGCATTCCGCCTCTATGGTCAAGGCGATAGTAGTATCTTGCTTGGAACTCTTTCAGCTTACTGCTCCTCCATTCAGGGTGAAAACATACTCTGAGTTTGACTTATTATCATCAATGTCGAACTGGAGACTCGAGTCTGTGTAGCCCTCGGCCTGGAGGCTACCTCCTCCATATACCAATAAAAGATCCTTAGTCCTTCTCATGTACTTAAGGATACACTTTACTGTCTTCCAGTGTTCTAAACCTATATCTGCCTGATACCTGCTCGTAACACTTAGAGCATGTGATATATCATGCCTGGTACATAGCATAGCATACATGATAGACCATATAGCTGAGGTATAAGGTATCTTATCCATGTTTGCCCTTTCTTCATGAGTCTTTGGGGACATGTTCCTAGAAAGTGATATTTCATTTCTCATCGGTATGAGACCTCTCTTGGAATTCTCCGTGTCAAACCTTTGGACAATAGAGTCTATGTACCTAGATTGGGACAAGCCAAGCATCCTCTTAAATCTATCTCTATAGATCTGGATCCCCAAAATATAGGATGCTTCCTTAAATCCTTCATGGAGAAGTTTTTAGATAGCCAAGTCTTTACTATGGAGAGCATTCCTATATCATTCCTAATGATTAGGATGTCATCCACATACAATACCACGAAGGTGATAGCACTCCCACTTACCTTCCTGTACACACAAGGATCATCTTCGTTCTTAACAAAGTCATAAGATCTGATCGTCTCATCAAATATTATGTTCCAACTTCGGGAAGCTTTCTTTAGTCCATAAATGGACTTGAGCAACCTGCACACTTTATCTGGTCTCTCTCCTGATATGAATCCCTCTAGCTATATCATATACACCTTCTCCTCGAGGTTGTCATTGAAGAATACCGTTTTGACATCCATCTGTCAGATCTCATAGTCATAGTGTACTACAATGGCCAAAAGAATCTTAATTGACTTAAGAATGGCTACAGGTGAAAAGGCTTCGTCATGGTCAACTCTTTAACTTTGACGATATCCTTTAGCTACTAGCCTTGTCTTATAGGTCTCCACCTTTCCATCTACTCCGATCTTCTTTTTGAAGATCCACTTGCAACCGGTGAGTACGATACCCTCAGGAGCATCCACAAGGTTCCAAACCTTGTTATGTATTGTACATAGAATCCATCTCAGAATTCATGGCTTCTTGCCACTTCCCGGAGTCTATACTCATAATAGCCTCATTGTAGGTCTGAGGATCAATATCCTGAGAGTCCTCTATATTGATATATCCCACATATCTTTCAGGAGGGTGAGATACTCTGCTAGACCTACGCAAAGTTAAAATTTATATGTTAAGTACCCGAATAGACTCGGGCTCTGGAATGGTGCTTGAGCTAGGTTCTCCAACCTCGCTCAATTCTATCTAATTTCCATTGTTTTCACCAAGAATATATTCCTTCTCAAGGAACATGGCTCTCTTGGCAACAAAGACCTTTCGGTCCTCGGGATGATAGAAATAATACCCACAAGTTTTCATTGGGTATCTCACGAATGTGCACCATTCTATCCTTGATTCCAACTTATCGGGGTTGTGTCTTCTAACGTGGACAGGACGGCCCTAAATCTTAACAATCTTAAGATCAGACTTCTTTCCTTTCCATATCTCATATGGTGTAGACACTAGCGACTTTGATGAAACTTTGTTCAGAAGGTAGGCTGCAGTCTCTAGGGTGTAGACACCCGAGAATTAGATGGGTAGGTCAGTGAAACTCATCATAGACCACACCATGTCTAATAGTATACGATTCCTCCTTTCTAATACACCATTAAGCTGAGGTGTATAAGGAAGTATCCACTTGGATAGAATCTCATTGTCCTTGAGGATATGGGTGAACTTTGTACTCAAGCACTCTTCTCCTCGATCTGATCGAAGAGTCTTAATACTCTTTCTAATTTGATTCTCTACCTCATTCTTATATTCTCTGAATTTCTTAAAGGTCTCAGATTTGTACTTCAGTAAGTACACATATCCATACCTAGAGAAATCATCAGTAAAAGTAATGACGTATGAGTAACCACCTATAGCTTGAGTCGACATGAGACAACATACATCATTATGTTTGAGTTCCAATAACTCGGTGGCTCTCTCTCCAGTTCCACTAAAAGGATAGTTGGTCATCTTTCCACGAAGGCAAGGTTCACAAGTTGCATATGACTCATAGTCAAATGGATCTAAGTATCTATCTTTCAGTAACTTTTGAATTCTTCCCTCATGTATATGACCTAGCCTACAATGCCATAGGTATGCATTATTCACCTCATCTCTTTTTCTCTTAGACATATTTATATTTATGATATGTGGAGAAGTGTCTAACATATATAAGCTATTTATAAAGGTCCCTCTAGTGATGATCTTATCATCCATAATTATTGAATAACTATTATTCTAAAAACTAATTTATATCCACTAATTGTCAAACAAGAGATAGAAATAATATTTTTGATAATAGAGGGAACAAAATAGCATGCATCTAATGGAACAATAGCTCCACCGGGCAGATGTAGGGTGACCTCTCCAATAGCAACTACAACAACTTGAGGTCCATCTCGCCTATAGGCAATCTCTTAGGTCTTGCCAGAACCTGCAATAAATTATAGATATGATAAACACTCCTGGTATCCAATACCCATGTTTTATCATGAAAATCTGATAAGTGGAGACTGATCATAAATATACCTAAAGCTTCTCCAAGCTTCCGTCTCGCCTTCTCTGCAAGGTAGTCCTTACAGTTCCTCTTCCAATGCCCACCTTGGCCGTAGTGGAAGCACTGTCTGTTATCCTTTGTCGGGTCTCTCTTAGCAACCTTTGCCTTACCTGGTCTTTCTTTGCCCTTGCCCTCCTTAAGGGTCTTGCTGGCCTTCCTTTTCTTTTCGGTCTCACCAATATAGAGAACTAGCTTCTCTTTCTTGATGGTGCTCTTAGCTTCCCTCAACATATTGAGGATCTCAGATAGAGTCAACTCAAGCTTATTTATATTAAAAATAATGAACTGTGAAAAGGAATCCGGTAGGGACTGAAGTATAAGATCAACACACATGTTATCCTCTAGGACTATCTATATATTTCACAAAGTGAGCGATCTCATCATCGCTTGTCCTTTCCTCCGACGTGGGCATAATCATGTTACGGATATATATGATTTTCTCCTCCGTGAGAACAATTCTCAAATTATGAAGCCTTTGTATAGTTTAGACCAGTAAGGCAGTTGGCATCAAGTATGCCACGTAGGGGGTTTTTGAGCGACATGTTTCGATAAAATAAGATATAGCGGAAATAAATAACATGCAGATTTTGTCGAAAATGCTAATTAAGATATGAACTTCTATCTTAATATACTCCTACTATTTTCCTAGTGAATCACACGACACCCTGGACACGTGAGACGAAAGTCTCCGACAGACTCCTAGTGGGGATCGAGATCCAATTGGCATCTTAGTGCAACCTCGAGGGACTCGACCAATTACACTAAGCCCAAAAGATAAACAACTCTTGTCAATCACAACTCCTTGTGATTCCCATCATGTTCGGCCTCCGAATCATCATGGTCTCGAGGGACTCAACCAACCATAATGTTTAGTTAAGTCATCACCATCGTTACAAGATGAGTCTGATTTGATGGTATGCCCTCGAGAAACTCGACCAAGCATACCATATCCTCAGGTCACAGGTGACATCACTATGTCGTATGCAAGAACTCGATCACGTAGATAGTTGAGCCTCGAGAGACTCGATCAACTCAACCAATGTCGTGATTCAATTTCTTCCTATAACGATGGAAGGCCACGTGGGTCAATTTTATTGCCTCACGCTTACCAACTTAATATTATCGTAGGAGGGGTTTTTATTTCGTATTAGTCTCCTAATATATCATGTCACACACATACGTATTTAATATATATCTACATCGCATGCAAATATATATATACATATATCTAGTAGGTATATAACACATCACATATGCAAGCCACACCGAATGATCATGAGCCGTCATCTAATATAATTAAGCACGAGCTAATGGGCCTAATCAATCACAATAGGATCTATGTGTGCATCGGCGCATCTCTATGCCATGTGATTGTTGATCTCGTCATCATCGGTTCCGTCGGATCATCACATCACCATGTGGCGTGATCTCCTGTCACGCCATCGTGGGTCCCGCTATCACCTCCACGCTCCTGCTGCGCCTCTCCATGTAATTACAAATAATCACAGATAATGACATGCATGCAGGTTCGATAATAAATGAAAAAAACGGAGGCTCGCTGGCCCCAATAATAATAATAATCACAATTATACACATCACAACACATGGCTCATGATCATCCATCCACATCATACATCACATGTACATCTCATCATATATAGGATTACTAGATATATATAATAATTAATTAAACTATTTAATTAATTTTTTTTAGAAATCAGGACATGCTCGAAATGTACAGAATTATCAAGGGTATTTTTATAATTTTGGATGAGAGGACAGTCCTCGAAATTTCCAAAATTATTGAGGATATTTTGGAAATTCTGTACACGAGGACAGTCCTCAAAATTTTCCAAATTCAAAGGGGTAAAATAGTCCTTTTCTTAAAAGAAATGCCCTAGCTCCTCCTGTTCCCTCTCTGCATTGTCGTCGCCGTCGCTACCCTTGCGCAGGTGGTGGGCGCTACCCCTGTGGCCTCACCGTGGGCAACCGACCCTTGCGGCCTGGCCGTTGGTGGGTGCTGCCCCTACGGCCTCGTCGCGGGCGAGCAGCCTCTTGCGGGCTGGCCACCGCCCTATAGCTGGCCGCCCCTACGGGCGTCGCTCTACAAGCGGCCATGCCTGCAAGCGCCTACCGCCCCTACGGGCTGGCCGCAACCGGCCGCCCCTTGTGCAGGGAGCCTTGGCCGTAGCCAGTCGCCCCTTTGCAGAGGGCCTTAGCCATAGCCGGTCGCCCCTTATAGTTGGCCAAGCCGTGGTCGGCCGCCCCTGTAGGAGGCTTGGCCGTGGCTGGCCGTCCATCCTCCTCGTTGCGTTTGGTGCAAAAATACAACAAGAACGCGTAGAACGATTCTACGTGATTTAATCTCATCACACGTAGTTTAAATCCAATCTTTCACATGAAAACCTTGGCTTTAATACTACTGTTGGGCAACCTCGGTGGGTGCATCATATGCGTAGCATAAATCAAAACAATAAACTGGTTTCCCACGTAGATCAAATCATCGTGCAAACGATTGGAGTCGCGAGAAAAAATACAAACCCGAAAAATTGCATCATGTGTGAGAGATTGGTTACCTAGGGAGATAGTATATCCTTGTATTCCAGATCCGGATGGAGAGGATGAAGGAGGTCAAGCGTCCTCCTCTCTAGTGGTATCCACACGATGGATCTTTGCAGTGAAACTCCTCTAATCTGATCTCACAACTCTTACACATAGGGAGGGAGAAGAATAGGAGGGGGCAGCTAAGGCTGCAGCCTATCAACCATGTGTTTCCCCTCCTATTTATAGAGAGCCTCCAAAAAACCCTAGGGCTCCTATCTTAGTAGGTATTGGATCTCCATCCAATTATCCACTAACCTTGCATTATTGGATCTCTATCCAATAATCTCCTTAGGCCACTAATTGGGCCTCAATCAAGGAGCCCATCAGCATAGGGTCTCATCTAATGATAATAGGGGCTAATTGGATCTTCATCCAATCATCTATTCGTTGAAGCATCCACCATATGTGTGTGACCGTGAGTCACTCCCATCAGAACTCCTTCGGATATAATGAATTATTATCCACATAATAATTCACTCGACTCATCGACTATGGACGTACTAGGCCACTACGTCATAGTCCCTAGACGGTACAGGAGGGATCGAATTCATCGGACTTGTCTGTCCATAGTTATCGTGTATCTATAGTTCCTCATCCAACTAATATCTCAAAGTCCATATATTGGATATGGTACTGTCAGGTCACATACGAAATTAGTTTGTCTTGCTCTAATCAGATTCTATTGGAGAACTATTTCTCTCTCAATCTGAATAACCCTGACTAGAGATTTGTTTGAGCAAGCACATACGGGATATTCCTCTCATGATACCGAGAGTGGATGATCCTTTATTGACACTCAATTGCCTTCGTAAGGTTGGCTACCATTCCTGATAACTAGTTGTACCAGATTTGGAACTTTTCAAACCTACAAGTCTGACGTCAAAGAAATGAGTACTCATACAAGGCATCCTAGGTTTCTCAAGTCAAAGGACCAAATACACAACTGAGACTATGGAATTACTGTCTGACATTAGGTTTCATCAACTATACAATATTCCATAAACTGATCAATCAGTGAACTCATTCTCCAATGAGCACCTGTATATATCCTTAGTGTCTCCACATAAGTGGCTATGAGACCAGTCGCCTCCATCATATGGACAGGTATATAGTACACCAATATGTCCGATTATCTCGATGTCCCTCTCGAGTAACCTATGATCGAGATTATTTAGGATTATCGTGATCTCATCACAATTCGTTTCTCATTGCATAAAACAAAGGACATCACAATATATATATATATATATATATACTACATATAATATAATGTGAGAATATGCCAATATTAATCATAAGCAAAAAAATCATGCAGTGTGTCACACGTGCCATTACTCACGTGATTGGCTTGCAGGGCACTTGTAACTAGCAGAAACAATTTGCTTAGAAGAAAATTTAGAATTTTGAAAATTTCTAAGTGAATGCAAAATGCATGATTTACAAATTAAGCTTGATTTAATATCATATTTTCTTTTAGAATTTGTGACTTTTACAAGTTGTGCTTCTTATCAAAATTTACATGAGATGATCTTCAAACTGCATGATTTACTGTATTTCAGATTTCTTGATTTGCTATTGTGTTTGAAATTCTACATAAGATGAATGCATAAGTGGATGTTAGATTTCTCAGTTTTTTGTGCTCATTTTTAAAATAATCATTTCAAAATTTACATCTATAAGATTGATGTTGAGATCTCGGAATGCTAAACCATGAGAATGCTTGAATTGTATGATTTGCTATTCTTGTTTGAAATGAAATGAATTAAATTGAGAGAGAAAGCTATAAGGGTTTGATCTAACAAAAATAATTTCTAAAAAGGGAAGGTTGGTACCATATTATTTATTAAATATTTAATAATTTACTTATGATTCAAATTTATGTTGACGATATTACTTTTTATTCTACTAATGAATCTTTTTGTGAATAATTTACCAAAAGTATGAGCCAATAATTTGAAATGAGTTTAATGGGTGAATTAATATTTTTCTTAGCTTTACAAATTAAGCAACTTAGTTATCAATTTTTTATTAGTCAATCTCAATATCATTTGGATCTATTAAAACAATTTCATATGAATAGTGCTAGTGCCATTAATACACCAATGAGCACCTCTACAAAACATCCCTATAAAGTGTAACAACACTAGTGCAATATGCTTGTCAAAAAATACTATTCAACATTTATGAACAAAGCATATTGATATTAGACATCATTTTATAAGGGACCATATAAACAATCATAATATATCCTTAGAATTTGTTAATATAAAAAATCAGTTAGCAGTATATTCACTAATCATTGAGGAATAATTTGATTTTATTAGAAGAGAGATAGGCATATTAAGTCTTCCAAACACATGAACTCTTTTCATATATTTTTAATAGATCATTATCTTAATTTCAAAGTTTTTATGACTTGAGTTTTCATTTGAATCAAGATCATTTCCTATGATTCTAGTTCTTACTATTTACAAAATAAGAGATTTGGCAAATTGATTCATGGTTTTTTCAATACTCACGAATTTATCTTTCATTTTTCATGCGATGTAAATTTTTTGCATCCTTCCCTTCTCTTTCTTATTTTGATAATTACAAAGGGGAGAGAAAGAAGTGTGATCTTGTATAGCATAAAAAAAGTAAAAATTACTAACTTGCATATCTCAATAAAATTGCTAGTTTGCATGTTTCAAAACTTTGCTAGTTGCACTCTTCTCCTTTTTGTTGTTGACAAAGGGTGAGAAATAATGATGATGTGAAATTATGTTTGACGATTTGGAATTTTAATTCACTCTGATATTTTGATGACATTATGATGTACCTTAATGACTTAAAAATTATACATGCAATACTTCAATATGATTGGAAATAATGATGCATAATATGATTAATGCAATTTTGATATGTTGCATATAATCACTATGATTCATGATCAAAGCTATTTTGGCTTGAATTCAAAAGTTATCAATCTTTTTTGAATTCAAGTTTGCTTTATTTTGATATTACATATTAATAGGGGGAGTTTAGTTAAAACTCGACCATCAATTGGTTGTCATCATCAAAAAGGAGAAGATTATTGAATATCATATTTTGATTATAAAATTAATTAATGAAGTTATAATCTAATCTGTGTTCAAGAAAAGTGATGCAGGACTATCTTTGATCATGAAAAGGCAAAACGATTGAAGCAAGAAAATCAAACGTTGGGCCGGAGTCAGAGATCGGGCATCGACCCAAAAGAATCAAACATTGTGTCAAGATCGGATTTTGTGGGAGTCAACATGCCAATGGATCGAGCTATTGAATCTTACATTTTGATAATAAAATCAATTGATGGATTATAATCTAACCTATGTATTAGAGATAAGTGTTGCAAGATTACCTACGACTGTGAAAACTCAAAACAATCTGTCGTTGGGTCGGAGCCATGATCGAGCATTGGGCTAGGGCTTCGGACGATGCAGTAGGAGCTCATAGGGAGTACGCCAGGAGTTCTTCGAAAGATGATCGAGAGCTCGCCAGGAGTTCACCGGAAGGATGTCGGAAGTTTGTTGAAATATCGATTGATGTGCTAGATAAAGATTGATTATAATTATTTATCTTTAAGTATCACACTTAGCATCTTGATTAGAGTTTATTTTTAGAGAGATCCAACTAACTCAATTAAGGGCCAACCGGATCCACTTTAGTTTTGATTTGAGCTCATGATAGAGCTCATTTTATGACTTGGAATGAGGTCAATGAAAGGTACAGCTCAGGTATGAATTAATATTTTTTAATTTTATTTTTGGGATTTGAATGATCATACCACCAATGAGCAGTGATAGTACCACCCAGGCAGTGGTGGTATTGCCTAGGTGGTGGTAGTACCATGGCGTCCACAAATACGAGGCACTTTCGACGGTAGTACCGCCCGTATATGAATTTTTTGAAAAGTTTTTAATTTTGGCTCCAAATTTTGAAGCTAAATTGGGGTCTATAAATACCCAGGTTTTCTTGATTGGGAAAGAAATAAAGTATAAGAAAAAGGAAATAAAAGAGAAAGAAAGAAAGGAAAAATTATAGTGAATTTGTGAGAGTTCCCTCCCTATTATGTAAGAGTGAATTGTGGTTGAACTTGAGTTGTAAAGGTTGATCTCCTGAGCCTGAGAAAAGAAAAGTGTAATGGTTGATCTCCTGAGCTTGAGAAAAAGATATTGTAAAGGTTGATCTCCTAAGCCTAAGAAAAGGAAACTATAAAGGTTGTTCTCCTGAGCCTGTAAATAGAAAAAATGTGTGTAAGGTGTAATTGATCTTCATCTTTGAAAAAAAATCGTTAATGGACACTAGTGGGCCTCGATGAAAGAGGACTTAAGAGTGGACGTAGGTCAGTTTGACCAAACCAATATAAAAACACTATGAGCATCTATATCTTGTCTTAATTTAATTTTGCTCTTGGACTTAGTTGTTATTAACTTGTTCTAAGTAAAGCTCAAGTTTCTTATTTTGATTTCGTATTTAAAATCTTTCTATAACTTATTTGGTCTTAACGAGTTCTAACAAAAGCGTTTTTAATTTTGGTTTTACTTCAAGCGAAAATTTTTTAACTTAGTTTTTATCACTTGTACTAATTCACCCCCCTCACAGCCCCACCCCACCGCCCCACCCCCCAACTCCCTCTCTTAGTGCCAACTTGATCCTAACATGAGCAATACGTTGAAGGAGAGCATGATGCACCGAGAGTTTAGATGAACCAATGACATGTCGAACAATACAAAATTTATACTTTATAAACATTTTTGTCATAATCATCGTAGTTCTTTATTGAGTAAGTTTTGGGTGTAACCATACTAACTCAATTAATGGCCCGTTGGGCCTTATTTGGGACTAATTTAGGCCCATTGGTAGGCTCATTCAGTAACCCAATGCTGGGTCAGACGGTTGCACCGCCAAACCTAGCAGTGGTACCACCCAGAAGATACAGTCTTCTAGGTTATGTCAGGCGATGGTACTATTCAGATATAGTCTCACATACTATTTCAGGGAATGTACCACCTAGGCTGATAGTATTACTACCAGAGCTTAGTCTCTAAGGCCCTATTCGGTGGTAGTACCGCCCATTAATGGCGGTGGTACCACCAGCACCTTGGAAACCCCAAAAATTTAAATTTTGGCTCCATTTTTTTAAGCCATTTCGGACCTATAAATACCCAACTTGTTCTTGCTTAAGGATGCAAGAACTAAGATAAAAAACTTATGATTCTAAGTATGCAAACTCTATTGAAATCTCTTGAGAGTTCCCCTCCTCCTAAAGTTCAGGTTTCATTCTAAGGGTGGTGTGAGACTTGTAAAGGTTCTCTCCTAAACCTGTGAAATGGATAAAGGGTTATAAAAGAATAATTGTTCTTCGCCCATTGAAGAAAGATCATTAGTGAAAGTCAGTGGCCTTGAAGGAGGAGGAATCGGGAGTGGACGTAGGTTACGATGATCGAACCACTGTAAACTCGGTGTATATTTCCTTTTATATTTTTCATTACTATTACTTTCTGATTAAACTACTTATAATACTTTCCTTATCAAAGCACACTTTCAAAAATGGTTTTTATTGAATAAAATATTTGAACCAAGGCTTTTTCTAGCATTAACGAGGGTCACTCTATCACTTGTGCACCTATGTTCAATGGGATGGACTATACTTACTGGAAACACGAATGAGAATTTTTCTAATTTCTATAGATTTTGAGTTGTCGAACATCGTTGTAAATGGCTTTCAAAAATCTTCCGATCCAATGAATTATTGAAATGATTTTGAAAAGAAAATATTTTATTTGAATGCTAAAGCTATGAACGATTTGTTTTGTGTCTTAGATAAAAATTAATTTAATCGAGTTTTTACATGTGACATTGTATATGATATATAGCACATACTAGAAGTCACACATGAATGCACGAGTAGAGTAAAAGTGTCAAAAATTAATCTCTTTGGACATAGTTATGAACTGTTTAAAATGAAGCCAAATGAAACCATTGGTGACATGTACACCTGTTTTACAGATATTATCGATGGTCTAAAATTTCTTGATAAATATTCTACTAACCTTGAAATAGTAAATAAAATTTTAAGATCTTTTTATAAATGCTAGGATCCAAAAGTATCTACTATTCAAGAGGCAAAGGATTTGAATAATTATCCTCTTGAAGAATTTATTATTGAATCTTGGATTTTGATAATGAAATCAATTGATGGGTTTTACGATCTAAGTTGTGTTAGAGAAAGTTATGCAAAATTAACTACGATGGTGACATGACAATACAATCTAATGTTGGGTCGAAGTCAAGTTCGGGCATCGAGGGTTCGGATGATGCAGTGGGAACTCACCGGGAGTTCGTCGAAGATGATCAGGAGTTCACTAGGTGCACACCAGGAGTTCTTCGGAAGATTATCGAGAGACTCACTAGGAGTTTGATGGAGGATGCTAAGAAGTTTACCAGGAGTTCGGAAGATCAATTGACATGCCAAATAAGAACGATTATAATTGTGTGGTGTGTCTAGTTAGCATCGTAATTGAGTACTAATTAAGTTAGATATGGAGAAATCTAAATTAACTCAATGAGAGGCAACTAGGTCCACTTTGGGTTAGACATGAGCTTATGGTTGAGCTCATTTCATTAACCTGGAAAGAGGTCAACATAAGGTACATCTCGAGTATAAAATAATACAAAAAAGTATTGTTCCTGGGCTGTCCAATGATAGTACCATCGATGGGTGGCGATGGTACCACCCAAACGAAGGTAGTACCATCGTTGCCTAGGATTCTACCAGATTTTGGCAGTGCTCCAGCCGGTGCCGATGGTAGTGTCGCTCGTACTTGGGTTTTCCTGTAAAGCTTGAATTTGGCTCTAATGTTTGAAGCCAATTGGGGTCTATAAATACCTCAAGTATTCGTACATGAGATTGCAAGAAAGTGCCAAGATAGTGAACAAAATCCTTGGGAAAATTATGCAAAAATCAATTGTGAGCTTCCCTTATTTACTTCAAGTGTAAAGTAAGTTTAAGGGAAGAGTGATAGATTGTAAAGGTTCCTCTCCTAAACCTATGAAGATGAGAAAAGTGTAAGGGGGTTTGATCTTCAATCGTGGAAGAAGATCATTAGTAGATACAGATGGGCCTCGATGAAGGAAGACTCGGAAAGTGGACGTACACCATATTTTTGACCAAACTTTTATAAACTCTATGAGCCTTCTTTACATGCTTTTTATTTTAGCATTCCATAGCTAAATCGAGATTCATCATTCGGTCTTAAGTTTAATCGCCCTCTAACTTAATCTTGACGAAAAACGCTTTTAGTTTTGGTTTTTACCTCAACCATATTTTTTAAATTGAGTACTCCTTGTTGTTGCACCAATTCACCCCCCTCTCTTAGTGCCAACTCGGTCCTAATACTTATAGGGTCATTAATGACCTATAAAATGACTTGTGAAGCATATGATGAACAAGAGAAAACCTTCTAAAAAATAGGAAAGATATTGCACTGAGAACAAAAGAAGATTTCTCGAGCGAAAGCTCAAGTAATAAGGATAATGATATTATACTTCTAATAAGAAGACTTAAAAACTTCATGAAAGGAACAAAAATCATAATAAAAATGAATGAAAACTGGACGTTATAATTTGTTAAAATAAAAAAACCACGGCACTTCAAAAATTAGTGTCCACAATTAAGGAAAAGTTATCGACTCAAAAGAAGAAAGCATTTAAGGCAACTTGGGATGATTCGAGCACATTAGAAGATAAAGAGCAAAACAACAAAGATGAAGTAGCAAACTACGCACTAAGGGCCCTTAATGATGAGGTATATGACTCACCTGAAGCATCCTTTTCCTATGATGAACTGTTTAATTTATATGATGAACTTAAAAAGGTTAGTAAGAGATATAAATAACTAACAAGGGATCATACATTACTTACTAGTAAATTTAAAACATGGCATGAAACATCAACATCATGTACTCGTTCTAAATGTGAAGAGTTAGATGCACTAAAAAAGGAAAATATATTATTACAACAAACCTTAGAAATATTTAAAATTTGAAATAAATTATTAAAAATGATTCTTGCCAACAAAGGGTGTGTTTATAAAAAGGAAGGAATCAGTTTTGTAGGGAATAATACTCAACCAAAGCCAACAAAATTTATATAAAGTTTCACACTACATATTCCCCCCAAAGATAAATGTAACTTTTATAGAAGATTTGGTCATTATGTCTATACATATTCATTAAAAAATATGGCTATCATAAATTAGTTTGGGTTCCTAAAGAAACAATCAATGACTTAATGTCAAAGGTCAAGAAAAGTAGAATAACCATGAAGGATCCAAAGTTAAATGGGTACCTAAAGTAAACGCTTTTCTTTTTATAGGTATGTCTCCAAATAAGAGCTAAGAGCAAAAAATGGTATCTTGATAGTGGATACTCAAGGCATATGACTAGAGATCCAACACAATTTTAAAGCTCATTAGCCGAGATGGAAGGTATGTCACCTTCGGAGATAACAACAAAGGAAAAATTATTGGCAAAGGAAATATATGTAACAAGTCAAACCTTTTGATTTAATATGTTTTATTAGTCGATGGTTTAAAACATAACCTACAAAGCATTAATCAATTACGTGATAAGTGTTATAGCATCAAATTTGAATCTAATAATTTTATTATAGACATATCTCACAAAAATAGATCAATGATTGCCTTAAGAACTAATAATGTGTACACTATTGATCTTGATGACTTTGGTAATGAAACTTATTTTTCAGCTTTGAATGATGATGCATAGCTTTAGCATAGAAGATTAGGTCATGTAAGAATAAAACTAATTTCATAAATTACAACTAAAGAACTTGTAAGAGGTATACCTAGAATTAAGTTTGTCAAAGATAAAATTATGATGCATGTCAACAAGGTAAACAAAAAATAATAATTTTAAATCTAAAAATCAAGTACCTTTAGACCACTACAATTAATCTATATAGATTAATTTGGACCAGCTGATACCACAAGTCAAGGAGGTAGTAAATATACAAATGTAATCGTTGATGACTGTAGGTGATTTACTTAGACATAATTTTTGGCACATAAAAGTGATTTCTTTAAATGTTTTTTAAAATTTTGTAAACTAGTGTAAAAATGAAAAGGGTTTGATGATTTCGTCTATTTGTAGTGATCATGGTGGTGAATTTAAAATCATAATTTTCAAGATTTTTGTGAGTTAAATGGCTATGACAATAATTTCTCCACTCCATGAAATCTAGAAGAATGAAGTTGTTGAGAGAAAAAATAGGAGTTTACAAGAGATGACAATAATCATGCTAAATGAACATAGTCTACCCAAATACTTTTGAACCAAAGCCGTTAACACAATATGTTATGTCATAAACAAGGTTCTCGTAAGACCACTATTTTCTAAAACTCCCTATGAATTATAGAACAACAAAAGACCTAACATTTTATATTTTAAAGTTTTCGGTTGAATTTTATTTGAAATAAAAAAGATGTCTTAGGAACATTTAATGCAAAATTCGATAAAATCATATTTCTTAAATATTCCTCTATTTCAAAAGCTTAACATCTCTTTAATAAAAGAACTTTAGTTATTGAGAAATTCATCCATGTTGTTTGTAATTAGTTTCCTGAATTAAAAAAATAATTTTGATGATGATTTTGATTTTAAAACTTTAAATTTGAAAGAAAATTATCCTCTCTCAAACAACTTGGATGCAACTACTTCAAAAGAATCCTTACCTGGAAGTATGTAGATGCTCATCCTAAGGAGCTAATCATTGGAGATACATCAAAAGATGTTCAAACTCATTCATCATTTAAAAATTTCTATGCTAATCCTGCCTTTTTGTCCAAAATTGAACCGAAATGCATTGATGATGCTCTAAAATATGATTCATTGGTTTTTGTAATATATGAGGAGTTAAATCAATTTGAGAGAAATAAGGTATGAATGTTTGTCCCTAGACCTAGTGACCATATTATAATTGGCACTAAATGAGTCTTTAGGAATAAGCAAGATGAATCTGGTATCGTGGTTTGAAACAAGGTTAGATTAGTGGTCAAAGGTTTCAACCAAGAAAAAGATATTGATTATAAAGAAACATTTAATCCTATGGCAAGACATTAAGTCATAAGGATGCTCCTTACCTATACTTCTTTTAAAATTTTTAAATTATTTCAAGTAGATGTCAAAAGTGTTTTTCTTAATGGCTTTATTTATGAAGAAGTTTATATTGAGCAACCACCCAGGTTTGAGAATGTTCTTTTTTCGAATCACATTTTTAAGTTATCTAAGACTCTCTATGGATTGAAGCAAGTCCCTAGGGCTTGGTGTGAGAGGCTTAGTTCTTTCCTTATTCAAATAATTTTCAAAAGACAAGGTTGGCACCACATTACTTATTAAATATTTTAAAAATAATTTACTTATTATTCAAATTTATGTTGGTGATATTATTTTTTGTTCTATTAATGAATTTTTATGTGAATCATTTGCCAAAAGTATAAGCCAAGAATTCGAAATGAGTTTGATGAGTGAATTAACATTTTTCTTATGATTAAAAATTAAGCAACTTAGTAATCAAATTTTTATTAGTCAATCTACATATTCTTTGGATCTATTAAAATGATTCATATGGATAGTACTAGTGCTATAAATACACCAATGAACACCTCTACAAAACATCCCTATAAAGTATGACAACACTAGTGCAATATACTTGTTAAAAAAATTCTACTCAACATTCACGAACAAAGACATCATTTTATCTAGGCCCATATAAGCAATCATGACATATCAGCTAGTAGATATATTCACTAAATCATTAAGTGACGAAAAATTTGATTTTGTTAGAAGAGAGATAGGCATGTTGAGTCTTCCAAACACATGAACCCTTTTCATTTTCTTTTTTTTTCATCACTATCTTGATTTCTCAGTTTTCATGACTTGAGTTTTTTATTTGAATCAAGATTGTTTCCTATGATTCCTTCTTCTTGCTATTTACAAAAGAAGAGATATGTCAAAATGATTCATGGTTTTTTAGTACTCACGACTTGATCTTTCACTTTTCATGTGATGTAAATTTTTTACATCCTTCCTTTCTCTTTCTTGTTTTGATAATTACAAAGGGGAGAGAAAGAAGTGTGATCCTGCTCATCTCAAAAAAAGCAAAAATTGCTAACTTGCACATCTCAAAAGAGAAGCAAAATCGCTAACTTACATATCTCAACAAAATTTCTAGTCTACATGTTTCAAAACTTTGCTAGTTACACTCTTCTCCTTTTTGTTATGACAAAGGGGGGGAAGTAATGATGATATAAAATTATGTCTGATGATTTGGAATCTTAACTCACTCTTTGAGATTTTGATGACATTATGATGCACCTTGATGACTTGAAAATTATACATATAATAGTTCAATATAATATAATGAATGCAATTTTGATATGTTGCATATAATCACTATGATTCATAATCAAAGCTATTTCAGCTTGAATTCAAAGGTTATCAATCTTTTTAAATTCAAATTTGCTTTATTTTCATATGGCATATAGATAGGAGGAGTTTAGTTCAAACTTTATCATCAATTTATTGTCATCATCAAAAAAGGAAAGATTATTAAATCTCATATTTTGATAATAAAATCAATTAATAAAGTTATGATTTAATCAGTGTTCAAGAAAAGTGATGCAGGACTATCTTCGATCTTGAAAAGACAAAATGATTGAAGCAAAAAAAATTCGACGTTGGGCCAGAGTTAAAGATCGGGCATTGGACCAGAAGAATCAGATATTGCATCAAGATTAGATGTTGTGGGAGTTAACATACCAATGAATCGATCTGTTGAATCTCAAATTTTGATGATGAAATTAACTATTGGATTTATGATCTAACCTGTGTTGGAGATAAGTGATGCAGGATTAACTACGACTGTGAAAACATAAAAACAATCTATCGTTGAGTCAAAATCAAGATCGGGCATCGAGCTGGGGCTTCAGATGATGCAGCAAGAGCTCACATGAGTATGTTGGGAGTTCAGCAGAAGATAATCGGGAGCTCACTAGAAGTTTGCTAGACGGATGCCAAAAAGTTTGTCAGGAGTTCGTTAAAAGATCGATTGACATGTCAGACAAAGATTGATTATAATTATTTATCTTTAAGTGTCATAGTTAGCATCTTAATTAGAGTTAGTTTTTGGAAAGATCCAACTAACTCAATTAGGGGCCAACCGGGTCCACCTTGGGTTAAATTAGAGCTCATGATAGAGCTTATTTCATTAATCTTGAAGGAGGTCAATGAAAGGTATAACTCAGGTATGAATCAATACTTTACAGTACTATTTGTTGGATTTGGGTGATAGTACCATCGGTGGGCGGTGATACTACCACCCAGGTAGTGGTGGTACTACCCAAGCAGTGGTAGTACCATCGCATCCACAAATCTAGGACACTTTCAATGGTAGTATCACCCGTACTTAGATTTTCTAAAAAGGTTTGAATTTTAGCTCTAAATTTTAAAGCTAAATTGGGGTCTATAAATATCCCAAATTTTGTTGCTTAGGAAAGAAAGAAAGTACAAGAAAAAGTAAAGAAAAGAGAAGAAAGAAAGGAAAAATTGTGGTGAATTTGTGAGAGTTCCCTCCCTATTGTGTAAGAGTGAATTGTGGTTAGGGGAAGGGCATGATGCACCGAGAGTTTGGATAAAGCAATGATATGTTAGTCAATATAAGATTTATGTTTTGTAATCATTTTTGTCATAATAATCATAGTTTAAGTCTTAATTGAGTTAGTTTTGGTTATAACGATACTAACTCAATTAAGAACTCATTGGATCTTATTTGGGACTGCTTTAGGTCCATTGGGAGGCTCATTCAGTGACCCAATGCTAGGTTAGGTGATGGCATCACCAGACCTGGCTGTGATACTGCCTAGAAGATATAGTCTTCTAGGTTGTGTCAAGTAGTAGTACCATCCAGACACAGTCTCCCAAACTGTATCAGTGGTGGTACCGTCCAGACTGATGGTAGTACCGCTAGAGCACAATCTCCAAGGCCATGTTCGATGGTAGTACCACCCATTAATGACGGTGGTACTGCTTGCATCTTGGAAACTCCAAAAATTTAAATTTTTGGCTCCATTTTTGACGCTATTTCAGACTTATAAATACTCCACTCGTTCTTGCTTAAGGATTCAAGAACTAAGATAAAAAAACTTGTAATTATAAGTGTGAAACTCTATTGAAATCTCTTAAGAGTTCCCCTCCTCCTAAAGTATAGGTTTCATTTTAAGGGAGGTGTGAGACTTGTAAAGGTTTTCTCCTAAACCTGTGAAATGGAGAAAGGTTTGTAAAAGAATAGTTGTTCTTCGCCCATTGAAGGAAGATCGTTAGTGAAAGCCGGTGGCCTCAAAGGAGGAGGAATCGGGAATGGACATAGGTCATGACGATCGAACTACTATAAACTCAGTGTGTATTTCCATTTATGCTCTTGATTACTATTGTTTTTTATTGAATTGCTTATAATACTTTCCTAGTCAAAGTACACTTTCAATATCGGTTTTTATCAAACTAAATTTTCAAATTGAGGCTTTTTCTAGCATTAATGAGGGTCACTCTATAACTCATCCTTCTATGTTCAATAGGATGGACTACACTTACTGGAAATACGAATGAGAATTTTTTTGATTTCTATGGATTTCGAGCTGTGGAACATCATTGAAAATGACTTTCAAAAATCTTCCAATCTAATGAATTATTTGAATGATTTAAAAAAAATATTTTATTTGAATGCTAAAACTATGAACGCCTTGTTTTGTGCCTTGGATAAAATGAATTTAACTGAGTTTCTACGTGGGACACTGTATATGATATATGAGACATACTAGAAGTCACACATGAAGGCACGAGTAGAGTAAAAGAGTCAAAAATTAATCTCTTAGGAAATAGTTATGAATTGTTTTAAATGAAGTCAAGTGAAACCATTGGTGACTTGTACACCCATTTTACGGATGTTATCAATGGTTTGAAATATCTTAATAAATATTATACTAATCTTGAACTAGTACATAAAATTTTAAGATCTCTTCCTAAATGTTGGGATCCAAAAGTAACTATCATTCAAGAGGCAAAGGATTTGAATAATTTTCCTCTTGAAGAACGTATTATTGAATCTCTAATTTTGATGATGATAATCAATTGATGAGTTTTATGATCTAAGTTGTGTGTTAGAGAAAGTGATGTATAATTAACTACGATGGTGAAAAGGCAATAAAATCTGATGTTAGGCTAGAGTCAAGTGCGAGTATCGAGTCAGGGTTCGGATGATGCAGTGAGATCTCGCCGGGAGTTCACCAGGAGTTTGTCGAAGGTGATCGAGAGCTCGCTGGGAACACGCTCGGAGTTCATCGGAAGATGATCGAGAGACTTGCCGGCAGTTCACCGGAGGATGCTAGGAAGTTCGTCGGGAGTTTGGAAGATCAATTAAAATGCCAAATAAGAAAAATTATAATTATGTAGTGTGTCATAATTAGCATTGTAATCGAGTCCTAATTGAGTTAGGTTTAGAAAAATCATTTGTAAGCTCCCCATGTTTGCTTCAAGTGTAAAGTGAGTTTAAGGGAAGAGTGCTAGATTGTAAATATTCCTCTCCTGAACTTGTGAAAAGGAGACAAGTGAAACGAGTTTTGATCTTCACTCATGGAAGATCATTAGTGGATACCGACGGGCCATGACGAAGGAGGACTCGAGAAGTGGACATAGGTCAAGTTTTTTATCGAACCATTATAAACTCTGTGAGCCTTCTTTTCTTGTTTTTTATTTTAGTATTTCATAGATAAATTGAGATTCATCATTTGGTCTTAAGTTTATTCGCTCTCTAACTTGATCATAACCAAAAACACTTTTAGTTTCAGTTCCTACCTCAAGTATATTTTTTAAACTGAGTACTCCTTGCACTTGTACTAATTCAATCCCCACTCCCCCCCTCCTTAGTGCCAACTCGGTCCTAACACTTATAAGGTCATTAATGACCTATGAAATGAGTTATGAAGCATACGATGAACAAGAGAAAAACCTTCTAAAGAACAGGAAAGATATTGCACTGAGAACAAAAGAAGATTTCTCGAGCGAAAGCTCAAGTAATGAGGATAATGATATTGCACTTCTGATAAGAAGACTTAAAAAATTCATGAAAGGAACAAAAATCATAAGAATAAAAAAGTATGAAAAAAGGATGTTATAATTTGTTAAAATGAAAAAAACCAAGTCACTTCAAAAATTAGTGTCCACAATTAAGAAAAAGTTATCGACTCAAATGAAGAAGAAAGCATTTATGGTAACTTAGGATGATTCGAGCGCATCAAAGGATAAGAGCAAAACAACAAAAATGAAATACAAACTACGCATTAATGGCCCTTAATGATGAGGTATATGACTCACTCAAAGTATTTGCTGGTTACAGGTGCCCTGCAAGCCAATCACGTGAGTGATGACACATATGACACGCTGTGAGATCTTTTTGCTTATGATTAATATTGACATATTCTTATATTATATTATTTGTAGCATATATATTATGATGTCCTTGGTTTTGTACAATGGGAATTGGATTGTGATGAGATCACGAGAATGAGATCGATTCACCTTTAAACACAAATCCTAAATAATCCCAATCATAGGTTACTCAAGAGGGACATCGAGATTATTGGGAAACCTTAGCGGGAGCATCACATGCACAATGAAAATCAAAACAAAACAGGTTTCCCACATAGATCAAATCATCGTACAAAGATTGGGTCACGAAAAAGCAACAAAAATAAAAAAAATCACATCATGTGAGAGATTATTTTACCTAGAGAGATCATATATCCCTGTATTCCAGAACCGGAAGGAGAGGATGAAGTAAGTCAAGCATCTTCCTCTTTAGACTTATCCACATGATGGATTTTTACAGCGAACTCCTCCAATCTGATCTCACAACTCTGGCGTAGGGGAGGGAGGAGAATAAGAAGGGGAGGCCAGAGCTGTAGTCTATCAACCATGAGTCTCCCCTCCTATTTATAGAGAGCAACCAAAAACCCTAGGACTCCTACCTTAGTGGGTATTGGATCTTCATCCAATTACCCACTAACCTTGCATTATTGGATCTATATCCAATAATCTCCTTAGGCCTCTAATTGGGCCTTAAGCAAGGAGACCATCAGCATAGGGTCTCATCTAATGAGAATAGGGGCTAATTGGATCTCCATCCAATCCTTTATTCGCTGAAGCATCCACCATATGTGTGTGACCCTTTAGGCCCGATACCGAGCTGGCCATGAGTCGCTCTCATCAGAACTCTTTCTGATATAGTGAATTATTATTCCCATAATAATTCACTCGACTCATCAACTATAAACGTATTAGGCCACTACGCCATGGTCCCCAAATAGTACAGGGGGAATCGAATCCATCGGACCTATCTGTCCATAGTTACCATGTATCTATAATCGCTCATCCAACTAATATCCCAGAGACCATATATTATACATGATATTATCAGGTCACATACGGAATCAGTTTATCTTGCTCTAATCGGATTCTATCGGAGAACTATTTTTCTCTCAATCAGAATCACCTTGACCAGAGATTTATCTGAGCGCTTACGGGATACTCCTCTCGCGATACCAAGAGTGGATGATCCTTTATTGATACTCAATGACCTTCATAAGGTTGGCTACCAATCCCGATAATTAACTATACCAGAACTAGAACTTTACAAAAGTTGTAAGTCTGGCATTAAATAAAGGAGTACTCATATAAGACATCTTTGGTATCTCAAGTTAAAGGACCATATATACAACTAGGACTATAGAATCGTTATCTGACTTTAGGTATCATCAACCCTACATCATTCCATAAGCGGATCAATCAGTGAACTCATTCTCTAATAAGCACCTGTACTATATCATTAGTGTCTCCATACAAGTGGCTATGAGACCAGCCACCTCCATCATATAGACGAGTATATAGTATACTAGTCTGTTCGGTTATCTCGATATCCCTCTCGAGTAACCTATGATTGAGATTATTTAGGATCTATGTTTAAAGGTGAATTGATCTCATTATCGTGATCTCATCATGATCTGATTCATATTGCACAGAACCAAGGACATCACAATATATATGCAACTGATAATATAATGTGAGAATGTGCTAGTAATAATCTTAAGGAAAAAGATCGTACAGCGTGTCACATGTGTCATCACTCATGTGATTGGCTTGCTAGGCACCTGTAACTAGCAATCTCCCACTTGACCTAAAACCACTCACCTATGTGTTTGATCCCCATCAGACCCCTGTGATGCTCAAATGCAATCTGAGCCAATGGCTTCGACAATGGATCTGCAATGTTATCTTCAGATAGAACTCTATCCATTGCTATATCTTATTAGGTCATGATTGCTCTAATCAGATAGAACCTCCTCAGAATAATTCTGATAAGACCTGGGTTCCCTTGCAAGAGCTATCGCCCTGTCGCTATCACAATATATAGGAATCAGCTCCACGTTGCTTGGTACGACTCCCATATCATATCATGATGAACTTCTTCATCCATATCCCTTCTTTTGCTGCATCTGCTATAGCAATGTATTCCGCCTCTATGGTCGAGTCAGTAGTAGTATCTTACTGCTCCTCCATTCAGGGTGAAAACATACCCTGAGTTCGACTTGCTATCATCGATGTCGGACTAAAAACTCGAGTCTGTGTGGCCCTCAACCTAGAGGCTACCTCCTCCATATACCAGTAAAAGATCCTTAGTCCTTCTCAAATACTTAAGACCTTCCAGTGTTCTAAACTAGGATCTACCTAATACTTGCTCGTGACACTCAGAGCATGTGCTATATCAGGCCTGGTACATAACATAGTATACATTATAGACCATATCGTTAAGGCATAAGATATTTTATCCATGTCTGCCATTTCTTTAGGAGTCTTTAGGGACATACCCCTAGAAAGTGATATTCCATGTCTCATCGGTATGAGACCTCTCTTGGAATTCTCCATGCCAAACCTTTTGATAATGGAGTCTATGTACCTAAACAGGGACAAGCCAAGCATCATCTTAGATCTATCTCTATAAATCCAGATCCCCAAAATATAGGATACTTCCCATAAGTCTTTCATGGAGAAGTTTCTGGATAGCCAAGTCTTTTTTATGGAGAGCATTTCTACATCATTCATCCACATACAATACGAAGAATGTGATAGCACTCTCATTTAACTTCGTGTACACACAAGGCTTATCTTCATTCTTAACAAAGTCATAAGATATGATCGTCTCATCAAATCTTATCTATCAACTTCGGGAAGCTTGCTTTAGTCCATAAATGGACTTGAGCAACTTGTACACTTTATCTAGACTCTCTCTGGATATGAATCCCTCTGGTTGTATCATATACACCACCTCCTCGAGGTTGTCATTGAGGAATGCCTTTTTCACGTCCATCTGCCAGATCTCATAGTCATAGTGTGCTACTATGGCCAAAAGAATTCTAATGGACTTAAGCATGGCTATAGGTGAAAAGGTTTCATCATAGTCAACTCCTTGTCTTTGACGATATCCTTTGGCTACTAGCCTTGCCTTATAGGTCTCTACCTTTCCATCTACTCTGATCATCGTTTTGAAGATCCACTTGCAGTCAATGGGTACTATACTCTCATGTGCATCCACAAGGTTCCAAACCTTGTTAGAGTACATAGAATCCATCTCAGAATTCATTGCTTCTTGCCACTTCCTGGAGTCTATACTCATAATAGCCTCCTCATAGGTCTGAAGATCAACATCCTGAGAGTCCTCTCCATTGATATGTCTCACATGTCTTTCAGGAGGGTGAGATACTCTGCTAGACCTATGCAAAATTGGAACTTGTGTGCTAGGTACCTGAACAGACTCAGGCTCTTGAATGGTGCTTGAGTTAGGTTCTCCAACCTCGCTTAACTCTATCTCACTCTCACTGTTTCTATCAAGAATGTGTTCCTTCGCAAGGAACATAGCTCTCTTGGCAACAAAGACCTTTCGGACCTCGGGATTATAGAAATAATATCCACAAATTTCCTTGGGGTATCCCATAAATGAGCACCATTCTATCCTTGATTCTAACTTATCGGGGTTGTGTCTTCCAACGTGGGCAGGACAGCCCCAAATCTTAACCATCTTAAGATCGGGCTTCCATATCTCACATGGTATAGATACTACCAACTTTGATGGAACTCTGTTCAGAAGATAAGCTACGGTCTCTAGGGCGTATCCCCAAAATGAGATGGGTAGGTCAGCGAAACTCTTTATGGATCGTACAATGTCTAATAGTATGTGATTCCTCGTTTCTGATACACCATTCAGCTGAGGTGTATAAGGACGTATCCATTGGGATAGAATCTCATTATCCTTAAGGAAATGGGTAAACTCCATACTCAAGTACTCTCCTCCTCGATCTGATCAAAGAGTCTTGATACTCTTTCCAATCTGATTCTCGACCTTATTCTTATATTTCCTGAATTTTTTAAAAGTCTCGGACTTGTACTTCATCAAGTACATGTGTTCATACCTAGAAAAATCATCAATGAATATAATGAAGTATGTGTAACCACCTATAGCCTGAGTCGATATGGGACCACATACATCACTATGTATGACTTTCAATAACTCAGTGGCTCTCTCTCTAGTTCCACTTAAAGGAGAGATTATAATCTTCCCACGAAAGCAAGGTTTGCAAGTTACATATGACTCATAGTCAAATGAATCTATGTATCCATCTTTCAGCAACTTTTGAATCCTTTCCTCATATATATGACCTAGCCTACAATGTCATAGGTATGCATTATTCACCTCATCTCTTTTTCTCTTAGACGTATTTATATTTATGATGTGTGGAGAAGTGTCTAATATATATAATCCATTTATAAGGGTCCCTCTAGTGATAACCTCATCATCCATAATTATTGAATAATTATTATTCTTAAAAACTAATTTATATCTACTAATTGTTAAACAAGAGATGGAAATAATATTTTTGATAATGGAAGGGACAAAATAGCATGCATTTAATACAATAATAGCTCCACCAAGCAGGTAGGATGACCTCCCCAACAGCATTACACCAACTCTTGCTCCATTGCCCATCTTGAGGTCTATCTAGTCTCTAGCCAATCTCCTAGGTCTTGCCAGAACCTGCAACGAATTGCAAATATGATAAGCACTCTCGGTATCCAATACCCATGTGTTATCTTGAAAATCTGACAAGTGAAGACTGATCATGAATATACCTGAAGCTTCTTCAAGCTTTTGTTTCACCTTCTTTGCTAGGTAGTCCTTATAGTTCCTCTTCCAATGCCCATCTTGGCTACAATGGAAGCACTATCCTTTATCCTTTGCTAGGTCTTTCTTGATAATCTTTGTCTTACCCGATCTTCCTTTGCCCTTACCCTTCTTAAGGGTCTTACTAGCCTTCTGTTTCCTATTGGTCTCACCAATATATAGAATTGACTTCTCTTTCTTGATGGCACTCTCAGCTTCCCTCAATATATTGAGGAGCTCAGGAAGAGTCACCTTAAACTTGCTCATATTACAATTTATGATGAAGTGAGAAAAGGAATCTAGTATGGACTGAAGTATAAGATCAATGCACATGTTATTCTCTAGGACTATTCCTAGACCTGTGAGTTTCTCGATCCACTCTATCATCTTTAGAACAGAGTTCTCAACCGATATCCCTTTGGAAGAGTCTATTAGATATCTCATATCTTTGAGTTCTTTCCTGTTTCTCAAATAACTAGCGGAGATGAAGAAGGTTAGAATCTGCATCCATGCTCTTATGTTGTCTCTGTAATTCAGGAGTCATGGAGGCCAGCATATAACATTTTGCCAATGAAGAATTATCTATATACTTCACATAGCAAGCAACCTCATCCTCGCTTGCCCCTTCTTCCAATGTGGGCACAATTGTATCAAGGACGTATACGATTTTCTCCACCGTGAAAATAATTCTCAAATTACAAAGCCAATCCATGTAGTTTGGACCAGTGAGGCGGTTGGCAACAAGTATGTCACGCAGGGGGTTTGTAAGCAACATGTTTCTGACAAACAAGATATAGCATAAATAAATAACATATAAATTTTACAAAAAATACTAATTAAGATATGGACTTTTATCTTAATATACTCCCACTATTTTCCTAGCGAATCATGCGACACCCTAGACACGTGAGACGGAAGTCTCCGACAAACTCTTGGTAGGGATCGGGATCCAATTGGCATCTTAGTGCAACCTCGAGGGACTCGACCAATTACACTAAGCCCAAAAGTAGGCAGGCAACTCTTGCCAACCTCAAGTCACCGGTGATATCTCTATGTCATAGGCAAGAAATCGATCACGTAGATAGGTGAGCCTCGAGGGACTCGACCAACTCAACCTATTTCGTGATTCAATTTCTTCCTATAACGATGGAAGGCCACATACATATTAGGCCACATTCAATCTTATTACCTCATGCTTACCGACTTAATATTATAGTAGGAGGGGTTTTTGTTTCGTATCGGTCTCCTAATATGTCGTGTCATACACATACATATTTAATATATATCTACATCGTATGTAAATATATATATATATATATATATATATATATATATATATATATCTAGTAGGTGTATAACACATCACATTTGCAAGCCACACCGGATGATCATGAGCCATCACCTAATATGATTAAGCCCGAGCCAATGAGCCTAATCACTCACAATAGGATCTATGTGTGCATCGGTGCATCTCCATGCCTTGTGATTGTTGATCTCGACATCATCGGTTCTATCGGATCGTCGCATCACCATGCATCATGATCTCCCGCCATGGCATCGTGGGTCCCGTTGTCACCTCCTCGCTCCCGCTACGCCTCTCCATGTAATTACAAATAAAAAATAGGCACACAGGCGCAACAATAAACGAGAAAAACAGAGGCTCATAGGCCCCAATAATAATAATAATAATAATAATCAGAATTACACACATCACAACATATAGCTCATGATTATCTATCCATATCATATATCACATCATATATATGATTACTAGATATATAATAATTAATTAAACTATTTAATTAATTATTTTTCTAGAAATCAGGACATGCTCGAAACTTCCAGAATTGTCACAAGTATTTTTGTAATTCTGGATGAGAGGACTGTCCTTAAAATTTTTAGAATTATGATAGAACCCTAGAAGGAGCTCTATAGATTTTGACCCTTGGTGGGGATCAACCCTTGGAATGCTGTAGGAGTTCCTCCCTTCTAGATTCGGCACAAGGCTACAAATAAAATTAATAATTACTTGATAAAAAGATGTGGAGGTTACATGCTTATATAGGGCTCCAAACCCTAGGGGGTGCTTGCCTATCTAAAATTACCCTTTTGCTTCTTCTATAGCCTACCTACCTTCGAGGGAACAGGTGGCGGCTAGGTTGGCTGTATAGCCGACCTAAGCAGGGGGAAACCCTAGCCGACCAGCCCAGTAAATGGGGCAACACCTACTAAAGCCTAAGGCCTCAATCTAAACTCTAACCACACTTCTTTATACGATAAAAGTGGCTATGTGGGTTTTATTACAATCTCACAGGGTTTTATTAACTACTTTTAGGGAGATTAGGACTCAACCCTATTGGAGTCCTATCAAACTCATCCTCTTAAAATCAGTCTTGTCCTTAAAATTGAGGGTACATAAACTCTGGGAACTAGGTCTTCAGCTCCTCATCAGCTTGGGTGTTAGTTGAAAGAATTTGAGTTGAGTCATCATCTTTAAATTTTCATTTGAGATGGGATACCTGGAGGATCAACTGTAATTTTGATCTGGTGCACAGATCTGACCTCCAATTTAGGGCCCCAATGTGATCCCCAATTTTGCAAGGCCCAAATAAGTAGGGAGACCACTTTCCTAAGGTTTGAATTTCGTGTTGGTGGAGTTGGAGATGAAAGGGGACTTGATCTTTCTCAGGAAACTTTCTTTTACTCTGGCGTTTGTCAGGGGAAAGTTTCTACCTTGCATAGGTTGCCACGTTGTTGCTTTGTAATAGTAGTCATGCCTTTTTTTGGAGTGAGAGTTGTCCTTCGATAAAATCTCTAGTGGTGTGAGCCTCATCTGAGTCTGAGGTGGGTAAGAGTAGTGATTTTTCGGGGCTCATTTTCACTTCTTCATGTTGTTGACTATCTTGCACGAGGATGGTGCTGATCCCAACTTTGGATGTGTTTGCTCTAAGAATAAACATCTGGCCATAATTTGGTGTGGACGATATCGTGGTCGTGATGGCTATAGTTCCACTCGGCCAAGGTGGTGTATATTTCTTTATAATGAGAGAGATGATGTTCATGCTTCGTTGAGTCCTGTGAATGATCCTTCCCCTTTTCTGATTTCGCCACTGGAGGGGCTCAATTTTCTCGGTCTTGGGCCGTAAATCGGAGGTCTTTAAGCATCATGGTCTGATCTTGGGAAAAGTTATGGAAGTCACCTGAGATCAGCAACCATGGTAAGTTCGACGGGATATAACACTTTAGAAGTAGCTTATTTTCGGGGAAAAGGATGTAGGGATGTGTCATAGCGGGAAATAGGCATGGCTGAATAATTCGTGTCTCTATCATCTCTTGGACGATCCTTTTCTCTTCGACCTTCTGAGGTTGTAGGAAGCAATCTAGCTGTGCAACAACTGGTAGAAGTTTCAGCCTGTTCAACATAGGGGGGTCAAACAACTTCAGAGGAGGTAATCGGCTCGGTTTGGTGGAGATGCCCAAAATTTCAGTAAGCTGTGGGAGAGGGTTCTTATCTTCAATCTCATGAAACCCTTGAATTTGAATTAGGAAACCACTAGATTTTTTTTTTGGTACACCCTCCTAGTGTTGTGTTGTGGTTGTAGTCGCTGGGCTCCCTCATAGAATCACATGCTTTCCTTTTCTGAAAAATTTCATGGTTAGCTTCGAAAAATTTCAGAAAATATCTCTAATCGTGGACAACTAATCAATGCCAAGCACTATATCAAAACCATCAAGAGGAAGGAAGAAAAGATTAGCAACTACGTCTTGCTCCTGTAGGATCAGTTTTACCCGCGGGCACTTCTAGTTGCAATTCAGAATTTGGCCGTTAGCTACCTTGACTTCAAACCCATTGTAATCTTCTTTTTGGAGCATTAAGTGGGCAACAATCTTACTGGTCATGAAGTTGTGTGTGCTCCCGATGTCGATGAGGATGATGACGGACTACTGCTTGAGAAACCCTTCAATCTTCAATTTTTGTAGGTTGGTGTAGCTGGCTAAGGTAGGGTCCGTGCGGGTGGTCAGTTGTGGTGTATCCTCCTTGGGCTCGAGAGTCGTATCTTCAAGTTTGGGTTCTTTAATGGGCGTAATCATTAGCGGTGTCTCCTTTTTACATTTGTGTTATAGGCTCCACAGTTTATCATAACACCCACATAGGCACTTTGTCGATCCGTCATGAAGGTCTTCTCTTGTTAATTTCTGTAGCTGAGGGGGTCAGCTGATAATAGGAGGAGGTGAAAGCTTTGGTGCCACTGGTCGGGGAGCAACTCTAGTCTTCCAAGCTTCATAGTTCAATTTGTCCTCTTAATGTCGCGCAAAGAAGATGGCTACCTTAAGTGTGTACGGCTGTCGCGCTTTAACTTCTTCCTGAATCTCCAGCTTCAAGCCCTCGATAAAAGTCCTTAATATATATTTTCTAAACCAATCATAAGTTTGATTATATAACCTTTCAAACCTGGTTTGGTACTCTTGGATGGTGGTTGTTTGACGGATCATCGCTAGTTCTTTGTTAAGGTTCTTTCTATAATCCAAATTTACATCGCGTTGAGATCTTATTGGGCTCAGTGATCGGCCTAATCTAAACTCCTCAAAGAGAGCGTGTAATTTAACATCCATACGTATCTCAAGAGCCTCCAATTTGGCTTCAAATAAGCCCACTGATGTCATGACGTAAGGATCTCCAACCTATCAAATCAAATCGATTAAAGAGTGTAGCTACAATCTTCAGGTTGAAGGCAGCAATGGCAGCGATGTCGGGGCTGCAGTGGTCAAGTCTCCTTGTGGAGGATGGCAACCAAGGGTAGCAGCAATAGTGGAGGAAGAAAATGACAGCAGTAATGTCGATTGCGGTCCTTCAGTGATGCTGCAATGTTAACGATGCAATGTTGTCGAAGCTACAATTTTTTAGGTGGCTAATATTTGTTGGAAGATAGCAGCCAAGAGATCTAAGTCGGAAGGCAGTAGCGATGGCGAAGGAAGAAGAGGGCAGCAGCAACGTCGGCTGCGGCTACGGTGTGACTTCGTGGCTGCAGGTGGCGTCAGTTTCAGCAAGGGTGCGGCTGCAATAGGAGGAAGATGGGACAGCGATATACACGGCTATTGCAGAGGAGGGCAAAAGCGGTATGGAGTGAGAGACGGGTGTTGTTGTGTTCAATTTGTTGCTGGCTGCGATCATGATAGTTGCTAGCAAACAATTGTTGCGGGCTACGATGTAAATAGATTGTAGCAAAAAATCTCTGCTGGTAGCTTTTTGCCACAAGGATCACTCTTGGCTGCAATCAAGGAGGATGGCAGCAAAGGTAGGTGTCTCGGTAAGGAAAGTTGGATAAAAAGGTAAGTGGATCGATAAGGAAGTAGGCTTTGGTTCGGGCTGATTAGGATGGTTGTTTGGCTACAATTTTGTTAGGATTTTTTGGGGAGTAACAATAGGAATTGAAGATGAGAGGCGGAGTCTCAAATCTGGAAAAGATAGCAGCGAGATCCAATAAAATTTTGATAAAAGATCGCTGTGGTATATGCTATACTGCCGAACAAATTTCCCATCGAAGAAGCAGCATTTTCTCGACATTAATTCTAGCAAAAATCCAAGAAATTTATAGAGAATTTCAATATCAAAATCTCAGTTCAGATGGTGATAGTAGTAGTAATGTGGATCAAGAAATTTTCAGCAGCGTAATGGTAGAAAAATTGTTGCAAACAAGATTACAGAATTCTCGTCGTAAAATTTTAGCACTGTGTGATGAAGCATTGCAGCGCATAAGTCTGGATCAAGAAGGAGTTTTTTTTTAGATCAGTCTTAGATAAAAGCTAAGACAATCTATGAATTTGTGTAAAAATTTTGGCCAAAAAGGATGAACAAAAGTTTAGTTTCAAGATGCCAATATTCAGAGGGCAGATTCTTTGTCGTAAAAATTTCAGCACTGCATGATGGTGAAAAATTGCACAAGAAAACTGGTTTCAGAAGGAGTTTTTCCCAGAAATCAATCCCACATGAAAGCCAAGTTGATCTTTGGAATTGTATAAAAATTTTGACCAAAAAGAAGAAGAAATAAACCAGTTTCAAGAGGCAAAAATGTGGCTGAAAATTTTTGCAACGTTTCGCCTTCGCAACAACGATAACGTTTATGACAAACAAAATTTGCAGCGAATAATATTTGGGAAAAATCTTCAATGCATAAAGTAAGGAATCTTACAGTATTAAAGAGGTGTGAATGATAAAAATATATCAGATTTCCAGATCACGCAGGGGGCAGTAGCAGATAGAGGGATCTGCGGCTTGGTGGGCGACGTCAAAAGCAATTATGGGAATTGCTTGGGAAGGTAGAGGCATGATAGTTCTATAGATTTTGACTCTTGAGGGGGATCAAACCCTTGGAACGCTGTAGGGGTTCCTCCCTCCTAGATTTGGCATAAGGCTGAAATAAAATTGATAATTGCTTCCTTCAAGAGGGGGGCGGCTACATCTTTAAATAGGGATCAAAATCCTAGCCTAAGGGGGTGCTTGCCTAAGTAGAATTATCCCTTTGACCCTTCTATAGCCAACCTGCCTTAATAGGAATAGGAGGTGGCTAAGTGGCTCTATAGCCGACCTAAGCAGGGGGAAACCCTAGCCGACCAACCCAGTAAGGGGTGTGGCAGCTACTAAGCCCTAAGGGCTAATCTAGACCCTAGCCATACTCCTTTATAAAATAGGAGTGGCTTTATTACAATCTAATAGGGTTTTTATTGACTAGTACTAAGATGATTAGGACTTAACCCTGCTGGAGTCCTATCAAGTCCGCCCTCTTCAGCTCAGCCTTGTCCTCAAGGCTGAGGGTCCATAAACTCTGGAAACTAGATCTTCAACTCCTCATGTGACTCCCATGCTGTCATTAACTAAACGTTGGCCTCCTCATCAACTGGGGTGTTAGTTGGAAGGATTTGGTCTGAGTCATCTTCTTTAAATTTCCATTTGAGGTGGGATACCTGGCGGATCTACTGTAATCTTGATCTAGTGCACGAATTTGATCTTCTGGTTCAGGCCCCAATGTGATCTTCAATTTTGCAAGGCCCAAAGAAATAGGGAGACCACTTCATTAAGGCTCGAGTTTCCTGCTGATCGGGCTGGAGGTGTAGAAAAACTTGATCATTAATTTTTCGTCCATTCTGAAGTTTGTCGGGAGGCTGTTTCTTCTTAGCATATGTTGCCATATGGTTAGTCTTTAGTGATAGCCAATCTTTCTTCTGGAATGGTGACTGCCCTATGGTATGGTTCAAGATGATGAGAGCCCAATATGGCATGAGCATGGATTGTAATTCTTCTAGTTTTACTCCTCTTTCATGCCATGGACCTGTATCCAACCATATTTTAAATTTGGTAGTAATTAGTATCTCCTGTAAAAACCTCATATGAAATGTAGGGGAAGCCTTAGTGTAAATTAGGAGTTGACCATCTTGCATAAGAATAGCCCCAATTCCAACTCCTGACGCATCAACCTCAATGACAAAAGTGCGGCCGAAATTAGGCAGCGCTAGGATCGACGTCATTGTCATGGCTGCCTTTAGTCATTCGAAGGCTGCGAAGGCTTTATCCGACCATAAGGAGTCTTTCTTCAATAAGGACATGATCAGGGCACTGATCTTGTCATAATCTTTCATAAAATTTTGGTAGTAGCCCGTGAGTCCAAGGAAACCGCGTAGTGATTGTACGTTTGTAGGTCTCAGCCATCTTTGCATTGCCTCAATCTTTGTCGGGTCCACCGCTACTCCATCCTCTGATATAATGTGCCCAAGATACTCCACTTTACGCTATAAGAAGCCACACTTTGATTGTTTAACATCAATAGTATTCTCCCGAAGAATCGCTAGAATAGTTCGTAAGTGCTGAAAATGTATATCAAGCATAGGGCTATAAATGAGAATATTATCAAAGAAAACCAATAGGAACTTGCGTAGAAAACTCCGAAAGATGTCATTCATCAGGCTTTGGACAGTAGAAGGAGAATTGTTAAGTCTGAAAAGCATTACTAGAAACTCGTAGTGACCGTTATGCGTGCGGAATGCAGTTTTCAAAACATCTTCAGTGCATACTCGAATCTGATGATAACCGGAACGAAGATCCAATTTAGTGAAGTCTTGGGCTCCTTTTAATTCATCCAAGAGCTCATCTACAACTAGTATATGATAGTTGTCCTTGATGATGATAGCATTCAAGACCCTATAATCAATGTACATTCTCCATGTATCGTCCTTCTTGTGCACTAGCAACACTAGTGAAGAATAAGGGCTGCAACTCTGTCGAATCACCTTGGTGTCAAGCATCTCTTTAACGATGTTCCCAATCTCATCCTTCTGCAAGTGAGGGTAGTGGTACGAATGCAAATTTATTAGAGATTTGCTCGGCAGAATAGGAATACAATTGTCATGCGGTTGGTTAGGGGGTAGCTCATGCGGCTCCATGAAAATGTCTACAAATTCATCTAGCAAGAGGGCAAGCTTAAGATCTGAATTTTGTATATTCTCCCCCTTAGATGGCTGCTAGATATACCTAAAAAATCCACCATGTGCTTTGTGCAAAACTTTCTCTATTTGTTGCGACGAAACGGTGGAAATTTGGCTCCCGCGCTTGTCTCGTAACGTGACCTGTCTCCTTTTATAATAAAATTTCATGATTAATTTAGAAAAATTCTAGGAGATATCACCTAGTGTTGTGAGTCATTCGATCCTGAGGACGGCTTCATAATCATCGATGGATAGGAGGAAGAAATCAGGTACCACTTCTTGGTCTTGGAGGAGTAGTTTCACCCGCGGGCACCGTTGGTCGCAATTGAAGATTCGATCGTCGGTGACCTTTACATCGAACTTGTTGCAACTTTTAATTTGAATCACCAAACGTGCAACAACCTTAATGTTGAGGAAGTTATTTGTGCTGCCCATGTCGATGAAAACGGTGATGGGTTGCTATTTTAGAAGTCCTCCAACTTTCATTGTCTTCGGATTGGAGTAGCCAGCTAATGCGTGCACTACGTAGTCGGCTGGTTAGGACTCTTCCTCCATGACTTCTTCTTTAGGTTCAAGGGCTTCTTTAGATGTTTCATTGTCCTCATCCTCAGCTAATTCAATCACGAGGAGTCGGCTCTTTTTGTAGCAATGTTCGCGGCTCTATGGTTCGTCGCAATGCGAACACAACCCCTTGGCCGATCGTTCGCGAAGCTCGTCTCTTGTCAATTTTTTTGGTGCGGGGGCTTGGATGGCAGTAGAGGGGGCAGTAGACTTCGGCATGGCTGGTCGGGGAGCAACCCTTGTCCTTCGTACCTCATGGTTCAATCGTTCTTCCTGGATACGCGAGAAGAAAATTGCCGCCATAAGTGTGTACGGTTACCGCGCCTTTACTTCTCCTCGGATCTCCAGCTTTAGGCCCTCAATAAAAGTATGTAAAAGTTGTCTCTTAGACCAATTCTTAGTTTGGTTAGATAAACGCTCAAACCTTGTTTGGTATTCTTGTATTGTAAAGGTTTGATAAATCTTTACCAATTGTCCGTCGATGTTGTCAAATCGATTGGTCTGAAGCGATTTAGTAGTCCTTCCTTGAATCGCTGCCAAGAGAGTCCTCCATGGGTGTGCTCAAACAAATTAAACCACTGAATAGCATCTCCCTCGAGGTGGATGACAGCAATCTCCACCCGTATGGCATCGACGGTTCGGTAGAACCGAAAATAGCACTCCCCGCGCGAGATCCACCCGATCGGGTCTCCTTCTCATCTAGGGAAGTCAACCTTCATGCATGTATTATTGAGATCAAAGGTGATGTGGCCATGTTCTTGAGGATCATCTCGTTGATCTAAAGTTTCTCGATGTTATAATTTCCTCGGGCTCGACGGTCGGCCATTGCTGAATTCGGCGAAAAGGGATCGCATCTTCTCTTATCATCAGCCATTGCTGTAATATTGAGATCTTTTTTTTGTTGTTGGGTTAGTGGCATAGGAATTTTGGAGAAGGCGGTGGCCGATTGGAAGATGAATCAGTTTGGATGAAAGTAGGCTACGGTTTAGGGCAGATTTGGGGGGCTATTTGGTTTCACTTTAGGGTAGGGTTTTGAAGGGTTTTTGTTGAGGATGGTAGGGTTTTGAGATGAGGAAAAGAGAGTCCAAAATCTTACAAAAAAATAGCACTCAAATCTGATAGAATTCGGGAAAAAAAGTGCTACGATGTGCTGTCTTGCTGAACCGATTTTACATTGAAGAAATGATGACTTCTCGACATAAATTACAGAGGAAAGTTCAAGAAAAGTATGCAGAAACCCTTGGTTTAGATGTTGTTAATACCAATAAAAAGTTTGACGAAATTTTGGCATCATAACAATAGGGAAATAGGGCAAAAGACGAAAGGCAGATTCCTTTGTCGTAAAATTCTAAAACTACGTGATGGTCAAAGATTGCATATGAAAACCTTTTCCAGAAGGAGTTTTTCCAAGAAATCAAATCCAGATAAAAGCCAACTTAATCTTGAGAATTGTGTAAAAATTTCAGCTAGAAAGGAGAAGGAATAAGCTAATTTCAAGAGGCAAAAACACGGTTGAATGTTTCTGCAGCGTTTCGCCTTCGTAACAACGATAATATTTGCAACAAACAAAATTTGTAGCGGATAAAATTTGAAAAAAACACATTAACGTGTAAAATAAGGAATCTTGTAGTATTGAAGAGGTGTGGATGATAAAAAAAATACCAGATTTCCATATCAAACGTAGGGGGCAGCGGCATACTGATTGGATTTGCGGTTGGGGTGGAAGGTGGAGGCGTGTATCACAGTAATTATGGGAATTACTTGGGAAGGAGGGGCAGTAAGTTCATTACTCTGATACCAAATGATAGAACCCTAGAAGGAGCTCTATAGATTTTAACCCTTGAGAGGGATCAAACCCTTGGAACGCTATAGGGGTTCCTCCCTCCTAGATTCGACACATGGTTGAAATAAAATTGATAATTACTTCCTTCAAGTGGGGGGGTAGCTACATCTTTAAATAGGGATCAAAACCCTAGTCTAAGGGGGTGCTTGCCTAAGTAAAATTACCCCTTTGCCCCTCTTATAGCCAACCTGCCTTAATAGGAACAAGGTGCGGCTACGTGGCTCTATAGCCGACCTAAGCAGGGGGAAACCCTAGCTGACCAACCCAGTAAGGGGTGTGGCGGCTACTAAGCCCTAAGGGTTAATCTAGACCCTAGTCATACTCCTTTATAAGGTAGGAGTGACTTTATTATAATCTAACAGGGTTTTTATTGACTAGTACTAAGATGACTATGACTCAACCCTACTGGAGTCCTATTAAGGCAGTTGAGATGGCTATAGGGCAGCAGGAATGCCGCTCTCATACTAGATGATAGAACCCCAAAAGGAGCTCTATAGATTTTAACCCTTGAGGGGGATCAACCCTTGGAACGCTGTAGGGGTTCTTCCCTCCTAGATTCAGCACAAGGCTAGAATAAAATTGATAATTGCTTGATAAAAAGAGGTGGAGGCTACATGCTTATATAGGGCTCCAAACCCTAGCACTAGGGGGTGCTTGCCTAACTAAAATTATCTTTTTGCCCCTTCTATAGCCTACCTATTTTTTTTGGTAAGTTTCTATAGCCTACCTAACTTAGAGGGAACAAGTAGCGGGGGGAAACCCTGGCCGACCAGCCGTTGGCGATTGCCGCTGCGGTAAGCGTTGCTGCCCTCGATGGCACCTCACGGGCGGGCGGGCGGGCGTCGCCCCTTTGTGGGCTGGCTGCGGGCATTGCCCCTACGGCCTAGCCGTTGGCAAGCGTCGCCCCTTGCGGGCTGGCCGCGGGCAGCCGCCCTTGCTAGCAGCCCTGGCCGCTTGTGGCTACCCCCGTAGAGGGCCTGGCCGTGGTTGGCCACCCTTGCAAAGGGCCTGGCTATGGCCAGCCATCCCCTTTCCTCACTCTGTTGGCTACGAAAATACAGCAAGAATGCGTAGAACGATTTTACACTATTCAATCTCATCACACGCAGTTTAAAACCAATATTTATCACGAAAACCTTAGCTCTGATACCACTATTGGGAAACCTCCGTCGGAGCATCACATGCGTGGTGAAAATTAAAAAAAGAGATTATTTTACCTAGGGAGATCGTATATCCCTGTATTTCAGATCTGAATAGAGAGAATATGCCAGTAATAATCTTAAGCAAAAGATCACGTAGCATGTCACACGTGTCATCTCTCACATGATTGGCTTACAGGGAACTTGTAACCAGTAGAGATAACCAGATAGATTGGTGTACTATATACCTATCCATATGATGGAGGCGGCTGGTCTCATAGCCACTTATGTGGAGACACTAAGGATATAGTACAGGTGCTCATTGGAGAATGATTTCACTGATTGATCCACTTATGGATTGTTGTATGGTTAAAGATACCTAATGTCAGATAGCGATTCCATAGTCTCAGTTGTGTATCTAGTCCTTTGACTTGTGATACAAAGGATGCCTTGATGAGTACTCCTTTCTTTGACGCCAAACTTATAAGTTTGAAAAGTTCTAAATCTGGTACAACTGGTTATCGAGATTAGTAGCCAACCTTATGAAGGCAATTGAGTGTCAATAGAGGATCATCTACTCTAAGTATCATGAGAGGAATATCCCATATGTGCTTGCTCAGATAAATCTCTGGTCATGGTCGTTCAAATTGAGAGAGAAGGAGTTCTCCGGGAGAATATGATTAGAGCGAGACAATGACGGATTCATTATGTGATCTGACAGTACCATGTCCAATATATAATCTTTGGGATATTAGTTGGATGAGGGATTATAGATACACGGCAACTATGGATAAATAGGTTCGATGGATTCGATCCTCCTGTACCGTCTAGGACTATGGCGTAGTGGCTTAGTACGTCCATAGTCGATGAGTCGAGTGAATTATTATAGGGATAATAATTCACTATATCATAAGGAGTTCTAATGGGAGTGACTCAAGCCAGCTCGGCATCAGGCCTAGAGGATCACACACATATGGTGGATGCTTCAACGAATAGAGGATTTTATGGAGATCCAAGTAGCCCTTATTCTCATTAGATGAGACATTATGTTGATGGGTTCCTTGATTGAGGCCCAATTAGCCTAAGGAGATTATTGGATAGAGATCCAATAATGCAAGGTTAGTGGATAATTAGATGGAGATCCAATATCCACTAAGGCCGGAGCCCTAGGGTTTTTGGTGGCTCTTTATAAATAGGAGGGGAGACTCATGGTTGATGGGCTGCAGCCTTGGCCTCCCCCTCCTATTGTCCTCCCTCCCTTTACAAGAGTTGCAAGATCAGATTGGAGGAGATTCACTGCTGAGATCCATTGTGTAGATACCGCTAGAGAGGAAGATGTTTGATTTCCTTCATCCTCTCCATCCAGATCTAGAATACGGAGATATACGATCTCCCTAGGTAAAACAATCTCTCACATGATGTAGTTTTTTCAGTTTTTACGGCTTTCTCGTGACCTAATCTTTGCACGACGATTTGATCTGTGTGGGAAACTGATTTTTGTTTTGATTTTTGCTGTGCGTGTGATGCTCTCGATGAGGTTTCTCAACAACATCTTTTTCCTATGATAAATTATTTAATGCATTTCATGATTTATATAATGAACTTAAAAAGGTTGGTAAGAAATGTAAATAACTAACAAGGGATCATGCATTACTTACTATTAAATTTAGAGCTTTGCATGAAACATCAACATCATGTACTCCTTGCTCTAAATGTGAAGAGTTAGAAGCAGTAAAAAAGGAAAATTTGTTATTAGCATAAACCTTGGAAACGTTTAAAATTTGAAATAAATCATTAAAATGATTCTTGCCAACTAAGAGTGTGTCTATAAAAAAGAAGGAATTAGTTTTGTAGGTAATAATACTTAACCAAAGCCAACAAAATTTATAAAAAGTTTCACTCTACATATTCCCCCCAAAGATAAATGTACATATTCATTAAAAAAAATATCTATCATAAATTAGTTTGGGTTCCTAAAGAAACAATCAATGACTTAATTTCAAAGGTCAAGAGAGATAGATCTAACTATAAAGGACCCAAAGTTAAATGGGTACCAAAAGTAAACCTTTTTTTTGTAGGTATATCTCCAAACTAGAGCTAAGAGCAAAAAAATGGTATCTTGAATAGTTGATGCTCAAGGCACATGACTAAAGATCTAACACAATTTTAAAGCTCACTAGCCGAGACAGAGGGTATGTCACCTTCGGAGATAACAACAAAGAAAAAAATTATTGACAAAAGAAATATAGGTAACAAGTCAAACCTTTTAATTGAAGATGTTTTATTAGCCGATGGTTTAAAACACAATGTACTAAGTATTAGTCAATTATTGATAAGGGTTATAGCATCAAATTTGAATCTAATGCTTGCATTATAGACATACCTCAAAAAAATAGATTAGTGATTGTCTTAGGAACTAATAATGTGTACACTATTGATCTTGATGACTTTTGTGATGAAACTTGTTATTCGGCTTTAAATGATGATGCATGGCTTTCGCATAGAAGATTAGTCATGCAAGAATGAAACTAATTTCATAAATTACAACTAAAGAACTTGTAAGAGGTAGACCTAGAATTAAGTTTGTCAAAGATAAAGTTTATGATGCATGCCAACTACGTAAACAAAAAAAAGTAATTTTTAATCTAAAAATCAAGTAAGCACCTCTAGACCATAACAATTAATCTATATGGATTAATTTGGACTAAATGATACCATAAGTTGATGAGGTAGTAAATATACATTTGTAATCGTTGATGACTATAGTTGATTGACTTGGACATACTTTTTGGCATATAAAAGTGACTGATTTAAATATCTTTTAAAATTTTAGAAACTAGTTTAAAAATGAAAAGGGTTTTATGATCTTATCTATTTGTAGTGATCATGGTGGTGAATTTAAAAATCATGATTTTTAATATTTTTATGAGTTAAATGGGCATGATGACAATTTCTCCACTCCATAAAATCCACAACAAAATGAAGTTATTGAGAGAAAAAGTAGGAGTATATAAGAGATGGTAAGAACCAAGTTAAACAAACATACCCTACCTAAATACTTTTGGGCCAAAGCTGTTAACACGATATGCTATGTCATGAACAGGGTTCTCGTATGACCACTATTTTCTAAAACTCCCTATGAATTATGGAACAACAAAAGACTCAATATTTCATATTTTAAAATTTCAATTAAATTTTATTTTAAACAAAAAAGATATCATAGGAAAGTTTGATGCAAAACCCGATAAAATCATATTTCTTGGATATTCCTCTATTTCAAAAGCTTATTACGTCTTTAATAAAAGAACTTTTGTTATTGAGAAATCCATCCATATTGTTTTTAATCATTTTCTCAAATTTAAGAAAAATAATTTGATGATGATATTGATCGTGATACTTTAAATTTGAATGAAAATTCTCCTCTCTCAAGCAACTTGGATGCATCTACTTCCAAAGATTCCCTACCTAAGGAATGGAAGTATGTAGATGCTCATCCTAAGGAGCTAATCATTCTAGATATATTAAAAGGTTTTAAACTCATTTATTATTTAATTTTTTTTGTGCTAATACCGCCTTTTTATCTCAATTGAACCGAAATGTATTAACGATGATTTAAAAGATGATTCATTGGTTTTTGCAATACATGAGAAGTTAAATCAATTTGAAAAAAATAATATATGAATGCTTATTCCTTGACCTATTGATCATCTTGTAATTAGCACTAAATGAGTCTTTAGGAATAAGCAAGATGAATCTAGTATCGTGGTTCGAAACAAGGCTAGATTAGTGGTCAAAGGTTTCAACCAAGAAAAATGTATTGATTATGAAGAAATATTTGCTCATGTGGCAAGACATGAAGCCATAAGGATACTCCTTGCCTATGCTTCTTTAAAAATTTCAAATTATTTTAAATAGACGTTAAAAGTGTTTTTTTAATAGTTTTATTTTCGAAGAAGTTTATATTGAGCAACCACCCAGATTTATGAATATTTTTTTCTTAACCATATTTTTAAGTTATCTAAGACTCTCTATGGATTGAAGTAAGTCTCTAGGGCTTAGTATGAGACGCTTAGTTCTTTTCTTATTTAAAATAATTTTTCAAAAGATAAGATTGGTACCATATTATTTATTAAATAATTTATTTATTATTCAAATTTATATTGATGATATTATTTTTGGTTCTACTAATAAATCTTTATGTGAATCATTTATCAAAAGTATAAGTCAAGAATTTGAAATGAATTTAATGGGTGAATTAATATTTTCATTAGGATTAAAAATTATACAACTTAAATCAAATTTTTATTAGTCAATCTACATATGCTTTGGATCTATTAAAACAATTTCATATGGATAGTGTTAGTGCCATTAATACACCAATGAGCACCTCTACAAAACATCCCTATAAAGTGTGACAACACCAGTGCAATATGCTTGTTAAAAAATCCTATTCAATATTCACGAACTAAGCATATTGATGTCACACATCATTTTATCTGGGACCATAGAAGCAATCATGATATATCCTTAGAATTTGTTAATATAAAACATCAGCTAGCAGATATATTTACTAAATTATGAGGTGACGAAAAATTTGATTTTATTAGAAGAGAGATAGACATGTTGAGTCTTCCAAACACATGAACCCTTTTCATTTTTTTTGGATCATTATCTTTATTTTTCGATTTTCATGACTTGAGTTTTTTATTTGAATCAAGATTGTTTTCTATGATTCCTTCTTCTTAATATTTACAAAAGAAGAGATTTGTCAAAATGATTCATGGTTTTTCAGTACTCATGACTTGATCTTTCATTTTCCATGTGATATAATTTTTTTGCATCCTTCCCTTCTCTTCTTGTTTTGATAATCACAAAATGGAGAGTAAGAAGTGTGATCTTGCTTATCTCAAAAAAAGCAAAAAGTGCTAACTTGCACATCTCAAAAGAGAAGCAAAATCGTTAACTTGCATATCTTACAAAATTGCTAGTGCGTGTTTCAAAACTTTGTTAGTTGCACTCTTCTCCTATTTATTAATGACAAAGGGAGAGAAATAATGATGATGTGAAATTATGTCTAATGATTTGGAATCTTAACTTACTCTTTGAGATTTTGATGACATTATGATGTACCTTGATGACTTGAAAATTATACATGCAATACTTCAATATGATTTGAAATTATGATGCACATTATGATGAATGCAATTTGGATATGTTGCATATAATCATTGTGATTCATGATTAAAGCTAATTTGGCTTGATTTCAAATATTATCAATCTTTTTTAATTCAAGTTTACTTTATTTTGATATGACATATAGATAGGAGGAGGGGTTTAGTTAAAACTCCATCATCAATTGGTTATCATCATCAAAAAGGAAAAGATTATTGAATCTTAGATTTCGATAATAAAATTAATTAATGAAGTTATGATCTAATTTGTGTTCAAGAAAAGTGATGTAGGATTGTCTTTGATCATTAAAATGTAAAACGATTGAAGTAAGAAAATCAGACATTGGGCCGAAGTCATAGATCGGGCATCGGGCTAGAAGAATCGGATATTGTGTCAAGATCGAATGTTGTGAGAGTCAACATACTGATGGATCGAGCTGTTAAATCTCGGATTTTGATGATGAAAACAATTGATGGATTTATGATCTAACCTATGTGTTGGAGATAAGTGATGCAGGATTAACTACAAATTGTAAAAATGCAAAACAATCTGTCGTTAGGTCGGAGTCTAGATTGGGCATTGGGCATTGGGCTAGGGCTTCGGACAATGCAACGGGAGCTCATTGGGAGTATGTCGAGAGTTCGCCAGAAGATGATTGGGAACTCCGAGAGTTCGTCAAAATGATGTCGGGAAGTTCACCGGGAGTTCGCCGAAAGGATGTCGGGAGGTTCACCAGGAGTTCGCTGAAAGATCAATTGATGTGTCAGAAAAAGATTGATTGTAATTATTTATCATTAAGTGTTGTAGTTATCATCTTGATTAAAGTTAGTTTTTGGAGAGATCCAACTAACTCAATTAGGAGCCAACCGGGTCCACTTTGGATTTGATTTGAGCTCATAATAGAGCTCATTTCGTTGACCTGGAAGGAGGTCAACTAGAGGTATGGCTCATGTATGAATCAGTACTTTTTAGTATTATTTTCAGAATTTGAGTGATGGTACCACTGGTGGGCGGTGAGAGTACCACCCAGGCAATGGTGGTACTGCCCAGGTGGTGGTAGTACCATGCGCCCATAAATTTTGGGCACTTTCGATAATAGTACGCCCATACTCGGATTTTCCAGAAATGTTTAAATTTTGACTCCAAATTTTAAAGTCAAATTGGGGTCTATAAATACCTCAAGTTTTCTTGCTTGGGAAAGAATGAAAGTACAAAAAAAAGGAAATGAAATAGATAGAAAGAAAGGGAAAATTATGGTTAATTTGTGAAAGTTCCCTCCCTATTGTGTAAGAGTGAATTGTGGTTAAGGCAAGGACTCAAATTGAGTTGTAAAGGTTGATCTCCTGAGCCTAAGAAAAGGAGTGTAAAGGTTGATCTCCTAAGGCTGAGAAAAGAATAGTATAAAGATTAATCTCCTAAGCCAGAGAAAAGGAGAGTGTAAATGTTGTTCTCCTAAGCCTGTGAAAAAGATAAAGGTGTGTAAAGGGTAGTTGATCTTCGCCCTTGAAAGAAGATCGTTAGTGGACACTAGTGGGCCTCGATGAAGGAGGACTCGGGAGTGGACGTAGGTCAGTTTGACCAAACCACTATAAAAACACTATGAGCATCTCTATCTTGTCGTACTTTAATTTTGCTCTTGAACTTAGTTGCTATTAACTAGTTCTAAGAAAAGCTCAAGCTTCTCAGTTTGATTTCATCTTTAAAATCGCTCTCTAACTTATTTGCTATTAATGAGTTCCAACAAAAGTGCTTTCAATTTTGGTTTTTCTTCAAGCCAAATTTTTCGAGTCGAGTTTTTATCACTTGCACTAATTCACCCGACCCCCCACCCCTCCCCGGTCTCAGTTCCAACTCGATCTTAATACCAAAGGAGAGAATGATGCATCGAGAGTTTGGATGAACCAATGACATGTCGAACAATACAAGATTTACACTTTGTTATCATTTTTGTTATAATAGTCGTAGTCTAGGTCTTAATTGAGCTAGTCTTAGGTATAACCATACTAACTCAATTAAGGGCTAGTTGAGCCTTATTTAGGACTGATTTAGGCCTATTGGGAGACCTATTCAATGACCCAATGCTGGGTCTGGTGGTGGTGCCGCCCAGAAGATACAATCTTCTATGTTGTGTCAGGCGATGGTACCATCTAGACAGTCTCCCGGATTGTGTCAAGTGGTGGTACCACCCAAGCTGATGGTAGTATCACTAGAGCTCAGTATCTAAGGCTGTGTTCCATAGTAGTACTGCCCATTAATGATGGTGGTATCACCAACACCTTGGAAACCCCCAAAATTTAAATTTTGGCTCTATTTTTTAGACCATTTCGGACCTATAAATACCCCTCTCGTTTTTGCTTGAGGATGCAAGAACTGAGATCAAAAACTTACGATTCTAAGTGTGTAAACTCCATTAAAATATCTTGAGAGTTCCCCTCCTCGTAAAGTTTAGGTTTCATACTAAGAGAATGAGACTTGTAAAGGTTCTCTCTAGAACCTATGAAAAAGAGAATGGTTCTAAAAGGGTAGTTGATCTTTGCCCATTGAAGGAAGATCATTAGTGAAAGCCAATGGCCTTGAAGGAGGAGGAATCGGGAGCGAACATAGGTTTCGTTTCGACAATCGAACCATTATAAACTCGGTATTCATTTTTTTTTATGCTCTTCATTAATATTGCTTTCTGATTTAACTGGTTATAACCCTTTCCTAGTCGAAGCACACTTTTAATATCGGTTGTCATTGAATGAAATTTTTAAATCGAGATTTTTAAGGAAGCACTAATTCACACCAACCACACCCCCCCCCCCCCCCCCCCCCCTCTCTCATAGTGTCGTTACGGTCCTAACAACTTGCACTCAAATTTCTCCCTCGGTGGTACACAACCTCTATATACTGATGACTAAGGCTTTCATCTAAAGTCAATATATGCATGGAAGACCCACCTCTGCGGTACCAAGCATTTAGTCCTTGAATCCATAGCCCTTCTTACCGTCATGTTGTTCACTAAAGTGGAGCTCCCAGTAGCTCCTGATCATACCTCCGTATGATCAAGTCCCTCATGGGACTTCTCCCGCGTGTGTTGTATTTCCTTAAACCGTTCCACCATGATCTCTTGCACTATGTCACCTCTTGGTGACATCTCCATTGCATTCAAATTTTTGTAGGATGAACTCAGATATGATCTCTCTATGTGTGACATTTGCCAACATCGTAGGGCCTCTACCACATCCGATTGTGTTTGTTTCTTTCGTAATCAACTTTCGTCCACCCATTCTTGGGTCACACCTAGACAAAGCATAGCTTTAGGATAGTCCATCGCCTAGTAGCTCTCGAAGTTCGGATCTTGGGCCTCTGCCCCCATGGGCACAATCTCTACTATGGACCGCTTTCTTCATGACAACTCAAGTGTTAGCACTGTGGCATATTTTTCAAGAGTACCCGCCTTTGTATCCTTGTGCCAAGGCCTTTTGACCCCAACTTCACCTCTGCAAGTTGAGTCACCTTAGTTCCTTCGTCAAATGCTTCTTTGAGATAAGGTGCATGTGCCTTAAAGCTCCCTTTGTCTTTGGCACTATGCAAGATGAGTCTACTCCATCAGAATGAAGAACCCATGGAACGACATGATCCCGCTCTTACCTCTACAAGAGTTCATGTCCTTAACCTCTATCCAAGAACAGCTTTGTGCCTCTGCTCTATATTTCATTTCTACGTTGACTCCCTTCATACGACTTGAGTACTTCACCAAGTTCCACCCAAGTTGCTCTTTCTCTCGATTTGCATTGAGTTGATAGTGGCCTTCGCACCCACCATTATATTGGTTAGCCCTCCATAGAATCCAATTCTTGCATCGACTCTAAGTGTGCCTTCATTTGACATTGCTATGGGTCGCTCCCCTAATTGATCTCATATGCATCCACTAATGCATTACCTCATGTAAGTCATATAACAACTCCTCGTCGCTTGCTCAATCCTTTTAAGCTTTTTGGAGTTGCTATCTTGAGGTACTCCTACTCAATATGTGTGGTCTGTTACACATGATTCTCCCTCTAGAGAACCAGGACTTATCCCTCTTGGATATCTATCCTGTTGGAATAACTTTTATCTTTGCATCCTTCCGTTTGAAAGTTTTGAAGACCACCATCCCGTTGGACTACTCTGCCTTGCTGAATAAACTATGCATTATTCTGCTCCCGCAAATGCACTTGCTAGATTATAAGTCTTTGCCAATATAGCCTTCAAGGTCTAGTAATATGCTGAACTTATTGTACACTTCAGCCTCCTATGGACGTATCTTTCCCATGTCGAAGAGAAAGTTTCAATACTCCATGGTGTCAAGTTTCAATCGTCTTAGGATGGCCATGGACACTCCATCATCTACATATAAGCCCTTGCATTAGGATTGAATTATTTGAGTTAGCAATTCTCCTCACCTCTATGAGCTTTACATAACTCTTTTAGTCGTTGTGCAACCTATCCCACTTTGTATGGGCGTAATCATTAGCGGTGTCTCCTTTTTACATTTGTGTTCTAGGCTCCACAGTTTATCATAACACCCACATAGGCCCTTTGTCGATCCGTCATGAAGGTCTTCTCTTGTTAATTTCTGTAGCTGAGGGGGTCAGCTGATAATAGGAGGAGGTGAAAGCTTTGGTGCCACTGGTCGGGGAGCAACTCTAGTCTTCCAAGCTTCATAGTTCAATTTGTCCTCTTAATGTCGCGCAAAGAAGATGGCTACCTTAAGTGTGTACGGCTGTCGCGCTTTAACTTCTTCCTGAATCTCCAGCTTCAAGCCCTCGATAAAAGTCCTTAATATATATTTTTTAAACCAATCATAAGTTTGATTAGATAACCTTTCAAACCTGGTTTGGTACTCTTGGATGGTGGTTGTTTGACGGATCATCGCTAGTTCTTTGTTAAGGTTCTTTCTATAATCCAAATTTACATCGCGTTGAGATCTTATTGGGCTCAGTGATCGGCCTAATCTAAACTCCTCAAAGAGAGCATGTAATTTAACATCCATACGTATCTCAAGAGCCTCCAATTTGGCTTCAAATAAGCCCACTGATGTCATGACGTAAGGATCTCCAACCTATCAAATCAAATCGATTAAAGAGTGTAGCTACAATCTTCAGGTTGAAGGCAGCAATGGCAGCAATGTCGGGGCTGCAGTGGTCAAGTCTCCTTGTGGAGGATGGCAACCAAGGGTAGCAGCAATAGTGGAGGAAGAAAATGACAGCAGTAATGTCGATTGCGGTCCTTCAGTGATGCTGCAATGTTAACGATGCAATGTTGTCGAGGCTACAATTTTTTAGGTGGCTAATATTTGTTGGAAGATAGCAGCCAAGAGATCTAAGTCGGAAGGCAGTAGCGATGGCGAAGGAAGAAGAGGGCAGCAGCAACGTCGGCTGCGGCTACGGTGTGACTTTGTGGCTGCAGGTGGCGTCAGTTTCAGCAAGGGTGCGGCTGCAATAGGAGGAAGATGGGACAGCGATATACACGGCTATTGCAGAGGAGGGCAAAAGCGGTATGGAGTGAGAGACGGGTGTTGTTGTGTTCAATTTGTTGCTGGCTGCGATCATGATAGTTGCTAGCAAACAATTGTTGCGGGCTACGATGTAAATAGATTGTAGCAAAAAATCTCTGCTGGTAGCTTTTTGCCACAAGGATCACTCTTGGCTGCAATCAAGGAGGATGGCAGCAAAGGTAGGTGTCTCGGTAAGGAAAGTTGGATAAAAAGGTAAGTGGATCGATAAGGAAGTAGGCTTTGGTTCGGGCTGATTAGGATGGTTGTTTGGCTACAATTTTGTTAGGATTTTTTGGGGAGTAACAATAGGAATTGAAGATGAGAGGCGGAGTCTCAAATCTGGAAAAGATAGCAGCGAGATCCAATAAAATTTTGATAAAAGATCGCTGTGGTATATGCTATACTGCCGAACAAATTTCCCATCGAAGAAGCAGCATTTTCTCGACATTAATTCTAGCAAAAATCCAAGAAATTTATAGAGAATTTCAATATCAAAATCTCAGTTCAGATGGTGATAGTAGTAGTAATGTGGATCAAGAAATTTTCAGCAGCGTAATGGTAGAAAAATTGTTGCAAACAAGATCACAGAATTCTCGTCGTAAAATTTTAGCACTGTGTGATGAAGCATTGCAGCGCATAAGTCTGGATCAAGAAGGAGTTTTTTTTTAGATCAGTCTTAGATAAAAGCTAAGACAATCTATGAATTTGTGTAAAAATTTTGGCCAAAAAGGATGAACAAAAGTTTAGTTTCAAGATGCCAATATTCAGAGGGCAGATTCTTTGTCGTAAAAATTTCAGCACTGCATGATGGTGAAAAATTGCACAAGAAAACTGGTTTCAGAAGGAGTTTTTCCCAGAAATCAATCCCACATGAAAGCCAAGTTGATCTTTGGAATTGTATAAAAATTTTGACCAAAAAGAAGAAGAAATAAACCAGTTTCAAGAGGCAAAAATGTGGCTGAAAATTTTTGCAACGTTTCGCCTTCGCAACAACGATAACGTTTATGACAAACAAAATTTGCAGCGAATAATATTTGGGAAAAATCTTCAATGCATAAAGTAAGGAATCTTACAGTATTAAAGAGGTGTGAATGATAAAAATATATCAGATTTCCAGATCACGCAGGGGGCAGTAGCAGATAGAGGGATCTGCGGCTTGGTGGGCGACGTCAAAAGCAATTATGGGAATTGCTTGGGAAGGTAGAGGCATGATAGTTCTATAGATTTTGACTCTTAAGGGGGATCAAACCCTTGGAACGCTGTAGGGGTTCCTCCCTCCTAGATTTGGCATAAGGCTGAAATAAAATTGATAATTGCTTCCTTCAAGAGGGGGGCGGCTACATCTTTAAATAGGGATCAAAATCCTAGCCTAAGGGGGTGCTTGCCTAAGTAGAATTATCCCTTTGACCCTTCTATAGCCAACCTGCCTTAATAGGAATAGGAGGTGGCTAAGTGGCTCTATAGCCGACCTAAGCAGGGGGAAACCCTAGCCGACCAACCCAGTAAGGGGTGTGGCAGCTACTAAGCCCTAAGGGCTAATCTAGACCCTAGCCATACTCCTTTATAAAATAGGAGTGGCTTTATTACAATCTAATAGGGTTTTTATTGACTAGTACTAAGATGATTAGGACTTAACCCTGCTGGAGTCCTATCAAGTCCGCCCTCTTCAGCTCAGCCTTGTCCTCAAGGCTGAGGGTCCATAAACTCTGGAAACTAGATCTTCAACTCCTCATGTGACTCCCATGCTGTCATTAACTAAACGTTGGCCTCCTCATCAACTGGGGTGTTAGTTGGAAGGATTTGGTCTGAGTCATCTTCTTTAAATTTCCATTTGAGGTGGGATACCTGGCGGATCTACTGTAATCTTGATCTAGTGCACGAATTTGATCTTCTGGTTCAGGCCCCAATGTGATCTTCAATTTTGCAAGGCCCAAAGAAATAGGGAGACCACTTCATTAAGGCTCGAGTTTCCTGCTGATCGGGCTGGAGGTGTAGAAAAACTTGATCATTAATTTTTCGTCCATTCTGAAGTTTGTCGGGAGGCTGTTTCTTCTTAGCATATGTTGCCATATGGTTAGTCTTTAGTGATAGCCAATCTTTCTTCTGGAATGGTGACTGCCCTATGGTATGGTTCAAGATGATGAGAGCCCAATATGGCATGAGCATGGATTGTAATTCTTCTAGTTTTACTCCTCTTTCATGCCATGGACCTGTATCCAACCATATTTTAAATTTGGTAGTAATTAGTATCTCCTGTAAAAACCTCATATGAAATGTAGGGGAAGCCTTAGTGTAAATTAGGAGTTGACCATCTTGCATAAGAATAGCCCCAATTCCAACTCCTGACGCATCAACCTCAATGACAAAAGTGCGGCCGAAATTAGGCAGCGCTAGGATCGACGTCATTGTCATGGCTGCCTTTAGTCATTCGAAGGCTGCGAAGGCTTAATCCGACCATAAGGAGTCTTTCTTCAATAAGGACATGATCAGGGCACTGATCTTGTCATAATCTTTCATAAAATTTTGGTAGTAGCCCGTGAGTCCAAGGAAACCGCGTAGTGATTGTACGTTTGTAGGTCTCAGCCATCTTTGCATTGCCTCAATCTTTGTCGGGTCCACCGCTACTCCATCCTCTGATATAATGTGCCCAAGATACTCCACTTTACGCTATAAGAAGCCACACTTTGATTGTTTAACATCAATAGTATTCTCCCGAAGAATCGCTAGAATAGTTCGTAAGTGCTGAAAATGTATATCAAGCATAGGGCTATAAATGAGAATATTATCAAAGAAAACCAATAGGAACTTGCGTAGAAAACTCCGAAAGATGTCATTCATCAGGCTTTGGACAGTAGAAGGAGAATTGTTAAGTCTGAAAAGCATTACTAGAAACTCGTAGTGACCGTTATGCGTGCGGAATGCAGTTTTCAAAACATCTTCAGTGCATACTCGAATCTGATGATAACCGGAACGAAGATCCAATTTAGTGAAGTCTTGGGCTCCTTTTAATTCATCCAAGAGCTCATCTACAACTAGTATATGATATTTGTCCTTGATGATGATAGCATTCAAGACCCTATAATCAATGTACATTCTCCATGTATCGTCCTTCTTGTGCACTAGCAACACTAGTGAAGAATAAGGGCTGCAACTCTGTCGAATCACCTTGGTGTCAAGCATCTCTTTAACGATGTTCCCGATCTCATCCTTCTGCAAGTGAGGGTAGTGGTACGAATGCAAATTTATTAGAGATTTGCTCGGCAGAATAGGAATACAATTGTCATGCGGTTGGTTAGGGGGTAGCTCATGCGGCTCCATGAAAATGTCTACAAATTCATCTAGCAAGAGGGCAAGCTTAAGATCTGAATTTTGTATATTCTCCCCCTTAGATGGCTGCTGGATATACCTAAAAAATCCACCATGTGCTTTGTGCAAAACTTTCTCTATTTGTTGCGACGAAACGGTGGAAATTTGGCTCCCGCGCTTGTCTCGTAACGTGACCTGTCTCCTTTTATAATAAAATTTCATGATTAATTTAGAAAAATTCTAGGAGATATCACCTAGTGTTGTGAGTCATTCGATCCTGAGGACGGCTTCATAATCATCGATGGATAGGAGGAAGAAATCAGGTACCACTTCTTGGTCTTGGAGGAGTAGTTTCACCCGCGGGCACCGTTGGTCGCAATTGAAGATTCGATCGTCGGTGACCTTTACATCGAACTTGTTGCAACTTTCAATTTGAATCACCAAACGTGCAACAACCTTAATGTTGAGGAAGTTATTTGTGCTGCCCATGTCGATGAAAACTGTGATGGGTTGCTATTTTAGAAGTCCTCCAACTTTCATTGTCTTCGGATTGGAGTAGCCAGCTAATGCGTGCACTACGTAGTCGGCTGGTTAGGACTCTTCCTCCATGACTTCTTCTTTAGGTTCAAGGGCTTCTTTAGATGTTTCATTGTCCTCATCCTCAGCTAATTCAATCACGAGGAGTCGGCTCTTTTTGTAGCAATGTTCGCGGCTCTATGGTTCGTCGCAATGCGAACACAACCCCTTGGCCGATCGTTCGCGAAGCTCGTCTCTTGTCAATTTTTTTGGTGCGGGGGCTTGGATGGCAGTAGAGGGGGCAGTAGACTTCGGCATGGCTGGTCGGGGAGCAACCCTTGTCCTTCGTACCTCATGGTTCAATCGTTCTTCCTGGATACGCGAGAAGGAAATTGCCGCCATAAGTGTGTACGGTTACCGCGCCTTTACTTCTCCTCGGATCTCCAGCTTTAGGCCCTCAATAAAAGTATGTAAAAGTTGTCTCTTAGACCAATTCTTAGTTTGGTTAGATAAACGCTCAAACCTTGTTTGGTATTCTTGTATTGTAAAGGTTTGATAAATCTTTGCCAATTGTCCGTCGATGTTGTCAAATCGATTGGTCTGAAGCGATTTAGTAGTCCTTCCTTGAATCGCTGCCAAGAGAGTCCTCCATGGGTGTGCTCAAACAAATTAAACCACTGAATAGCATCTCCCTCGAGGTGGATGACAGCAATCTCCACCCGTATGGCATCGACGGTTCGGTAGAACCGAAAATAGCACTCCCCACGCGAGATCCACCCGATCGGGTCTCCTTCTCATCTAGGGAAGTCAACCTTCATGCATGTATTATTGAGATCAAAGGTGATGTGGCCATGTTCTTGAGGATCATCTCGTTGATCTAAAGTTTCTCGATGTTATAATTTCCTCGGGCTCGACGGTCGGCCATTGCTGAATTCGGCGAAAAGGGATCGCATCTTCTCTTATCATCAGCCATTGCTGTAATATTGAGATCTTTTTTTTGTTGTTGGGTTAGTGGCATAGGAATTTTGGAGAAGGCGGTGGCCGATTGGAAGATGAATCAGTTTGGATGAAAGTAGGCTACGGTTTAGGGCAGATTTGGGGGGCTATTTGGTTTCACTTTAGGGTAGGGTTTTGAAGGGTTTTTGTTGAGGATGGTAGGGTTTTGAGATGAGGAAAAGAGAGTCCAAAATCTTACAAAAAAATAGCACTCAAATCTGATAGAATTCGGGAAAAAAAGTGCTACGATGTGCTGTCTTGCTGAACCGATTTTACATTGAAGAAATGATGACTTCTCGACATAAATTACAGAGGAAAGTTCAAGAAAAGTATGCAGAAACCCTTGGTTTAGATGTTGTTAATACCAATAAAAAGTTTGACGAAATTTTGGCATCATAACAATAGGGAAATAGGGCAAAAGACGAAAGGCAGATTCCTTTGTCGTAAAATTCTAAAACTACGTGATGGTCAAAGATTGCATATGAAAACCTTTTCCAGAAGGAGTTTTTCCAAGAAATCAAATCCAGATAAAAGCCAACTTAATCTTGAGAATTGTGTAAAAATTTCAGCTAGAAAGGAGAAGGAATAAGCTAATTTCAAGAGGCAAAAACACGGTTGAATGTTTCTGCAGCGTTTCGCCTTCGTAACAACGATAATATTTGCAACAAACAAAATTTGTAGCGGATAAAATTTGAAAAAAACACATTAACGTGTAAAATAAGGAATCTTGTAGTATTGAAGAGGTGTGGATGATAAAAAAAATACCAGATTTCCATATCAAACGTAGGGGGCAGCGGCATACTGATTGGATTTGCGGTTGGGGTGGAAGGTGGAGGCGTGTATCACAGTAATTATGGGAATTACTTGGGAAGGAGGGGCAGCAAGTTCATTACTCTGATACCAAATGATAGAACCCTAGAAGGAGCTCTATAGATTTTAACCCTTGAGAGGGATCAAACCCTTGGAACGCTATAGGGGTTCCTCCCTCCTAGATTCGACACATGGTTGAAATAAAATTGATAATTACTTCCTTCAAGTGGGGGGGTAGCTACATCTTTAAATAGGGATCAAAACCCTAGTCTAAGGGGGTGCTTGCCTAAGTAAAATTACCCCTTTGCCCCTCTTATAGCCAACCTGCCTTAATAGGAACAAGGTGCGGCTACGTGGCTCTATAGCCGACCTAAGCAGGGGGAAACCCTAGCTGACCAACCCAGTAAGGGGTGTGGCGGCTACTAAGCCCTAAGGGTTAATCTAGACCCTAGTCATACTCCTTTATAAGGTAGGAGTGACTTTATTATAATCTAACAGGGTTTTTATTGACTAGTACTAAGATGACTATGACTCAACCCTACTGGAATCCTATTAAGGCAGTTGAGATGGCTATAGGGCAGCAGGAATGCCGCTCTCATACTAGATGATAGAACCCCAAAAGGAGCTCTATAGATTTTAACCCTTGAGGGGGATCAACCCTTGGAACGCTGTAGGGGTTCTTCCCTCCTAGATTCAGCACAAGGCTAGAATAAAATTGATAATTGCTTGATAAAAAGAGGTGGAGGCTACATGCTTATATAGGGCTCCAAACCCTAGCACTAGGGGGTGCTTGCCTAACTAAAATTATCTTTTTGCCCCTTCTATAGCCTACCTATTTTTTTTGGTAAGTTTCTATAGCCTACCTAACTTAGAGGGAACAAGTAGCGGGGGGAAACCCTGGCCGACCAGCCCAGTAAAGGGGGCGACGGCTACTAAACCCTAAGGCCCCAATCTAAACCCTAACCACACTTTTTTATAGGATAGAAGTGGCTAGGTGGGGTTTTATTACAATCTCACAAGGTTTTATTGACTACTTATAGGGAGATTTGGACTCAACCCTGTTGGAGTCCTATCAAATTATTAAGGGTATTTTAGAAATTATATACACGAGGACAGTCCTCAAAATTTTTTGAATTCAGAGGGACAGGATCATCTTTTTCTCAAAAGGATTGCCCTAACCCCTCTTGTCCCCTCTACACCACCATCGCTACTGCTGCCCTTGCACGGGCAGGGCTGCTCGCCGTTGGCGATTGCCGCTGCGGTAAGCGTTGCTGCCCTCGACGGCACCTCACGGGCGGGCGGGCGTCGCCCCTTTGTGGGCTGGCTGCGGGCATTGCCCCTGCGGCCTAGCCGTTGGCAAGCGTCGCCCCTTGCGGGCTGGCCGCGGGCAGCCGCCCTTGCTAGCAGCCCTGGCCGCTTGTGGCTACCCCCGTAGAGGGCCTGGCCGTGGTTGGCCACCCTTGCAGAGGGCCTGGCTATGGCCAGCCATCCCCTTTCCTCACTCTGTTGGCTACGAAAATACAGCAAGAATGCGTAGAACGATTTTACACTATTCAATCTCATCACACGCAGTTTAAAACCAATATTTATCACGAAAACCTTAGCTCTGATACCACTATTGGGAAACCTCCGTCGGAGCATCACATGCGTGGTGAAAATTAAAAAAAGAGATTATTTTACCTAGGGAGATCGTATATCCCTGTATTTCAGATCTGAATAGAGAGAATATGCCAGTAATAATCTTAAGCAAAAGATCACGCAGCATGTCACACGTGTCATCTCTCACATGATTGGCTTACAGGGAACTTGTAACCAGCAGAGATAACCAGATAGATTGGTGTACTATATACCTATCCATATGATGGAGGCGGCTGGTCTCATAGCCACTTATGTGGAGACACTAAGGATATAGTACAGGTGCTCATTGGAGAATGATTTCACTGATTGATCCACTTATGGATTGTTGTATGGTTAAAGATACCTAATGTCAGATAGCGATTCCATAGTCTCAGTTGTGTATCTAGTCCTTTGACTTGTGATACAAAGGATGCCTTGATGAGTACTCCTTTCTTTGACGCCAAACTTATAAGTTTGAAAAGTTCTAAATCTGGTACAACTGGTTATCGAGATTAGTAGCCAACCTTATGAAGGCAATTGAGTGTCAATAGAGGATCATCTACTCTAAGTATCATGAGAGGAATATCCCATATGTGCTTGCTCAGATAAATCTCTGGCCATGGTCATTCAAATTGAGAGAGAAGGAGTTCTCCGGGAGAATATGATTAGAGCGAGACAATGACGGATTCATTATGTGATCTGACAGTACCATGTCCAATATATAATCTTTGGGATATTAGTTGGATGAGGGATTATAGATACACGGCAACTATGGATAAATAGGTTCGATGGATTCGATCCTCCTGTACCGTCTAGGACTATGGCGTAGTGGCTTAGTACGTCCATAGTCGATGAGTCGAGTGAATTATTATAGGGATAATAATTCACTATATCATAAGGAGTTCTAATGGGAGTGACTCAAGCCAGCTCGGCATCAGGCCTAGAGGATCACACACATATGGTGGATGCTTCAACGAATAGAGGATTTTATGGAGATCCAAGTAGCCCTTATTCTCATTAGATGAGACATTATGTTGATGGGCTCCTTGATTGAGGCCCAATTAGCCTAAGGAGATTATTGGATAGAGATCCAATAATGCAAGGTTAGTGGATAATTAGATGGAGATCCAATATCCACTAAGGCCGGAGCCCTAGGGTTTTTGGTGTCTCTTTATAAATAGGAGGGGAGACTCATGGTTGATGGGCTGCAGCCTTGGCCTCCCCCTCCTATTGTCCTCCCTCCCTTTACAAGAGTTGCAAGATCAGATTGGAGGAGATTCACTGCTGAGATCCATTGTGTAGATACCGCTAGAGAGGAAGATGTTTGATTTCCTTCATCCTCTCCATCCAGATCTAGAATACGGAGATATACGATCTCCCTAGGTAAAACAATCTCTCACATGATGTAGTTTTTTCAGTTTTTACGACTTTCTCGTGACCTAATCTTTGCACGACGATTTGATCTGTGTGGGAAACTGATTTTTGTTTCAATTTTTGCTGTGCGTGTGATGCTCCCGATGAGGTTTCTCAACAACATCTTTTTCCTATGATAAATTATTTAATGCATTTCATGATTTATATAATGAACTTAAAAAGGTTGGTAAGAAATGTAAATAACTAACAAGGGATCATGCATTACTTACTATTAAATTTAGAGCTTTGCATGAAACATCAACATCATGTACTCCTTGCTCTAAATGTGAAGAGTTAGAAGCAGTAAAAAAGGAAAATTTGTTATTAGCACAAACCTTGGAAACGTTTAAAATTTGAAATAAATCATTAAAATGATTCTTGCCAACTAAGAGTGTGTCTATAAAAAAGAAGGAATTAGTTTTGTAGGTAATAATACTTAACCAAAGCCAACAAAATTTATAAAAAGTTTCACTCTACATATTCCCCCCAAAGATAAATGTACATATTCATTAAAAAAAATATCTATCATAAATTAGTTTGGGTTCCTAAAGAAACAATCAATGACTTAATTTCAAAGGTCAAGAGAGATAGATCTAACTATAAAGGACCCAAAGTTAAATGGGTACCAAAAGTAACCCTTTTTTTTGTAGGTATATCTCCAAACTAGAGCTAAGAGCAAAAAAATGGTATCTTGAATAGTTGATGCTCAAGGCACATGACTAAAGATCTAACACAATTTTAAAGCTCACTAGCCGAGACAGAGGGTATGTCACCTTCGGAGATAACAACAAAGAAAAAAATTATTGACAAAAGAAATATAGGTAACAAGTCAAACCTTTTAATTGAAGATGTTTTATTAGCCGATGGTTTAAAACACAATGTACTAAGCATTAGTCAATTATTGATAAGGGTTATAGCATCAAATTTGAATCTAATGCTTGCATTATAGACATACCTCAAAAAAATAGATTAGTGATTGTCTTAGGAACTAATAATGTGTACACTATTGATCTTGATGACTTTTGTGATGAAACTTGTTATTCGGCTTTAAATGATGATGCATGGCTTTCGCATAGAAGATTAGTCATGCAAGAATGAAACTAATTTCATAAATTACAACTAAAGAACTTGTAAGAGGTAGACCTAGAATTAAGTTTGTCAAAGATAAAGTTTATGATGCATGCCAACTAGGTAAACAAAAAAAAGTAATTTTTAATCTAAAAATCAAGTAAGCACCTCTAGACCATAACAATTAATCTATATGGATTAATTTGGACTAAATGATACCATAAGTTGATGAGGTAGTAAATATACATTTGTAATCGTTGATGACTATAGTCGATTGACTTGGACATACTTTTTGGCATATAAAAGTGACTGATTTAAATATCTTTTAAAATTTTATAAACTAGTTTAAAAATGAAAAGGGTTTTATGATCTTATCTATTTGTAGTGATCATGGTGGTGAATTTAAAAATCATGATTTTTAATATTTTTATGAGTTAAATGGGCATGATGACAATTTCTCCACTCCATAAAATCCACAACAAAATGAAGTTATTGAGAGAAAAAGTAGGAGTATATAAGAGATGGTAAGAACCAAGTTAAACAAACATACCCTACCTAAATACTTTTGGGCCAAAGCTGTTAACACGATATGCTATGTCATGAACAGGGTTCTCGTATGACCACTATTTTCTAAAACTCCCTATGAATTATGGAACAACAAAAGACTCAATATTTCATATTTTAAAGTTTCAATTAAATTTTATTTTAAACAAAAAAGATATCATAGGAAAGTTTGATGCAAAACCCGATAAAATCATATTTCTTGGATATTCCTCTATTTCAAAAGCTTATTACGTCTTTAATAAAAGAACTTTTGTTATTGAGAAATCCATTCATATTGTTTTTAATCATTTTCTCAAATTTAAGAAAAATAATTTGATGATGATATTGATCGTGATACTTTAAATTTGAATGAAAATTCTCCTCTCTCAAGCAACTTGGATGCATCTACTTCCAAAGATTCCCTACCTAAGGAATGGAAGTATGTAGATGCTCATCCTAAGGAGCTAATCATTCTAGATATATTAAAAGGTTTTAAACTCATTTATTATTTAATTTTTTTTGTGCTAATACCGCCTTTTTATCTCAATTGAACCGAAATGTATTAACGATGATTTAAAAGATGATTCATTGGTTTTTGCAATACATGAGAAGTTAAATCAATTTGAAAAAAATAATATATGAATGCTTATTCCTTGACCTATTGATCATCTTGTAATTAGCACTAAATGAGTCTTTAGGAATAAGCAAGATGAATCTAGTATCGTGGTTCGAAACAAGGCTAGATTAGTGGTCAAAGGTTTCAACCAAGAAAAATGTATTGATTATGAAGAAATATTTGCTCATGTGGCAAGACATGAAGCCATAAGGATACTCCTTGCCTATGCTTCTTTAAAAATTTCAAATTATTTTAAATAGACGTTAAAAGTGTTTTTTTAATAGTTTTATTTTCGAAGAAGTTTATATTGAGCAACCACCCAGATTTATGAATATTTTTTTCTTAACCATATTTTTAAGTTATCTAAGACTCTCTATGGATTGAAGTAAGTCTCTAGGGCTTAGTATGAGACGCTTAGTTCTTTTCTTATTTAAAATAATTTTTCAAAAGATAAGATTGGTACCATATTATTTATTAAATAATTTATTTATTATTCAAATTTATATTGATGATATTATTTTTGGTTCTACTAATAAATCTTTATGTGAATCATTTATCAAAAGTATAAGTCAAGAATTTGAAATGAATTTAATGGGTGAATTAATATTTTCATTAGGATTAAAAATTATACAACTTAAATCAAATTTTTATTAGTCAATCTACATATGCTTTGGATCTATTAAAACAATTTCATATGGATAGTGTTAGTGCCATTAATACACCAATGAGCACCTCTACAAAACATCCCTATAAAGTGTGACAACACCAGTGCAATATGCTTGTTAAAAAATCCTATTCAATATTCACGAACTAAGCATATTGATGTCACACATCATTTTATCTGGGACCATAGAAGCAATCATGATATATCCTTAGAATTTGTTAATATAAAACATCAGCTAGCAGATATATTTACTAAATTATGAGGTGACGAAAAATTTGATTTTATTAGAAGAGAGATAGACATGTTGAGTCTTCCAAACACATGAACCCTTTTCATTTTTTTTGGATCATTATCTTTATTTTTCGATTTTCATGACTTGAGTTTTTTATTTGAATCAAGATTGTTTTCTATGATTCCTTCTTCTTAATATTTACAAAAGAAGAGATTTGTCAAAATGATTCATGGTTTTTCAGTACTCATGACTTGATCTTTCATTTTCCATGTGATATAATTTTTTTGCATCCTTCCCTTCTCTTCTTGTTTTGATAATCACAAAATGGAGAGTAAGAAGTGTGGATCTTGCTTATCTCAAAAAAAGCAAAAAGTGCTAACTTGCACATCTCAAAAGAGAAGCAAAATCGTTAACTTGCATATCTTACAAAATTGCTAGTGCGTGTTTCAAAACTTTGTTAGTTGCACTCTTCTCCTATTTATTAATGACAAAGGGAGAGAAATAATGATGATGTGAAATTATGTCTAATGATTTGGAATCTTAACTTACTCTTTGAGATTTTGATGACATTATGATGTACCTTGATGACTTGAAAATTATACATGCAATACTTCAATATGATTTGAAATTATGATGCACATTATGATGAATGCAATTTGGATATGTTGCATATAATCATTGTGATTCATGATTAAAGCTAATTTGGCTTGATTTCAAATATTATCAATCTTTTTTAATTCAAGTTTACTTTATTTTGATATGACATATAGATAGGAGGAGGGGTTTAGTTAAAACTCCATCATCAATTGGTTATCATCATCAAAAAGGAAAAGATTATTGAATCTTAGATTTCGATAATAAAATTAATTAATGAAGTTATGATCTAATTTGTGTTCAAGAAAAGTGATGTAGGATTGTCTTTGATCATTAAAATGTAAAACGATTGAAGTAAGAAAATCAGACATTGGGCCGAAGTCATAGATCGGGCATCGGGCTAGAAGAATCGGATATTGTGTCAAGATCGAATGTTGTGAGAGTCAACATACTGATGGATCGAGCTGTTAAATCTCGGATTTTGATGATGAAAACAATTGATGGATTTATGATCTAACCTATGTGTTGGAGATAAGTGATGCAGGATTAACTACAAATTGTAAAAATGCAAAACAATCTGTCGTTAGGTCGGAGTCTAGATTGGGCATTGGGCATTGGGCTAGGGCTTCGGACAATGCAACGGGAGCTCATTGGGAGTATGTCGAGAGTTCGCCAGAAGATGATTGGGAACTCCGAGAGTTCGTCAAAATGATGTCGGGAAGTTCACCGGGAGTTCGCCGAAAGGATGTCGGGAGGTTCACCAGGAGTTCGCTGAAAGATCAATTGATGTGTCAGAAAAAGATTGATTGTAATTATTTATCATTAAGTGTTGTAGTTATCATCTTGATTAAAGTTAGTTTTTGGAGAGATCCAACTAACTCAATTAGGAGCCAACCGGGTCCACTTTGGATTTGATTTGAGCTCATAATAGAGCTCATTTCGTTGACCTGGAAGGAGGTCAACTAGAGGTATGGCTCATGTATGAATCAGTACTTTTTAGTATTATTTTCAGAATTTGAGTGATGGTACCACTGGTGGGCGGTGAGAGTACCACCCAGGCAATGGTGGTACTGCCCAGGTGGTGGTAGTACCATGCGCCCATAAATTTTGGGCACTTTCGATAATAGTACGCCCATACTCGGATTTTCCAGAAATGTTTAAATTTTGACTCCAAATTTTAAAGTCAAATTGGGGTCTATAAATACCTCAAGTTTTCTTGCTTGGGAAAGAATGAAAGTACAAAAAAAAGGAAATGAAATAGATAGAAAGAAAGGGAAAATTATGGTTAATTTGTGAAAGTTCCCTCCCTATTGTGTAAGAGTGAATTGTGGTTAAGGCAAGGACTCAAATTGAGTTGTAAAGGTTGATCTCCTGAGCCTAAGAAAAGGAGTGTAAAGGTTGATCTCCTAAGGCTGAGAAAAGAATAGTATAAAGATTAATCTCCTAAGCCAGAGAAAAGGAGAGTGTAAATGTTGTTCTCCTAAGCCTGTGAAAAAGATAAAGGTGTGTAAAGGGTAGTTGATCTTCGCCCTTGAAAGAAGATCGTTAGTGGACACTAGTGGGCCTCGATGAAGGAGGACTCGGGAGTGGACGTAGGTCAGTTTGACCAAACCACTATAAAAACACTATGAGCATCTCTATCTTGTCGTACTTTAATTTTGCTCTTGAACTTAGTTGCTATTAACTAGTTCTAAGAAAAGCTCAAGCTTCTCAGTTTGATTTCATCTTTAAAATCGCTCTCTAACTTATTTGCTATTAATGAGTTCCAACAAAAGTGCTTTCAATTTTGGTTTTTCTTCAAGCCAAATTTTTCGAGTCGAGTTTTTATCACTTGCACTAATTCACCCGACCCCCCACCCCTCCCCGGTCTCAGTTCCAACTCGATCTTAATACCAAAGGAGAGAATGATGCATCGAGAGTTTGGATGAACCAATGACATGTCGAACAATACAAGATTTACACTTTGTTATCATTTTTGTTATAATAGTCGTAGTCTAGGTCTTAATTGAGCTAGTCTTAGGTATAACCATACTAACTCAATTAAGGGCCAGTTGAGCCTTATTTAGGACTGATTTAGGCCTATTGGGAGACCTATTCAATGACCCAATGCTGGGTCTGGTGGTGGTGCCGCCCAGAAGATACAATCTTCTATGTTGTGTCAGGCGATGGTACCATCTAGACAGTCTCCCGGATTGTGTCAAGTGGTGGTACCACCCAAGCTGATGGTAGTATCACTAGAGCTCAGTATCTAAGGTTGTGATCCATAGTAGTACTGCCCATTAATGATGGTGGTATCACCAAAACCTTGGAAACCCCCAAAATTTAAATTTTGGCTCTATTTTTTAGACCATTTCGGACCTATAAATACCCCTCTCGTTTTTGCTTGAGGATGCAAGAACTGAGATCAAAAACTTATGATTCTAAGTGTGTAAACTCCATTAAAATATCTTGAGAGTTCCCCTCCTCGTAAAGTTTAGGTTTCATACTAAGAGAATGAGACTTGTAAAGGTTCTCTCTAGAACCTATGAAAAAGAGAATGGTTCTAAAAGGGTAGTTGATCTTTGCCCATTGAAGGAAGATCATTAGTGAAAGCCAATGGCCTTGAAGGAGGAGGAATCGGGAGCGAACGTAGGTTTCGTTTCGACAATCGAACCATTATAAACTCGGTATTCATTTTTTTTTATGCTCTTCATTAATATTGCTTTCTGATTTAACTGGTTATAACCCTTTCCTAGTCGAAGCACACTTTTAATATCGGTTGTCATTGAATGAAATTTTTAAATCGAGATTTTTAAGGAAGAACTAATTCACACCAACCACACCCCCCCCCCCCCCCCCCCCCCCCCCCCCTCTCTCATAGTGTCGTTACGGTCCTAACAACTTGCACTCAAATTTCTCCCTCGGTGGTACACAACCTCTATATACTGATGACTAAGGCTTTCATCTAAAGTCAATATATGCATGGAAGACCCACCTCTGCGGTACCAAGCATTTAGTCCTTGAATCCATAGCCCTTCTTACCGTCATGTTGTTCACTAAAGTGGAGCTCCCAGTAGCTCCTGATCATACCTCCGTATGATCAAGTCCCTCATGGGACTTCTCCCGCGTGTGTTGTATTTCCTTAAACCGTTCCACCATGATCTCTTGCACTATGTCACCTCTTGGTGACATCTCCATTGCATTCAAATTTTTGTAGGATGAACTCAGATATGATCTCTCTATGTGTGACATTTGCCAACATCGTAGGGCCTCTACCACATCCGATTGTGTTTGTTTCTTTCGTAATCAACTTTCGTCCACCCATTCTTGGGTCACACCTAGACAAAGCATAGCTTTAGGACAGTCCATCGCCTAGTAGCTCTCGAAGTTCGGATCTTGGGCCTCTGCCCCCATGGGCACAATCTCTACTATGGACCGCTTTCTTCATGACAACTCAAGTGTTAGCACTGTGGCATATTTTTCAAGAGTACCCGCCTTTGTATCCTTGTGCCAAGGCCTTTTGACCCCAACTTCACCTCTGCAAGTTGAGTCACCTTAGTTCCTTCGTCAAATGCTTCTTTGAGATAAGGTGCATGTGCCTTAAAGCTCCCTTTGTCTTTGGCACTATGCAAGATGAGTCTACTCCATCAGAATGAAGAACCCATGGAACGACATGATCCCGCTCTTACCTCTACAAGAGTTCATGTCCTTAACCTCTATCCAAGAACAGCTTTGTGCCTCTGCTCTATATTTCATTTCTACGTTGACTCCCTTCATACGACTTGAGTACTTCACCAAGTTCCACCCAAGTTGCTCTTTCTCTCGATTTGCATTGAGTTGATAGTGGCCTTCGCACCCACCATTATATTGGTTAGCCCTCCATAGAATCCAATTCTTGCATCGACTCTAAGTGTGCCTTCATTTGACATTGCTATGGGTCGCTCCCCTAATTGATCTCATATGCATCCACTAATGCATTACCTCATGTAAGTCATATAACAACTCCTCGTCGCTTGCTCAATCCTTTTAAGCTTTTTGGAGTTGCTATCTTGAGGTACTCCTACTCAATATGTGTGGTCTGTTACACATGATTCTCCCTCTAGAGAACCAGGACTTATCCCTCTTGGATATCTATCCTGTTGGAATAACTTTTATCTTTGCATCCTTCCGTTTGAAAGTTTTGAAGACCACCATCCCGTTGGACTACTCTGCCTTGCTGAATAAACTATGCATTATTCTGCTCCCGCAAATGCACTTGCTAGATTATAAGTCTTTGCCAATATAGCCTTCAAGGTCTAGTAATATGCTGAACTTATTGTACACTTCAGCCTCCTATGGACGTATCTTTCCCATGTCGAAGAGAAAGTTTCAATACTCCATGGTGTCAAGTTTCAATCGTCTTAGGATGGCCATGGACACTCCATCATCTACATATAAGCCCTTGCATTAGGATTGAATTATTTGAGTTAGCAATTCTCCTCACCTCTATGAGCTTTACATAACTCTTTTAGTCGTTGTGCAACCTATCCCATTTTGTATGGTCTCATCCTTTACCAAGTGTCCTACTTGCCTTGACCACCATCAAGTTTGGTTACCAACGTCGAGCCATAGCTCAAACTCAACCATCCCAACCTTTGTGTGCTATATATTCTTCCTAGCTTGTTTGTCTTAGTGGTACCTCTCATGCAAAAGGTTGGATATTCTCTGAATGCCAATCTTGGGCGCTCGCTCCTCTAAGCAACTCCTTTCCCTATATCTTAATGTCTGTTTCCCTCAAATGGTTGCACGTGCTGACTTCCCTTCACGAAGCCATGTTCCCTACGTTTGCATGGTAAGTATTTCTACGTATATTTGTCCCATTTTGATACCAAATGTCACGAACATAGCTGATTTTGCATAAGTCGTACGACACCCTTGCATATTTATCTATAAAGGTCAACCTCCTCAAAACCTCCTATGATCCCTTAGGACCTACAAAAGAGAAAATAGGTTAGAGAAAGTATTTCATATAGGATCTACAAGCAATTATTTCATCAAATAATTTATAGCCAATGCAAATTACAATCATGAACTTCACAAGCTCTGAATGGTCACATATAAAGGATCATAGTCCATTACAAATCGAGATCCTCATAAGTGTCTACATGACACCACTCTAATTTACAAGTCGAAAGCGACCATAAAAGTTAACTAAACTAGTACTAGTGAACCTACTACTAGCCTGCTATATGTTGTGCAAAGCATGAACAAAAACCAAAAGATATGGACATACGTATAAATTGATCACCCTGTTTATATCTTTATCCATGATGGAGAGGCACAAGACAAAATGCACCCATGGCACACGAGTAAAAAAACTCAACCTACTTTAAAATAAACCCATCACAACAGGAGACATAAGATAAAATGTGCCTGAGGCATGGAGGTCGGGAGTTCAACCCATGTTAGAAAAAACCTACCTTGGTAGAAGGCACAAGATAAAATTTGTCTGAGAAGTGCGACATGGGAAAACCCAACCTACTTCCAAAGAAACTAGCCACTTTGGGAGGCATAAAATAAAATATGCCCAAGGCATAGAGGATGAAAAGTTTGACCCATGTCAAAAGAAACCCACCATAGCAATAGGCACAAGATAAAATATGCTTAAAGCGTGAAGGTCTGGAAGTTTGCCCTATGTTAGAAGAAACCCTTCACAATGAGAGAGATAATACAAAATATACTCGAGTGTGGAAGTAGAAAAAATCTGACCTGTATCAAAAGAAACTCGCTATAGTATGAAGTATAAGATAAAACATAATCAAGGTACGTGAGTCAGGAAAACTCAACTTCCTTTAAAAGAAACCTATCACTATGGGAGGCACAAGTCAAAGAAGCCTGAGGTGAATGAGTTAGGAAGCTCGACCTTTACCTTTGCTTAGGGTGAGGAGGGTTGCGATTGCCTTTGCCTGATGCATGGAGGTCAAGAAGCTCAAACCCCACCTTTGCCCGAGGCGAGGAGGTTGAGTTTACGAGTGGGGAAGTTAAAAAAATCTGACCTGTATTAGAAGAAACTCGCCATAGTAGGAAGTGCAAGATAAAATATAACCAAGGTACGTGAGTTAGGGAAACTCAATTTACTTCAAAAGAAACTTGTCACTATAGGAGGAACAAGTCAAAGAAACCTGAGGTGAACAGAAGCTCCATATCTACGTTTGCTCAGGGTGGGCAGGGTTCCTATTGCCTTTGCCTAAGATATGGAGGTCAAGAAGCTCAACCCCCACCTTTGCCTGAGGCGAGGAGGTTGGGAAGCCCAACCTCCATTCGCTTGGGACAAGAAGGTTGTGATTGCCTCCACTTGAGGTATTATGGTCGAAAAGCCCGATGCTCGCCTTCGCTAAGGACAAAGAGGTCAAAATGGCTAACTATGACATCTGTCAAGTCATGAAGGTTGGGAAGAGATGAGGAGGTCAGTAAACTTGACCTTGTCCAACCAGAGTTTGTCCCCCATCAATATGAAGGGTATGATGGACTAGATGTGTCGGACGAGTTAGACATGCCACTGATTGACAATAGATGGAAAGGATATAAGCTTGATGTGTCGGATGAACTAGATGTCACACTTCGGACCTCTCTTACAAGAGCTATAAAAGCACGTTTTAGAGGGAGAATAAATGATAGGGAGTACACAGTTAGTCAATCATCATCCAACATGTAATTGTCATGTGGTGCTTGCTGTCACGGACAAAAATATAAACAATGTGTTTGATGTAATGCTCATGTTTGTCTGTATCCTTTGGTTTTTGTACATACTTTGTACAGCAATTAGCGAGCTTACTGCAGGCTTGACAGCCCTAGTTTAGTTAGCTTTTGTGGCCGATTTCGACTTGTAAATGAGAGTTATGTCATGTAGGCACTTGTGGAGACTTCGGTCTGTAATGAACCTTGATCATTTATGTGCAATAATTCAGAGCTTGTAAAGTTCATGGTTGTAATTTGTATTAGCTATATAAAGTATTTACTAAAGCTATTGCTTGTGGATGGGAAGTGTTTCCTCTAACCTATTTTCTCTTTGGTAGGTCCTAAGGGACCCTAGGAGGTTTCGAGGAGACTGACCTTTGCGGTCGGACTCGCAAGGGTGTCGCACGACTTAGGCAAAACTATCTAAGTCCATGATATTTTAGTATCAGAGCAGGACAAGCACACGCAGAAACACTTGTCATGCAAACGTGGGGTACCTAGTTGAGCTGCATGAATGGTAGCCAGTTCGTGTGACTATTTGGGAAAATGGATATTGAGATGTAGAGAAAGGAGACTGATAGAACCACAGAAGGAGCTTTATAGATTTTGATCCTTGAGGGGGATCAACCCTTGGAACGCTGTAGGGGTTCCTCCCTCCTAGACTCGGCACAAGGCTGAAATAAAATTCATAATTGCTTACTTTCAAAGAGGGGGGCGGCTACATCTTAAATAGGGATCAAAGTCCTAGCCCAAGGGGGCACTTATCTAGGTGAAATTACTCTTTTGCCCCTCCTATAGCCATCCTACCTTAATAGGAACAAGGGGCGGCTAGGTTGGATCTATAGCAGACCTAAGCAGGGGGAAACGCTGGCCGACTTGCCCAATAAGGGGGGCAGCGACTTCTAAGCCCTAAGGGCTAATCTAAACTCTAGTCATACTCCTTTATAATATAGGAGTGACTTTATTACAATCTAGTAGGGTTTTATTGACTACTTCTAGGAAGATTAGGACTCAACCCTGCTGGAGTCCTATCAAACCTGCCCTCTTCAAATCAGTCTTGTCCTCAAGGCTGAAGTTTCATGAACTCAGGGAACCAGGTCTTCAGCTCCTCATCAACTTGGGTGTCAGTTGGAAGAACTTGAGCTAAGTCGTCATCTTTAAATTTTCATTTGAGGTGAGATACTTGGAGGATCAACTGTAATTTTGATCTGGTGCACGGATCTGATCTCCAGGTTGGGGCCCCAATATGATCCTCAATTTTGCAAGACTTAAAGAAATTGGGAGATCAATTTCTTGATACTTGAATTTCATGCTGGTGGAGTTGGAAATGTAGGGGGACTTGATCTTTCACAGGAAATTTTCTTCTGCTTCGGCGTTTGTTAGGGGGGAGTTTTTTCCTTGCATAGGTTGCCACATGGTTAGTCTTCAATGATAGCCAATCTTTCTTCTGGAATGGTGACTGCCCTCTGGTATGGTTCAGGATGATGAGAGCCCAATCTGGCGTGAGCATGGATTGTAATTCTTCTAGTTTAACTCCTTTTTCGTGCCATAGACCTATATCCAACCATATTTTAAATTTGGTAGTAATTAGTATCTCTTGTAAAAACCTTATATGAAGTGTAGGGGAAGCCTCGGTGTAAATTAGGAGTCGACTATCTTGCATAAGAATAGCCCAAATTCCAACTCCTGACGCATCAGCCTTAAGGACCAAAGTGCGGCCGAAATCGAGTAGCGCTAGGATCGACGTCATCGTCATGGCTGCCTTGAGTCGCTCGAAGGTTATAGAGGCTTTATCCGATCATAAGAAGGAGTCTTTCTTTAGTAAGGACATGAGTGGGGTACTGATCTTGCCATAATCTTTCACAAAATTTTGGTAGTAGCCCGTGAGTCCAAGGAAATCGCGTAAAGATTGTACGTTTGTAGGTCTTGACTATCCTTGCATTGCCTCGATCTTCGTCGAGTCTACCTCCACTCCGTTCTCTGATATAATATGCCCAAGATACTCCATTTTATGCTGTAAGAAACTGCACTTTGATTGTTTCATATAAAGATTATTCTCCCGGAGAATTGTTAGAACAGTTCGTGAGTGCTGAAAATGTATATCAAGCGTAGAGCTATAAATGAGGATATCATCAAAGAACACTAATACGAACTTGCGTAGAAAACTCCAGAAGATGTCATTCATCAGGCTTTGGAAAGTAGAATGAGCATTCATAAGTCCAAAAGATATTACCATAAAATCATAGTGGCCGTTATGCGTGCGGAATACAGTTTTCGGAATGTCTTCTATGCATACCCAAATCTGGTGATAATCGGAACGAAGATCTAGTTTAGTGAAGACTCGGGCTCCTTTTACTTCATCCAAGAGCTCATCTACGATGGGTATAGGATATTTGTCCTTGACGGTGATAGCATTCAAGGCCCGATAATCAATGCACATCCGCCATGTACCGTCCTTGCACACTAGCAACACCGGTGAAGAATAAGGGCTGCAACTCGGTAGAATTACCCTGGTGTCCAGCATCTCTTTAATGATGTTCTCAATCTCATCCTTTTGCAAGTGAGGGTAGCGATATGGATGCAAGTTTGCTGGAGGTTTGCCCGGCAGAATAGGAATACGGTGGTCATGCTGCCGGTTAGGGGGTAGCCCACGCGGCTCCGTGAAAATGTCTGCGGATTCATCCAGCAAGAGGGCAAGCTTAGGATCTGAAATTTATATATTCTCCCCCTTAGATGGCTGTTGGATATGCATCAAAAATCCTCCATGCGCTTTGTGCAAAACTTTCTCCATTTGTTGCGATGAAACGATGGAAATTTGGCTCCCACGCTTGCCTCATAACGTGACCTGTCTCCTTTTGCAATAAAATTTCATGATTAATTTAAAAAAATTCAAGGAGATATCACCTAGTGTTATGAGCCATTTGATCCTGAGTATGGCTTCATAATCATCGATGGGTAGGAGGAAGAAATCAACTACCACTTCTTGGTCTTGGAGGAGTAGTTTCACCTGCGGGCACCGTTGGTCGTAATTAAAGATTCGGCCATCGGCGACCTTTACGTCAAACTTGTTGCAACCTTTGATTTGAAGTACAAAACGTGCAGTAACCTTACTATTGAGGAAGTTATTAGTGATGCCCGTGTCGATGAGAACCGTGATGGGTTGCTATTTTAGAAGTCCTCCAACTTTCATCATCTGCGGGTTGGAATAGCCGGCCAATGCGTGCACTACGTAGTTGGCCGGTGGGGCCTCTTCCTCCATGGCTTCTTCTTTAGGTTCAAGGACTTTTTCAGATGTTTCATTGTCCTCATCCTCCACTGGTTCAATCACGAGGAGCCGGCCCTTTTTGCAGTGATGTTCGCGGCTCCATGGTTCGTTGCAATGCCAACACAACTCCTTGGTCGATCATTCGCGAAGCTCGTCTCTTGTCAACTTTTTTGGTGCAGGGGCTTGGAGGGCAGTAGAGGGGGCAGTAGGCCTCGGCATGGCTGGTCGGGGAGTGACCCTTGTCCTCTGTGCCTCATGGTTCAATCGTTCTTCCTGGATACGCGGGAAGGAAATTGTAGCCATAAGGGTGTACGGTTGCCGTGCTTTGACTTCTCCTCTTATTTCCGGCTTTAGGCCATCAATGAAAGTACCTAAAAGTTGTTTCTTAGACCAATCTTCAGTTTGGTTAGATAAATGCTCAAACCTTATTTGGTAATCTTGTATTGTAGAGGTATGACAAATCTTTGCCAATTGTCCGTCGATGTTGTCGAAATCGGTCGGACCGAAGCGGTTTAAAAGCCCTCCCTTGAACCGCTGCCAAGAGAATCCTCCATGGGTGTGTTCAAACCAATTGAACCACTGAATAGCATCTCCCTCGAGGTATATGGCAGCGATCTCCACCCATGTGGCATCAGCGGTTCGGTAGAACCAAAAATAGCACTCCACGCACGAGATCCATCCAATCAGATCTCCTTCTTCCCATCTTCGGAAGTCAACCTTCATGCATGGATTGTTGGGATCAAAGGTGATGTGTCCATGCTCTTGAGGATCATCTTGCCGATATGAAGTCTCTCCATGGTGTGACTTCCTCGGGCTTGATTGTCGGCCTATGCTGAATTCGACGAATAAGGATCGCATCTTCTCTTCCATGCAATTTTCAAAGACTTCAAGCTTTGCATCGATAGCCTCCTCCGATGCCATAGTATATGCCTTAAGATCTATAATATTGAGTTCTTTTTTCTGTTGTTGGGTTAGTGGCGCATAGGAATTTTGGAGAAGGGGGTGGCCGGTTGGAAGGTGAATTGGTTTAGATGGAAGTAGGCTGCAGTTTAGGGCAGATTTAGGGCTGCGATTTTGTGGAGTTAAGGCTGTGAATTGGCATGGTTGTAGGGCTGTGATAGTAGTAGATGAAGGTTAGAAAAATAGATTTTAGATCTGAGATAGATGGCAGCAAGGGTAGGTGTCTCAGTAAGGAAGGTTTTCTAAAAACGTAGGTGGATCGATAAGGAAGTAGGCTAATTTAGGTGGCTGATTTGGGGGCTGTTTGCATTCAGTTTAGGGTAATATTTGGAAGGGTTTTTTGGTAAGGATGGTAGGGTTTGGTGATGAGGAAAGGATAGTCCAAAATCCCACAAAAAACAGCACTCAAATCTGATAGAATTCGGTGGAAAGAAGTGCTGCGATTTACTGTCCTGCTGAACCGGTTTTTGCATCGGAGAAACGCTGATTTCTCAATGTAAATTCCAGGTGAAAGTTTAAGAAAATTATACAGAAACCCTTGGTTTAGATGTTGTCAATACCAGTAGAAATTTTGATGAAATTTTGGCAACATAACGGTAGCAAAATAGGGCAAAAGATGCAAGGCAGATTCCTTCATCGTAAAATTCCAGAACTGCGTGATGGTGAAAGATCATACAAGAAAACCAGTTCCAGAAGGATTTTTTTCATAAAATCAAATCCATATGAAAGCCAACTTGATCTTGAGAATTTTGTAAAAATTTCAGCCAAAAAGGATGAACAAAAGTTCAGTTTTCAAGAGTCCAATCGACGGAAGGCAGATTCTCCGTCGTAAAATTTCAGCACTGTGCGATGAAGAATCACACCACTATAAGTCTGGATCCAGAAGGAGCTTTTTTATGAGATTGGTCTTAGATGCTAAGACGATCTACAAAATTGTATAAAAGTTTCAGCCAAAAAGGATGATTAAAAGTTCAGTTCCAAGAAGCAATAATCGGCTAAAAATTTCTGTAGCATTTCGCCTTCGCAACGATAATAACGCTTGCGACGGTAAAATTTTGTAGCAAGGAAACTTTGGAAAACTTCTCCCACATGTAATAGGAAGGATCTTACAGTATTGAAGAGGCATGGGTTATAAAAATATACCTGAATTCCAGATCAAACGTAGGGGCCAACGGCAGACTGATTTGATCTGCGGCTAGGGTGGAAGGTGGAGGCGCGTGTCGTAGCAATTATGGGAATTGCTTGGGAAGTTGGAGGTGTGGATGATCGCTACAGGGGCAGCAAGATCATTGCTCTGATACCAGATGATAGAACCCCAGAAGGAGCTCTATAGATTTTGATCCTTGAGGGGGATCAGCCCTTGGAACGCTGTAGGGGTTCCTCCCTCCTAGACTCGGCATAAGGCTGAAATAAAATTGATAATTGCTTGCTTTCAAATAGGGGGGTGGCTACATCCTAAATAGGGATCAAAGTCCTAACCCAAGGGGGCACTTATCTAAGTGAAATTACCCTTTTGCCCCTCTTGTAGTCATCCTACCTTAATAGGAACAAGGGGCGGCTAGGTTGGCTCTATAGCCGACCTAAGCCAAGGGAAACCTTGGCCGGCTTGCCCAGTAAGGGGGGCGGTGACTTCTAAGCCCTAAGGGCTAATCTAAACTCTAGCCATACTCCTTTATAAGATAGGAGTGATTTTATTACAATCTAGCAAGGTTTTATTGACTACTTCTAGCGAGATTAGGACTCAACCCTGTTGGAGTCCTATCAGAGTCACTCAAAGGAGCGGGCATCCATGATTGGTATTCAAAGGAATGACCAACACTTCACGCGAGAGGCACCATGAGGACAAGCAAGCTAGGAAGAATGTGTAGCACACAATGGATGGGATGGCTGAGTTCGAGCTATGACTCGACATTGGCAACCAAATTTGATGGTGCTCAAGGCAAGCGGGGCACTTGGTAAAAGATGAGACCGTGCAAAGTGGGATGTGTTGCTCAATGACCGAAAGAGTTATGCAAAGCTCACAGAGGTGAGGGGAATTGCTAACTCGAAGAATTCGGTACTTATGCAAGGGCTTGTATATGGATGATGGAGTGTTCGTGGCCATCCCAAGGTGACTGGAACTCGATGCCATGGAATGGATATGTTCGTAGGAGACTGAAGTGTGCAACAAGTTCAGTATGTTGCTAGGCCTTGAAGGGTGCAGCGGGGGCTATATTGGTAAAGAGTCACAATCTAGCAAGCGCATTTACCGGGGCAAAGCAATACACAGATTGTTCAATAAAACGGAGTAGTCCAAGGGGATGGTGGTCTCCGAAACTTTCAGATGGAAGAATGCAAAGAGGAAAGTTGCTCCAATATGACAGATATCCAGGAGGGATAAGTCCTGATTCTCCAGAGGGAGAATCATGTGCAGCAGACCATACATGTTGAAGAAGAGTACCTCAAGGCAATATCTCCACAAAGCTCAATGGATCGAGCGAGCAGTGATGAGTCATTGCATGATCTCAAATAAAGTAATACATTGTTGTATACATTGCGAGATCAAGTGGAAGAGCAATAATAACAACATCATACGAAGTCACACTTAGAGTCGATGTGGAAATCACACTCAATGGAGGGCTGACCCGTGGAATGGTGGGCATGAGGGTCACTATCAACTCAATGCAAATTGAGAGGCAGAGCAACTTGGGTGAAACTTGGTGAAGTACCCAAGCCGCATGATGGGAGTTAACATAGAAGATGGAAACATGGAGCGGAAACACAGAGCTTTATTTGGACATAGTTCAAGGACATGAACTCTAGTAGGGGCAAGAGTGGGATTATGTCATTCTATGGGTTCTTCATTTTGATGGGGCGGACTCATTTTGCATGGTGTCAAAGATGAAGCGAGTCTCGACGCACATGCAACTTATCTCAGAGAAGCATTTGACGGAGGAACTAAGGTGATTCAACTTGTGACAGCGAAGTTAGGATCAGAAGGGCTTAGCATAGGACAAGAGGGCATAGAGGCGGGTACTCTTGAAGAATATGCCATAGTGTTATCATTCGAGTTGTCATGAAGAAAGTGGTGTACAGTGGAGATTATGTTAGTAGGGGATAGAGGCTCAGGATCCAAACAATGGTGTACTAATTTTAGCGAAGTCTGGGGACTTCGAGGGCTACTAGGCAACGGACTGTCCTAGAGCGATACTTTGTCTAGAGGTGACCTAAGAATGGGTGGGCGAAGGTGAATTGGTAAATGAGCGAACACAATCGGAGATGGTGGAGGTCCTACGATGTGTTAGTTGGGGTCACAGATGGAGAGATCATAGTTCGAGTTCATCATATAAGAATCTGAATGCAATGGAGATGTCATCAGGAGGCGACATGGTGTAGCGAATCATGATGGAATAGTTCATGATAATACAATAATACGGAGATGTCCCGTGAGGGATCATGTGGAGGTATGATCAGGAGCTACTGGGAGCTCCACTTCGGTGAACAACACATTGGCAAAAAAGACTATGGATTCAAGGAGTGAATGTCATAGTACCGCAGATGTGGGTCTTTTGTGTGTGTGCATCGAATCTTGCATCAGATGAAAGCCTTGGTTATCAATATATGGGGGCTGTGTACCACCGAGAGAGAATTCCAAGTGCAAGTACCATAGAGTCCCATGGAATGGACTTGATCATACAGAGGTATGATCGGAGTGACTTGAGAGTTGGGCTGCTCCAGTGCTTATATTCGTTTAAGGGAGCCCGGCAAGTCAGAGGACAAGGCTGAAATAAAATTGATAATTGCTTAATTCAAGAGAGGGGGGGGCAGCTACATCTTTAAATAGAGATCAAAACCCTAGCCTAAGGGAGTGTTTGCCTAAGTAGAATTACCCCTTTACCCCTCCTATAGCCAACCTGCCTTAGTAAGAACAGGAGGCGGCTAAGTGGCTCTATAGCCGATCTAAGCAGGGGGAAACCCTAGCCGACAAACCCAGTAAGGGGTGTGGCGGCTACTAAGCCCTAAGGGCTAATCTAGATCCTAGCTATAGTCCTTTATAAGATAGGAGTGGCTTTATTACAATCTAATAGAGTTTTTATTAACTAGTACTAAGATGATTATGACTTAACCCTGTTGGAATCCTATCAAGTCCGCCCTCTTCATATCAGCCTTGTCCTCAAGGCTGAGGGTCCATAAACTCTGGAAACTGGATATTCAACTCCTCATATGACTCTCATGCTATCATTAACTAAACTTTGGCCACCTCATTAGCTGGGGTGTTAGTTAGAAGGATTTGGGCTGAGTCATCTTCTTTGAGGTGGGATACCTAGCGAATTAACTATAATCTTGATCTGGTGCACGAATTTGATCTCCAGGTTAGGGCTTCAATGTGATCCTCAATTTTGTAAGGCCCAAAGAAATAGGGAGACCACTTCATCAAGGCTCGAGTTTCCTACTAATCAGGTTGGAGGTGTAGAAAAACTCAATCCTCAATTTTTTGTCCATTCTGAAGTTTGTCGAGAGGCTATTTCTTCTTTACATGTGCTGTCATATTGTTAGTCTTTAGTGATAGCCAATCTTTCTTCTGGAATGGTGACTGCCCTCTGTTATGGTTTAGGATGATGAGAACCTAATCTGGCGTGAGCATGGATTGTAATTTTTCTAGTTTTACTCCTCTTTCATGCCATGGACCATCTTGCATAAGAATAGCCCCAATTCTAACTCTTGACGCATCGGCCTCAATGACAAAAGTGCGATCAAAATCGGGCAACGCTAGGACCGACGTCATCGTCATGGCTGCCTTGAGTCATTCAAAGGCTGCGGAGGCTTTATCCAACCACAAGAAGGAGTCTTTCTTCAGTAAGGACGTGAGCGGGGCACTGATCTTGCCATAATCTTTCACAAAATTTTGGTAGTAGCTCGTGAGTCCAAGGAAACCGTGTAGTGATTGTACGTTTGTAGGTCTCGGCCATCCTTGCATTGTCTTGATCTTTGTCAGGTCCACCATCACTCTATCCTCTAATATAATGTGCCCAAGATACTCCACTTTATGCTGTAAGAAGCCGCACTTTGACTGTTTAACATAAAAAGTATTCTCCCGTAGAATCGTTAGAACAGTTCGTAAGTGTTTAAAATGTATATCAAGCGTAGGGCTATAACTGAGAATATCATCAAAGAATACCAATACAAACATGCGTAGAAAACTCCGGAAGATGTTATTCATTAGACTTTGGAAAGTAGAAGCAGCATTTGTAAGTCCGAAAGGCATTACCAGAAACTCGTAGTGGCCGTTATGCGTACGAAATGAAATTTTCATAATATCTTCAGTGCATATCCGAATCTGATGGTATCCGGATCAGAGATCTAATTTAGTGAAGACTCGGGCTCCTTTTAATTTGTCCAAGAGTTCATTATCTTTCTTGTGCACTAGCAACACCGGTGAGGAGTAAGGGCTGCAACTCGGTTGAATCACCCTGGTGTCAAGCATCTCTTTAACAATGTTCTCGATCTCGTCCTTCTGCAAGTGAGGATAGTGGTATGGTTGCAAATTTGCTAGTGGTTTGCTTGACAAAATAGGAATGCGATGGTCATGCAACAGGTTAGGGGGCAGCCCGCGCGGCTCCAAGAAAACATCCGTGAATTCATTCAGGCAAAGGGCAAGCTTAGGATCTGAGTTTTATACATTCTCCCCCGTAGATGGCTGCTGAATATCCGTTAAGAATCCACCATGTGCTTTGTGCAAAACTTTCTCCATTCGTTGCGATGAAACGGTGGAAATTTGGCTCCCGCTCTTGCCTCGTAACGTGATCTGTCTCCCTTTGTAATAAAATTTCATGATTAATTTAGAAAAATTCTAGGAGATATCACCTAGTGTTGTGAGCCATTCGATCCCAAGTATGGCTTCATAATCATCGATGGGTAGGAGGAAGAAATCAGCTACCACTTCTTGGTCTTGGAGGAGTAGTTTCACCCGCGAGCACCGTTGGTCGCAATTAAAGATTCGTCCATCGACGTGCTTTATGTCAAACTTGTTGCAACCTTCAATTTGAAGCACCAAATGTGTAGCAACCTTATTGTTGAGGAAGTTATTGGTGATGCCTGTGTCAATGAGAATGGTGATGGGTTGTTGTTTTAGAAGTCCTCCAACTTTCATCATCTGCGGGTTGGGGTAGCCGGCCAATGCGTGCACTGCGTAGTCGGCCGATTGGGACTCTTCCTCCATGGCTTCTTCTTTAGATTCAAGGGTTTCTTTAGATGTTTCATTATCCTCATCCTCCGTTGGTTCAATCATGAGGAGCCGGCCCTTTTTGCAGCGATGTTCGCGGCTCCATGGTTCGTCGCAATGCCAACACAACTCCTTGGCCGATCATTCGTGAAGCTCATCTCTTGTCAACTTTTTTGGTACAGGGGCTTGAATGGCAGTAGAGGGGGTAGTAGGCCTCAGCAAGGCTGGTCAGGGAGTGGCCCTTATCCTTCTTACCTCGTGGTTCAATTGTTCTTCCTGGATACGCATGAAGGAAATCGTCGCCATAAGAGTGTACGGTTGCCACGCCTTTACTTCTCCTCAGATCTCCGGCTTTAGGCCCTCGATAAAAGTACCTCAAAGTTATTTCTCAGACCAATTCTTAGTTTGGTTAGATAAACGCTCAAACCTTGTTTGGTATTCTTGTATTGTAGAGGTTTGACGAATCTTTGCCAATTGTCCATCGATATTGTCGAAATTGGTTGGTCCGAAGCGGTTTAGTAGTCCTTCCTTGAATCACTGCCAAGAGAGTCCTCCATGGGTATACTCAAACCAATTATACCACTAAATAGTATCTCCCTTAAGGTGGATGGTAGCAATCTCCACCCATGTGGTGTCGACGGTTCGGTAGAACCGAAAATAGCGCTCCGCGCGCGAGATCCACCAGATCAGGTCTCCTTCTTCCCATCTAGGGAAGTCAACCTTCATGCATGGACTATTGAGATCAAAGGTGATGTGGCCATGTTCTTGAGGATCATCTTGCCGATCTGAAGTTTCTTCGTGTTGTGATTTCCTCGGGCTCGACGGTCGGCCAATATTGAATTCAGTGAAAAGGGATCACATCTTCTCTTCCATGCGATTTTCAAAGGCTTCAAGCTTTCCATTGATAGCCTCCTCTGATGCCATAGTATACACCTCTAGATCTATATTATTGAGATTTTTTTTCTGTTGTTGGGTTAGTGACATGAGAATTTTGGAGAAGGTGGTGGCCGATTGGAAGGTGAATCAGTTTGGATGGAAGTAGGTTACGGTTTTGGGCAGATTTGGGGGGCTATTTGGTTTCGGTTTAGGGTAGGGTTTTTGGTGAGGATGGTAGAGTTTTGAGATAAGGAAAAGAGAGTTTAAAATCTCACAAAAAATAGCACTCAAATCTGATAGAATTTGGCGAAAAAAAGTGGTACGATGTGCTGTCCTGCTGAACCAATTTTACGTCGGAGAAACTACAACTTCTTGACTTAAATTCTAGAGGAAAGTTTAAGAAAATTATTCAAAAACCCTTGGTTCAGATGTTGTTAATACCAATAAAAAGTTTGACGAAATTTTGGCAGCATAATAGTAGGGAAATAGGGCAAAAGATGAAAGGCAGATTCCTTCATCGTAAAATTCAAGAATTGCGTGATGGTCAAAAATTACATAAGAAAACTAGTTCTAGAAAGAGTTTTTTCAAGAAATCAAATCCAGATAAAAGCCAACTTGATCTTGAGAATTGTATAAAAATTTTGGCTAGAAGGGAGAAGGAATAAGCCGGTTTCAAGAGGCAAAAACACAGCTGAAAATTTTTGCAGCGTTCCACCTTCGTAACAACGATAACATTTGCAACAAACAAAATTTGCAGTGGATAAAATTTGGGAAAAATCTTTGATGTGTAAAGTAAGGAATCTTTCAGTATTGGAGAGGCATGAATGATAAAAAAAATACCAGATTTCTAGTTCAAACGTAGAGGGCAGCGGCAGACTGATTTGATCTGCGGTTGGGGTGGAAGGTGGAGGCGTGTGTCACAGCAATTATAGGAATTGTTTGGGAAGGTGGAGGCATGGATGACGGCTACAGGGGCAGCAAGATCACTACTCTGATACCAGATGATAGAACCCCAAAAGGAGCTTTATAGATTTTGATCCTTGAGGGGGATCAACCCATGGAACGCTGTAGGGGTTCCTCCCCCTAGACTCGGCACAAGGCTGAAATAAAATTGATAATTGCTTGATTCACGAGGGGGGGTGACTACATCTTTAAATAGGGATCAAAACCCTCGCCTAAGGGGGTGTTTGCCTAAGTAGAATTACCCCTTTGCCCCCTCTTATAGCCAACCTGCCTTAATAGGAACATGAGGCGGCTAAGTGGCTCTATAGCCGACCTAAGCAGGGGGAAACCCTAACCGACCAACCCAGTAAGGGGTGTGGTGGCTACTAAGCCCTAAGGGCTAATCTAGACCCTAGCCATATTCCTTTATAAGATAGAAGTAGCTTTATTACAATCTAACAGAATTTTTATTGACTAGTACTAAGATGATTAGGACTCAACCCTGCTGGAGTCCTATCACGATCCCTTGCTCTCATAGAGGGAGAGCATTGGTCGTAAAAAAGGTCGAGAAGGTGGAGAATGTAGAGGCAAACTTCAAGTACTAAGACAGGGTGGAAGGGCAGACGCCATGGAACTTCATAAGACTGGTGTCGATAAGCTTCTCATCAAGATAGCCGAAAGTGAGAGACTTCGGGTTGATGCAGGAGTGCTCAACCAAGAAACGAAGTAGGCAGTACATGGTTTAATACCTTTTCACCTCAGAGGAGAGGCGATAAAGATGATGGAGAAGACAGTACAATCCCAAAGGTGACCCGAACTATCAAAGACTTACTCCAAGTTGGGGTAAACTTTTGCTCTTTTCGGGCAAAACTTCTTACATTTTGAAAGTTCGATGGTAGTGGGAATGTGAATTACAATAGCTAACTCAACACAAGGAGTGCAAACACTTTGAGTGCTTAAGAAGTTTGAGCAAAGAGTGGGCAAAATGTTAGTAACCAGCTCGAGCATAAAGTACAACCTCGAGGAGGCTGGCGAAATCTAGTAACTTTTGCCTTCTCAACTCAAGAGAGTAGGCAAAACTGAGTACCCCAATTCTCGTACATCAAGGATGCAAGCGAAATCAAGTAACATTTGTCTCCTTAACTAAAAGAGAAATGGCAAAACTTAGTACCCTGGTTCTCTTATTTATCCAGTAGAGGAGCTCTGCACAAGTTCAATGACCCTTCGAGGAAAGCTTATGGAAGATAATAGTTATCAAATCATCACCGTTGGTGATCAGTACTACTGAGAGTAGATTGTCTGCTTCATTTCCCAATATAATATCAATTGACAATGGGAGTGATGCGAACCTACTTGGCACTGACAACTAAAGTTGAAGAAAGATCATTGGGCAAATCTTGTAGATGAAGGACCTCAAAAACTTCAAAGTCTGCGAAGCGATGCTCGCTAAAGCTCCAACAAGCATTTATCCAGTTTAAGAAACATGAGACTATTACAATATTGGCACAAAACAAGGAAGGTCTTTTTCTTCACCAGAAGGATCCACAGAAATCAACAAGGATCAGAACAGCTCAATCAATCCCACACAAAAGTCAGTCATTGGTGAGTTGAAGTAACATAGTAGATCAGAGTTCAACTTGTTAAATCTCAGATTTTGATGATGAAATCAATTTATGGGTTATTGATCTAACATATGTTTGTTAGAATTGATTGATGTAGGATTAACTATGATAGAGAGAATATGACAATCAGAGGTTTAGCCAAAGTCAAGTCCATGCATCGGGCCGGGGTTCGGATGATACAGTTAGGAACTCTCCAGGAGTGCGTCGGGAGCTCGCCGAGGGTATCGAGAGCATGCCAGGATGGCACAAGGGAGTTCACCAAAAGAAGATCGAAACTCGTCGAAAGATTATCGGGGGTAGCCGAAAAGCTTATCGGGAGTTTGGAAGGTCTTGAAGTAGATGTGTTTAGCAATTATGATTGTAATTAATTAAGTTATAGTTAGCATCATACAGGTTAATCATGACGATGAAAATGAATTACAAATCAGACATGGACCTAGGATTAAGCGTAGGCATCGGGACAAGGATTGGACGATGCGGAGGGTGCTTGTTGGAAGTTCGCTAGGAGATTCGCCGAAGGGATTGGGAAGCTCGCTAGGAACACAATGGGAGACCACCGGAGGAAGACCGTGAGACTCGCCACTCTAGAATCTGGAGGTTGCCAGATTACGGGAGTGAGGTCGTAAACTTGGTGGTCATGTTTGATTGTAATCTTTAAGTCATAGGTTAAGAGTAAGTCTAATTTGAGTGGATTTGAAAATAAACTCAAAGAGGTAACTGAGTCCACTATTGGGGTTTGATCGAGCTCAGGTTAAGCTCAATTAGTTGATCAGAGGATTGGTCAACTGATCTGGTCAACTTATGGTTCAAGCCAAAATTCAAAAAGTGGAGGGAATCACTTTTTCGGAGATTCTGGTGGGTAAACTATTGGTAAGCGATAGGTAAACCATCACTGCCTAGGTTTTCAGGTGGCTGATGGTGGCTGAACTGCCCAGGGCCGACAGGTAAACCGCTCGTACCCAGGGTTTCGAGTGGCTGAACCGCCTAGGTCAACGGGTAAATCGCCTGTACCCGGATATTCTAGGTATGTTTGAATTTCGGCTTCAAAATTCTAAAGCCGTTTAGGGCTATAAATATCCCAAGTTTTCTTACATTCTACATAATAATTTAGGGGATTAAATTCTATGAAAATGATAGGACTCCAGTAGGGTTGAGTCCTAATCACCCTAGAAGTGGTCAATAAGAACCCTATGAGATTGTAATAAAGCCACTCATATCTTATAAAGGAGTATGACTAGGGTTTAGATTAGCCCTTAGGGATTAGTGGCCGCCGCCCCCCTTACTGTGTTGGTCGGCTAGGGTTTCCCACTACTTAGGTCGGCTATAGAGCCAACCTAGCCGGCCCCCTGTTCCTATTAAGGCATGTCGGCTATAGGAGGGGCAAATGGGTAATTTTACTTAGGTAAGTACCCCCTTCGATTAGGGTTTTGATCCCTATTTAAAGATGTAGTCGGCCCCCTCATGAATCAAGTACTTATCAATTTTATTTCAGCCTTGTGCCGAGTCTAGGAGGGAGGAACCCCTATAGCGTTCCAAAGGTTAATCTCCCTCAAGGGTCAAAATCTATAGAGCTCCTTTTGGGGTTATATCATCTGGTATCAAAACAGTAATGTTGCTACCCCTGTAGCCATCATCCATGACTCCACCTTCCCAAGTAATTTCCATAATTGCTTTTGACGTCGCCTCCATCCACCGTCGCCCACCAAGCCGCAGATCCATCTATGTGCTGCCACCCACTACGTGATCGGGAAATCTGGTATATTTTTATCATCCACGCCTCTTCACTACTGCAAGATTCCTTACTTTACATGTTGAAGAATTTCTCCAAATTTTATCTGCTGCAAATTTCGTTCGTCGTAAACATCATCGTTGTTGTGAAGGCGAAACGCTATAGAAATTTTTAGTCGCCTATTTGTCTTTTGAAACCAGGTTATTTCTTCTCCTTTTTGGCTAAAATTTTTATACAATTCCATAGATCAACTCAGCTTTCATATAAGATTGATTTCTAGAAAAACTTCCTTCTAGAACCGATTTTATTGTGCCTTCTTTCATCATCACATAGTGCTAGAATTTTTACGATGAAGAATCTGCCCTCCTCCTATTGGCATCTTGAAACCAAGCTTTTGTTTTGTCCGTTGCTCGCTTCTAAGCTAATCAACTTCTTCTTTGCAAGTCCTACGGGACCTTAAGAGGTTGTAAGAGGGCTGACCCTTTGCTGACAGATAACGCTTTGGGCGTTTCATGACTTAGGCAATCCTAGCTAAGTCCAGAACAGTGGGCAAGATTGCTTCACGACTTAGGCAATTTCAGCTAAGTCTTCGGGAGTGCCACAAGGGTGTCGCACGGCTTAGGCAAATTCAGCTAAGCCCGTGATCCTTTTTGGCGAAAATTTTTACACAAATTCATAGATCGTCTTAGCTTTCATTTAAGACTAATCTCTGGAAAAAAACTCCTTCTGGATCCTGACTTATAGCACTACTTCTTTGATAGGAATTATGTTCATCTTAGCTTTCATCAAGAAACTACTGCTTCTTCGATAGGAATTATGTTCGGCAGTACAGCGTATACCACAACGATCTTTCATCGAAATTTTATCGGATCTCGCTGCCATCTTTTCAAGATTTGAGACTCCCCCTCTCATCTTCAATTCCTACTATCACTCCCCAAAAAACTCTAACAAAATCACAACCAAATAGCCATCCCAATCAGCCCTAATCGCAGCCTACTTCCTTATCAATCCACTTACCTTTCAGCCAACTTTCCTTGCCAATACACCTACCTTTGCTGCCATCTATCTCAGATTTAAAATTTATTTTCCTAACCTTCATCTACTACTATCACAGCCTGAAAACCATATCAATTCACAGCCTAAACTCCATAAAATCACAGCCCCAAATTGTACCTAAAACAGCCACAAACCGTACCCAAAAATCGAAGCCTTCGGTCCACCAACATTTCAGCCGCCCAATCTCCCTTATCCCTTCAACTGCAGCATGCATCTTTCATTGCCCAACGCTGCAAATAGCGACCTCTTGTTACCATCTTCCTTGATCACGGCCAGCAGTAGTCCTTACAGTAAAAAGCTACCAGCAGTGATCTTTTGCTACAATCTATTTACATCGCAGTTTGCAACAATTGTTGGCTGCTAACTATCTTGATCGTGGCCAGCAACAAATTGAACACAATAGTAGTCATCTCTCACTCCATACCGTTGTTGCCCTCCTCTGCAACAGTCATGTATATAACTGCCTCGCTTTCCTCCTATTGCAGCTGCACCCCTACTGCAACCGACGCCACCTGCAGCCACGAAGTCGCACCGCAGCTGCAGCTGACGTTGCTACTGCCCTCTTCTTCCTCCGCCATCGTTGCTACCTTCTGACTTAGATCTCTTAGTTGCCATCTTCTGACAAATATCAGCTACCTAAAAAATCACAGCCTCGATGACATTGCAGCGTCAACATTGTAGCATCACTGAAGGACCACAGCTGACGTTACTGTTGTCATTTTCTTCCTCCACCGTTGCTGCTACCCTTGGCTACCTCCACTTGGAGACTTCACCATCGCAGCCCTAACATCGCTGCCATTGCTACCTTCAACCTGAAGATTGCAGCTACACTCTTTAATCGGTTTGATTTGACAGGTTGGAGATCCTTATGTCATGACATCGGTGGGCTTATTCGAAGCCAAATTGGAGGCTCTTGAGATGTGTATGGATATTAAATTATGCGCTTTCTTTGAGGAGTTTAGATTGGGCCGATCACCGAGCCGACTAAGATCACAATGTGGTGCAAATTTAGATTATAAAAAGAACCTTAGCGAAGAACAAGCGATGATCCATCAAACTTTCACCATCCAAGAGTACAAATCAGATTTGAAAGGTTATCTAATCAAACTTATGATTGGTCTAAAAAATAGATATTGATGACTTTTATTGAGGGCTTGAAGCTGGAGATTCAAGAAGAAGTTAAAGTGCGACAGCCATACACACTTAAGGCAGCCCTCTCCTTTGCACGACATCAAGAGGAACGATTGAACTTTGAAGCTCAGAAGACTAGAGTTGCTCCCCAACCAGCGGCACCAAAGCTTTCACCTCCTCCTACTGTCAACCGACCCCCTCAACCATAGAAATTAATAAGAGAAGACCTTCATGACAGATCGACAAAGGGCCTATATGGGTGTTGTGATAAATTGTGGAGCCTAGAACACAAATGTAAAAAGGAGACACCGATGCTGATTGCACCCATTGAAGAACCCAAACTTAATGATACGACTCTCGAGCCTAAGGAGAAAGATACACCATAATCAGCCACCCGCGCGGTCCCTACCTTAGTCGGCTACACCAACCTGCAAAACTTGAAGATCGAAGGGTTTCTCGAGCAGCAGTCTGTCATCATCCTCATCGATGTCGAGAGCACACACAACTTCATGAGCAGTAAGGTTGCTGCCCACTTAATGCTCCAAAAAGAATATTACAGCGGGTTCGAAGTTAAGGTAGCTAACGTCCAAATTCTATAGTGCAATCAGAAGTGCCCGCGGGTAAAACTGATCCTACAGGAGCAAGATGTAGTTGTTGATTTTTTCCTCCTCCCGCTCGATGGTGTTGATATAGTGCTCAGTATTGATTGGTTGTCCACAATTGAAGATATTTTTAGAATGTTTCAAAGCGAACCAGCCCAAATTCTTCTAACTGACACCCAAGCTGATGAGGAGCTGAAGACCCGGTTCTTAGAGTTTATAGACCCTCAGCCTTGAGGACAAGGCTGCTTTTAAGAGGCCAGGTTTGATAAGACTCCAACAAGGTTGAGTCCTAATCACCCTAGAAGTGATCAATAAGAACCCTGTGAGATTATAATGAAGCCACTCCTATCTTATAAAGGAGTATGACTAGGGTTTAGATTAGCCCTTAGGGCTTAATGGATGTCGCCCCCCTTACTGGGTTGGTCGATTAGGGTTTCCCCCTTCTTAGGTCAGCTATAGAGCCAACCTAGCCACCCCTTGTTCTTATTAAGACAAGTCGGCTATAGGAGGGGCAAAGGGATAATTTTACTTAGGCAAACACCCCCTTAGGTTATGGTTTTGATCCCTATTTAAAGATGTAACCGCCCCCCTCATGAATCAAGCAATTATCAATTTTATTTCAGCCTTATGCCGAGTCTAGGAGGGGAACCCCTATAGTATTCCAAGGGTTGATCCCCCTCAAGTGTCAAAATCTATAGAGCTCCTTCTGGGGTTCTATCAGAAAAATTTATGTGGATTGTAAGAAAAAGAAAAGGGTTAAGGGAGTGATCAAAGAGTTGTCATCTTGTCTCCCTTGTAAGCTCAAGTGTAAGGGTTTGATCTTCACCCAAAGGAAATCAATAGTGGACATCGGTGTGCCTCAAGGAGGACTCAGAAGTGGATGTAGGTCAGTTAGTGTCGAACCACTATAATTATAAGTATTCTTACTTCTTTGATTTACTGCTTATAATTGTCAGGTTATTAATTGATTTCAAAACACAAATAGAAGCTTTCGATTTTTTATTTACGTTTTGAAATCAAGGATTTGAAACCAAGCACTTCACTTACGACATTGCCTATCTCTTTATTCGAATTTGCTTATTCTTTTTGAATCATCTTGAAGCAAGAAGCTTAACACTTATCACTTGGTTAACTTAAATGAAAAAAACTTCATATTTTCTATCTTGCTTCAAGTGAATTTTTTTTTAATTAAAATGAGAATTTGCACTTGCACTAATTTACCCCCCACCCCCGTGTCAATTGATCCTAACAATTCGTATCAAAGCCATGTTTTTCTCATTTGATTTAACACCCAAGAGAAATGGCTCTTTTTGATATTAACAAGGGTCAATGCATCATAAGTCCTATATTTAATGAGACAGACTATACATCTTGAAAATTTCGAATGCGTATCGTTTTTATTTCAGTATATTTTGATTTGTGGTGTATTATTGAAAAAGGTTTACAGAAGTTATCCAATCCAATAAATGATTGGAATGATTTTGAAAAACAAATATTTTTGTTGAATGCAAAGGCTATAAATGCCTTATATGATGCACTTGATAAAAATGAATTTGATCGGGTTTCCTGTTTTGATTCGGCTTTCAATATATAGCATGCATTAGAAATAACACATGAAAGCACACTTAATCTAAATGAATAATTAAATAAAAATATTTCTAAAAATGAACAAGAAGAACACCTTCCTAATAATCTGAAGGAATGTGAACCGAGAATAACATATGACTCGAGTGAAATCTCGAGTGATAAGGTCTTTGAACATTTGACAAATGAACCAAAAAATTTAATTAACATGAACCATAAAAATGATTTAAAGATGGACAAAACTTTTTGCTATAAACATAAGAAGCCGAGGCACTCCAAAAATAAAAAACACAATCAAGAAGAAGTGGAAGATTTTGCGCTCGTGGCCAACCACGATGAGGTAAGTAACCCACCCAAAAGCTCTTTTATTTTTAAAGAGTTATTACTTTCTCTTAATAAGCTTTATGATGAATTTAGAAAGATTAGCAAATCCTATAAATTACTTAAGATAGAACATGCATCATTAGTTAGTGAACTTGATGAAATGCATGAAATAGCATCATCACACAATACATACACCAAACATGAGACTTTGCATGATACTTTACCATTACACAATTCTTGTTCTAAATGTGATATGTTAGATATTGTTAAATAAGAAAACATCATGCTAAAACAAACCTTAGAGAAATTTGAAATATGAAATAAATTTCTTAATATGATTCTTGCTAATAAGGGTCATATTAATAGAAGAAATGGAATAGTTTTTGTGGGCAATACCCAACAAAAAGCAAACTACTTTTATTAAAAGACCAACCTTAAATCTACCACTAAGAATCAAATATATTTTTTATGAAAAATTAGGACATAAGGCAAACAAATGTCCATTTAAAAATTATAGTCCACACAAATTAATTTGGGTTCCTAAAGAAACTATAAACAACCTTAAGCCATTAGAAAAAATGGGAAGAAAATATCATGAATGACCCAAACTCAAATGGGTACCTAAATCAAAACCTTACATAATATAATGTTACCTCCTAACAAGGCTAGGAGCACCAAGTTATGTCTTGAAGTAGATACTCAAAGCACATGATTTGAGATCTAATATTCTTTCAAAGCTCACTAGCTTAAGTAATAAAAAAATTATTGAAATAAAATCATTATTAATGAATCTTTGCATAACTCATTAATCTTGATCGCTCTAATTTTAGTATGCTAGTACAAAAATGAATTAGAAACTTTATCTAAATTCAAAGTTATAAAAGAAATATTTTGATGATGATTATGATTAAATGATAAGTTCATAATTATTAGCTTGGATGTTGGTTTAAATGTAAAGACTATTGTTAAATGGTTTAAATATTAACAAAGTCTATGAAATGATTGATTTAAATGTTACATTGATTGAAATGCTATGATTAAATGATTGTGTTGAATGATAAAATTTTAGCATAAAACAATATAGAAAAGGGAGAGAGAAATCATGGTTCTTTGTCTAGTATTTTTGTAAATTAAAAATATATTTAATGAAAATGAAATGAGCATGGTAACTCACTACACTAAGTCTAAAGATCATTGGAATTAAAATAAATCAAAGTTTTTGTTTGAAAATATTGTATTACATTGATCTTGATGAAATTTCGTGTTTGACTTTAAATGACATTGCATTCTTGAAATAAATTTCAAAAGAAGAATAATTATTCTTGAAAGAATTTTTATCCTATTAATCCTTCAACAAGAGATAAAATAATATTACTATTGTTGAATCTCTTAAATTGATTAGAAAACTTTAGCTATTGAAAAACAATCTATGATGCATTTATTGAAGTTTTTGAAAAGCAATTTTTGATGATGATTTTGGATAAGTTTTCAAATGATTTTGTTTTAAAAAGAGAATGATGAATCTATCCAACGTTATTGATATTTTTGATGATTATAGCATGATCTTGACAAGTTGAAAAATTGTAATTTAAAATCTTTACATGAATCAAGTTTTTTTTAATAAGTTTATAAATGAATCATAAATTTATTTATTTGGAACTACAACATGAATCTAAACAATGATCTTGATGATTTGAAATCACATAAATAAGTTGAGATCCTATATTTCCATATCTCAATTTGCAAAATCATACTTGTAACTTGACAATTTTCATGAATTAAGATTTTGTTTACAAAAGTTATCTCCTAAAAAAATTTATTATCTAAGAGGAGATTTATTAAATTTATATTTTTTAGTATTCATGAGTGTCCTTTGATATTAATATCCTTCTTGACATGATTTATTTTATAACTCATGAATGTGATAAGTTAAAAATTAAATGAAAGAAATAGATAAGATGTCTCCATTACTTGTATTCACAAACAAGAGGTAGGGCAAAATTTATTAAATCATGTCTTTTGGATTTGAATTTTTATTTTTAATGACATGATACCCCTTATACTTTTGGGAGTAATTTGGACATGGATGTAAAGAAATTATACCATCATATTTCGTGACAATGACCAAAAAGGAAAAATAAAATTACCAATATGATTAGGAGAAAATTAGATATGGTAACATTGAATGAGGAACAATTGCTTAGAAGAAAATTAGAACTTTCTAAATGCATGCAAAATACTTGATTTACAATTTTAGCTTGATCTACTATCATATTTTCGTTTAGAATTCATGATGCTTATTATCAAAATTTACATGAGATAGTCCTTAAAATGCATGATTTGATTGATTGGCTACCTAGCTTTATTTGCTAAATTTTTCTTGAAATTTATATAAAATGGATTTGTTGAGCTCATATTCAAAATGTTCTTTTAAAATCTTATATCTACAAGATTAAAGTTGAGAGTTAAAAATGCTAAATCATGAAAATATATAAATTGCTAATCTAGATTTCATGAGATTAAGCCTTTTTGTGATAATATTTTTGAAAACTTTCTCCATGTTCTTTATCTTATTATTCACAAAAGGGGTGTTAATTTATATAATGTTTTGCTATTTTATGGATTTATTTGCTATGCTTGAAATTACATGAGATGATTTTAAATACATGAGTAGCTCCTAAATTTTTTAATATCCTTGAATATATTGGAGTTTTGAGCTTATTTTTAAAATTCACCTCTATAAAATTGAGAGCTATATTTAATGATGCTTTACAAATCCTCCCTTATTTTATTTTATTCTTTTTCACAAGAGGAAGAAAATTCATATTGACTCATATCGTATTTTAAAAAGGGGGAGTAAAAACCCATGTGCCTTAAAATCCTTAGCCCTATATTTCACCTTTTTATTGATGACAATGGGGGAGAAATATATATTGATGACACATGATATTGAGAAATATATATTAATGACACATGATGATATACATTGATGATACATGATATTGATGATATATATTGATGACATATGATATTAATGATATATATTGATGACACAAGATATTGATGATATACTTGGATATCTTGGATATGGATGCATAATCTTTTTAAAACTCATGATTTGATGACTTGATATAAATTTTGTTAAAATTTGCTTGGAATGTTAATTGATTAAAAATACTTGAAATTTAAGAGTATGTGATTCTCTTAAATTTAAGTGGCATGGATTTAGAGGGAGTTAGGATTAACTTCTATCATCAATTGATTGTCATCATCAAAAAGGGGGAGATTGTTGAATCTCAAATTTTAATGATGAAATCAATTGATGGGTTATTGATCTAACATATATTGTTAGAGCTGATTGATGTAAGATGAACTACGACAGAGATAATATGATAATCAAAGGTTTGGCCAAAGTTAAGTCCATGTATTGAGCCGGGGTTCAGACGATGTGGTTGGGAACTCGCCAGGAGTGCATCGGGAGCTCGCCAAGGGTATCGGGAGCTTGCTAGAATGGCGTAAGGGAGTTCACCAGAAGAAGAACGAGACTCGCCGGAAGATTGTCGGGGTAGCCAAAAAGCTTGTCGGGAGTTGAGAAGGTCTTGAAGTGGATATATTTGGTAATTATGATTGTAATTAATTAAGTCGTAGTTAGCATAGTGTAGGTTAACCGTGTAGGTTAAAAGGAATTACAGATAAGACATGGACCCAGGATCAAGCTTAGGCATCGGGCCAAGGATTGGACGACGTGGACGGAGCTCGTCGAGAGTTCGTTAGGAGATTCACCAAAGGAATCGGGAAGCGCGCTAGGAATACACCGGGAGATCACTAGAGGAATATCCTAAGACTCGCCACTGTAGAATTTGAAGGTTGCTAGATTACAGGAGTGATATCATAAGCTTTATGGTCATGTTTGATTGTAATCTTTAAGTCGTAGGTTAAGAGTGAGTCTGATTTGAGTTTGATTTGGAAATCAACTCAAAGAGGCAACCGGGTCCACTATTAGAGTCTGATTGAGCTTAGGCTGAGTTTAATTAGTTGGCCAGAGGATTGGTCAAATGATGGTTCAAGCCAAAATTTAAAAAGTGGAGGGAACCACTTTTTCGGAGATTCTGACGGGTAAACCGTTGGTAAGCGGCAGGTAAACCACCACTGCCCAAGTTTTCAGGCGACTGATGGCGACTAACCACCCAGGGCCGGTGGGTAAACCGCCCATACCCAAGGTTTCGGGCGGCTGAGCCGCCTAGGTCGGCGGATAAACTACCCGTACCCGGATTTTTTGAGTATGTTTGAATTTTGGCTCCAAAATTCTAAAGTCATTTAGGGCTATAAATACCCAAGTTTTCTTATATTCTATACAACAATTTGGGGGATAAAATTCTTTGAGAAACTTGTGTGGATTGTAAGAAAAAGAAAAGGGGTAAAGGAGTGATCAAAGAGTTGTCATTTTGTCTCCCTTGTAAGCTCAAGTGTAAGGGTTTGATCTTCACCTAAAGGAGATCAATAGTGGATGCTAGTATGCCTCAAGGAGGAGGACTCGAAAGTGGACGTAGGTCGGTTAGTGTCGAACCACTATAATTGTAAGTGTTCTTACTTCTTTGATTTACTACTTAGGGTTCTTAATTGATTTCAGAACACAAATAGACGCTTCCAATTTTTCATTTTCATTTTAAAATCAGGGCTATGAAATCAAGCACTTCACTTACGACATTGCCTATATCCTTATTCAGATTTGCTTGTTCTTTTTTAGTCATCTTTAAGCAGGAAGCTTAGCACTTCTCTATAAGATTCACTTGCTTAACTTAAACGAAAAGCTACGGATTTTTTATCTTGCTTCAAGCAAAAAAAATTTTGATTAAAACGAGAACTTGCACTTGCACTAATTCAACCCCAACCCCCCCCCGGAGTGCCAATTAATCAAAACACGACTACTCAAGAACAGCGGTAGAGAGCAGTTGGGAGCCAAGGGGCATGTTGCAGCTAAAGCAGAAGATTGAAGATTGAAGATTCAACAAAAGGCGAGGAGATGCAGCGTCTACAGCGGCTTCAACAAGGACGTCGAAGGAAAAAGTGGGGGAGAATGTCACAGACAAAAATATAAACAAAGTATTCGATATAATGCTCATGTTTGTCTATCTCTTTCAATTTTTGTACATTTTTGTACAGCAAGTAGCGGCTTGCAGTAGGCTTGGCAACCCTAGTTTAGTTAGCTTTTGTGGCCAGTTTCAACTTGTAAATGAGAGTTGTGTCATGTAGACATTTATGGGGACTTCGGTCTGTAATGGACCTTAATCCTTTATGTGCAACTGTTTAGAGCTTGTAAAGTCCATGGTTGTAATTTGTATTGGCTATATAAAGTGTTTGCTAAAGGTGTTGCTTGTGGATTCCATGGGAAGTACTTCCTTTAACCTATTTTCTCTTTTGTAGGTCCTAAGGGACTCTAGGACGTTTCGGGGAGGTTAACCATTGCGGACGGACTCGCAAGGATGTTGCACGACTTAGGAAAAACAGCTAAGTCCGTGACATGCAGTGAAAAGAGAAGGTAGAGGATACCTCCCACCTGCCTGGCCACATGAACAAGGTTCTAAGATAAGCGATTATAAGCTACCCTACATTTGTCGCCCATGTGGACAAGAGGCTAAGGGGAGACTATTGGAGGCAGTTAGAGGCTACCTCCCCGTATAATATTATAAAATATTCTATTCCTTTATAACTAGGTATAAAAGCTCATCTTCGACATAAAATGAAAGCGCTTACCTTTTTTTACTACTCGCATCTACACTTATAAATGTCGGATTACTAACTTGGATATCGTAAGAATCGAGCCGAAAAACATCTTCTCATCTTAGTCTTCATATACGTCATACTTTAGGAACTAAATATTTTCATCTTAAAGATATCTCGAATATATATATATATATATATATATAGGTCTGATCAACGTGAATGATATTTCATTTCACCATTATCGGTTATTATGTAAAAAAGGAAAGAGAGATTCCGAACGGGAGACGAAATAATTGGCACGAGAATCCTGCACGCTTTTGTCATGCAACTGTTGCTAGCATATAGAAATCAGGAGTGGGGTGAGAAGAGGGAAGGAGAACAACATTGTCCTGCACAGGACCCTGTCTGCAAGTTTTTGCAGAGTGGTCCGTGATACTTTTACCCACCTTGAATCGGCAAATGGCCTAGGTTTTAAAACCAGCACAGGGTGAAGACGGCACATGGCACTGGCCAAACCTGTGATTTGTTCTGGTCTTGGAGCGAGTTGGCAGCCATCATTACCTGGCCTTGAATGACCTGCTCTTGCCATGGTAGAGAAGAAAGAGATGTGTCTGTGAGAGGGAGCTTGCAGCCATTGAAGGGAAAGGGAGGGGAGGTTATGAGTGTCAAGCTTGAGAATAATTGTAGTCCAATGCTCAGTGCATTTGAGCAGCACAGTGCCTGAAACACATGCAGCTTGAGGACCACTTCATATGCTAGTGGAGATCGGAGTACTCAGTGTTCCTCGTAACATTGCCTGTTACCCATTATTCATTGTGGTCGTTCTACATGGCAGTATTGTTTTGCTCTCTTTAGCTTTCATGGTGTGCTTGTTTCTCCTCTCCCGTGTGGTCCAAAAGGCAGCGGCTGACACAAAATACTGGGACTCCCTTGCATGCCACAAGACAATTGGCACATGTAGAAGTTGCAGGACTGCTAACAAAGGGAAAAACATCCCAGAAAGAGTTATAATGATCCAGAAAACATTTTATAAAGACCGGAAGATTTGATGAGGTCATGGACAACTAAAAGATAGAGCGCTTGAAGATTTGAATCAAAAAGGGTTTGTTGATTAACTTTTCAGCAAAAATTAGTTATGAGATAAACAATAACCAAGCTGGGCATAGATATATGTCAACCAAACTAATCGCTTCTGCTTCATGATTCCAAAAGAAGCATCGCATTAACCTTTTCATTTCAATTAAATAGTCTCCAACAGACTCTATGATTCTTGAATTTTGTGAGCTCCAAATCATTTCAACGCAGTTATATCTGTGCATGTCGAAACCGACACAAAATCACGATATCACAAAAACAAAATTTTATCTCAAATTGATCCACCTGCTGTGGCGATGAAAATTTATAAGATTCTGTAACTGACTTTTTAGAAACAATGTTTGATTTTTAAATCTATTAAAATAATTAAGAATAACATACACGTGATTGGACACCGATCCAATCCAAGAGTTTGGGCTTGTTAAGTTATAGATCAAACACGATATATATCACTTCACTCTGTTGATTCGTCACTCCTACATCAATCTTCATCTCTCGTACATCAATTTTATCTTGACCAAATCAAGAGTTGGTTGACACCTCTTTTGACATCATTTATACTTACACTTGGGTGCTGCTTCGGTAACATGTTATGATAGCGAAGCCTCGGATGTAAATCCAGCTGATTTGGTATAAGAAGCAGTGAAGCACTTAATTCGAGATTGACGGTACTATTGATACGTAATTGTTGTTTATGATTATTTTGAAATTGAAACAAAAATATATGCTACTCTATGCAAATAAAGTCAATGGAGCGCACGACAATTTGTGTATCAACTTGATCTTGTTGACGCTACATGCTAAAAAAATAACTGATTGTAGCGAAGGGCAAGAATCTATTGGTGTCTTATGTACCTTTTAGACAAGCATTTAGAGAGGTTTGACATGATCAAACTCCATACTTGTGTATGGATCGACAAGTAATTTATTAAGTCCAAGCTAGCTGCATTTGACCAATAGAGGCTTCTTTTTCATTAGGTCTACAGATATGATTATTTGTAATAAAGAAATATGGCATATACAATATACAATTATTATGAACAAATAATAAGATACTCGGCAAGAAATAATTTTTTATTACAAGTTACTCAATAGAATTTGGGCATGAAATCTTGAGATTTGCATGAAAATCTAATGGCATTACACCAGTTTCTGCTGTTGGATTCTGATACAGTCACGTACAGATGTTTAGCCTCATAAGCCTAAACAGAAAGAAAAAGCAAAAACATACGCATGATGGTTATTCCTTGCTCTTTATAATTTCGAACCAGTGAGATAGGAGCGTGCACCAGAGAATGCCGGGACATGTTGATCACCTCTACCCCCACCCATCACCAGCAGCAGCAGCAGTAAATATCAGGAGGAATGCACTTAGAGGGCATGGTCTACACTCATGTGAATACTTGCTTTTCCCCATCCGCTTGCATTGACGCCAGATCGCAAACACATGTCCAACTTGCACCAACCACACACTCTTCCAAACAGGGAAGCAGCAAAGAAAGTTCCACACCCCTCCTTCCCATGAATCTTCTTCCACCATAATTTTGAGTTGACCCACACCAACACCACACCCATTTCATGAGATCTATCATATGCTACCTATCTAATAATCTAGTGTGTTTTTCTAGCACTCCTATATGTCTTCTTTCCCAATCTTACCTTTCCTCTTGAGCCTTCGTTCATATTTCTGGTATAACATCTAGTCAGACAAACTATGGAGATTAGCAGCTTAGAGGAGGCTTGCAGCGAAGCTGAGAAGCAGTCTCCTCCGCCGTCGCCACAGCCGCCACCAGTTCCCGTGGGCTTACAGCGACTCGGTAGTGGCACAAGCGTCGTCCTCGATCTGGAGGTCAGCGTCGAGGCTGAATCACGGAAGCTGCCGTCGTCCCGGTACAAAGGCGTCGTGCCGCAGCCCAACGGCCGGTGGGGGGCGCAGATCTACGAGAAGCACCAGCGAGTATGGCTGGGCACCTTCAACGAGGAAGACGAGGCCGCGCGGGCCTACGACGTAGCCGTGCAGCGGTTCCGCGGGCGTGACGCGGTCACCAACTTCAAGCCGCTCGTTGAGGCCGACGGCAACGATGCGGCGGGGGAGCTCTCGTTCTTGAACTCGCATTCCAAGGCCGAGATCGTCGACATGATCCGGAAACACACCTACCACGACGAGCTGCACCAAAGCAGCCGAACCGCCCTCGCCGACAGGAGGCATAATCCTCCCCATGGAGCGACCGAGGAGTGGCTCAGTGGGCCGCATAGGGAGCATCTCTTCGACAAGGCCGTGACTCCCAGCGACGTCGGAAAGCTGAACAGGCTGGTGATACCGAAGCAGCACGCCGAGAAGCATTTCCCGCTGCAGCAGGCCGGCGCTGCCGCCTTCAATGCGGTGCTGTTGAGCTTCGAGGACGCCTGCGGGAAGCTGTGGCGGTTTCGGTACTCTTACTGGAGCAGTAGCCAGAGTTACGTGCTAACCAAGGGCTGGAGCCGGTTTGTGAAGGAAAAAGGGCTCAGAGCCGGCGACGTCCTCACCTTCCAGCGATCGACCGCCCCCGAGAAGCTGCTCTTCATCGATCGGAAGACGCGAGCTCTCGGCAGACACGCCGCCGCAGGGGTTCAGGCGCCGAGACTCCCCGTTGAGGTTGTGAGGCTCTTCGGCGTGGACATTGTTAAGATGCCGGTGGCGGTCGCCAATGATGTGACGGAGGGTAATGGCGTTGACTGGAACGGGAAGAGGACGAGGGATATGGAGTTAGTATCATCAAGGGAGCTGTTGAGGAAATAATGCATATAAGTTTTATAGTGTTGGCGTTTTGTTTCAGACGATTGATGGATCATCTCTTCCTCAATCTTCCAATCTTTCATGTACATGTTCGAGTGTCAATAATCGTTGAGACATGGAGAGAAGTCGAATGTTACGTAAAAGATTGGAACATTAGCTGTAAAGGGCAAATTATCTATTGCTTCTTTGATTGTTATTGACTTATGTTTCTCTCAAAGACATGGATTATAGAATATTATTTTATTCAATATAATCTAAAGAATCATAATATTATCAAGATCAAACAAATCAAATGAATAAGAATATACAAAGATGCAGGAGCAATTTACATGCTACAATAATTAATAGATAATTTTTTATTTTCATGAATCATGATGACATCAACATCAACAGAAGCTTGAAAGATATTAAAAAGTATGTTTGGAGGTATAGATAATATAAAAATTTTAAACTTTCAAATTATTCGATGTCAACTCGAAACTCTTATGATGAAAGATTCTAAATTTATCGTTAATTTATTCTTAAAAGTTTCTTATATTGTGAATCAAATAAGATCTTATGGTAAAAATCTAAAAGATCAAACTATAGTAGAAAATGTTTTACGAAATTTATTTTTAAAATTTGATATATTTTCTATAGCTATAGAAGAAGTTAAATATACAAGTATATTATGTATTGATGAATTACTAGACTCCCTCATAGTTTATAGCAAAAAGTAAATAGATCTTCAGATGAAATTTTGGAACATGTTCTTTAAATAAAAATATCGGAAGAAGGATCAAAAGAAAAAAATTCAAAAATCAAATCTTAGGGGAGATCAAAATGATAGAGGTCGTGATCGATCAACTGAAGGTTAGAGAAATCAACTGAAGGTTAGAGAAATATGAATGAACGTAATAAAGAAACTGAATATATTGAAAAAGATTATTTGTACAAAAATAAAAATCCAAATGTTCCTCTTTACTCTTATTCTAAAAAATATGATAATATTGAAAAAAATTATTGGAACAAAAATCAAATAAATTATCATGAGAAAAAATAATGATAAAAATAATGAACAGTGCACACATAGTAATGGCAGGGGACAAAAGACTTGATGATTCAATCAAATCTATAATACAAATGAGAAATGATAGTAAAGTTTAAGTATAAGAAAAATGAACAATTATTGTGAATACTAAATATGGTAAAAAAATTTATTAATGATGCGATATTTATTCTTGATTTTAAATAAAATCTCATTAGTATAGGATAATTGATTTGAAAATAATATTATGCTATTTTTAATGATAAAAATTACTTAACATATAATTAAAAATTTTTAAAAAAATAATAGCAACTATGAGGATGATAAAAAATAAAGTATATTCCTTATTATTTTCATAATTTTTCACTACTACGCTACTGATGAATTAACATTATGACATCAAAGTTATGATCATCTATATTTTTATGGATTTATACAAACTATCTTATATATTATAGGTCATGGGTTTTTTGAGAAACTATAATTAATGATAAATATGTGCATGAAAAGGATGAGCCTCTGAACTCTAAGGATAACAAGGAAGGTTAATATAAAAAAAGTTAAGAGAAATAAAATAAAAAGAAAGTCTCTGGTTCTAAAAGTATTCGATCCTACAAATATAGAGCCTCCATCATATCATTAGAAATGACTAGTAAAAAAATGATAAAATAATTTAAATCAAAGGTTCTTAAAGATCTGTGGATAGGGAGAATCAAAAAATAACTACTACAGTACCAAAAGATTAGCTTGCCAATATCTTATGGTAAAAAATTATTAATGATGTGATATTTATTCTTGATTTTAAATAAAATCTCACTAGTATAGGATAATTGATTTGAAAATAATATTATGCTATTTTTAATGATAAAAATTACTTAATTTATAATTAAAAAATTAATATTAAATGTGAGGATGATAAAAAATAAAGTATATTCCTTATTATTTTTAAAAAATTTCACTATTACGCTACTGATGAATTAACATTATGACATAAAAGTTATGATCATCTATATTTTTATGGATCTATGTAAATTATCTCATATATTATAGGTCATGGGTTTTGAGAAACTATAGTTGATAATAAGTATGTGCATGAAAAATATGAGCCTCTAAACCCAAAAATAACAAAGAAGATACATATACAGTAAAGATAGAAGTTTGATGTAAAAAAAGTTAAGAGAAAGAAAGAAAAAAGAAAATCTCTGCATCCAAATGTATTCGATCCTACAAATATAAAGCCTCTATCAGATCATTAGAAATGACTACAAAAAATATATATATCAAGTTATACGCCTAAAAAAATAATAAAAGAATTTAGATTAAAAGTTCTTAAAGATCTGTGGATAGAAAGAAGCAAAAGACAACTACTACAATACAAAAGATTACCTTGCTAATATTTTTACAAAACTTCAATGAAAGAAATAAAATAATTTATTTCAAAAATAATTTTAAATTATAACTATTTGAATTAAGGAGATATATTAATAATAATTTAAATAGTTAAGATTAGATAAAATAAAAGATAAAAATTTAGCTTAAAAATACTTCTATTTTTTTACTATTCTTTTTCTCCCTAAAATTCTAGGAAAAAACCAAAATGAAAGGCCAAAGTCATCGTGTCGAAAACCTGCATTAAGTGCACGTATGTGGCCATTGACAACCGACCAGCAAGCAATGGTAGACTAGACACAGTGTTGGGCTCTAATATTACGGCCGAAACGTAAGCTATATTGGACTTGGAAAAGTCCAATATTACTGCCATAACAGAAGCTCAACTTGCTCATAAAAAGATAAAGGTGAAGAAAAATAGTGTTTGGGAATTCCAACTCAGAAAAAGGCAACTCTATGTCAACTGTTCTATCTGAATGATGCGAAAGTGTGGTCATATATGTGTGATAAGGATCAAGTTCAACGAACCCCATCTTGTTGTACTACTTTATCTCTCCCTCTCATATATATATATATATATATATATATATATATATTCTTAGTGTAAATGGGGGTACATCGATGTTGATAAGATCCTGACAATTCTCAAGTTGGTGCATCTCCTCTTGGCTCCACTTGATATAATCTTATACATAATTCTTTAACAGTATTCTATTTGTACCTAATCTCATAAAATATCTCAAACCAACTTGTGCTCCGGAATTCTTGACTGGGGATACGGTGTGAAGGACTGGCACATGGGGACGTCACTTCTCTCACGCATTTTAAGCATGCAGTATTTGCTGCACATTACGGTGATCTTCCAGCAATTCAAAGCTCCATTTGACTTTGCAGGTTTTATCGCTGGTAATTAACTGTGTGATGCTTGTGAAATCAGTCCAAGTATGGTGTCCTTGTTGTCTGTGGAAAATAAGCTAGGCACTACAACATTTAGTTCAGGGTAAACCTGACTTTAGGAATGCAGCAACGAAATCAACGACGTGAGAGAGATCACATATCATGAAAGAACTTATAGGTTTTGACATCGATCACTATGAACCTTACTGCACCTATGCAACCAACGACTGCAACTATGGAGAACCATGCAGCAATGGTCAGATGCAGTACATGCATTACAAGGCGGAGCCTTGCGTTCTTGGGCATTCTTCCAGCTTTGAGAAAAGCCAAGGCCGGGAAGACGAAATCCAAAGGCGTAAATCCAATAGCTCCACAGATGGACACAAAATCTCCAAAGAAGGGCATTGAAGCGAAAGCCAGTCTCCACAAGCAATTCCGAAGGCGTACGCTGTCACTTGAAACATTGGACAGAATCCGTTCCTTGAAGTATGCGTATGTTAGCCTGCAATATATTCACAGATGGCAATCCCAAAAATGGAGTACCTGAAAGCATCCTGATATTTGAATCACAGCAAAAACATTTGCCATTACTATTGTCCATTCCGGAATAGTGAGGGAGGATAAGATGAAGAGTTGAACCTGGGATCCAAACGCCCAATAACCACTGAAGGCCAGTTGCCAGTAAGACAGAAGGATGATGCTGTATGCAGCTGATACACCTTTGTACATGTTCTTCTTTGCAGGTTCTCTGATAGTATTCTGGTACAAAAATTACATGCCATCACTTCTAGTCCGCACTTTTAGTCGCGTAATCTACCAACTTCATTTGTGTCTGGATGTTCTTTGTATAAATGGTTAAAAAATTGAAGGAATTACAACAGAGGAATGGTTGAAGATAATATAAAAGTCTAACTTTGTTGAGTTCAAATGTTGAAGCTTATACTCACAATGATATCCTCTCATCTTTTTTATAGGAGACGAAGGCAAAAGCTAAAGATTCTCTTAACGTTCAAGATGATACCTTTTTTCTTTACAACATATGTTGACAATTTTCTAGACATATCAACTTTTGAAGGATTATAATATCTGCTAAGAGAATTTTAACTTCCAAAATATCTAAGATGTTCTTTATTTTTCTTTCAGAAGATTCAGACCATTTTCAAGAAGTGACTTGAACTTGGTAAATAGTTGAACTCCAAGTGGTTTAGTGAATATATCAGCTACTTAATCTTAAGTCTTAATATGAATGAGTTCAATTTCATTTGTCTCAACATACTCTTAGATGAAGTAAAATTTGAAGTCAATGTGTTTGCTATGATGCACCGAGTTATTTGCTTGTGCAATGGCTAATTTATTGTCTATGCAAATTTATATTCCTTCATATTCAGTACGTATCTTCTCTAGTAAGCTTTTAACCATATAGCTGTAAGGATTTTAATAGCTCTAAATGGGAGGGTGAATTAGTATAATAATATTTTTGATTACTTTTAAAACTTGATCGATAATCAATATATCTTGAAAACTCGATTGATCAAGTTAAAATTATAAGTAAAGAACATAAAATTAAGTTACAAATAAAGACAGACAAATTGATTTATGGTGGTTCAATCTTTTTATATGCGCCCACTCCCGATTCTTCTTTTCTCGATATCTTCGAATTTCATTAATAATCATTCTTTCTAATGAGAGAAGGTTAATTACCCTTATTATAATTGTTGGGCAGATGACCCAGATTCAGCCCATAATGGCTTTAGTGAAGCCCACAGCTCAGAACCTCACTTATATTAACCTAAAACCTAGATTAGGTGGCTAGGGTTGAGATTAAAAGAGGAGCGGCGGCTGAAAACGTGGGAGAGAAAAAGAAGACTGCAGATTGACAGTAGAGGCCAAAAAACAAGAGATCCAGGAAAGGGAAGAAGACAAGGGCAGGAAAAGACTATTCTCAATCATTCAAATCTCAGGTTAGATCAGTTTGCAGTAGATTCTTACTGTGATCTCTTGGGAAGGTTTTGGATATTGTGCTTAGGATTATAGTCCTTGTATCATTGTGATTCTCTTGTGGCTATTACTTTGGGCTTGGGCAAGAAGCCTTGAGATCTGTATATTCATTATTTTGATAGTGGATTTTCTCTTGCTTGTCCCGTGGTTTTTACCCTTCGAGTTGAAGGGGTTTTCCACGTAAATCTTGGTGTTCATCTGATTGTGATTTCTGTTTCATTCCGCTGTGTGTGACGGTCTGCTAGTATTTGTTCGTATACAAAGTTGATTCCTATTTTATTCCCATCAACTGGTATCAGAGCAGGGTTTTGGTGGTATTTAATCTTTTGTATCTGAACATGGAGGTCGGTAATATTTCTCGCATGATTAGTTTAAACGGTAACAATTGGATGATATGGAAACCAAGAATGGAAGATCTCTTGTATTGCAAAAATTTGTATGGACATTTGCAAGGAGATAGTGCAAAGCCCACATCTATGACAGATGATGAGTGGAAGAGGTTATATCGAAAAACAGTTGGCTTTATTCGACAATGGCTAGATGATAGTGTCTTTCACCATGTATCTACTGAATGTTCTGCATACTCTCTTTGAAAAAAGTTAGAAGGTCTTTATGAAAGAAAAACGGCTGGCAACAAAGCTTTTCTGATCAGAAAACTTATGAACTTGAAATATAAAGAGGGTACTTCTATTCCTGAGCATTTAAATGAAATGCAGAGTATTACTAACCAGTTATCCTCTATGAAAATGTCTCTTGATGATGAGTTGCAGGCATTGTTACTTCTCAGTTCTTTGCCAGAAAGTTGGGAGACACTAGTGGTTTCTCTCAGTAATTCGGCACCAGATGAAATTATCACCATGAGTCAAGTAACAAGCAGTTTGTTGAATGAGAAGTTGAGGAGAAAGAATTCAGCAACTTCTCAGATTGATTCACAAGCACTTGTCTCAGAGAACAGAGGAAGGTCAAAGTCAAAGGATAGAAGTGGTTCACGTGTGGGTAGAAGCAAGTCAAGGTCAAGGAAAGATATTGTTTGCTACAATTGTGGTGAGAAAGGACATTACAAGAATCAGTGCAAGCAACCTAAGAAGAACAAGAAAATGGGGGAAAGAAGTGGAGCATACAGAGTCAAAAGAGAATATCACAGCTACAGTACAAGGTAGTGATTATTTGATTTTGTCTACTTCCGATGATATTTTTTCTTGTGTGTGCTAGGATCTCGAGTGGATAATTGACATAGGTGCTTCTTATCATGCTACACCACGGAGGGAGTTCTTTGCTACTTACAGGTCTGAAAATTTTGGTGTTGTCAAGATGGGCAACTATGGCACAGCAACATCATTGGCATGAGAGATATCCATATAAAGACCAACCTTGATTGCAAGTTGGTACTTAAGGATGTGAGGCATGTGGTTGACTTAAGACTGAATTTAATTTCAGTTGGAAGGCTGGACGATGAAGACTTTGATGTCAGATTTCATAAAGGGCAGTGGAAGCTCAGTAAGGGTTCTCTTATTGTAGCTAATGGGAAGAAATGTCATACATTGTATAGATTGCAGCCTAAAGCTTGTGGCGAGCAGTTGAATGCTACAGAGAAAGACTCCAGTATAGAGTTGTGGCATAGGCGACTAGGACACATGAGCGAGAAGGGGCTGCAAGAACTTTCCAAAAGAGAGGTATTGCCATACCTCAGAGGTACACGTTTGAACCCTTGTATTGATTGTTTGGCTGGTAAACAACATAGAGTTTCCTTTGTTAGTCCTGCCTTATCTAGAAAAATGCATGTCTTGGACCGTGTCTATACAGATGTGTGTGGTCCTTTGAGGACAAAAACTCATGGTGGATCTGTTAATGTTCCTAGTATCAGTGGTGCACTTTATTTTGTTACTTTTATAGATGACTTTTCCAGAAAAGTTTGGGCATATGCTTTGAAGACTAAAGATCAGGTTATTAATATCTTCAAAGAGTTTCATGCCAGAGTTGAAAGGGAGACAGAAAAACAATTGAAATGTATAAGATCAGATAATGGTGGTGAGTACACAGGATTGTTTAATGATTATTGTAGGTCACATGGCATCCAGCATGAGTTGACAGTCCCTGGTACGCCTCAGCATAATGCAATTGCAGAGAGGATGAACCGCACCATCATGGAAAAGATCAGATGTATGCTTTCACAGGCCAAGCTACCCAAAAGGTTTTGGGTTGAGGCTTTGAAGATTGCAGTTGATGTAATCAACTTATCACCATGTACAGCTCTAGATGGTGATGTTGCAGAACATGTATGGTCAGGGAAAGTTGTCTCTTATAAGCATTTAAGAGTGTTTGGTTGTCGTGCATTTGCACATGTTCCAAACAATGAAAGGTCCAAGCTGGATGGTAAGACAAAAGTGTGTATTTTTCTTGGTTACTCACATGATCAGTTTGGTTACAGGCTTTGGGATCTAGAAAAGCAGAAGGTGTTCAGAAGTAGAGATGTTGTCTTCTTTGAGGATCAAACCATTTTGGATTTGAAAAAGGAGGCACCAGCTAAGACTTCTGCAGAGGGATTTATAGACTATGACCCAGTTATTCCTCCAGTATATCAGGGTGATGAGGGAGATGTGCAGGAAGATGGTGCAGAGCCAGATGTTGATCTACCTGCAGGACATGTTGAGCAAGAAGAAGAAAGAGAGCAAGTTCCCACAGAACCTCAGTTAAGAAGATCTTCTAGACAACATCAACCTTCCAGAAGATACTCTACAGATGAGTATGTCATGCTTACTGATGCAGGTGAACCAGAGAGTTACCAGGAAGCAGTTGAAAGTGAGCAGAAAAAGAAGTGGTTTATTTCTATGCAGGAAGAGATGGATTCTCTACAGAAGAACCACACATATGATTTGGTGCAACTACCAGAGGGAAGTAAAGCCTTGAAGAACAAGTGGGTTTTCAGGTTGAAGACTCAAGAATATTGTTCTCAACCAAAGTATAAAGCTAGATTGGTTGTAAAAGACTTTAGTCAAAAGAAATGTATTGACTTTGAAGAAATTTTTTCTCCTGTTGTTAAAATGTCTTCTATCCGTGTTGCTCTTGGTATTGCTGCTAACCTAGACTTGGAGATTGAACAGTTAGATGTGAAAACAGCTTTCCTTCATGGTGATTTGGATGAGGAAATTTATATGGAGCAACCAGAAGGCTTCAAAGTCAAAGGTAAAGAAAATCTTGTCTGCAAGTTGAAGAAGAGCTTGTATGGGCTGAAGCAAGCTCCAAGACAGTGGTATAAAAAGTTTGATTCATTTATGATTGAAAATAAATATAAAAGAACAGCTTCAGATCATTGTGTGTACATCAAACGGTTTGGTGAGGATTTTATTATTCTCTTACTTTATGTTGATGATATGCTTATCCTCGGAAAAGATATGTCTATGATTGACAGGTTAAAGAAGGACCTAAGTGAGCCTTTTGCAATGAAGGACATGGGGCCAGCAAAGCAAATACTGGGTATGCAAATTTCTCGTGACAGAAGAAAGAGAAAGATTTGGTTGTCACAGGAGAAATACATTGAGAAGGTATTGGATAGGTTCAGTATGAGTAGTACAAAGCCAGTTGGTTCTCCTCTTGCAGGTCACTTCAAGTTGTGCTCAGATCAGAGTCCGTCAAGTGATGAGGAGAAGGAGAAAATGCAAAAGGTTCCTTATGCTTCAGTAGTTGGAAGTTTAATGTACGCAATGGTATGTACGAGGCCGGACATCGCATATGCAGTGGGCGTTACTAGTAGATTTCTTGCAAATCCAGGTTAAGAGCATTGGGCAGCAGTGAAGTGGATTTTTAGATATCTCAGAGGAAGTTCTAAAGTTTGTTTAAGCTTTGGAGGTGGACCACCTGTATTGACAGGTTACACAGATGCAGATATGGCAAGAGATATTGACACAAGGAAGTCCACATCAGGTTTTGTACTTACTTTTGCAGGGGGAGCTGTGTCATGGCAGTCCAGATTGCAAAGGTGTATTGCTCTCTCCACCACAGAGGCAGAATATATTGCTGCTACAGAGGTTTGCAAAGAAATGTTATGGATGATAGGATTCTTACAAGAATTGGGGCTGAAATAGAAAAACTATGTGGTGTATTGTGACAGCCAGAGTGCCATCCATTTATGCAAGAACCCAACATTTTATTCCAAATCAAAGCATATAGATGTCAGATATCATTGGATCAGAAATGTGCTTGAAGAGAAGCAGTTACAGCTTCAGAAAATTCACACAGATGATAATGGAGCAGACATGTTGACAAAGGCTTTACCGAAAGAGAGACAGGAGATGTGCCGACAGTTGGTCGGCATGGCTTCACATTGAGGAGTCATGAGACAGCCTCCCTTATGGGCTGAAGGGGGAGGTTGTTGGGCAGATGGCCCAGATTCAGCCCATAATGAGCTTTAGTGAAGTCCACAGCCCAGAACCTCACTTATATTAATCTAAAACCTAGATTAGGTGGCTAGGGTTGAGATTAAGAGAGGAGCGACGGCTGAAAACGTGGGAGAGAAAAAGAAGACTGCAGATTGACAGTAGAGGCCAGAAAACAAGAGATCCAGGAAATGGAAGAAGATCAGTGAGGTTTAGTGAATATATCAGCTACTTAATCTTAAGTCTTAATATGAATGAGTTCAATTTCATTTGTCTCAACATACTCTTAGATGAAGTAAAATTTGAAGTCAATGTGTTTGCTATGATGCACCGAGTTATTTGCTTGTGCAATGGCTAATTTATTGTCTATGCAAATTTATATTCCTTCATATTCAGTACGTATCTTCTCTAGTAAGCTTTTAACCATATAGCTGTAAGGATTTTAATAGCTCTAAATGGGAGGGTGAATTAGTATAATAATATTTTTGATTACTTTTAAAACTTGATCGATAATCAATATATCTTGAAAACTCGATTGATCAAGTTAAAATTATAAGTAAAGAACATAAAATTAAGTTACAAATAAAGACAGACAAATTGATTTATGGTGGTTCAATCTTTTTATATGCGCCCACTCCCGATTCCTCTTTTCTCGAGATCTTCGAATTTCATTAATAATCATTCTTTCTAATGAGAGAAGATTAATTATCCTTATTATAATTGTTGGGCAGATGACCCAGATTCAGCCCATAATGGGCTTTAGTGAAGCCCATAGCTCAGAACCTCACTTATATTAACCTAAAACCTAGATTAGGTGGCTAGGGTTGAGATTAAGAGAGGAGCGGCGGCTGAAAACGTGGGAGAGAAAAAGAAGACTGCAGATTGACAGTAGAGGCCAGAAAACAAGAGATCCAGAAAAGGGAAGAAGACAAGGGCAGGAAAAGACTATTCTCAATCATTCAAATCTCAGGTTAGATCAGTTTGCAGTGGATTCTTACTGTGATCTCTTGGGAAGGTTTTGGATATTGTGCTTAGGATTATAGTCCTTGTATCCTTGTGATTCTCTTGTGGCTATTGCTTTGGGCTTGGGCAAGAAGCCTTGAGATCTGTATATTCATTATTTTGATAGTGAATTTTCTCTAGCTTGTCCCGTGGTTTTTATCCTTCGAGTTGAAGGGGTTTTCCACGTAAATCTTGGTGTTCATCTGATTGTGATTTCTGTTTCATTCCGCTGTGTGTGACAGTCTGCTAGTATTTGTTCGTATACAAAGTTGATTCCTATTTTATTCCCATCAATAACTATATCTTTTTAGGCTTAATTGATAACATTCATACTCTCATTTTAAAATAGATCTCTCACCTCTACAACTTAGGATTTTAACGAAGTTCAATAAAAAGAGACTATGTTCAAAATAAGAGCTTATAACACTTCGATAATTCAAGAATGGATGCTACATCAACCAAGCTTGAGTGGGATAATAATTTATAAGCCCCAGAAAACTTTAAAATAAAGTCAAAATTTCAAATCTTTAAGAATTTTGGGATACGAGTGGTACTACCACTAACACTAGGCGATGCCACCACCGTAACTTTTGATATTGTAAATCTAAACTCCAATGGTACTACCATCGTAAAGTTTAAATTTGGGGTGGTACTACTACTACCCTAGACAGTACTACTATCTTCATAATTGGTACCACTATTGAAAAAGCTAATAAAATACAAATAGTGCTAGTCGTCTGACTCAAGTGGTACGATCGCTTGGGCCTAGTGGTACCATTGCCTAGGCCTAGTTTAGACCATCAATTTAATCTTTTAATGGGCCTAATTTGGCCTAAATTTAAGCCTAATGACTTTGGTTTCGGCCTAATATCAGCTTAAATTGACCTAAAATAATATTGATTAAGACCTTAATTAATCAACTACACATCTGACACATTTACGAATATTTCAGAATATTGTATGCTATTCTGACATGTTATTCAATCTTTTGGGAATTTGTCCAAACTCCTAGTATATCACTCTTTCCTTCGATATATCGCACATTCCGCTGGCATATCAATTTTTTCATGATACCAAATCTTCCGACATAATATCCAATCCTTCCAGTATGATACCTGAAACTCTAGCACAAAATTTGATTTTTAGCATGTCAACCAATCCTCAAACTCGATGTTCAATTTTTCAAAATGATAATTTTCTGGCACAACATTTAGCTCTCCTACTCAACAGTTAGCCCTTCGATGGTCTAATTCTATAATCAAAGTATTTTCCTATGTTACTTATCTCAAGAGTATATTACTCTCATAAACTCATTAATTGATTTCACTATCAAAATATGAGATTAAATAATATCTCCCATAACAATCAATTGTTGATTGAGTGTTAACTAAGTTTCCCCTATCTATATGCTATTAGAAAAGTATAATTAATTTGAATTTAAAATAGTAATATTTTAGGGATAGTCTTGAATTTAAGTTAATATAATTTAATCATAAATTTTAATGATTTTCAATAGTAATCATTACAAACATCAAATCCATAATTTGTTAAAAAATAGAAGGATATTATATAAGTTAAAACATCATAAGTTATATATTTTTTCCTATTCAACATTAAAAGATAAAGATGAGCATAGTTACTACTTCATCAAGAGATAAATAATACTTCTCCCCCTTTGTCATCAATAAAAAGAAGAAATATACAATCTACTTTGGTGGTACTAGTTCATAATACCTAAATAAAATATGAAAGTGTATACTAAAAGTATCAACACATTCATGAATATGTTGTATCTTAATCAAAATCTAGTCTCGACAAAGCTCAAGACAATCCCATCGAACTGTTATATAATTAGAAGATAAAGGAAGTGCTAGATCTACTAGAGGTCTAGCCTCAAGGAGAATAGTGGCAGGAGAATGACTACCTACATAAATAGTTATATCTAGTACAAGCATCAATAGTGGAGGGTCAGTTTTCACGGGTAATCTAGTCTATATTCCATTAATCACAGGTAATCTAATCTACAATCCATTAATTATAACACACCTCAATATTCTTAATAGGTTCTTATTAATGATATTAAATCTATCTAGTTTTATGGTTTCTTTATCTAGTGAGATGGCTATGTCATGTGCATATAAAAGTCTATTAATTATGCCTCCATATGGAAGCATCATATCCTTCTCTAATATGTCAATCATGTTTTGACATTAGAGCTAACCAAAGCAATAGTGACGTCCTATCATAATCGAATACATGATGCCTATTTTTAGGGTATTAACTTCATTAAGATGATATTGTTTAGAAAGCCAAATATTAATTAGAATATGATGTAGTAATTTTATATTAAATGGTAAAAGATGCTCATAACTCTTAGGGGTAATCGGTAGGTTGAGGTTTCAAAAAATACTGATAATGGCCTTGTAATATGTGACCTCAATGGACTCAATATCCCATTATCCTATAAAAATCAACCTTGCCTCTTTTCATTAATGCCTAAGATGTCATAAATTTATTGAATCCTATATTTTGATAATGAAACCAATTGATGAGTTTATTACATTAATATGATTTTGAGATCAGTAATGCAAAAATTATTTTGAACATGGACTCAAACTACTGAATGACCAACTATCAAAGTAGTAGAGTCAGACGTTGTGTCAAAAAAATTGTCACATTAAAAATTAGATATCAAGTTAGAGGATAAATCAATGTGCTAAAGATTAAATTTCCTACTATAGGTTTAGGCATCATGTCAGAAGGATTGGATATTGTGCTAAAAGATCGAATGTCATGGGACAATTGATATGCCAATATAATAGGCGATGTGTTGGAGGTTCAAACAAAATGTCAGAAGATCGGACGATATGCCAGAAGAGAATACAACATACTGAAAGCTTCATAAATGTGCTGGATGTGTAGTTAATTTGTCAGTATCTTAATTGAGATTATTCTGGGTCAATTTAAATCAATATTGGGCTGAAACAAAGCTCACTTGTCAAAAAAGCATTTGGGCTTAAAGCTGGGCCAAATTAAGCCTGTTAGAAGGCCAAACTGATAGTCTAAACTAAGGCTTGGGTGATGGTACCGTAAGACCTAGGTGATAGTACCGCTTGAGTAAACTAACAAGCATTATTTGTGCTATATTAGCTTTTTTGACGGTGTTACCACCTATGATAATGCTAGTACTACCTAGGGTGGTAGTACCACCTAAAATTCAAATTTTATGATAGTAGTATCGTCGGGTCTATACGACATCAAAAATTACGATGGTAGTATTGCCTAGTGCCACTGATAGTACCGCCCGTATCCTAAAATTTTGAATGATTTAAATTTTTTGCTCTATTTTAAAGCCTTTTGGGGCCTATAGATATCATACATAGGCTTGGTTGATGGGGCATTCATTTCCAAGCTAGTGAAATATTGTAAGCTCTCATTTTGAGTATGGTTTGAGTCTCCTCTTCCTCTTAAGTTTGGTTGAAATTCTAAATTGTTGGAGATGAGAAATCTCTTGTAAAAGAAAAAGTATGAATCTCCTAAGCTTGAAAAAGGAGAAAGTTGTAATAAGGATCGTTAATCTTTGTCCATTAGAAAGAAGATCAATAGTGAAAGCTGATGACCTCGAGGGAAGAAGAATCAAGAGTGAACATAAGTCAAGAAGACCGAACTACTATAAATTAGTTTGCCTCTCTTTAGTTTCCCTTTTGACTTAGTTTTAATCTCTTTACTTATATCTTTAATTTGACCAATCAAGTATCTAAAATATGTTGATTTATTGGTTAAGTTTTAAAATCGATTAAAAATACTATTGCACTAATTCACCCTCCTTTTAGTGCCATTAAGATTCTAACAATTGGTATCAGAAGAAGGTTCTCTCTTTTGAATTAACATCCAAGAGAGAATAAATTACATTTTTAAACAATCAAAAGGGCACTATCAAACATCCTCCCATATTCAATGGGACGGATTACATATATTGGAAAACATGAATGAGGATTTTTTTACTTTTTATAAATTTTAATTTATGGAATATTGTCTAGATTGATTTTTAAAAATCGTCTAAACCAATGGACGAATAAGATGATTTTGAAAAGACAATGTGTTTTGTAAATACTAAAGCTATGAATGATTTATTTTCTACTTTAGATAAAAATGAGTTCAATTGAGTTTATACTTATGATACTGCACACAATATATAACACACACTTGAAGTCATTTATAAAGACTTAAGTAGAGTAAAAGATTCTAAAATTAATCTTTTGATCTACAGTTACAAATTTAAAATGAAAGTAGGTGAATCTATTAGTGGTATGTACACCAATTTTATGGATGTTGTCAACGAATTAGAAGCTCCTATTAAAAACTATACTAATACTAAATTAATGAGTAAGATTTAAAGGTCTCTTCCTAAAAGATGAGATCCATAGGTAACAACAATCTAAGAAGCCAAAGATTTAAACAACCTTCATATTGAAGAACTTATAAGTTCTTTAATAACCTATAAAATGACACACGAAGCACATGATGAAAAAAAAGGTAAACATTTTCAAGAAAAAAAAATATTGCTCTTCAATAAAAAAAGATTATTTGAGCAAGAGTTTAAGTAATGATGATGATGGCATAACACTTCTTACAAAAAGATTTAAAGAGTTCATGAGGAAAAATAAATGAATGAAAATAAACTAAAGAAAGTTGCAACCATATGCTATGCACACAAAAAGTCAAGATATTTCAAAAATGAGTATCACAATAGAAAAAGAATCGTTAGCCCTAAAGAAGAAGAAAACATTCACAAGTAGTAGTACATATCAAAAGCCAACCAAATTTGTAAAAGGACCCACACTACATATCCCTCATTTTTGTGAAGAGTTTATTCATTATACTTGCACATGTTTTCTTAAAAAATCTAGTTATCTTAAATTAGTTTAGGTTCCTAAAGAAACCAATAATAATTTAAAACTAAAAGGCAAGAAAGGAAGATCTAACCAAGAAGGACCCAAAGTTAAATGAGTACTTAAAATAAATCCATTTTTCTTATAGGTTTATCACCAAATAAGAGCTAGGAGAAAAAGATGATATTTTAATAGTGGATGCTTAAAGTATATGACTGGAGATCTTGTAAACTTTTCAAAGCTCACTAGTTGAGACAAAGGATATGTTACCTTCGAAGACAAAAATAAATAAAAGATCATTGGCATTGAAAATATTAGTAACAAACTAAATCTCTTGATTGAAGGTGTGATTTTGGTAGATGGTTTGAAATACAACTTAATAAGCATCAGCCAACTTGATGATAAGAGATATAATATTAAATTTGAATCTTATGTTTATATCATAGAAATACTAAGTAAGAATAAATCAATAATAGCTTTAAGAAGTGAAAATGATTATACTATTGATCTTAATGATCTTCACAATGCAATTTATTTTTTAGTTTTGAATAATCAAGTTTTTGGCATAAAAGACTAGACATGCTAGTAAGAAATTAATTTCGTGAATTGGAACCAAAGAACTTGTAAGAGGAGTGCTTAAAATTAATTTTTTTTAAGATAAAATTTATGATGCATGCTAATGAGGAAAACATATAAAGAGTAGTGTCAAACCCAAAATACTTTTAGACCATTACAACTAATTTACATTGATTTATTTGGACTATTGATATCACAAGTCTAAGAGGTAGCAAATACGCTTTTGTAATTATTAAATGATTATCATAGATATACTTGAACATATTTCTTAGCACATAAAAATGATTATTTTAAATATTTTACCAAGTTTTATAAATAAATTTAAAACAAAAAATATGATTTCTTCTATTTATAATGATCATGGTAGTATGGCCATAATTTCTTCACTTCAAAAAATTCACTATAAAATAAAGTTATTGAGAGAAAGAATAAGAGCTTCCAAGAGATGGTAAGGATCATGCTTAATAAATATAACATATCCAAATACTTCTAGGCTGAAGCCATTAATAGGATATGTTATGTCATGAATATGATTCTTATAAGACTTCATGTATTTAAAATTTTGTATGAATTATAATATAATAAAAGACTCAATATCTCATATTTCAAAAATTTTAGTTGCAAATTTTTTATTTTAAATAACAAGGATGCCTTAGGAAAATTTGAGAGGTATTTTTTTAGATATTCCTCTATCTCTAAAGCTTATTAAGTTTTCATGTTATTTTTTATGAATCTCTTGAATCTAAGAAAAATTTTGATCATGATTTTAAATTTATTAAGTTAAATTTGAATGAGAATTCTAATTTCCAAAGTAACTCGAATATATTTACTTTCAAAGAAACCTTACTAAAGGAACCAAAGTATAGAGATGCTTATCTTGAGGAGCTAATTATGGATATATCTACTTTCAAGGAAATCTTACCCAAGAAATGAAAATATATAGATGTATATAAATACATCAAAAGGTATTAAAACTCATTCTTTATTATAAAATATTTATGTAGATAATATATTTTTATCTCAAGTTAAGCCTAAATGCATTGATGGTTCTCTTAAAAATGACTAATGGGTTTTGATAATGTATGGAGAGCTAAATGAATTTGAAAGAAATAAAGTTTGGATACTTTTTCTAGACCTAGTGATTATCTTGTGATTGATATTAAATGATTTTTTATGAATTCGAAACATATCTTGATTAATGGCTAAAGGTTTTGACTAAGAAGAGGATATAAACTATAAAAAAATATTCACTTTTATATTTATAAGTAAAACTTTAAAGATACTCCTTGCTTATGTATGTTTTAAAAAATTTAAATTATTTCAAATAGACGTCAAAAGTTTTTTTCTTAATACTTTTATGTTCAACAACCACTTAGATTTGAAAATATTTTTTTTTCAAATCATATTTATAAATTATATAAGACTCTCTATGGATTCAAACAGTCCCTAAGGCTTTGTGTGAGTTATTTTTATTCAAAATATTTTTTAAAAATATAAGATCGATACTACATTATTTATTAAATATTTTAAAAATATTTTTTATTATTTAAATTTTTTGTTGATGATATTATTTTCAATTCTACTATTAAATTTTTATGTGAATCATTTGCTAAGAGTATAAGCCAAGAATTTAAAATGAGTTTAATGGGTGAATTAATATTTTTTCAAGGATTACAAATTAAATAACAAAGTAATGAGATTTTTATTAGTCAAACAAAGTATACTCTTGATCTACTAAAATGATTTTATATGCATACCGGAATAATGAATGATATATCAGAAGAGCATACAAAGTGCCAAAAGCATTGTAAATGTGCCAGATGTGTCGTTGATTTGTCAAGATCCTAATCGAGTTTATTTTAGGTCAATTTAAGATGATATTGAGCCAAAATAAAACTCACTTGTCAAAAAATTCATTGGGCTTGAAATCAAGCCAAATTGGGCTTGTTAGAAAGCTAAGCCGATGGTCAAAATAAGACTTGGCTAGTAGTATCGCAAAGCCTAAGTGGTAGTATCACTTAAGTCAATTGATAAGCACTATCTATACTCAATCAACTTTTTCGATGGTAATATTGTCAGGAAACCCAGCGGGAGCTTCACATGCATAATGGAAGAAAGAAAACAAAATATGTTTCATACGTATTTCAAGTCATTATGCAAAGATTGGTACACGAATAATTATAAAACCAAAAATTACAATGCGTGAGAGATTGATTACATAGGGAGATCATATATCCTTGAAATTCTAAACCCAAATAGAGAGGATGAAAGAGGTTAAATGCCTACTCTCTAGCGGTATCCACACAATAGATCGTTGTAGCAATGCTCCTCCAATTGCAGCCTAAAACTCACAACTCTTGTGCACCTTCTCGCAGCACTCGTGGAAGATCACTTATCTTCTTCATTGTTCTCTCACAGCAGGGAATGGGTAGTTGGCTGAGAAGATGAGGGAGGGAGAACAATAGGAGGGGGCAGCCAAAGGAACAACCAATCACTGTTGTGCCATCCCTACCTCCTATTTATAGAGAGCCACCAAAAACCTAGTGGATCTTGCCTCAGTGGGTATTTGATCTCTATCCAATTACCATCATTCTTATGATTATTGTATCCCTATCCAATAATTTTAATTAGTCTCTAATTGAGCCTCATTCAAGGGATCCATCAATGTTGGGTCTCATCTAATGAGAACAAGGGCTAATTAGATAACTCAAACTCGCTGAAACAACCATCATATGTGTGTGACCCTCTAGGCCCAATACAGAACTGGTCGTGAGTCCTAGTTGTCAGAACTTCTTCTGACTTAGTGAATTATTGTCCCACAATAATTCACTCCACTCATCGACTATACACATACTAGGCCACTTCACTATAGTCCCTAGACAATACAACAGATCTAATCCATTGGACCTGTCTGTCCTCAGTTATCGTGCATCTATAGTCTCTCATTCATCTAATATCTCAGAGACAGTATATTGGGCATGATACTATCACGCCTCATACAGAATCCATCTAGTCTCACTCTAATCGAATTTAACTAGAGAACTTCTTCTCTCTCAATCAGAATGTCCTCTGCTGAGAATTTGTCTGAGCGATAACACATGGGGTATTCCTCTCACGATACCAAGAGTGGATAATCCTCTGTTGACACTTAATTGCCTTCGCAAGGTTGGCTACCAATCCTGATAACCGACTATACCAGATCTAGAACTTTCCAGGCTTATAAGTCTGGTATCAAAGAAAGGAGTACTCAAATAAGACATCCTTAGTGTCTTAAATCTAAGGACTAGACACACAACTAGGACTACATAATCACTATCTGACATTAGGTATCATTAAATAACTAGCATTCTATAAGCGGATTAATTAGTGAAGTTATTCTCCGATGAGCACCTATACTATACTTTTAGTGTCCCCACATAAGTAGCTGTGAGACCATTCGCCTCCATCATATGGATAAGTATATAGTACACCGGTCTATTTGGTTATCTTGATGTCTCTCTTGAGTAACCTATGTTGAGAAACCTCAGCGAGAGCATCACATGCACAGCAGAAATCAAAACAAAAACCAATTTTCCACGCAGATCAAATCGTCATGTAAAAGATTGGGGTCGCGAGAAAACCGTAAAAACTGAAAATCCATGTCATGTGATAGATTGATTACCTAGGAAGATCATATATTCTTGTATTCCAGATCCAAATGGAGAGGATGAAGGAAGTCAAATGTCTTCCTCTCTAGCAGTATCCACACGATGGACCTTTGTAGCGAAACTCCTCTAATCTGATCTCGTAACTCTTACACAAAGGAGGGACGAGAATAAAGGGGAGGCTAAAGCTGCAGCCTATCAACCATGATTCTCCCCTCTTATTTATAGAGAGTCACTAAAAACCCTAGGGTCCTGCTTTAGTGTGTATTGGATCTCCATCCAATAACCCACCAACCTTATATTATTGGATCTCTATCCAATAATCTCCTTAGGCCTCTAATTGGGCCTTAAGCAAGGAGCCCATCAGCAGAGGGTCTCATCTAATGAGAATAGGGGCTAATTGGATCTCCATCTAATCCTCGATTCGCTGAAGCATCCATCATATGTATGTGACCCTTTAGGCCTGATATCGAGCTGGTCGTGAATTGCTCCCATCAGAACTCCTTCTGATATAATGAATTATTATCTCTATAATAATTCACTCGACTCATCGACTATGGACATACTAGGCCATTACGCCATAATCCTCAAACGGTATAGGGGGATCAAATCCATCGGACCTATCTGTCTATAATTATCGTGTATCTATAATCCCTCATCCAACTAATATTCTAGAAACCATATATTGGACATGGTACTATCAGGTCATATACGAAATCAGTTTATCTTACTCTAATCGAATTCTACCGGAGAACTCTTTCTCTCTCAATCTGAATCTGGCTAGGGATTTGTTTGAGCAAACATATACGAGATATTTCTCTCGTGATACCGAGAGTTGATGATCTTTTATTGACACTTAATTGCCTTCGTAAGGTTGGCTACCAATCCCAATAACCAGTTGTACCAGATCTGGAACTTTTCAAACCTGTTAGTTTGGCATAAAAGAAAGTATTACTCAAATAAGACATCCTTGGTGTCTTAAGTCTAAGGACCCGATACACAATTGGGACTATGAAATTGCTATCTAACATTAGGTATCATTAACCATATAATATTTCATAAGCGGATCAATCAGTAAACTCATTCTCCAATGAGCACTTGTACTATATCCTAAGTGTCTCCACACAAGTGGCTTTGAGACTAACCGTCTCTATTATATAGATGAGTATATAGTACACCGATCTATCCGGTTATCTTAATATCCCTCTCGAGTAACCTATAATCAGGATTATTTATGATCTGTGTTTAAAGGTGAATCGATCTCATTATCATGATTTCATCACGATCCGATTCACATTGCATAAAACCAACGACATCACAATATATATATGCAACATATATTATAATGTCAGAATATACCAATAATAATAATAAGTAAAAAACTCAAGCAGTGTATCACACGTGCCATCACTCACGTGATTGGCTTGCAGGGCACTTGTAACTAGCAATCTCTCACTTAACTTAAAGTCAATCACCTATGTGTCTGATCTTCATCAGACCCTTCTGATGCTGAAATACAATATGAGCCAATAGCTTTGTAAGTGGATCTACAATCCTATCTTCTGATAAAACTCTTTCCATTGCTATATCTTTATGGGTTGTGATCTCTCTAATCAAATGAAACCTCCTTAGAACACTTCTGATGAGACCTCGGTTCTCTAGCTAGAGCTATCGTCCTGTCGCTATTGTAGTATAAGGGAATCAGCTCCACACTGCTCGGAACGATTCCCAAAACTCTGATGAACTTCTTCTACAGCAATGTATTCCACCTTTATGGTCGAGTCAGCAGTAGTATCTTGCTTGGAACTCTTCCAGCTTACTGCTCCTTCATTCAGGGTGAAAACATACTTGCTATCATCAATGTCAAACTGAAAACTTGAGTCCGTGTAGCCCTCAACCTGGAGGCTACCTCCTCCATATACCAGTAAAAGATCCTTAGTCCTTCGTAAGTACATAAGGATACACTTTATTGCCTTCCAGTGTTCTAAACCTGGATCTGCCTAGTACTTGCTCATGACACTCAGAGCATATGCTATATCAGACCTGGTACATAGCATAACATATATGATAGATCCTATCGCTGAGGCATAAGATATCTTATCCATATTTGGCCTTTCTTCAGGAGTCTTTGGGGATATACCCCTAGAAAGTGATATTCCATATCTCATCAGTATGAGACATTTCTTTGAATTCTCCATACCAAACCTTTTGATAATGGAGTCTATATACCTAGACTGGGATAAGCCAAGCATCCTCTTATATCTATCTCTATAGATCCGGATCCCCAAAATATATGATGCTTCCCCTAAGTCATTCCCAATGATTAGGATGTCATACACAAACATCACCAAGAAGGTGATAGCGCTCCCACTTACTTTTCTGTACACACAAGGCTCATCTTCGTTCTTAACAAAGTCATAAGATCTGATCGCCTCATCAAATCTTATGTTCCAACTTCGGGAAGCTTGCTTCAATCTATAAATGGATCTAAGCAACCTGCAAAATTTATTTGGACTCTCTCTGGATACAAATCCCTCTAACTGTATCATATACACCTCCTCCTCGAGGTTGCCATTGAGGAATATCATTTTCACATCCATCTGTCAAATATCATAGTCATAGCATGCTGCATTGGCCAAAAGAATTCTAATGGATTTAAGCATGGCTATAGGTGAAAAGGTTTTGTCATAGTCAACTCCTTGTCTTTGATGATATCCTTTAGCTACCACCAGCATTGCCTTATAGGTCTCCACCTTTCCATCCACTCTGATCTTCTTCTTGAAGATCCAACCTTGCTCAACTCTATCTCACTCCCACTATTTCCACTAAGAATGTATTCCTTCTAAAGGAACACAACTCTCTTGGCAACAAAGACCTTTCGATCCTCAGGAGATAGAAATAATAATCCAAAGTCTCCTTAGGGTATCTCATGAATATGCATCATTCTGTCCTTGATTCCATCTTGTCGGGATTATGTCTTCTAACATGGGCAGGATAGTCTCAAATCTTAACCACCTTAAGATCGAGCATCTTTCCTTTCTATATCTCATATAGTGTAGACACTACTGACTTTGATGGAACTCTGTTCAGAAGGTAAGCTGCAGTCTCTAGGGCATACCCCCATAATGAGATGGGTAGGTCCGCGAAACTCATCATAGACTGCACCATGTCTAACATCGTGCGATTCCTCCTTTCTGATACACCATTGATCTGAGGTGTATATGGTGGTATCCATTGGGATAGAATCTTATTGTCCTTAAGGAAATTGGTGAACTCTGTACTCAAGTGAATGTAATGAAGTATGAATACTCTTTCCAATCTGGTTCTCGACTTCATTCTTATATTCCCTGAATTTTTAAAAGGTCTCGGACTTGTACTTCATCAAGTACATATTTTCATACCTAGATAAATCATCAGTGAATGTAATGAAGTATGAGTAACCACCTATAGCCTTAGTCGATATGGGACCACATACATCACTATGTACAAGTTCCAATAACTCAGTGGCTCTCTCTCCAGTTCCACTAAAAGGAGAGTTGGTCATTTTTCCACGAAGGCAAGGTTTGTAAGTTGCATATGACTCATAGTGAAATAGATCAAAGTATCCATCTTTTAGCAACTTTTGAATCTTTCCCTCATGTATATGACCTAGCCTATAATGTCATAGATATACATTATTCACCTCATCTCTTTTCCTCTTAGACGTATTTATATTCATGATGTGTGGAGAAGTGTCTAACACATATAAGCTATTTATAAGGGTCTCTCTAGTGATGATCTCATCATCCATAATTATTAAATTATTATTATTCTTAAAAACTAATTTATACCCACTAATTGTCAAACAAGAGATGAAAATAATATTTTTGATAATGGAAGGGACAAAATAGCATGCATCTAATGCCATAATAGCTCCACCAGGCAGATGTAGGATGACCTCCCCAACAGCAATTGTAGCAACTCTTGCTCCATTGCCTATTTTAAGGTCCATCTCGCCTCTAGCCAATCTCCTAAGTCTTGCCAGAACCTACAACGAATTATAGATATGATAAGCACTCCCGGTATCCAATACCCATGTGTTATCATGAAAATCCGACAAATGGAGACTGATTATGAATATACCTGAAGCTTCTCCAAGGGTAGTCCTTACAGTTCCTCTTCCAGTGCCCATCTTGGCCGTAGTGGAATCACTGTCCTTTGTCCTTTATCGGGTCTTTCTTAGCAACCTTTGCCTTACCCAGTCTTCTTTTGCCATTGCCCTACTTAAGAATCTTACTGGCCTTCCTTTTCTTTTTGGTCTCACCAATATAGAGAACTGACTTCTCTTTCTTTATGGTACTCTCAACTTCCTTCAACATATTGAGGAGCTCAGGTAGAGTCACCTCAAACTTGCTCATGTTAAAATTCATGATAAAGTGAGAAAAGAAATCTAGTAGGGACTGATAGGTTGTACTCTAGGACTATCTTTATACTTTATAAAGCAAGCAATCTCACCCTCACTTATCCTTTCCTCCGACGTGGGAACAATCATGTTAATGACATATACGATTTTCTCTTTCGTGAGAATAATTCTCAAATTGCGGAGCCTTCAGACCAATGAGGCGGTTGGCATCAAGTATGCCACATAGGGGTTTTTACAAGCAATAAACAAGATATAGTGTAAATAAATAACATACAGACTTTACAAAAAATACTAATTAAGATATGAACTTTTATCTTAATGTACTCTCACTATTTTCCTAGTGAATAATGCGACACCCTCGACACGTGATACGGAAGTCTCCGGCAGACTACTAGTGGAGATCGGGATCCAATCAGCATCTTAGTGCAACCTCGAGGGACTCGACCAATTACACTAAGCCAAAAAGGTAGGCAACTCTTACCAATCACAACTCCTTGTGATTCCCGTCATGTTCGACCTCCGAATCATCATGGTCTCGACTGCTTGATCAACCATGAAGTTTAGTTAAGTCATCACCATCGTTACAAGATGAGTCTAATTCGATGGATATGCTCTTGACTGCTCGACTAAGTTATACCATATCCTCAGGTCACTTGTGACATCTATATGTCATAGGCAAGAACTCGATCACGTAGATAGGTGAGCCTCGAGTGACTCGGCCAACTTAACCTATATCGTGATTCAATTTCTTTCTATAAATATGGAAGGCCACGTGGGTCATTCTTATTGCCTCATGCTTATCGACTTAATATTATCATAGGAGTGGTTTTCGTTTTGTATTGATCTCCTAATATATCGTGTCACACATATACATATTTAATCTATATCTACATCGCATGCAAATATATATATATATATATATATATATATATATATATATATATATATATATCTAGTAGGTGTATAACACATCACATATGCAAGCCACACCGGATGATCATGAGCCGTCATCTAATATGATTAAGCCTAAGCCAATGTACCTAATCACTCACAATAGGATCTATGTGTGCATCAGCGCATCTCTATGCCTTGTGATTATTGATCTCGTCATCATCAATTTTGTCGGATCCTCGTTGCATCACCATGCGTCGTGATCTCTCACCACGGTATCGTGGGTCCCGCTATCACCTCCACGCTCCCGTTGTGCCTCTCCATGTAATTACAAATAATCACAAGCATACAGGTGTAATAATAAATGAGAAAAATAAAGGCTCGTAGGCCCTAATAATAATAATAATAATAATAATAATCATAATTACACACATCACAACACGTGGCTCATGATTATCCATCCACATCATACGTCACATATACATCACATCACATGTAGGATTACTAGATATATAATAATTAATTAAACTATTTAATTAATTTTTTTTAGAAATCAAGACATGTTCAAAATTTCCAAAGGTATTTTTGAAATTTTAGATAAGAGGACAATCCTCGAGATTTCTAAAATTATTGAGTGTGGTTTCAAAATTTTGTGCATAGGATAGACCGTAGAATTTTTTAAATTCTGAGGGGCAGGATCATCCTTTCCTCAAAAGGGTGCTCTAGTCCTCTTCCCTCACCCTCACTACGCTATCGTCGTCATTGTCCCTACGTAGGCGACGGCTGCCCTTGCCAGCCGGCAGTCGCCCTGCCAAGGGGCGGCCATCCCTACGACCGGTGCTGCCGCCCCTGCGGGCGTCGTGCTGCAAGTGGTTGTGCCCGCGGGCAATCGACTGTGGGCTACTATCTCTACGGGCGGTTGCCTGCGGGCTATTGTCCCTACGGGCGGTCGCTTGTAGGCATCCAGTCGCCCCCTTATAGGGAGCCTTGGCTGCACCCAATTGCCCCTACAGCTGGCCTGACCATGGGTGGCGGCCCCTGCAAGGGGCCTGGCCATGGCCGGCCACCCTTGCAAGGGGTCTGGCCATGGCCAGCCACCCTTGCAGGTGGCATGGCCATGGCTGGCCACCTCTCCTCGCTGCGTTCACTGTAAAAATGCAGCAAGAATGTGCAGAACGATTCTACGCGATTCAATCTCATCACACGTAGTTCAAAACCAATTTGTCGCATGAAAATCTTGGCTCTGATACCACTATTGGGAAACCTCAGCGGGAGCATCACATGCACAGCAGAAATCAAAACAAAAACTAGTTTCCCACGCAGATCAATTTGTCATGCAAAAGATTGGGGTCACGAGAAAATCGTAAAAATCAAAAACCCACGTCATGTGATAGATTGATTACCTAGGGAGATCGTATATCCCTGTATTCCAAATCTGGATGGAGAGGATGAATGATGTCAAGTGTCTTCCTCTCTAGCAGTATCCACATGATGGATCTCGATAATGAAACTCCTCCAATTTGATCTCATAACTCTTACGCAGAGGGAGGGCGGAGAATAGGAGGGGGAGGCCAAAGCTGCAGCCTATCAACCATGAGTCTCCCCTCCTATTTGTAGAGAGCCACAAAAAATCCTAGGGTCATACTTTAGTGGGTATTAGATCTCCATCCAATAATCCACCAAACTTGCATTATTGGATCTCTATCCAATAATCTCCTTAGGCCTCTAATTGAGCCTTAAGCAAGGAGCCCATTAGCATAGGGTCTTATCTAATGAGAATAGGGGCTAATTGGATCTCCATCCAATCCTATATTCGTTAAAGCATCCACTATATGTGTGTGACCCTCTAGGCCCGATACCGAGCTGACCGTGAGTCGCTCCCATCAGAACTCCTTATGATATAGTGAATTATTATTTCCATAATAATTCGTTCCACTCATCGACTATGGACGTACTAGGCCACTACACCATAGTCCCCAGATGGTACAGGGGGATCAAATCTATCAGACCTATCTGTCCATAATTATCATGTATCTATAATCCCTCATCCAACTAATATCCTAGAAATTGTATATTGGATATGGTACTGTCAGGTCATATACGAAATCAGTTTGTCTTGCTCTAATCGGATTCTACCGGAGAATTTTTTCTCTCCCAATCTGAATGATCCTAGCTAGGGATTTGTTTGAGCAAGCACATACGAGATATTCCTCTCATGACACCGAGAGTGGATGATCCTTTATTGACACTCAATTGCCTTCGTAAGGTTGGCTACCAATCCCGATAACCAGTTATACCAGATCTGAAACTTTTTAAACCTATAAGTCTGGCGTCAAAGAAAGGAGTACTCAAACAGGACATCTTTGGTCTCAAGTCTAAGATCCATATACACAACTGAGACTATGAAATTATTGTTTAACATTAGGTATCATTAACTATACAATATTCCATAAGCGGATCAATCAGTGAACTCATTCTCCAATGAGCACCTGTACTATATCCTTAGTGTCTCCACACAAGTGGCTATGAGACGAGTCGCTTCCATCATATAGACAGGTATATAGTACACTGATCTGTCCGGTTATCTCAATGTTCCTCTCAAGTAACCTATGACCGGGGGGGGGGGGGGGGGGGGGTGGATTAGAGCAAGTGTAAATTGATATTTTAATGAAAACTTTTTGGTTGGAGCAAAATCGTAAATCAGAAGAATATCTTGAACTTGAAGGCGAGTAAGTAGATGTTTTAAAAGCACAATCGAAAGATAATGCTCTTGCTTTTCTAATTATGAACAATTGTAAGTAGTAAATGAAGCAAGTAAGGAACACTATTTATTGTGGTTCGGCCTTAACCTTGGCGTCCACTTCCCAATTCCTCCTCCTTGACGCACATCGACGTTTACTATTGATCTCTTTTGGGTAAAGATCCAAACCCTTACAACATGAGCTTACAAGGGAGACTCTTTATAAGAATTTTTTTCAACTCTAAGCTCACTCCCTTCCCCTTTTCTTTTTCTTACAATTCACATAAGCTTTTCACAAAGATTTAATCCATAAAATTATTGTTTAGACTGCAAGAAAACTTGGGGTATTTATAAGCCCAAAATGGCTTCACAATTTGGAGCCAAAATTCAAACATATCCAGAAAATCCACGTACAGGTGGTTCACCCGCCGGCGCTGACGGTGCAGCCACCGAAAGCATCCTAAAAATAGGGTACATACGGTTTAATCACTGTCAACCGCCCTAAAACCTGGTTGGCAATGGTAAACTACCACTCGAAAATCCCGAAAAAGTGATTCCCTTCACTTTTTCAATCCCGACTTGAATCATCAATTGACCACTTCCATAGTGGACCCAGTTGCCTCTTTGAGTTGATTTGGATTCCTTCCAAATCACACTCAAATCAGACTTAAACTTAACTTATAACTTAAGAATTACAATCATATATGACTACCAAGCTTAATTGACGACCTCACTACTGCAATCCGACAACATCCAGCATTTCTTGAGTCTTATGGTCATCCTCTGGCGATCTCCCAGTATGTTCCTAGTGATCTTCCCGATACCTTCGATGAAGTCCTAGCGAACTCCCGGTGACCTCCCACCGCATCATCCAAACCTTGGCCTGATGCCTAAGCTTGATCCTGGGTCCGCGTCTGGTCTGTAACTCCTTTTCACCATTGTGGTTAAACCTGCACGATGCTAATTATGACTTAATTAATTATAATTATGAGCAACAAATCTACTTGAAAACCTTCCCAACTCCCGGCAAGCCTTTCAGCTACCCCCGATAATCTTCCAGCAAGTCTCGGTCTTCTTCCGATGAACTCTCTTGTACCATCATGATAAACTTTTGATACCTTTGGCGAGCTCCCGATGCACTCCAAGTGAGTTCCCAACCGCATCATCCTCACTCCAGCCCGATGCCTGGACTTGCCTTTAGCTAAACCTCTGATTGTAATCTATCGTAGTTAATCCTGCATCAATCAATTTTAACAATCTTGTTAGATCAATAACCCATTAATTGATTTCATCATCAAAATTCAAGATTCAACAATCTCCCCATTTTTTATAATGACAATCAATTGATGTTGGGAGTTAAACCTCACTCCCCCTAAATCCATGTCATACTTCAAATAAGAAAACTTAAATTCAAGAGAATCACACACCCTTGAATTAAGTATACGCATCAATATTCATGTGTCATCAATGTCCATTTCTCCCCCTTTATCATCAACAAAAAGGTGAAATATTAGAGCAAATGATTTCACGGCACATATGTCAATAATTTTCTAATGAAAAAGTTTTCTTTTGACATGTATGTATCATTTTTATGTCATCAATTCACTATTTTCTCCCCCTTTGTCATCAACAAAATGGGTTGAAATAACTAGCAAGGAACTTTATGATACATAAGGTCATCATGTGTCAAAGTTTGCATATCTTTACAAAATAAATTTCGCATTGCTTCCCCTTAATAGGATAAAAATCTATTTTTCTCATGAAAACTTTCTTCCCCAATTTTTATTATAAATAACAGAGTAGAAATAAGTTGAGGATTTGAAAAACATCATCACAAAATATATCTTAATCTAGTAAATTTCAGATCTTAAGATAGTTAGGAACTATCCATGCAATTTCAAAATTTGTAAATCAAGTAATTCATACATTCTCATGATTTAGCATTCCTAGCTCTCAACTTCAATCTTGAAAAGAATATTTCGAATATAAGCTTAAAAATCCTTCTCGTAGCAAGTAAATCCGAAAAATAGCAAATTATCATCTTCATGTAGATTTTCTCCCTTTTTTGTAAACAAGAAGATAGAATTAAGAAGGGTGTTTTAAAAAGCATCATATTCAATACATCAAATCATCATAAAAAAATCATGAGTATTATTTTAAATCATCATGTATATTTTCAAAATCATCATTACATGCATGATTATCATACATGATTTCACATAATTATACCAATGATGCATGATTATCATACATGATTTCACATAATTATACCTCCTCCTCTTTTGCCATCAACAAAAAAAAGGAGAAGTGCAATTAGCAAAATTTTGTGATATTAAAGCTTAGCCAATTTAGCAAATTGTTCATCACTTTAAAACATGCAAGCTAATGAGTTATTTCTTTTCTTTTGAGAAGAGCAAGCTAGCAAATTTTTGCTTCCTTTGCAATGTTTAAGCTAGCAATTTTACATCATGCAAGCTAACAAGTTGGTAAGTGTTGCTTCTCTTAGCATATTTTTTTGAGAATGTGAGGTTAAGTAAAATTTTTGCTTCTCTTGTGATTTGCAAGATAGCACTTCTTGCTTCTCTTTTGAGATGATCAAGCTAGCAAGTTTTGCTCCCCTTTATCATTGTCAAAAAGAAGGGATAGTTACAATAGTGTAAAACTTTTCCCATTACATCATTTTTCAAATCATCACATGAAATATATCAAAAAAAATTAACATGGTGATGAGATATATAATTCATGAAGATAAATTATGAATATTAAGAGACAAATCATAAGAGAAACAAATAAAATATCTTGATTCATGCATAAGAAATATCAAGTTGTCAAGATCATGATTTATATAGAAATATCATTTTAAATAATATGAGAACACATAAGAGATTTTAATTCATAAAAGAGTTCATGTTATAATTCCGAGGAATCAAAATTACGATATAGGTAAAAACTCATCTAATTTCAAATAATCAAAATCATCAAAGTCACTTTCAAGGTTTAAGAGAAAAAATATATAATCGATTTATTAATCTTTTTTTGAAAAATTTATAAGATAGTGAAATTTTCAAGAACAATATATTCTCTTTCTATTTTATACAAGCATGTCTTTGTCTTTTAAGCTAAATAAAAACATACATCATCATTTAAAATCGAAAAAAAACTTTCATTACGGTAAAGATCAATAAGCTATAAATCATAGAGATCATCATGCATAATTTCAAAATATAAACTCATTAAGCATGATCACTATGCATCATTAAATCATCAAGCATGCTTTCATTGAACATAAAGCATCTTCAATCAAAATAAAAAAACAATATGAAATCATCAAGATATATATTATTATTTAGATTCAAGTTATAGTTCCAAATAGATAAACTTATGATTCATTCATATACTTTTTTAAACAAATTTAATTTATGTAAGGATTCCAAGTTTCATTTTCTAAACTTGCCAAAATCATGATAATAACTTATTCAAATTCAAATCATCAAAATTGATATTTTAAAAAATATCATGAATAAATTCATCAATCTCTTATTGAAATCTTAATAACATAGAGATTGAGAAACTTTGAAAAGAAATCATCACAAATATTATAATAAGATATTTTCAAACATGAACTTTCATTTATCTTTAATCCACTAATGTTTCTTTGTTAAGTGTCTCTTTTAGACTTTAGTGAAAAGAGTTGTAATGCACTTGTCATGTGTATTTTGAATATCTATTTTTGAGAGCACAAAAATGAAAAAAATAGAAATTTTTATCTAAAGTTTTAATTCAATAACCATTATCCAATCATAACCCATTGTAATATACAACTATCCAACCATTTAAATCAATCATTCAATAACCACAACATTTAAGTCATTCAACAATAGCCTTTCAAAATATTCAAGCCAATAATTTTGATCTTAGCATTCAATAAAAAATCTCATCAATAAATATATTTTTTAATAATTAAGATTCTTTGGTTCTAGTTCATTTTCATACTTGTATGCTCTAGCTATGCATCATCAATATTAATTATATAATGATGAACCATCGAAAGATTCATTGTCAATAATTTTAATTCTAATAATTTTCTTATTACTACTTAGGCTAGTGAGCCTGAAAGATATATCTTGAGCATCTAAAATATTATTCAGTACTCCTAGCTTTAGTTTAGAGACAAACCTATAAGAAAAATATTTTTGATTTAGGTATCCATTTTACATTGGGTCCTTCATAAATAACTTTATCATTCTTTTCTAATTGTTTTTTGTTATATGAAATTCCTTTGGGAACCCAAACTAATTGGTGTGGACTACATTTTCTAAATAGACATTTGTTTGCCTTATGTCCTAATTTTTCACAAAAGTTACATTTGATTTTTGGTGGTAAATTTAAGGTAGATCCTTTAACAAAAATGGTTGATTTTTGTTGAATATTACCAACAAAACCTATGTCATTTCTTCTATTAATATGACATTTATTGGCAAGGATCATATTTAGGGATTTGTTCCTAATTTTAAAAATTTTAATATTGTCTTAAGCATGATATTTTCTTCTTTAACACTATATAACATCTCACATTTAGAAGAAGGGTTATGTGATGCTAATAAATCATACATTTCATTAAATCTACCAACTAACAAATCATGTTCATTTTTGAGCAACTTATAAAATTTGCTAATTTTTCTAAATTCATCAAATAATTCATGAAACATATTTAATAATTCTAAAAATAAAATGCTTAATGAATTACTAACCTCGTCTTGGATCGCCATAAGCACGAGATTCTCCACTTCTTGGTTGTGCACTTCATCTTTGGAACTCATCAGCTTCTTGCGTTCATAAATAGAGGTTTTATCCATTTTTAGATCATTTTTATAGTTCATGTTGATTAATTTATCCGGTTTATGCGTCTAAAGGTTCAAAGTTCATATCACACGAGATTTCACTCAAGGAGTCATATGTTCTTTTTAGTTCCATTCTTTTAGATTAATTGTGCTTTCATGTGTGATTTTTAATATATGCCAAATATCGAAAGCCGAATCATAAGAGGAAATCCGATCAAATTCATGTTTGTCTATAGCACAACATAAGGCATTCATAGCCTTGGCATTTAAAGAAAATATTTAAATTTCATAATCATTCCAATCATATATTGGATTGGATGACTTTTGAAAATATTTTTTAATAATACACAACAACTCAAAATCTATCGAAATAAAAAAGATACGCATTCAAATTTTCCAAGATGTGTAGTCCATCCCATTGAACATAGAAGGACTTGTAATGCATTGACTCTCATTCATGCCAAACAAGGTCATTTACTCTAGTGGGTGTTAATCCAAAGAGTAAGAACTTTGCTCTGATACCGATTATTAGGATCAATTGGTACTGGGTGGGGTGGTGAGTTAGTGCAAGTGTAATTTGACGTTTTAATAAAAACTTTTCGTTTGGAGCAAAATCACAAATCGAAAGCGTATCTTGAACTTGAAGGTGAGTAAATAGATGTTTTAAAAACACAATCGAAATATAATGATCTTGCTTTTCTAATTATGAATAATTGTAAGTAGTAAATGAAGCAAATAAGGAATACATACAATTTATAGCGGTTCGACCTTAACCTTAGCCTACGTCCACTTCCCGAGTCCTCCTCCTTAAGGTACACCGACGTCCACTATTAATCTCTCTTGGGTGAAGATCAAACCCTTACAACGTGAGCTTACAAGGGAGACTCTTTACAAGAATTTTTTTTAACTCTAAGCTCACTCCCTTCTCCTTTTTCTTTTCTTACAATTCACATAAGTTTTTCATAAAGATTTAATCCCTAAAATTATTGTTTATAATGTAAGAAAACTTGGGGGTATTTATAGGCCCTAAATGGTATCCGAATTTAAAGCCAAAATTTAAAAGTTTCCAAAATATTCGGGTACGGGCGGTTCACTTGTCGATGCCAGCGATACAACCGCCGAAAGCACCCTGAAAATAGGGTACGGGCGGTTCAACTACTGTTAGTTGCCCAAAAACCTAGGCGGTAGTGGTACAATCGCGGTTCGTTGGCGGTTCAGCCATCGAGAATCCCGAAAAAGTAATTCCCTTCATTTTTCTAATCTCGACTTGAACCATCAGTTGACCACTTCCCTGATCAACTAATTGAGCTCAACCTGAGCTCAATCCAACCCTATAGTAGACTCGGTTGCCTCTTTAAGTTGATTTGAATTCCTTCTAAATCACACTAAAATCAGACTCAAACTTAACCTATGACTTAAGGATTAGAACCATACATGACCACCAAGCTTAATTGATGATCTCACTCTCGCAATCTGGCAACCTTCGGCATTCCCTATGACGAGTCTCACGATCATCCTCCGGTGATCTCCCAGCGTGTTCCTAGCGAATCTTCCCAATACCTTCGTCGAAGTCCTAGAGAACTCCTGGTGAGCTCCCACTGCATCATCCAAACTTTGGCCTGATGCCTAAGCTTGATCCTGGGTCCATGTCCGGTCTATAACTCCTTTTCACCGTCGTGGTTGAACCTGCACAATGTTAACTATGACTTAATTAATTACAATCATGATTAACAAATCCACTTGAAAACTTTCCCAACTCCCGGTAAGCCTTTCGGCTACCCCCGATAATTTTTCAGCGAGTCTCGATCTTCTTCCGATGAACTCTCTTGTGCCATCTTGGTAAACTCCCGACGCACTCCAAGCGAGTTGCCAACCGCATCGTCCTCACTCCGGCCCGATGCTTGGACTTAACTTTAGCCAAACATTTGATTGTAATATGTAGTAATTAATTCTACATCAATCAACTCTAACAACCTTATTAGATCAATAACCCATCAATTGATTTCATCATCAAAATCCAAGATTCAACATGATTGGCATGTGGGGCACCTGTAACCAACAATCTCCCACTTGACCTAAAGTCAATCACCTATGTGTCTGATCCCCATTAGACCCTTGTGATGCTCAAAGACAGTTTGAGCCAATGGTTTTGTCAGTGGATCTACAATGTGATCTTTGTATGGATCTCTTTCTATTACTACATCTTTATATGCTCTGATTAAGTGGAACCTCCTCAGAATATTTCTGATGAGACTTAGGTTCCCTTGCTCGATCTATCATTCCGTTATTATCGTTATATATGGGAATCAACTCCTCGTTGCTCGATATGACTCCTAAATCCCTTATGAACTTCTTCATCTACACCCCTTCCTTTGCTGCTTCTACTATAGCAATGTACTCTACCTCTGTGGTTGAGTTAGTAGTAGTATCTTGCTTGGAACACTTTCAACATACTGCTCCTCCATTCAGGGTGAAGACATAGCCTGAGTTTGACTTACTATTATTGATGCCATACTTAAAATTTGAGTCTGTGTAGTCCTCAACATGGAGGCTACCCCCTCCATGTACCAATAAAAGATCCTTAGTCCTTTTCAAGTACTTAATGATACACTTTATTGTCTTCTAGTTTTTTGAATTTGGATCCGCCTGATACCCGCTCTTGACACTCAAAGAAAGCATTATATCAGGTCTAGTACATATCATGATATACATGATAGACCCTATCATTGAAACAGAGGGTATCCTATCCATGTCTGCCCTTTCTTCAAAATTCTTTGGGGACATGCTCCTAGAAAGTGATATTTCATATCTCATCAGTTTGAAACCTCTCTTGGATTGTTCCATGCTAAACCTTTTAACGATGGTGTCTATGTACTTAGATTGAGACAAGCCAAGCATCATCTTGGATCTATCTCTATAGATCCGAATCCCCAAAATGTAGGATGTTTCCCTTAAGTCCTTAATGGATAAGTTTCTCGATAGCCAAGTTTTAATTATAAAGAGCATTCCTACATCATTCCCGATGATTAGGATGTCATTCACATATAACACCAAGAAGGTGATAGCGCTCCACTTACCTTCCTATATACACAAGGCTCATCTTCATTCTTAATGAAATCATAAGATCTGATTTAACCCATCAAATCTTATGTTCCAACTTCGGGAAGCGTGCTTCAGACCATAGATCGACCTTGGTAACCTGGACACTTTATCTGAACTCTCTCTAGATATGATCCCTCTAGTTGTATCATATAGACCTCATCCTCGAGATTGTAGTTGAGGTATGCGATTTTCACATCCATCTGCTAGATCTCATAGTCATAGTGTACTATAATGGCCAAAGAATTAAGATAGAATTTAACATTGCTATAGGTGATAAGGTCTCATCATAGTCAACACCTTGTCTTTGATGGTATCCTTTGGCCACCAGCCTTGTCTTATAGGTCTCTACCTTTTCATCTACTTCGATCTTCTTCTTGAAGATTCATCTGTAATCGATGGGTACGATACCCTCAGGTGTATACACAAGGTTCTAAACCTTGTTGGAGTATATGAAATATATCTTTGAATTCATGGCTTCTTACCACTTCTCAGAGTCTATACTCATAATGGCCTCCTCGTAGGTCTGAGGATCTACATCATGAGTGTCCTCTTCATTGATATATCCTATATATCTTTTAGGAGGGTGAGATACTCTACTAGACCTGTGTAAAGTTGGAACTTGTTTTATAGGGACCTAAACATAATCCGGCTTTGGAATGGTGCTTAAGCTAGCTTCTCTAACTTCATTTAACTCTATTTCACTTCCATTATTTCCACCAAGAACATATTTCTTCTCAAGGAATGCATCTCTCTTAGTAATAAAGACCTTCTGGCCCTCAGGATGATATACATAATAGCCATAAGTTTCCTTGGGATATCCTATGAACTTGCACCATTCCATCATTGATTCCAACTTATCGAGGTTGTCTTCAAACATGGACAGGGCAGCCCCAAATCTTAATAACCTTAAGATTGGGCTTCTTCCCTTTCTATATCCCATGTGGTATATGTTGGTAAACTAAGCGGGAGCATCACATCCGCAGCGAAAATAAAAATAAAACAGGTTTCCCATATAGATCAAATCATCATGCAAACAATTGGGTTGCAAGAAAGTCGCAAAAACTAAAAAACCTGAAAAAACTATGTCATTGATAGAACCCCAGAAGAAGCCATATAGATTTTGATCACTAAGGGGGATCAACCCTTGGAACACTATAGGGGTTCCTCCCTCCTAGACTTGGCACAAGGCTGAATAAAAGATGATATTTGCTTGATAAAAGAGAGGAGACGGCTACATCATTATACAGGGTTGCAAACCCTAGCCCATGAGGTGCTTGCCTAACTAAAATTACCCTTTTGCCCCTTCTATAGCCTACCTGCCTTAGAGGAAACAAGTGGCGACCATGTTGGCTCTATAGCCGACCTAAGCAGAGAGAAACCCTATTCGAATAGCCCAGTAAAGGGGGCAACGACCACTAAGCACTAAGACCCCAAAATAAACCCTAGCCATACTTCTTTATATGATAGAAATAACTAAGTGGGGTTTTATTGTAATCTCACAGGGTTCTTATTGATTACTTCTAAGTGATTAGGACTCAACCCTGCTGGAGTCATATCAAACCCGCCCTCTTAAAATCAGTCTTGTCCTCAAGGCTAAGGTTCCATGAACTCAGGGAACCGGGTCTTCAGCTCCTCATATAATTCTCATGCTATCATTAATTGAACTTTGGCCTCCTCATCAGCTGGGGTGTTAGTTGAAAGGATTTAGGCTGAGTCGTCTTCTTTAAATTTTTATTTGAGGTGGGATACTTGGCGGATCAACTAATCTTGATCTGGTGCGTGAATTTGATCTCCAGGTTAGGGCCCCAATGCGATCCTCAATTTTGCAAGGCCCAAAGAAATAGGGACACGACTTCATTAAGGCTCGAGTTTCTTGCTAATCGGGTTGGAGGTGTAGAAAATCTCGATCTTCAATTTTTTATCTATTATGAAGTTTATCAGGAGGTCTTTTCTTCTTTGCATGTGCTGCTATATGGTTAGTCTTTAGTGATAGCCAATCTTTCTTCTGGAATGGTGACTACCCTCTAGTATGGTTCAAGATGATAAGAGCTCAATCTGGCGTGAGCATGGATTGCAATTCTTCTAGTTTTACTCCTCTTTTGTGTCATGGACCTGTATCCAACCATATGTTAAATTTGGTAATAATCAGTATCCCCTGTAAAAACCTCGTGTGGAGTATAGGGGAAGCCTCGGTGTAAATTAGGAGTCGACCATCTTGCATAAGAAGAGCCCCAATTCCAACTTCTGATGCATCAGCCTCAATGACTAAAGTGCGGTTAAAATTGGGCAGTGCTAGGATCAAGTCGTTGCCATAGCTGCCTTGAGTCGTTCGAAGGTTACGGAGGCTTTATCCGACAACAAGGAGTCCTTCTTCAGTAAGGACATGAGTGGGGCACTGATCTTACCATAATCTTTCATGAATTTTTGATAGTAGTCCGTGAGTCCAAGGAAACCGCGTAGTGATTTTACGTTTGTAGGTCTCGGCCATCTTTGCATTACCTTGATCTTTGTTGGGCCTACCACCACTCCATCCTCTGATATAATGTGCCCAAGATACTCCACTTTATGCTGTAAGAAGTTGCACTTTGACTATTTAACATAAAGAGTATTCTCCCAAAGAATCGTTAGAACAGTTCGTAAGTGCTGAAAATGTATATCAAGTGTAGGGCTAGAAATGAGAATATCATCAAAGAATACCAATACGAACTTGTGTAGAAACCTTTGGAAGATGTCAATAGAAGGAGCATTTGTAAGTCTGAAAGGCATTACCAATAACTTGTAGTGGCCGCTATGTGTGCAGAATGCAGTTTTTGGAATATCTTTAGTGCATACCCGAATCTAATGGTATTCGGATCAGAGATCCAATTTAGTGAAGACTCAGGCTCCTTTTAATTCATCCAAGAGTTCATCTACGACTAGGATAGGATATTTGTCCTTGACGATGATGGCGTTTAGAGCCCGATAGTCAACGCACATCCGCCACATACCATCTTTCTTGTGCACTAGCAACACCGGTGAGGAGTAAGGGTTGCAAATCGGTCGAATCACCCCGGTGTCAAACATCTCTTTAACAATATTCTCGATCTCATCCTTCTGCAAGTGAGGATAGCAGTACGGTCACAAATTTGCTGGAGGTTTGCCTGGCAAAATAGGAATGCGGTGGTCATACGATCGATTAGGGGGCAGCCAACACGACTTCGAGAAAATATTCGTGAATTCATCCAGCAAAAGGGCAAGCTTAGGATCTGAGTTTTGTACATTCTCCCCCTTAGATGGCTATTGGATATGCATCAAGAATCCACCGTGTGCTTTGTGCAAAACTTTCTCCATTTGTTACGACGAAACGGTAAAAATTTGGCTCCCGCGCTTGCCTCATAACGTGACCTGTCTCCCTTTGCAATAAAATTTCATAATTAATTTAGAAAAATTTCAGGAGATATCACCTAGTGTTGTGAGCCATTTGATCCCGAGTATGACTTCATAATCATCGATGGGTGGGAGGAAGAAATCAGCTACCACTTCTTGGTCTTGGAGGAGTAGTTTCACCTGCAGGCATCGTTGGTCGCAATTGAAGATTCGACCGTCAACGACCTTTACATCGAACTTGTTGCAACCTTCGATTTGAAGTGCCAAACATGCAGCAACCTTACTATTGAGGAAGTTATTTGTGTTGCCTGTGTCGATGAGAACGGTGATGGGTTGTTGTTTAAGAAGTCCTCCAACTTTCATCGTCTGCGGGTTGGAGTAGCCGGCCAAAGCGTGCACTGCATAGTCAGTCGGTTGGGACTCTTCCTCCATGGTTTCTTCTTTAGGTTCAAGGGTTTCTTCAGATGTTTCATTGTCCTCATCCTCCGCTGGTTCAATCATGAGGAGTCGGCCCTTTTTGCAGTGATGTTCGTGGCTCCACGTTTCATCGCAATGCCAACACAACCCCTTGGCCGATCGTTCGTGAAGCTCATCTCTTATCAACCTTTTTAATACGGTGGCTTGGATGGCAGTAAAGGGGTAGTAGGCCTCGGCATGGCTGGTCGGAGAGTAACCCTTATCTTTCGTATCTCGTGGTTCAATCATTCTTCTTAGATACACGCGAAGGAAATCACCGTCATAAGAGTGTACGATTACCGCGCCTTTACTTCTCCTCGGATCTTCGACTTTAGGCCCTCGATAAAAGTACCTAAAAGTTATTTCTCAGACCAATTCTTAGTTTGGTTAGATAAACACTCAAACCTTGTTTTGTATTCTTGTATTGTAGAGGTTTGACGAATCTTTGCCAATTATCCGTCGATGTTGTCGATATCGGTTGGTCCGAAGCGGTTTAGTAGTCTTTCCTTGAATCGCTGCCAAGAGAGTCCTCCATTGGTGTGTTCAAACCAATTGAACCACTAAATAGCATCTCGCTTAAGGTGTATGGCAGCAATCTCCACCCGTGTAGCGTCAGTGGTTCGGTCGAACCGAAAATAGCGCTCCGCGCGCGAGATCCACCTAATCGGATCTCCTACTTCCCATCTAGGGAAGTCAACCTTCATGCATGGGTTGTTGAGATCAGAGGTGATATGGCCATGTTCTTGAGGATCATCTTGCCGATCTGAAGTTTCTCGATGTTGTGATTTCCTCGGGCTCGATAGTCGCCCAATGCTGAATTCAGCGAAAAGGGATCGCATCTTCTCTTTCATATGATTTTCAAAGGCTTCAACCTTTGCATTGATAGCCACCTCTGATGCCATAGGATACACCTCTAGATCTGTAATATTGAGGTCTTTTTTCTGTTATCGGGTTAGTGGCATGGGAATTTTGGAGAATGGGGTAGCTGGTTGGAAGGTGAATTAGTTTGGATGGGAGTAGGCTGCGGTTTAGGGCAGATTTGGGTGGCTATTTGGGTTCAATTTAGGGTAAGGTTTGGAAGAGGTTTCAATGAGGATGTTAGGGTTTTGAGATGAGGAAAAGAGAGTCCAAAATCTCACAAAAAACTACACTCAAATCTAATAGAATTTGGCAAAAAAAAGTGCTGCAATGTGCCGTCCTGCTGAACCGATTTTACGTCAGAGAAACGATGACTTCTCGACGTAATTTCCAGAGGAAAGTTCAAGGAAATTATGCAGAAACCCTTGATTCAGATGTTGTTAATACCAGTAAAAAGTTTGACAAAATTTTGGCAGCATAATAGTGGAGAAATAGGGCAAAAGACGAAAGGTAGATCCTTCATTGTAAAATTTCAGAACTACGTAATGGTGAAATATTGCACAAGAAAACCGGTTCTAGAAGGAGTTTTTTCCAGAAATCAATCCCAGATGAAAGCCCAGTTGATCCTTAGAAATGTGTAAAAATTGTGGCTAGAAAGGAGAAGAAATAAACTAGTTTCAAGAGGTGAAAATGCGGCTAAACATTTTTGCAGCGTTTCGCCTTCGCAACAACGATAACATTTGTGATGAACAAAATTTACAGTGGATAAATTTTAGAAAAAATCTTCAATGTGTAAAGTAAGGAATCTTGCAGTATTGAAGAGGCATAGATGATAAAAATATACCAGATTTCCAGATCACATAGGGGGCGACAGCAGATAGATGGATCTGCGGCTTGGTGGGTGATGGTGGATGGAGGGGATGTCAAAAGCAATTATGAGAATTGCTTGGGAAGGTAGAGGCTACTGAGATGGCTATAGGGTAGTAGGAACACAGCTCTGATACCAGATGATAAAACCCCAGAAGGAGCCCTATAGATTTTGATCGCTGAGGGGGATCAACCCTTGGAGCACTATAGGGGTTCCTTCCTCATAGACTCGGCACAAGACTGAATAAAAGATGATATTTGCTTGATAAAAGAGAGGGGGTGGCTACATCATTATATAGGGTTGCAAACCCTAGCCCATGGGGTGCTTGCCTAACTAAAATTATCCTTTTGCCCCTTCTATAGCTATTTGCCTTAGAGGGAATAGGTGGCGGCTAGGTTGGCTCTATAGCCGACCTAAGCAGGGGGAAACCCTGGTCGACTAGCCTAGTAAAGAGGGCGATGGCCACTAAGCCCTAAGGCCCTAAAATAAACCATAGCCACACTTCTTTATATGATAGAAGTGACTATGTGAGGTTTTATTATAATCTCACAGGGTTCTTATTGATTACTTCTAAGTGTTTAGGACTCAACCCTGTTGGAGTCCTATCAGTCATGTGATAGATTGATTACCTAGGGAGATCGTATATCCCTATTTTTAAAGATCCAGATAGAGAGGATGAAGAAGGTCAAGCGTCCTCCTCTCTAGCGGTATCCACACGATAGATCTCTACAGTGAAACTCTTCCAATCTGATCTTGCAACTCTTGCGTAGAGGGAGGGAGGAGAATATGGGGGTGGCCAAAGTTGTAGCCTATCAACTATGAATCTCCTCTCCTATTTATAAAGAGCCACCAAAAACCCTAGGGGTCCTACATTAGTGGGTATTAGATCTCCATCCAATTATCCACTACCCTTGCATTATTGGATCTCTATCCACCAACCATCTTCATTAAAGGACCTACATTATATGTTTCACCTAGAAATAAATATATTTTTTATGAAAGAATTGGACACTATGCTTATAAATATTTATTTAAAAATTATAATTCATAAAAATTAATTTGGGTTCCAAAAGGTACCATAGACAGCTCAATGCCATTAGTAAAATACGAGGAACCCAAAGGCAAATGGGTACCTAAACCAAAACCCTCTTTCTTATAGGTATGTCTCCAAACAAAGGCTAGAAGCACTAAATGGTACCTTGATAGTGGATACTCAAGGCATATGACTAGAGATCCAACTCATTTCTCCAAGCTTACTAGCCTAAATGAAGGATTTGTCACCTTCGGAGATAACAACAAGGAAAAAATTATTGGGAAATGAACCATAGGTAACAAAGCAAACCTCTTGATAGAATATGTATTATTAGTTGATAGATTGAAACATAATCTACTAAGCATTAGTCAATTGTGTGATAAATGATACATTATCAAATTTGAATCTAATGCTTGTATAATTAAAATACCACACAAAAATAGTTCTATGATTGTCTTAAGAAGCAATAATATGTATACTATTGATATTGATGATTTTTTAAATGAAATGTGTTTATTGGTCTTAAATGATTATGCATGGATTTGGCAATAGGAGATTAAGACATGCTAGCATGAAACTATTAAATCAAATCTCAACTAAAAATCTAGTAAGAGAAATGCCTACCATCAAGTTCGTTAAGGATAAAGTTTGTGATGCATGTCAACTAGGAAAACAAATAAAAAGTAGTTTCAAATAAAAAAATCAAATAAGCACCTCTAGGCCACTTCAATTGATCCATGTGGATTTATTTGGACCAATTGATACTACAAGCTTAGGAGGTAGCAAATATGCATTTGTGATTTCATCTATACATAGTGATCATGGTGGTGAGTTTTAAAATCATGACTTTCAAAATTTTTGTGAGTCAAATGGGTATAATTATAATTTCTCTACTCCTAAAAATCCACAACAAAATGGAGTAGTGGAAAGAAAAAATATGAGCTTACAAGAAATGGCTAGAACCATGATAAACGAACATAACCTACCTAAATATTTTTAGGCCAAAGTCGTTAACACGACATGCTATATTATGAATAGGGTTCTCGTAAGACCATTACTCTCTAAAACTCCTTATGAATTATGGAATAATTAAAAACTCAATATTTCATCTTTCAAAGTATTTGGTTGTTAATATTTTATTTTGAATGAAAAAGATGCCTTAGGAAAGTTCAATGCAAAATCCAATGAAGGTATATTTCTTGGTTATTCTTCAATTTTAAAAGTTTATCGTGTCTTTAATAAAAGAACTCTAGTAATTGAGGAATCCATCCATATTATTTTTAATGAGGTTCCCAAATTGAAGAAAATTGATTTTGATGATGATTTTGATTTTGATACTTTAAATTTGAATGATAAATCTCCTCTCCAAAACAACTTGGATACATCTACTTTCAAGGAATCCTTACCTAAGGAATGAAAGTATGTAGATGCTCATCCTAAGGAGTTAATAATATGAGATACATCAAAAGGTGTTCAAACTCATTCATCGTTTAAGAATTTTTGTGCTAATACTGTATTTTTATCTCAAATTGAACCAAAATACATTGAGGAAGCCCTAACGGATGATTCTTGGGTTATTTCAATGCATGAAGAGTTAAACAAATTTGAGAGAAATGAGGTGTGGGAGCTTGTTCCTAGACCGAAGGACCGTTTAGTGATTGGTACTAAATGGGTCTTTAGAAACAAGCAAAATGAAAATGGTATCGTGGTTAGAAACAAGGCTAGATTAGTGGCCAAGGGTTTCAACCAAGAAAAATGGATTGATTACAAAGAGACCTTCGCTCCTATGGCTAGACTTGAAGCCATAAGGATGCTCCTTGCCTTTACCTCTTTTAAGAATTTTAAGTTATTTCAAATAGATGTTAAAAGTGTTTTTCTTAACAGTTTCATTTCTGAAGAAGTTTATGTTAAACAACCCCCCAGTTTTGAAAATGATCTTTTTTCGAATCATATTTTTAAACTATCTAAGACTCTTTATGGATTGAAACAAGCCCCAAGTGCTTGGTATGAAAGACTTAGCTCTTTTTTTATTTCAAATAATTTTTTGAAATGCAAGGTTGATACCACATTATTTTTTAAGCATTTTGAAAATGATTTTATAGGTATTCAAATTTATGTTGATGATATTATGTTTGGTTCAACAAATGAGTCCTTATGTGAATCTTTTGCCAAGAGTATGAGCCAAGAATTTGAAATGAGTCTAATAGGTGAATTAACGTTTTTCTTAGGATTACAAATAAAATAATTAAATGATGGTATCTTCATAAGTCAAACTAAGTATACCTTAGATTTGTTAAGACATTTTAGTATGAACAATGTTAAGGTTGTAAACACACCCATGAGTACTTCTACAAAATTAGACTTGGATAATGAAGGTGAAATTTTTTATCAAAAAATATATAGAGAAATAATAGGTAGTTTATTATATTTAACTGCTACTAGACCGGACATAATGTTTAGTGTTGGATTATGTGCAAGATTCCAATCCAATCTTAAATATTCTCATTTTAAGGCAGTTAAATGAATATTTAGATATTTAAAAGGAACTTTCAATTTAGGTTTATAGTATCCTAAGTCAAAAAACTTTGATTTAGTAGCCTATGCGGATATCGATTTTAGTGGTTATAGAATAGATAGAAAGAGTACAACCAAAACATGCCAATTCTTAGGACATGCTCTTGTTTCTTGGTCTTCGAAGAAACAAAATTTGGTTGCATTATCTACAATCGAAGCTGAGTACATAGCAGCTGGTGCATGCTGTGCACAAGTTATTTGGATGAAAACCACCTTAGAATATTATATAATTCACTTGAAAAATATTCCTATCAAATGCGATAATACTAGTATAATATATTTAACTAAAAATCCTATTCAACTCAAGAACTAAACGTATTGACATTAGGCATCACTTTATTAGAGATCATGTAAATAATCATGATATATCTTTAGAATTTATTGATACTAACCATCAATTAGCTGATATATTCACCAAGCCATTAAATGAAGAATAATTTGATTTTATTAGAAGAGAGTTAGGAATGTTAAACTATCCAAATGCATGATTTGCTATTTTTAAGATTTATTGAGCTGTTGCTTGAAATTTACATAAAATGATTTTGAATACATGAGTAGCTCTTATAGTCTTCTTTGATTTCTCTTTCAAAATAATTCTTGGATTCATGAATATGTATCCCCCTCTTAATAATTTATTTTGTTTTGGGACCACCCCCCCCCCCCCCCCCCCCCCCCCCCCAACCCCCTCCCCTCTTCTATTTTATTTACAAAGGGGAAGAAAGTAATTTGATACGAAATAGATTAAACTATATTCTAATTTTCTTTTTTATTTTACTAAGGGGGAGAAATGGACTAGATTTTTTCTTTGTGTAATGAATATTTATGATAAATGTGTTGACATATGTATTGAACACTTAGTATTCAAATATGTGGTTAATATTTCTCCTTTTTTATAACAGAAGGGGAGAAATGGCATGATTGATGATATATGATAAATGTTGTGTTTGAAATTTTATCATATAATCAACATTGTTTTGAACAATTGTTGAATATTTCTCTTTTTTTATGACAAAAGAGGAAGAAATAGTATATTTATGACAAATGATAAATGGTATGTTTGAATATTTTTTATAAATATTCAAAAATGATAAATGTTCAAATGATGTATATTTGTGATAAATGTTCAAACATGAATTATACATTTCTTCTTTTTGTTGATGACAAAATGGGAGAAATGATATAATTGATGACAAAAGAGAGATATTTTGAGATCTTTGAAATAGTTAAAATTTTTATGATGACATAGTTACATTGAGAATATAATGATTAAAATTTTTATATGATACTAAGAAAATGAATCTCTAAAAATTTTATCATGTATGGTATCATGTATGGTTAAATTGTGAAAATTATCAAGATGCTTGAATTTAAAAGTGATGGTGCTTTTGAATTCAAGTTTGTTGTATTTATCCTATTGTCACGAACGGACGTCGCTCAACCGCAACATCTTCGCTTCGTGAACCGTTCGTTACTTTTTCTTGCTTGCACATATGTTTGGCAGCTTGTTTTGCCTTGAGTTTATGTGTTTTTACCTAAGAAATGTGAGCGAAAGTAGTGTAGAAGCCTGCAGAACGATCGTTCGCTGCACAGAGCCAAAACAGCCCTATTTTTGTGTCTTTTTCGTGTGCCACGGCAACCTTTCTGAGCAGTGCGAAATGTCAGCCATTTCAGCACCTTGGAACCCCCCCGGGTGGCACCGGGCTGGATGGGGCTCCGGGTATATGTCAGGCGTAGGCGTTCATCAGCAATTGAACTTGTCTTGTGTCCGATACCATGGGAATCGTCGTTTGCGGACTTGCGATCGTTCCTACAACCCTCCAAAGTCCTATTTCGCTCTCTTTCTCTCTTTTCTCAGCTGCACTCAAGGTGTTCAACAAATTGCTTGTATAGCTTTCCGCTTTGCGAGACACCGAGATGTGTCCGTCGCTTGCTTCTAAACTAATCGACTTCTTCTTTGCAGGTCCTACGGGACCTTAAGAGGTTGTAAGAGGGCTGACCCTGTGCGGACAGATAATGCTTTGGGCGTTTCATGACTTAGGCAATCCCAGCTAAGTCCAAAATAGTGGGCAAGGTTGCTTCACGACTTAGGCAATTTCAGCTAAGTCTTCGGGAGGGCCGCAAGGGTGCCACATGGCTTAGGCAAATTCAGCTAAGCCCGTGACAGTGTGGTATCAGAGCAGGCAAGCAATTCATACAAACAGCGAAGAAGATTCACAATTTCGCCATGGTGAGACATCGTGGTGAATCGAGCAAGATGGGGCAAGCGGGACCCTTGCTCCAAGCAGCTGTAGGTGGGCTGCAAGTGCAAACTCGCTCGCAAATTGCTGGAGCCACTTATGAGGAGCGCGGCAGTGAACAAGACGAGCGTGAAGCTGGGTATTCTCCTCGAGGGGAGGAGGCGCCATCTGTAGCGCCAACCAGGAAGAAGGGCCACAGAGAGAGACTTACAATGGCGGAAACCCACCTCGATATTCTTGAAGCGAACGTGAAGGAACTCTACCAAGGCCGAGGAAGGCTACTTGGGGTAGAGAGCTCACAAGAAGAAGTTGAAACTCGGATCGAGAATGTTGAATCCCTGATTGATCAACTGACAGAGGACACCAAAGATTCCGTACGACATCTACATGAAGTTGTGGCGGAACTCGCAGCTAAGGTGATGGTGTTAACAAGGACTCTTGATGCGGGAGGGAACAACACCCATGCTGCGCCACCACAACACTTTAGAGCACCAGAGCCGCAGTGTTACGGAGGTGCTAGGGATGCCAAAAAGCTTGAAAATTTCTTGTTCGACATGGAACAATATTTTCGTGCTACAAGGCTCGATTCTGAAGAAACCAAAGTTGCGATAGCAACAATATATCTGAATGAGGATGCAAAACTTTGGTGGCGAACCCGTTGGGAAGAGATCCAACAAGGCCGATGTCGGGTGGATACATGGGGAGACTTGAAGCGAGAGTTGAGAACTCAGTTCTTGCTCGAGAACACAGAGTTTATCGCAAGAAGGAAACTGAGACAACTCCGCCAAAGTACAACAATCCGAGACTATGTGAAATAATTTTCAGCACTAATGCTGGATATTCGGGACATGTCTGAGAAAGACAAGCTATTCAGCTTCCTCGATGGCTTGAAGCCATGGGTACAATAAGAACTACATCGGAGGAATATCACCGACGTAGTCCGGGCAATTGCAGCCACGGAAAGGCTGACTGACTTTGTTTCTTCGGAGGATTCGAGAAAGAAGAAACACTCTTCGGGAAATTACCCATCTAAATACTCTCGAGCGAATGGGTCTGGGGGCGAGCAAAAGAAGAAGAATTTCCACAAGGGACCGGGCTCAAGAGGTAGAGTCTCCAAGTCTAGTGTATGCTTCTTGTGTGGAGGACCACACAAAGTGAGAGAGTGCCCACAAAAACAGGCACTCAATGCTTTAACAGCATCGGTTCTATCCCGTAAGTCAGACAAGGGCAAAGCTATCGCCCTTAGTTCGAGCAGTTCTGACTCCAATAGCGATAGTGAGGCGTCGCAAGGACCCAGAATGGGAGCAATGCGTTTGTTGAATGCGTTGCGGGGTCAAGTGGGGGAGAACACAAAGGCAAAGCCACTGAAGGCAGGAAACAGCGAATTGATGTATGTAGACATCAAGCTTAATGGCCGAACAACCCGTGCAATAGTGGACACGGGCGCGACCCACAATTTTATTATTGATCGCGAATCTAAGCGACTGGGATTACTCTTGGAGAAGAGCCCAAGTCGTATGAAGGCGGTGAATTCGGAGGCCAAGCGGATCTCCGGACAAGCGAAAGGGATCCCCATCAAGATCGGGACATGGAGCGGGAGCACAAACTTGATGGCAGTGCCACTAGACGACTTCCAAGTGATTCTCGGAATGAAGTTTATGCACGCAGCGAAGTTGGTGCCAGTACCATTCATGAACTTCTTGTGTCTAATGGGAGGTGATGATCCCTGCATGGTTCCAGTTTCTCGGGAAGGAACCAAGGACCTACAACAAATATCGGCTTTACAATTGAAGAAAGGGGAACGAAAAGGTGAATCAACCTTTGTAGCGGCTATAAAGCTAGAGACACCTGATGGGGAAGCCATTCAGGAACCTGCTGTTGTGGCGAACATCCTGAAGGAGTTCTCGGATGTGATGCCAACAAAGTTGCCGAGAACTCTACCACCACGTAGAGGCGTGGATCATCGGATTGAGCTGGAGCCGAGAATTAAGCCTCCAGCGAGACCGCCATACCGCATGGCCCCTCCAGAGTTGGCGGAATTGAGGAAGCAATTAGATGAACTGCTAAGCAGTGGTCTCATCCGTAGTTCCAAAGCACCTTTCGAATCTTCAGTCCTCTTTCAGAAGAAACAAGATGGGAGTCTCCGATTATGCATCAATTATCGAGCCCTTAACAAGATGACGGTGAAGAACAAGTACCCTATCCCGCTCATCGTGGACTTGTTTGATCAATTGGGCAAGGCAAAGTACTTCTCCAAACTCGACCTTCGGTCGGGGTATTGGTAGGTGCACATAGCAGAAGGTGATGAGGCAAAGACTACTTGTGTGACCAGGTATGGAGCATTCGAGTTTTTGGTGATGCCTTTCGACTTAACCAATGCTCCGGCCACATTCTGCACTCTAATGAACCAGCTGTTCAAGGAGTATTTGGACAAGTTTGTGGTCGTCTACTTAGACGATATCGTCGTCTATAGCCAAACACTTGAGGAGCATGTTAGACACCTCCGAATAATTTTCAAAGTTCTCAGGGAGAACACGTTGTTCGTGAAGAGGGAAAAGTACTATTTCGCCCAAACGGAGATTTTATTCTTGGGGCATCGAGTCGGCCATGGTTCCATCCGAATGGACCAGTCTAAGGTGCAAGCTGTGGCGGACTGGTGAACACCAAAGAAGGTGCCAGAGTTACGATCCTTCCTTGGGTTCGTCAACTATTATCGGCGCTTCATAGCTGGGTATTCGAAGCGCGCAGCTCCGTTGATGGAGTTGCTAAAGAAGGAGCAGTCCTGAAGATGATCGGACAAATGTGAGGTGGCATTTCAAGACCTAAAGACTGTTATGTTGGAGGAACCTGTACTTAGATTACCAGACTATGGAAAGTCTTTTGAAGTCCATACAGATGCTTCTGATTTTGCTATTGGAGGAGTTCTCATGCAGGAGGGTCATCCGGTGGCCTATGAGAGTCGCAAGCTCAACGAGACCGAGCGACGATATCCTGTGCATGAGAAGGAGATGACAGCGGTGGTCCACTGTCTACGAGTGTGGCGACACTACCTTCTGGGAGCACCATTTGTGCTAAGGACAGACAATGTCGCATTGAGTTACTTCCAAACTCAAAAGAAACTCTCCCCAAAGCAATTACGATGGCAGGACTTCTTGGCTGAGTTCGACATGGTATTGGAGTACAAGCCCGGAAAAGCAAATGTCGTGGTCGATGCATTGAGTCGGAAAGTGGAGCTAGTGAATGCTATACAGTTGGAGGGCGGAGGCCAAGCAAGTCAATTGCACTCCAACTTCCTTTCCAAGATCAGGGATGGATTGTACCGAGATCCTCAGGCAGTAACTCTGATGCAACTCATCAAAGAGGGCAAGGCACGACGATTTTGGGTCCAGGAGGGACTCATCTATACCAAAGGGAACAGAGTTTGTGGAGTGTCACGATTCCCTTTGGGCTAGACATCCGGGTATCCACCGAACAATGGCTCTCGTGGAGAGGGCCTTCTATTGGCTGAAAATGGGGACAGATGTGGAGGAATATGTTCGAACATGCCTTACTTGTCAACAGGACAAGGTAGAGCAGTAGAAGCCAGTGGGACTTTTGGAGCCGCTGCCCGTACCAGAAAGGCCTTGGGAGAGCATTTCCTTGGACTTCATATCAAGCTTGCCCCAATAGGGGGACTTGGATCGATACTCGTGGTAGTTGATCGATTTTCGAAGTATGCAACATTTATTGCTGCACCCCTACATTGCTCATCGAACGAGGTAACTAAGTTGATGATGAAGAATGTGGTGAAGTTTTGGGGAGTCCCACACAACATCATTAGTGATCGAGATTCTCGGTTCTTGGGACGATTCTAGACCGAGTTGTTCAAGTTGTTGGGATCTAAATTATACTTCTCCACAAGCCTCCATCACCAAACAGATGGCCAAACAGAAAGAATCAACTCGCTCTTAGAGCGATATCTGCAGCACTACGTAAGTGCCAACCAACGAGATTGGGTGAAGCTGTTGGACATAGCCCAATTCTCCTATAACTTACAGCGGAGCTCTGCATCCAACAAGAGCCCATTTGAGATTATTACGGGACAACAGCCATCAACTCCTCACACCCTGGCTATTGGCTATACAGGGAGTAGCCCATCAGCCTATCATTTTGTAAAGTAGTGACATCACAATGCAGATATTGCGCGGGCTTACTTGGAGAAGGCGGCCAAGAAGATGAAGAAGTGGGCAGACTTGGGGAGGCGACCACAAGAGTTTAAAGTTGGCGACATGGTGTTGGTGAAGCTCCAACTAGCATCACTCCAGTTCTTTAGGCACAGAGTACACAAAGGATTGGTGCGCAAATATGAAGGGTCTTTCCCAATCATCAGCAGGGTAGACAATGTTTCATACAAGTTGCAACTGCCTACATGGTTCAGAATTCATAATGTCTTTCATGCGAGCAACTTGAAAGCCTACCACTCAGATCCGCAAGATGATTCTCGAAATGTTCCAACTCGACTACCCCCCACTAGAGCCTCTTACGAGAAGCGAGTTGAAACTATTCTGGCGGATCGCAAGATAAAGCTACCCAATGGAGCACAGTAAATTGAGTACTTGGTGAAGTGGCAAAAGCTTCATCAAGCAGAAGCCAATTGGGAGCCAGAAGATGCCCTACGACATGAAGAAGCTCACGTCAAAGCCTACCAACAAGCGTCAACGAGGGCGTCGACAGTTTAAGTGGGGAAGAATGTCACGAACGGACGTCGCTCAACCGCAACATCTTCGCTTCGTGAACCGTTCGTTGCTTTTTCTTGCTTGTACAAATGTTTGGCAGCTTGTTTTGCCTTGAGTTTATGTGTTTTTACCTAAGAAATATGAGCAAAAGTAGTGTAGAAGGCTACAGAACAGTCGTTCGCTGCACAGAGCCAAAACAGCTCTATTTTTGGGTCTTTTTCGTGTGCCACGGCAACCTTTCTGAGCGGCGCGAAATGTCAGCCATTTCAGCACCTTGGAACCCCCCGGGTGGCACCGGGCTGGATGGGGCTCCGGGTATATGTCGGGCATAGGCGTTCATCATCAATTGAACTTGTCTTGCGTCCGATACCTTGGGAACCATTGTTTGCGGACTTGCGATCGTTCCTACAACCCTCCAAAGTCCTATTTCGCTCTCTTTCTCTCTTTTCTCAGCTGCACTCAAGGTGTTCGATAAATTGCTTGTATAGCTTTCCTCTTTGCGAGACGCCGGGACGTGTCCGTCGCTCGCTTCTAAACTAATTGACTTCTTCTTTGCAGGTCCTACGGGACCTTAAGAGGTTGTAAGAGGGCTGACCCTGTGCGGACAGATAACACTTTGGGTGTTTCATGACGTAGGCAATCCCAGCTAAGTCCAGAACAGTGGGCAAGGTTACTTCACGACTTAGGCAATTTCAGCTAAGTCTTCGAGAGGGCCGCAAGGGTGCCGCACGGCTTAGGCAAATTCAGCTAAGCCCGTGACACTATGGTATATACATAGGGAGAGTTATGGTTAACTCTTGACATCAATTGGTTATCAACATAAAAAAGGGAGAGATTGTTGAATCTCATATTTTGATGGTAAAATCAATTGATGGGTTTTATAATCTAACTTATGTGTTAAAGAAAATGATACAGGATTAACAGCGACAGTAAAGGACAGTACAACTAGATGTTGGGCTAGAATCAAGTTTGGGCATCGGGCCGAGGTTCGGACGATGCAATGGGAGCTCGCCAAGAGTTCGCCGGAGGTCGGCCGGGGTTTGGACAATGTTGTCGAGAGCTCGCTGAGAACTCACCAGACATTTGCCGGGAAGTTCGTTGGGAGTTCACCGACAAGCTGCCGGGAGCTTGCCGAGAGTTCATCGAAAGAATGCTGGAAGTTCGTTGAGAGTTCACCGAAGGAAAACGGGAGCTCGCCGGGGGTTCATCGGAAAGATGTTGAGAGTTCACCAAAGAGACGATCAGACAACGAAGATTGTACGTCGAGTGTCGTAGTTAGCATCATGATAAGAGTTAGTTTTATTAACTCAATTAAAAGGCCATTAGGCCTTAATTTGGACTAATTTGGACTTATTATAAAAGTTATTTCAGTAACCTAAGGTCAAATGAGACACGGTCTTCGAAGACACGATCTCCAAGATGACAGTCTTCGAAGATGTGTCAAGCGATTGACCCGTCGAAACTGGGTGGTTGACTTGCCTAGACAGAGTCTTCCAGACTGTGTCAGGCGGCTGAACCGCCCAGACACAGTCTGACAGACAGTGTAGGCGGCTGAACCGCCCAGAACGTAGTCTTCGAGACTAGCACCTTGGGATCATTTAGAATTTGAATTTTGGCTTCACTTTTGAAGTCATTAGGGGCCTATAAATACCCCACCTATTCTTGCTGAAATGAGGCAAGCAATTAAGACCAAAAACCTTATGAAAATGATGTTGTAATTGAGAGCTTCTCCTCATTTTCATCTTATGTAGAATTTTTCTTTAAGGGAGAGATTATAGACTTGTAAATGTTATCTCCTAAATCTGTAAAAGGAGAATAGAGTTGTAAGAGGGTAGTCAATATTCACCTATTGAAGGAAGATTAATAGTGGAAGCTGGTGACCCCAACGGAGGAGGAATCGGGAGTGGAGTAGGTCACAAGATCGAACCATTATAAAATCGGTTTGCTTCCTCTTCTTTGCTCTTTATCTTTATTGCTTTCTTATTTGAATGTCTATTACCTTTGCTTGCACTCTTATAAATATCTCTATGCTTAAACACTTCTCTACGCTTACACGTATCTTTACGCTTAAACGTATTTTTGATACTATTTTTATTGAGCGAGTATTTAAATCGACGTGAATTTTTTATAAGCACTAATTCAAAACCCCTAACCCTTTAGGGTGTAGGGTTTAGGGTTTATGGTCTAGGGTTTAGGGTTTAGGGTTTAGGGCGGTGAGCTCCCATTGCGTCATCTGAAACTCGACCCGATGCTCGAACTTGACTCCGGCCCAATATCTGATTGTATTGCCCTTTACTATCACAGTTCATCCGACATCACTTTCTTTAACACACAAGTTAGATCATAAAACCCATCAATTGATTTCATCATCAAAATCTAAGATTCAACAGGCTAGGGCTGTGAGGAGGCGGCTAGATTTTGATATGGGAGTGTTTCACTTTGATTAGGGGTTTGATTAGGAGTTGGAGTCTTGGTTTGCTTAAAGTAGGAGTTTGATTAGGAGTTGGAGTCTTAGTTTACTTAGAGTATGAATCCTATTTAGAATTAGGGTTTTGAGATCGTATATAAAGCATGTAGCCACCAGTATTTTGGCAAGCAATAGATCAATCTTTTCAGCCATTATGGTTAACTACCAAGGAGGGAGGTTGATCCCCTATAGAGGTCAACCCAAGCTTAAATCTTACGAGGTTCTGACACTTAGTATCAAAGCCACGTTCTTAGCATCTCGATGCTCTTCCACCTTCACCACTACCATCCAGTCGCCCACCATCCTCAAAGCAATTCCCATAATTGCTGAAGATCATTGCCAACACCGTCGTCATCACCCCTACTGCAGATCCACAATTTGATGCCACCACAAAAAATTACATCAAGTTCTGGTATCTACCTTACTACTACTACATTTTACTTACAAAAAAAAAATAGTTACATCTACCATTGTTACAATTCTTGTCATTCATCTATCTTGTTGAAAAAAATTGCTAGCCAAAAAAACTATTGCAATGATCTTTCGACGTTAACATAATTTTTCAACCGCCTACTACTTTGCTATTGTGTTTTTGCCATAAACATGCTGTCATATTATCTACAATACTTTGCATTGATCTAGCCTTCATCATCATCTATCTTGCAGTAAAAACTTATCATTGCAAAGTTATCATCTTTACGATGAAAGTTGTGTTGTAAAATATCTCTGATCTTTCTGTCAATATTTTGCTATCAAATTCCTCTCCAAATTTTACATCATCTTGGCTTTGTTTATCATTGGTTTCTCACCAAATTTTCCTTTTGATCCTGGACATAATCGATGAACCTTTTCATCAAACTATTGTCTTTTGATGAAAAAATTATGCTACATCTTTTCGGTGTTTCTTGCTACATATGCAAGCGATCTCTGTCAAATTTGTTACTGCCACTACTCTAATCTATATTGCTGCTATCCTCATTGGTTTCTTTCTATCATAATACTCTAAACCATCACTAGAATTTTTGTCGCCAAACTACTATTCTTCGATATAAAATTATGTCATTGCATCTTTTCGGTATTCCCCATCACATACACCACCAAATCTTATCGAATTTGTTATTGTCACCCTTTTAGCCTTGAGAGGCAGCCGTCGTAGCCTACTTTCAAGTTTTGTAGTCGACCCAAATAGCAGCGTAAAAAAATTGCTGCAACGATCATTCATCGTTGATGCAATTTTCCAATTATATACTATCTTCTTGCAAATCTTGCTACTATGTTTCGTTACTATATTCTCATCAATATTTTGCATCGGTTTGACTTTCATCGTTACCTGCTCTTCGTTGGAATCATTTATATATTGTTGGCATGTTGTTAAAACTTTTCATCACAAAGCCATTATCTTTACGATGAAAGTTATGTTACAAGATTACCGATATTTCTTACTGTACATCTTAACCATCTTTGCCAACTTTGTTGCCACTAATATTTCTACCCATTTGCTACCATCCTCCTATACTTCTTGCTGGCAAAATTAGACCAAAACCCTCAGCATACTACTGGAATTCTTTTGTCATAAAACTACTACCAGTGATGAAGAATTTTGCAGCCTTATTCCTAGGAACTTCTTGTCGCAACCACACCAAACCGATTGCTGCCCCGAATAGCAACCCTAAACCTTCCTTCCTAGCCTCAAACACCCTACCACTGAAACCCTTTCTAGCCCCCACAACACCCTCAAACTACAGCACCAATAGCAACCTAAATCGCAGACTATCAATCCAAAACTGTAACCTTGATCCATTATCCCTTCGGCCACCAATCTCTACTGAAACCATTACTGTCACCAACAGTAACCCTAAGCCATCCCTCTAACCTTAACCCTTGGCCATCATACCCCCTATATGACCCCTACAATAGCTCCATACCATAGCCCAAACAGCAACCTATCAGCCCCAAACCGTAGTTATCTACCCTTGATCCACCCAACCGGTTCACGCCATTGACCCAACAACAAGAGGACCTTCATACCATAGATCTAGAGTCTTATGCCATGACATCGATAGATCTGATCGGT